>OX465088.1:114570863-115817046 GCA_949987675.1 Chymomyza fuscimana
TATTGTCGCCGTAACTGCTGTTATTCGTGAGATTCCAGCCGATATGTTGGAAAAAGTATGCCAAAATTAGGACCTTCCGCATAAATGGCAAACTTTGATTTACAACCTCAAATAAAAATTTCATAAATTTTTGCACATTTTCATTGTTTTTTTTTTTTTTAAATTTAAAATACCACCCTTTATATATTGTAGTAAGAAATAATTTTTCGTCTCACAAAAAAAGCTTAAATGCAAACTTTCCGCATGCGGCATAAAATATGCATATATTGCTATGAAGCTTTTATTATATATAACACTTTAAGGATATATGTCACCATATGACAAAGCGTTTTTTCACTTATAAATGTTATGGCCGTTTCCACTTAACCAAAATGGCATTTACAGTTCAAACGGCTTTTTTTTTACTATGATTTCAAGCAAAAAAAATAAATTAGACTTAATATTATACTTAGTTATATGATGAACAGGATACAATCTAAACAGTAATTACGCATATATTGAGTTATATTTTAGGACAATTTATGCATATTTGAATTTGATTAAATTATAAACAATAGTTTATTTATTTATTGATCTGTACGCAGCAGCCCAAAACACTAGCGAACAAGAATGAAATAAAATTACCACGAACAGCATTTTTACATTGGGTTTTCTACACGTCTTTTTTGGAAATAAATTATTAGAACAGATGTTTAGTCACTTAATTTTAAAAGCACAACATGTTGAGGATAGTCAAAGTATATAGCAATTTATCGAGTTGTCGATAACTAAAAATTAAAGACTAAAGACACATATATTATTAACAACTTAATTTTGAAGGCACAAAATATGGCGGATAGACAAGACGTGTAATATTTATAAAGTTCTTAGAAATTTATCGAGTTATCGATAACTAAATATTTTATTTTATTTACATATATTATTAGCAACTTAATTTTGAAAGAATAAAATATGGCGGATAACTAAAATGTGTAATATTTATACAGTACGTAGAAATCTATCAAGTTATCGATAACTAAAAATTTAGCTACAGTGCGCAAAAAATTTAACGCTTGATGTATTCACGCTTTGTGTTGACTTGAGTAGTTGAAAATTTGTTGAAAAAGTCCCTTCTGTTCACTTTGTGAGTTGACTTGTTGACTTTTCTTCTTCTTACCTGTGGTAAGGTAAATAAACCTTTGTAAATTGGTACAAATTTCGTCAAAATTCGAAAACTGGAATTAAAAATGTCGAGACAGAACATAAAATCTTCTTTAATAATACAATTTTATTATTTTGAATTTGGCGCTCTTTTTCTATTAGCGAGTGTAAGGTAACTCGTAGCTTTTCATATCATGAAATGGCTAAAAAATGACAAATGTAGCACTGCTGAAAATGCCGGAATCCCCGTATAATGCAACACTTTCTCAACAAATCAACAGGGAAAAAGTAGACTAGGGTCTGGGTTGAGGAAAAGTTGATTTGAGAGTTGAAACACAGTGTTGTATTTCACCGTACATTTTGTTTTTGTAAAAGTCCTCAACTTTTCAACTCCTCAAGTCAACACAAAGCGTGAATACCTCAACTAAATACACATTTTTTTACTTTTTTCAAGGAAAATTTATAAATATATTAATCCGAACAAATTGAATTAAATTCACCAAAACGGTGATTTTTAAAAAAAATATTTCGATATGAAAACGTGTAAAGTAGTTTCAGTAGTTCCATGTTTCTATACAGTGAAAAGTCATATAATGGTTATAGGTTCATGTCACAAACTCGCTCTCAAACCTTTATGTTGTTGTCTTGAAGTTAGTATGTAGAATTTCAGATGATATAATAAAATATTAGCTTAAAAAACTCAAATCGCCCTAATCTGCATATATCTTTAGAAAATCCATGCGGATTTCGATAAGGCCCAGCAAACTTCTTTAAAAAAAACCATAATCCCATTCACCTATGTGTAGGGTATTAAAAACTTCAAAGTAGTTTGGACTGTTGTTCGGCAACATGTTGACCTTTTTTTTTTGGGCGGGGCGATTATACTACAGTACAAATCCCAAAAGTGCTTGGCTTGTACTATTTTGGAAACAAGCTTATCATATTTGACAAATTAAATGGAAAGTGTGGCCGGGGCAGTTTCAGAGTTAGTGTCAGGGGTGTATTTTGGGTACCTGCCAACTGTCACTCGGTGAAATGCCATGCAACATTTTATGCTAATTCACTTCATTAAAATGAAAAACAAACACACAAATAAAACATAAAGAGAAATATATATTTGACACAAAATGTGCTGAGTAGATTTTTGTTTTTGTTTTTTGCTTTTTAATTTCATTTTAAGAACTGACAAAAAATGTTCACATTTGACATTTTAATTCATTGGCAGCACAAGTCAAGTCACTTTACATTTAGGTGTTTTATTTTCACTTACTTTTTGTTTTTCTCGAAAATTTTAATGCGCTTTCGAAATGATGAATGAAAAAGCACAAAAACAGATTGACACCCGTGCTCACGGAAAAGTATGCTATGAAAATGCTTATGAATATGAGTGCTGCATATTTCTGGAAGAGTTGTAGTTACATATAAAAAATAACTTGCCAAGTTTTGGTGCCCATCATACTACCACTTTCTGCAAAGTCAAATTGCAAATGTCAGTTACAAGCCGCAGTTCCTGTAAAGAGTGATGCAAAAAAAAGTTGCAAATTCATTTTGGTAACGCGGCAACAAGCAGAAAAAAAAAAAAATATCCCAAAAAATACGGAAAATATCTTTGCCCAAGTGGGGCACCAAATAGTGTATGCTCTTGTTGGCACAGAAGTTGGATTTTATGCTATTTGTAAGGTATAAGTGATTCTTTTTTTTTTTCTTTCATAAGTAGTGTGCTCACTTAATCAGAGCAGAAATGCAGAAGTGTCCAACAAAACAAATACTGCATTTCTGCTCAACCCAGACCCGTTACTATGAAAAGTAGCGCACTTTTGCCCAAAAACCAAAAGCTGCAGTCTCTACCAGTGTGTACATAATTTTCTTTTCTTTTTTATTAATATTTATTATGCAAATAATTAAAAATATAGCTATTTTTATAAATTGCAGCATTCTGAAATATTCAGCTTGATAGGTTGCCTATCTAAGGGCCAGATTTGGCATGCTTCATCTAGTTGGAATGCTTTCAGGGAGCTTGCCATTATAGCTGCTCTTGTGTTGATTAATATGGAGTTCTGTTTCTTTTCTTAAACAAATTTTAACAAAAATTGTTTTATATGTGTGTTCGATTTGCTGCCAGAAATATCAGATCCTTGACTACAAAAAGTGGGGCACTTCTGCCCAAAACAGTGTTGTAAAAAGCTTCAATGTCTACCTATGTGCATATTTTTTCATAATTGTTTCTGGTACTAAAACGCTGCTTATAAACTATAACCAAAATAATGTTAAGACATTTATTTTTTATTTTTAACAATTGAAGTTGTAGTATTATGTAAGAATAATAAAAATATATTCTACTGATAATTCTCCAAAAGTTTGTTTTTCATGACTTCGAATGTCGTGTTTCTCCCAAATACAAAGCACGGCATATGAGACTTGTAAGCAGCTGATTATTGTTGCTCACCTTATTAGTTTGGCATTTCTGCATCGTTGTAAAGAATGCTCAAGTCATTAGTCGCGCACTTCTATATTTCTGCTCGGCAAAATAAACACACTAACTTTGAAGTTATAAAAGTATTAAGTACGTTTATCAACTTATGAGACGGCAGACTTATATGGGATGCCACTAAAGCCAGACGACTTCAGCCAAATCTCTTTGAAAAGATTAAACGCCTTGCTCCATGGTGCTTCTTCCTTCATAGCCCTTTTTCTTACATTCATACAACATGTTCGAGACGACTCAACTTTAGGCCAATACTATCCCAAAGTCGTAAAACTCAAAGAGCCATTTGTTTAAATTATTTTCATCAAGCCAAAGACCTTTCCGGCTACTTTTCCTTGATTACTATAAAAACATCTTTATCAGATTACGCCATTACCAATACGTCGGGTTCATAAAAAAATCATCGCCCTGACGAAAAGAGCCAAATATCTGAAGGGATACTGATCTCTAAAGCAAACTGTACGAATCTATCCCCTTCTGAGGATAATCAATTGATTGAATGGTTTTCCACTTGATTTCTTTCTATATTGACACATTTGTACTTTGTGACGTTGGTTCCAAGTAAATAAAGTTGTTGACATCGTAAAAAGTCCAAAGGAAACCTGAAAGACAGACCAGATAAGTTTTATCTTGCTTTTAATTTTTAACTGCTTTCAATAGCATCTAACGAATGTATCACATCTGGCTTGGAAAGCAGACAATACTTACTTTTACAAAGAAAATTCGAGGCACTGAGACCTATCGCAGCACAGGACTACGCTACCTTGTTGAAAATCTCCCACGGTAGAAAAAAATTCAGAGAGTTCAAGTCCATGTCTGTCTGTTTTTTTTTTTTTATCAGGTAGATTTTGCAGTCTTATAGATGACATGGGTGATTTAGTCAGAAACTTTTAACCAGCACCCATTAGTAGTACGACTCTTTGGTCAATAGATCCGGAAAATTGATGGCTCGGGTCAACTAATAAGCTTCCTGACAATACCGTCTCCATGATTTCTTAATTTTCTATTTACAGGATAGGATCAAAAAGTAGGGCAGCGATAGTTGGCTTTTGGGCAGATACAATAGCTCAGACTTTTTGCATTTTGTACTGTTACTTTAACTGCACGCCCTTTTGTTAAGTACCATCTGTTATAGACTCCTGTAAAGTTTTAAGCATTGTTTTTGATGAGAATAAAAAATGTGATTTTTGCGTTCTGATTACGCTGTATTTTTCGCGTAAAAAAATCACCACCGAAGCAAAGGAAAAATTGAAAAATAAGGTTAAGAGATGCAACACTGAGATCCGTTGGGGTCGTATCAGTGGAAGTGACGTCTCCCAAAGAAGGTCGTCTCGCTAAATCCAAAGATACTGAACGATCGGAGAATTGAGATGTGAGGCTGTAGGCATCTCGACTGAACGTGTATATATAATGTATTATATAAATATTTGTACATGTATAAGGTATTAGAGCCATGGGTGCCGCAATAGCTAAAACTTGACCTTAAGCGCATCTGTAGCCTACAGTAAAAATTCATGAGTTGGGCTACGAATTTCTGTTCAATCCCACCATTCTCTTCAGACTTGGCCCCTAGCGACTATTTTCTGTTTCTAAAACTGAAGAAATTTCTGGACTGTTTGAGATTTGGATCGGTTGATGATATCAGCACTAAAAAACGCCTTTGGAAGAATTGGAAAAGCGTTTGACTAACCGAGCTAAAAAAAGAATGTGTTGATAAAGTTTTTTTGGCGAAAAAAATATATTTTATTGAAAAAGTCATAGACTTATCAAACAGCTCTCGTATTTTTATATTATGTGGAATCTTGAAACATTACCTTTGAAATATTTTAATCAATGAGCATTGCTTTCTATAGGTGCCAGAAAAGAATTCAGTTGGAGTTCCTAGGCAAAATCCGGTAATCCGATTATATTTTTTAAATGTAATATATCACGGGGCACGTGTGGGTACAACGATTGATATATAAGTATTATATGCATCATTGGCTACCAAAGATTTCCAGCAAAATATCGAGAGATAGACGCTTTAACAGACACTCTTGTGTCTTTCTATAGGAAGTGTGAGATTCAAGCGAGACTTTAGGACAGTATAAGTCGGTGGCTCGACCTACAAAAAACCGTCACCTTTAAAATAAATGCTACATTGCGTTAACATTTAAATAAGAAAAAGGACTGTTTTTTAATGAGAAGTATCCTCTGGTAAAAAAAAAAAACTTAATCTAGACTCAGCAAGGGCATAGAAAAAGAATGCAAATAAACAAATACGCGACTTGGTTGTATATACCTATGCTTGTATCTGTATATTTGCAAGTTTGTATATGGTTTTGTTTGTGTGCAAGTATGTGTGTGGGGCAGTCAAATCACTGTTGCAAAAACTGTTGAAAATTCCATTAAACTTCGCGCAAATAACCGAAGGCGCTCAATTCTAGTCGACGTCGTTTATATATAATATTGTTGTTTACCAAAAACAACAAAAGCAAAAACGACAACAACAATAATAATAACAACACGATAAAGAAGGCGGTAGGGGGGAGTAAAAAAGTTATACACGAAACTTAAAACAAGCAGTGCGACGAAAAGTAACCAACTTGGCTTGTGGTTGGTTTTTTGGACGGGACATACTCACTCCGCAAAACTTGAGCATGAGATTTTTATACCCTGTATAAATAAGTTTAAGGGTATTACCGATTTCCGCAAGGTACGAGTTTGTTGTAGGCAGCAGTCCTGACGGAACTTTAGTTGCTTATACCTACAAGGATTTAGATAACAATATGGCGACATATTGATTACCTCTTACTCAAAAATCAGTAAGTTTGAAGTTTGATGCATTAAGTCCGTACATTTTTCCCTCAAGAGACCATCGTTGAAATTCTTGATCTGAAACTTGATCAATATTTAAGGACAATGGCGGCATAAAAAGAAGCCCAAGATTTGCAAGAATTTTTTTATGTAAATACATACATAGAACAAATATAGCTTAAAACTATAATAAACACTGCTCAGATTTTATAAGTGAGATTTAAAAAAAAAAATAGGGCTTGGGGAAAATGCCGCTGCGTTTTTTTTCACAACGCCAACATATCGATATTTCGCCTTTATAATTGGATTCGATAACAATGTCTTTTAAATTACTTTCAGTGTTGCATATTAAAGGTTGCCTTTAATATATTCTGCGTAATAGTGAGAAAGAAATAATATTCCATTGCACCAAACAAGATTTTTTCTTCTGCTTCGTCCCACTAATATCCAAAGTCTCTTCTGCGAAATCGACAACAGAAATGCTTATTGGATATAATAATGGTTTCCTAGCAAAAGGGTACAGGATATCCCACTGTCGCTCAGCCCTTGGACTGTATCATATTTTTGAACTTTAATACTTTTAAATTAACTAGCGCATAGTTAATAATAATAATAAGACATAATATGTAGTTTTGTGTGCATGGCTGTTGCTGTAAGATATCTTACAAGCTCACATAGACTAAAGCCCTTGGGCGAAAGTATGTGAAACGGATCACTTTTTATCAAGATCTCTACGATTTTAACATATGTGAAAGAGATCTGTGACAATATTGGCTTGTTAATTTATTTCGAGCTATCGATAGCTAAAAATTAAGTTAGATTTTTTTGAAAATTAATAATAATTTTTATTAATAACAATAATGATATACATTTTTTTCCCATCTCATTCAGAATTAGGAACAAAAGAAAAACAAAAAATACAAAATCTATAATAATAAATTTCGAGATTTCAAAATAATATTTTTATTATTTATTATTTATTTTATTATTTATTTATTATTTATTCAGAAAAATAAAAATTTTATAATCAAAGCGTTTTTTTCAAGATAAATCTTTGAGATTAAAAAAATATTTTTTTTAATTTTATATTTTTTAATCAATTTTTTTTTTTATTTTAGATTAAAATTATACCCTCTGTATAGCTCAGAATTAGTAATCATCACATTTTACAAACGTAATCTCACTAAAAAAAAAACAAAAAAAAAATACAATTTCTATACATCAGTGCCTTGTAATTTAGATAAGCGGTCGTTACAGAACAATAGTAAAGTAATACTGTCAATAAATGTTCGTTTTGAGTAGTATTTTGTAAAGTAGTAACAAATATCATGAACGAGTCTCAAAATATTCAAGATTAAAAAAATCAGTTTTTCGCAAAAAAAATTTTTTCTGTGCTTTAAAAACGATTTAAATGTTCGAAAAACTTGTAGAGTGATATAAGCAAAATGTATACACCAATATGTTCTAAACTTCATTGAAATATAGATTCGGATATATGTATATGAGCATTTCTAATTTAGCGTGACGTTACATTTTTAAGAACAAAAAAAAAATGAAAAATATTTATTTAAAGTAGCACGATATTAAGTCAAAAATTATAAAAATCGGTCGTATTGATTAAAAAAAGCGACGCTTGGCGTTATGTTACCAAAATAGAAGTGGACTTTAACATGAATTCAAAAAAATCATTTTTTTAATATGACTTAATTTGCTAAGTTAATAAATTAAAAAACCTATTGGCGTGACGTTACTCATATATATAATATATACATATACATAAACCTGTCAAACCTGTTTTTGTGCGGTCTTATTACATTAGATAAATATTGGGTCAGCCCATGGTAGAATCACAAGGTGACGCCGCTTGTATGCTCACTCTCTTATTTTATACCTTATCGCGAGTGGAAATCCACGAAAAATATTTTTTTAAAGCAACTCGTGACGTTTTGGACGATTATTTTTTATGCGATATTTTTGTGCGGTCCCTATCGCCCGCACAAAAACAGTTTTAACTATTTATTACATATATTATATAAAAAAATGATAAAAGCAGATGCTCTTCAATATAGGCCAATCTGACCAAAATGTAAACTTTTAAGTTTGTAGCCAGACTTTGCTCCTACGTCCAATTTTAGTTGTTAGGAAATTAAGAACTTTTTAATATTTTTATTAAATGATACAAGTTTAAACATTATGTATAAAACTTTTAATTTTTTGGTCATGGTGGATCTTTCTGTGGAAATGCTCATATACCATTTACGAGATATAATTGTTTAACAAAAGTCTATCATAATAGCAATTTATCGATAACTCGATAAATATTTGGAAATTTGCAAAAAACAATTACGTTCCGAATATTATCTTGTAACTCTATTACATATACCTATGTAAAAATCATCATTGGCTTAACAAATGTCCGGTTTCACTTATTTTCCCCCATAATAATAATATAATACATAAGCATATATGTTCGTGAGAGTATGTGTGTGTCAGCCATGCTTGCTTTTTGTCTTGTTTTCTGCGCTTGTTGTGTCTTAAGGCATTGTGTGTGTGTGTTTTGGCGTGTGTGTGAACATATATGAAATTGTATATTGTTTCAAAACACAACAAAAGTTGAAAATAATTTTATAATATTTTCTACTTAAAGTTTTGGCATGGCACATTACTTTTGGCTTTCGGCCTTCTCCCCCTGTAGTACATCCCCAGTAGCTCTTTCTGATTTTCTCATCTACGTCTTGTCTACGCCAAGTTGTCTTCATCAGCTTTGACGGCAAATTAACAAAACTTGTTCACTTAACTTACGCAAATAGTTTTGGTAGAGCGGCAAATCTTTATGTTTTTGTTGTAGGTTGTTTTCCAAGTACTCGTAGCAGTTTTTGAAATTTTCTTTATTAGCAAGTTTTTCTTTCTGTTATTTATTTGTGTGCTCTTGAAAAGTGAAAAGCTAATTGAGATTTTGTGTATTAAGGAAATGCATAAAAGTAGAACATAAGTTGTAAGAAGCTCGACTATAAAATTCTCTGTAAGGTCGGTCTTTGACTCAATTTATACATTTTTAAACTGAGTTCAATGCGATTAGTCCCAGGCGTCAAATTTCAATAAAAGTTTAAGTGTAAGTAGTGAAAATATTATGCGGGTAGCCCATAAAAGTAAAAATGTTTTGTTTAAGGCCTATGGCCTATACGCAGCACGAAATATTTCGCACGGAATGACAAAACTTCATATAAAAAAAAATATCCCAAATGGGATAAAAATTAAAAATTTTTTTTCCGAACTTTTATTTTATTTATTTATTTATTTATTTATTTGAGGGGTACAACTACGTACAGTTGACATTATATTATAAAAAAGTACATATAATTTATTTAGAAAAGAAAATAGAGCGAGGGAATTGATATGAACTAATCCGCGTCTCTAGCCCGATGGGTGAACTTTTTAATGATATGCACCAACTCACATCAAGAACTGGCCAGAAACTTGGATTTACAATATTAAAGTTGAAAAAAGGAAGCAAGATAAAAATTAAACATTATATCGCAAAAAAAGCCAATGGATCACCATTGACCAAGTGGGTGACTCATAATATAGGATTGGTCAAGGATGCTCGAAGTGGCAAGTCAAGGTGACTTAAGATAGAAGAAGTGATAGATTGGATAGATCGTTCGAAAGAGAGGAAATTGTTAAAGCTATTATAGTTAGAGCATAAGACACGGAAAGGGTCGTGCAAAGCATAATTAGATCTACAAAATTGTAAGGCTAAGGGTCGAAAATTACGAGTTACTCTGGATGGTATGACCAAAGTAACTTTGCTAAGGAGTACATTGGAATCGATAAGACCGAGTAACAGTTTATGCAAGAATAACACGCCGTGGCATGTTCTGCGGTGATTTAAGGAAGGCAATTTTATAAGGCGAAGTCTATCAGAATATGGCGGCAGTCGGATATTTGGGTCCCAGTTTAAGCCACGAAGTACATAAAGGAGAAATTGCTTTTGTACGGACTCAATCATGTCCTGATAAAGGTGGTATTGAGGGCTCCAAACGCAGGAACAATATTCCAAAATTGGACGGACAAAAGAAATATAAAGAAGTTTGGTTGTGTAAGGGTCGTTAAACTCTTTAGACCAACGCTTAATAAAAGCAAGAACACCTCTAGCCTTATTCACGATGTTGCAAATATGGTTATTAAATTTAAGGTTATGATCAAACAAAACACCAAGGTCAGACACACTCTCGATGCGTTCTAAGGTAGAAGATTCTAAAGAGTAAGTGGCCAAATAAGGAGCAGAACGATAAAATGTCATAACGTTACATTTTGTCTTGTTGAGAAAGAGTTGGTTGATATTGCACCAAGATTGCATGTTATCAAAATCATGCTGAAGAAGTAAGTACTTATTATTATCGGAGTAGGACATACAGAGTTTAACATCATCCGCATACATAAGAATGTGAGAAGATGAGATTACCTGAGGGAGATCATTTAAAAATAAGTTAAAAAGAAGAGGGCCTAGATGGCTACCTTGAGGTACCCCTGACGTGACCATAATTTCTGTAGATTATATGAAACAAAAGTGATTATATTTTTTATATGATGTGGTGGCAGCTAGATTTGGGTGCTACTCATAAGAGTTTCAGAGCGAATACTTTGCTTTTGTTCTCATTTCTAGTGCCTTCTTAAATATTTGACAGCAATCGTTTCCACAAAACTTTTTAGGATATAGTGTATTTATTTTATTTCTTTGAATTTTCTTCTAGCTTAAAAAGGGTGTTTTTTTTAGAGCGTTGGATTTGTTATTTTAAATGAAACAAAGACAAAATATTGAACTGAATGCATTTTTTTTCGAGGGAAATTCCATGGGATTTATCGTTTAAAAATTATATCATCTTCATGTTCATTTTCATCAGAAGTAGTCGATGAACCGAATTTTACCTAAAAGTTGAAGTATTTATGTGATCTCCAAATTCTTAACGTAATAATATGCTGTATACAATTACGGTAGTACGAACGCTACCCTAAAAGGGGCTAGATAAAAACATGATCTTACAGTCTCATCTATGGCTCTTATGGGTTCGGAAATGTATATGTTCCAATGGTCATGGCAAGACATGACTACTAGAC
Source organism: Chymomyza fuscimana (assembly GCA_949987675.1). Taxonomy (NCBI): domain Eukaryota; kingdom Metazoa; phylum Arthropoda; class Insecta; order Diptera; family Drosophilidae; genus Chymomyza; species Chymomyza fuscimana. Next base: position 114,582,403 of record OX465088.1, read on the forward strand.
TCTTCTCATATTTCCAAAATATACTTATGATCTGGCACACCTCCTGCTCTCTGCTGTCCAAAGAACATCTGTACTGATTAATTATCTAATGCTGGAAATTAAGATTTTTTAGGTAACGTTTCGAGTATTGAGAATTTGTGGCATCACCTTTTCATTTTAAATTTTTTATAAAAATCTAACGCATTTTTATTTTTCAAACTTTTAGTATCGTTCAAGATATAGCCTATACAAATATTTTATTGCAGAGGACCACAAAAAGAAATCTGAAATCTACGAAGAATGTTAGTGTATGCTCTATATTTTTTTTTTTTATTAATAACTGTAGTAAAATGACGTCACAAAACTAAAAATGCTGCCGAAAAATTATTGTTTAGACAAAAAAATTAAAGCAAAATGCTAAAAATTTATTAAATTAAAGATTTTAAATCTTTTATCACAACTTGGGTTGTAAGATGGGAGGAAAATCTGGCTATAAAGCTAAAAGTTGGTATTTCGCTCAGATTTATCTATTTTTAAGAGCATTTTCATTATATTAATTGCATCATTATATTTATAATTTCTTCCAACAGTTGAAATATATTCATTGAAGCTACTAATATTGAAGCAACAATTTCTGTTTTTCTTGATTTAAATAGTTTTTAGAATAAAAAAATGTATTATTTGCAATAGAATTTCAGTAACGACACGCCATATAAAGTAACGCCAAATGGTAAGGCTAATAAAAAGAAAAGTTTTTGATTTAATAACATGCCAAATTAATTCAGTGACATCATTATAAATCTGCTGTAAGGTTATTTGCATGTTCTTTTTTTTTGTGTTATATTATCATATTTTTTTTTAACTTTACTTTTTTTTTTTTTTTTTTTTTTTTTTTTCCCCCTATGGGTTCCTCACAAAGAGGTGGGGCACTGCGACCAGGAGATCTTTTGTACCATACCCATAAATTACAGCAAAAGACTTTCCGCTTTCCGCATGAATAGCAGTAGGTCTTTTGTTGGTATTGATCTAAGATGGAAGGGACTAATCCGTTCCTTTCCCAAGTGACAGGCTCTGTCCCATACCAGCGCTGGGCAGTCACAGAGAATATGTCTGGTGGTTTCATCGTCCTCGAGACAGAGTCTGCACTCTGAAGAGTCCGAAAGGCCAATTTTCTGTAGATGGTATCTAACAGTGTGGTGGCCAGATAGATAAGCTACCAGGAGTTTTAAGTCCGCTCTGCCAAGACCTTTTGTCTTGATCATATCCAGGGGTTTGATAAGCGCTTTTGCTTGACGCAGCCCCGGTAAGGAGAACCAGTATCTCCTATGTTCTCCTGCAGCCCATTTGTTTACCATAGTTTTGATTGTGGACCAACCAATACCACAGAAGGGCGCAGGAGCAGTGGTCAGGGTGGAGGCACCCTGTCGTGCTAGATCGTCAGCGATCGTGTTACCATCCACACCTGAGTGTCCAGGTACCCAACATAGCACGACTTTGTTGCGGGAGGACAGGATTTGGAGGTAATTATGGCATTCTTTAACCATCCTGGAGGAGATGCTCCATGATGATAGTGCCCTAATTAACTTTACTTTAATAATAATAAAATATTGATTAATAAATTAAAATCTCAAATTAACGTTTTTAAAAAAGTAAATAATTCATTTTGAATGGAAACTTGAGTAACGTCACGCCAGATGCTTGGGCTCATAAAAAAAGCAGAAAGGTTTTTTAATTTAGTAGCTTGCAAAATACACTAACGTTATTTTTAAATCTGCTTAGTAAAGTTTTATGCCAAGACCAGAATTGGTCAATTCGCAGAAATTTGCAAATTTGCAATCCAATGTCGTATTATATCGTGTAAACGTAACGTCACGCCATAAGGGCGATGTAAATATACTATAATATATTGCAAAAAAAAACATTGTTGGGTTTAAAACGAAAGTGATTTCATTTAATTTTTTTTTTTTGTTGGTTAAGGCCAATTACTTAACTTATTTTTGGTTACTTTTTGTACATTCGGCATATATAAAATTTTTGGTAATTTTTAAGAACATTCCGGTTAAAACATTTGAATATGACTATAAATTACTAAAACAAAAAAAATTATAATTTTATGTTATTAATGAATAAATGTTAAATTACGAAAGAAATAATTGGTCGTGATAACAAAATCGTAAAGAAAATACGAAAGTTATGGCTAATTTTGTAAAAAGTAGTTCAAAAAGCTCGATAAATTTATTAAAATAATTGTTATTTTTTCGATTTAAGACAGTTTAGGGCGAAATTAAAAAAAAAATTTGGCGGATATAAATTTTTTTTTAATTACTTGTGTAATTACTTAAGATTGCACAAACTTTTAATTAGGCTAAATAGTACAAAAAAAACGTAGGATTTAAAATTTCCATTGCACCCAATCTCTGCCCCTTTTAAATGCTTATGCAACCCCTAAGCCATATGTTCTCTCGATTACATTTCTAACAAAATTATATAACTTTATCATACTTTCAGCTCTATTCAATGCACAACAACAAACCATCTATTCCATTTGAAACATTACAAATTGAAAACTTAAATCAGCTTAACATCTTTTGCATATTCAAAAGACATATTAATTTACTAGCCCAAAGCAAGTGAAGCTACAAAAATTAGTTATTAATTAATGCACAATGTTCAAAATCGAATTGTATTGAATTGTATGCTAATTCAATGTTGGCTCTTAAAGCACTAACAAAGCCAAAGCAACCCTGGCAGGATCAAAAATGTTACAAAAACAATGGAAATTTATGCAGAATACTGAACCGAATGTTGACCCTAAGTATCTCTACTACACTCTTAATGTTTGGGGGCTCTTGAACAGCTGCACTTTGGCTGCTTGACCATTATGAATTATTATATATAATATACTTGGGGTTTATGTGTGTGTGTGTGTTGGCATATGTTTAATTCATAGACACAAATACAGTTGCGTGTTGTCTAAACACAAAAACCAGATTATCAAGTTGTTTTGTGGTTCTAAGTTCCGACCCTTTGCAATTGTCTATTTACTTACTTAGAACATACTACAAGTAGATACTAAGATTAAGTGTGTGAGTGTGAGAGTGCATGTGTGCGTCATAAATTTGCTTCTATGCAAATTGTAATTTGAATTGAACATTAATTAATTGCATATTATGCACACATATACAAACAATAAACAGATAAAGATGCGCATGTGTGTGTAATGCGGTAAAACCCATAATCAAACGAAACAACAAACACACTAAGTGTCTACACTTGAAGAAAAAATCGAGCGAATATGTTTGTTCTTAAGAAGTCTACAGAGCGTTTCCGCTTAAAGGGATCTACGCAGAATGCAAAAAAATTTCGCACGGAACGACAAAACCATATTAAAAAAAAAATCCCATTTGGGATATCCCATTTGGGACTTTTTTTTTATATGAAGTTTTGTCATTCCGTGCGAAATTTTTCATGCTGCGTATAGGCCTTAAGCCTAAAGTTCTGTATACCATAATAATGAACATTGACTCGGTTATCGATTAAACCAAGTTCACAAGTTAGAGCTATAATCTCGATACGAAGATTATATAATAGCACAATTTGCAGTTTCCATTAAGCTTGGAAAAATATACGTGAAAAAAATATCACTCAACAGAGCTACACGTACGTTCTTGCAAATCACCCATCTTTTTTAAAAATTTGCAATCACATTTTCACAATGTTATGGTTCGATTTCGCAAATCACGGCTTTAATTTTGATTTGTCTTCCGATCTTCTCACCTTTAACCAAGCACCCAGAGAAAATAATCCAACGGCGTCAAATCGTATGATTTTGGTGATCAATTGCAGTCACCATCACGTCCAGGAAATTTGATTCGCAATAAGTCAATTTTTTCTCGAGTTCTGCAAGTAAGCATCTTCGGTGACAATATTATGTAAATTAGGCGAAAAAAATATTATATTTTCGTACGGTATCGATATGCATTCACGCTTAAGGTCTATCTTTTAAAATTTTTAAAGAAAAATGTGTCAATCACGCCTTCAGGCTACCCTGTGCTCCAAAGTATTACTATTTTTGGATGCACTGGCTTTTCCATAAATTCTTTCGGGTTTTAAAAGCCTCAGAGCTATTATTATTCCAATTTGACAAAAAGAAAATTATTTTCCTAAAAAACATATTTTCCAAGATCCATTTAGTGAACGATTGACATTGTCCATGGTCAACAGGCTTAAGTTCTTGACACAATTAAAGTCTATAAGCATGAAAAACATCATCTTTGATCAGATTCAACAATCATGAATTTATCGTACCAAATTTTGCAACATACGGCCGAGACAAGATCGTCCTGATGGTCTTTTATTTTGACTAAAAAAAAAAAGATGACGTACATTAAAAAGCAAAAGTTATTTGATTGCCTTTGGTTACGATATTTTCGGAAACAAACAAAAATCAGGCGAATTTTTCAATAAAAACGTGTTTTTACCGATCGGTCCTATGGGGCTATATGATATAGTCAACCTTTTTTAATCAAATTTTTTACAGTGCTTGGGAACTCTAAAAAACTTACGAATGCCAAACTCGATTTCGAAAAAGGTTTTTTAAAGGCTATGTGATATTGTCTACCGATTTGGTTAAAATTTGGTACAGTGCTTTGGTTAGGATATATACAAACGAATAGCGCCCTAAAAACATATTTTTTGACACAGCGGTCCTATTGGTGCTTTATGAAATAGTCAACCAATTTTGCTACAATTTGGGAATCCTAAAAAACTTACAAATGCCATTTTTGGGTATGATGATTCATAAAAGATTCATTTTAAACAAACTTAGATGCGATTTTACTATTTATTAAATTTAAAAAGTTATGTGACACTAAAGAATCCTCAAGACCTTATAAAACGGATGAATTAACATATATTTTCGCGACTAATTTCATACTTATTTATTTTATTCACGTGTTTTCCTTGGGGGATCTTACTGATGCATGAGAATATTTTCGAGTGTCAGTAAATAAATATCGAAGTGCGGACTCTTAGTGTAATCAAACAAAATTTGAAATTTTGTAATTTGTTATACTTACCAGTATCAAATTAAAAATATTTGCGAACCGAAGCCGTACAAAACAAAACTAAAACTTTTCAAGGCAATTTGTATAAAATAAAATAAAAATCGAACTGCGGACTCTAAGTTTTATGAAACAAAATTTGCAATATTTTAATTTTTTATACTTACCTGTATCAAATTAAAAATATTTGCGAACCGAAGCCGTACAAAACAAAACTAAAACTTTTCTAACCAATTCGTATAAAATAAAATAAAAATCGAACTGCGGACTCTAAGTTTTATAAAACAAAATTTGCAATATTTTAATTTTTAATACTTACCAGTATCAAATTAAAAATATTTGCGTACCGAAGCCGTACATAACAAAACTAAAACTTTTCTAACCAATTCGCATAAAATAAAATAAAAATCGAAGTGCAGACTCTAAATTTAATAAAAAAAAATTTGAAATTTTGTAATTTTTTATTTAGCTGTTTCAAATTAAAAATATTTGCGAACCGAAGCCGTACATAACAAAACTAAAACTTTTCTAAGCAATTCGTGTAAAACAAAATTTGAAATTTTTAATATTTTATACTAACCTGTATCAAATTAGAAATATTTGCGAACCGAAGCCGTACAAAACAAAACTAAAACTTTTCTAAGCAATTTGTATAAAATAAAACAAAAATCGAACTGCGGACTCTAAGTTTAATAAATCAAAATTTGAAATTTTGTAATTTTTTATACTTACCTGTATCAAATTAAAAATGTTTGCGAAACGAAGCCGTACATAACAAAACTAAAACTTTTTGAAGCAAATCGTTTTTGCAGTGTAAATTTTGTTTCAACAAAATTATGGCCCAACTTTCACGGCTATTCATTCATTTTTCACTGGTTTCTATTATCTCATTAGAACTACTTCGTATAGCTGCAGCATCATTTCTCCAACTAGACGAACTTTAATTATAAAGTTCGGCCATGGAATCATGGGCCATTGCTCGATAGTGAAATACCATGCAAACAAAATTTTGCATTGATAAATAGAGGATTGTGGGTGTATTCAAAAATCGCGGTAAACGGCTATATGTAAACTTGTTCTTATTTACTAGGCTCACATACCAAATTTGGTGCCTATACATGTTTTATTAATAAAGGTTATTGAGAAGGCGATCTAAAGTTGATAAATTTTTTGCGTCTGAATATTTTGAAATTTTTATGGTGCGGGTACAATGCAGGAAATTTTCCAACGGAAGATCAGTGGAAGATATGGACATTATTCAATAAGCTTTATCTGCGTACATAAAAACGTACATCTATTGATAAAATTTGGTGTCTCTAGCTATGATGAACTCTGAGACCAAGACAGACAAACATATGGATACAATTCGAGTATTATGTTTGCTTTTCCATAACTCGAGAATGGAGTGACGCTCCATTTGCTTGTGGATTTGTTTCAGAATTTCACAAAATTTCGCACCAGAGCAATTTTGAGGCCATATAGTGTTAGTCGTGAAAATTTACCAGACGATGGTATTACGGGTGCGAAACATGGACGGTGAGTAAAATATAATCGATATTTTAAAAGGAAAAGTACTTGGTTATTTAAGAAGATTCGCAAACGTGGCCGTCCAAATTTAAGATGGGCCGATAGTTTGAACGTCGATGCTGCGAACCTCGGGATACGTTGTTGGAGGACACAAGCCAGAGATAGAGATAATAATAGTATTAGTCGATAAACTATTTGGTAAACCCAGTAATAATTGCAAAGGCAACGTTCGCATGGTCTGCTGTATTCTTTGTTGCTGAAATCAGGTTGCCCTTGTCCCAATGTGTACAGGGTATAAAAAAAAAAAATTAACAACTTGCTGGATATAAAAATAAAAAGTTTTGGTTGAAGCACTCGCTTTTGTAATAATTTTGGGCCAAAAACTGCAATGGCTGCCAATATTTAATGCTGCATCAACGAATTTCTTTTTTTTGAGGCATACAACATTGATGCAGGCATTGAACGTTAGATCTGTAAGCCACCCCCCTCCCCCCCCCCCCCCCCCCCCCACACACACACGCGCACTCACAAAGGAAACCCAAGAATGAAATGTAATGTAACGTACTACATAGTAGATGAATGGCTGGTAAGCTGTGAACCCGCACCTTGAATTTTTGTCGTGTCAACTTTGTGCACAGGATTTGAATTCATTTTCGATCGTATTAAAATTTTTTTTTTAAATTTTATGAAAATGACGAAAAATTTCATATGAATGGATAAATAACGACCAAGCCGTAAATTTGACAAAAATATGTTCCAATTGTAATCAATGGGTGATTCAATTATCTACAGTTTGGTAAAAAAAATAATTAAAATCAGTTTATTAAAACCAGAGATATTTGCTTTTAAGTAGAGACACTTTTTTTTTAATTTCGAAAAGTGTTTTTTTACAAATATCTCGAAATCCGTTGCATCAAAAAATTTTTTGACTTCATCTTCGGTTTTAGCGTGCCATTTTACTACGGAAACGATTAAAACATGTTGAGGATACATTTTGCTGCAAACTAGTGTTAGAAACTAGAATTTTTCTCATGTATTCTTAATTGACAAGAGGAAACTTAGTTAAACCCAAAATTCTGCCTATTGCATATTTGAGGATTATTGTATATATTATTTAAAATTCAGTTACAAAATTACAAAAACAAAAAAAAAACAATAAGTACTGGTATTCCACAAACAAAAAAAAAGGTTTACTTTATTGCTTACATTTTAAACGAAAGATTTTAAAATTTTTTGTTGTGGAACTTACCTTAAAACATCATAATCATAACAAAGTTTTTTTTAGCTGTGTACTTTTGGCATCTAACTGATTGATCAAACGGACTAGTGATTCATTCTCTTTAATATAAATTTAGCAGGTACAGTACTACCCAAGCAGCAATCAAATTTGATACCTCAGACAGTAAGATTAGTATCCCACTTTTGCTCGCTGTGTATATGTATATATATGCGAATGTGCATATATTCTAAGCGTCTATCCGAACGCAATTTGAAGGACAATTCAAGGATTAGTTACGCTTAAATTGAGCTGTGGCAAATGTTTGACTGTAAGCATCTGTATGTAAATATATTACTGAGTATGTTATTGCGTAAGTTAAGCCTATTTCAACCATTTTGTTAGTAAAGTTAAAGCTAAAATGCATTGCCCAACAACACTCTCCTCTCTTTGCTCCGGCTTATAATGTTAGTTTTTGGCGGTCCAACTTGACCAGACACCAGAAACCGGCGAATTTTTATTTTCCCCTCAAAGTATGCAACATTATTTTGCTACAAAGCCAATTGCCTTAATTAGTTCGCCGCCATATAATTGTTTGAGAACTTAAATAATATTTTTACTATAATCATAGCCTAAATATTTGTTTGTATTCAGCTGCAGAGATCTTTTAAATCTTTACTTTTAATTTTCTTATGGCACATCATTAAGCTTTAGCAATAAACAAAAAACTCTTCCAAAAGTTTGGCAACAACAATCAAACTTTCTTCAAGTTTAATGCAAGTTAATTTTTTTTTTTTTTGTTAAAAGTTAGTTCCTTTTTAATACATTACACTGGGTATTCATGGCTATAGCGGGAACTGTATAACGCACAATAGTCAAGCGTTCAATGATACGATTTACATGCAGGATTGACCATTTTTTTTGGAATACACTAAATATGTTTATTTATTTTTTTAGGGTTCAATTAATCAATCATACATTCATTTATCATGTTGAATAAAATCACCAATCCATATTTATATCTGCAACCATATTTGATGGATCATGAAAAGTATTCTAACTTAACTACGAGTTTCGGCCCTCTTCTACTTCAGATTTCTTGTTTTTTTTGTCTTTCATTAATTCGCATGGTGTTTAATTGTAAAATCGGTTCTGCTTAGTTTCGTTTTGAAACCGAATGTTTGGTACTCCCAGTTTTACCAAAACGATTTTTTTATATGGTTTGAAACCGAATTTTTTGTTGCAATTATAACGAATTGGCAAAATAGGCTGAAAAGTGCACCAATTTAAACTGAAATAATTTTTTAAATAGTCTTTGATATTCTTAGATTCTACAATATTTATACCAATTTCAAGTTAAATAGCTATTGATAAATATTTTCAATTATTTTTTTTCTGAACCAAACTCAAAACGAATTTTTAAATGGTCCATATATTGCAAAAAGAAATATTTTTGTCAAGCTTATAGGCCCATATGCAGTTCGAAAATTTTCGCACGGAATAACAAAACTTCATATATGAAAAAAAAAACCCATTTAAGATATCCCATAAATATAAAAAATTCGGATTTGGAAGCACGCAAAAACGAATCCGAATAAATTTGTTTGTTTTGCTTTTTTCGTTTTCCGGAGCACGGCCGAAAAATATATTTTAAAACATTGGAGGCTTTCGCCCCCTTCTTTTTCGCTTTACCTACCCACACCCATCCTTTTTTATTTTGTTATAGAAATATTTTGTTATATGTATAAAAAAAAAAATAAACCTTGCAATCATTTACTTGCGCCATCTAGCGACAAAAACTTGCCTGCGCCATCTAGCGGCCACACTTAACAGTGAAGTAAATGATGGTGTGGTCATCGGTTGCATAAAAAAACTTTTTACATAACAGGACTAACCTTAAACCTTGACTTCTTCAGATGGTTTTGATGGATCTCTATTTATAGTATATAATAAAAGAGAACATATTTTATATATATTCCAATATTCCAATATTTCGCCTTTCTATACATATTCATACATAATAATATATTTTTTAGTAAAAAAACAAAAATAGCGAACTTCACAGGACCAAATTCTATTTCGGGTAAAATATCTCACATTGACTTGGATCACTCGAAGAACTAGCCCCTCCAATCCCAATTTTATTTTTTTTTTAATTCTAAGTTTATCAGACCTATTTATCCCAATTGATACGAATTCCAATCACCCTTTTCTGTCTCAAAATTTAAATTTTTTGGCTGTTGTTTTTTTTTTAAATTTGGAAAAAATGGTGCCTTGCTTTTGACTATTTCCCGGGCTATACCGATACTGTAATTTACAATAACTCCGAGGGGCGTTTTCGTTTCCGACGTGTTGTAATGACTATAAGAACTGTGTTGCTCGATCTAAATCCCGAAAAAAGAGTTTCTGACAATGAAAGAGTATTAAAATGCAAACTTACAAAACATTGCTTTGCCTTTGTAATTTTTTTTCTTTGCATACGTGGCGTATACGCAACTTGTACTTCTTTTTTTCGTATTATTTTATCATTTTCCGCTTGCATGACGCTTAATCAAATGCTTAATTCCATTTCTTGTTTAATTGTTTTGCTTTTATTTTTTACTGCTGCGCTCCTTTTTATTTTTTGTTTATTAAGACTTATTATTGTGCAATTTTATAAAATAAGTTTAATTTTTTTAGTTGTTGGGGCTGCTAGTTATGTTGCTTTGTGAAAACTGTTCCCGGTGCTGTTGCTGCTTCATTTTACGCTTCACCAAACTTGAGCAGCTGTTGCTCCCTGGACATTTTGCCTGCAGCTAAGCAAACCACTCAGGAGCAGCTTCAGCAGCTTCAGTTCCAGCAGTGTGTTTAGTTTACAGCGGCGCTTGGTATAATTGAAATAAAATGTTTTAAATCAAATATTATTCTAATTATCTACAAAGAAAATAATGGGCAAAAACTTTTCGCATGCCAACGACCCTCTTTCTGTATATACGATGTTGCTGTTCCCTGCTACCCCCGGCTCTTGCTGTGCTTTTCTTTTCCACATAGTTTCACATTGTGTGCGTTTTGAGGCTTCATTTGGCATGCAAGCCAGTTTTGTGGTGTTGATTTTGAGCTTCTGTGCCCGGACTCTTCATCTATTTTGCTGGTTGACTGCTCTTGAGTGTGGAGTAGACGTGGTTGCGTCCGTCTTGGCCGTCCTGGGTCAAAAATATAATGGCCGGCATTTTGTGGCATATGAGATTGTTGGCAAATTTGTACAAGTTGTGGCTAATTGTGCGTACCCAAGTTAAACGATGGGTTTCAATGTATTTTATTAAATTAGGGGAAAAGGAGAGTAAATTTTCAAGTTTTTGTGTTGGAAGCAGCTGCTGGCAGTACAATATGTGATTCTTTGGCATATTTAGGCTCACTTGAGAGCTCTGCAAATAATTGAGTCTGTCGTAGATAAAAGAAATGCGTTTGATTGTTACGTTTTTGTATCCCTATCGGATCAGGAGAACGCTGCGCATATCACTCAGCCAAATAAAGCTTAGTGCAAAAGATGCTATACCCGATTTATGGACACATCATATTTCTCACTATGACGTCACACTGCGTGAGTATGGACTGCAAAAATTACAGCTATATGAATTGTTCCTAATTTGAAAGATTTTTTGGTTATAGATGCAGGGATTAGACAAAATAAATAATATATTTTTTGCTTTGGGGATACTACTCCTATCTCGAGAACCATTGCCTTTGCCTTCATACAATTTTTTCAGCTTAGCCATACAACTAATGCTCTCTTCTCTCTTCTCGAAAGAGAACTTTCTGAATTTATCATGCAGCAGACGGCACAGCAAATTAATAATAGCTCATATTTTTAAATATTTCTATAAGAGTTTTATAAAATATCACCAATAAATATTTGTCACAAGTACTTATGTGTTGAAAGGTTACCGCCTTAATTTCTCAGAACTTGGGCATCGTAAGTCACTCAGATGTTTCTTGCTTCTACAGTCTCCCGTAAGTAAGCCAGTCAGTATCCTTAGCGAATTCTTACCCAGTTGGGATATTTTTTTAAACTTATCCGCTTTATAGGAAACGAAGAGCTACTTATTCTGCTTTAGGCCCACCGGGTTAATTTTCATCTCATTGGCATATAGTATTATAGAGCGAAGTCTTATAATATGATTGCAATTCCATAACAAGAAAAAGTAGCGCGTAATTTGCTTGTAGATTTTTATTTATTATTGAGTTCTCGTACAAAAGTGTGAGAAATAGGATTTCAAAGATTTTAGAGCATGATCCAACAATTAGAAGGTCACGTATTGTATGGTAGCTACATGAAATAGTGGACCAATTTTGAGGAAACTTCAGAGAAATTTGAGTCCTAATATGAACTACATAATATGGAAATTATTGTGACCAAATTTATGCCAGTTTTATTTTATTTAAGTCTAGGCATTTGTGTAAGGTTTGATCAAAATTGGTCCACTACTTCATACAGCTACCATACAAAAATTGAACCAGTTCTCTGCGCAGCCAAACTCGCGCACGCCTTTGCGTCACCTTATAAAAATGTTTGCATCATGATCATTTGTGTCAGTCATTTGTGTGAGTAGTAGGGTGAGATTTGAAAATGCTCATATTATTCGAATTGTCAGTTACCTAAAGTTTATTGGTAATCCAAAAAACTTTCCTAATAACGCTCAGCCCAAGTTCGGACAGGACAAAATCTGCAAGGTACATTGGTTTTTCAGAACGAGATATATTTTCAAAAATTAAATGTTATTTTGATAGCACTCTCACTTTGTGATATGACTTCATTTTTCCATATACTAGGTCCACATTTAAAAAGAAGGGGATCTAGCCCAAGTAGTCGATCGATATACTCTATGAAGACAAAATACTTAAGACATACATTAATACTATGGTTTTTTTTTTAATATTTATTTTTTCCAATTTAATTAAAGTAATATATACATTTAAAACACTGTCTTAGTCCCAGATGGAATTTTCAATATTATGCTTAGTAAACCAAACCATAGGCATTTCTAGGAATACACTTAAAAATTAGATGCAGGACGGTTTCGAAGAAAGATTCGTTGGACAATGAAAACTTAAAATTAACCATTATTAAAACAAGAAAACAATTTTTTTGTATATAATTATATTTTTATATAATTTATATTCGAAAAATTGAAATATGGTTAGAGCAACTCAAATTATCTCACAGTATCTAACATTTTTGATTTTTAATTGATAAGCCTTTGAAATGGCCCTAAACATATCTGGCCCTATGGATCTTAGGAATAAATCTAACAGAGTGTCTTAAATTTATTTTCCAAGAAATTTTCTTACATATTAACGTTATCAAAAGCCGAACGAAAGTGAATTTAGAAATTCATTATGCCTTAAGCGCTCTCAAAAGTAAATAAAAAACACTTTACCTTACTGTAAGTACATTTCTTAGTAAAGGGAATATTTGAAGAATTAAACCATGAATAAATAAATAATATTGATGCTTTGAGTCATAAGGAGCACTCGAAGTTTTATCCGCACTCATTCGTGGCTATAAATCAACCCATGGTATTTTTTTCATTCAACACTTTTTGTAACACCCTTTTACATCCTGCCGCATGCCACAACAACACCTGACAATTACTTAACACTCCACTAAGTCGCATTCTATACATCTGCATGATTCCTTTGTCAAAATATAATATGAAATTGAATTTTCGCACACTTTACGACTCTTTGGCCAACTTATTTCCAATATTCCCATCTGCAGTCGTCTTTGCACTTAAACTAAATTAAAAAATAAAAAAAAAGTGTAAAAATGTAGAATTCACAACGCGTCAGCCACGCCCACAAAAGGCATGCGAAAAATATGCCATTAAATTTAATGCAATTACAAAATTTCAAAACTCTTCGTGCTGCCGTCTTTTGAATTGAATTCAATTTGCCATTAACCCATTATGGTTGAACGCTCAATAATAAGCAATGGCGGCTATATAGAGGCGACTCTTATATGTTCAAATATGTACATGGTATATGCAATAATACATAAAATTTTCCTCTTGTTGTTGTTGTTGTGGTTGTGGCTGCTGGGGAAACTATTGAATAAAACACATTCGCCCAGACGAGCATACACAAAGCGGTACTCTGGAACCTTGAAGCTTCGGCCGCAAGTGCCGCAAGGGAAATTGCAAAGGAAAAAACAACAACAACAATAACAACACAAAGTGCAACAACAAAAGGTAACGGTTAAAGGTGTGACGCGCATTAAAAAAGATATGACAAGATAAATGGTGAGGTGACGAACTTTCCATACCCTTGAATAGAGTTTTTTTTTAGAGATTTACTCTGCAAGCAACGTTAGTACACTCAGAAAAAAAAACCGAACTTAATTTGAGTTCGTAATCGCTCAAACTATGATTCTTTTTCTCTAGAATTAATTTATGCGCATTTTTCGTTCTGTATTTTCCTTAAATGAAGAATAAAATACACCAAATTTCATTACAAAATTCTTTTCTCAAAATAAGAATTTTTTGTTTAGATGTTATCTATAACACTAGCTTAAAAATTTAAGGGTCATCGTGTAAACCTTCGTAAAAAAGTGTTTTTTAGGTTAAATTTGGGTCGAGAAACACGAAAATGACAACCTATTTATTTTCTTATGCACCGTTTTCGAAATTTTTTCGAAAAACATGTTTTTGGGCACTTTATTTAGTTAGTTATTCGTCAATATCTCGTATTGACATAAAAGATGATTAGATTGAAAGGTATTGATGTGCTTTTTGCAGTGATATATGATATGTACAGATTAAGTAAAAATTATTGAAGTTACAAGCAACCAAAGTCGAAAAAATGTAATTTTCAACCATTTTTCAAAATTACAAATTTTTGATATGCTTTTTATTAATGAAAAAATTTTTTAAAAATTATGTTAAGCTTTTGGCTGAAAGAAAATTCAACAATAGAAAAATCGTTCCTAGCGCACTTTTGCCTCCGCAAAATTCCTGACTTTATTCTTAATGTAGTAAAAGTATTGTTATGCAGCTAAGTCGAGTCACTTCTAGGATTGTCGGCTATCTAAGGCCAAGCAACCTTTTCTGATGTATTAAGCTTTTTTGTTACGTAATTGCCAAAATTTAACCAAAAGAAATGTTGCTTGGAACTGTCGAATGACGTCATACATGACGATAATACGTGGGCTTAAGGCTAAGATGTCGAAAATGAAGCCCAATAATCTAATGGAAGCCATTAGAAAAGCAAAAATCGAATGATAATAGAATATACGTAGTCCGAGAAGTTCGAAAACTTAACAGTGTTGGAATATATATATGGTCCTATGGCTCTGCGGGGGAGCAAAGGGCCGCAGTGTTGGAATAGAACTCTTATATTGAAATAATAATATTTATCCATACTCTTGAAAATACCAGAAAAAAAACAAATAGGCACAAGAAAAAATTTATAATTAAGGCCGGAATGACAAAACTTCATATAAAAAAAATCCACTATTTGAGATTTTTTTTTATATGAAATTTTGTCATTCCATTTGAAATTTTTCATACTGCGTATAGGCCTATAAAAAAAATTCTGTAATTTTTTCTTGCCCACTTCAGAACTCCTTTTCGCAGTCGTATTTTTTATACGGGCACCATTCTGTTTTTTTGAACAAAATCTTTCCTTGAACTAAATTTAAGCTAGTCTAAACCAAACCTTTGTTCTCCCAAAGATCTTAACAATTAAAAAGCAAAATTTGAAATTAATCTAAGTTCAAAATTGTACATTAAATATGTGTGTACAAAAATTAAAATATCTATAAAAAAAAAGTATTTTTCTTAGTAATAACAAAATATTAATCAATAAAGTTGTAAACATGCACGTATGGCATCTAAATAGTAAATATACAATAATTGACAGACATTTTGAGATTTGCAATCCAGCTTGCATTATATAAGTTTTAACTAACCTATCGATTTAGTTTATTTAAAAAAAATTATTATTCCGATATAAAAGCAAGTTTAATGCGTAACGTAAATTTCTTTATTACACGTTTAATAAACTACATATGTAATTTTTCAGTTGTAAAGATTAAAAAAAATCTAATCTCTGCTTCTATTAATGCTAGCTTTAAGCAAATTGTATACTTCTTTTGTAGGGGTTTTTAGAAATCATTTCTTCAGTATCTTTTTTAGTTTTCAAGCCTTTACGCAGTAGCCACAAAAGCTTCCAAATAAATCCTCAAAATGTATTGCTTGAAGAACAAGCATGTCTCTCTTTTTTGGTATTTTTTTACGTTAGTGCGTTTGCTCTGCCAAATTTTCTTGTAATATTTTGGGTGGAATTAAAACGGTCATAATAAAATCACAATTAACGTCTACTAGGAACATTATATTTTTTAAGCGCTATTTGGTGCCTTAATTGCTCATAATAAGAAATTAATTTAAAAAAAAAAACGGCTTCGTAATAAAAGTTTCACAATGATTTTATTTTCCCGCCATATTCTTTGCTTTCAAAATAAAGTTGCTGCACATTTCACATTTGTCTAAAATTTTTCCACAAAAAATAGGGTAACACCGTTCTATGATGATCTCTGCATACGGCTTTCAAACAAATTTTTTTTTATGCGTGAAGTTTTGCCTGCTGCGTACAGTACATTCAGCATAAAAAAGCACTTAAAGCTTTTATATTTTATTTAAAGCTAGTTTTAGTAAATAGTATGCATCTAGTATTAGGCATTTTGACTTATTTCAGTTATCTGATCTTACTCAAAACAAGTTTTTCAACAATTTATGCCATATTGTTAGACTTTTACTAATATTGTAAAAGGCAGTCACGTTTAAATACCTATATTAGCTGAAGTTTTGTTTTGAAGCGTTTTTGGCTGCTGCGTACAGGCCATTCAGCATTTAAAGCTAATTCTATACAATAGTATGCATCTAGTACATGCCATTTTGACTAACTTTCTAACTAATTTTGTTTAAAACTAGATTTTACTAATTTCGACAATGGTCACATTTTTTACAACCAACGTTAAGTACTTTCAACCAGAGTATTACAAATATAAATGAAAGTAAAAGAGATGCGCAAAGGTAGCGCAGAATTTTTCAATTTTCCAGCTTTTGTGTATCAATAAACGTTCAATTCACGAGCATCCGCAAAGTGCCTACAACTGCCAAAGCACACACACACACACACACACTCTCACACCCACACCCACTCACGCCCACACACTACAACTCACACATACAGCGCTACATATGTTCCATTCCATGTCATACATGTGCTCCATTTTTTTACCCCTCTTACCAACTTTGGCGTTACCTTATAATCATTCGAACCAGCTTTGAAAGAGACGTCGTTTGGTACAGTTGCCCCACCTCCTTCATCAACTCGCCAACCACCAACAAAAAGCACCGTTAGTGGCTTTGCGCTATTTTCACTTCACACTCTCCCTCCCTTTTTTTTTCGCTCTCACCCCAGTCTTCATTTCTATGGCTTTTTTTTGCTCATAATGTTTTGCGTTATCCTTTCGTAGAACGCGGTTGACGCCTCTCGGTTATTTGTGGGCGAGTCCACTGCTGCAGCTAATAAGTTGCTGTCGAGCTCTGTTCTCGACGTTCTAACAAAAAGCAAACTTCTGCCAGGGAACTGTGGTAGGTGTTAACGTATCTGAAGCTTTGTCAAAGGCCTTCAAAATGCAACAAGGGTTAATCAATTTTTGCCACAGTTGGCAGCTTTGTTTGGTATAGTTTTTTTTGTTGTTTCTTAAATTTATGGGAAATATGGAATATGGGAAGCCGTTCTGTAGCAGAAAAATAAAAATAGTGACCAAACTTTGTTAAAAGCGCTTTCTTTACAAAACTAGAGGCATCAAATTTGGCATAATCATAGTTAATATATATAAAACACTAGATGCTTAACTTGATGCTAACAAAAATTTTTACCGTCCTTGACATACAGGAAATAAATATGGAAGAGGAAGCCGCTTAGCGAGAAAAAATAATAAGAACTTGGTAAAAAAAAGGCTGAATCCTACTGATGTAAGCGGTTAATAGTGTCGCAGTTTTTTGTCTAGAACGAGGACAAGAAAAAAGAAGCAAGTCGTTTGGCATAAAGTGCAAATGCAAGTGGTAATAATGAGGCTTTAAAAATACTAAGGGTCATTACTTTGAAGGAGGCAAAAATTCAAAAAAATTCAGCAGCAACTTGCATTAAAAAATTCTGCATTTCTGCCACTTTGAGCACTTATGCCCAAAACTATGTTGCAATAAGAAGCGCCAATATCTATCAGCGTGTTGTTTTAGTTCGGTTTTTATTAAGATGTAGGGTTACCAGATGGTCCGAGTGAAAAACAACCGACACTCTTTACATTCGAAGTATTTGAAATTAAGATGAGCCGTAATTATGTCACGCACGGTCGGGCACGGACAATCGATTTCGCTCATCAGTCCATTGAGATTCTATGAGCGAAAAAATGCTCTCAACTGTTGCATTGGAAGCGGGATGGCGAAGAAAAATTTGGCAATTTTTAATATTTCACCATACGATGCAACATTTTTATTTGCAGAACAGATTTTATCGTTGCTTGACTGATCAAAAAATACAAAATCCTCTTTTTTAGAGTTCAAAAACTCATTCAAATTCATGATTTGATCGAAAAGTATAGAGTCATCGATGATGACATATTTTGTCGTTAAATAGAAAACAGTTTTCTTGACAGACGACATTTCAATTTGATCACCTTGCTTGAAATTAAGCCATTGACAAACGCGAAATTCTTGATGTGAATGGGTCCATTTCTCCAAAAGTATATAAGTTCTTGATCATAAACGTTGAAAGCTTGTTTTTCAAAACGATCACATTCAGCATCTTGGCCTTCACTTCGGGTTTTCGACAGAATACTTTTAACTTTTAAAGGCAAAAATTTGATTCTTTTTCTAACGCTAAAAGTTTGTCATGGAAAATTGACATATGTATAAGAGAGGACGAAATACCACAAACATTTGGAAAAATCGCTAACAAAGAATTTTTTTATTATTTTAGGGGGTTCTCTTGGGACAGAAAATATGATTTTAAACCTTGAAAATTTTTCAAAATGCGCTCAACCACCTTGTTTTGTAGTGATTGATTAATTTGCTGAATGTGGAACCAACAAAGTCACAAAAATTTTTCAATTCGTTCGTGTTGTTGTGTTGTTTGTACTCTTTGGCATTGCAAACGTTTTGTTTTAGAACGATAGAAAAAACTGACAGGATTGCGGCTTTGGACGAAACGTTTGTGAAAAGTTTCGTTTTTTTTCGTACTCTGATCTTTTGTGGAAAATATACATAAATACTTGGTAAAAGATATAAAAATGTGTATGACAAAAGTTGATAGGTCTAATCGAGAGAGAAAAAGCGAACATGTTCGCTTAAAAGTGAACACCTAGTAAAGATGTAAACAACCACCTTAAGCAAATTAAAACTGTTTTGATTTATTTTATTTTATTTTATTTTATTTTATTTTATTTTATTTTATTTTATTTTATTTTATTTTATTTTATTTTATTTTATTTTATTTTATTTTATTTTATTTTATTTTATTTTATTTTATTTTATTTTATTTTATTTTATTTTATTTTATTTTTTTTTATTTTATTTTATTTTATTTTATTTTATTTTATTTTATTTTATTTTATTTTATTTTATTTTATTTTATTTTATTTTATTTTATTTTATTTTATTTTATTTTATTTTATTTTATTTTATTTTATTTTATTTTATTTTATTTATATAATTATAAAGTAGAAGTTAATTCTAAGTTATAAAAGGTTTGTAGCCAGAGCAAAGAAGGCCTTCAGTCTGAATATTTTGATATAAAATTATTGAAGCTATAGTTTCTTTGCAGGAAAAGATATGTTGTACTGACAAATATCCAAAACATTATCTTTAATTTTAGTATAACTTTTCTACCAACAAAAACAAAGTGCACAATTTGTCGCTTGTAAAGTTCTGTTGGTTACTCTGGCAAATCTGCATTTCTGCATTGTCATGCACTTTGCATTTTTGTTCAGCAAAGAGAACATATTATATTTTTTTAACTTTATATTATATTAATAGGGCAAAGTTTTAACAAACTAAAGGCAATAGTCGGGCTCTAGATGAATTATTAAAATGGCTTCCTTGGATTTTGGATTGCTTCTGTATTTTTGTGTATTCTCCACAACTACACGTAGGGTATCTACAGAACTTTCAACTTACGTTTGCAGTTCGTTGTAGACTCTGAGGCGCTCTGTGAAAATGTTGACCACATGTTGAAAGCAAATGCTTTGAGCTGTGCAACAATTGACAGTGTAACTGACAGGCTTTGCTGACTCTGTCTGCCCAGGTTGCCATAACGTCTTAAAGCACTTTTCAACAACTTTAAATTAACTGTAGCCTAGCTTGCTAGGTTGTCACAAAAGCTATCATCATATCAGTAAACATTAATCTGTTGCTCTATTATCCACTGCAAACAGAATAAGATATGTCCTTTCAACAAAAAAAAACTATCGCACAGTTTTGTCTACGCTTACGTTACTCAAGTTGCGTTTTGTGCAAAATATTGCAACAATTTTTATTCACTCTTGTTGCAAGTTTATTTATTTATTTATTTTTTTTTTTAATGCGTTGCTCTGTTGAAAACAAAGCTCGACTGCATTGTCCCGGGATGGCGTATCAATCAGGATTTAACAAGCAAATTTATGCACTTGAGCTGCAAGCAAACTCACTCACCCATGCCATATACTATATGTATATGTACATATATGCACAAACATTGGCACACCCTTACATGTATGCATACGCCCTCTGGCCTTGCACAGGAAACTCCTCGCTAGTTTGGATACTCTTTAAGTAGGGAATACTGGCACTTTGTTGTAAAGCTTGTGCATGTGAAAGGGTACATCTGTGAGGCAAAACGAAATCTCAAAAGTGTGTTAAGCATGTTTATTCATTGAAAAGATCGAAGATCGGACTTTCTCTGTTAAATCAGCCAAAATTTAATCTCTATTTTTATACCCTGTACCTATAGCAGTGGTGGGCAGTCTCTCATTTTGCATAACTCGCGAGGCTGTTGCACCAAAATCTGCCGCAGCGCAGTCGGCTCATGCACGGTACAATCTCTCTCTCGTTTTTGCTTGATTGCGGTTCTTTCTCTCTCGTGCGCTTTTGCTTACTGCGCTGCTTACTCACACAAAGATACATTTGTTTGTATGAGTTTTGCCCACCACTGACCTATAGGTACAATGGTTATACTAGATTTGTGCAATCTACTATGTAACGGACAGAAGGAGGCGAGGCAGACCCCAAGTCCTTTGTACCAAAATGCTTAT
Source organism: Chymomyza fuscimana (assembly GCA_949987675.1). Lineage (NCBI taxonomy): Eukaryota > Metazoa > Arthropoda > Insecta > Diptera > Drosophilidae > Chymomyza > Chymomyza fuscimana. Next base: position 114,603,518 of record OX465088.1, read on the forward strand.
CATAACCTCGGGTAGCGATTGAGCCATGTCCGTCTGTCCGTCCGTCCGTCTGTATGAGCACCTAGATTTCGGAGACTATAAGAGCTAGAGACACGAAACTTCACCAGCTGGTGCGCATAATTCCTTAGAAGATGAAGTTTGTTGAATTATCTCAACATCTTCCCCCGTTTCCCCATAGTAGATCTTTGCGGTTTTTAGCTACGCCATTTAATATTTTCATTTTGTCAGAGCAATGCGCCGTGGTTTTATGCATCTGTGTGTCAAAAATGGACAAATACAACAAAAGTTGTAGCCAAAAATGTACAAATTTCACCTCCCCTTGAAAATAAACTGTATCAACATTTGACTCTACATAATTATGGTAACAAGTGACCTAGAATAACCAATTTTGGTAAGCAGATTCATGAGGCTCTAATGAAGAAATCCATATCCATATTTTATCGAATCCAATCCATTTACCGAAATTAACAATTCTTAGAACGAATATTCAGGAAGGTAATTTTTAATTTCGAAAAAAAAGGGCACTGTCGGGCACTGCCTCGACTGTCTTACAGTTTTTATTTAATCTTCTCAGAAAAACATACTTTTAATACTTTTAAGGCAGCTGATTATAAGTACCTTATTATTTTTTCAAAATTTCAAAATGCTGAAACCAAAATGGCCGCCGAAAGCAGAAGTTTCATCTCGAATCTGGGGCTTGAATTGCAAAATGGCGGACCCAAGATGGCCGCCTCAGAGTAAAATCATTTAATGTTTTATGCGTGGTGCAACACGTTACTTGGTAGTTGTATAGGGTTGTTGTTGGTTTGTTTGTTAATTGCATTTTACTCGTATATTTGCAAAAAAAAAAAAAATGGGCAAATGTATATACCAAATGCAAGTTTGAAACAACTCATTTATGTATGAAAAATAATATCGCCTTAATGTATGTGAACGTCGTAATTTTCGATGACTTTGTTTTTTCACCAAAACTCATGTGGCTCTACTCCCATCCATTGAACGAATAAGCGACGCTGGGCTTCAATTGTTGCGTAATTTAAATCTTGTAAGCGTGTAAATACAGATCCGCATGCAAAATTCCACGCAAAGTCGTCCTCTCCGGCGACTCGTCATCACTAGCCCCAACTATGGTTTTTCATATTACGCCTGTACCAATTTTACGCGTTGTTCGGTTGTTAAACGATCCATGACTAAAATTGAGTAGTTTTGAACTTGACTATCCACTTTGGGTATGTTCCGAATTATGACTGTATAACCACCAAACCCACAGATGGCCGACCCTTACTTAATATATAAATATACTTATGCTTATATTTTATTAAGCAATAATATTAAACTAGAAAACTACCTAGGGAAAGCAGCTTAGTCAAGTTGTACATAAAGAAGACAATAGAATAATTAATCATAAAAAACGATAATGTATATTACAACAAAAACCCAATTTTACATAACAATCTTGGTATTATTTTATTAAAATTATTTTTATAGATTTTATATAAATAAATACATTCAGTAAAGGATTCTCCTTGCGAGATTCTGTGTTTGGTGGCGTTTGAGATATCTCTCTCGCGCTCTGGAAATCGGTCTTTTTGCGATCAGCAATCGTGTGAGCTAACTTGGATGTGATCCAAGTCGTTTTTGATATGTTTCGACTTGCATTTGTAAGACATCACCTAGTTGGATATCCTTATGTTCTTTTCAATAACCCTAGTACTCATGTTCCAAGGAGCGTCGCACATATTTCTTAGTATTTTAGATTGGACAACTCAAATTTTATTTGGGAGATATTCTCGCTTTGACTAGTACAGTTTCTTGTACCGTTATGTACCTTGAAAAGGTGAGCCTTCTGTCCAGAATAATTTAAGATGTTTGTGGGACAATTTCATGTCGCAATGCATAGCCGAGCATTGATAAACCTAGGCACGAATTCCAGCTAGTTTTCTACTACCTAGAGGAACCAGTTTAATCAAGTTGTACGTTATACATTTCAAGGATTTTCTTTTGAAATACTTTCAGTCCCTCACAATGTATTTTTTTGACATAAATTCACTTACGACCTTAATTAAAGAGAACAAATTATTCTTTAGTGAAAAAACGAAAAGTGTATTTTTAATGTCAAATACGTTAACAAATAAATCGGCAATTTTTGTTGTTTTTAGATCGGCTAATTTTGGGACCGCCGTCGTATATTAAATTTTTTTTTTCAAGAGTACGAATATTAAATGTTAAATTTCATAGAGAGAAGACCGAAAATTCTTGAAAAGAGAATAAAATTTTATAATTTTGGTTTAAGTTAAGCTAGCCCTTAAAAATCACAAAGTTAGATGTAAAAATTTTTTCAGCTGAGACAGGAATGTTTTTTTTAAAGTTATAAATTAAAATTTTAGGTGTATTGTCGTTGTGTAGTCAAGGAAAGCAAAATAAAGAACCTTGGTCCAAAGAAAATAAAAAAAATTTTACTTAAATACATTTACAGAAAAAAACAAATTAGTTATATATGGTAATCATTGATGATTGAGTTTCAATGATTTTTTTAAAATTAATATTTCTTGTTGCTCGAGATACATAATTCTGTTTTTAAATGTTAATTTTTTTTAAACACGGAATTAAAATAAATAATTTAAGGTCCTTGGGTTTCTAAGAAATAAATTGTAAAAAGGATTAACACTAAGTACATGTCTAGTATTTTTTTTTTGTTTAAATAACGTTTGGTTTGAAAGGGATGGAAACGTGATTAGTGTGAACGAATATTCTAAATGAAATATTTTTATTTTTATAGAGAAAAAAAGACTGAACTCTAAAAGCACGTAAAACGTGTTTAAATTTTTTTTATGAAAATCTGATGTTTCGTGGTGGTCGGTCACCAAGGGATTTTATTGAATTCGTATAGTTTTCCGAAATGAGGGGTACAAAGCTTAGTTTTAATATTTTCTCATATAGTCTATTGTAAGTGTATCTGTGTAGTAGTTATTTTCGCAAAGGAAATGCTGAAGCAGACTTTAGACGACAATATAAATTGTTTGCTTTATTTTCTAGACAACCTTAAGATGTTCTCGATTAAAAATAATTTAAAAATTTCGTCAAATTTTTCTGGTAAAAAATAGAATTATATAAATATCCCGAAGAGTATGTTGGAATCGGCGCTTTGCAATTAGCCTGCCGCTTTATTTTTTTATAGCTGATTTCTTTTTTTTTTGCCATTGTGCTTTGCATATTTGAAAGGTTTTTATTTACTTCAACTCACAATTGCACTTTTGCCATTACTTTGGCTATTACACTGACGTTTTTAACGTGTAAGCCATCAACAACAATAGCAGTGTGTGTGCGTGTGTGTATTCATTATTTATGCATAGGTGTTAGCACTGCTGCTGTTGCTGCTGCTCCCGGTACTCAGTCTGGACGTCTCTTCAGTCGCTCAGTTGCTTTCCACTTCTTTCAGTCTTATGCGTTATGCAGCTTTTCTTTGCATATTTAAGCAATGGCGTAATGTGCGTGTACGTGTGCGTGTGTGTGTGTGGGTGTATATCTATGTGTTTGTATTATACTTGATGCCATTTATCCTTTTTTGCATAAAACAAAGAGTCAACAAGAAGATAGAAAAAAAAAAGGACAGCAGCATTACCCATACGACCAAGTCTTTTTGTGCTTGTATGTGTGTGTGTGTGTGTATAGCCTTGTATCTGTGTGTGCGTACAGGCAACAAAGTATTGCAATTTTAATATGCTGCTGCTTTGTTTTTCCATCTATTATTTTCCATTACACTCGACTGTGCCTGTGTATTTGTGCCTTTAGTTATTATCCAGCTTGGCTCAAGTGTGTAGAAAATGCCACTTGGCTTTTCCTAGATCTAAGCATATAGTCTTCCTCAAGAGGCTTCAAATTGAATAACGGCACTCAAGCTGTGTCAAAGTTTTGTATTTGCCTTTAACATGCAACTCAAACAAAGATAATTTATGTAGGCACAAAAACCAGAGACCAGAGAGGTGTTGGCCTACCTAGCCAGCATTCTCTAAAGCCTCTCTGCTACTATCTATTCAATTTATATAACTTGCTAGCCGCTCATAACTTAGATACTTTGCCCGCTAATTGCACACGGCAGCTTCAACTTTTTTAATTAAAAGCTGCAGCAGCAACTATCCATGTGGCGGCAACAACAAAAGCTGCTTGACAAATGCCCCAGCTATAAGTTGCAACAAATCTTTGTTAATGTCGGTTGACACTTTTGTCGCCCCAGCCCACAACTAAATGACAAATACATCAACATTTTTGCTTTACACTTTACATTTTCTAAGCAATTTATGTGAGAGTCGAGAGTCCAGAAAGGCGCATACAGAAATCCAAGATACTACTTGGCTATTATCTGACGCAATTACGTTTTTTTTCTTTTTGTCTGTTACCTGCTTTTAGGCGCTGCATTTAGAAAAACCAGCCAGGAATTGTTTGCTTTTGAAGTAGTAACGAAGAAATACTCTATAAGTTGCTCTATATAGGTCAAAATAAGTGATCTCATCGATCTTTCTTCTCAATATTTACCACTTTTTTCCCAGAATTTCGATTATTTATTTTGTTCAGGCGTAACAAAATTTAAAAAATGTGAAAATGAATGAGGTGTACCCAAAGTCAGAGTTGAAATTATTGGATAGAAAGCTATCTTACAATAAGTAACGACTTACAAATATGAGGCACATCTTTCACACTTTAATAAATTCTTTAAAAAAATCTGTCTTATTTAAAAAAACTTCCTGATTTTTCTTTCAATAACGTAAATTCATTTCAAAAAATAAACTAATTATGGTCTATTTAGATTCGATTATACATAAACGCTTAGCTTAAATTTTCAGTTTGTAAAATTCGTGTTCGTTTTGATTTCACATAAACAGAAAATATTTTTTTTTTATATTCTTTAATTTTCTTAGCTTCTATTTATGCCAATTTCAAGTTAGTTATTTATTATTTTTTTTTTTGATATAACCTAAAAAATAGCTTACACAATCGAAAAGGAATATATAGATAACTGATAGGTGCGACAGGGTTGGTATGTTGCACCAAAAAATGTACCTGTTTATAAAAACAGCTAGATGGTGATATTGTTGCTAAAGCAAATATTAGTATGTTAATATATTTAAAAGACAGAAAAGTAATATATATGTACTATCAAAATAAAGTTTAAATGTTATAATGTAATAAAAAACTGCAGAGCTGTGACAACAATGTTGAAGGAAATTATAGGAATTTTTCGAATATCTACAGCAAAATTGTGAAATTGCGAGCAAGTAAAAATGAAAACGAATAAAATTCGAGTTCAATTTCATTTTGTAAAATTCAGTGCTCAGCTAATAAATTGCACCCAAAAAGCTTTGAGAAATCAATAAATCGTACAATGATTTTTTGATAAAAAAAATAGTTCTTCAAAAACAAATATGGTCCAGCCTAATCATGTTTCTTATCGTAGGGTTTGCAGAAAAGCAAAACAATGGATTTTTTTGATAATTGTTAAATTAGTTTGTTGTTTATTTATTAATTAACAAGCACTTTATTTTTAAGCCAGCACAAAATAATTTATACAATCAGCCTGGAAAAAAAAAACAGTAAGCCCTGCGTTACTTTCCAATATTATAACAGATTAAATTTGTACATATTTAAAAGGCACACAAACATTTTTTTCAAATAAATTCTGGCTCTTAAAGAATCCTTTACCAATTTTTCTTTAATTATTTCATACAACAGTTTAAATATACTTTTGGAAAATTATAAGTGAAAAAAAAAAATTAATTACTTAATTATTATTAAATAGTTTCGAAATTTTACAATTTTATTACTATCATTAAACAACTCAAATATATTATTTTTAAACCAAAAAAAACAAAGTAATTTATATAATCATCTTAAAAATAAATTCCTTAAAAACTGGCGTTACTTTCCAATATTATAACAGATGGAATTTGAAAATTTTAAAAAATCACACTAACTCTTTAATTAAGTTAATGCTTTATTTTCGAATAAATTAAGGAATTCTGTACGAATTCCTCTCTAATTATTCCATACAACAATTTAAATCCACTTTTTTACGTCGAAATAAAAAAAAAAAATATATTAACTAGATGCTTTTGAAAAATTATGCACAGACTCCTATTTTCGTTAAAAAAAGTGCAAGTAGAATGGAATTTAATTAGGTGAAAATAAGTGAAGAGGGCCAATTTTTAGGTAGACTTATTCGAATTTGATGATTTTTACATAGAGCTTATAGAGCTACTAGAGAATAGCAACCAAGTAAATGTTCTTTTCACAATAATTGAGTATTTTATTATATTATTTATTACCTAGATTCTTGATCGATCTAAAGAGGCAGTGTGCAATGTTATTGTTAGATAATAATTACTTTGTTTGTTAAATATAAGATTTCTACTGAATTACACTAATAAACAAACAAAAAAAAAAAAATTATTTATCGAGTTATCGATATTTTTTTTGACAAGCCAATAAAGAAATTGCAAAATAAAATATTATCAAAACAAGATAAAATTTTGAATTAAAAATATGCATTTTTTTTAGAAAATTAAAAAAATTAATTTGTATACTAAATTTGTTTCTCAAAAATTTGTAAACAATTTTTTTTAATTTTAATATTCGAAAGTGTATAATTTCTCTAAAAAATGGGATCAATTACATCTTGAGGTATTCAACGTCAAGGCCACAAAAGTTTTTTTAGAATATTAAAAAAAAAATGTTGGCCTTATTATAATATGTGTATCCAACAGTCATTTTGTTTTCATTTTTGAATGCGCACATTTTGGAACATTTTGAGCAAAATTTGGTAATCCTTGCCCGTAGTACATTTTCAAAGCTGTCGTCATACATGACTCATCATTACTGCCGGACGAGTTCTGTAAATGTCGTCCCAAAACTATGGATGTGCCAGAAAAATTGGTGCTGTTTAAGAACAGATAAAAAAAAATTGTTATTTGACCTACCATGAGATTGGTGTATCTTTAGTAAGCCGAGCATGTTGTTGATTTCAAAAAAATGTAAAAATCTGTAGAACGATTCGATTCAGATAAACCCCATATTATCTTGGGAGCTTTGTACTAATCTTAAGTGCATACCTGACCATATAAAAACGAATGGCAAAGATCGCCTAAGATAAAAAATACAAGTTCAAGTTCCTTCCAGCTGGTTTGCTCCAAATTGCTGCAAACTCTACCAAAGAGCGCAAATGCTCTTCTGCAGTAAAAAAAAATAGTTAATGTTTATTATTGCAAGTGCAGCAAAAAGTTAATTGAGTTTACTTTAACTAAGAGTAAAAACGTTGACAAAGTTGTGAAATTATAGTTAGGGTGGAGTTTTTGCCGTGAGGGTTCCGGGGGGCTCTGTTAATTTATATGACAAAGTGCATAAAAAGCAACGCTTAAGCTCAGTTTTCTATTTGCCAAGTTTTTCATTTTTGTGTTTCTTTTTTACTCATTTTTTTTCATTCTCAATACTCAAATGCAAATTGCTTTTGCATGGTCGCCCTGCTAATGATATTGAAAAATTGCAGTTAACCCATTTGTTGGTGGATTTGCGTATACCAGGGGTGGATGGGTAGAGCGGGCGGGCGGGCGGGCGAGCTAAGAGGAAAACCGACTGGCAGTTGGAATATAATTGAATTGTTTAACAAAAGCTACAGCAGCTGTTGCTGTCTCGCTTTGACTGCTGCCTGATTGCCTGCCACTTGCCTTTTGACGTTTTTCTCTCATTTAGGGCTAATTGCTGATTGCAGCTTTGTTTGTATGTGTGTACCTGTGTGTTTGTTGGTGACATTGCGGCATATAATTGGCATAACATAGTTTTCGCTTATATACGTATAAGGTATGATATTTGGGAAAGTATTGTTTTGAAATTTTACCAGAAAAAAAAAAAAACACAAAATAGTAGGCTACAAAGGTTTGCCAAAAATTTGGGGCTAAAAATTTTGATAAATGAAAGGGCAAAAATGTCATTTGAGCTTTGCATTCGAAATGTTGAAATACTGTTTGAACTTTGTACTGTATTGTTGTTTTTTTTTCTACCGCAAAAGTTTAAAAATGATATTTTTATGCTACTAATGTTGTTCAAAGCGAGTGTTAATTAATTAAAGAAGTATAAAAAAAATTGAATATCGTTCTTTTAAAAAAGTATCAAAGATCTCAAGCGAAACAATGACTAGTTGCAATAACTACAAATAAATAGAAACAGAAGGAAAGGAGTTTTGAAAGACAAAGAAGGAATTTAATTTTAATTTTTTTTTAATTTTTATGTTTTGCCTTTCAGTTGAAAAAAAAAATTAAAAACGAAAACGAATTAATTTTTTATTCGATAACTGTCGATAACTTCGCATATTTCTCTTACTATTTTCGAAAAATTTTCATATTTCCCTTAAATTGTTGCCGCTTTGTACCTTTCTATTACTTTTTATCATTTACATTTTATTTTTATTAAAATATTGCTAGTATACTATTAGCTTTAGCATCAATATTTATTGAAATTATCTACGATTTACTTATTTTTATAACAAGGGAATTTTTTTTTGTGCACCACATCAACCCTGGCTCGCCTATCAGTTATCGATATGGCAATGTGTGGATGTATGTGAAGGTATGCCAAAATTTTATTTTAAGTTGTAAACGCAATTTAATTAAAATAATTATCATCTAAGAATCAATTATATCAAGGAACATTTAAAAAATGATTTCAGTTTAAAATAAGTGGACTATTGAATGTATCCTATTTCGGCAATTCATTTCAATCTCTCTTGCAACAAAGCAGCTGGATTTGAAAACGAATCCAAATAAAATGGTCGGATGCGTTTTCCAGAACATGTCCGTATACTTTTATGTCTTGGTTAGTAGTGTCTCATGTTACGTTATCGATAACTCAAATTTTAAATATAGAAAAGAGATAACATGGTGTTTGAAGAGGCGGTTTTGGTATGAATATCTTGATGAGTTAAAATACTAACATGCATACACCCAGATAAATTTACAAATAGCAGATCCTTAAAAGAATGTAACTCTTAGATAAACATGTGGAAAACATGTGCGCCGTATAGACCGAATTAATTTTTTCTTTTCGTTATCATTATTTTGGAGTCACTTAATTTTCTTATAAATGTGTTGCAAATACAATAAAAAATCGATAGGACAGTTTGCTGTACCTTATGCGGCTAGACCATTTTAGCCTTTTATATTAGAAACGTGCAAAGCAAAAAATTTGCTTTAAGGGAAAAATAAAATAAATTTTTAATATGATTATAACAAATTATACCCTTAAAACTTTTGGATTTTTTGAGTATCTCTGTAATACCTCTATTTGTCCCATAGGATCCGATGTAGAAAAAATAAAAGAAACTTGATTCCCCTTGGCAAGGCGTCTAATCCGAAAATTTGATTGCTCTTGCTATCTCTCAGATCTAAGCGTTCGTAAGGATGGACAGACAGACTTCCCTAATCACACTGATTACACTTTAGGTAATTGTTGAGTGTTTCCCGATGTTTCCTTCGCTATGTAGCCTTCGACTAACCTTATATATCCATTTCACCTTTAAGATTTTAAGCTGTGTGTTTAAAATGCCACTAAAACCAAAACCGAACGATTCGAGACGAAATGACGCTTGCACTCAGCTGGAATTGTTTCTTTTTTAACTATTTTATGAAATATTTTTTCACTTAGTTTTATATATATGTACTAAGACTTGATTACCAGAACCGGAGTATATGTTTAATGAGTATTGTATATGCTTCTATATCCTGTTTGCAGAAGAAAGAAGTTGAAAAAAACTTTTATCCTTTCGTAATTAAAAGACCCTAAAATATCGAGCAGCTCAAATAAATATAATCAACTTTTTTATTTTTCTTCTCAATAATATTTATACTTACGTTTGTAAAAGACTCCATCCAGTCATTTGAGAGAACCTGCTTTCATTTTCATCAACATCTGGAATTGAGTATGGCTGCAATTCATTTACATAACCACATAATGCTCCTCAAAGTTTTCTTCACTTATTTCATATACATGTACATACATATATATATATTTCAATTTATATGCCACAACATTTTGGCAACCACAAGTCAAAGTATGTCTTTCGGTTGCTCCTGGTTTCTCATATTCCGTAAAAATATTCCAAAAAGAGGTTTATTTTTGATTGCATTTGCACGCTGCGTTACCTGTTATTAATAGACTTGTATACGAGGTGGGTTCAAACAGTTGTAGGAATTTTGTAATTTTTTTGATTAGATTAGTCATTTTTGCAGTGTTGGTAAACAGCAAAGAAAAGTTGGTGCGTTCTGCTAGGAATGCTGAATGAAAAGTCTGTTATTAGCACTCTCTGGGTTTTCTTATGATGAGATAATTTCGACGTCATATGCAGAAACCCATAACCAATTCTTTATTTTTTCCGCTTAGGGAGGGATAGACTTTTAATAAGGTTCATACATGAAAAAAATATATATGTAACGTAATTATTAAATTTCACTTTATATCATGGTTATAATATATAATGTGAACCTTATATGTATATATAATCTAAAATAGTAAATTCAAGAGCTCCGGGTCTAATTCCTTTTTTTACCTTATTGTAATATTGGATGGTTTCGGAAAATTTATAATAAGAGGAACCTCAGAACGTATTTATATGCACGAAAATTATAAAAACTTTATATTTTTTATGTTTCTTAACAAAAATTTTAAATTTCTAAATGTCAAATGATTTGTAACCCTCTGAATGAGATTAAGAAATTTTTGATTTATAAAATTAAGAATTTAAAAACAACTTTTTTTCTGGGAAAGTTACCTGTATAATAAAATACATAATTACCTATTGTTTCAGTACCGCAAGTTTGGAACTACGATTATAATTCGGAATGTTCAGGTAAGTTCTGCAAACGTAGTAGTTCGATTTTGTTTGCTTATAAGTTTACATTCGAATTCTTGTTTCCAAATTTAATACAAACCGATAAGCTACATAATTCCGATAACTTTTAAAACACATCTATTTATTTGAGAGTGTGCTTTAAACATTTTACAGAGGGCACATGGTGCAGGTTTCCTGTTGAGCTGGTAGCATGCTTTGATAAGGCACAATTGGTTGGTAAATGGCCAAATTGATTTGGTTCAATTCGATTGCAATCAGTTTTAAATAATGCCAAGCAGCTTGAGAAAATGCAATTAAAAAAATATGGAAACAAAAGCAGCTGTATGCAAAATTTGAAATCAGTGACGTAGATAGTTCTAATAGGCTGCATATAAGTTAATATTAAAATAATGCATATACATTTATAAAAAAATTTAAATAATATTTAAAAATTAATTAAGTAATATTGAAATATTGCAAATATAATTATAAAAAAGTTTAAATAATAATTCAAAATTTCATCTCAGTCAAGTTAAAAAATACAAAATTATGCAGAAAAACCAGGAAAATAAATTTTGATCAAATTCATCTTCTACTGATTTACATAATATAGATAAAAAGCATGCAAAGTTGAACAAATTTTTATTTTTACCTTTTTTGTTGTTAGACGTTCATATTCTAAATTAATAAAAAAAAACCAAAAAAAAAAGAAGCTAGCAACATTATTGCATAAATTTTATAAGCAGAAAGTATATCTTAATTTTTACGTAAGTGGATTCTCAAAATATGAGTAGTTTATCGATACATACAAAAACTACTCAAGAAACATGCGATTATTTATAAAACGTAAAAAGGCTACAAATTTTTAAAATTATTTTTATATTTTTAGTTTGTTAGATTATCAAAGCGATTACACTAGTTTACACGAAAAATTAACCTTCGTAAAAAAGTGTTTTTTAGGGTAATTTTGGATCGAGAAACACGAAAATGACAACCTTTTTTCATAAGCTCCGTTTTCGTGATTTTTCGAAAAACATGTTTTTGGGCACTTTTATTAGTTATTCGTCAATATCTCGTGAATAAGAGAGAGAAATCTTTTACGAACTTTTCGAGTCTAAAATCTTCGAAATCGGATAGGAACTGTAAGGGTTATGGAACCTTCTTATTGCTGAGCAAAAATCGAAAACCTATTTATTTCTCAAATTAAAGAGAAATAACAAAAGCATTAAAAATAAAATTTTTTTTTTTTATTATTTTTTTTCAGTTAGAAGCTATATCTTTCGTTGAAAAAATATATTCAAATAGCTTCGTTTACTTTCAGAGGCAGCTAGCCGATAAAAAATCGTAAATTGGAAAAAAAATTGTCTATCCTATATATATAAGCCAATAAAATCAATGAGATCCTTTTTAAAATTGGTCCTCTTTAATTTTTTCCCCTTACCCAGATGGAAATGAATAGAAGGTCCAGAAGCGATGAAAGGACACCAAGGTGCCTTGCTTTTACAACCACAAGTCAGAATGCTGCGTCTGCAGGAAAAAGAGAAAAAGTCTCTGAAGGATCTGCTTTTAAGCTTTCTTATAGTATTGGCGTTGGTATGTGCCCTCGGAATTCTGTTCTGGTGATTTCGTGGACTTTCAACATTATTTTTATGATTTTGAGGTTATTGCAAATAATGCCGTTTCTTTAAAAATGTAATGCATAGACAAGTAACTCTATAAACATCGATTCAAAGTTTCCTCTTTCATTTTATTATAATTTTTGGAACATTCATGGTAGACGATACCATAAATGGCCCCTCTATTGTACGCCACTGCATCTAATATTTATATGACTGACGTACTTGTGTGGACTAGGCAACGCTAGATGGCGCTTATGATATTTATATTTTATTCTGGCCGTTGCATGTTGACTAGCAAAAGCCGCACATGGAAAATATATTTTTAGACAAACGCACACAGACAATGTTTCTGTGTGGATGTATGTATCTCTGTGTATGTGTATTAGTAACGAAAGTCTATGAAAAACAAAGTAGCAACAACAAAAAATGTAAAGAAGTATCTGCCAGTCAGTTGAGCAACAGTCTTGTCACGTAAATCCACAAAAACCCAGCCTTGCTCTTTGTTCTTGTTTGTTTTTGGCAATGCTCAATTGTTGTTGTTGCTTTTGCTATAATATTTGTGTTTGGTCTTGTTTTCGCTAATACAGTGAGTAAAAAAGTTTTGGAACATCTTTTTTATGCTACTTGTAACATATTTTTTGTTATTCAACTTACAATATCATTTAAGAGGATAGTTTTGAAAACTAACATAATTACGTATAGATTTTGACAAAAATGTTTAGTTGAACTAATATTTCGTCGGTGCCTCATTGGCTTGATTAAATGGTTATAAGTCTCTCTCCGATATCATAAACTTGTTTCTCGTGAAAAAGCAAGGGGTCAAAGATGCAAAGATTGGCTGCTCTAACTCTTTGAGACATAGGTATATGGTATATGGACGGACGAACAGGTACAGACTGACAAGTTTATTCGACGTCGAGGGACACTCTGATCATTTCGGAGACTCGTAGACAAATAAATAAAAGAAAATAATAAATAATAATAATAGTAAAATTTTTAAATTTTTTTACGACCATAAAATATAAATACAATAATTTGGCTAGGAATAAGTCAGAGATTAGACATGTCTCTACAGATGAGAATATATTAATATAATATTAATAATAAAGAAGACTAGTGGGTGCCAATCTTAACTTCTAACTTTTTTAAATGAGTCTATGCGCTGTCATTCCATACTTCTGACACATAAACCAAAAAATGCACGAATATTGATTTGTCGATAATATGTTAAAAAATAAAAAAAAAACTCTTAGTTTTTTTTTATTGTCTTAGTACCAGACATGGTGTTATTTATAATTTTATCAAAAATATTTTGGTAAACATTTTTTTTTTAAATTATTTAACGCAAATAAAACTTAAGTTTTGGCTTCAATAGAAATATCTTGAAATAAATAACTTTTACTTGATGTAAAAATAATGGTTTGAAAATATTTAAAAATATTGTTAAGCGATTCCTGACATTATGGACAGATTACTCGCCAATGCCATTAAGAAAAAATAAATTTTAATTTTTTTTAATAAAAGAAATAAAAACATAATTTTTCTTAAATTAAGTTTTTAGGTCAGAATGAAAATAATTGCAGTTTTTGCTTCAATAAAGGCTAGTTTTTTACTCTAGAAGCCGCAATAAGCTAAACAACACAGTCACTTAAAATAGTTATTTGCGTAAAGCATACTTTTTCTCAGCAAAGTTATGCCAAGACTTATTTGCCTCACTGTACTCTTTTATTGTTGCTCTTTGCTTTTGCAAAGCGCTTTGCCGCATTTGTTGATTTTGCTTTTGTTTTCATTTTTTTTTTTATAGTGTGTTTTATTGTTTTTGCTAGGACATTGTTGTTGTTGTGTGTTTGCTGTTGTTGTAATGGCATTGCTCAAGAAGCCATGGAGTAATTTATGTAGCGAGAAGCACTACTGACACTTTGGGCGACACTCAGAGCTCAGATAAAGAGGATAACAAATTGCGCTCATGCAACAGATTTCCATGCAAAAACACACAAATGGCCACCCACACAATAACAAACACGCTCACACACAGCCACAACAAATTGAGCAGAGCGCGTCAAAGAGAGCGCGCGCTTATGTAAATTTGATTGTTGCGCTCTTGAGCACAATGACAGCTGCTGGCGTCATCAGATGTGTAGCTAAAGTTATATAGAGCGCAAATTATTGCAACAAATTTATTGAACTTAATAAATAAATATTTAAAGTTTAAAGAGCGCTGAAAAAATGTTTATTCTTTTTATTTTTTTAACAATTTGAGTCTAAATTTAAGCGCTTGTTGTGACAGCTCAAACTTTCAAATATTGGCCGCCAACAGCTGTGCGCACGCTCTTATTATGAGCGCAAGAGAGAGTGAGAGAGAGTCGCTCATTCGCTCGCAACTCACCACACACATATGCTGCTGGCTGGCTGTCAAAGGCAAACAAAACAAGCGAGTAGCATGCGTGTGGCTCTCCCAGGCCAACTCGCTGTGAGCTGACTTTAGTAACGAATGGCCAAGGTGCGAACAAATCAACACGGTTTGCACGCTCCACGCTGCGTGGCTTAAAAAATAAATTCAAAAAATTAACAAACGTCTGCTTAAATCTATAAAAATCTATTGAAAGTTTGCCTAAAAGTATGCTGCATTAAATGGCTTAAACGTTTACGGCAATTATTGTGTTTGAAAGTTTTGTGAGTGCTTTGAAAATTACGGCAGCAGGACATCAAATGCGTCCTACGACACACACACACATACACATGCAAACAAAAGCAGCGCGTGTTGCGCGATTTGGCGACTGTGTGTGTGTGTGCGTTTAAGTGAGTGAGCAATTGAGAGCGCGCGTGAGAGCTAAACTGAGCGTGTGTCGGTGTTTGAGTGTATTTGTGAGCAAAAAAACTTACGAGTTGATTCTCAACTAATTTGTTTAATAAACAAAATTGTATTTAAACAACAACAAAAACAAAAACGCCGCTCTTTGCACTAAATAAATAAATAGGTAAATAAAAAATGGCTGACATGTGTGTTAATTAAGCAGCAGCTGTGGCAAACAACTCAAAATTGACATTACGTATACGCCAGCGCGACTGTTGTGACAAAATGTTAGCATGTGGCGTCGTCGCCGTCGACGTCGCATACGGTTTAGTGGCTAAATGCTGGCATATGTATATGCATAATTTAGCATTCTAAAAGCATATAATCTTAATTACCTAACTCACTGTATAAAAAACAAACTGCAGCTCAAAGGTGTTGCAAGTAGCGCGTTTACAAAAGAAAAGAAAAAAAAACGTTTTTCAAGTGGCTCAAAGCGACGTCTATGTTTGACTTAGCACGTCTCAGTAACATTGTTTCAAGGCTGTATCTGTAAGTGTATGTAACTACTAACAACGCAGCCAAGTGGCACTTGGCAGCACATGTATGTATCCTGCCGCGCACGTGCAACAGCAGCAGCGTCAACAAAAGTGAAAACACTCGAAAGTGACTTTTCAGCTGACTAGTCAAGCGTGTTTAAGCCACAACGACTACGAGAATATCCTTACACGGCCAACGACATTGTCAAGTTTCTGCAACAACAGTGTCGACGTCGACGTTGACGTCAACTGCACGGCACTAAGCACTCATTGGGCCAAGCAAATCAACCACCGACAAGCAGCACCTGACCTCCTAGTTTGCTTGTTAAAACCCAGCCTTAACTGATGACTGTGTACGTCACATGCGTGGGTGCTTAACTACAACAACAACAGGAACATTTAGCAATACAGCAATTACAACAGCAATCGTGTGGCAATCAAAGAGGTAAGAGCAAGGACTAGTTTTTAGAAATGGTTGAAATTTGGCCAATACATAGAGTGGAGTCTAGCAAATAGAACACAGTGCTTATAGAAATTTCTCTAAAAGCATACACTTTTTTTTTATATGCCTGTGAGAAAGGCTAGAGTTTTATATTTTTACATAAGGCGGCTTAAGAGCATTCAAAAATATGTTTTTTTTGGGCAAGGTAATGGAGAGAGGGCAAGCTGAGAGTAAAAACGTCGATTTCCAAAGGTCATACTCACGCACATGTGATTATTTGACCGTCGTGGTTTGGGTACACAAGGCGTTTATACCTCCTAGTCAAAGTGTGAAGGCGCGATCTTACATGGACGTGCTTCACAGGTTTATGAAGCACACACCTCGCTGCTGGTGAGATACTTTCTGGCCAATCACAGGGTTGCCACAGTTCAGATCTGGCACCGCTGTATTTCGACCTCTTTCCTCGTCTCAAGCGGGACCTTCAGGAAAACCGATACAGCTCATAGAATACGTCCATGAACCTGCGGCGGCGTCAAAGAAGAGGATCCCGGAAAGCGAGTTCCAGTTCCAATTCAATCTGCTTAAAGCTATAATTTTTTTTTCAATATATATTCATCAATATATCTTCAAAAAAAATGGGGCCTTACTGCTTATTATTGTACCAGGAACTTTTAGTTCGCCTTCCTTCTGCTCTAATATGCACAAATCTGTAATAAAAGCAAAAAACAAATTATTATGTATTACCTAAAATTAGAGTTTAATGCTCGAATTTTCTCGTACCACATCTGACACATTTAGCTCACATCAGCTTAAATTTCCATAACATACTTTCATACCTTCATAAACCATAAGCGGGATCTATTTCAGCCGTTAGCTGCTGCAGGCTTATACATATATGATGATCTATGTGTGTCCATGTGCGTATGTGTGTGTGCGCTTGCTATTCATTTCCGCATCCGAGTGCTATGTCCGTTTCCTTTTGTTGTGCTAGTCGCTGCTATGCTAGTATTGGTGAATTTCATCTTGCGGTTGGCTTACCAAGGCATCAGTCGCAGCAGCATCACCCAGATCTGTCGCTATGAAACCCCCTGCCCCAAGCTAACCCCTGCTCTGGTAGCATATTTCTTCAGCTTCACAACACTTGAATTTGAGACAGCGAGCAGGCTATCCAAAAATGTCATGTCTACGCGTCTGTCAAATCAAATCAACTGTCGTGGTAAGGGGCGGGGGGAAGTGGTGTGTGCCATGGGGTTGGGGAATATGAGGAGCAACTGTCTGCCGAGTCTGCCTGGCTGGTTTGCCAGTCACCAGTCAACGACCACTTGTTAGTCTGTAATTTGCGCTCACCACACATACAAAGACATACACAAAGACGCACACACACGCTCATAGATACATTCACACACACAGATACACATACCCACACAGTCGTAAGAGTCAAACACAGACGCAGCCACTGAGGCACAAAACGCTTATGCTTTTTGCTTGGCTGAAACTCAGCTGCAACTTGGATGCTGCCACTGCCCCCGCTGCCACTCCATCTCCTGCTGTCAGTCCAAGTCGAAGTTGACGCTCTGCTGCTTGTCGTGGCTTTTGTCATTTGTTGAATCTTCGCGTGCTGCGCCAACGTTTCGCTATGGTACTCTTTATCCCCTTTGCCTTTACCCATTACTTTCTTTCTACTACTCGCTTTCATTCATAGCACGCGCTGCCTTTATATTTTTTTTTCTCTGTTATGTTTTAACTTCTACACTGAGAGTAAATCTTTGAAGAAGACGCTAGAGAGAGGCTTTTTTGGATTAATTGGCGCTTTAGCATTTTAAATATGCAAGTATTTCTTTATTTTTATTTATTCTCAAAAATTGGTAATAATTAATTTAAGTTATAATAAATTAATTAATTAAATTAAATTAAACAAGTAAAAATTAAAAAATAATATGAAGAAAGGGTTAGTTTTTTTTTCATTTAAAAAAAAGTCTAGTTTTAACTTTTAGTTTTCGGCCTAAAAAAATAGTTAAATAATGGTTTTTATTTAAAAATTAAAATCAAAAGTCCTTTGAAACGAGGGTATTATGATAATGATTAGTTCGCATTTATAAACGAATGCTATTGAAGTGTATATAACATAATATACAGCTTAGATTATTATAAAAATTGCGGAACAACTTTTATTTTAAATTTATAAAATAAAAATTGCGAACTATTTTTATTGGCAATTTTTATTGTAAAAATTTAAAAATATTTTATATTAGGTATATATATTTATCTAATTTATAGTTTTAATTTTTGGGTAAAAAATATGAGTTATTTTTCAAACTTAATAATCAATAAGCAAAAGATTTTTTTATTTTTAAAATAAAAATCGTTGCGATTTCAAATTTAAGACCATATGCCTATTTTTTATATTTTTAAATGTGTTTTGTTAGAGATAAAATAGACTCAGAATGGATCAAAATAAGTTGAAATAAAGTTGGTTTGTTCTCGATATAAGTTTTTTCTTGAATAAAGAACTTAAATCTTAGCTTAAGTCACACCAAAAATTTCCCTGACATGAGATTAATCAGCTTAAACTGTTTTCTAATCTTTGCGATCGAATATGCTCCATTTGAGTAAAACGCGCTAAATTTTTTCGCTCTGTGTACTGATTTTTCAATTTCGGAGAGTTTGGCTCTTGCACACACATACACTAATACACTAACACACATACATACACACACACACACACACCCACGCATGAATAGGCGCCCGCATGGTTTTCCTTTGTTTTGATGTCGACTCGCTCTTGCGCTTACTCAGTCTTAGTTTCTTACATTTGGCTCTTGCTTGGTTTAGTGCTGGATTTCATTTTTTGTTCTTTCTTTCTAATTTTGATTTTTGTTTTCTTTACGTTTCTGTTTTGTGCCTGGAAACTCACCACAGCTTGGACTTGAAATGTTCTCTCTCTATGGTTGAACGATTGCATGGCAAATTCAATTTTGATTTCTTGCTTAAGCATTTTCTATGTTGTAAAATTTTATCCATTATTCTTCTTTGCCTCATTTCATTTTTTTTTTATTTTTTGATAATGTGACCATATTCCATGCAGCTGCTAATGGTCTGATGCTGTGCATGTCTGTGCATGTTTGAGTGTGTGCTCATTGTTGTTGTTGTTGTTGTTTTTTACTGTGTGATTAGTGTGTCATTCGTTGCACGTGACTTGAATTCAATTTGCTGCACTATGAGAAACGACATTTACTCAAGTGGTTTGCACTTTTGATATCCTTCCAACTGCTAACTTTATTTTTAGCATCTCATTTGCAAACAATTGTAATGGCAACGCATATAAGTATGCTATAGATTTGCTGCTTTGCATAAATTATGCTTGAGTGAACTTAAAAAGGACAACACATTCTCTGCTCTACTTAGTCTAACAGCGTTGACATAATGGTATTTTTTTTTAAATGCTATGTTGGCAGCCTTGTTTTTCCGAGAAAACCTTTTTGGCAATCTAACGTTTAGGCATGTCATTTCTTTATCTCTAAAGGGTTACTTTTAGTCTATTTCAAATTTTTTTCAAGTTTTGAGGAGTTTACATTTGCCATTAGCAATAAGTTTTTAATTTTATTTATTTATTTATTAAAATTACAAAAATTTGCTTAGTTCCGATTATTTATCGAGTTATCGATAACTGAAAATTGGATTTTTCATTTTTATAGCCTATTCACACTGGAGCACATCTAACATCTAACATCTTTTGTCGAAGATGTTACGTATGAATTACCCGTTCCGTAAATTTCTACATCGTTCCAACATCTTGTGGAAATGTTCCTATCTTATTGTGTCCCGATGAGAAATTACTCGATTACTTTTCTGTGCACCTCTAAATTTTGTCATTCGCTGCAAAGATGTAAGCAATGTCAACGAAAGAGACTGGCAATTTTCAATTCGAAACAAGGCGCCAAAACCTCATATGCTTATGGAGTTTGCACAGAATTTAAAATGTGCGGCAATTTATGGCTAACTAAACCATAAAAGTGTGAGCCAGCAGGCATTCCAGTCGGAGCTTCTAGTTTGATGAGGGAAAAAAGTAGAAACCAATTTTATAGATTTAATTTGTATTTTTATTTATTATATTTTAATAAACAAAGGCAATTGTGGCTCATTAAAACATTAGCATATTGTTTTTTGACTTCTCATCCTATGTCAGCACGGTGATGATTGACATAATTAAATCTGCAGCTCAAGTTCTAATTTTGTTAAAAAACCAACTTAATAATTATGGTGGTTAATAACTCCTACTGCGGGTGACCTTGTTTTAATGTAGCACCCATCGAATTGAACAAATAGTTAAAAAAAACTACATATACATACAAACATTTTTTAAATAATGAATTTACAATTAATTGTAACCCAGTGGCTTTTAGTCGAGTCCAATGGACTCGAAGCACTTTACCACAACACCAACAAACATCCAAACAGCTCGTGGCTCTTGCATATATGTGTGTATGCATATGTATATAAATACATATGTGTTTATGTGCTAGTCAGCACCAGTTCGTCGTCCTTATTAATATGTACTCCCAATTAATTCATGTTTTTTACATAAATTCATAAAACCCTACCTTAATAATAGTTGATACTATAAAACAACTCATAAAAAGATTGATATTTGAATATTAAAAAGCATTTTTAATAAATTTTCATAATTTGCTTATTTCACCTGTCAGCCTGTCAACAAGATGTTAGATGTTAGATGTTGACAGTGCGAACACCAATTTCACATCTTTAAAAAATCTCATGCGTTCCGCTAAGATGTGCTCTGTGTGAATAGGCTATTAGACTTTTCTTTGACAACGAATAATCTAAACGAATAAAGATATTGACGCAAACTTTTTTTCCATGATACATAAAATATTGATTTAAAAAAACTATATTTTTATTTTTTTTAAGATTTATTTTTTAAGGTTGGTAACTCTTAGAATTTTAAAAATGACAAATAAGCATAACTCCTCGGAATTGAAAGATAAAAGGTTTAAACTTGACATGAATGCTCGCCTTGACATTTTAAGATCAATTTTAAATGTAACAATGAGTCTCAAGACCCCGTCTCCCGATATTTAAGGTCAAAAGCCCCAAAAATCGGGTTTTTTTAAATAACATTTTACCCCTACTTTTAAATTTTTTCAAATATTCTAAAAAGTTTGAGGCCGTAAAATTCTTTCTTTTCTTTTTGTTCTTCCATTTTGTCTGTTTTTTGAAACCTTTTTTTTTCTATTTATTTTTTATTGGCAATTAACCGATACAAATTTGGTTATAATTCAATATTGATGACAAATTATTCGCTACACAAAAAAAATAAAATTTAGTGCGTGATAGGTTTTGAAAGCTAAAAGAGTTACAAAGATGAAGCTTTGAACAAAGTTTTTCTTATGGTCTAAATCCACACTTGTAATCCTTTTTTTTTTACCATCTCCCCAGATAAGAACTTGGGGATATACTTGCACTTTTTTATAAATACATTATTGAAACTCGTGCTTTATTTTTTTATTACTCAACTATTTTACTACAGGATTTATTATACTCAGCATATACACTTTTATAACTGATGGAAAAAAAAATTGATTTTTCCATTTCTTGACTCTGCAAGAGCTTAAGAACAGGTAAGAAATATCAACTTGACAGTAAGGCTGCAACGGCAAGAATTTAATCCTGCGCCTAAAATTGCTTAATTTTAAATGTCCAGCAAAGATATCGATAAAATTAAAGAGCATAAAAAGAGCATTTAACAGGAAATGGGAGAATGGATACAGTAACAGGGGGACACCTGCCGGGCTTTGCCGTCGACATCACACTGAGTACAGTAACAAAGCAAATCCATGCACGCACACAAACACACGCAGTTGCATGACAAACACATGGACAACTACACAGATAGTGATAGCGTGGTAGGGTGAGGGGCTAAGGACGTAGAAAGAAGTGGAAGCGCTGAGTGCGACGAGGCGTTGCGGCGGCTGCAAAAGGCTTACAAATATTGTCAGCTCAGTCAGGCACCGTCTGCGTGTGTGTGTATTGTTTTCCACAGCACGTATGCGTGAGTGTGTGTGGCAGAAATGGCGTCACCTCCTGTTGCGCCTGGTGCACAACCCGCTGGTAGCCAAATAGCGAAATGACTACAACTACGACACAGCAATTCATGCGAGGTCTACACTAAAAAAAAATTCAAGCCAAGCAAATTTTATTCAATCAAGTTTGTAGCTTCCATTAATTTTAAAGATAGATACATTCAAGTATAACTGTGGCTTTTAACGAAAACTTCAGCATTCAAGAGTTACAGTGTTTAAAAACAAACAAGTTCGAGTTATTAATAATAATTCTTAATATAATTGGGCCATTCACTTTGTCGGACATAAAGTGCCTTAAGGTAATGAGGCGTGAAGGCAAGAATGCTTGACCATGCTGTTTTTAAGTGTCATTTTGCTAGGTTTGGTTTGTTTGCGTGTGAAAAATTCAATTTGAAAGCATAAGAGATAAAGTTTTAAATATTCCTAAATACTATACATATTTTGATCCTCAAAAGCAAATAAATTACAACTGGAATTATCTTTAAAAAATTAAATGCTTTGGTCGATTATTTACAAACAAATGTTTAATTTTTTAACTCACTTAAAAATTTGTGTTTTTACAACACTGCTTTTTTTCGGCAAGAATGCCATACTTTTCTTCTTTAGTAGTAAATTGTTGTTTCATACTTTGCCAGACAAAGTGAACACCCCAAATATTTAAATTTTGTATTTGCACTTCCTTTTCCAACTTTATCTGGTAAATTCAAGTCACTGGCCACTTCATGATGTGAGTCGTTCACTCATCAGGCTTGAGTAGCGTAACTCATAACTATTTTCCCCCACTTCTTTTATTCTATGGATTAATATTTTATATTCTAAGGTCAAGTGAATATTGTTATACCCCTTAAAGAAATAAATTTCAAAAACTTATAGACTATAAAAAGATTCCATACTTTATCAAAGGAATTGGTCCAACCAAAATATTTCCAGAGTTAAAATAAGTTTTTGGGAACCTTTTCTGTTTTTGTATGAACAATAACTTCGCATCTTTTGTTAAAATTAGCTATCTCTAGTTTTTATAGTCCCTGAAATCTAGGTGTTCAAACGGACAGACATGGCACAATCGCTGCACAAGGTTCTGATATGACGCCCACATCTATTACATACATTGCACACTGCTCCCAAATCCAAATTTTTCGGCAGAAATTCGAAAAATAAAGACACACACCTAAAACTTGGCGTGGTCTTTTTCTAAAATTGGAAAAAAAAAACATTTCTCAAGATCGACCAGATCTGACCACTATATATATTTCAGAGTCTTTGTTCAAGGAACTATTTTGTTTCTTAAATTATCGTAATGAAACTCTTCAGATTTTTAAATAATTTTGGAAAGCTTGATTAAAATCGTACTTTAATCAAAATCAAGTCATATAACCAGGACAGAAGAAGCTCAAACTCAACAGCTCAACTGAAAAATTAACAAAAAGGGCATTCACGCTATAGCCAGTTGAGTTTTTGTGCAACTTTGCAACTCCTCAACTTAACAGCTTATTTAATTTTTCACGGAAAGCTCATTTATTTTGTAAAAATGTATCACGTATCTGGCGATTGTTTAATTAATAAAAAGTAATTTTGCAAAGAAAATCAATTTTTACAAAATTTTTTTGGCGTTATCAAATTTCGAATAGAAAATTTAAATAATTTAAATTCAAAATGACAAAAAGTTTTGGAATCATAAGATCAATATTAAGATTTACTTTTCTGCCTTTTTTGCACTACTTTCTATATGGAATAGTAAGTCATAGTAATGTCATCTATGTGATTTTTTTAAAAATGTGGTCAAAGAAAGCTTTTTTTGAAATTTTTCAACACTAACTTCCTACTTATATTGGGGGCAATTTTGGGAGTACGCATATAAATCAGATATTTTTTTCTTAAAAGCCAAAAGCTTAAAAATTTAGGCGGCTTTAAAGCAGCAATTTGTTACTTCAATCAATTTTATTTTTATCAGTGTAGACAGTCACACAGCCATAGACATACACACACACACACACACACGTTACTATAGGCGTCGTTTTGCAAAAAATGGCGCGCGCAACAAGCGTTTTATTGTTCCTTGTTGTTGTTGTTGTTTGAATAGTTATTGTTGTTGTTGCTGCTTGCTAGCTGTCTTACCAAGATACTACAATTCCAATTGAATTTTATGTGGGTCGCCCTCAAAAATAAAATAAAATAAGGGAAAAAGATGTGAAAATAAAACTGAACTGAAAGTTTCACTGCGTTTGTCTGACATTTCAATTGTGGTTTTCATTTCAATTCGATTTTGATGACACAGCCAAGACATCGACATCAACGTCGACGTGGTCGTCATCATTGTCGTCGCCAACTACAACAACCAGAACAGCCATTACCACAACAACAACAACAACAATGGCAACCATAATAACAATCTGCTGGTGTCGTTGGTAATATGGCAGCAATTTTGTTGCAACAGCAACATGGCCAACATTGGCGGCGTCATTTCAAATTGAGTTAAGTGCCAGGCTGCATGCAACGAGCTCTGCCTGCTAGCAGCCTGCCAAATGGCTCTCATAGTAATTTTAGTTGTTGCAACATGGTGTACCCATAGTACGTACTAGTACTACACGCAACTGGGTCACACTTTTTTCGGCGCCTGCAGCATTTGAGAAGTCGTAATGTGCCCCACCCTTTGGGCCATTGAACGGGATCTGTCGCTCAAAATGTCTGACAACAATAAGGGGCAGCTCCCCACCTGCAAAGCATTCACTTTATTAGGCCGATTTAGTTGCATATCAATAAGGCCAGACGTTGAGTGACGTCAGTCTGTTAATTAAGTCGCTGTGAATGCAGGATGAAGCTAGAATGGGAATGAGGGCTGGTTGGAAATGTGCTAAGTGAAAGTGTTGATAAATAGCAGAAACACACACGTAGATACACACACACACACACACATACTGGTTAATGCTTAGACCCACTAATGCATATGCTATGTGCTGACGTTGTTGTTACCTGTCGCCGGGTGGTAGGCCAATAAACTTGGCTTTGCACCATGGAAGAAATTGAATATATATAAGAGTTAATTTTGTTAGGGCTGTAAAAGTGAGCATAGATTTTAAAAACTGTTGCTTACCAAACGCTTAAGTTTGAAAATTTTTCTGCGATTTTTATGTAAATGTTTCTTATTACAGAGCTGAGTTATTTTTTTTTTAAGTCAACATTGCCGTTGGTAAGGTATATTTTCGAAAATTTATTAAGGTAGAGAAGGCAGAGATTGTGATATAGGCATTGTTAACGTAATTAAAAGTGTGTAAGTGTGACCATATACCTGCTTATAGAATTTTTTTAATATTATAGGGGAAAGGCAATAGCTTTTTAGCTATATCTCGACATTGAATACTCATAGGCATCAATGGAGCTATAATCCACAATAAGCAAATCATTTGAAATTTATAAAACTAAGCATTTTATGAACAATTTTCAAAAGAGCTTGAGAACGACTACCAAAAAAAAAGGCTTATAAGTTGGGACACCTGTAAAAATCGCTGAAAATTTGAGAAAACTGAAATAAAAACGCATGATTGCTAAAATTTATATAAATTTATTGATTTTAAATTTAACTGAGCATTAAAGTGAATTTAAAAAAAAGAAGAAAAATTTAACTTTCCAGAGAAGTCAAAATTGTGGTTTTTTGTGATCGGGTTTTCTTGGTCGCCATACTAAAAATGAGTTGTTACGGAAAATATTGAAAAAATATATCCGAAAATGGCAGAAAAATGGCACTAAAAGCAATTCAAATTAGTTTCAATGACAATTCCACACAACAAAAAAGTCATGTAAATAACATAGCAATGTAAAACATTGAAAATAGATGTGTGACAACTTACAAGCCAAAAGGTGTGACAACTTACATTTTTGAAGCCATTTTGGAATGCAATGAAAAAATAAGGTCGATTCACTGTATGTCCGAAAACCTTTTTTGATTATGAAAGTTCATTAAATTTCAGTTTCAGCATATATATTTTCTTTGATTTTTTATTTTGATTTGATCAATCCAAAATAATGTTTTTTATTTTCCGATTTCTTTAAAAACAATTTTTATATTTTGTCACACACACATATTTTGTTCGCATGAAAAACACATTAAAATTGTTTACGGCGTATTTGCCATCGAAGACAGTTGGAATTTCGGTATTTTCATTGCTGGATCATAAAAATCGACCAGGTGTGCCAACTTACAAGCTGTGTCAACTTACAAGCCTGTCCCCTAAAAAAAAAGGCTGATTAGGCAAGATTGATACCTTCAATAAGATGTATTTTGTTGAAATATATTTTCTATTGAACTTGTGTCGGTAGGGTAAGGCGACCCCTGTGAGTACTTAATCCATGATTCAGGATCCGGGACACTGTGTTGCTAGAAATGACATTGCGAATCTTCATACATTTTTTTAAAAGGATTAAAAGCACACAGGTCTGCAAAAAAAAAAAATTGGTGTGAACTTTACATGTGACAGTGAATCCGATTTCGAAATCCAAAGCCCCAACACCTAAGCGATCGAAGATAACTACCAAAATCACAATTTTTTCGATTTATTTTCTTCAATGTTGTGTCTTTCTTCTTGGGGCCCTTAAGCCCCAAGCACATCAGAGTTCGTTTTTGAGGTTATGTCAAAACCTTAATGTGCCGGTCTTTTTTGACCTAAGCGACCTAAAAAACATATAGCAGAAATTAGGCGGACCGCCTGGAATCTATAGCGGAACGCCATATCTGAAAACTATATCTGCATCACTTTTGCAGTAGCATGCCCCCCCATCCGATCACGACATTTTATCTAATTCTCTAAACAATGACATTAAAGCCAAAACTTTTGAAATTAAAGATTGTAATAAATAAATAGACTACTGACAACTTGTCCGCTTCGTTCGCTACATAATAATAAAGTATACTGAAGCAAACCCACCATATGCTTATTTTGGACGCTGCTATGGATATGCCAATTTTTACCCATTGTGCTCATTACTTGGCTTGTTTGCGTTTAGAATGCGTTGTTGCCTTTGTCATGGGTACGCCCGCTGTGTTTCAACATTTTGAGGCAACTTTGGCCAAGGCATCGAGGCACATACATATGGGCCACAGCAGCCAGCCCACATCAGGAGCAGCAGTTAAGGCCATAAAAGTACTAACAGCAGCTGTAGAGGAGCTAAATGGGGCAGCTGGTGGGAGACTGAAGGAGTAGGAACCTACAGCTCATTATATGTCAGTCATTCAGTTAGTTAGTTAGTTGGTTGGTTACCATACTTGGTAAGTCAAGCTGGCGTTTGTTGCAGTTAGTCTGTTTTGCTTGGTGGCGCTGCAAAGTATGCAACAATTTTGCGTTAAACTTAACTTTTTAATAGTGTTAACTTTATAAACACGACGACGCGTTGACGCGACGATGACGCCTGGGCCAACGCGGTCGTTTTGGTTAGGAGTAGTATTTCTTCCTAGTTATAAAGTTGTAACTATGTTGTACATAACAATTTGACATTGAGGTAAGTTTTAGTGCCAAGCTTGGTACTTTTTTCCAGCCACTTGAGGAGGCACTTGAGTTGTGGGTGTTGACCTGGTACAAATTTAAACCACAATTACCACAAACGTAATTAACTTATTGTCATTTGTTGTTTGTCACGTTTAATCATAAAAATTTCATGATTGTCACAGTTGGTCAGTTTTACGCTTTTTGTTGTTGTTGCTGCTTTTGTAATGAATTCATTAAACCTCGAGGCGCCCCAAATAGACGTGGTAGTAGTCTATGCTGCTCCAAAGCCCAAAAGTACTTAGCGTGCACGCAAACAAATTTTCAACACTAATCAGTTGCATTGCGTGTGTCGCCTTCAATTTGGTGCGGTTTAGTGCCTTGGAGGAGGAAGAGCAGCAGGGCGTGGCGATTCACGCGCCTGTCAAAGCAATTTTAATTTAACCAGACACTTGTCTGGTTTGGAGTTTTTTTAAATTGTTCAGGAGAACTGGCTACACTGTACAACAATTTGCATATCAAACGAGTATCTATCTATTTAGGATATTCAGGGCTCTTAGACTTTAACTCTTTATTTGTACCAACAAATACAACTTTTTTTAAGAGTTTTAGAGAAGAATCTAAGATTGTTTTGTATTTTTTTTTTAAACTTCTGAGCTAGATTAAAGAACAACAACTATACAATGCCGCAAAGCAGTGCCCTGGTTCAATTTTTGTATGGCAGCTGTTTGAAATTGTAAACCAATTTTGATTAAACTTCACACAAAAGTTTAGACTAAAACAAAATACAACTGGCATAAATTTGTTCAAAATTGGTCCAGTATTTTATATAGTTAGCATACAAAAATTAAACCTGTGCTACATATTTCAGAGAGACACGAACCTGCGCATTAGCTAACCTTCTAATTGTTGCATCATGCAAAAAATATGCAGCTCGAGTATCGCATTGCAATTATATGCTCAAAATATGAATTTATGTTAAATTCTTTCTCTCTTTAAATAATAAAAGAGAAAAAGAGTGCTAGCTGCCAGAATCATCGACTCGAAATTCAAATTAGTTTAAGTAAAATGAACCAAAAATCAACTTTTGATACGAATAAAATTTTTGTTAGAAATTCTTTGAAAAAAGTTATTTTCACTCGTTTTTTGGTTTCGAATAAAAATAATTTTACATATATTTTAGATTTTCGAAAATTAATCAATGGTCATGTTCTCAATCGAAATTTAATTTAATTTAAGTAAAACTAACTTAAATTAAAAGTATTTAAAATTTTTTTCAACGATGTTATTATAACTCATTTTTGTATAAACACAATTTCACATATATTTTCAATTTTCAACCAATGCTTAAATATGTTGAAAGTACATGTACCTAGAATATAATATCTTTACTTTTACACCTTTATTATTATATTTATATTTGTTTGGCAGTTTAGATCAACTTTTCTAATACAAGAAAAAACTTTAAATATGCGATTAATTATTAAAAAAAAAATTAAAAAAGGCGGTATTTTTTTATTGCTTATTAAATTAAATACATTTTTTAAAAGTTATTATTTAATCAACGCACGTTGTGATTTTTTAACATTTATGTAAATTACTTTTATATATTTTTAACCATTTTTAAAGAACTTTAAGTATTTGGAACTCTCAAAATTATTTATCCAGAACCCGAAAGCAAATAACTTTATTAAAATTTTCAAAAAAATTTAAAGTATTATATTTTTGCCTATTTACCAAAAGTGCATTAATTTCATAAACTAAGAAAATATTCCATTGCTACAAAAAATTTAAAATAAAAAACTTGAGTAAGTACATAACCTCAAATTAAGTTTTGTACAATAAAAATAATATAAAAAAAAATTAATATTTATGATAATTTATTTAAAAAGTAAAAAATAGGTTAATATGTTTGCAATAACTATAACTTTTGAATCATTAATAAAATATTGAAATTTAATATTTAAAAAAAAAATATATATCCAATGCAATTCAACTCAATTCAGTTCATATACACAATTCAATTCAATTGTTGTATTGAACCGCGTCTGCGTGAATCGGTTTATGCCCACCAAATAATCCTCATAGAAGCTCTAGCAAAAAATGAAGGAATAACGTTTTTTGGGAAATATACGTCACCTTAAGTTTTCGATATATTTAGAGCTCAACACGAAACCATTATGCCCGGAAGTTTTCGTAAATGTTAAATGAGTATAGATAAAATGTAATCTAATCTTTTTTAAATGAAGTAGCTTTCTTGAATAGCGCTTATAGTCTTCAGTCGTTTAAAAATTTTGAGGAAAATTTCTCAAGAGTGCAAAAAGATTTAAAAAATAATGGGATATTTTCGTCACCTTACTTATTGGTATATTGAGAGCTTAAAACGAATTCCCAAATGGTGTGGTAAGGGTTATATAAAAATAAATAAAATCTAGTTGTTTCTTAAATAAAGTGTCTTTCTTGTATACAATTTCTGACTTTTGTCATTTGAAAATTTTGATTTAAAAACTAATCGGCAAATTTCTCAAGAAGGCAACAAAAATTTAAAAAAAATAATGGGATACTAGCGTATATTGAGAGCTTAAAACGAATGCCCAAATGGTGTGGTAAGGGTTAAATAAAAATAAATAAAATATAATTGATTTCTTAAATGAAGTATCTTTCTTGTATATAATTTCTGTCTTCTATCATTTGAAAATTTTGATTTAAAAACTAATCGGCAAATTTCTCAAGAAGGCAACAAAAATTTTAAAAAAATAATGGGATATTAGCGTATATTGAGAGCTTAAAACGAATGCCCAAATGGTGTGGTAAGGGTTAAATAAAAATAAATAAAATATAATTGATTTTTTAAATGAAGTATCTTTCTTGTATATAATTTCTGTCTTCTATCATTTGAAAATTTTGAGTTAAAAACTAATCGGTAAATTTTTCATGTGATGAAAGTAGTCAAATATAAACCGAAATCTTGACCGAATTCATTTGTTACAAGACCCTGTTTTTGAGTATTTTTCCAGTGTAGACTAGGCCTGCGTCTGGCGTTGCAAATACTAAACGAAACTGTTAGTCAGTTGTAGGGAGTAATCTCTGGAGGGGAGGCAGTGGAGTTTTGGTCGCGTGAACAATAGGATATTGCGCGCAATTTCCGTAACGCGGCCGGAAGTTCTGGTAATCAATTGATTGTTTTATTGTAAATTAATTGTGGGCATGAACATGAGCAATGTTGTTTTTGACCAGGACGAGGTCCTGCCAGTTGTTGTTTCGCATTGTTTATTGTTTTTACGCAATTATTTGGGAGTTCTTGATGTACCGAGTTGTACTTGTTGTAGGCTTGTTTGCCATGGTTTGGTCTGGTCTGGTCGGCTGCTGTTGATTTAACAACAAACAAAATGAAAAGCGAAATGAGTTTTTGGAAAACGGAAATTGAGTTTTTGGCCAGCAAAAGCAAGTTTGCTAAATTGTATGAAATATTTTTTTTTCGTGGTTTGAAATTTGGCGCTGGCAATCTGCTTAACGATATTTTCGGCGGTTGCCAAGGCAATATTTATATAGTTAAAAGTTTGTGCGTAGTAAAATATAAGAGTTTTAAAAGATTATTTGAACATGAAATATTCAGAATGTGCAATCTTTAATGGTACTTGATAAGTGGCAGCTTATAAATTTCTAGTGAAGTTTGTTAAGTACTTTGATGATAATTTGGTAATTTGTTTTGTGCTAACCACATTCAGTTATGGAATGGCAAATATAATCGCTACTTTAGCAAAAGCATGGTTTTATATGAAAATTATTCTTAAATATTTTTTATCTAAACTCATGTACAGAGAAAAAAATCAAGAATTTTGCGTTTAAAAGCCAGCGTTTTGTTATTATTGAGAGCAGTGAGGGATCTAGGATTTTACCATAGGGGTTTTTGTATTTTTTTATTTAATTCGCTTATCTATGTGGGTTTGAATCACAATTAATATTTATTTATCGGGTAATTATAAGTGTAGCGTAATTATTAAATTAAATCAAAACATATATTTAAATCAAATCATTTAGTGCGTTCTTCATTTGCACTTTACATCAAACACGACTTCATTGTGCTGCTCTCTGCGATCGACTGACTCTCGCTTCGTGCGCGTCAGCGATGCTTACCTACATTGTTCTTATTCTACTTTGTTCTTATTCTACTCGCTCTCTATGCCTCGCTCTCTATGCCTCGCTCTCCACGCCTCGCTCTCCATGCCTCGCTCTCACTCTCTGTGCAACCCCGGTGGCCTCATTTCCCTTTCCACCCACATCCCACATCTATTTAAATATCTTTATGTGGTAGAGTAAATTAATGAAAACTATCCCAACTCTTAATGTAAGGAGCATGGGCTAAAGACATTCTTAATAACATGTTTAAGAGACACTTTTAAGAATATTTTAACATAATTCCATAAATGACAAAATTCGCGAAAGTATGGTTTCTGGCGTGATAATATCTATTAAATCGATGTAGAATGGCAATAACGCAAAAGTGTCACGTGTAAGCAAGAGCGTCACTCTTTTCTTGATTTTAATCATACGAAAAAATTCTTACTCAATTCTAATCACCTCACAAAACACAGCTTTGAGTTAAAATCAGCTCATGCTGACGAACGCATGAGTCGAATCAATTTGAGTCATTTGATCGGCTCGTGTCTTATACGAGTCATGCAAGCAAACGATCGGTGTAGATCGTACTCATGAAGTCAATACGAATGTGTTCCTTTTTTATACCCTGTACCGTATGGTACAAAGGGTATATTAAGTTTGTGCAAGCCGAAAATGTATGTAACATACAGAAGGAGACGTCGGAGACCCCCCAAAGTTACCCAAAGTATGATCGGCGTGACTAGAGAAGTCGATATACCCATGTCCGTCTGTCTGTCTGTCTGTCTGTCTGTCTGTCTCTCTGTCTGTCTGTATGAACGCCTAGATCTCAGAGGTGGTAAGAGCTAGAGCAACCAAATTTTCAGATTAGATGCGTTATTATGTCAGGGGATGCAAGTTTATTTTATATTTTGGATATCGGGGATCTATTATATAGCTCCCATAGGGGTGTTTCAGAGGACCTCGAAAAAAACAAAAAGTCTTAGATGGATAATTCGGTTGTTTATAAAGATATCGTAAACAAATTTGGCACTTAACAGTTTTTTAGAGTTCCCAAGCACTATACCAAATTTGATCAAAATCGGTTGACTATATCATATAGCTCCCATAGGGCAGATCGGTCAAAAAAACGTTTTTTGCACAAAATTCGTTGTGATTCGTTTGTTTATTAAGATATTGTAACCAAATTTGGCATTCGGAAGTTTTTTAGAGATCTTCAACACTGTACCAAATTTGATCAAAATCGGTTAACTATATCATATAGCTCCCATAGGACCAATCGGTCAAAAAAACGTTTTTTGTACAAAATTCGTTGTGTTTCGTTTGTTTGTAAAGATATTGTAACCAAACTTGGCAATCGTAAGTTTGTTAGGGTTAAATTGGTTGACTATATCATATAGCTCCCATAGGAACGATCAGTCAAAAAAACATTTTTGGTTCAAAATTCGTCTGTTTTTGGTTGTTTATGAAGGTATCGTAATCTAATTTGGCAATCAAATGTCTTTTGGTTTTCTAAAGCAATTTACCGGATTTTCTTGCAAGCAGTGGTACAGGGTATCCCAAAGTCGTCCGCGCCCGACTTTAACGTACGCCATCTTTTATATTTTAATTTAATAATTAATAAGAATGAATTATTTGTTTAAGTTATACAAATATATAAGTATGAAGTATATGAATATGTTATTTTTTGCCATTGCCATTGATAATTGAATATGATAAAATATACTTTGTTGAGAAATTACGTATTTTGATTATTTTTCTGTTTCACCTTCTTCGTCATGCTCAGTCATCAGCAGTGCAGAGGCAGCGCTGCAACTTCGCACATGAACACACTCATACGAGTTGACTTTTGCTTTTTGACTTTTATTCTTGATCAAAATAATCATTTTTGAGCTGAATGAACGTACGCCCGAAGTAAATGGTTTGAACATGAGCATGAGTAAGCTCAGAGAGCAAAACAACTTGGCACATTTGAGCCATGATCCAGCAATTAGAAGGTCACGCAACGCGCAGGTCCGTTATTCGTGTCTCTCCCAAAAGAGAGCGGGTTCACTTTTTATATGGTAGTTATGTGAAATAGTGGACCAATATTGATCAAACTTCACACAAATATAAAGACTGACTGACACTAAATTAAACTGACATAAATTTGGTTGCGATATTCAAAAAAACAAAAAAGTTGTTCCTTGTATATATTTCCTTGTTTGTATGGCAGCAACTGAGAGCAGCATGCTGTAATGGATTAACATACAAATGTTCCTTTACATTTGCAAGCGAAACCATGATGTGGAATATTAATCACCTAAAAAAAATATATACAATTTTTAGACATTCTAAAACACAAACAATAAACAATAAACAATAAACTGGACCCAAAAATTTCATTTAAACGCACTTACTTCTTTAATACGTTGTGAATTGTAAACGTCAATATCCAAAATATTAAAATATATTTGGTTTTATTCGCACAATAAATGATACAAAATTAAACATTTTCCATCAAAGAATTCATTGAAAAAATATTACGAACATTAGTTATTTTAGATATGACACTTCCATTGGTTACTTAGCAGCATGTTATAAGTACCAAATAAGCATAAATACTCAGAAATGATTGCGGAATATATTATCACCATACGACATTTTTTATTTTAAGGAACTTAGTAACTATTCATATATTGTGAAATGCGGGCAGGTTTTTTTTTATTAAAACTATAAAAGGAAGTGCAATTTTTTGCGTATACTTAGTTTATATGTCACTTACCTTAGAAGAACACCAATAAATAATGTTTAAAAAACTGTTCACAGTCATATGTTTCGGGGCATATTTCTGTCTGTCCATGAGTTTCGAAAATGTCTGCTTAAGGCATATATCTGTGAGCTACAGGAAACCTGCATTTTACTACACTAAATTGATTTTACAGAAAAGTTGGGCGCAAGACAAGGTAGTTGTGTCACTTTAAATAATTTATAACTTCTATAATTTCAACACCATTCTCAAATAACTAAAGGTATATACCAGAATGGAACTACGGAAGACTTGTTGTGAAAACTACGAAGGAAAATTGAGAATTGTCAGCCCGTCTGTCGCATGGGTTGTCCGCTGCACAGTGTTTGTGCCAAGCCAGAAATCTGTGAATGCAATCCGAACTATATCAGGGAAAACGACAGCTGTATTCCAGTTTGTAGTGCTTGTGGTAAAAACTCGATTTGTGAAGAACCGGAAAAGTGTGTCTGCAAAAAAGGATATCAGACAGTACTGTCAAATTCCACAGACTGTGAACCAATTTGTAACGAATTTTGTGGTCCAAATAATATCTGTACTGCTGCCGAGTATTGCGAATGCCCCTTTGGTTATTATAGGCAGAATTCTAATAGCGCAGATTGTATATTAGTTCCACTTTTTTGGATCATTTTGTTTAGCTGTATTGCCTTTTTATTGGCTATTATGATATTTGTATGTATTAAAAGACGTACAACCAAAACGTCATATACTGTGGATGCTCCGATTTATTAATTGAAATAATAAACTAACAATTGAATATCAATTTATGCTGGAACTGAAATTCAATGAACTTTCATAATCAAAAATGGTTTCGGACATACAGTGAGTAGACACTTTTTTTCAATGCATTCCAAAATGGCTTCAAAAATGTAAGTTGTCACACCTTTTGGCTTGTAAGTTGTCACACATCTATTTTAATTTTTATACCCTGTACCGTATGGTACCAAGGGTATATTGTGTTTGTGCAAGCCGAAAATGTATGTTACGTAAAGAAGGAGAAGTCGGAGACCCCCCAAAGTTACCTAAAGTATGTTTAGAGTGACTAGAGAAGTCGATATACCCATGTGCGTCTGTCCGTCTGTCCGTATGAACGCCTAGATCTCAGAGATGGTAAGAGCTAGAGCAACCAAACTTTCAGATAAGATCCCTTATTAATTCATAGGAGACAAGTTTATTTTATTTTTTTGATATCGGGACTACATTATATAGCTCCCATAGGGGTGTTTCAGAGGACCTCGAAAAAAAGCAAAAGTTTTAGATGGATAATTCGTTTGCTTATAAAGATATCATAACCAAGTTTGGCAATCGGAAGTTTTTTAGAAACCCCCAGCACTGTACCAAATTTTATCAAAATCGGTTGACTATATCATATAGGTCCCATAGGATCGATCGGTCGAAAATTAGTTTTTTGTACAAAATTCGTTGTGTTTCGTTTGTTTGTGAAGATATTGTAACCAAACTTGGCATTAAGAAGTTTTTTAGAGTTCCCAAGCACTATACCAAATTTGATCAAAATCGGTTGACTATATCAAATAGCTCCCATGGGACCAACCGGTCGAAAAAACGTTTTTTTTTCAAAATTCGTTGTGTTTCGTTTGTTTGTGAAGATATTGTAACCAAATTTGGCATTAAGAAGTTTTCTAGAGTTCCCAAGCACTATACTAAATTTGATCAAAATCGGTTGACTATATCATATAGCTCCCATAGGACCAATCGGTCAAAAAAACGTATTTTGAACAAAATTCGTTTTGTTTCGTTTGTTTGGCAAAGAAATATGTTTTGGAGTTTGTAAGCAATATATCGGCCTTGATTGCAATGTGGTGGTACAGGGTATTCCAAAGTCGTCCGCGCCCGACTTTAACGTACGCCATATTTTTCCATTGCTATGTTATTTATATGACTGTTTTATTGTGTGGAATTATCCTTGAAACTAATTTGAATTGCTTTTAGTGCCATTTTTCTGCCATTTTTTCAATATTTTCCATAACAATTAATTTTTTGTATGGCGACCATAAAAAAACACAATTTTGACTTCTGTGGAAAGTTACACTTTTCTTGTTTTTTTAAGTTCAATTTAATGCACAGTTTAATTTAAAATCAATAAATTTTTATAAATATTAGCAATCATGCGTTTTTATTTTAGTTTTTTCCAATTTTCAGCGATTTTTGCGGGTGCGGCAACTTACAGTACATTTTTTTTGGTGGTCGTTTTTAAGCTCTTTGGAAAATTGTCTGTAAAATGCTTGTTTTTATATAATTCAAACTAGAACTAGAAAAACAGCTTTCGAACTGATGATGATGTTGAAGATGCAACTCTCTCCGGTCGACCAATCAAGGATGGGCGCAGCAACACCGCTAATCGGACCTGTACCATACTGTGGGATTGGTAACCACGTGGTACGGGACCTACTGAGAATGGAGGAAGAAAAGAAACGACTGCTTCACTGGGCACAGTTACCAGGTCTTAAGCAGTCAAAAACCCTCCTCTTCAACAACAACCGTAAGAGGTTCAAACTCATGATAACTCACGGGAAAAATACCTTGAGGATCCTGACGGGTCTCTTGACGGGACACTGTAGGCTCCGCAGCCACTTAAATAAAATTGGCATAGCGGATAGTGGACTATGTCGCTTCTATAGCATGGAGGAAGAAACTTCAGTGCATCTACTATGTGAATGCATGGCACTCGTCAGCAAAAGAAACAAGCTCCTGGGCATGTACGTTCTCTCACCGGAGATCGTTGTTACCCTAAGTACAAACAAAATACTGGAATATATGCAGGCCATTGAACTTTTGCGAGAGCTCTGAGTCGTGAAGGGGTACAATAGATCCACTTGGTTCGCAGCATGGTGGAATAATTTAAGGTGGTGTCGTCCGTAAAAGCTATCCCTTATTATCTGTAGCGTGTGAGTGCGAGTTAGGAAAGCTCTCTTAGCATTGGCATAAAACACAAAATCAGTTTATGTTTAGTTGGCTACAAGTTTAGATCGCGCTACTCAAATTATTGATTTTAAAATATATAAGGTGAGCTTTTTAAAAGAGCAATTTAAAAAATTTGATTTATGTGTCCAATTTCGTCATTGCAAATTAACAATTTATTGACATTGATTTGATTTCAATTTATTTCTATAACTAATTGTTCTAGATTATATTTAAACAAATTATTTAAATTAAATTTGCAAAAACTTTAAATAATATTTGAAAATTAAAAATTAATGTTTTAATGACAAGTTAACGCAGTGCAAGGGAATATTTTTTGGCGGGCTTTTCAAAAGCATCAGTTTCTTGAATTTGATTTATGATTTCAATTTCATCGTTTTAAATTAACACTTCATTAACATTAATTTGATTAAAGTTTATTTAAAAAAAAAATAGCTCATAATTCTTTTTAAACAAATAATTCACATAAAGCTTGCAAAAATTGAAAAAATCAAATTCCAATTCAATTCATAAAAGTATGCGATTTTTCATCAATGTTTTCTTATGACATTATCACGTAAAATTATCGTCCTTCAGCCGACTCTACAGACAAGGGTTTTTTGTTTATTTTAAAGTTGAGGTCAAGTTTTGTGCCTCAACAAACAGCAGTTTGTAAAGCTATCAAAATTTGAGGGTTGTCAACAAATTCCTTTTATTAAGGGAATTATTGTTCAGGGTTGTTTGTCATCATATAATTTTTTTATTCATTATTTTAGTTGTATTTTAAAGTTAATGTAAGTTTTGTGCCTAAGCAAACAGCTGATTGTTGATTGCAGTTTGCAACTGATCGAAGTTTTAGGGTTTTCATCACATTATTTTTTTATTCATTACCTTTTTACCCTTTTTTTTATCAAAATTTCAGGATTGCCAACACATTTCTTTTATTTAGGGAACTAGTGTCTATTTTAAAGTTGAGGTCAGGTTAGCTGATTGTTGATCAGAGATTTTAAGCTATTTCAAATTTCAGGGTTGTCATCGTATAATTTTTTTATTATAATGAATTGTTGTATTTTAAAGTTAAGGTCAAGTTTTGTGCCTAAACAAACATCTGATTGTTGATCAGAGTTTGCAGACTTATCAAAATTTCAGGGTTGTCAACATATTTCGTTTATTTAAGGAATTATTTTATTCTAGGTGTGCGCTTTAAGAAAATGTAGCTTTTCTTATGAAAATTATGACTTTATTTCAAAAGCTTGGCAATTAAGCCCAGTGTGCTTTAATAGCAAAATCTTTTAAGCTTTCAAGTCAAATATTCAAGTGCAATATTTATATCATACGAATTTTCGAAAAAATGTCTTTCGAAACCAGCAAATTTGCAAATTTATCAAATTTGATGTTTTTTTCATTGTCAGATAAGCTTTAATCCCTCATCACCAATTAAGCCAATTTTTATGATTATCGATAACAAACTATCTAAATGACTAATACATTTATCATAATTACAAATCATAAATCTTTTGTGTCTTACTCAAACTACTTACCTAAACCCTTTTGCAAATGAAAAAGTTTATTTTAGCAAATACAATTTTTATGCAACATTAATGACAATTTTCTTTTCCCTTGATATAATGACCGGCCGGCCATAGATCTAGGCCTACATATACGTGTAGGCACCGCCAGCATACACTCTCACACACACGATAAGAAAAGTTGGTGAAAAAAAGCCCAAACTTTTGCTAGACTCAATTTTGGCATTGACAAACGACAGGGCTGAAACAAGGCGATGAAGAAAAAGCAGCCGTGTCTTAGCCCAAAAATCTTCTTATGTCTGGGTGCATATTGAAAATTTGTTTGTTTTTTTTTCGTCGCTTCTTGGGTTTTCACCCCTCGTAGATATTGGTCTCATCATCATTAACTCATCAATGTCAAAGTTGAGGAAAAGGCGCAGAATTAGCTGGCTCAGTTGTTGTTGTTGTTCGTGTTTCCCAAGGAGCAGACTTGGGCTAAAACAGATTTGGCGTAAAATTAACACGGTATAATGTACGCTGCTTATTGGAAATCAATTTTCTGCCTGTCAGCTGACAGCAGAGAAGTCGTCCCACCCAGTACCCAATGTTTGTCTAGCTGTGTGTGTGTGTGTGTGTGTGTGAGTGTGTTTTCGTCTGTATGTCAAGCTTAAATCAATTATATGCTCGGTTTGTCATATGCTTCATACAGCAGTTAAGCAGCCGTGTACAACGTCGAACAGTGGGCCCGAAAATAATTTTCTTGAAACAAAACAAAGACACAATATTTTCTGTTTATTTTTATTGCTAGTGCAAAATAAAAAATTTTTGGTAAAAAAAATTCAAAAAATTGCCCTCAAAACCTGAAGGCCTCTGTTGCTTTGGCCATAAATTCTTAAGTAATTTTGAATGATTTCTATATTACTGTAAAAGCAAAGCCGGAAAGAGCACATCAATACCTTTCGATCTAATCGTCTTTCATGTCGAATCCAAAATTTTGTTCACGAGATATTGAGGAATAATTGAAAAAAGTGCCCGAAAACGGTGCTTAAGAAAAAAAAAAAAAAGGTTGCCATTTTCGTGTTTCTCGACCCCAAATTACCCTAAAAAAACACTTTTTTAGGAAGGTTCATTTTTCGTGTAAACTAGTGTAATCGGCGAAGTGAATCACCGTATACGGTAAGCAATAACGCAACTCTCCCACAAACATCTAGGAGAGACAATGCGCGCTTGCATCAAAGAAGCTTAACCTTATCATACTGCAAACATAGCACTGGCCCTGCTACGAGTTCACTGTATCTTGAACTGGGTTATTGTTTAGGCATATGCATATTTTGTAGTTTCTAATGAGAGGTATAACAATTAGGATCAAAATTAATTAAAAATCGGTGAAGCGAATTATCTATTGTATACAGTAAGCAATAGCGCAACTCTACGATGTGAGGCAAGAGGCGCAGACGTCTTTTGAAATCACTGCAAGCATAGTGGACAATTAAGATTAAGACGGTAACTCCTGTATTGTTATTTATTTTGTGAAAGTTTGAGGATGCAAGTGCATTTAGCTAGCATAATTTCGAGCGAACTGGAGTATAAATAGTGCCAAGGTGTAAGGAACATATAAAGTCTAATTTTTGCCTTCGATCTGAACGGACGTGCTCGCAGGCACTGGTGAAGTTTAAATCATAAAAGAAAACAGGTAGAAAAGAAAAAGAATTAAAAGAAGAATAAATAGTGAAATGAAGTAAAGGTTTTACGGCTGTTACCCGTAGAATCTTGAACGGTGCTTATTATTTTTTAAACGCGCTTTAAATCTTACGCAGAATGCAAACAAATTTCGCGCGGAATGACAAAACCATATAAAAAAAATGCCATTTGGGATATCCCATTAGGAATTTTTTTCCACCTTAAGCAAAGATTTAAAAACCAGGCAATTAAATGGAAAAAAAATTGTTTAATTAAAACTTTAATTAAAGTCTAATTAAGTTCAATTTAATTTATTTAAATATTGTTCCGCTGTGTATTTTAAAAACGCCCAAAGAGCTTATGTAACTATAAAAATATAAATTCCTTACAATCCTTACATAAAAATTAGCATAACAGAAATTTATCATTCATTAAAATTTAAAAAAAAATTTAAGTGTTATGAGTACATACATGCCAACCTACTTTTAGGCAACTCCAGATACTTGGGTTTATGTAGCTTTTTTAATAAAAGATCAGACTTACATATAACACTATTTTTTTGTGTAGTGTAGGGTGTGGGCTCAAAATGTTCGTAATTGAATTCTCTTTTAGCTGAAAGTTTGAAAAAATCAAAAAAAAATTTTTTTTTATTTTTATTAAAAAGCAAACTTAAAATTTATAATTTTGCAAAATGGTCGAAACTCACTTGTAAACTCAATAATTTTGATTTAATCTGCACATATCGTACAACACTATAAAGAGCTCGTCAATACCTTTTAATAAAACAATTTTGTCCATGAGATATTCACAAATTACTGAAAAAAGTAGCCAAAAACATGTTTTTCGAAAAATTCTTAAAAACGCTTCTTAAGAAAAAAAAAAAAAAAGGAATGTCATAATCGTCTTTTTTGAATATTTCCTAAAAATCACTTATATACACAGGTTCATTTTTCGTATAAACTAGTGCTATTTATTTTAAATTTACAAATATTTATAATTAAAAAAAAATATAGTCTATGACTAATAAGACTTGCTTTAAAAATAAAATTTGTTTTCATTATATGCAGCATATGTTTTTATTAATTCATTTCAAATAATTAAACAATTTATTTTAGTTAAATACAATTTTTCGCCCACTGTGCACTTAATCTAAAACACCAACAGCGACTTCTTTCGTTTTTCCCTATTCTCCCACATTTTGCTTCATTTGTTTGCCTTTTGGCTGCCAACTTTTGATCCCAGAGTTTGTTAATCAAATTAAACGATTTATTGCATTTTGTCATTGCCTAATGCTCCATGCCATTGATAATGCCAGGATTATAAAACCCCAAAAATTAAATATTTCAGATAAAATAAATACGTTTCCATTGCCATGTTTGCTTTAATCTCGGCGCTTTTAGCTGTAATAATATTTCCTAAAGCCGTGTGAGTAAGTAGTTTAATTTACTACACTCCAAACGATTATAATAGTAAATAGTCTCGACGTGTATCTTAGAATCATTTTTATTTACCAGCCTTTTGAAGAATTAGTTGTATAATTCCATTTAATGATTAAGCTTCATTTTAAATTTCTTAAAAATTAAGTGCTTGAACATTAAAAAACGAGATTAACATGCACTAAGAAATTTATTTTGTCACAATTTAAAATGAATTTATCTTATCGTATATATATATTTTAATTGTTGTGATCTCTGAAAAATATTGCGCAAGTTAAAAAGATTTCGATTAGCAAGCTTTTGTAAAAGTAATAGATCTTTATCTTCCTTCAAAACAGCTTAATTTGTACCTATTATATATATATATATGTGCTACCTTCATTAATCTTACAACTTTAAATGTTTTTCAAAGTTAAAAAGCAGTTTAAAAGCCAAGTTCTATATTATATTGAAAATTGTATGGCTCGAAACTAATAAAAGTTTTCTAAATTTTCAAATAGGTTGGCACACCTACATCACTCTAAATAACACAGACACACAAAAAAAAAGTGGTGTGAACTTACCCCCAGCATACGAGAGTACTCAGATTACCTGCAAAAACAAAAAAAAAAAAACGAATCTTTGAACTCTGGTCCAAAAAAAGCCTAGCATATCAGGGTTCTGACATAACCTCAAAAATGCCCTTTGAAAGATGTATTTCTCAGAACGCTGAAGTGCTGTGGATTTTTGGATTTCGAATTCGGATTATCTTAGTCTGATTAGTCTGATTATCCGATGTGAACTTCACATCCTTCGGTCTAGCTAGCACCCGAATTAACCTCTAAAAAACAATCGAATTTTTTTTTCGTTTTCAGCGTTGTGCTTTATATGTTTTTGGTGTCGCTGGATTCGAATCCGAAGTCCAAATAAAAATGTTTTATGGGGGTTTTTGAGGTAATGTGAGAAACCGCGGGAGATGGTTTTTTTTTTTACCTCGGAATCGGCTTCAACATAAAGAAATAAATTTATTGGTTCAATTGCTGGGAAGGAAACCAATCTTTTAATTAGAGCAAATTTCTATTTTAAATAATTTTTAACATATTTTGTAATAAAAAAAGTTTTACTTCAAACTACTTTTTTTAAGAGCGTTATTTAAAAAATTAAATTTAACGCACAGTTTATATTTATAAATCGATTCTTTTCTTAATTTTCAACTTGCCAAATTTGTATTAATATCGTCAAAATCGATTAAGCTAAGTATATGCATCTCTAGACTGAGAAGAATCAGACGAACAATATTTAGAACTCTAAGGTTTTTACTACTTACATATTTCGTGAACATGTGAGGGCCCCCTGGAATGTAGCCCAATCAGCCCGTGCTTTAGTTCGGCTTTGCTCATGGCTCATAATGCACTCCAAATGCCTTCTTTACAATGTTTTCAACCGTTTTTACTCCCCACAAATGTTTTTGTTATATTTTAACGAAACCATTTCTGATGGTTTTATTTTGTTATATCATGCATATGCAATAGGTATTGTATATGTGTGAGTATAGTTGTATATACTATGTTGATATACATTTCTATGGCATGGGAAAGCTGTTAAACATACGCACATACACGCATACAACACACACACACACACACACTAATGCAAATATGATGCATAGAGTATAATAAATTCGTGCGCCGCGTAGTATGCTATGCTTTATTCTTTGCTTTCCATGCTCTATTTATTTTTTTTTTGCATTGCACAGTTTTAGAAATATATATACTAAGTACATATGTATATCTTGTATAA
The DNA here is from genome assembly GCA_949987675.1 of Chymomyza fuscimana. NCBI lineage: Eukaryota > Metazoa > Arthropoda > Insecta > Diptera > Drosophilidae > Chymomyza > Chymomyza fuscimana. Next base: position 114,647,580 of record OX465088.1, read on the forward strand.
ATACATATATGCAGATATTGACGTTTAGCTGTATCTATATTTAGATTTAGCACGCAGAGTTTTTGTTTTATGACTTGGACTATACACACATTATTTGCAATCGATTATTATTTGTTTGACTTGTCAGCTGACAGTTGGTACACTGACAAAAAAAATGTTCTTTAATCGAGTTTGGAGTACGAAAATTTAAAAAAAAAAAAATAAATAAACTGCCTTTTTGATCACCATACTATAAATTTCTGCAAAAATATTTCTTTTATATATTTTTTAATTTTCGTAAATTCTTGACTGGGAAGTTGAACTGTATATAAAGGAATATAGACCATAAGCCTGCACTTTTCGTATACTTTTTATTTACATCTTTTGACTTTTGATGAGTTATAATTACTCGACTTACGAAATTTCTGTGTAAGTATTATGCATTTCGATTTAACTCAATCTGCTTACAATATTTTTGAACCAGCCATAATTCCAGAAATGAGCGCTTTTAAAGCCCTTCGAATCTAAAGCATATTTAGAAACCATTTTCGGGCCTAAATCGAATACAATTTTATAAACCATTGTTTGGTGACTTAACTACACGTACATTATTTTCAATTGATTTTTAGTTTTTTTGTTTGACTTGCCAGCTGGCACTTGGTACACTAAAAAAAAACTGTCAGACTACATTTTTTGTACAATTTTTTGGCTTGAGTTCAGCTTTTCTGTTTCAAGATTTTTACCGACACATCGAAGGTCATGGACAGCCAAAAGCGAAACGTACTGCAAATAAAGAGCGCAGCATTTCACAAGTAAATCTTATACATTGTATATACAAAATGGTTTTATTTTTGATGAGATCAAAAATTCTACGACAACAATGCATTTCCTTTTTGTACTGGGTAGCATACATCTGGTGGCACGGTAGTGCCCCCGCCAAGACAAGCCAAGCGTAGCGCAAGGGCACTACCTACCTTTTCTCGAAGCGCTTCGTTGTTTTTTTGAACCCTTATAACTTGGGTTTGGATTATCCTAAATCAACAAAAATTTCCGGATATGTTGTCAATAGCGGACTTATTAAACATATAAAGTTTTAATTGCATAGCTGTAGATTTCATTGATATCTAAAAAACGCTGATTTCGTCACTGACTCACTGATGATCATCAAAATTCTTAGCGTATTTCCTAATGTCCTAGAAAGCTGAAATTTTGTATGTAAGCTAGTATTAGCACATAAACAACAAAAAAATTATAAAACTTGTAACTTTCATGCCCCAACCCCTTAAACTAGGGGATGGGAGTTTGTATGAGACCTGCAATTTTCAATTTTGACGCTAGAGGTCTAATCTGATCTGAAACTTGATGCCCCCAGATATATATATATATACAAGGAGTACCTGATATTATAAATTATTATAAAAAAAAAAAAAAGAAAATTTTTTTTACAACCAACTTACAAAAAGAAATGAAATCCCACCAAAAACATTTTCATGTAAAATGTTGCCAAGACTAGTCCATATGACTCGTACTGTCAAAAAGTTATCAGAGCCAAGCTTCTAACTCTACACGCCCTAACTCTACAAGTCCTAACTTCACAAACTCTACACCTTAGTCAAAATATGTGGCTTGGCCGTTCATTACTACAAAAACTATTGTATAACAGAAAAGTAATGAACAGTGAATTAATTTTTCACCTTACGCCTATGGGAATGTAGCGAAATGGCCAAGCCACATATTTTGAAAACAAATTTTTTTTTTTAATTTAATATTTTATCTATCATGGAAAAAAAAAATCGCGTCAACATCTTTATTTGTTTAGAAGATATGGCTTGTCAAAGAATAGTCTAAAAACGAAAAACCCAATTTTCAGTTATCGATAACTCGATAAATAATTGGCTAGTAGCTCTACCAAATCTGTAAAAATCATCTAAATCGGAGAAGGTCGGCGGAAAAAGTGTGCGTTACACTTATTTTCACCGATATATAAGAATAGATTAGAAGAACGTATTGAGGTTTAATACATAAAGAAGATTCCTAAACCAGTATTATTTAATATAAATTTTGGGAAAAAATATTACAATCAAAATTAAGGTGATTTTTAAACACTGAAACTGTAAGGTACAAAGAGTATATTAGGTTTGTGTAAGGCGAAAATGTGCGCAACATACAGAAGGAAGGAAGTTGCCTAAAGTACGATCAGGGTGACTAGGGAAGTCGATATAACCAAATTCGTCTATCCGTCCGTATGAACGCCTAGAGCTCCAATATGGTAAAAGCTAGAGGAAGAAAACTTTTGGATAAGATTTCTTCACGGGAATTACTTTTTTGTTTATTTTTCAATATCAGCGTTACATTATATAGCTCCCAATGGGCTGTTTCAGAGCACCTTGAAAGTATTGCCATTTAGCCCCTCTATGAACGATCGGTCGAAAATACTTTTTAGGATATAATTTCTTGTTTGTTATTATATTTGTTGTGATGATTCAAGGTAACTCAAAGTCATCAGCACCCGACTTTAATGTCCGCCTTTTTAGAAAGAAGCTAAGCTAAGCTCTTAAATAAATTTCAGTCGATATAAAAAAGTCCGTCAGGATGAACGCTGACATCTAGGAATTAAGAGAACTAAATTTTGTAGAATATTGAATATTTGGGATATCCCAAATGGGATATTTTTTTATACCCTGTACCGTATGGTACAAAGGGTATATTGTGTTTGTGCAAGCCGAAAATGTATGTAACGTACAGAAGGAGAAGTCGGAGACCCCCCAAAGTTACCTAAAGTATGATCAGAGTGACTAGAGAAGTCGATATACCCATGTCCGTCTGTCCGTCTGTCCGTCTGTCCGTCTGACCGTCTGTCCGTATGAACGCCTAGATCTCAGAGATGGTAAGAGCTAGAGCAACCAAACTTTCAGATAAGATCCCTTATTAATCCATAGGAGACAAGTTTATTTTATTTTTTTGATATCGGGACGACATTATATAGCTCCCATAGGGGTGTTTCAGAGGACCTCGAAAAAAAGCAAAAGTTTTAGATGGATAATTCGTTTGCTTATAAAGATATCATAACCAAATTTGGCAATCGGAAGTTTTTTAGAAACCCCCAGCACTGTACCAAATTTGATCAAAATCGGTTGACTATATCATATAGCTCCCATAGGACCAATCGGTCAAAAAATCGTGTTTTGTACAAAATTCGTTGTGTTTCGTTTATTTGTGAACATACCGTAACCACATTTGGCATTAAGAAGTTTTTTAGAGTTCCCAAGCACTATGCCAAATTTGATCAAAATCGGTTGACTATATCATATAGCTCCCATAGGACCAATCGGTCAAAAAATCGTGTTTTGTACAAAATTCGTTGTGTTTCGTTTATTTGTGAACATACCGTAACCAAATTTGGCATTAAGAAGTTTTTTAGAGTTCCCAAGCACTATACCAAATTTGATCAAAATCAGTCGACTATATTATATAGCTCCCATAGGGCCAATCGGTCAAAAAAACGTTTTTTGCACAAAATTCGTTGTGTTTCGTTTGTTTGTGCAGATATTGTAACCAAATTTGGCATTCAGAAGTTTTTTGGAGATCTTCAACACTGTACCAAATTTTATCAAAATCGGTTGACTATATCATATAGCTCCCATAGGGCCGATCGGTCGAAAAAAAGTTTTTGATTAAAAATTCGTCTGTTTTTGGTTGTTTATGAAGGTATCATAATCTAATTTGGCAATCAAATGTCTTTTGGTGTTCTTAAGCAATTTACCGGATTTTATTGCAAGCAGTGGTACAGTGGACTTTAGGGTACGCCATCTTTTATATATGCCTTGATATTCTTAGATTCTATTTATGCTAACTTTAATTTGCATATTAGCTGCTAACTATTTTTAATAATTTTTTTCCTGACACAACCCAAATAGAGCATATACAAGCCAAACCGAATTTTCGTTTTGTTGGTGCATGTGTGTGTATCAAACATGCAAAATTTCCCTTGTAACAAAAATAGTTAAATCGTGTTTAAATTTAATAAGCATTGTTGCTAAATTAATATTTTTGTGTAATTTTATTTAAAAAAATAAAATAATAAAGAACTAGCAATATATTAATGAAAATTAAATCTAAACAACATGTACTAATAAAAAGATGCAAAACTGCGGCAGCCTTGTCAGCTGTTTTGTATCAAACAAAAAACATTTCGCGCCAAGAAACACAATGTAGGTGCATATTTAATCACAAGAATTTAATGCTAAAAAATATACAAATAAACATTACAATATATAGGACATGATTCTTTCATTTTTTTACACCATATGTCTGTATATTTATCGAAAAAAGTGAGGGAAATTTACGCATTTATCGAGAATAAAAAAGGAAATTATCGACAAAAAATTCTGATTCCGGAGCACGCGAAACCGAATCCGAATAAAATTGTTCGGATTGAATTTTTCTGATTCCGGAGCACGCCTGAATAAGTTTTGTGATTCCGTGCGAAATATTTCGAACTGCGTACAGGTCTTTATACTGAAAATGAGCTCTCATGTCTAAGCTTGGCCAAACAAGAAGATTCCGTCGATTTTAAAATTCCCGTCTGTTTGTACGAACACAGAGATCTAGGAGACCACATGATGACGAACTTAGGTTTCACTTTACTGTTTGCAGTAAATCATTTTTTGAAGAAAAAGAGTGCAGTGCCACGCTGACGTCACGCTCGTCCTACGTGCTCGATTTAATTCATTTTATTTTTTTGGAGTGTATGTATACACGTAGAAATCTGCACTTGGTTTCTAGTATTTTTTGAGGTTTCTACAACTTTTTGTGCTCGTGACACATACTAATTACTATGTGTCAATTTAAAACAGTTTTATTTAATTGAATTGAAAATGCGACATGAAATAAAATTACAGTTCTGTGTTTGCTTGAAATTTAGATGTTTATGACAAATGTGTAATTAAGTTTTCTGCAGCATATTTCCTTGATTTGGCTTATACAAAAACCAAAAAAGGAATAAAAAATTCTATTAAAAATCAGTTATTAATAAGCTTATGGCCATTTCTGACCGCAATTAGTCTAAGCTGCTGCTCAGCCTCACATCGATCTATTAAATATGCAATATAAAGCGCAAAATGCAAATGTGCCCATCAATTTTTAATTAAAAACTCACAATATAAAGGACGTGCGGCCCTTATGCGTGTGTGTGTTAGTGTAAGAGACAGAGAGCGTGTAAGAGAGAGAGAGAGAGAAAGCATATTGTATCTAATTGACATTGCGTATCCGCTTAGCAGCTTTACGCAAATATCATTAGCAATTATCATCATAATTGTCGTAATCATCAAGCTCAATAATATTTGGAGTAATAATATCAGCCAACAAGCAAAAGCCACAAATTTCCTTTGCAAAAGCCTGTACAACAGCTGGTCAGCCGCATTGGCCAGATTGGCATACTCATTGGCCAATTGACGTCGTCATTGGCAACCAAGCTGAAACACAATTTCAACGCAATTGACGTCAGCTTTGTTTTAACGCTAATTAATTAAATTCATTCAAATTAAGAGATGCTCAGCCAAAGCAAGGGAAACCCAAAATGCAGAGCAGCAGGGACCAGGAATTAAGCTGAAGCAAGTAACAGGAGCAACCACCTGGAATGGCACTGCTTTGGCATTACTGTTACCGGTTTCCTTTTGGCCAACACAGCCAGCACATTGAAAATCGTTAATTACCAATTTTTGTGCTTTGTTGTGTTTTGTGATTTGTACGCTAGCTTTTTGTCTGAAGTGCAAGGGGATGCAGCGTTTAAGTACAAGGGCGTTCAACAAATACAAAGAAGCATAACTGGGAACTAACCGAAATGGCATGCTCTGTAATTACTATTGTTTATAGCCAATACAGTCATTTGGCAAACTTGGCTCTTCTCACTTTCACCAAAATGTAGTGAAATCTTATTTCTCTTAGCTCTTTGATCGAAAAGTTTTTCCTACGTTACTAAATTTATTCTTTTTCTTGCTTCTTCTAACGGACAATTTTGCAACTTGGCGTGTTTCCCGTTCTTTTTTTTGATTGCTCCCTCTTGCGGAAAATTTTGGAACTTGGCGATAAAGTGCGCAAAATACGTATGGCTGAACAAAAAAAATATTTATATCAAAAGAAGCGAGATCAAAAAAACAAAACGAACGGTAGTAAGTAAAGAATGCGAAAAAGAATAGGGAATTAAACGTTCGATCAACTTGAAGATAGGAAGAAAATAATGGCAGAAGTTCTTAATAAGATCTAAAACCAAGAAACAAACACTGACTTTAAAGAAAGTAGAATACCTTGATATTGGTAATACGAACACAAAATCTGGCGGCGAAGCGACTTCCTAAGACTTCCAAATATTACTAAAATAAGTGTATTCCCAAATTTCTAAAAAGCTGAAATGCAACATTAATATTTGAGATTTGTACATTCATTTAAATTTATTATTATTAAACTTTAAAATTTTGTATATAAAAGGTGATTTTTTAGCAACTTTCTTTTTGGCAACACTGTTTTTGTCAGCTCAGCTGTTCAGCTTGGGCGACCTTCTGAGGCGGCTATTCGGAATGTTGTAACTAAATTTCGCACCAAATTTACATTATTGGACATAATCCGTGAGTGCGGACAGAGGAAAATATCGCAGCTGTATCCGCCAGTGCTGTTGATGACCGCCAATTATCGATTCGGCGCCGTTCGCAGCAATTGGGCCTCTGTTACTCTAATACGTGGAAAATTTTGCGGAAGGATTTGGGTGAAAAAACTTTTAAAATACAGCTGCTGCAAGAATTGAAGCCACACGACCTACCACCACAGCTAACTTTTGGTGAATGGGCGCTGGCAAAGTTGGATGAAGATCCACTTTTTTATCGAAAAATTGTGTTCAGCGACGAAAATCATTTCTGGTTGAATGGATACGTGAAGCAGCAAAATTGCCGTATTTGGTGTGAAGAGCAGCCAGAAGCATTACAAGAACTGACAATGCATCCCCAAAAAGTCACTGTTTGGTGTGGATTATGGGCCGGTGGCATCGTTGGGCCGTACTTTTTCAAAGACGAAGAGGGCAGGAACATTACTGTGAATGGCGAGCGCTACCGTGCGATGATTACAAACTTTTTTTTGGCCAAAATGGAAGAGCTGGACTTGGCTGACAAGTGGTTTCAACAAGACGGTGCCACATTCCACACAGCACGCGAAACAATGGCCCAATTGAGAGGCGAATTTAGTAAACACTTTATTTCACATTCGGGGCCGGTCAATTGACCGCCTAGATCATGCGATTTAACTCCTTTAGACTATTTTTTTTGGTGTTATGTTAAGGCTCATGTCTAAAGCAACAAGCCCGTAACGGTTGAAGCATTGGAAGCCAATATTGAAGAATTTAGATTATGAACCATTTGAGACGCAGCCGCGGTCAACATTTACATGAAATCATCTTTAAACATTAAATTATATAGATCGTTCTATCGACTCAAATAAAAATTTCATAAATTTTTCGAAATTTTATGTTTTTTTTTTAAATAAAATCCGAAAGCTCTTAAAAAATCACACTTTATAAGGTACAAAATGTACACCAGACGCACGCGCGGCTTCAAGAATTCCTTTAAAAAATTCATTCAATGCTCCTAAGAGTCCCTTAAATATTCAGGGTCCTTAACGGCTCATATTCAACAATCTCTAATTGAATCTAAATTTCTTGGATTTGTTGCCAAGTTTAGATATTATTAATTATAAAAAATTAGAATTGCCTAAAAAAAAAAGATTTTGTGTGAATTTCACTTTTTAAAGAAACGATTTTATTAAGTCACTAAATATATTTTCTAAAACGCCTCAACATCTATAATATATTTAATATTATTATAAGAATCCTGAATCTTTTAAATTTATTTCTTTTTTTTCTGCTTTTTAGTAAAACAGGTTTTAAAAGGTTTTTAACTTCCATAACGATTACTTGCAACAATAACAGGCAAACGTATCAAAAGCTTCCAAACTTCCTAACAAACTTGTGGAACTACTTAAACTTACAGAGTATATCAAAACTGATTAACAATAAGCCAAAAACAACGTAAAACTGTTCGACTGACGTTGGCTTAATGAGCAGCCACAGATGTTGTTAGTTAGGGTGTACCTTGGGGTTAGTGAATGTGTGGGGGGAGTAAAAAGTGTATTATAAGAGGGTTAGCATGGAGAGCTCTCATATTTCGCTTGTAATTCATTTAAATGAATGCACTCAGCTGCAGCGTAAAGGCAACAAGGCGATTAGCATGAAATGCGTTCTTAATTGGTTCAGATAGCTAAGTGAGTGAAGGTCGTACCGACTGACGAACTAATTGAATGAATGACTGACTGACTGACTGACGAACTAAATCGGTAGTGGTTTTGTGTTTGAATTTTGTGGTCATTGGGTAAAGTTTACGTACAGCTCGTTAAAAGCACCTCTTGCTGATTTATTTTGTAGATTATAGATTGCGGCTTAGGGTTGTGCGGCTAAAGGATTGTAACTTTTTGTTGAAATTGAGGAACCGGTATCAGCTCCTTACTGTGGTTCTTTGCTGTTGACTGTATAGGGAATATTTGATGCTGTTTATAACATATTATCGTACTTTCAACGAATTTGGTGTAAAATAAAATGTTGCCTCTAGTTTTGATAACTATGGATAACTGAGACTTCTCTCACACTACAATTGTAGGCAAAAAGGGATTTAATTTTGATTAAAAGTTTGTTACTACTTTTTTTCCTATTTAGGAGTAGATAAAAGAATTGAATTTAATTCAACTTCAGTACAGTACATTTCATTTCATTTCAATCCGCTCGTTTCCATTCCATTCCATAAAAATCCATTGCATTCCATTATAATCCATTCCATTCTATGCAATTCATTTCATATTATTTCATATGAAATATTCCATTTAATTTCAGTTCATTCCAAAACATTTTATACTTTTTCATTTCTTTTCATTTTTTTTCATTTCATTTCATATTATTTCATTTCATTTCATATTATTTCATTACATTTCATATTGATACTTTTACTTTATTTCATTTATTTCCATTCCATTCAATTCCATTTCATTTAGTTATAGCCTTTCTTTCATCATATTTGATTTTTTTCCTCAATGTAATAATTAAGTTGACAAAATAAATCGATCCGTATTAAGTGTTTCCCGAATGTCAAAAAAGACCCGATTCTTTAATTGCATTCAGTGTTTTATATAGTTCCCTAGCTGAATTATGTGGCTTAGCTTTTGCCTAAAACCTTCTTTTGCAACATCATAGAAATTCTGATAGATTTCATTTCAAAGTGTAAGAAAAATGTTTTCTTTTACTAAAAAAAAAAGTTAAATATAATTTCTAATAATGAACTAATTTGAGATTTTTACTGCCATTCAAAATATTTAGTTTATGCTGTCGTTAGTATAATTAAGGAAACTAGAAAATTGACTTCTTGACGGCTTTAATTGTCTATTGACAAAAACTCCTTAACTTTTAATTATATCTTAAAAAAGGGTATCACTTGCTTGTGAACTAGTTCCGTTCCGACTCATTTTAAAGTAACCAAAATGAAACAATAGGCAACCCTAAAAGCTACTTATAACAATTATGGCACCATTTGTTCTGAAAGCATTATTTGTTAAACGAACAATGGTAATTTGATTACCAGCAACCTGTTGAGAGAGGAAGACTGCAAAAAAGAGAAAATAAGAGCATTAGGTAGAGCGAGGGTGAGTGGAGGGAGACCACTGAAGCGGGATACTTAATAGCCGCAAAAGTTGCAACTATGTTTTATACAACAGCTGCCAGCTTTGCACTACTTTATATTTTGTAAAGATTGAAGACTAAACACTTAGCAGTTTAAAGTTTAGTACCCATATAACGTATATTTAATCACACTCGGCACTTTCAACAGCATTATGATGATAATCATCATCATCACGAGAGTAAGTACGCGGAGAGTCAGTTAGTCGGCTGCAGCACATAAATCAATGTTATTAATAAATTAACAGCATTGCGAGCTGTTTTGCCTTGATAAACCCCCGCTACTCTCTCTCTCTCGTTCTCTTTGACCACTCAATGCTTACCAATACATGTACTGAATTTCATAATTAATTATTATTACTGGTTCTGCTCTGCGGATGGATATGGATGGGCCAAGCGAGTCTAGCGGAAATGCTGCTGGCAGCCATGATACTTGGTGTGTTGCTTTATTGGTTCCTTCTTGTCTGCCATGTTTTAATTATACATTAATGTAGAACATATAGCACTCTCATATACTACACTTCAGTGGCGTAGAGAGGGTAGTAAAAAAGTACGGGTATCAGTCTCAACCAATAATCTACTAATGATGTGTTTATATATAGTTTCACCAACCCATATCGCTAAAGATTACAGTGAAGAGCTCAAAATAAATTCTGCAAAAGGATGAAGCTAAGAAAACATTGCGAAATATATTGAAATTGAGACTTGAATATATTAAATATGCTGCAGCAGAAAGAAAGCCTGCTAAAAAACGACTCTACAAAGCTCCAGATAAACAAATTTGCTGGATTATATAATAAAAGCATTTGAATTACTATTTCTTATTCTTGGAAGAATTGCTTAGGAATATGCATAGAATCGTAACCAAAATATAGTTTCAAGAATGGAAAGTAAGCACTAAAGTAATTAAATAATTTTTTGTACACCTTAGAAGAATCATAATTAGCTCCTCTACTTGTTTTTGTACTACACGAAAAATAGCTTCAACTGCATTTTAAATACACTTTTGCTCCCAGTAAAAGTCATCTGTCTACACCACTGATACACATATACATAGCCTTTACTAAAGTCGCTTAAAAATGTACACAGTAAATAAGCGAATTATTTTAACAAACTAACATTTTGTGGTTTTACATACGCAATTCCAATAAAAACAACTTCATTAAAAGCTAAAATAAAAACATTTCAACTTTAGTACCGCACTGGGCATATGTGCATATAAATAAATAAGATACAAAATATTTAAAAAAAAAAGTTTACATTTACACATAAAATAATAATTAAATAATTAATGCTTGTAATTCAACGTTGAATAATTGTTGAACATTTTATTTAAATGTATTGCAAAATGCATGTTAAGTACAGCAACAAAATTAAAACAAATTACAAATTATAAAACAATTTGGATCAATTGTCACATGCCATCACATATTACCTGAGGGGGATTCGATTACACTAGTTTACACGAAAATTGAACCTTCGTAAAAAAATGTTTTTTACGGTAATTTTGGGTCGAGAAACACGAAAATGACAAACTTTATTTTTTTCTTATGCACCGTTTTCGAAATTTTTCGAAAAACATGTTTTTGGGCACTTTATTCAGTTAGTTATTCATCAATATCTCGTATTGACATAAAAGATGATTAGATTGAAAGGTATTGATGTGCTCTTTACAGTGATATATGATATGTACAGATTAAGAAAAAATTATTGAAGTTAAAAGCAACCAAAGTCGAAAAAAGTGTAATTTTCGACCATTTTTAAAAATTACAAATTTTTTGGTTTGCTTTTTACTAACGAAAAAAAATTTATAAAAATTATGTTAAGCTTTAAATTGAAAAAAACATTCTTTTACCTGTCGATCTAATGGTCTTTCATGTCGATACAAAATTTTGTTCACAAGATTTGAACGAATAACTGAAGAAAGTGCCCAAAAACATGTTGTTCGAAAAAAATCTTGAAAACGGTGCTTAAGAAAAAAAAATTAATGTCAAAAAACACTTTTATACGAAGGTTCACTCAATGAGCCTTAAATTTGTAAACTAGTGTTATTTACTTTAAAATGCCATTTAATTTTTTTTTCGTTAATACTTTTACCAATTTAATGCAAATAAATATTATAAAAATTACATAAAATATTTGCTATCTATTAAATTTTTGTATTCCACTGTGCTGCAAATATAATACAACTTTTTTCATATTAAATTAAATTTATTTAAATGCTTTAAGATATAGATTTTGGATTTTTAAACGAAAATCCAGGTACCAACTGGGCGCCAAGGAGTTATATACCTTCCAAAATATTATGCACATTTATAACTAAGCGGAATAGGCCTCCAGAAGCATACCCTTAGATTACAAAAAGAAGTTGCAATAAATTCAAATTTAACTGATGTTGCATATTTTAGATACGGTATCAGATTAAAATTTATAAAAATTTACTATTTTTGTAACTTTTCAAAAATGTATGAAATTGCGGCAAAATAATATTTACAGAATGCCAAATACCATAATAAATGTTCATTTAAAGTCCACCATCTCCTCACCTATTTGTTTAATCTAAATTATTAACTTAAATTCTTTTTAAATTATAAAAAATTATTGAATTAAATTAAATTAACTTGCGCCATCTAGCGACAATAACATGCTTGCGCCATCTAGTGTCCCCACTAGTAAGTAAAGAAACATGATAACGAAAGACGACTTTTGAAAAGATTTGAAATATTTTTATGTAATATATCTTTAGCGGGCGCTTTGGAGAAATAAGCGCTATAAGGAGATAACCAAACTTCCGGAAAATACAAAAATTCAGCTAAAAGGGAAATAACATTAAGTAGACAAGATTTAGATTACCGATAGATGCGTGTGTTTTATACCAAAATCGGTTTGTTTGGTTTCAAAGGTCAAACATACACACGTGGAAAAGGCCCCGTTCATATTTGCGCAGGGTTTTCACTATTATATTTTATTATTCCCATAATAATTAAAATTTGTTATATTTATACGAGTTTTAGGCAAAACAATTTGCTTACCCAGACAAAAAAATAAAAAAACACCAAAAATAGGCAACCCAAAAACCAAACGAAAAGTGAAAACTAGCAAAACATTTGCAAAATGAAACACATGTGGCAAGTGGCAGGCCAAACCAACCAACATAGTCCACAATTTTGCGGCGCCAAAAAGATTTCGGTGTTGACAGTACTTTGCAATGCCAACCAGCGGTCCAAAAGTTTAATGTACAAGTTTTTCCTAGTACTGCTGTCACATGCCGCACACTGATTCAAGGCTCGTCTACGTACCCCCACACCGCTTTTGTTTTTGTACAACACTTGCCCCACTGTACCGCACTGTGTGTTTATTGTGGCCTTAGCTTTTTGTGGGTGCGCCCAATGGTTTTGTTTGCATAGCTTACAACTAAAGTAAACTCATTACCAATGCAAACAAACAGGCACAGCAGGACTGTATATGAGTGTATATACTTATATATATAAGTGTAAGTGTGTGCTTGTACATTAAAAACATTCTAAACTATAGATAAAACTGAAACATTTAAAAGTCTATCAGAGAAGTAATAATTAAGTGCACGACATATTAAGCATACGACATGTGCGCCAGCTGTGCACTCAACAAGTGCGGCGACATTTTGAAAATTGCAAGCCAAACAGCTCATAAATCTTTTGCCTTAACCAACACTATTCTTTATGCTTGTCAACACTCTTTGAGTTGTGTAGCTTCATGTCAGAACACATTTAAATTTGCATTTTTGTGTGCACTCTAATTTGCATTTGAAAATTATTGAAATATTTGTATAAAAGGGTTTACTATTTTTTTAACAGCACACTGAATAAATCCTTTATGTGCATACAACATATATGTGTGCATTTCTATTCAATATATTTTAGCCCTTAAATGTTTTATGCGGATTTTGGCTAAAATACTTTGAAAACTGCTGCACGTTTATTAAAAAAAAAATATATTTTTTTAACAGCTTAGCTCTTTTAACACTTTTCAATCGAATTTATATTTTTATAAGCGTATTTATGTATTCATGATTCGTAGACTATTAGTTTAATAAAAATACATATAAATACTTTGTGTTATTGTTATAGGTTCTTACATTGTGCTGACTGTTATATATTTTAATTTTTGTTCACTGTTAAAAAAGTGTAATGAGTTAGTTCAAAAAATATGTTGTGTGGATATTACATCTAGAGGCTAGATAAAGTAAATAATTCGTAGCTTTTCGGGATCCTTTTTTCTTAACAGGCCAGTATGAAGTTCCTAACTTTACAACCGTACAAGAACTGCAAAATAATTACTATCGTAATGACCAGTATGTTTAATTAATTAATTAATTTAATATTTGTATAAAACTTGGTTCCTAAACATACACAAAAACATTGTGAACGGCTTGTAAAAAATGTTTCGCAACGATTTCTTCTACCAGCCAATTGTTACGCCCGTAATAATATGCTTGCATATTAGTTTTGGTTGTGGCGGCAAACAGAACAAGTGTTGCTACTGCTGGCGCCATCTAGTGAACTTGCGCTGGCGCCATCTTACATAAAGCATTTGTAAAATCCTAGGACAATATTATTTCGTCACAAAGGGCATTCATCCACATTGCGTCATATTTTCGTAAACTTAAGTCGGGGCTTGAACCCCCAAATATTCCCCCATTTACACAATTAATTAGCACAGTACGTAAATATTTTATTTCATGCGTTATGTTAAAAGTAATTTTCCGCAATTTAAATCGAATTTTAATTGCCATTTACGGCAGGCAAAAAAAAACCAACTATCGATTATAAATTGAAAAAAATGTTTAGTATTTTATTGCAAAAAATATTCATTCATTTTGCAACTTTAAATTGCGCTTTAAAAATTCAAAAAAAAAAGTCTAGCACATCTGTTTGCTTATTTTGTTAACATAAGCAAAAAAAAAAAAAAAAACCCCAAAATGTCGATAAGCGCTTACTTGTAGTTGTACGTATGTTTTTCCTGGATTTCCTTTTTTTTTCGTGATTGACCAAGTTAGATAAACATCAGAGAGCCGCACATAAATAACCAAAGCTGTCATCAGTGTGTTTTGATATTTAATGCCTTGTTGCTTTGCACACCACAGAAATCAATTCATTAGTCCGACATTAAGTGCAAAATTTAATGAATTTGGCGAGGGGCATGACCCAAACAAGAGAATGAGTACAAAGCAGTTGGCCAACACTGATACGGACACTTACCGACTCTGGTTGGTGTTTCTGCTGTTGGTTGTCATGCTTATGGTAAGCCGCCGTAAAGTAGGCAATTGCGTTTGGGCCAAAACTTCAAACAGTCTGTTTTTCGGGGAGCTGTGAGCGAAAATGAAAGCAGTTTGCACATAAAAATAAAATCCGCCACTAAGTAGCGGTGCTTATGACATAATAGCTTTGCTGTACAGTGGAACAAGAGCTATCAAAAAGTTGTGACATTTTAGTTGAACAATTTTTTTGCAGTGTGTTTGGACAATGGAGTATTTTTGTTCGGAAAATTTGCATTCTTGAAGCTGAGCAATTTGTTTTTAGTGTCTCTGCTAATTGGAGTATTTTCGTTCGGAAAATTTGCGCCATATAAATAGAATGCAAATGATTTTTTTTTTCCGAATTATTATTTTTTATATATGTAGTTCTTTATGCACATTAAAAATAAAAAATAAAATTTGTATGTCATGCACAGATATTTTTTTGGTTAATGGGTTATATACAAAGTTGGGGCTCGAAAATATCTGCGCAAAATGTCATCCAGATCGGATCACTCGTTTTCGAATTAAACGCGATTATCTCGGAATGCGTTTTTTTTTCAAAAGTACTGTTGCGGTGAACTTGATATCTCAAAATCTTTTTAACCGATTTTCAAAATTTTTTTTTAAAAATATTCGTACTTACGATCTTGTGTACTTGAACGATTCAATTTTCATCCGAGAATTTTTAATTTTTTACAATGAATTTTTTTTTGAAATTTTGATCACCAAAAAAATTGATTTTTTCTGTCAACGTGGTTTTTTTATTGGAAAATAATTTTTTTGGGAAACCGAATCGTTCAAGCACACCAGAATACATTTTTCTTAAATAATTTTTTTACTTTTTTGATTTCAGTTGAGCGGTTCGCCGCAAGGCTCTACAATTTTCAAAATTTTTTTGAAATTCGAAGTGTTTTTATTTCTTCGACAGTACTACTAGAATATTGTGTGTTGCTTTTTCCAATAAAATTCGCCTAAAACCCTTTTAAAAATCACGAACTTAGCTCACTTTTTCGCCCCAACTTTGTATATAACTCCTTAAGGCAGTGAATTCACGCAGTTAAAATGTGATAGTAAAAAAAAAAAAGTGATTTTTGAAAATTATTTAAAAATTTCAATATTTTTTTTCATTAAATTAAAAATTTTTTCAAATATCTTTATTCGCTTACGAGATATGGCTCGTCAAAGAAAACTCTACCTAAATATACAGTTATCGGTAACTCGATAAATAATCGCAATTTTACAAAAAGTTACGTTACGTTAATGTGACTAGAAATGCTCAATAGTTTTTGATCCATCTCTACCCCTTCCCCCTTCTCATATTCCTTTCCACCTTTTTCACAATTAGGCAATACAATGGATCTCATGGTCTCTGGGTGATCTCAATTACAGATTGAGCATCCTATTCAACCTAATCTAGTCTATTGGCTAGTACCTTCATCACATATGCAAAAATGTATAGAATTAATTTTGTTAATTTATAAAATATATATATATAAAATATTTCTTTAAAAATATATATAAAAAGAAAACTTACATTACATTGTACCTTAGGGCGCAGTTGAAAAATTCGATCGAATCTTAATTTAAAAAAAAAAATTGGATTAAATACACATAGAATAAGTGGAAGGAACTGCTTACCTAGAAAAAAAATTTTTTAAAAAGTATAAAAATAATATATATTCGATATGTATTATTGCTTTTGATGTTGAAATAATTGAAATCTGTAAAGCCAAGAGTTTTTGAATCATCTTAACTAGATTAAGCTGAAATTTTAGTCGTTTCTGACTTTGTATGGCACGTTTCTATATAACAACTATCAAAAAATTTATTTTTTTATGGTAATATGTATATTTTTCTTCTAAGATTGAGTAAAAATAACTTTTTTGCGAAAATATTTAATGATCCCAAACAACGGAACACTTAACTACGTTTCACATTAAATTTAAGACTCCGAATGTTATTGTTATGTTATTAAAAAACATTACTCGTAAACGAATTTTAATAGAAATATTTTAAGTAATTGTTTATAAAAATAAATTTTTTACACTGAGTGCAAAAAATCATTATTTGCAAGTACCACAGTTTGCTACCATAAAATCATATTTCGTCACACTGTTCCTGTGCACTCTCCCCTAAAACTAAAGTCACTCACCTGTCTACCCCCCAAAATTTTGCTTTTACTGTTATTATTGTTGTTATATTTCAGTCATACATAGTAATGTGTATACTATGTGTGTGTGTTTTGGAACATTTTAAGTAAATTAAAAAATAACATTATTTTTTTTGTAGCATGCTTTCCGGAGTTCCTGCCCCCAATTTGCTTATTTATTTGACATATGTTTGTAACATTCTCTTTTTTTTTTTTTGACAACGACAATCAAATTTTAATATTATACTTCAAAATTGAATTACTTGCTAATTTCTTAAAAATTCCAGGCTCAAATATCTTAAGTCTGCATTGATGTAGCACTAATCAAGTGTCAATAAGCCAAACACATTTGGATCGTTTGATGCTAGGAATGTGCGTGAGCCCCATTTGCAATCAAAGTCACGCAATATATCATCATCAATTGTGTGTGTGCGTGTGTGTGTGGGTGTGTGACTCTGTGTGTGTGCGGTCATTGGCCCAAGGAGTTGGGTACTCTGTAGTCCAGCGTTGACAGTGACAAAGCAAATGTCAAATTAATTTGATGCTTTGCTTAAACTTGAACACCTTCAAATAGACACACACACCCTCACATACACATGCCAACACATACAAATCTAACAAGAATTGTGGTTATATGACACTGCGGTGGTGCGGTTCCTGTTTCTGTGTGGCAACTTCAAAAGGCACAAAATGTCAAACTGTTTAACAGAAGGCACATATGGCAGGCTACCGGGTCTAGTCCAACTCTGGTCAGTCTAGCTCCATTTTCACATAGTACACTTTGTTGCTGCTCACCTGGCATGCTGGCTGTCAATTTCATATACGGTTGCAATCGATTTATTGCAAACACACACACACAGACACACATTTATTCACAATTCCACATCCATACTAAAGGTGTGTGTGTGTGTGAGTGTGTGTGTAGCAGACACAGCCAATATTGGTTAGATTTTTGACAGCACAAATTGAATTTGCCTTTGTTGGTCGTCTTTTGCCAGCCACTAAGCGCGCGCTGCGGCTGTCCATGAAATGTTGTTTGCTTCAACGCCCATATAGATTATATACAGGGTGTGATTTTTACCTATAGTTTCTGGTGTAACCCTTTTAGGATAATCTGAATGCGTCGTAACAAATCTTATTTAATGAATCGACAATCCAGTCTTTTAAGCTGCAAATGTTTTTGACGGGTCACAGAAAGGTACCTATGCTCCAGTGGGAGGCACGGGAAATGATGATGATGATAACAGGAAGGTACCTATCACAAGGCAAAGACTTGGCCATCTTCTTAAACGGACCACCTACGGTGTTGTGGTGTAGCAGGTTTTTGAAGCTTCTTTATTTCAAACTCTTCATGGGGTTGCCATCAGAAAGCTCTTTCGCTAGTCTATGACAGTGCCTTTATAGTCTCATTCAGATATTTAAAGGAAAATCGATTATCTTCATTTTGCATCTCTAGTGGTCCGCTGCCTAGCCAAACTGCGTGTGACTGGTTTTTCCTCAAAGAGAAGAGCACTGCCCAACACAATGTTCCACCTGCGAGCCCAGCTCTTATGCAAGTGGATGTGGATATTGAATGAATATTGCCCAGTCACAATCTCTGTCAGCTCCCTAGGAGTGGGGATATCCGCTGTATTTAAATTATAAAAGAACAGCCAGCGGATGCTTTCCGCGACTTCTTTCGTTCTGGCATGGTAGCTTCGACCACCTTTATATTATTACATATATATATTCCTGTTACTCCTGTGAGAAGCATATGGCTACAACAAAATTCTTAAATCTAATTCTATCTAATAACAAGCTTTTGATTTCGCTCCAATTCTTCACACTTTTTTGTACGTCTTTCTCAATCAATGGCCTGTCTAGCGTTGTTGTTTGGGGGTTTTCTTAGGGCCCATCCAATTCCACTTTAATTCCATTAGGCTTAAATGGATTGGTGTGTGGTTTGCTAACGCCCATAATCAAGCATTTAATATTATATTTGGCCAGTAAATCTTTAATAAGCGTCTAAGGCAAGACCTGAATATTCGTAATTTTGTTCGACGCGATATTAAAGAAGACTTCCATATGCTCCTAAGTTGGCCGAAAGCTTGTTGTGATTTTTTGATTCGGTATTCAATATCCTCTGAGCTGCCGCCGGTACATAAAATTATGCATCCTAAGTAGGTGAAGGATTTTACATCTTCCAAAGAAATGTTGTTATTTGTATTTATTCTCATAGTTTTAGGTTTTTCAGCATTTATGCTGAGACCTGTTCTAGCAGCGAGTGTAACATCCGAGTTAAGTTTGCGAGCCAGATATCGTCTGCATAATCAAGATCGTGTAAAGAGCCTTGCAGGCCCCAAGTTATGCCTCTTTGATGTTGAAGAGCATGATTCATAACAACGTCTAACACGATATTAAAAAGCGTTGGGGAAAGAATACAACCCTGTAGCACGCCTATGTTAACGTTAATATTGTCGCTCAATTCACCATCGCGCAATACTCGGCACTTCTCTTCTCGATATAGGCCTTCTATTAGCTCGATGATTTTTTCGTGGAAGCCTACGCATCTTATGGCTGACCAAATTGCATCGTGACGTAGCTTATCAAATGCTTTTAAGAAGTCGATGAATATTTAAGTATTATATCTATATGCACGATTATGCGAAAGCTGTTGACATGTTCTACACACGACTTGTGCAATCTTTCATTAGGTTGGGAAGTGCTGCATCCTAAAAATACCATTGAATATCAATATTATAGAAAGAAGAGCTTTTGTTGTTAGGGATCGCAGGATAGCATGACAAATACCGTCATGACTATGAGAGCCTTAGACTATGAAAGCTGCTTGATAATGGAACATTTAGGAATATATATTTTTTTTTTTCATAAAAAATGCCGAGTCCAGGACTTGGCAGCTATACCATGACGTTTCTTTAAGGAATGTAGCGCTATGGGATCTAAAAAGAAATATCAATTAGCATAGCCCGATACTGTTCTCCATTGACAGTCACCGACAGCAAGTTCTAGTTTTGGAAAATGTGCGTCTCAAAGACACCTTACTTAGTTAGGCCTTACCACAAACTGTACATCAGTTTACTTCATAAAATGCATTCCGTCTAACACTTAGCTAAATATATACGGCTTTATCCCCTTTCTTGAAGCGTACTAGTACTCAAAAAATATTTACTTTTCACCTAAAATAGCACCCTTTATGTCAGTTGGTATCTGCTAGCTTACAACTGATTGGGGGTGTGACTGTCCATCAAGGTGTGAACACATTTGGCTTTTGTTTACTGTACAAGCGACATACGACGATTTGTCTCATTTTTTGATCGATTGTTTAACTTGCCCAAACTACAACTGTTCCTGCCGTAACTGGAGCATGCATATACATACATATATCGTCTGTCCATAGTTGGGTGCGATGGTCGGCAGTGGGGGAACTGACATATTTGCTTGGCGTCAACATCTTGACTGACCGCACGCAAAGCATATTTGTCATTTTTTTTGTTTTTCAAATGCTGCTGCTAAGAAATCACAAAAATTTTGACATGCTTTTGCTATTTATATAAAGCAATGGCATTTATTTGTTTGTATTTGTGCTTCTTATGTATTTATTTGTATTGTCTATGTAACATTATATGTAAGTGTGGATATAAAATGTTGCAATGTAAGGCAGCTGTGGCATGTCTTTGACTTAAACTACAAATGCGCTACTGCTTTCATCCGCTTGCCTTCACATTTTACTCGTTGCATATTTTTTCAGTATAACGACGATAAACATCGTATTGCAAACAATATGTCGTCCAAAAATCCACACGAAACGGCTCAACGAAAAACGTTTGAAACTTCTTAAAGATCACATTGGCATACTCGCGCAAAGTTTCATATTCAACATCGGCCAAACGGGATCCCTTGAAATTACATAATAAACGTATGGTATCCACTGCCATATAGTTACGCACTAGAATATATTGACTAAGCGGCAGCATGTTTAGCTCCTCAAAAGCTGACTCTGCTTCTTGAAAGTTTTGATACCTTTTGGTCAGATTGTCACGCAAGATATTGATTAGTTCTATGAACCGGGGCTCTGCATGCAGCGAGGGCTCCTGGCTACGCAGTTCCTTCACAAATTTAATATCCCAGTACTTCTGCGGGAATTGAGGTCCTAGTTCCTTGCGGGGTATTACATATAGGTCTACTGAAACCGGTGTTACTGAATCTGGTGTTAGTGTATCTGGGTCTACTGCATCTAGGGTTACTGCAACTGGGGCTACTTCCACCGTGTCTACTTCCATCGGGGCTACTTCATTTGCATCTACTGCGTTTGGGTCTGCTGTATCTGCGGTTTCTGTATCTGTGTCTTCTTCATTTGGATGTAGTATCTTATACGCGGTTTCGATGATGACGTCATCGGGCACACCAAGTAAGCGTTCAGATAAGAAAAATGCTGTACAGAAGTCCTCATAGGCCAAGTTTCGGGCGGTGACATATTTGGACTTGGTCTGCTCATTGTAGGGAAAAATATTGGTGCGGGGTACGCGAAAAATGCCGTCGGTTAGGAAAAATTTTGTTTTAACAAAGTATCCTTCTCCTCTGACGGATACTAGTCTGGCAGGCCAGTGTACATAGCCATTCTTTTTGGCAAAGACTATGTCGCCTGCAACGAATTTGAATTTCGAGGTAGCCGTGTCTAAAATAATTAAATAAACAGGAAATTAGTTTGGCTTACAAATTTTACCCTAATTGAATAAACTTATAAATAATTGTTTTTGTATCTTTTCAGCTTAAATCTAATTTGTTTTCAAACGGTAAGCGGAAAATCCAACATTTTATTTTTAAGTTTTATTTAGGTTATGTTAACAAACGATGTACTATTTAAGCATATACATATTTATAATTTTTGAAAGTCCATTGCAGAATTTTTTTTAAACGAATTTCAGCTCGACGGGATAAAAAATGTTTTTAAGAATTATAAAGTATAATTCACACGTTTTTGAAGACTTTAGATACAAATTAAGGCTAAGCTGTCTAGAGATAAGTACAGCGGTTACATGATATAGGTAGTAAACTTCTTATGGGAGCCATATAATACATCGCTGAAAATATAAAATAAACTGTTTTTCCGCGATATAATAAGGGAACAATGCAAAAATTTGTTTAGATGGACATGTCAATAACGACTTGTCGAGCCACCTTAGATAACTTTGGGGTGTCTCCGATGTCTTCTCTATGCGGGTACTGGGTACAAAAAGTCATTTTGGAGTTGAGCATTTAAAAAATCGAAAATTAATGCTTACGATAAATTTCAGTGCAGGTACCCGCTGTACCCAAAGCGTACAGTCTTCCAAACTTTATTGCTCTATGGGAAAGCTAGTTATATACAGAAATCTAAATTAGAGTGTTTACTAGGGTGGCCATTTTTGCACGGTCTCCTTTTCAACTACATATCTACATATAGGAAATGGTGCAAAGCTCTTTTATTTTACTTTTTATTTTTGACTGTGCGCCAAACTTTAAAATTTATTTTAATCAATCTCATAAAAAAGTAACGAGCCGATCTAAGAAAATTTGGTGGTTCAAAATTGATCAAAATTAAAAAATTTTGTGAATTTTTGACTATTTGCATGTGAAATGGAAATTTTGTTTAGACTCTTAGCTCTCTGAGTAGGGGCGGCCACCTTAGTGCTCACAGTACCACAGACTATGAAGTATCAATTGTGAAGCAAATATGCGTTTTTCACCCAAACCAGAAATTAAGCTTTACTGCACTAATAATAATAGTAGACACTCGAGGTATTTTGAAAAATATATATATATGTTGAGGGGTGAAGGGTGCGCATCGATAAAATTTGGATGTGGATTTGTTCATTAGAGCCACATGAATCAGCTTAGCAAAAATGGTGATTCTAGGTCACTTGTTACCATAATTACGTAGATTCAAATATTGACGCAGTTTACAGGCAAGGGGAGGTGAAATTTGTACATTTTGGACTTTAACTTTTGTTGTATTTGTCCGATTTTGTTCACACAGATGCATGTAACCACAACGCATCACTCTGTTAAATTTCAGATGAAAATACAAAACGTTGTGGCTAAAAAGCGCGAAAATCTTTTGCGGGGGAACGGGTAAAGATATTGACATGATTCAACAAACTTCATCTGCTCAGGAAATATGCGCATCAGCTGGTAATGTTTCGTATCTCTAGCTCTTATAGTCTTTGAAATCTAGGTGTTCATTCAGACGGACGGACATAGCTCAATCGCTACCCGAGGTTATGATAAGCATTTTGGTACAATGGTCTTGGGGTCTGCCACGCCTCCTTCTATCCGTTCTTCTTCTATACCTATAGGTACAGTGTATAAAAAGCCAACTTTGCAGGCCCCGCCTAGAAGAGTACGATTCGAAATAGCGCTTCCAAGGTCAACTTTTAACCCATCTTATAAATTTTTGGAAGCGATACAGTCTATGAGCTGAGTCCCAGTCGTCATTCACGAATCCCTTTCGTGATATATTCAATATTTTTATCCAACTGCTCTTTCCACATACAGATCTTAATAGTACTTGGCTCAAATCTATCTGTCTACTTTTAACAAAATATTTCTTGCTAAACTGTGCTTTAAATTATTACATCTTGTCCAATCTATTACCTTCTAAATTGTTCACATCGCCCGCCCTGCTTTAAAATTTTCACAAAAATTATGACGTCACTATTGGCTGCCATTTTCATTTAATGCAGCAGTCTCTTAAAAAAACTTTGCTCAGCTTTTATTTTATAAAGTGCTTAGCCACTTTATTCGACTTGTTTAAAATGTCATTTCTTTGGGTTAAGACCAGGCCTATAAAGCATGCCACAACACATTGATCTAATGATGTTGCAATATGCGGCCAGTTCTAATATGATTTATATGCCCAGCTATGTACTACATAAGACCGTAATCATTTGCTTTCGATTGCCATGGTAATAAAGCGTCATTACATTTAAATAATGACCGCCAAGACGTACGACAGACTTGAACCGCCTTATATAATGGCTATGAAAATTCAATTATAACCCAGCCGCAAGATGGCCACTCTACGGGCGTCACATTGAGTGTACGTACACCGGGTACGGGTATGACTGTACGAGTCCGTACTACATAAAATACGTGCGCCGGCGCTGAAGATTAATTGTTGAGGCTGTTGTACATTATAACGCGTATACGTTTTGTTGTACATGTGTAAATAAGGACACAACATTGTCGATGTTTTTATGGTTGTTGTTGTGATCAGGGGCGCATGCAATAAAATCTTTCAAGGGGCTGCCAAAGTGTAACTTTGGATAGAGAGGGCTTTGTACTGGCAAAGAAGCGACCACATGACTGTTTTGAATTTCGCCAGGTCGACTGTACTTTGGTGCAAGATAACTCATTTCTTTGCCACATGACGTATTTTTTGTGAACAATGTGTCCCTATTATCGTGCTGAAGTTTTCAAGCTTATCCATATCCACTTGCATCACAAAATAGCTTCTTCATCATCTTGTTGGCTGATAGACGCGACTTGATCTACTTCTTTGGTGTTGAACTCTTGTTGGACTTTGAAATTTAGGCGTTCATAAGGACGGCCATGGCTCAAACACTACGCTCCTTCTGCCTGTTACAAACTTTGCACAAATCTAGTATAACCATTTTGGATTCCTCTTCAGCCCGATCTCATAGAACATGTTTAACATTTTTAAGCAACTCATATATTTTATTGGGGCCAAACCTCCAGGGTCCAACCCCTGGAGTCCGCGCCTGATTGTGCTTGTTGCAACAGTGGCTGCCACTTTTTTTTGGTCATCATATTTAATTCAAGCATAAATTTTTGCACGCATATAAAAAAGGCCACAGCGTGTCAGGGCGAAACAAAAAAGAATTAATACGTTTCGGTTAATTTATGTGGAGCGGTGGGCGTGGTACTTGGTCTGCTGCTGGGATGTTGGCCATGAAAAATTGCCATTGCCCGGCAAACCAATGAGCCACAAACGGCCGTGACGAATGAACGCACACGGAGCGCCATGATGAGTAGCAACTTGGAGATGAAAATGTGGATGACGATAATGATGATGATGACGATGGGGTAACATTGGCGACGCGCCTTTGTCAGGCACCCTTTATGCTCTGCGTTGTTGGCCAGGGTAATTACGCCCGCACATGTGTGTGTGTGTGCGTGTGTTTGTGTGTGTAAGGCGCCTGCCTTTTGTTATGCCACACGCGCCCCCGCCATTTTTGGCACATATTTTTTTACTGTACCACTTTTTATGCATAATTTTTCATAATTTTTACGGGTTCGCTTAATTAGCTACTTTTACTTACTCGTAGACAAAGCTGCCACAGCAGCGTCAGCAGTCGTTGCAGCCCCCTTCTTAATGCGTGCCAAGTTTCGATTCTTATCCATTTTAAATGTCTGACAATTTAATTTCCAACTTGCGTCAATATTTGTTTTATGACCGCAATCCGTAGCACAACTGATCTTTCCAGTAAGGCAGCTCCGTTTAGATCGGACTTGGCGACGTGATTCTTTGGAATTTTCGGCGTCGCTTAATGTACGCAAAAGTAAATAAACAAAATGTTATTTGTTGTTTTAGTAGCTTGCACAATTTATGTGCTTACAACTTTATGAAAATTGTGCAGAATTTGTAAATAGTTAACTTTCAAAGAGTTTATATATTTATTTATTTGTTTAAAACAAAAAAAAATATTAGCAGAGCAAGCCGCAGCTTTCAGTTTAATGTCTATGTTGATATTGTTGGCAAACTGCCTATCGATAAAGTGCGCCGACGCGGGTTGCTTAATTTACAAGTATGTTTTTTTTAAGCTACCAAAAATTTGTAGATTTTATTATGCAAATAATTAAATAAAAAAATATGCATGTATTTAAATTTGATCGATCAAAAATTTTTGTCATTTTTTTAACATTGTTCATAAACGTTTACTTAATAATAATAAATAAACTGACATTCACAGCGAATTAACTACCTTTTACAAGACAGCAATCGATATGTTCCACACGACACAACTAAAAGCTGATGGTTATATTACTTGCAACACATTTTTTTACCGTTGGCAAAATGTATACACATAATAACTGTTGGCATCAAGCTGCAAATTAATACAGGGTCTCTCGTTAAGCGTGACTAAACTTTAAATTTTTTATACGAAGAGATATTTTTGAAAAATTATTTATGTACATTTGACATGATACATACAAAAAATAAATACTTCCCAGTCGGCACAGTGTGCGGTAATCTGTGATGACCGCTGCAGCTGTGAAGCTCATTTGTGACGTGGTATAAACGCAGTTTAAAAAAATGTATCTGTTAGGAGCTGATCCTGGATTATTCTAGTTGGACGCAGTTCGTAAATATGTTACATACATATTCTTATACACCAGTGGTAGGCAGTCTCTCATTTTTCATAACTCGCGAGGCTATTGCACCAAAATCTGCCGCAGCGCAGTCGGCTCAGGAACGGTACAATCTCTCTCTCGTTTTTGCTTGATTGCGGATCTTTCTCTCTCGTACGCTTTTGCTTACTGCGCTGCTTACTCACACAAAGATATGTTTGTTTTGCCCACCACGGTAATACACATATACATACATAAATAACGGAAAATTTATTTTGAGTATGCAAATTTTTTGCTCCACACATAACCACCACTATTTTACAGTTGCTTTGAGATACACATGAATACATACAGTGAGACTATAACTTATTCGTACACTTACAAATATTTAGTTAAATTATTTTTTTTTTTTTTGTTTTGAAAAATAACATTGTTATAATTAAATAAAATATGTCTAAATTTATGTTAGTTATAAAAGAAAACTTTAAAAAGCTGAAACAAGGCAGTTTATTTTGAATTTGACTGTTGGTCCTTAAGCTATTTTGAGCATATAGTTAAAAATAATTGATAGATGACATATGGGCATTTTCACAGAAATGTCAACCAGGTTCAACAAATATAATGTTAAGAAAAGACGGATTTTTTTCAACATTATAAGTCAAAAATTGGTTAAATTTGATAAGACATTGATTTTACAGCTTTCCTTATTTATTTGCATAAATAATTAGCCTGAAAACTGAAGATAGAGTGATTTTCAGTCTAATTTGTTAAGGTTTCTCATTTACTTTTCTCGTTTCACACTTCTCTTGAATTATCACTTTTTGTACACATAAACATTTATATTTTCTTATTATTTTACATTAATACAAGAATTTTTAAAAATTACTTAAAGAAATTCATAGAACTAAAGAGGTGGAAAAATATCTCGCGTACTGAATGGTCACGTACTTTATCAGACTTAAGCTTATAAAAAAAAACTAGTATATACACTTTAACAAAATAAAGTGTAAAAGAAAGCTACAATATTTCACATTAGTTAAAAATTAATTGCTTTTAAATATTTTGTATTATTTCGAAGATTTTTACATTTTTGTAGATACAGTCGCAAAACGACTTCTATTTTTGTCACATACTAAATCGCAGATTTATTGCCAACATATTGGAAACAATGAACAGATCCTATCTATTGCACTACAGCTACGAAAAGGGTTTTAAAACCTAGAGCAAACAAACTTTCAGATTAGATCCCTTATTATTCCATAGGAGAAAAGTTTATTTTTTGATATCGGGGTTACATTATATATATTTCCCACAGGGGTGTTTCAGAGGACCTCAGAAAGTGTTAGATAGATAATTCGTTTGTTTATGAAGATATTTGAACCTAATTTGGCATTCGCGAGTTTTTTTTAGTTCCCAAGCACTGTACCAAATTTGATCAAAATCGGTTGCCTACATCATATAGCTCCCATAGGGCCGATCGGTCAAAAAAACTTTTTTGTACAAAAATTGTTGTGCTTCGTTTGTTTATGAAGATATCGTAACCAAATCCCGCATTTGGAAGTTTTTTAGAGTACCCAAGCACTATACCAAATTTGATCAAAATCAATTGACTATATCATATAGCTCCCATAGGGCCGATCGGTCAAAAAACGTTTTTTGTACAAAATTTGTTGTGCTTCGTTTGTTTATGAAGATATCGTAACCAAATTCGGCATTTGGAAGTTTTTTAGAGTACCCAAGCACTATACCAAATTTGATCAAAATCGGTTGACTATACCATATAGCCCCCTTAGGACCAATCGGTCAAAAAAATACGTTTTTTGTACAAAATTCTTTGCGTTTCGTTTGTTTGTGAAGATATTGTAACCAAATTTGGCATTGAGAAGTTTTTTAGAGTTCCCCAGCACAGTTCAGAATTTGATCAAAATAGTTGACTATATCATATAGCTCCCATAGGAACGATCGGTCAAAAAAACATTTTTGTTTCAAAATTCGTCGGTTTTTGGTTGTTTATGATGGTATCATAACCTAATTTGGCAATCAAATGTATTTTGGTGTTCTTAAGCAATATACCGGATTTTATTGCAGGCTAGTGGTACAGGGTATCCCAAAGACGTCCGCGCCCGACTTTAACGTAACGTATAAGAACAGTGAAGCTCTTCAAATGCGGCCGTTTTCCTTTGATTTTGCACAATACTCACCTTTGGCAATTCTTTAATTTTGAAGATAATAATAACAATGAATATCTTGCCAGCAGTTGGAACTGTCTTGCCTTCTTTGGTGCCGATTCTTCTTGTTTAGGCCAAGAGACTGGCTTCGTTGCAGATGTGAAGTGATAGACCCATATTTTAATAAATATACATTCTCATAAATCGAGGCATAGGCTTAGCCTTATTTTTAAAAAAAATCGCTAAACACATTTCAGAAATATTCTCATGATATTCATCTCAAAATGTCTACACATTCAGCATGTTCACGAACTTTCGGTCGATCATTGCGATTTTCATCTTATCGGCTGAATAGATCTCGTATAAAACTCTGCTACCAAATACGAAGGAGTAGAATTCCTTTGAGTAGAATCCAGCTCGGCCTTAATATTGGTTGGACTAAAATGACTGCATCATGACTACCGATGATAATTTTTTTTTTTTATACTAATTCCTTGAGATCATTCTCTGGTAATAGCGGTTAAAAGCAAACCACAACAGACACCTGGGGCGTGATGGTTTACCATAGGGCGTCTCTAAAGCGACTACTCTACTCGTGAATACCAAAGATAACCTCCTGTTCCATTCAATAGAGGCAGGTTATACCTGTCAACTCTTCACGCTCTTTTAAATTCCTTGACTAGGGAAAGGCAACCTTTGTGAATATTAAATAGACGTTTGGGCTGAAGCTTTTAGTAAATAATAATTTATAATTTATTTTTACATATTATACTTTATATATTATATTATACATACTATATATAATGTATACATTGTATTAAGCAAGCAGAAAAAAATATTTCTAAATATTGTTCATCCGAAAATTTCTAAAGCTTTTGTTTTTATTGAGTTTGTACTTTACTGCTTTGTTTATGTGCATCTATTTGATTATTGTTGGAAATACCTTACTTAACGAGTTTAGGGCTTCAGGGCTTTAAATTGTACCAATAAAAAAAAAAGCAAAAAATATGTTTTGCATTTTTCTAAGTGTGACCAGCCCTATATTATGCTATATGGTATCTGAAGACAGAAAATAAAAAGCCCACCCAACCTTACCTTTGAGGCCTATACGCAGTACGAAATATTTTGCACGGAATCTCAAAACTTCATATAAAAAAAAAAAAAATCCCATTTGGGATATTTTTTTTTATATGAAGCTTTGTCATATGTGCGAAATATTTCGTACTGCGTAGACCCCTTTGATGCGGAAATTTTCATGGAAATCTTTAAAATCCAAAAGCTTTTTTTTTCAAGCGTTAGTTTCTGCTAGCAGACTGAAGTCTGAAGGAATTGGGTCAATTCTGCTTTATAAATAGTATGACAAATTAATATTTAAACAAATTAGTTTTATTCCATTTAACAGTACTAGACAAAGATGGGGATACTTATTAAGATTGATAAATAGATAAATCTTATTGGCCATCTCTAGAATACAGGCAGCTTTGCTATGCTATGCGATAAATAGTCTTTGCTGCAGAAACAATTATTAAAAACTTATATAAATAAAGCCAATTACAATAAAATTGAAAAATTATTTTTATAATTATTATGACACTTGTAAAGTAGCTTAAAAGTCTAATTAGCAACTGTGTACTGTGTCAAAGGTTGCAATAATAATCAAAGGGCACTGCAATTTATTTTATTTTAAAAATTATTTTGTTTTCTCATTAACAATTCTGTTTTTACATAGCTGTCAGCTTTTTAGCATTTACCTAAAGCTTATCGAAAGATGTCACATGTCAACTCCATGAATTTTAAAATTAAAGTTGAGCATGAGCTTAGCCAGAAAGTAGCTAAAAGTTTATAATTTTCTTGGTAAGCTTTATATATTTTTATTTTTTTTTTAATTTTGTTGGTTTCTCTCACAAAAGAGAGTTGGCACTGCGACCTGAAGATCTATTGTACCGTACCCATTTTTTAGGACAAAAGACCATCTGCCTTCCTTATGAAGGACAGTAAGTCTTTCGTTGGGATTTGACGGGGTGATCCGTTCAGCTCGCAGATATGTGACTCTGTCCCACACTATTGCTGGACAATCACACAAGATGGGTTTGGTCGACTCGTCGTTTTCAAAACAGAGCTAGACTTTATATCTTAAAGGGGTCTACGCAGTTCGAAATATTTCGCATATCCATTTGGGATATCCCATTTGGGACTTTTTTTTATATGAAGTTTTGTCATTCCGTGCGAAATATTTCGAACTGCATATAGGCCTTAAAGTACTAAATATTAAAATACATCTATTTAAACCATTAAAAAAGAGTAGGTGCTTGCTCGATGTAAGTACGAGTATATATATATATCACAGCAAGCTGTGAAAGTGAAAGTGTTGCAAACATAAGCCTGTGAATAACCCTTTGTGTTGCAAACTGTTGCAAACTTTTGAACGTTTGAGCTAAATACAGATCGATTTGATTTAAATTAGTAATAAAGCACGATTTTTACCTGCAGAGGTGACTAATTTCAAGGGGGACTCCGTACACATAACCTGGACATAGAGCAAGTTAGCAAAAGTATATCCATACAATTTGTTGCTAGTGTTATACAAGTTTGTTTGTTTTATTTGACTCTAATGTCTTTCCGATCAACAATACCTATAGTTTTGGAAGCAGAAGCATTCTTACAGTCGCAAGGGACCAGTTTTGGAGTGCATTTTAGATGGGATAGCTTCACTTTGAAATTTTGCATTGGAGAGCTTATTGAGCTAATGCTCGAGTATCCAAATATTCAAGTATACTGGGATGTACCTACTTCGTTGAATAGTCTAAAGCCTTGGTCACCTGAAGTCTTATTCCATGGATTTTATCGACGATTTCTGGCGTGACGACATCTATTAGGCGACCTAAACAGCCGTGTCACTTATAAAACGCCCTCGTAGAGCAAATCTGCTACTTAAACTTAGCCGCTTATGTTGCCATAATTCATGCTTGAAATACCATTTTAACTATATTCTGTTGTTTTTCCGTCTAGCCTAATCCAACAACAAGTTTTCTTCGACTTTTAACTGTTCCCTCCGCCACTTTAATCGTAGTCCTACATCCTTATCAGTTACTGCGTGCTTGAAACATGCCACAATCGACTTAATTTTTAAACCAATGAACCCAACAAATACCACACAACCAAATAAAATTCACAGTAACTCTGTTGAACAATCGGAATGGCTATCGACTGCCTGACAACACGCCACTGAAACCACATAAATCAATCTCCGAAGTAACTCACCCACAAAAACACACTCACTCGCTTACACCGAAATCCGGCATAGCTGTTGAGCTAGTGAGTAGGTCTGAGTATTCCACACTGGTATGCATGGTGACAGAAATTGCAAAATATTTGATTTGTGCTTATTTAATTCGAAATTTTACAACACGCAAAACCCATACAAACTCATACATCCCAAGTCCAAAGTCGTTTTTGAACTGATGTAGAGCATAAACCACAGGCCACACATATCAACGACTGGCTACTTTGGGGCACTGATTTAGATGAACGAATAGCAGTCAAGGATGGGCTTTAGCCAAAGGCAAAGATATTAAAGTGACGTATACAGAGATAGAGAGCGAGAGCAGGGAGAGAGAGTTGGAGTACTCGAGTGCGCCCCTTGTGCTGCAGTTTGTTCTCAAGTGATGCCTGCTGCACTTGTGCAACATCAGGGCTGATGAATTTTCGGTACCAGTGGCAGCAGCAGTACAAAGCGCTGCAGGATGACAAGTTGCATGAGATGCCATTTCATGTTCAATTAGTCCAAGAGCGAAGTGCACCAAATGCAGTTGTCTTCAGTACTTCATGTGTGTTTGTGTGTGTGTGGGTGTGTGTGTGTGTGTGGCATGCCTCCGAGTCTAATTAATTACTACATGCTGGCAAGTAGGCCGAAATTCAACTGAATTCGGCAACAAACTGCCAGCTCTTGTGGTTGCAACCAGGCAGTCACTCACTCACCCACTCTTTCAATCACACACACACAGAGCGCAGGGTTGCATGGAAAACTATCAGCAACATCATTATCAACGTCAGGCAACATTTGCCAATGAAGTTGTTGTTGTTGCTATCGCCTCACTGCTAATGACAAAATATGTTGATACTCAAAATGGATTTTGGTTAGCGGTTAAATATTTGCAACCGAATGCCACTGCCATTTAATCGATAAGTTTCTTCATATGCATATATAATTAACGGCAATCGACAGTATAACCAATTTTTTGAAGTCAAAACTTTTATATACACTTATTTTATTAGATTTTTGATAGTAAAGAATTTTCTAGGAACTCGAGTTTTTGAGGTTATATCAGAACACTGACATGCTGGGGTTTGTTGGATTCAGCGACTTTGAAAACTTATGGAAAACATGTTCTGACCTTTATATCTGAAAGTTAGTTTTTTTTTTTGTGACTGTGTAATCATCCTTTGAAAGGAACTAATAGCTGGTGCAGCGGGTCCTCGTGTGAAAAGTAGAGTCCCGGTGGTGACAATAGATGGTCCTAAACGTCACAGCTTTATGTTTAATTGTTTCTAAGTTATAAAGCGTATACAGCCAGAGCAACAGAGGCCTTTAGGCCTAGGGTTGCCACCTCTTCTCGCCCCGCCCGGTGTCTATGGGCCTAGTGGTTGATCTCCGGTACTCCGTTTCGCATGTCAATTTCTCCGGGATTTTTACTCTTCGGAGTAAAAAAATTTGACTCGTACCGTCACCCCTCTAAGTCTAAAATCAGAGCTCGTAAAAAACTGTCAACCCATTTTTCCAATGCGCTCGGGTCACGACCAAAGCCGCACAAATAAAACACAAACTGAGCCGAACACTTTTTTCGTTTCGATTTTCGGTTTTGTTCCTCGTGTCTGTGTACATGCACGAAGTAAAACACAGGCGACTCACACAAGCACTCATACATACGCAAAAGTCTCAGACACTTTTGCTCAAAGTCTCAGACACTTTTGCTGAAAGTCTCAGGCAAAAGTGTCTGGGAAAAACACAACCGAAAAAGAGCCGAAAAAATGGGTCTTGCTCTGAGCGGAACACTTTTGAACAAAAACACAATTGAGTGTGTTTTGTCAATTGTTTTTCTCAAAGTGTTCGAAAATGAGTGTTGTTTTTTCGGACACTCTGAAAGTGTTGACAGTTTTCTACGAGCTCAGACAAAAATACATTTTCAGGCTCAAATATTTCAATCGAATAACAAATCGATCAGATGGTGATCGATTGTTGATCGATTCGTTTATCGACCATAAAATCTGAAGCTTCTTTATTTTTTTCTGTTTGTTACATTCTCTATCTCCAACATCCACTAAAATCACAAATTTGTGGGGCCCTTTGGAGAACTTCAAGTCAGAGCTGAAATCCCCGTTAAAATTCCGATCCCCACAGGCCAGCATTATACCTGTACCTTGATGTATGATGTATGATGTGAATAGGGTTTAGGGTATTGATTTCCTTCTGCACTGCGACCAACATATAGGTCTTTTGTGCACCCTTATATGACTAATCGTCGTTTAATGTTTTGGCGAAGGCAGTTATACCCTTTAGTGGTAGGGTTTTGTAGTCCTCTTCATCCAGTATATAGCTGTTAAAGAATTTTGCTCTGCGTTTGGTTAGCGCTGGGCAGTTGGCTAAAAGGTGCTCCACGGTTTCCTCCTCTTCATTGCAGTATCTGCAAGTTACCGTGTCCGATAGACCTAGCTTGGCCATGTGGTATCTACATGGGTAGTGGCCAATAAGTGCACCGCATAGGATGCGTAGGTCTCTTCTATTGAATTTTTAGAGGTGCTGCGCCCTTTTTTGAGTCGAACTGAAGGAATTTTTTGGAGTGACGGAGCCCTTCCAGGTTATCCCAGTAGTTTTTTGCCTCTTTTCTGGTATTTTTTAAAATGATGTTTGTAATATCATTTTTTGTGAAGCCATACAGAGGGCTAGGTCCTGTGAAGAGAACCTCCGGTAACATCGATGTTATATCGATGCATCGATGTTTCTTTTTTTTTCCGATCATCGATATTTTTATTTCAATTTTCGATTATCCTATTACGGACAAAATATGGGCAATAAACGGCATACACGTCGCAGACACTTTTCGCTTTTTTAGAAAAAAGCAAATCTCAAAAGATCCGAAATAGTAGGGTTGACTCAATTTTGGCACTTCGACAATATTTTAATGTCGAAAACTTAGATTCAAGCATGTGCCCGTTGAATAATACTAATAATAATACCTTTTAAAGTTTGGCAAGGCAGTCAATCTAGTGAGCGACAAGCGGAGTTCGCTTAAATCAAAAAACGTTGACATGATTTTATTTAATAACCATAACGAATGGATCTCAAATTAGTTTAAAGATTCATGCACTTCGATGTATCGAAACATCGATGTATCTAGACTGTCTGGTAAATCTGCCCACAGTGTACCTGGCTCTTTTAATCGAATTCTCAAATTAGAGTCGCAAGAAGAGCGATTAAGCCTTATATAAGAGCGCCTACCAGCTATGACACCAAACTACACGAGGACCCGCCCTACCTTCTTTCTATTAGCTTCTGCTCGTTTATAAGGCATCAGAAGGCACCACAAGGTCTTGGGATCATCTTTGCCGAGCAGCCTAAAACCGACTAAATTTCCTTCTGTAAGATGTTCCAAAGCTAGAAAATTTTCTCAGAAATTTACATTAAGCAGGCTTCGGAATTATTGTAGTGTGTGTGACAGTATGTTCCAAGCGAAAGACTTTGTTTCTTGGGACACCTTATGACCATGATCTCAAAATACACAATAAATGCGGCTTCTACATGGTGAATGTAAACTTCAAATGTCATGAAAAGAACTCGACAGCCATAATTGGTAGTGTTTTTATGGACCAAATTTTAGCTCCGCGATATATTTAATGTACTACCTGACAACTTGGTTGCACCCACACATACACTGCTACCACAAAGGCCTAGCTCAGCGCACAAAATGGCATTGCAAATTTATATGGAAAACAGCTGAAAAAGTAGAAAATTGTTGTCGCCAATTTGCATATTGAATTACATACATTCATTGTTGATGGTATTACATGCTCCCGCCCTTTCCCAAACCCACTACCAACATAAACGCCCCTATACCATCATTTACCCATACATCAAACACAAAACCTTTCATATGTAAAAAATACATACATATATGCGACACATGCCTAGAGGCAAAGGGTTAGCGCTGCGTGCCTCAGTCTTTACTGGGTGTTATATTTTTATACCCTATGTGCAAAGTTTAAGGAGTATATTAAGCTAGTAGTAAGTTCTGTTTATAAAAAACTTAACAGCAAGATGTGTCAATATTTGTCGATCTATCCGGTAATACGTTTCTCGCAGAAACCTTCTTCAAGGTGCGTTGTATGGTCTTTATTCTAATATACCTATGTACAATTTTTGCCATGTTGGTTTCCTTTGCTTCCTGCTAAATCCTGTACTATTTGGAAGCTACAATCTCAAATACATTTATTAACAACTGTCTATCATTCGTTAAAAGTTCGACTAAAATCGTTGAAGAACTTCGGGAGTTATGTGGTACAGGGTATTCTATAGTCGCGCTGTCCTGCCTGTAGCTGGCCCACTTGTTTTTTTTTTAGATCGAGTTGGTGACGCTTCTTTTTTTTTTGAGTTACGCTGACAATGCTGCCAATTGGCAGCGAGCAGCACCAACAACGCCAACACAAAAGGCAAATGCTATAAAATATTCATTCCAACAACAAAGAATTCGACGCATTGTAAAATTTTTTTAAAATTCTCGACTTTTTTTTAGCACATTTATTTGTCAAATTGTAAGGCTTTTAACGGGGTTCAACGAATACTTGCAGCTGTCCATAAATTGGCTTAAAATGCAACTAACTAGAAGAGCATAATAAAGTTATCGTCTAAGACTGATTATGGTAATAAAATGGAAAAGTTTTTCTACTAGAGCGCCTTGCGTAAGAGAGTCAAGAAATTGTTTAACGAATGTTTTTCAGTATATATGTATTTGATTGACAGCTGTCAAAATTCTTGACGACACATGTGGAATTCGTTGAAGGTATTTAGCTAATGATGATCTAATGCATGCTAAAGGCTATGTTTTGAGCTTTCCGGTTTATCAGTGAATTTTTAATGCTTATGAAAGCATCTTTTGAGAGTTGAATATAGAAATATTAAAAAAGTCAAGCTTGTTCATATATTTTGTTCCTAAAACGAGCTGCTTCAGTTCGAAAAATTTGAGCTTCGACATGAAAATTTAACGTGTTTGAACTAGTGGCCCTGCATGCTACGGTCAGAATACTACAGTCGTGCTAGCCCGACTCAAAAATTCTCTGTGCCTACAAAGATCGTCATTCGAATAAGTTCCCGAGTATGAACGCACTTGTCGGTACCTAGAAATTACTACTCAGATGTTATTCCAAGTGCAATGTCGGCTTGATATGTTTTATTAATAGTAAACATTTAGACACCTTCATTAGGGTAATATCCTTAGTCTATAGACTTTTACAAAGAGTATATATGTAAATAACATATTCTGAAAGGGTCTTCTAGGCAAAGAGGATTAAATTTAGATAATTTTAGATAATCCCATCGGTTTTTAGTAAGACTTGCAACCACGTATGGGTATGGAAAATAAGAAGTTGAGAGTAAAAAAAAAGGTATCGAAGTAAATAATAAAAATTTTAAATTTATTTTCTCAAACTAATTTTTTTATTATCTAAGGTCAACTGAGCTTTGATGTACTCTTTGAGAAGAGTAGGTAGAAATAATATAAAATTTTTACGTATACCTTTTAAAGTTTTCATCCGATTTTTAAAAATTTTACGGCATATTTTTCGTAGTCACAATGTATAAAAAATATGTTGACCAGATTATTACTATTACGAAATAGTCCTACGTAGGATCGGGGAAAAATATCGACGTAAATCGGCAAACTTGATCCGCTTGCAGCATCCTCTTTTAGTGTCTGAGATCCTTTTGTTTAGACGGACGAATAGACAGACATGGCTATATCGACACGGCTATTCAATCTGATCAAGAATATATATGCCTTATGCGGTTTGGCACGCCTCCTTCCGCCCTTTGCATACATTTGCATGACATTTTTATATCTTTTTAACTGCATTAAAAAAATGAAAAAAATTCATTGCTTTATGACTTTATTTAAAAATTATTATTTCTAAAATTTAAGCTTAATACATATATTATTTTTATTTGACAAGAAAAAAACTTATTTTTAATGTTTAGCTATTTTTGGTCAATTGCGCCCTGAAATTTCATTTGTAACTGTTTTCAATCAACTTTTCATACGCCTTTCAAAATCGCCTTAAATTTTTAAATTATTCTTGCCTCCAACCCAAAATTTCAGCGGCATCTAATATGCTTCCAAGTCGTTTATTAAATTCCTCCCGAGTGTTTGATTCATTATCACGAAATCCAGAGTCACGGCTCAAACCAATTGGTCATGTTCGTAATAAATGCCGGGTATGGAAGCCCTTGGTGCCCTGGTTTTCGAAGCCCCATAGTCTGATATTCTCCAAGAAAGCGGTATTACATCATCAATACATTTCGATCTAATTGCCTTTCATGTCGATACAACATTTTGTTCGCGAGATATTGACGAATAACTGAAAAAAGCGACCAAAAACATGTTTTTCGAAAAAATCTCGAAAACGGTACTTAAGAAAAAAAAAAAAAGAACATTATTTTCGTGTTTCTCGACCCAAAATTACCCTAAAAAACACTTTTTTACGAAGGTTCACTCGATGACCCTTAAATTTGTAAACTAGTGTTATCTACATGAAACAATGTAATAAAAAAGGGTCATGTTCAAAAGTGCTTTTATTCTGTCGGAGTACTTGTTCCTCATAGACTAAAAGAACTAGTTCATAGCATTACATTTTTATCAGCAGATGCGTCTTAATCTCTCGTTCTTCGCTCCGTACTGGAATTATTCGACAAGAAACATTCTTCTTTAGTAATTAAGCCATGTATCGTAATAAGGATAAAGAATAAGTGAGCGTAACAAAAGCACCTGAAGAAACGCTCTACATTGTGACGTAACTGGTTGTTTGGAAAGAGAACTATGAGTCTCAACAGTCTTTGCGTCAAGTGGGTCCAGGCCAAGGCTGGTATTGCTTATTGTTGGCGCAAATCAATTATTAATTTCATGAAGTCTAGTGTAAGTGAGAATAGGACGGAGCAGGAGGCAATAAAGCTTTCGTCGCTCTTTGCGAGCTCCCTACGCTTCGCCGTGGTAGTATAAGCTAGACTTAAGAGATAAATAAGAAATTATTCTAAGGACAGTTGTCGAATTATATTACATATTTTCGTTTCTTTCGTTTTCGTAATAAATTAAAATTGTTAAACAATTAAACGCGTTTCATTATTTCATTAAAAATAATATTAATAATCATAAAAACTCTTATGATTTTTTACTTATAATATTGCAAAGTAAAAAATAGTCACAAACTTTAAGCTCTTATCTCTAAAACTAGTATTGTATTTTTTTATGCACTATAAAATAAACTAAA
This sequence comes from Chymomyza fuscimana, assembly GCA_949987675.1. Taxonomy (NCBI): domain Eukaryota; kingdom Metazoa; phylum Arthropoda; class Insecta; order Diptera; family Drosophilidae; genus Chymomyza; species Chymomyza fuscimana. Next base: position 114,686,798 of record OX465088.1, read on the forward strand.
GTCATAATTCCATTAACTAAAAAGAGGAGTGTAAAAAAAAAATTTTTTATATCTTATATGCTGACATAACATCTAACTTTTTCCAAGTGAATTTAAGGCAATTTGCCAATAGCCAGAACTTAAAACAATTAAAAATTCATTTGCAACTTGTGCTTTTTCTTCAGCAAATTTTTAGATGCTGCACAATTTTGCAAATTTGCAAATTTCCATGGTCATTCCATATGCTGGCCATAAGACTGGGTCACCAAGTACAAGTAGAAGAAGAAGAAAAAGCATTAGAATTAGTTCAATTCAATTTAAAAGTGCTTGTGTGGGTCGAAAATTGTTTTCTATCCGGCTTATATACATAGTATACCAGGCAATTAAAGCAAATGTTGAAAATTAAATTTTAAACTTAATTGCTAGAACTAGAGAGATTGGCACTTGGAGTGGGACAGCAACTGAGACTGCTGCTTACCTGGCTGAGTCTATGCCGTTGGTTCTTGTTTTTTTTTAAGGACAAGCAAAAAAAACAAACAGAAATTTCAAACTTTTTTGGGGCGCACATTAATTAGAAGCTGCTACATAAGCGCCATAGCCTAAAAGTTGGCAACTCAAAAGTGCAACCTGTACGCATAAAGTTGTAGGTTTGTGTTGCAAGCAAACACACTCACATATACGTGTACTTACGAAAGGAGTATGCTATGTGTGTGTGTGTGCATCTGCAGTGCTTACCCCAGTGACGTAGACAGATTTTTATTACGAAGAGGCAAATGAGCTGGTTCTGTTACTACTATAATATATTTTGCGAATATTCAATTAGAAGAATTGAATTCTGTGACGTCAGCAAAAACAATTTTAATAATTAGAAAAGTATTACATACAGTGCTGATCCAACAATTAGAAGATTACACAATGCGCAAGTCAGTTGTTAGTGTATCTCTAAAATAGAGAGCACAGGTTCAACTCTTGTATGCTAGCTATATGAAATAGTTTTTGACCAAATTAATATCAGTTGTATTTTGTTTTAGACTAAACGTTTGTGTGAAGTTTGATCAAAATTGTTTCACTATTTCATATAGCTTTCATACAAAATTGAAAAAATTTGGTTCAATTTTGTATGGTAGTTATATGAAATAGTGGACCAATTTTGACTAAATTAATATCAGTTGTACTTTGCTTTAGAATAAACATTTGTATGAAGTTTGATCAAAATTGTTCCACTATTTCATATAGCTACCATACAAAATTGAACCAAATTTTTTTTTCTCGCATACTTCTTTGTAAGAATTTCTCTTTAAAAGCGGAAAACCTAGCGGACTTCAAGTCCGTGGTGCCCAACTTACCCAGGTGCATTAATTCAGTCATCTTAAATTAACTTGTCTGCATTGATTCATGGTATCCATGGAAGGATAACTTAATTACACAAATCAGTAGTTTGTAGTTGAGATTTCAGATTTTCTTCTAATACCACCGCGATTTTCGCTGATTAAAGGTCGTAAAGAAGAAATGAACACATTTTTGTTTTTTAGGCTCACAAGGGCGGTTGATAGCCTTTTCTGTGTATAATCTTATACTATATCCTTATCGTTTTCTGTCTATATCCTATATCGTTCAATAGCTCTTGAAAATACAGCTTGGTAAAAAGGTTTATAACTGTGCCAAATTACGACCGTATGATTTTTAAAGCAAGTCCGTATCTGTGGAACACCTACGCCACTGGCCAACTCTCTTAGATTTTGGCAGTCGAATTGCGCGCCAAAGTTGCTTTTAATTAAGGCCGCCGTCATGCGTCATGCGCCATGCACTTTTGCCATCAAAATGAAGGCAGCTAAAGTTGCTGCAGCAAGAACAACAACAGCAACAATAACTTTCAACAGGGGCGTCATTAGCAGTCGCATCATCGGCAACAAGGTGTTAACTTTTTAACGTAACGTTTAATTTTGTTGAAAGCCCCCCCAACAAATTTAAAAGCAAAAACAAACATGGAGTTCCCCAATCCAGGGGCAAGTGGCATAAGGTAGGCAGCTGGAATAAATAACGCAATCTTCACGCACGTAGCTCAAAAAAGGCATTCCTAATGGCAGACTGTACTGGGGCACTGCGTTGGTAAATAGTTGCGGCTGTGGGGCATAAAACGCGGAAGTCATGGGGGGTTGGTATTTTTTTTATTTTTTTTTTGAGTGGTTGGGCGGTGATGTCTCGTCGCGTCTCATTTAGCGCACGTAGCACATAATGACCCGAAATTATTGCATTTAATTCAAATGTGATGCTACTGGGTCGCCAATGATGATGATAATGACGATTTCGTTGATGATGAGGTTGATGTTGATAGGCAGCTGACCAAAGATGAGACCAAAACAAACTAAAATAAATGAACGATAGAACCTTTATGACGAATTTTCTATGCTCTTTAAAGCGATAAGCTGAATGCTTCTGTCGATTTCGACTGAATTCGTGCGGATCCAGAATTTCAGAAAATCGTTTTAAGAAGTTGTAATGAACAGTGTATTTAAAAAAAAGTCGTAATATGATAAAATTCGTTGTAAAGGAGTTGCTTACAGGGAAGTTCGACTGCATAAGCAAGAATTAGGCTTTTTGTAAATTTATGTATTAGAAGGCTCCGAAAACTATAAAAGAAAACACTTTATCGATTAAGAAATTTAAAGATGATAAAAACGATAAATAATAAGAAGTATGTATACCACAAAAAAAAGGAATATATTAGCCACGAACTCTATACAAAAAGGTAAACTTGTTTAAATCAAGGATATACATTTTCCTAGAAAAATTCTAGTAAAATTTCAAAGTATATATTTATAGAAAATCGAGAAAAAAAACTATATAACACTAGTTTACACGAAAAATGAAACTTCGTAAAAAAGTGTAATTTTTTTCATTTTTTTTCTTAAGCACCGTTTTCGAGATTTTTTCGGAAAACATGTTTTTTGTCGCTTTTTTCAGTTATTCGTCAATATCTCGTGAACAAAATTTTGTATCGACATGAAAGAGAATTAGATCGAAAGGTATTGATGTACTGACATTTTCGACCATTTTTCAAAATTACGAATATTCAGTTTGCGTTTTATTAACAAAAAAAATTATTTTATTTCTTTTTAACCTTTGAGTTGAAAGAGAATTATTATTATTATTAATTATTATTATTAAGCCTTGTTCGGCGTCAAAAGATTCCAAACTTCCTCTATATTGGGCATAAGCTATCCACAAGTAGTCTCCATTGTCTTCTTCGTAGAGCGTTCTCACTGAGCTCGATGGTGTTAGCATATGGTGTTAATCTCGTTCAGGACTGATCGTCTCCAGGTAATTTTCGGGCAGTCTCTGCGTCTATTGCCTTGAGGATTGTATTGCAAGGATATATAGTAGATGTCGTTCGGTGGTTTGCGCAATGTGTGGCCGATCCAGCCAAACTTGCTTCTTCGAATTTCTATGTTTATGTCCAACATACCAGTTCTTGACCACCGTTCTTCATTTGATATTCGGTTTGTCCAAAATATTTTCAAGATCTTACGAAGACATCGTACTTGTTCTGTTACGAACCTCGTTTCGCAGCCATAAAGGAGCACGAACAAGACACAAACTTTAAAGATCGAGAAAGAGAATTCTTTTATGAAATTTTCGAGACTTAGATCTTCAACATCGGTTAAGAACTGTAGATGCTATGGAATCTCGCGCAAAAGTTCAATTTTCACTCAGTCACACTTTTGTTCGAAAAAAAAATTTTTCACCCAAAGTTTTTCGTTTGCGTTTAGTTACGTCTTCACGAATTTGTATGCAACGATAGGCGTGATTTTTCGTAAATGATTCCATAGCATCTAAAGTTCTTACCCGATTTTGAAGATCGGGCTCTCTTTCAGCCAAAAGCTTAACATAATTTTTAAAAATTTTTTCTCGGTAACAAAAAGCAAACCAACAATTTGTAATTTTGAAAAATTGACGAAAATTTTTTTTCGACTTTGGTTGCATGTAACTTCAATAATTTTTACTTAATCTGTACCTATCGCATATCACCGTAAAGAGCACATCAAAACATTTCGATCTAATTGTCTTTCATATCGATACAAAACGAGGTATTGACGAATATCTGAAAAAGTGCCCAAAAACATGTTTGCCGAAAAAGTCTCGAAAACGGTGCTTATGAAAAAAATTTAATGTCATTTTCGTGTTTCTCGACCCAAAATTACGCTAAAAAACACTTTTTTATGAATGACCCTTAAATTTGTTGACTAGGGTAATCAGCCGTGCTCCGGAAAACGAAAATTCCAAACCGAACAATTTTATTCGGATTCGTTTTTGCGTGCTCCGAAAAACGAGCTCTCCTGTTGTGTGGGCGCGAATTTATATTTGTTTGATACAAAACACCGGATATGGTTGCCGTAGCTCTGCACCTTTTTATTACTATAAGTATGTTGTTTACATTTAAATTTCATTAAAATATTGCTAGTTTTTTATTATTCAGTATCTTAAATACACTAAAACATTACTTTAACAACAATTTATACTGAAATTAAACACGACCAAGCTTATTTTTTTTATAATGAAATTTTCTTTGTGTAACGCGGAAACCCTGTCGCATCTATTGTCAGGCACATATCATACACGAACACAAGAAAAAATAGTTTTGTCTGTGAATGCTATTTTTTTTGTTTGAGTCAGGAAAAAAATAGTTAAAAATAATTGTCAATGAATTTAAGCCTATTTTGGCGATTCGTTTTAATTCCTCTTGCAACAAAACATTCGTTTTCAAACCAAATGAAAAATTCGTTTTGGTGGAATCCGAATAAATTGTTCGGTTTCGTTTTCCGGAGCACGGCTGAACATATCGAAAACTATCTAAACAAACAGATGTATGCAAAAATTTAAAAAGGAAAGAAATTGGCTGGGATCTGCATAGCAAAAGTGGAAATCGACTAAATCGAAGTAATCGATCCTCTTACGAATTTTTACTACGATGCTCAAAGAAAATAGTTTTTTTTTTTGATGAACTATTTGCGGGTTATGATTTTGGAACTCATTCAAGTTAACTTAAAAATATAAGTTACAACGTAGATCTTTTTTCGTATCCAAGGCAATGAACTTCACATAAGCCAACTATTCTTTTGTAGGGCATTCCAGAACAAAGTGAAAAAAGTAAACCTCTTGCGTGCGCTTATACATAAATAAAATGTAATGTTTTATCAACGTGCAGTGCGCACTAAATAGAAACCGTAAACGAACCCACAGCGGGAATACCAGAAAAAAAAAAAAAATAAATATAATAATAGATGGAAAGAGGATTCACACCAGAAATCTTACCTGGCCCTCGCATTGGACTGACTGATGATGCTTTTGTGCTGTGTCCAACACGTGCCCAGCCAAACCGTATGGGGTGGTGCGAGTGAAGTTTCTGGAGCTCCCGGAGTTGTTTTCATATTATCGCCCGACCATGTGATACATATTTGCTTGTTATTGTTGTTGTTGTTGTTGCATGTAATTGTTTTGTTGTCGTAAATGCGAAGATAGATTGCAATTGTTACAGGCCATTACCAATGGAAATTACAGAGCAGTCCGTAGTGCCCATCACCCATTCCGAAAACATCTAGATCTCTGCCTTAACGTTCATTCAATGCAAACGCGCACAAATTTCTTGTCATTAAATTAAAAATAAACGACAATATTTTATACGCCTATAAATATGCAACAAAAATGGCTTGTAACGGAAAGTGAGCAGCTGTTATTTATTTATGCGTATTGTTGTTGTTGCTGTTGCCATCCTTATATAAAGTCCTTTCTTATGCAAGTCGCTTTTGTTGGGAATTTTAGTTATTATTCTTACTGTGGTTTTCTTGCCATTCTACCCATTGCTGCATACTTTAAGGTGTGCACAGGTGTGTCTTAACTTTAACTGCCACGCTAGTAAAATGAATGACCAGGAATTTACTTTAGACATGCTTAAAATGCAGCTTATGCAAAATGTATCTTGTAGATTTATTTTGAAATCAGTTTATAAAATTCTTTCATTGCAGCTATGACTACACTGAGCGAAGTACTTACAAACTAAGCAGCTTCTTGAAGAAATATGAAAATTATTTTATAATTTATTTTGTCCCTATAAAAATTTTGCTTAAGGGTAATTACAATTTTTTATTAACAGCGTTTTCACAGCTGACATATATTTATACCCTGTACTTATACTAGATTGCTGCAATGTATGTAACGGACCGAAGCAGGCGTGGCAGATCCCAAGTCCTTTATACCAAAATGCTTATCATAACCTCGGGTAGCGATTGAGCCATGTCCGTCTGTCCGTCCGTCAGACTGTATGAACGCCTTAATCTCGGAGACTAAATAGCTAGAGACACGAAACTTTACTAGCAGGTGCGCATATTTCCTGAGCAGATGAAGTTTGTTTAATCATTTCGATATCTTCCCCCGTGTCGATAAACTGCATCAATCTTTGACTACATGTGATTATGTTAAAAAATGAACTAGAATCACCAATTTTGGTAAGATTAATCATGTGGCTTTAATAAACAAACCCACATCCAAATTTTATTCAAACTTTAAATACTTCTTTGACGTAACTTTCGATTTTCATCAAAATCGGTAAAAATTTACGAATTTCACCAACAAAAAAATTGATTATTTATTTATTTATCTTGAGACAGTACAAGGTTCTCAAGTACCTGTTCGCATATAGCATTATCCAATTTCTAATTTTTTAATCTGTTCTAAAATTTCGAAATAATCGGCCGTGCTACGAAAATCGAAAAACGAAAACGAATAAGTTTTGTTCGTTTTTGCTTTTGCGTGCTACCAATTCCACATTTTTTGCTGTAGATATCTTCTCATATTTTCCTTACTCTTTTTTTTGCACCACGTCTTATTACAAGGGAAATTTGTTATATGGTAGACATGAACCATTTTTGCATGACATGAACATTTTCTTAGGCAAGAAATGAACCATATGAACAAAATTCGATTGATTCCGAAAAAAATAATTATTTCTAAATATTTAACTTAAAATTGCCATAAATAGAATTAAAGATTAAAAAAAAATATTTAAAAATTTATTTCAGCTAAAATTATGTGACTTATCGAACCTATTTTGCCTATTGAATTTGGTTGCACTTGCAATAAAATAGTCGGATTCAAACCACATAAAAAATTCGTTTCGGTGTAAACGACTATATAATGAAAAAAAAATTCGCACACTTAACCATGCAGAAATTCGGTTCCAGATTAATTTTTCGGCTTCCGAATTATTGATATTGTAAAACCAGTGTGTCCTTTCCTTAATTTCTTCATTGCTCTTCCGATTTTGAGGCATTTTGAAGCACATTTTGGAAAGTGGCAACATACTGATTTGGCTGACTGTGAACGCAAACTTGAACTACAACTTTCAAAGTTCCCAACCGATTCTAGTAAAATTGACAGCCATGAATGGGTTATTCAAAAATTCAGGTCTGTGTCTCATTTCAAACTTGTTGTTTAAAAAATCTAAAAATTAAATTAATTGGAATGTGGGACAATATTGTCAAAAAACTTAATACAACTGCTCCTAGCTGATTTTGTCTCCTAAAAACAGGCATTATATATAGAAGGAGAGACTGACAGACAAATATGGCTAAATCGATTTCTATTTTCGTATGAAGGTTTTGGGGTCTTACTCGTTTCTTTTAAGACTTTTAAGTCCCTATTACCACAAGAACTGAGTATAAAATGCGAAATTGGGAATCAAAGAATCTCCGAAGATGACCAAAGAGTTAACTATAAGCCAGATCGGTATCATTTATATATTAAAGTTAAGGGAAATCATATTTTTTTTTCAAAATTTTTTCAAATTCCAAAATTTAAAAAAAAATATTTAGTTTTTAATAATAATTTTTCATCAATATTGGATCATAACCTAATTTGTATCGGTTGATTGCCAATAAAAAATATATATAAAAAAAAAAATTTTAAATTTATTTTCTATTTTGAATAAAATGGACTCCCTCTGCTCATTGGCACTATTAAGAATTATATAGACGAATAGCTTTAGAAACCTTTGAAATCCTTTTTGATATCTTTTATTCCCTTTGTATCCTTGACAGCTTGACAGTATCCAATATGACTTTGTTCGCTCTCTGTACGAAAACACAAACCTAAACATTAATTAAAATGAAAGATTTTTGTTTTATTATAAAACAGTTTTATTGTACAAAATTTATAGAACACATGTTAATCCCAACAGAAGCATCTCAAGCATTTTTACTAGCCATCACCTGCAGCTTGGCATGCTCTGGCAATTGTTCTGGCTCTTCAGGCCCAACCTTATCCCAATGCTGCGCCTCTGCCGAGCCCCATCTAAGATAAATTGTATTGCCCACAAACAATACTATGGCGGCAATGCTAAACACCAGCTGCCACTCACTGCGCTTCGTCTGCTCCTGCACCAAAACGCCCACCACAAGTGGCGTCAGTAGTGCCACCAGATTGGTGAATGTGCTCAGTATGCCCATCAATATGCTGGCATGGGCGGGCGATAAATCAATTGTGTTTAATTCGCTGCCTATCGTTGCGGCACTGCTAACGCCCACACTGAGCGTGACCAGGAGCAGGGCCAGCGGCTTCTGTGTGGCCTCCACAAAGCCTAGTGCCAGCATGATGCCAGCCGGTGTCCAGAGTGCTATGCTGTTGTAGGTCTTTCGCAATGCCGTCAGGCTTAGCCAGCCGCGTTGAAGCACCACATCCGCCACGATCAGATACACATAGCACATGCCCCACATCAGCAGAAAAGGCAGTGCCGAGTAAAAGGCATTGCTGCTCATATCCAGACCCAGCACGCCACTCAAATAGGCAGGTAGCTCCGCCTGCATGGTAGTCAGTCCCCAGGAGTCTGCACAGCGTGCACAGAGCAGCGCATAGAAGGGCGCCGAGCTTAGTATGGCACGCCAGGGTATGGGCAAATCACGCTGCTGTCGTTCGCTGCGCTGCTGATCTCCCACCAGGTAGAACTGTTCCGCTGTACCTATGCACCTGGCTTGACTGGCACGATTAGCGCCTAGCAACAACCAGAGCAGGCACCAGCCAAAGCCCAATGCTGCCGAGACATAACTGATTCCTGGCCAGCCCAAGCTAGTGGTGGCCAACATGCCCGCGGCATACATGGCCAGCACATTGCCACAATCGAATCCTGTATAGGCAAAGGCGCCAAGGCGTGTACGTTCCGCTAAAGGTGACCAGTTGGCCAAATGCTGATGTATGCATGGCAGGGTAACACCCTGGCAGAGTCCTTGCAGCAGTCGTATGCTGCAGTAGGCGCGCCAGCTGCCCACATAGATGCCATGGGGCGTGACAGCGCTGAGCAAGGCCAAACCAAGGCTGCCCAGAAGTAGCACGGGCTTGGGACCAAAGCGTTTGCATAGATAGCCACCTAGAAACTGTGTAAGCGTTGAGCCCCAATAGAAACTGGAGAGTATGTAGGATTTTTGGGGCTCTGTCCAGTTGTAGTGCTGCAATGAAAGTGGAGTAGGTTTAGACAGAAGGAAAGCAAGCAGTTGAGTTGGGAAACAGGCTTAAGTTTCAATTTTGGAACTCGAAACACTTTTAATGGCTTTTTGAACTATTCTTAAATATTAATTTTGTTCCAAAAAAGAAGATAAGTAGGCTAGGTTTTTTTTCATTGTCTTAAATAGTCCTCATAAAGGGAAATTTTATATTAAAAAGCTAACCAAATTTTTTAATTTTTTGCCTAATTTTGAAAAAACTACATATTTTAAAAATTAAATAGGGTAATTTTTTGTTTATTTATGAAATCAAAAAAAAAAACATATTTTTTGCATGATTTTGGAAAATTTGTTTCGTTAAGTAAAATTTCTGGAATTTGATTTCCCAAAGCTAAGGAATCGTGTTTTATAATAATATTAATTTTTATTTTATTTTTTTTTCCCCCTGAAATTTGATGCCTAAAGCAAAGTTTATTACATTTTGAACTTAGTATAAATAAATTCGACATAATTAAAAAAAAGTATTTATACATAAATAATAATAAATAAAAAAATTTTAAAGAATTAAAATAAAATAAAAAATAATTAATTCATTTAACTTTTGAACAAAAAAATTGTTAAAAAATAAAAAAATTCACTGGTAAAACTAGTTTACGGCAAAATGTATCCTCAACATGTTTTACTCGTTGCCGTAAAAAAATTGTCACGCTTAACCCGAAAATGCTGTCCAAAAATTTTTTCATGGAACGAATTTCGAAATATTTCGAAAAAAACATTTTTCGAAATTAAAAAAAGGTGTCTTTACTTAAAAGCAAATATCTCTGGTTGTACTAAACTGATTTTGACTTTTTTTTTTTTGATTAAACTGTAGATAATTGAATAACACATCAATTATACTTGAAACATGTTTTTGTCAAATTTACGGCTAGGGCGCTATTTATGCATTCACATGAAATTTTCCGAAATTTTTAGTAAATTTTTGAGAAAAATTCTATTTCGAACGTAAATTTAAAAATTTTTTTTTTTCATTCAGTTTTATTTATGGCTCGTTAAGTTCGATCGATTACGAAGAAAATAAGTGGTTGGTTATCAAAATCGGAGAAAAAGTTCACGAAATAAGTGGAATTTTTGTAAAAAGTACAAAAAATCAATTTTTCTCCAAACCAAAAGTTTTAGATTGCTGATTCGTTTGTTTATGGAGACATCGTAACCAAATTTGGTGTTTGATAGTTTTTTAGAAATTTTATAAAAAACGGTTGACTTTTTCATGTAGCAGCCATAGGACCGATCAGCCAAAATAACGTGTTTGGTGCAAAATTCGTTGTGTTTCCTTTGTTAATAAAGATATCGTAACAAAATTTAGTGTTTGGCAGTTTTTTTTAGAGTTCCCCAGCTCTTTACCAAATTTTATCAAAATCGGTTAACTATATCATATAGCTCCCATAAGACAGATAGGTCAAAAAAACGTTTTTTCTACGAAATTCGTTGTGTTTCGCGTGTTTTTGAAGATATCGTGACCAAATTTGGTGCTCCGAAGTTTTTTATAGCTCCCAAGTACTGTATTAAACTTGATCAAAATCGGTTGTACATATCATATAGCGCTCATAGGGCCGATCGGTCAAAATATCTTTTTTTGTGCCAAATTCTTTTTGAGTCGTTTGTTTCTGAAAATATCGTTACAAAATTTGGCAAATATATATGTATCTTTAGGCGTTTTTGAGCAATAAATACCGGATATTGCACCTAACACGTTTTTTTGACTGTTCGATATTATGGGTGCTATTTGATATAGTCAACTGATTTGGTACAGAGCCAGAGAACTCTAAAAAGCTTTCGAATGCCAAAGTTGGTAACGATATCTTTATAAACAAACGAATTATTCAACTAAAACTTTTGGGTTTTAAGACAAATTGACATTTTTAAATTTTTCCAAAAATAGGTACCTGTTATTGCTACATTTTTTCCACAATTTTGATTATCAAGCACTCATTTTTTTTCGTTATCGATCGATCTTTACGAACTAGGAAATAGATTTTTTTTCAAAACTGAAAAGTTGAAAATGTATTTGAAAATACATTTATTTTTACTTAATACAAGTAACTTTATTTAAATTTTTTCAATTTAAAATTGTTAAGAAATTTAGGGCATGGTCCACTTACATACAATTTTAATTATTTTCAAGTAAAGTTGTTATTTTGAAATGTACACTTTCAAAGCTAGCGTCACTTCTTGAAAATTGAGACAATTTATTTTACGAGACTGTTTTTAAAAAATAACTCAAAAAAAATGAGATTTTTAAATTTATGTAAAGTACTTGTTAACTAAAAGAAAAGTTTACTAGCTTTTTAAAAATTCCTTTTCGAAAATTGCTCGAAAGATGGTTTCAAATCTAAACCTGATAAATAAGATTTGGCCAAGGTTACAAAAAAACCTTACGTATTTTGTTTTTGAATTTTGAGCACACATCATAGCTTATAAAATTTAAATTTTCGCGAAATAAATATTGTTTTTGATTTTTTTCATTAAAATTAAAAAAAACCTATTATTTTTTGACTTGAAAACAAAAATTAGTTAATTTTTTTTTTAAAAATCGCTAAAAATATTAATAGTAACAAATTATTATTATTAAAAATTATTGGAAAATTTTTATTTTATAAGATATAATAGTACAGTAAATCTATAGTTTCATCTGGAAAAAAATACTTAATGTATGAAACTTTCAGGGACCTTATTCTAAGTCTAAAACCGAGTTTTCGTATTTGTGGGTATGGGGCGTGGCACGGCCCCCTGAAAATATATATTGCTACGGTTTTTTGCATAATATCATTTTTTCTATTAAAGTTGGAGTCGTGATTCAAAAATCTAAATCAGTGGTCGGCACGGCCCTATCCTATGGGCCTATGGTTCACACGTACTGTGTTGTACACAAAACGCATGAATGTGTGCGTGATTTTTGTACTGAAATTCTCTCAGCTAATTCTCTGGCGTTGCCACGCTCTTGTTGCAAAGCAACAGCCACGAAGTTGCTTGTGCATGACTTCGGCTCTTGCTTAGAGAGCGTGCTTCTTTTTTTACTCTCACAAAACTAAAGCGCTCCAGCATTAGTAAGTCAAGGTATTCTTATTTAATGTAGCGTACTCCCGCCGAAGGCTCTCAACGAAAGTTACCAATTTTTAGTTTCGTTGCGACTCCGCGTGAGGAGGGTTGTTTTCACACATATTATTTTAATATGTATGCGTTCTCTGTCTCTCTCGCTTTTTCTTGCTCTCTGTAAAATTGGTGACGACGCCGGCAGCATTACTCTACCTTAAATAAGTATACCTTGTTAGTAAGTCATGCACAAGCAACTTCGTGTCTGTTGCTTTGCGTCGTCAGCGTCAAAATACGTCACAGTTGCAGAAAATGTTCAATACAAACGCAAAAAAATAAATGCATATGTATGCATATTTTGCCAATAAACGTTTTTTTTGAGCCTTCGTTTACTGTACTATAAATTAATTATAAAAATTTATATTTTTTTTTTTCACTTTTTTCGCTTTAATTTTTTTTAACCTCATAACTCTTATGTATGATTCCTGGTTTTTGGAAACCTTTTATTAAAAAGAGAAAAATGGCTTATAGAAGTGATATAAGTATATGTGAGTTAAAAATGTGCTTTTTGGAAAGAATTTGTATTTTGAGGAATTTTTATTGTTTTCGCTTGGACACAAGCCCTACATGGTTCACAATTCCAAAAAAATCTAGTGAATTTTTCTTTAAATCTTGGGATCACAACTAAGGCGTATTCCAATCTTAATACATGTTTTTGTAAAACTTTTCATACTTACTGGTATCCGTTCATTGATGGACGTGGCATTTGTCATAGCCACCACAGATACGCCTACATTGAACTGCAGTATGGTGTTCACTGTAAGTCCAATGAAGAGCAGCAGCGCCTGCAGATGACGGAACCCCAAACGTGGAACTAGAGAGATAGAAACTAAGTAGTTCAAATTGTCAATCCAAGCTCATTTTGTTTGTGAGTTGAAGTTTACCTTGACGTTTTGTGCACAGCTCCGCTTCCGTTTCCGCTTCCAACTGAGCCGTTGCTGCTTCTGTCATTCTATGGCCCAGGAGCTGTCTCTGCCAATGGTAATATATGGTTTAAAAGTACTACCAGCAGATACAGTATCTAAACAAATCTGAATGCAATTATTTTCATTGTTTCGTATCGAAAACTAATGTGATAAATTTTACTATTGTCATGTGGGTTATTATGTACTCTTGTTGTTGTAGCTAGTTGGCCTATGCGCTAGTTGGTAAGTATAATAAGCAGTTACCTTTGCTTGGGTATTGTATTTATATATGAATATAGATATAGGTAATTGTTCAGGGCAGCAAATTATAGAGCATTTGCCAGCTTAGTGTTTGTTAGGCGGACATAGTAGTTAAAGCGGCAGCTCCAGGCTAATAATGAAGAAAATAAACAAAAAAAACATATTTAGTTTAGTCAATAGTTGGGTTGAGAACCTGGAATCAACTTTTGGATTGAGCTACTGTGGTTTTCGGTACATTTTTATACACCGTATCTTGAGGTGAAGGTAGACAAGGTTTGTGCAAATGTATGAACAATATGGTCAGGAGGCCAAAGAAAATTTATATAGAGACTTCCGTTCGTACTCTATCTCTACTCTATCTTGAAGATTAGGATAATGAAGAGGTAGGATAACCAAACATGGAGCTTTGAAGCTTAAGCCACAAAAAGACTAAAAGCGAAATGACAAAAAGTATCTCAAGCTTATACATAAGTTAAGCATATAGTATAAATGCATATAAAAAAGATACTGCGCTCTAATCGCATTTATGAAAAACCACAGCCAAATTGTATCTACAAGATATATTTTAACTGCGTGTGCTAAATCCAAGCAACATAAAAAATACATTGCAAATGAAACTTAGCTCCAACTTAGTTCGATGCATTTTGTTTGCATTTGCCGTAGTTTCGTCTAAGATACAGATACAAATACCATTACAGCTACAGATACATAACAGCAGATATAGTACAATGATTTTCAATCAAATTTAGTTGTTTGTTATTTTAGCATATGTGTTTGTTTGTTTGTATCTGTGTGAGTGTGCATATTTTGTCGATAATATCAACGAAAAGCAACAACAGCAATAAAAATTCAAATCTCAGCATTTACAATTGTATCTGACGCAGCTAACAAGATACTTTGCACACATCTAGACACATATAAACAAACACACACACACACACTTTTCTGCATGCTGCATGACAAGTTTGTGTGTGCGTGTGTGTATCCATGTGTGTGGATTTGTCTGTTTTGTTTTTGTTTGTGTTAGTTTTCAATGCTTTTTCAATTGTTTTGAAACTTTTCGTTACAATGCAACAAATCGTTTGCGTTTGCTGATGACAGCTGCTGTAGGGCGCTGTGTAGGGATTAGAAGGGGGCATGACCAGCCTACTGCAGCCTACTAATACCATTACAGAACAAAAAAAAAAAAAAAAATACAATCTGCCATAGATACACTTTCTGTCCCATGCAAATATTTGCAAATACGAATTTTTGTTTGCATTTTAGTGCAAATTTTGCAAATAACTCGAAAAGGTACCCTCTAAAAGCGTCCTCATGTTTAGATTTAATTTTTATAAATTTTATTTTAACAAAATGAGCAAAAGTATCTATAAAATTTGAGCACTTTCTTAAGTATGTTCGATGAGACGCCGTTGATCGTGGGGGTCGAATTCAATATAAGATGAAGATACAGTGAAACTTATTGAAATTAAACCAAATGCACCGAATAAAATTTGACTAATTATAGAAAAATAATTTTATGCTTCTTAATATGTAGATAGAAGTAGATAGCTCTTTTCAATGGGCGTTCGTAATCATTTTTCTCCATGATTTTTATTAGCCTCGTAAATATTTAGAGATGTGGTTGGGCTTAAAGATTGGATTGAATTAGAAATAATAAGAAATCGAGCCAAAAATGCGTACTAAATTTTAGAGGGCTTGGCTGGTTATGGAAAAAGCAGTACCAAAGATTTTGAAAATATTATGATGCAGATAAATTGTTTTCAATAAGGCTCTTAAATATATAAAATTTTCGTATTTTATAATGTAAAAAAATTCAACAATTTTTATTTGATTCATAAATAAATGTATACGAAAGGGACAAAAGGCCATATTAAAATAAAAAATAAAAATAGGATTGACTTGCCTTTATAAGAAAAATTTTAGTTTAATCCCATTTTTATTTTAATATGGCCTTTTGTCCCTTTGGTATACATTTATTTATGAATCAAATAAAAATTGTTGAATTTTTTTTTTTATTATTTATTTGAAAAACAAATATAAGAAAAATTTTAATTTTTTTTGTACTTAAATAAACAAAAATTCATATGCATCTAAGCAAAAGAAATAGCTAAAACATATTTTTAAAGGTCTCTGTTGACAACTTAGATGAAAAAAATGTTTCAAAATATTCACTAGCTTTGTTACATTTAAAAATAAAATTAGGAAACCTTTTTTAAAGTAAGCCATAACAAAATTAAACCAATTTTGATGTCTTTAAAAAAAAATTTTTTTACATATTTTAAAAAAAAACAATCTATAGTTTTCGTTTAACTTTTTTTATATAAAAAAACATGATGAAAGAAATTTTCACATTGTAACATTTAAATTAAATTTAATATTTTTAAAAGAAAATTCAATATTTTTTTAAAAAACGTGGTTAAAGAAAAATTGGTTCAAAAATATTCAGTAATTTTAAATTAAGCCATAGCGAAATTGAAAAATATAATTTATTATATAAAGGCTAAACATATATTCCATTGCATATTAAATAATTGTGCTTTAACTATAGATGTACATAAAACTTATTTAAAAAAATTAAAGAATATTTCATAATTACATATATATTTCATCTTTTTAATAAGAATTAGTTAAAAAAAATTGTTGCAAATATTCAGTAGTCGCAATTAAATAAAAATGTCTCGTTGAAATTGCAAAAAAATTTATCGATGAAGTTGAACTACATATAAAAGCAGAGACTGATAGAGATTCCAAAGTATTACCGTGATTTTAACATATCCAAGTTTAATGTAAGAGATACAACATGAAGCTTCGGAACCTTATTATAAATAACACTTAGGTGGAGTTTTCAGAACAGCTCAAATATCTAGCAGTGGTCTTAGACAAACGACTCAACTGGAACTCCCACTTAGAACAAGTGCTCTCCAAAGCTACTCGAGCTTTATGGGCATTCTTTGGCAGCACATGGGGCTTCAGCCATTGATGGTACGGCCCATCGTCACATATGCAGCCCTTGTGTGGTGGCCCAAGACTCAGCAAAATGTGGCCATTAAGAAGTGCAGCAAACTTCAAAGACTAGTATGCCTATCTCTCTCGGGAACTATGCGTACCTGTCCAACAGTTGTCATGGAGTCAGTCCTTGGACTCACACCACTGCACATTTTCATCCAAAAGTCAGCCATGCAGTGTCTACTACGTAGCCAGATCACATCTGGACTCTTAGCAAGTGACGCTGGTCATTCCCTTCCTGACGTATCGATCTGCTCTAGATCAGATCTTATGATCACGGAATTATTTCATAACAAGAAATTTAGATCTCTTCTCCGAAGTCAGGAGACTTGAGCTGATGGCAGCTCCTGTGAAAACCTTCGGTGGCAACAATGGTTCACGGATGGTTCCAAAACTGAGCAGGGTGTAGGTGTTGGAGTCGTTGGCCCCAACACCAGAATCTGAACTGTGTGCTATGTTGGGTACCTGGACACTCAGGAGTGGATGATAAAAACTAAGATTTAAAATTCTATTTTTTTTAATGCTAATGAAAAAAAATAATTTATGCTCAAAACAAGATATTACTAGAGCTTATTAAACCATTAAAGGTCAACGATTTGATATCAAAGCTTAATCTATGCAAATAGAAAAATTATGCAGATTTCTACATTAAATAAATAAATTTTTTTTATCTAGTTGACGCATTAAGAAGTGACTTTGTTTTCAAGATGAAAATTTAAGTTTTTTTTCACTTTGAACTTATCGAAGCTATATGAAGACTTTTCATAGATATTTGGCATAGATAGAGCTATCATGCTTGAGAATGTTTTTTGTACATTTAAAAAAATTAAATATAAAAAATGCAAATAAAAATATTATTATTAATACTATTACACAGGCCAACATGGTTTAGTTGTTGGAAAGCTAATGGTCATTTCCGTTGTAACCTCAAATATCTTAAAATCGTGACGTGATGGGCCAAATTCCGGACTCGGATTCTACGCAGAAAATTACTTCGAAAATGACCCTTAAACAACTAAACCATGTTGGCCTGTGTAATTGTCTCAAAAGCTTAATGCAAATGCTAATGACGTCGAGGCATATACTTTGTAACTTTGAATAGCCATAACTTTGCGAAAAAAAATCATAAATGATCGCTTGAATTTTTGCCTAAAGGCCTATACGTAGTTCGAAATATTTCGCACGGAATGACAAAAATTTATATAAAAAAATCTCATTTGGGACTTTTTTTTTATATGAAGTTTTGTCATTCCGTGCGAAATATTTCGAATTGCGTATAGGCCTTTAGGCAAAAATTCAAGCAAGTTATACTTCTAAAAATCAAAAATGCATATAATATATTTTAAAAAATAATTTAATGTATTGAGTTATTAAAAACAAACTTGTCTGAGCGTGTTAAAATTTTTGCATATTTTGTAAATTTTTTTTTTTTTATTTAATGAATTTTTAAGTATATACTTGCCTGCTGATTCCTGCAAAAACAATTGGAAAAAAATAAAAAAAAAAGAGTTTTGGAAAAAGTTGAGAAATCACAATTTTTTAAAGCTCAATAAAAGTTCAGTTCGCAGTTCGAAACATTTCGCACAGAATCACAAAACTTCATATAAAAAAAAGTCCCATTTGGGATAACACATTTGGGATTTTTTTTTTATATGAAGTTTTTAGGCCTTTAATCAAAAATGTTGTTAACTTACAAAAGCTTCGTAATTTGCTTAAAAAGCGTTTTTACATACATATATCATATCACATTATATTGCCTATTCAATAAACACTTTATAATATCTCAGCATTAACTTAAAATACATTCGCTGTTCGCTATAGCGAGTCTCCACTGTACACGCATATCTCTCTAAATTGAAAACAAACAGCACACACTCTCAAACAAACTCACGCAGTCAAAAGCACATGGCAAAACATTTTAAGAATTTATTTTTATTCTTTTTTGTTTTTATTGTTAACTAACATAAGTATTTAGAAATTTCTTTTCGAGAATACGTTGATTTCTTGGCAAACAAATTGCTAGACTATTTGTTTTTATATTTCACAGCAGCAAACTAAATATTTATAAATTTTCCATATATATTTTTATTATCTTTGATTTTATCTATTAAGAACTAACAGATTTGTTTGCTCACACAATTTTGTTGGGGTTTTTATTCAATTTTCACACAAGTTGTTGCAACAAGCTTTTTATTTTCTATTTTTCTATTTTTATGCACATCACTTTATGTTTTTATTTAAATAAATTTAATATAAATTATTAAGTCTATTAATTTGTTGCAAACTGATGCGCCTCGTTTTGCTTGCGTTTCGTTCAACTTTGTTTATACGAATAATGAATACATAGTAGTAGTAACAACAAATTGGCTGGCAATCAATTAAATAAATGCTCGCTTTGGACGCAAATATCTAGTGATAGTAGCGTGAGTCACGCGTGAGCGAGTCATGTGCTAGTCATTAGTTAATTAACTAATTTTTAATGCTTTTAAACTAGCAGCAGCATGTGAATTACAATGTTAATGGGCTTATAAAAGAAATGGATTTTGGTATGGGAATATAAAGACTAAATGATACCCTACAATGCCGAATATTGAAATCGTGCTTTAACTATGTTAATACGATTAATAGTTATTTTTTTTGTTTTACTTTTCGGACTGTTACTAGCAATTAATGGAACTTCAAGATGTAACTAAAGAAAGTTACAAAGATATTAATATACTTCTAATCAATTTTTAAGTAAGTATTTATTTATTTGTTTATATAATTATAAAGTAGAAGTTAATTCTAAGTTATAAAATGGTTTGTAGGCCTTCAGGCTAACTTATTTTGAATGTTTAGGTATTTTTGGTCAAGTGCACCCTGAAATTTTTATACCCTGTACCTATAGGTACAAAGGGTATACTAGATTTGTGCAATGTATGTAACGGACAGAAGGAGGCGTGGCAGACCCCAAGTCCTTTATACCAAAATGCTTATCATAACCTCGGGTAGCGATTGAGCCATATCCGTCCGTCCGTCTGTCCGTCTGTCCGTCCGTATGAACGCCTAGATCTCGGAGACTATAAGAGCTAGAGATACGAAACTTTACCAGCTGGTGCGCATATTTCCTAAGCAGATGATGTTTGTTGAATCATGTCAATATCTTTCCCCGTTCCTCTGCTGTAGATTTTCGCGGTTTTTAGCCACACCGTTTAATATTTTCATCTGAAATTTAACAGAGCGATGCGTTGTAATTACATGCATATATGTGTAAAAAATGAACAAAATCGGACAAATACAACAGAAGTTATAGTCAAAAATGTGCAAATTTCACCACCCCTTGCCAATAAACTGCGTCAATATTTGACTCTACGCAATTATGGCTACAAGTGACCTAGAATCACAATTTTTGGTAAGCTCATTCATGTGGCTCTAATGAACAAATCCACATCCAAATTTTATCTATGAGGTCCCCCCACCCCCCGCAATCCATTTACCGCGTTTTTTCCCACACCCCTCAACATACCAACTTGAAACTTACCCCGTATACTTTAAATAAGTTCTTTGTTGTAACATTCGAGTTTCATCAAAATGGGTACAAATTTAGGGAACTTATAGGTATAAATATCGATTTTCACCAAAAAAAAATAAATTCCAATTGGAAAGTTCTTAGATGGAATATGCAGGAAAAATTGTTTACACAAAAGGTACAGGGTATTCCACTGTCGGGCACCGCCTCGACTGTACCACATTTTTTTTATTCTCTTACACTAGTTTACACGAAAAATGAACCTTCGTAAAAAACTTTAGGATAATTTTAGGTCGAGTGAAACGAAAATGAGATATTTTTTTTTCTTAAGCACCGTTTTCGAGATTTTTTCGAAAAACAACATTTGGGCACTTTTTTCAGTTATTCGTCAACATCTCGTGAACAAAATTTTGTATCGTCATGAAAGACAATTAGATCGAAAGGTATTGGTGCTCTTTACGATACTTAAGAAAAAAAAATTAATATAATTTTCGTGTAAGTAAGGATTGTACAAAAATGATTTAAGTTTTGCATTTTCGTTACAATAAATTAATTTTTTTAATTTAATTTATTGCGTTTCAATTTAGTTATTTCTTTTTTTTTTCACCACAAAATTTATATTTAAATTTTTTTTTTTTAAAATATTTTTTTTTTTTTTTAATTTTGCATTTTTGGTAGAATTTTTTTTAGGTGTAAATTTGAATCAAATAGACTAGTTGCAGCAGGAAAAAAAAGTTATTAAAAAATTGAATGAAAATATTTTTTTTTTCAAAAGACGTTCAAAATTATAATGCAATGTTCGAATAATTATAAATGACAAACAATAAAAAAAATTGCGCAAACTTAATCAGTAGTACTGTAAGAAAATAGAAAAGCGTTTTGGGAAACATTTTTATTTTTTAAAGATATCTCAATCAATATTATCTATAAATTATAAACTGTAATAAACACTAGTTGAACAATTTTAAATTAGTTTGTACTAATGTACCCTAAATGATCGATCGATATATAATAAATTTCTTTTATTAAAGGCCCATCCCAAAAAAGTGAACTTTTTTTTTTATATGATGTTTTGACATTTCGTGCGGAATTTTTACATGCTGCGTATGGCCCTTAAACAAAAAGTGTTTTACAATAGTTTTCATATTTTTAAATTATAATGAAAAAGACTAAAAATTGTAGGTACTTAATTATTTCACTAACCAAATACTTAAATAAAAATAATCAAAACGATGTACTATTATTATTTACACGTACTTCTAAAGAATCATTATTATTAAGCCACCAGTGGCCCAGATTTTCATATTTTGGCCTAAACCTTGTCATTACCATAATAATTTTTTATATATATATATAATAAATTTTACACACGTGTTCCTAAAGAATTGAACTATTTTTCTGGGAAGAACACTAGAACAAAATCGTGAAAAATAAAAAAAAAATAAAAAAAATGTTTAACTTAATTTAAAAAAAAAAAATGTTAATTGGAATTGGACCATGTTTCATACAGAGGTGGGTATGAGCTCCACATACATTGAAAAAATAGCCTATACCCAAAATATTGAATGGCCTCAAACAGTTTTAGCTTTGTAAGCCAATTACAAAAAGACGACACCAAGAACCAATCTGGTTTTTAAAAGTTATAATTTTTTTTGCATGCTCTTTTAATTTTTAAAAAAAATTTTCAAAAATCCATATTTAAATTTTTAGGTTTTTTTTGTCAAAATTGATAATTTTTAAATTTTTTGATTTGCATCTTCAATCAAACTGGTTTTAAAAGTTATAATTTTTTTGACATGTTTTTTTAATTATCGAAAAAACAATTTCAAAAATCCATTTATAATTTTTTAGGTTTTTTCGTCAAAATTGATTATTTTTACATTTTTTGATTTGCAGCTATAAAATTTACAAATTGTACATTTATTTTACAGTTTAGTACAACTTTTGAAAAAATGGTTAGTAAAGCATTCAAAATATAGTAAAATTTCCTGGGAGTCAATGTTTAAAATTTAACTTTTAGATACAAAATTCAATTTCCGAAAATCGGGAGGAATTACATTTTGTTGTAAAATATATAAAGTTTATTATAAAATTTTTTTCGATCAAATTTCGAGTGGTAGTCGAAGGTACACTTAAAGCAAAGTAGCCAAATGATAAAAAAAACCTACAAAATCTTTCTAACTACTCGAATATATTTAAAACCAAAAAGTTTTTAAGCTGAATTTTATTTTTTCTCTGAAGTAATATTTATAAATAATAAAGTTAAAGAAAATTTCGTAGCTACATGTATTATGGTAAATGCAGGGTTTTTTTTCTGTAAATTTTCGCGAAAGCTCATAAAATACAAAATGTCAACTTTGATTGCCAATTACTTACAAACCACTAATTATAATTTAATAATTGTTTTTTCACAGCATACCTTAATATGTATAAAATCATATTAAATTGCCATTTTGTCCAAATTTTGACTTTCTTCTGCGGGACTTTTGGCCAAAATCTGGCTACGCAAGCCCATTGTGCAGTGTTTACAAACACATTTTTTACAGAGCTTTATAACCCTAGAGATAACGACAGATTTTTATTGATTTTTATTAGCTCTTCTAAATGAATGATAAAATATAGGGCTACACAAATTTTTCTGAACTAGACCACTCTTATATACCACTTCTTTATTGGAGTCTAATAAATGTTATGTTGTATTTTTGCCAAAAAATTAAATTTTCTTTAAAAAATTCAGATTTCCAAAAAATTCAACTTTTCTTACAAACGAAAGATATTTTGGCGTTTTTTTTGGTCTGGTCCAATATTTTTGGCAGCGATCTCTATTTTTGCTTCGAAATATGTTGGCCAAAAAAAAAGAATAATAATGTACCAAACAATTTTTATAGGACTTTTCTCTCGGTTCCGATTTGCTCATGAAGATCTAATTCTTTATAGTAGCGTGTTTTTGAAAACAAGTTGCTCTAAGAATAACTATAGGAATTTGATACACAGTCAGCCTAGATTTAAGGGGAGCTCTTTGAGTTCGAAAGATAACATGGCTGAAAACCAAACAATTCTTCCGGATTTTGTTGGAGGAGCAGATATCAACTTTATCAGATATTTACTTCAGTTTCTCTTTTGGTTAATAGCTCTTGCTTAATCATATGTGCACAAAGACATTAAAAATCGGAAGCTGGGCAAGCGGAAACCGATATCGACTTAATTCAGCAAACTTAGTCCGGAGCTTATTTGGGATTGTAAGCATCACTCGACTCCGAAATTTCTGCGATCGAATTTTTCGTTCCATTCCTTACATATATTTAGTTAATTCCATGTTGTTTTTTTTTCTTTGTTATAAAAATTAGCTCTTTTTACATAAATACCTTTTTTAATCGGTATAAAAAGTAGCTCTTTCTACAAAAAAAAACACCCTTTTTTTATTTCATGATATATCAAAAATTTGCTGATTTTAAATAAATAGACAACATTCCCATTTCTTCACATTAAAGAGCAATAAAAAGTGCAAAGCACCATTTTAATTTAGCGCCTGCTGCTTAATTAGTATAATTATGAAGAAAAAAAACATTAATTAAACATTAGCTTGCATTCAAACGTAACGCATGCACGCTATACACTCATAAGCTGCCTGCTCTGCCACAACAGCGGCACACGTAAACACAAAACGAACGTTAGCTGGCGCCAGTGTGCACAAGATCTGGCGATCAGCTGCCTTCACACCGGCATTTAGCCGAACTCAACTCATTTTTCGTTGAGTTGCCTACGAGAGCGTGTGTGTGAATAAAACGAACGCAACACGCGCAAACTAATAAAAGTGCCGCTGCAATCGTCGTGTATTTTAAATTGTTTAAACAAATACACAGAGTTTAATGTGCGTGTGTTTAATAGCGGAGCACAGCCATAAAAGTCGTAAACTAATAAATTGCATTCAATTTAACTAAAAACGTAAATTCTTTAAAGTAAAAAAAAAATAAAAAAAAATTGCGCGCTTCGAAAGCTTTGCGCACAAAGCAAAACGTGAATAAAAAGCCGCTAAACAACGCGAGCCAAAAAGTAATACAAAAAAAAATAATACAAATAGTGACGACACAGTGCACACAAATGTTATTAATAATAGTGGCGTAGTATACATACACACATATAAATAATTAAGTAAAATTTGATTTTGATGTTCGTTATTCTCGTTTCAAGTTAATTCTCGTATTAAATTTATTTGCGCATCTTCCTTGCCGCTCTTTCGTACATCCTGCTTTGTGCGCGTTGCGCTTTATGCAAATTGTTATTGTTTTCGCCGCATTGCAGACGCGTCGTCTGCGCCGTTCGCTCTTATAAGTTAAAGTGGAACACGCGTTTTAAAATTTTTACCCTTTACACTGTGTCCGTTGTCCTCATACTACTTTTTTTGTTATTTTCTAATTGCATTCTAGTGCGTGTTTGTGTGCGTGTGTTATCTCTGTTACACCCACACGGCTAAGCGCATAAGTTTAGGCGGCTCGGCTTACAACAAACCGTTGTTTTGTTTGTATGTGTGCGTGCGTGTGTGGGTGTCTCATGTTTTGTCTCTTTTTGCCAATTTGCAGTGTTTTTGTGCGTCTCTTTGAACGTGTTTAAATTAATAAAGTGAAAAAACCAAATTAAATATTTTTAATAAAATTATAAAAAAAATCAACGTCATTGTTTGTCTTGTTTGCATATCGACAACGCATACAATAAACAACGCCAACAAAAACAACCAAAACAACTACAACAGCAAACTCATCGTTTTGCCAGCTGCTATTCATAGTTTTTTTGTAAGTTTCGTTTGTTTAATAATCTTTTGTTTGTTAATATTTATACAATTATTTATCATTTACTTATTTGTAACTCACGCTTTTTATTGTTTTTGTCTGTGCGCTTTTCTTTGCTTTTATTGCTGTGACGGCCGACTGTCCGCCCGGCCTGGCTACCTGTTGCCTGTGCCCTTGGAACACGCTGCTGTCACTCTATCGCGCTGTACTCTCATGTTCAGGCTCTCTCTTACACACTTGCACACCTCTCCATGCACATGTTGCACAGTGGGCGAAAAGAACCATTGAGCTAATCTTTGTAACTAATTGTCAGCAGCTGTGTGATCATGCGAGGTTTAGGTGGGGGTACTGAATATTTGTGTTTATTACAAAGTTTAGGGCGTGTTGTACCAAGTACTATAATGTTTATACCAATTAGTCAGAAATCACATAGTGCATGAAATTTGAGCAGGAACAATTTTTATTGCATTCACACCTGGATGTGACCAGTCCAAAACAACTAGTATTCTTCAGTCAAGTGCTTAACAAAACTGTATCAATGCTGTGCAATAAATTTGTTGTAAATCCAGAAAATTTAAGTATTCGAGTTTTATGTTTCAATATTTTCTGTACTTTACTGGAAAGTGAATAAGTATTAAGTTTGTACAAAGAAAAAAAAAAAGTGTAACACCTAAAACCTTTATAGCAAAAAGGTCAGGGCGACAAAGCGAATCGATTTAGACGCGTCGGTCTGTTTATCCAATCCGTCTGTGCATATTGTCTGTTTCTCGTATACATACCAAAAGACTTAGGAACATGCTATTTTGCCACAAAAAACGTCTACTTCTTACATTCAGTTTTTATTTTGTATTGATCCACTCTTTTCCCCCAATAGAATTTTTGGGTTTACTCCTGCATATTTTTGCCAACAACATTCAAACTTGCCGCAGGTTTTTCTTTTTTGAAAATTAAGAATTAATAAGAATTATTTTCTTAGAAAAACATATTTTTTTATTGATTGGTCTTGGTTTACATCTGTTCAATACTTGTCTCCATAAAAATTGTTGTATCTAAACATGTTACTAATAATCGGACTCATCATAAATTTTTTGCTGAGATTAAATTTCATTTACATTGAATTTAGCGGGATCGCATCTGTTTTTGCCCACTGTGCGTGTGGCTGCCTCGCTTCATTGCCAACGGTTATGTTTGCTGTTGTCTGATTGCGCATTGTTTTTGTTACTTCAATTCGTACATTTACCGCGTGTTTCTTGACTTTATTGTTGTTGCACTCATACGCATAATTGTTGTTGTCTTATTGAGTAATCCAATATGAAGGCTCTCTCACCTATAAGGCTTAACTCATCTAACACATTGCTGTGCTTGCTGTTTTTATCGCCTTGTCCTGCTTTGCTATGCTCGCTTTGGTTTTTATTATTTTATGTGTTTTACTCAGTTTCGGTTTCAATTCAGCCTTTCTGTTGAACTTCATTTACCACAAACTACTCTGCTTCCTTTTTGGTTTAATTTCGCTGACTCATTTTTTTGCCATATGAAATTTGAATACCATTTTATTTTCGTTCGCTTCTTCATTTTCTTTATACTTGGTCATACAAAAAACATCAAAAATCTGTATGTCTGAGTTGAAATGGTTGACTGTTGTTGGACTGTTGTGTGTATGTGTGATCATACACTGCTGCTCATCTGAATAGGTTCAGTAGCCAGTAGTACGTTTGGTGGCAATTACTTTTTTATACATTTTTTGACTAAAGGCCTATACGCAGCACGAAATAATTCGCGCGGAATCGCAAAACTTCATATAAAAAAAAAATCGCCAAAATATTTGGTTGCTTGAATATATTGGCCAAAAAATTATGTAATTTTTCTTTAAGTTCTTTGCAAATAAACATTGTGGTAGAATGTTCATACTCCCAATTTCTGTAGGCTGCCTAGAAAATAGTTCAATTTTTTATTTCCGGAATTCTAAATCTATTTAGTACATATACATATTATTTAAAAAATGTTGAGGAGTATTGTCAATTAATGGCATTTTAAGTGTTGTTATTTTTTTAGCCTTGAACTAAAAGCGCTTGGTTAATTTGTAAAGAATCTTTACCTTAAGGCGGTAGCTTAACCTATAAAAGTAAACCGTTTTGTTACTAGGTAAAAAATATTTAACATGTAAGCTAAGAAATCCAAGCTTCAGTTGATTTTGATGTTAATTTTTACGACGTTTCTGAAAACTGACAGTTTTTACAAGTTGCTGCGCCATCTCTATAAACATTTAGAATCTAATGCACACATATGTATATATATATTTACATGTATGTATATGTATATGTTTGTATGTACTTTATAAACACAACTTGCGCCGTTTTTTTTTTTGACACAAATGATTGCACTATGACTGATTTTTTGCCACGTTTGTACGTATGTACATACAAGTCAAACAGTAACAAAAGCTTTAAATAACAATAGTAAAATAAAAATAAAAGCAACAGAAAACAGTAAAAGTCATTAAAATATCAAATTAGCGTCTGGCATACAGATTTAGTAAGTCTTCAATTATCGTTGACGCCAGCATGCGCTCTCTCGCTCTTTATCACTAACTCTCCCTTTGCCTACATTTTCGCACTGCTTTGTCTGGAAACTTTTTACAGTTTTTTTTTTGCTGACAACAACGAAAACAAAAAAATCGAAAGTAATATGTGAAATGTGGCACCCACAGAAGTTAGTTCCCAACTGTTGCTGCATATTTCGTTCCCTATAGAGCGGGCCAAGCTTCAGGTAGTAGTAGTATATATAATATATTCTTTTATTTTTTATTTTTTTTATTATGCCGCTTATCAGTTATGGGTAGCAAACTGTCCCCAGTTTCAGATAACACAATTTACATGGTACATCAATTTGTTGCGCCATGTTCGTAATGCCATTGAAAGAAGGGCAAGGTTAGGGGGTGTGTACATGCGGTTTTTTTTTTTACTCCCCGCCGCCTAGTATTTTAAGTTAATTGAAATTAAAATTGGAAAAAAAACAACAATAAATTGACAGCGATAAAAGGCAAGTGAAAACACGTTTTACCTGTGCACTAAACTGAGTCACTGGGTTGAAAGAACTTTTCAGTCAAAATAAAATTAAAATACAATAATAATAAAAACAATCAAATCATTAAAACCATTAAAACAAAAACAAAATAATTACGATTTATGGGTTTAAGAACCAGTGACAAAACCGGCTAGTCCCAACAAACAGCCGCCACATTTAAAGCTTGACTGAGCTATCACGGGCTTAAAATCTTGGAAACCAAAAAAAAAACAACAAAAATAACCAGGGCATAGATCTTTTAACTGGCTGGCTGACTGTTACATATTTGGGCAGCACATGTTAATAAGTAGTTACACTGAAGCTATACCCTGTTCGATTTTGGAGCAAGAAGTAGCATGGTTATGGGAATAGACTGAATAATTCTTTTTTGAGAACTGTGCAATGCACATGAAATGGGAGAAGTAGACGCGACAGGCCGTAAGTTCCGCTTATGATATTGCTATAGCCATGTCCGACTGTTTATCTTTCCTTGTAAAAATACAAAGATCGTAAAAATTACGCGTTATCCATAAGCAGTTGAAGTGCGTGGAATCAACTTGACATTGCCAGTGACGCATTCTTCTATTGCAAATTTGAGACCAAATATAGTCGAACTTCCTTATCACGACCTACTCTAAAGCGAATTCTTCCATATTACGATTTTTCTATTTAAAGGCCCGTACGTAGTTCGAAAATTTTCGAAAAAATTTCCCCAAATGGTAATTTTTTTTTATATAATGTTTTGTCATTCCGCGCGAAAATTTTCGAACTGCGTATGGGCCTTAAGACCCAAAAATCCCACTTTTTTTTAATAGGAAGTTTTGTCATTCTGTGCAAAATTTTTGCACGAACTTTAGGTGGGAAAAATTGTCAAAATATTTAAGATGAGATTCCTCTTCTTTTTTTTTTACTTCTCTTGAGCCGCGGTGGGCACGAAAAATAACGGAAAGAGCTCTACAACAACATCTACAACAAAAGTGTAAACTAAACCAAATTTTACAACACATTCAAAGACACAGAAAAGTCATATGAGTTTATATGACAATTTTAGTTTACCAAAAAAAAAATTTGTTCTTATAGTTGCCAAATCAACTACGTATATTTCTGTGCTAATAAAAAGCCCTGTTAGGGTCGCACAAGCTTCCTCGAGTAGGGCGAAACGCGCACACTGCGTGTATTGTGTTTTTGTAAAATTGTCGGAAATAACGGAAAGAGCACTCGGAGCAAAAAGAGCCAAGGCGTGCCTTGCTCTTAAGTTTTATAACTATCATAAAAGCTTTATTTTCTTGAACGTATGTTTTTAATTGGCCATGAGCCATTCAAATTCAACGTTTTGTAACTAGGTTGCCATAGAATAACCAGTTCCTTGAGGAAATCTATCAAAATCGGATATCTTTTGCTATAGAAGCTAATGAACCATTCAAACTCATCGTTTTGTAACTGGGTTGACACGGGAGAACTAGTTTCTTAAGGAGTGTTTTTAATATCTTCAGCAACGTTGAAATTATCAAAATCGAAGAATCGAATCCAAGAAACGATTTTGCTGTCGAAATTTATGAACCATTCAAACTCATTATTTTGTAACTATGTTGATACGGAAGAACTAGATCCTTAAGGAGTGTTTTTAATATCTACAGCAACGTTGAAACTACCTAAATCGGAAGAACTAGTTCCTTAAGGATTGCATTTAACAACTTTAGCAACATTATTTTGAGCTTACAAGAACTCTTTTTGCTATCGAAGCTCATGAACCATTTTAACTAGGTTTCCACAGAAGAATTTGTTTCTTAAGAAGCGCGTTTAAAATGTTGAGCAAAATTCAAAACTCGAGCTTTCAAGAAATTTTGTTGCTACCGAATCTGAACCCCAAACAATCAAATGATTTATCATAGATATTTTTGATAGCGTTTGAAATCTGTTTTTTCTTGTTTATAGTTTTTGTGAGCTATCAAAAACTCATAAAAATTGTATGAGTCAAATTTAGCTAATGCTATTCAAAACCAAGCGCTTAACTAGATGAGAATACTCGGATAGAAGACACAGTTGAGTCTGCCCAGAACAAAAATCTGTCATAAAAACTTTTGGTGCATATTTTATTAGATAAACTTATTATATCTTTCAGTTAAACTTATATTTATCTTAAGCTTAAAAGTATATCTTAATTAAAAAGTTGCAAGTACTTACCTATTTGAATAAAATTTAAGTCAAGCAAAGAACTTATTGGAAGCCGCACGTTCCTTTAATTCCGATTGGGTATTGCGATAGTACTGTCTTCATGTGTGTATCTTTAAGTTCTGTCTGTCGGCGTTACGTTTTCGCCTCAATGCTATTTCACATACCCTTACTTTGCTTGCTGTACATAGAATCGTACATATGTACAGCCGTACATACGAAACGCGTTTAATAAATTATCAAGTTGAATGCCCAGTTTCAAAATTTTAACATGTATGACCTTGAACACAAATTTTCGACGCTTTAGGCTTGGGTTCCCATTGTGCGTGTGATGGTGTGTGTGTGTGTGAAACTGATTGTTTGGTTTGTGTATCTCGAGTTGTTCGAGTTCTTAAGCTTTTGCTTGAGTTTTATAGTTGCTATGTTTGTCGTCTTTTATTTTATTTTTTTTTGTATCTTTTCGACGCCTTGGCGCGTTACAAACATCAACAAAGAGAATGAAGAGAGACAAATTTCTGTTACACTCTGTTTCTTGGTGAAACTTTTGACAAGTGCAGGCGCAGGCAACTTTACTTTGCTTAATTAACGGGGCAGTCATACAAATTAACTAACGCACATGCGTAACTTGTAGATACAAAGATACAAACTTCGTATATGTATAAAAATATGTTGTACTCCATGCAGAGATTGCTTTTACGTCGTCTGCTTCCTCAGCTGCAAATGATTAATGATAGTTCCATTTGTTTTTTTTTTGTTTTTTTTTTTGTTTCCCTTTTTTGTTAGCGAACTTGAGTTTTTAAATTGTGCGGTGCGTAATATCTCAAAATTTGTTATAGTAGGCTCTTAGCTGGTAATTTCGGTAAATGAAACCGGTTCTTGATTGCCCTAGAGGAGCGCTGCTGCTACCTTTTGGGTTACGTAGTTAGGTGTCTTTTGTATCTTTTTTTTTTTTTTTTTTATTTTTGCGCCCATATAAGGTCAAGTTGATTGCGTCTTGTTGTCTACGTTTACATGCAACCAACAACAACAATTTACGCCTACAATAATCTAAAGATAAACATTCGCCTTGACTTGTTCCAAATACGAATCATCAATTTATTCTTTTCAACATTTTCATGGCACTAAGAAAACATAAAATTTTCATTGATTTGTACTGGCAGACAGTATATAAACAGATGCCTATTAAAACATAGACGTTTAAGATGCCGCTGGCCCTTCTATTATTTTTTTTTTTGAGTTGCCAAATAGATAATATGCTGTTTTATGTACGGCTGATAATTATGTGTAGTATGTGCAGTAAAAGCAAAAAATTTTTCAAAAATGTTTCCATCAGAAAGTGATTATTGAATAGTTTCTGAAATATATTTAAAAATTTTTACTCCACTAACTTGTCATGTTTAGCCATGCAATAGTCTTCGAAAGCGTTTTTCAAAATGACTAAAAAGTAAAAGGTTTAATTTTTCAAAAAAATCATACATACTAAGTTTAACAAAATGTACTTTAAGACGCTTAAAAAAATTGTTTTCCATAATCGTATTCGAAGTTTTTATTACTTAAATACATTATTTAATAGTTTTTTCTAAAAAATATATTTGGAAATTTTATTCAATACAAATTTTTTAGTTTTGTAGAAATTTTTGAGGATTTATTCAAATTGAGCTATCTTATGAAAAAATAACTAAATTAGGTATAAAAAACGAAGACCCGAAATATTTACATTTTAATTTAGATGTTATGGGATTTTTGAGTTCATGTCAGAACCCTAAAAAGTTGGGTATTTTTGGGCATTAGATTCGGATTCACCAACTCCATAAGCAATTTGTAAAAATAGTCTGCACTTCGAACCAGAAAATATATTTTTTTTTGTGAGGCTGTATTGAGTTAGACTTTTTGTTTTTAAAAAATTTTAGACGATTGTTTTAAAAAATTAATTTCTTGAGGCCGTTGTGCGCACTTTTCTGATATCTCCAGTTAATCAGGCTGGATTGGCGATCAATAATTTGAAAACTGTGATTCATAAAAATATATGTATTTTCGATTATTTAAAAAAATTTAAAAAAAAGTTGAAAATTGTAGAATAGTGTAAATTGTAAATATCTACAGTTCGTACTTGGTTGAGACGTGTACGCAATCTCAATCAAGCTGGATTGGCGATCAATAATTTGAAAACTGCGATTCATAAAAATATATGTATTTTTGATTATTATAGAATTAAGAAATAAAACAAAAAAAATTCGTACTTGGTTGAGACGTGGATGCAATCTCGTCATAAAAGTATTAAGGCCCGTTCGAATCCTGTCCAATTCTGTCAAATTAAAGCTAAAACTTTTCAAACTGTATTATTAAGTCGACCAATCGAGTCCGTCTTTCAGATCATTTTGTGATCTAAGACATTTTTAAAATTATAAGTACGAAAACTTTCAGAAAAAAATTGTCACTAAACTTAGAATATCTCAAAAACATTTTACAAAACATGGAAAGATTCGTTTGATTGTTCTGTTGACTGGGAATTATGCTCAAATATTCTTCAGAAATTCATATTGTGATCTAAGACATTTTAAAAATGATAAGTTAGAAAATAAATCTTTACGTTCAGAAAAAATTTGTCACTGAACTTATTATAGAATATCTGAAAAACATTTTACAAAACTGGGCCAGATTCGTTTGACTTTTCTGTTGACTGGGAATTATGTTCAAAATTTTACGGAAATTTTCATTTTTGTAGCTCAAAATATTCCGAAATCGAATTTGAACCAACTTCAAATAAAGAATTTTTTTTTAAAACGGAAGAGTAAATATGAGTTGCTTAAGGTAATTATAGATATAGCGTCGTGCTCTGGAAAACGAAAAATCCAAAACGAATAAATTTTATTATAATATTTTATTCGTTTTCGTTTTTGCGTGCTCTAAAATTTTTTGCTATCGTTATCCATTCATATATCCCTTACTCATAGTTAAACATTTCGAGGGAAATTATACTCGACTATGCTATTCTTATTAAAAGGGATTTTTTTTTTTATGTGAGACGTTAACCATATTTTATGCAAGTACCATGTTTGTGCGTGTGAACGTATAGCAAAAATTAGTTTTGAGCTGTGCATGCTATTTTTTGGGTTGAGTCGGAAAAAAAATAATTAAAAATAATTACCAACAAATATCTAACTTGAAATTGGCATATATATAATCTAAAAATATCAAAGAATATTTAAAAGATTATTTCAGTTTAAAACTCGTACACTTTTGAAGCTATTTTGCCAATTCGTCGAAAGAAGTCGGTTTCAAATCACATAAAAATTGCGTTTTGGTGAAATTGGGAGCAACAAAAATGTTGCATCAAAATGAATCCGAATCAAAAAAAATATTTGGTTTCGGATTAATAAAGCTTTAATAATTTAAAATCACATACCTTTTCAATTTGCGTTCAAGTGTATGAAAGCTTCGTATTAGCAAAGTAAACCTTTCCACCATGAACCTTATTAAAATAAGCCACAATTGCTCGTTGAAAAGTTATATGTATAACATATATAGCTCTAGCATCAGTCTGTATAAATATTTATTAATATTTGACATGATCGATCATCATATTTTTGGAGCTCACAAATTGTCGGAAAAACGTGTAAAAAAAAAACAAAAAAAACTCAAGCAATTTGTTCAAAAGGTGTTGAAATATGCAAATGTACAACATTATTACTTTTGTTGATTGGCCTTGTCACATTATGAGAAATTATTGGGCCATTGACAGTGTGACCAGAGCATAGAAATTTGTGGCATGCCAAGTGATTTGCCGCCGTTGGCGTCGTCTGTCGGTCGAATGTCTTTGGGTTAATAGCACTCATAATACACCACTTTATTAAACGTGCTCAATGGAATGTTACAATATCATCTAGATTACAAATGCTGCCAATCAATGGATATAAGCTGGTGGATTATTTTCACGTTAAAATTGTCAGTCTCTACGTTTCGGCTATCTTTATTCGTAGTTCCTTCTATTTATTTCATTTATTATCAGAGCGCACGTAAATGTCAAGCGTAAGCTGGTCGAGTCAGAAAAAAAAGAAAATATAATAAAATAAAATACATTTTGTAACTGTATGTCTGTGTTTGGCTTTTGATTGATAAGAAAATAAAGCGACAGCTGTTCGAAAAACGTCACATTGGGACCGCTTTATTTATATTTTCATTTCCATTTTCTTTTTTTTTTGCCGGCTGGTTAGGGTTTTTACGGCTGTAAAAAAAAGGGGTAGGACCGCTTATACAATATGTTTGTATGTAATTAGGGTTGTTTCTATGTCTCCTTTGCCTGGCAAATGTCAAGGGTTGCCTATAGAGCGTGTGATTTGTTTAACGTTGGTTTCCTATGCTAAATTCCATTGCAATTTGTTAGATACTCGAAAGAAAAGGCGTTCTTTGGCAACTTGTTTCTGTAGAGGATTGCAAGCTAATTGTCTGCGGTACTTTATTTTTTGAATGCAATCTTAACTATGCATTCTTGTATTTCGGTTATTATTTGTAGACGAAATTGTGGTCTGAGGATGTTAGGGTTACTATTGATCGCACCCGTTTCAAAAAAGTATCTGTAAGTCGAGTGCATTACAGCGTGCCAGATTTGAGAATTTCAGAGTTTGATTTTATAAATTTTCTGTAAATTGAAATTGTTTGTGTGGTAAGGAGTTCCTTTTTTTTTATCTCTGGATTACTAACATACTCTAGATACTCTCTGTTAATATATTCAAAACGTTGGAACCTGTTAGAACCTGGCTGTACAAATATGTGAACAAATTAATAATTGAGATGTAGTTAGTTAATTCGTTACTGGATACCGATTCATCAAAAACGGAAATTTAAAAAAAAAATATCATATATTTTAGGTAACCTACATGTAATGTAAAGCCAAGGCTGTTGCCTTGAAATATGGGGGTATAAGTGGCGTGGCAAAACACAAAATGAAATCTTAGCCTAGCTGGCCATATACGAAGTCTAAATGTCAAGATTTGTTCTCCTTGCTCTAATAGTGTACAAGATCCAGGAGTTCATACAGACGGACGCACATGTCTCGAACAATTTCCTTTGGGTTCCTGCCTGTATTGGAAGTATCTTTAGCGGGTTTCCGGCGTCTCCTTCTCTATGCTACATGCAACTGCACAAACTTAATGCATCAATTTTTTTAAATACATCGATTTTGTTAAGGTACAGTGTAAATTAACAGGTTTAAAAAATATTTATTCCAAGCAGCCACTTACAGCTCACTGGATATTTCTTATGTCTGTTTTGAACATTTTTCAGTTTTGAAGATGTTTTTAGAAAGATCTTTAAATTAAAAATTTTTTTTTTTTCCTAATTGATTTTTGAAATTTTGGATACTACTGGCAATCATCCTGTAAAATTTCCATAACAAAGTAAAGCTTCAATAAGGAAGAAAGTACTTTGAAAATTTTATAAGCTTAAATAACATTAACACAAAAAAATAAAAAAAAATGTTTCAGATCCAGAGATCAGAACATGTTTTTCTTATATTTTTGAGGTCGCTGAATTAAAATTCAGAAAACGAGGTATTTCGGAAATTATTTCGGAAACCTAAAGTGCTGGGTTTTTTTTTGACCCTGAGTTTGTTTTCAGCGAGCCCAAAAACATCTACAAAACGTCGGCCGACAATCGAGCTCAACAATTTGTATTCTTTTTTTATTTTTAGAGGTCTAGGATAAAATCTAGACCAATAAGGAAATTTCTTTTAGAAAATTCGGATTCAGCAACCTTT
This sequence comes from Chymomyza fuscimana, assembly GCA_949987675.1. NCBI lineage: Eukaryota > Metazoa > Arthropoda > Insecta > Diptera > Drosophilidae > Chymomyza > Chymomyza fuscimana. The sequence continues at coordinate 114,722,875 of OX465088.1, forward strand.
TTTTGTGCTGATTCCGAATCCAAAGCAGAGCGCACCATAATCAGATACTTCAAATGATTTTCCGTCAGATCTTCGAATATTTTTGTAGCTTTGTAATCACAGTTGATTTATTAGATAAATTGATCTGTGTACAATATATAATCTATCTTGTAAATTAAGGTATCTATTAAATTTTAAATTTAATTATGTCTCTTATCTTGACGTTGATTATAAATAAATACAAAATTTAACTTTATGCATAGATTTAAGTTATTTCTATATTTGCCCATTTTCTAACTGCTACAACATTTTTAACTGCCAAAACAAACTATTTCAAAATAAACTTTTCTTACTATTTACCAGTTATTTTTATGCATATACAAAACTATAGCACACATTTTACATATTTCTGTTTTTGTTTATTATGCGCTCAAAATTGCATTTAATAAAATAACTAAATATACTAATAGCACTACTGAAAATAAAATAATTAAAATGAAAATGAAAACTGTATATAAATGAAAACACTTAACGAAATGAAAGCAACAATTTATTATCTAAAAATACTATAAAAATAAAAAAAAATAAAAAAAATGTACAATATATGTTCATATTTATTCTATTTTATGCGCTTGTTGTGCTGTGAATTTTAGTTCAACTTTCAACACAGTTTAACTATCTCTCTCTCACTCTCTCTTACTCTCTCTCTCTGTCTAACTGATTCTGTCGCGCTCTAAAATATATTTTTTACACTATTTACATGTTTTGTATAATTGCGTGTCCCTGTTTCTCTGGCTAACATTTATAAGTTTTGACTAAACGATCTCTACCTCTTTTCTCTCCAATGTCTGTCTTTCTTTGTCTTTGCCTGTTTTTCACACCCACTGCAAGCTGTCTAGCGGTACATATTGTTATTTTTTTGGCGCCATTTTGTTTGGCATAATTCTAAACATTTATACACTAATTTCAATGCCATTTTTCTCACCATTAAAAATATGCCATCCCGTGTCTATCTAAATATGTATTATCTAAAACTGTTTAGAGCCCTTCTCCCCACGCTACTATGTATCTGCATATATGCTGTCCCATTCTTTGCAAGCCAAATATGCAGTCCCCCATAAATACCGCCCACACATGTACACATGCCACAAACTGAGATACACCCACACATATGCATATTATAGACCTGCCACTATACACATTGCCCACAAAAGAACCCAAAGTGTTTATCAAAAAAAAAAAAAAAAGATTCTTTTGAAAAATTATATATATGTATATAAAAAAAAACACTTTCATCCGTCGCTTGTTCACACATTTTCCGGCCACTGAAAATGCATTTTTCACCCAATTTTAAGAACGCACATGTTGCGTTCGTTTTTATAAACACATTTTCCACATTTACATACTTCCAGCAAGAGTTTATTATTTGTTTTTCCGTGTTTTCTCCATACAACTCTCTCAATTTCTTCCTCTCTGTCTCTCTCTCTCTGTATTTCTCTTTTACTATCTGCTGCTTGCTAAGCTACATTTAGCTTACATTAACTTTGCATTATCAACAACTTTAGCAAGTCCTTACCAACACTGCCCCCGCCCCCCATCAATACCTTGTTATAAGGCTCTATATAAGTGCTACTTATAAAACTTTTTGTACTCATATCGAAATCGTTTTGTTTCTTTTTCGATTCTTACAGAGTGTTATCCGCAAGTCCAGTGTGCAGTGTCTCTCTCGTTTAGCTCACAAAATCAACAGCGCATAAAATATAAAATAACAAAATGTCATAAAGGAATTATAAAAAAAAGCTTGAAATCAAAATTTATTGAATTCCTTTTAATTACCAAAAAAGAAAAAAAAGTCGCTTAATTCTTGTTCAATTATTTGCTTAATTTAAGTGAAATTGTTTCAGTGTCAGTGTGCCCATAAATTAAAACCTAATGTTCCAGCGCGATCTATAAATACTTATTGGTATTCATTGGATATCTCTTATTAAGCTACATACATATACGTATATATTTATTTAGTTTATTTTTTTAACTTTTGTTGTTTTTTTCCGTTGTTTGCGCCAGCATATGGCATGATTAATCGTTATTTTCACATAAAATTATATTCTATTAACTTGTGCTCCATCTGAGTGCCAGTTTTTCCAGAAAACTTATTTAGTTTTTCATTTTTGTGTTTATCTATTTTAAACGTAGCGCCAAGCTAAATATAAAAACAAAAATAAACAAAAAAATTGTTTTTAACAAAAGAAAATTTATAAATAAAACGCCGTTTAAGGAAGGCGCCCGCCTACACATGTGTGGGTCTCTCTAAAGTGGGTGAGTAAAACTAAAAAAAAAAAAAAAAAAATACTAAGCTAAGGCGTCTAGTTGTACACTATTTACGAGATAATAATTATCCAGATTCCATAAACATTTTTATAAAATGATGACCAGGGCAATGGAATCGATTTATTCGGCCCGTCTATATATTACGGAAAACTTACAAATATTTTAAAAGTTTTCGCTGAAGTCTGTGATTTTTCGAATGGTAACCAAACGCAGTCACACGGATGACGATAAATACAACGGATTGAACATAGAAGTTGCTAAGATTTGCTTTCATTTCTAGAGCTGCTATTTTCTCATACCGTATAAGAGTCGATATCTAGATCGGTTGGTTATTAATACAAATATGTAAAAGCGAGGGTTATACAAAAACCTACACATAAGGGTACTGACATTACCTAATTTTGAAGGTATATCTCAGAAACCCGGTGTGCTGGGGTCTGGGGTCTTTTCTTGGATTTGAATTCAGCTACGCCCAAAACATATAAAATTATCACGCACAACTGGTCTCGAAAAAAAATATTGTTGGCGTTTTTAAGGTTAGGATAAAAACTCGACCCGTTGGACCAAGTATTCGCATGCAGCGCTCCCCAGATCGCGACACTTATTTTGTGTGGCTGTGTTATAGTAGATGTTTTTGTTACCTATCGCTATAATAAAGTTAATTTAAATCGGATGTTTGCTTCGGATCTACAAAAAACACCCAAATTCCAAAAAAAATTATTCTTTTTTATGTTGAATTTTCATAAAAATCTTTCGATTTCTATGTTGAGGCCTGACATTTAAAGTTTTTATAGGCTATCCTGAACATTATTTAAATCTGATACCTTAAAACACTTCTCTTCGTTTTATTGATTGATTGATATAAAACTTCTTTCTATCCATCCCTAAACTTTATTTAAATTGTATAACTGTGAGAGAAAAAAACAGCCCAAAAATATTCGCAGACTTTTCTTAAGAAACCGTTTCCTGATTCCAGCCTTATATAAAACGTTTTTCTTGGCGCCCTTTCTTTGCAAAAAGACTAACCTCATTTTTCACCGACTCTTATTTTGATACGTCCTTTCGTTCCAATGTAAAAGTCAATATCAGTGCTAACACAGAAAACTCTTTCGCCCGAATTCGCACATATCTCAACTCTCGGCGATACCACCGTCCACCCCTTTCGGTTGAATTTAAAATCACTTGATTTTATTGCCACTAAGATTTGTTTAAATTCAACATTAAACAAAAAATGTAATAGAAAAAAATTGATATTTATATAAAAAGGTTATTCAATTATATATATTATATATATTCATGGATTTAATTTTAAATTATGACCAGAAAATTCGCCAGTATAATGAAGTAAGAATCCTTGACCAAGTCTTAGGTTCCAATGATTAAATTTCGGAATTTTTAATTTGACAATTATTCGTGGTTTGTATTGTCAAATTAAAATTACAAATTATGCTAAAAACTATAGCCGCATCCAATAATAAATTAACTTTCTTGGATCGCTATTAAAAAACACATAATTTAAACTACAATTATTTCCGAATAGTAGCAGCTCTATACTGCCATTCTCATTAAAGCGTATACATTCGGAAACAAGTGATCGAAAAGGCTGTAAGATTCGTGTGAGAAAGATTTTAGATTTCTCCGTCACCCCAGATAGGTTACTTTTAAAAAGCTAATATTTTGTTTCACCAACCCCCATGATGCACCCTAACATGTCATGACTGCCTGCAAGATACAAATTTTTCGGGCTACTACTTTAAATCTCAAGCTCTTTAAAATAGTGAGGACCAACAAAAAAGAATATCAACTGCTCACAAGCATCTCTTAAATCTTATCTATCTATCTATGTATATATATATTACACAAGGCCGTTTTTTGTGACATCAAAGGCTCCTAGACGGATCGCGCGATTTCAACAAATGAGGTATCAATCGAAAGCTATTTACACCTAGATGTGCAATAAGGTGTTATATTTTCGATTAAATCTATATTTTGGTGGATAGCGCTTAAATAAAATTTCAATCATTGCTATAAAAAGTGCTCTCTTTGGTTTCTCTTTGATCTTATTTTGCAATTGAGCATTGAAGACAATAGGTGTAAACGGCACGGCTAATCTGTGTCTTTCTTTTGTTGCCACATATGCGCGCTGCATTTTAGTTTCTGAAGCAAAATCAAAGTTCTTATTAGAAACTGACATCGACTGCAGATGTAAATTACGCGATTGACACGTTCGGCCAAGCGCTGCAGTTTTATTATGTATGTATTATTTTCTGCAAAGCTGTCTTAAAACAAATATTTTAGGCAACTACGATTAATATGAATTAAGGTTAAGTTTTAAATTTTGAACTCTTGAGGACCTGTTTGTTGCAAAAAGGTAAAACCTTAGTCTGCAGACTTTTTAAATTCTACAAACTTTTTAAGCAAATGGTCGCCCCAAAAATTTTAACTCATCCAACCACAAATTTTACGAAAATGTCATAAATTGTAGTGGGGTTATTTTTTGGGCGCTATAGTGTAGTTTATAGTTGGGACTAATCTACTAAAGCCCATGTCACTAGTCTTTTTATGCATTTCTTAAACACATAACTTAAGTTGCATACTTTCTTGATTCTTGACTTAATGCCTTACTCTAAGCTTTTTAAGTGGAATTAAGGGGTTTCTCCGCCCCCCGCTTAAGTAGTATATCTTGAGTGTGCCATAAATTTATGCTTGCATTTGACTTTGACAATAAGTCTAAGGTTGATAGGTTGCTGCCCTTATATAATGGTATACACCTTACCCCAACTCAACCTTTGATTAAATTTTTTATAGCTAGCAAGCTTTTCTTTGTCTTTGGCCTTGTCAAGTAGTCACAGTGTGCATTGGTAGTAGTTGCCAACCCCGCATGCATACACGTATCAGCTGAGCAGCAGGAACTATGGCGGATTTTAGAGGGTTACCCCAAGGCAGACAGCCAACATTTACCGGCAGTGGTAACCGCCTTTGCATGCTAAATAGAATTTGGCAACTGCATTGAGTTTGGCCAAAGCTCTCTTTCTCTCTCGTCGCACTGCTCTCAGTCATGGAATGCTAAGAGGTAGTTAAACTTGCTAAGCGCACAAGTGACATGAATGAACATCATCATTACGATGGCAGTAACTACAAGTACAACAACTCCAACAAGTTCTAGAACTGGAACTACATTTACATACGAGAAGTACCGCTTGGCGCAGTTATACTTATATTTTGAATTTACTTTAAAGTCTGCTCCAACAGATGTTGCCAATTGTTGAAGTGTGCGTGTGGGAAATGCATTTGTAATTGACTTGCTGCCTTATATGTATCTGGTATTCGGTGGGGACGGAGTGTAACAGACTACTGACAGCACTTGGGTAAACGATAAGCTGAGTTACCTGGCTGAGGGAGTAACCGCTGATGTCGACTGACTAATGCAATTTGGTGAAAACGTTTTGTAAATTGGATAAATACAAGCGATTAGCGATAGATACGATTGCCACCAATGGGTATTAAATTTATTTCATAGAATATAGAATGGCAAATTGGTTTGAGTGTTTGGATACCATTATAAGCTAGAATAATATTGGCTCTAGGAAGAAGGTAATCTTTGTTACTTAAGATGATGTAGTGATTGAGTAACAAGAAGCGCTCTCGTTCATTAGGGATTCAGTCGGTTTAAAGTATTTACAAGGCTTAAAAGACTTGGGAAAAACATACCGTGTCTATTTGCCTGCACAATGTTTGTCAAAGCTGAACACTTTCCAATATTGGTCATCTGCTTTTGTTGACCAAGTTACCCATCTTACACCGAACAGGGATAAGTGGTTTCCTTGATATATCGGAACACCAACTGTCGTCATCTCATTCCTTAAGATTGACTCAAAATTAGGAAATCGAGTTGTACGTGGAATCTTTTCGGAAGAGCTCAATCCGGTATTTGCCAACGCTATGCTTGTAAAAGCTGAACACTTTGCAACATTGGTCACTCTTTTATACAAAAGAAATCTACACTTGTTGACCAAATTACTTCACACTTGTCTAGTACGGAGTATGTTTTGAAGCTACATAAAAAAACACAGCATTTAGATTTAGAGGTTAGATGTTTTCATAATGTTTTAAGGGTCCCTGAATCAAAATACAAGGTCGAGTAAACCTCAGCACGTCAGGGTTCCGACATAACTTTAGAACATTGGACCTGCTGGGGCTTTTTGGAGCTTGGATTCGGATGCAATGATCCATAAAACATCGTCGGATTTCATGACTCGAAAAAGATTTCTTATGGGGTGTTTTGAGGTTATTTTAAAGCTAACAAAATAAACTGCTCCAAAAATTCCCAGGAGAGTTATTGTGAGGGTTATCTTAAAAACCTAACGTACTGGTTTTTTTTTACCTTGAATGTGGAATCAGCGTTCGCAAGAAAATATCATCGCCGGACAGCCTGTCTCGAAAACTATGTTTTTTGGAGCTATGATAGAAGTTAGATCCGTTGGTCTGTTCTAGCCTAACCTGTTGAAAGCTAACCTATTTATAAAGTTAGGTGTTTAAATATGTGAGTATTTTTTAAAATTCAGTTCATAATTGGCCAGAAGCTTTAATTACAGACAACATGCTAAAAAAAGTTATAGATACTTCTATACATCTTAAAAAAGTTGATAATTTTATTTGTAGTGCCTGAAATTTTAGCATTTGTCCCATAAGTGGGCTACTTGGTATTAAATCTATTAGCCTTTATTTTTACCATAAAATAGTTGTTGGCACTAACAATGCAAAAATTTTGCATAATTAAAAATATTTGTAGGTAGTATTAAAAGATTATTTTTTTTTACTACTTATTTCCATACAGAACTGTGGTTATCATGAAGTTTATTTTAAAACTTCATTATTAAAAAGAGTGTGCATTTTTTAGGTTTATGGAAGTTGTAATGGATATGATGTTCCGGAAAGTAATTTTAGCCAGATAAAACAAAACAGCGATATATCGGTGTCACAAAAATTTGCATTACCTTCGAGATTTAGTGACTTACTTTTTGTTTTTGTGACTCTTGTGTTGGCAGATAAAAACGACGGAGGAAAAATATCTTGAAATATAAAGCACTTTAGTTTAATCTGAAGAGATGTTTTGAGCAAAGCATGCAGAGGTTGCAGAAATACAAAATTCGATAACATTTCACCAATGCTTATTTTCTTGAAAAGATTAAGTGACACGATGACAGAAAGATACCTTTGAATTCATCATCTTTTATCAAATAACATTCCATGTTTTTTTTTTTATCTAACTTGTGCAACTTAGTTAGCCCTGAAAATAGAATTTAGCACTGTTCAACACTTTTAGAAAACTTTTTAATTTATTTCGACTATTGTTGGTAGTAGTTCATAGAAATGCATTTTCACCTTGTGCATTTTTTTTTTTTTTTTCATTTTTGCAGTTGTAAAACTTTGCATATTCGCAAATATTGTTTTACATTACTCTTAAAATTAACTTTATCCAGTTTTACGCTGCGTCATATGGCTATTCAGAAAAAAAAATAAAAAACTTTTTTTTATATTTGTTTTTGTACTAAGCCAACACTCGTTTCATATGCACTTTGCCATAAAAATAAAAATAACAAAAATAAAAACCAAACCACAACAATTTTTATTATTGTCGTTGTTGGTTTTGTTTTCGCACTAAAAGTGACGTGATATTTTTGGAAGCAGACGAATAAACAGAAAAAAAAACAAAACCAAATGAGAAAAAACGAATTTAAAGCTTAAATAAATAATTTAGCGGGTTAGCTGACTCTGTTGCTCTAAAATGACAGATCAGCTGTTTTAAGCAATTTTTTATTGTTTCAGATATGCCGCACTCTGAATGCGTGTCTTAGAGATGGACACGGGCTTCGTTTTGCGGCTTGGTCCGTCACGAACACGAAATGAAGCTCAAGCAAATATAAACATATTCTATTGAGAAACTACAACTACTATTTATTTTAATTTTATATCTCATTATTAATTAAGTAAATGTTGCTTGTAACAATTAGAAGTAAACGATTAAGATCCCACAGCGAATGAAATCGAATCTGTCTGTCTTTTCGCATTGAATGTTTCACATAGCCCTTAAGAATTCGGGTTCGTATAGTCTAGTTTTTGCCTTCAGCTTTTTAAAATTGGCTTCCAAATATTTTTTAATTTTCAATTTAAGAACTTGTTACAGAACTTCTGGGAGTTTCGGTTGGTATGATAAAATTGGAGCCCTTTTGGCCTAGAAGTAGTCCGATTAAAAACAAGCATTTTCTAAAAATTATTATGAAGAAGCTTAAGTCACCAAAATCGGTAATCGGACAATTTCGTTTTCCTATTCGGGTATATCAGCCTCTGTGTCAGTTTTTTAAAAACGAATGAACACTGTGGATATAATAAAAAGTATATTATAGTCAGTATGTAACTGGGCCTTTTGGTTTTTAATTTTAAAGGTGATCAGGTGGTCATAGTTAAGAAAAAAGAAAAAAAGATTTCAATATTTACAAAAAAAAATAACTTTAATAAGCTCATTATTCTCTATTAATGGTAGTTTATATTTTTATACAACTTTTTTATAAAACGGAATTCAATTTGTACAATTTCGTTTTCGAAATATTTACATTACAAGTGAGATATTTTTTATTAACATTATGGTATTTCGTTTAGTTCAAGGAAGAAAAGAATAAATGAACATGTTTGTTTTCCTTTTTTTTATTATATTTATATTAGGGGAATTTTTTTTTATTTTTATGAATATTTTTGTTTTAAATTTGTTAATTAGAATATTCTTCGTTGCGGGCATATGTGTCTACCAAATGAATTTTACGTTTCAGTTTTTGTACTCCATATAATGAATCAATCAATTTGTTTGTTATTTTCAGCGCTTCAATATACTTAGCCCGGTGTATGAAATTGAGCGATATCGAATTTTTATCATTTTATAGATATGTCGACACTAAAATTAGCTGAAACGCGATATAGCCATGCTGCAAAAAATGTATCGTATATCCGCGTGAGAAAAGGATTATTGTAAGATTTGTCGTTCCTTTCTAAGAACTTTTGGGTTTTTCGCATCTCGCGCTTGTTTGAGTAGGCTCACGAAATACGGCTCGAGCCGCTCCCACCTCTAGTGTGCACTGCTCTTCGACGCTCTTTTATCGTAGCGCTGATATAAACAAAAGCTCGTAGCAGCAGCAACAGCAGATTGTTGGTCCCACGCAGTTCTAATTTCAGACACTCTGACACCCGAAAGTGCAGGGGCATCTAGCCTAGCTAAATAGTTCTAAAGAGTGTGAAATAAATGTGCACCCAACTACACATACACAGTACATATAGTACTATATAATACTACATACTAAAAGTATAAATATGTACTATGTACATAAAATGATGCTATAGCTCTTAAGTGTCATCGCCTAGTAAACTATGCCACAATATTGGGGCACACAATGGGCAACATTGGGCACATTTGTACGTTGAGATTTTTAAGTGCATTTGAACATTAAGCATTTGGTACAACCTAAAAAAGGTGCAACTTTTAAAAATCTCTCTCTCTCTCTTGCTCGGGTTTCTCATTAGAAAATTAATTGCGTACAACTAGGAAATAGTATATGTCAAAATTATGGCATATTTAATTTTTATTATTATAATCGTGGACGTTGACAAGTGCAGTTATTAGCCAATTATGAGTTGTACTTGTAAATATATTTTTAATTATCATCCCATTAGCAGTTTGTGTGGGTTAAAATATATAAAAATCTACGAAATGGGTGGCAAGTCGATGTTTAAATACACTTTAGAGAGGCATACATTTCAGAGGCTACATTTATCAAGTGCTTAACCTTAAGCTTTTCGATTAATTAATTAAATAACTTGGCCTGTTTGGAAAATCGAAGCGCAATTCGATAAAATTAAAACGCAAGTTGGTCACAAAACAAACCCATAACATGTTGTATCTGCAACTTGTAGCTTTCCGGTAGATAACAATAATGTTGAACATCTGCGGCAACTTGTTTGCTATTTATGTAGTCTGTATGCAAAAAATCAAATTAAAACTTAAATTTAATAAATTAGCGAGTGACCAACAAAAAATAACAATTGAAATTAAACACTTGTTGGCATTCTGGGTGAAGCCCGTCGAGTTGCCTGCAAAAGTATCATTAAATTTCACTTAAGCTGCACCAAAACTAGCAAGCCAAACTTCAGGCGGACGGAGGCAACCAGCCAAAATGTGCCACAGAGAATGGCAACAGACAGACAATAAGCGGCAGGCAACCAGCTGGAGCCAGCTGGTTACGTGGTAACTCGAGGCAGCCCGGGAGTGCTTAAACTCGAGCCAACAATTGACTCTGCAAGAGAAAATAATTCGAAAGACGAAATGTATATACTCTTTAAGCAGTTAAATTTCTAACTGCTTTAAGCAGTTGATTTTTTTTTAATTTTTCATATTTGAATTTACCATTAACTTCTAAATTGGGGTTGACGCCTTCTGCGAGAATCGCACAGTAATAAAGAAGAAGAAAGAATGATACCCATTTTCCACGTTTATTTTACTTACCAACTTATATTTTTGGGATTTATTTTTTTTTTTAACGTAAGAGTGGACAATAACTTCTTAACATTTTTGTTAATTTTGGAAGAATCTGAAATCTAATTGCAAACGCTCTTTGAAAATATTAAGAAAATTATCATCATATTAAAGATTAAAATTTAAGCTTGTATCTTTCTATTTATATAGATACGATATCATTTTTCAATACCATTAAGTAAATAATTTTCTTTTATTTTATTTCTGGACCCAGAAAAATTAATTCAAATTAATCATCGAATATCGTGAATATAATAATTCTTCAAGTCCACAAATTGAAGAAATTTTTTGGAATTTTATGGGTGCTGAATGGCAAAAAAAGTTTCATTTCAGTTGTTAATTTTTTTCTTGTTGATCCTTAACTTAGTCATAGTGATACTTTTTTATTTTATTTTTTTTTTGTTAGAACAAAATTAAGTAGCAGAAATAATAATAAAAAAAAGGCAAACTTCGTGCGCCAAGCACGAGTATTAATAATATGGTGGAGAATCATTATGACTGTATCGTTTTAGCGAAACATCGTTTTTTGAGCCGCCTAAAAGGCCTAGCTGGCAGTAGATTCCTGAAAATATTTTTTAAAAACACCTTAATTTTTATTCATTTTAAATTGACACATTTCTTGTTTGATTTGTGAAAATATTCAACAAAAGTTTTAAATTGGGATAACACTTTGCAAGAGTCAATTTGGGTGTAGGATGGTGCTAATTTTTAAGGGTGTAGGAAAATTCTAAAAGGATTTTTTTTTTCTAACGAAAAATTTTTAATTTTTTAGTTCGTAATGGATTTCTTGGAAAGTCTTTATTTTTGGGCAAACCTATCCGATAGCTCCGATCGAAATATCTATAAAGTTTTGAAGCCATTTTATATAGGTATATGAATATTGAACAACTTCAATAAATAGTTGGTGTACGTTAAAATCGGGCACGGACGACTTTGAGATACCCTATACTATCACATTGCATTCAATTTCGGAGATTTATTATGATAATTCTGAAAACTTTTGCAAAATTTGGTTACGAAATCATCGAAAACGAAACGAATTATGCCTTAATACCGATTTTTTGATCTATGGAATTTATAGCTTTTTACTTAAAACTAGGGTGCTCATTATTGGCGCTATTGACAACACGCTTTTCGGTAAGATTACCCTGATTTTTGTAGTCAATGGTTTGGGTCTGGCTGTTTTTTTTTTTTTTTTTTTTTGGCAATCAACGGATACAATTTGGTTATAATCCAAAATTATTCGCTACACAAGAAATAAAATTTAGTGTGTGATAGGTGGGTCTGGCATAAATACCCTTTGGGTGTAACTTGTTGGATACTGTGCACTTTTGCCATTATGCAACCTAAGCCTACAAATTTTTTGTATGGGTGATTTTTGGTAATTTTAAAATTTTTCAAAATTAAATAAAATATAAAACTAGCAAAGAAATACATAAAAAAGGACCTAACAAAGAAGCTAACCCTAAGAACTCCCAACTGGAATCATCCGTTCCCCAGATTAAATGATTAGCAATAATTCGTAAAGAAATCGAGATTTTAAGTTTTAATTCTACTGAAATTGTTTCTTTCTAAGTATCTATCATATACAATGATTTATCAAAACGGTGTTAAAGTTGGGATACATTTTTTGTTAAATAGTGCCATATTGAGTTTTTTAAGAATTGTCGGAAGTAACTTATCTATGCAAAATAAATCGTAAATCGAGAGATAATGGGTGAACAATAAATTTTTAAACTTAAATCTCAAGGTTCTTGCAAATATTTTGTACAGAAATTGAAATTTAAAGCACTTTTCGTTTAAAAGTTTCAAATTGAAATATAACTTTTTCGAAATAATAATAACATATATTGATATCCCTAGTGCTAGCAAGAAGAAAGAAACTTTGCAAACTAGTATCTGTCGCAAGGCACGTGCTTTTGTCAGACGCCCAGACTGCTTTGATTATACCAATACCATACTCGTGAACACTTTTCAAAGTGTATACAATTTTGGCGAAGATGGTTTTTCTCGCCATTTTCCGGCGCGTGTATGTCGAGAATCGGCATTGCAACTTGTTGGCAAGTGTGTGCGTGCGTGCCTCCAAGTTGTTGCACTTTGCGCTTTCGACCCACATTTGTCTTTTGGCGAGTCCGCCTTGTCGACATGCTTGTCGCTGCTGTCTTTGTGTATTTTCTGAGGATTGCCATTTTGTTTATTGTTGCTGCTGTTGTTTGTCATGTAGTATCTTGGAACATTTCCTTGTGCATTTTTCAACGGTTTTGCATTCCTTCTGCTTGTTGCTATTGTTGTTGGTGGTGTGGAATTTGGCTCTTTTATGCATTGCATTCAATCTTTTGCTTACTTGCCACTTGTGCAACCGACTCTGCTTGCCTCAGATTTTCCTGGCACTTTTAAATTAAGTTTACATTTTTTTCCCTTGCATAATGCACTGCCGTTTTTTGGTCAAATTGGTTGGTGGCCAGCAGCCTTGCCTTGGGCTGTCTTCTTGCTCTCTTGCCTCGTTTAGCCTTGGCATGTGCTAAATGGTAAAATGTGTTGCTAAAGAATGAAAGGAACGCCAAAGGAAATGCTCTTAAATATGCGTTGTTGTCTGTTTATGGAGATGCTAAAATAGTTGAAGCTGATGACTATGTTAATGTTATCTAGGTGAAACTTTTGCCGTTTTCCAAGGTGTTTACGCGCTAAGTTATGCAGCAGCTACTAGTTTTTGATAAGTAGGTGCTATGAAAAATGAAGAGAGAAAAGTTTTTACTAATTAAAGGATGATTTGAAATTTTTTTAAATATTGTAAATGATAATGTAGCATTTAAACTAATGAGAAAACGCATTCTTCAACTTTATTCATGTTGAAAAAAATAATTTGCGAGACAGAGCTGAAAAAATAAGTGTTTTCTAAGTATCTTCCCATACTCCATTTTCTAAAACTTCGAAGTTTTTTTTTCGAATTTTATGCCCATTTTCGAAAATAATAAAAATTTGGTTTTTAAAAAACGAAAAATACACATAATTTTTTAATTTTGACAATTTTAAGAACAAAGAGTAATTTTCTGTCAATCAAAATCACATTTAGGCTACGCAACATAATATTATATTATTCATTTTAAATATATATGCCAAAGTTTGAGTACCCATCGTGGTCATTGCTTTAAATAATAAATTTTGTAACTAGTGTCTATGATAGTAATTAAATAATACAGGCTAAAATAAATAAACATCTTAAAGACAAAAAAGCAAAACAAAAGAATTTCATAATTCTAACAAATTTCATTTTTTAAAGTTGATAAGAAAGAAAGCTTTTGACGTGATAACGTCTATTAAAACGATGTACAATGGCAGAACCGCAAAAGTGTCACGTTCCGTATGAAACCTGTGCGTGTAAGCGAGAGCGCGGTACAAGCTATTACATGTACACTCGGGTGGCCATTTTTGCAACATCTCACGATTTTAATAATTCCACCCCCTAAAAAGTTTCCTTTTTACCTGCATATAGCGACTGTAAAATTTAAAGGCGATCCGAATGTATTTGATGGACGCGGGAATAGGTTAAAGGTCATAAAAAATGTTCATATGAATGCATAAATAGCGACCAAACCGTAAGTTTGACAAATCATTTTCCATATATCGATGGGTAATTCAATTATCTACAGTCAAGTAAAAAAATTATCGAAATCAGTTTAGTATAACCAGAGATATTTGCTGTTAAGTAGAGGCACTTTTTTTTTTTTTTTTCTAATTTCGAAAAATAGTTTTTTCAAAATATCTCGTTTCATGACAAAAAAATTTTTGACTGCATTTTCGGTTTTAGCATGTCATTTTACTACAGAGACGACTAAAACATGTTAAGGATACCAAATTTTATTTTTATTTGTAAACTGGTTTAATTAGTAAATTTAATCAATTTCAGAGCTTACCAAATTTATTCAGGCCGATAGATATGCGATTTTTTGAACCATAATTTGTTTGATTGGAAATAAGATTTTAAAGTTTATGTAGAACAATACAGTCAAAAACGGAAAAAGTGCAAGCTATGACCTTTGACCTATTCCCGCGACCATCAAATACATTCGGATCGTTTTTAAATTTTACAGGCGTTATATGCAGGTAAAAAGATTGATATCAAAGGTTTAAAAATCTAATGTACACTGCTACTTGCATGTATGTATGTATGCACATATAGTTAAAAAACCGTAATTGTTAATAATTAATTTCATAAAAGTATGACATTTTTCATCAATGTTTTCTTATGACGTTATCACGTAAAATTATCTTCCCTTCTTTACACTTGGCCAATTACTTAAGTTTAAGAACAAAAGAAAAGGCCAAAAAATATACTGGAAAATTAAAAAAAATCAAGTTAGTCAAATAGTTGATAAGAGCAAATAGGTTTAGTTTCCAGACTTTTTAGTATTTTATGTATATTCGAATATTTTCAAGCTTAAAATCAAAACAGCTATCTACAAGCTATTACCCTTTGTATGTAAGATAATGAAATGGTTTAAAACTTTACTCTGTCAACAGTAACTAGGCCTAATTAGTCGGGCGCGGACGACTTTGAGATACCCTTTACATTGGCAAGCACTGCAAAAAAAATTCGTAAATTCTTCTTGCATTTTTTATTTTAATTCTTAAAATGAGACCAAACAAAACTTTAAATAAAAATAAATTTAAATTTTTGAATTAAAACAAACATATTAAACAGACCAAAAATATTAAATTTTTAACTAAGAGTTTTTAAATTTGGAAAAACAATTCTTAAAATAAGTTTAAAAGTCTTAAAATGAGACCAAACAAAACTTTAAATCAAAATAAATTTAAATTTTTGAATTAAAACAAAAATATTAAACAGACCAAAAATATTAAATTTTTTACTAAGAGTTTTTAAATTTGGAAAAACAATTCTTAAAATAAGTTTAAAAGTCTTAAGATAAAAAAACGTAAATTAAGATTTTAAGCGTAATAAAATTTCAAACCTAAAACAAGAACCAATATTCTACAAATAAGACTTAAAATTTTCGTCCCATGTTCTCAAATTAAGATTAAAAATCTTAAATAAAGATAAAATATAATAGGCATAAAATTAATACATAAAATTCTTAACATTCTCAAATTAAGATTAAAAATCTTAAAAAAAAAAATTAGTTTAAATAGTTTTTAGAATAATTTTTTCAAAACCATTTTTATCTTGAACATTATATTTTTAAAATAAGAATGAGCCCATTTAATCATGTTTCAATATAGTTCAAAAGATTTTGGTCACGATTTCAGATATTTTTCCGACTGATTTTAAGATTGAGGATGCAGAACTTTTTATTTTTGTCAGTGTAAAAAAGCAATTTCATAGCTGCACACAAAGCAAAAAAATTTATCTCGTTAGGGACTTCATCCTGGAACTTTTTCAGCTCAGCTAACCTCATGCATGAGCTGATTTGAACTCTGGCCTCTGAAATGCTACTACTTTTATCTCCGACATATATGCTCCGACATTGAAATTATTTGAGGGTGGACAGATGAACAAAAATCCTCCACGTATATGGAGTCCACATCTCAAGTTTGGTTATCATAGCTCTTATACACTGCATGTGTAGAACAATCTCTTTGCTGCTTCTGGCCATACTAGCATGTTTACTTTATATTACATATGCTCGTTCAAACTTAATCTACCGATTACCTTAATGGTATAGGGTATAAGAATTCACATTGTCTCACATTTTTTCCAAGCACCTTTTAGCCAAAGATACTTTGTATAGAAACACACCCACACAAAATTAATATGGAACTATCAGTTAAGCATGTAATTGATAGCGTCTGGTAATTATTTGTTGCTCTTTTCGTTGTTCGTTTCGAACTAATAAATCGCTTATCTAATTTGTTCTAACTTTGTTTATACATTTTATATATTTAGTAGTCGAAATACAAACGCAAAGCTTAAAACAAACCAATAAACAAAAAAGAACAAACATGCAGAGAAATAATAATAATCAAAATGCAGGTAGCTTATCTAAAACGCGCCTTTTCTTTTTGCTTATACGCTATTTAAAAAGCAAAACATGAAAAATCTGTGAAATTTATTTATTTATTGATTTTTATTATGATTAGTTTGTGGTGGTGGCACAATCATTAAGTGGTTTAATGAGCGCCACCAACACTTCATGAATAAGAAAATTTATTACTTAAATTGATAAAAATTATTTGTGACACATTCTCCAAGAATCACACTCACATCAATACACTCTTGAAAAAATAAAGAGTTAAATGGCCAAGAGAGAGTGAGAGAGTATGTGTGTGTGTGTGTTCACTTGGCTGCTTGCTTGAGAGAGAGCGTTCTCTTTCTTTACTAATGATATCATCATAGGCTCAACTTGGTTCATTGTCTGCTCAAGTGCGGCAGCACTTAAACTATCAGATACAATAAAAGCTCACATGTGTGCGTGCCTGTCTGTGTGTGCGTGGCTGCTTTTGTGTAAATATTTATCTTACCAAGCCGAGTCTTTTATATAAGTAGATACTTACAAGTGTGTTTACAAAAGTTTTGCATACAACTATTTCGTTGACGTAGCAATTACCAACACGTTTCAAGTGCATTGACACTAAACACTTGGTTCTTTTCATATCGCCTGAAATCAGCATTTAAAACTTGGACCACCCAAAATGGACATGGAACAACAAGTACAATAAAAGCAACTACAGCTCGTTAGTTATAACCATATAATGCTGGCAATTTGCCAAAGAATCAAAAAGAACGCTTGACAATATTAAAGAACTAAGTAGCATAAACAAAAACAAGAAATAATTGACATAAATGGAGACGACTTTAGAATACCTTAAAAGCTTTTATACAAATCTTTTAAATGCAAACGAAATGGTAAATCGAAATATGTGAGGTAGAATTTTAATCTTGAAAGTCTGGGTTTCTTAAACATCTGCGACAGACAGTTTTTTTTTTGTATCCATCCAAAATGTTGTATTTTAACAAGAACGTTGAAGCATATAATTTGTGACTTCTGTAGTGTGGAAGTAAAACGTTAAATTAAACACACAAAAAAAATCAGTTTCAGGTGATTCGGAGGATTCCAGTGATAGTAGAAAAGTCAATTCGGATAAAGCTTTTGCTTTAAAAAAATTAACAAAAAGGACGTAGAGAGAAAAGTAGAGCTCTAAGAGAACGAATTTTAATTTTACATGATGCGAAATAAAAAAAAAAGCATTAAAAAAGTTTGTAGAACTTAACTTATAATACTCTGCGTCGGCGGAAATAAAATACTAAAAATTGCCGATCGGGACAATCTACAAAATTGTGGGGTCTAGTTGGCCCATCTGCGAGCCCTAAGCGCATGAGTTTCATTAAGAATTATCAATAACACAGCCAACCAAAAAAAAAAAAAGAACTTCGGATCACTAAACCGTCAAACCATATTTAAATCCGAATCCTTTTAGACTTTAAAATCGGACTTAACGATGGTAACCGGTCGCGAACAAAAAAATATTGTAGACACCTACACAAAAATATATTGATATTCAGATTTGGAGGCCTGACCATTTTTGCTATATATTTATGCGAATCCGAGATGCAAAAAACTCCAACACGACCCCACAAAACCATATATTTTGAAGGTTTAATCGAAAACATCATGTGCTGGGATTTTTTAACATTGGATTCGGATCCAGCGATCCCAAAAGAACGTTGCAGGCCAAAAAAAAGATGGTTGGAATAGAACCAAGACCCGTTGAGATTTAGCTCGTCGAAGTGCTTAAATAACGGCACTATGTGAGACCGTTTTATTTATTTTTTTATTTTCGCAAAAACCCAAATAAAAATTAAATTTTTTAAGTCTACGGGAAGGCCCTAAGGAGCTCTTCAAGCCTCTGTACCCATTACTCTGTCGAATGTTCAGCCTATGTATGCATAGTACATACTCTAAAATAAATTTTTTTTTTTTGGTAGTAAGATAAAGATATTATATATAGGGTGGGCCATCAGTTGCTTTGGTTGTTAAACACTCATAATTCGGAACGTATCCGTCCAAAGTGGATGCTCTTCGACATATGTCAAGTTCAAAACTACTCAATTTTAGTTATGGATCGTTTAACGACCAAACAACGCGTAAAAGTTGTTCAGGCATTTCATAGAATATCGACGAGTCGCTGGGAACATCGACGCGCCATCGTTCGCAAGAATTACACCTTGCTAGGAACAAGATACAAATGAAGTAACAATTGAAGACCAAGGAGCAGTATCAGCGTTGCTTCTTCGTTCAATGGACGCGAGAACAGCCAGATGAGTCTTCGTCAAAAACATCATCGAAAATTACGATGTTCGCAAGCGGGCCTGTACAGCCAGCCGCGTCGTCCATTTGAATAAAAGCAATTAACAAACAAAGCAACAGATGGCCCACCCTATATATCGCAGCGATATTTTTGAGTGGTTTTTAAAAAAATTCTAAATAAACTTTTTTAATTTTTTTTTTCTTTAAAACTTATGTTGTTCCTTAATTTTTTGCATATGTATAAGAATTTCATTGAAATAAATATTTAAAACCATTCCCTAATTCTTATCCAAGTCTAGTTTAATATATTATAAATAAAATAATTTTTTATCGTTCCGAAGTGTATGTGCTCTTTCTCTGGAGTTCTATAGTGTAAAACGAATCACCAAAATCAAATTTCGAAATAAGAAATATGCTAAAAACGTTGCACTGCGTTGTAAAAAATCTCAATTATTTTGACAAACATGTGTTGCCTGTATCTATGTTGCATGTTTGGCCATTCGTCAGATACGCGTGCTGCAAATAGATAGATTTAAAGGCATCTGTGGTCCGACCATAAGCCAAATACGCAGACATCGATGCTGCCAGCGTTAAATGATTTTTACAATGTTTTTTGAAAGAAAAAAAAAAAAATTAAAGCTTGTCAGCAGACCAAGAAATGATATATAACATAACATAACATAACATAACATAGAGAAAATGTGCACAAAAAATAAAAAAGAAATAAATATATACAATGTATACAAAGAATAAAATGAAAACTGCAAATATTTGCAGCAAAGAAAACTTAAGTCAAAAGGCTTTGTTGTATTTTTTGTTGTTGCTGTCTGCAGCCATTTTTATTTAATTTAAATTCAAATTAAATTGCAAATCTTATAGAAATAAATTGCAAATGGCACGCCAGTATATATTGTATGCGCATACACATCTGTATATTATAAAGAAAAAAAATTGTGCAAAAAAATAAAATTCATTTTAAATACTATATAAAATATTAGTGTGAGTGGGCGGTCTAAGAGAAATAAATTTAAATCATTTAAAAGAAATTTTTTCTATTAAATAACACGATGAATTTCCAATAAATTTAGCATTTTAAATGACAACTAAGTTTGTTGCGATAAGAAACTGTTGCAAAATTTAGTTTTTAGGTGAATATTTTTTTTGCTTTCGTATTTTCTCTCAATGTTGTAATTCTTAGAAATTTGAGATTTGTTTCGCGGAATGGAACTTTAAGATCACTTAGAACACAAGTTGCCTTAAAACAAAATAAAAATAGGGTACTTTTTTTTTTTAGGCAAAAATAGGTGAATATTTAAATGAATATTATGAACCGGTTCTTTTTGAGCAAGATTTGTTGCTATAGAGTTTATCGTACCAATGCAAATGCAGATTTCAGATAATTTTGAGCTATTGATAAGGACAATAATTTTAAAACAATCTTTGGTTTATTCCTGCTCAATTTTATACAAATTGTATGGAGATTGCGATTTTTTAAGTGTTGAAGATTTATGTGCGAATGATTTGATTGAATACCGATAAATAAAGATAAAAAACTTATCAAAAAAATAAATTTTTTACTATTCAATCATAAGTGACAATAAATGTGAGGTCTCTCAGCAAATTTGTTTCTTGACTTCTGAACTGCTTTATTTTTGGAACTTGATTGAAAATCTTTGCTTAATTCTTAAGAGATATATTTTTGTAATATTTTTTTTTTCTTTTTTATATTTATTTATATTTTCTTACATATTTTTGTGTTTGTTTTATTTGACAAATTTTTAAGAAAATTAATTTGTAAAATATTAAAAAAATTTTTTTTAAACCAAGATATTTATAAAAATCTAACTAATCTGAATGAATTAAATGTGAGGTCTCTCACCAAAATTGTTTTTTGACTTCTGTACTGTTTTTTTTTTTAACTTGATTGAAAATCTTTGCTTAATTCTTAATAGATATAATTTTTTTATATTTGTTTTTATATTTTTTTTCTTTTTAATATTTATTTATATTTTCTTAAATATTTTTTTATTTTTTTTTTTAAATTTTTTTCTTGTTTTAATTGACAAATTTTTGAGAAAATTAATTTACTTAAAACTAAAATTTTTTTAAACCAATAATCTTTTTATTCCCTTTTTTTGAAATCCTTAAAAAAAAGCGTAACCCTTTCTTAACCGTAGGAAAGATAATTTAATAGCCTTATTTTTGTACCCTGCGCTCAAAGTGTTAAATATAACAGCCTCAAAACTTCACAAAGCGAAAATTAAAATACAGATTAAGTACGACAAAAGAAAATTTCGTTGTGCTTGTTTCTTGAAGACCATAAATACTGGAAGCACACAATTTTAGTGTCTATATATTTGTGATACTCTCCTGCTGCTCCTACCATTCTTCCTACTTCTTAAGAAACTTTACGTTATGTAATGAAGATGATCAACTTAAAAATCAAACTCAATTTCAAGTCTTGAAAATATAGCCAGAATTTGACCAAAAACGAAATATTTTTTACTCTGTACCCTACCCAAAGGTTACGTAGTCCAAGTAGATATAATTTTAAATATCCAATTTGCCATGATACAACAATAACAAGATAACGCAATGCGTAGGTTTGATATTCGTGTCTCAATAATAAAGAGAGCGCTGGTTCAGTTATTGTATGGTAGCTATATGAAATAGTTTACACTTTTTGATCAAACTTCACACAAATGTTTCTACTAATATGAAACACATGAATACATTTTAAAAAAGTTTTTATTTTTTAAAATATCGTAACCAAATTTATGTCAGTTGTATTTTGTTTTAGATTAAACATTTCTGTGAAGTTTGATCAAAATTGTTCCACTATTTCATATAGCTGTCATACGAAAATTGAACCAGGTTGCGACAACTTTTTGCATTCACTGCATCATGAGCTAAAATAGTCATCTACAAATTTTTTTTGCTTTGTTGCTTTTTCAAAACAGGCTACTTCTACAATTCCTAATGCTAACTTATTTCTTACATAACCCAAATACTTGAACCCATTAACTTTAAGTTAAAGCCATTAATGTTTTGCTCTAAAAACTGACTCATATTTCGTCTACTACTCTCATTAGCCTGCCTGTTGCTTAACATTTTCTAACGATTTTGCTTATTTACACTACTTAAAAACCAACAACGACATCCAAAGCAATATAAACAAAATATATGTTCTACAATCTGCTAATAATACTAAATAATAGTGTTGTGTAAGCTTATGCTGCTGGTTCTGGCGTTTTTTTGTTGTTGTCTGCCTTCGGCAACGGAAGTTTCCAAGTAGCAAAGATTTTTTGTTTGTTTCTTTTTTGCCAAATCTGCACTAATAGCTAGAAAATAAAATGGTTTAGAATACATTAAGGATATCCTTTATTGGCGCTTTATTGCTTACTCTCTTTTATTATTATTATTATGTTCTGTTTTGCTTTTTTTCGTTTTAGGTAAGTTACTTGTTCAGGATTTTGTGAGAGATCAACAATATTGTGTACTTACTTAGTATGAGTCAAGCTGTAAGTGTCAACAACTAGATTCTAAATTATTTATGTATTGAAATATATGTTTTAAAGGTTTATAACTAAATTCTTAGGTATATATTTAGCTATGCTTTTATTGCAAATATTACACTGAGAAAAATTAAAATATTTTCTTTTTTGGGTTTGTTATAATAAATATGTATGTATGTATTTGGATTTGCTAGCGAATGTTTATTTTTTTGTTGTTTTAAATGTATTCTTATTTGCAATCTGTCAGATAACAATCAGAAAGATTTTAAGCATACATATAAGAAGAATGACGGGATTTACTGTGCTTCAGTGAGTCTAATAAATGTATAACGATACTATCGATCTGGGACTTCCGAAAGCCAGTATCTTTTTATGCTTAGACTGTCTCTATAGATCTCTATCTTTAAAAATTTGGACTGAATAAGGAGCAAAATAATGCCCCAAGCAATTTTTAAAAACTAAAGATGCCGATCGATGTATAGGCCATATTTTCTTAAGAATATTTGTTAGTTAAAAAAAAATAAAAATTTTTAAAAGGATTCTAGACCTTTTAATGTTTCACAATTTTTTTTTAACAGTGTATTACACACGTTGTTTTCTAATTTAGATACGCTTCATTTTACATGTTAAACAACTTAAACTTTGTCCGGACCATTTGAACTGCCAAGTGGTGTGCACAAAAGCCAAACTCAGTTCGAGTGTCACTCTGACGTCACAACAACCACAAAACAAAAAATGTTGAAACATTTGTTGAGCATAGAAATTAATATTATTTGTTGCCTCTATTGAAGATGTCTGTGGTTCTGTCTGTTTGTCTGTCTGTCTGTCTGTCTGTCTGTCTGTCTATCTGTCTGTCTTTAGTTGTTGCAGTAGAAGTTGTTGTTTTTGTTGTACTTGCTCCAATTTCCTGCATATTTTTCATGGCATTTCACATTTGCAATTTCAATGCGTAGCGTGAAAAACTACAACTTTATGCGTCTGTATCTGTTTACATAGATATAGATTCTTTATTTGCATGTACATATATGTTGTTTATTTAATTTTAATTTTGGTACTTTTTTGTTTTTGTTTTTTGTGTTGTTTTTGTGTATAGCGTGTGCAATTGAATTGCAAATATTTTGCCGCCATAATATTTTAGCGATGCTATGCGCTAGATAAATACAAATGAAATTCTATTGTATTTTATTAGTTTGCAAATAAACAGTAAATAAAGTTTCAATTTGTAAATATAATCAACACAAATTGCCACATGAGACGTCATTGCGTATACGCCGCATGTTCATAAAACAGCATGCATAACTAAACCAACTAAATTGACAAGACAATAAAGCCCAAAAAGTAATTTGGTATAAGAAATTGTATTTGTTATTATTTTCGTATTGAGAGAAAGATTAAAAAACATATAGGTAATATATACACAATTGTATCTATGAAATTCACACATAAAATAAAGCGAAATTGTATTTTTTAAATAAATAAATTATGTGCGGAAAAAAGTGCAATTAATAGCAGGTTTGAATAATCTTGTAATACCATCGAAACTCTGAAACGAACACCATAAAAATTTATAACTTTTACATAAGTTTTGACTGATTATGTAGTGCTATTAAGATTTGATAATATCACTTGAAGGAGTACTTCTGAAAATTCTTTTAAAGATTACAAAAAATGCCTTGAAATTATTTAATTTCGAAAAGAATTTCCGAATGGATTCATTACAGAATGCCACCTGGTAGATCAAGAGAAGCGGTGAGAGTGAGAGAGAGCGAAGGAGAAAGCGAGAGGCTCACTTTCTGACAGAGGAAGAGAGAGATGGAGTGAATGAAAAAGAAGAAACAAAGAGAGAAAGAAATAGAGAGAGAGCGGGAGAATGAGACTCAAGTGCAGAGCTGGGCAGCCCAAACGGGCACTTTTTGTTCGTGCATTTCGGTTTTTGTATGGCAGACCGCTCTCCATTTGCCCAGCTCTGCTCAAGTGATAGTCAATAAGAGAGAGTGAAAATCATAGCTAATAAAATCGAGTAAGAGAGTGCCAATCACATCTAGATAGAGTAAGAGATAGTAACAGAGAACCAATGAAAGAGAGCGCGAATGCGAGCAAATGAGCTCTAGAGCAGTGCTGTGCACCCATAGCCCGTGGGGCCCGAATGAAACTGAGTATTCACACAGACACGAGCCGAGCACTTGCCGAAGTAAAAAGCCAAAACGAAAAAATGCTAGCGTGCACTGACAGAATAGCTGTAGTGGCGCGTAAAGCTATTTTCACTTTTCAGTTGCGCAGTATACCAATACATTTACAATTTTGGCCGCTCTCTTCTTGCGCATCCCTGCTCTAGAGAGAGCGAGTAATAGATCCAATGCGAGAAAGCAAGAGAGATTGCCAATGAAAGAGAGCGAGAATAAGAGCCAACAAGATCTGCCAAGAGCGAGAACCAGAGCTAAAAGCGAAAGAGAGTTCCAATTCGAGAAAGCAAAGGTGAGAATGAATATGAAAACAAAAATATAGCGAGAGCCAATTGTATCTAGCGAGATCGAGAGACAGCGGAAGAGCCAAAGGCAATGAAAGAAAGCGAGAGTGAGAGTCAATAGAAGATATCGAAAGTGATATCCAAAGAGAAAGAACAAGTGTGAGAGCTAATTGCATCGAGCGGGAGTGACAGACAATGTGAAAAATAAGAGTAAGTGCCAACGCGAGAGATCAATGAGAACGCGTGAGAGAAATAGTCAATAAAAGAGCGTGACAAAGGGGGTTTTCTAAACCCTTGTATTTTCCCAAATTACCGTAAATCACAGAGAAATTACATTCTAAGGATCTCCACTCAGAGTCTGCAATTATGAACAAAGCGATCCATCTTTATGCTTACATACAGAGAATTTTGTTATTTTGTTCATTTAACTAAAAGAAGTCTACATAATTGCACAGTTAAATTAAAAAAACAAAAACATGTATCGAGCACGAACCGTAAATAAAGGGTCATCAATCTTAAGGTTTTTTTTTCCATAAGTTTTTTTTTTTGATAAATCACGCGTGAGTACTGTCAAGTTGCCATGTGTTTTTTATTCAGTTTTCATCCGAACAACGTTTACAAATCAATTGTACGATATTACGAAAATTCGCGTTCTGTAAAGAATGTTTTTCGCGCGCTTAGGCCATTTTATGGACATATTGAGGAACCAATTCGGTGAACAATTAATTTCACGCTCCGGACCGGTGAATTAGCCACCAAGATCGTGTGATATCACTCCGTCACTCTTTTTCCTTTGATGCTACGTGAAGTCTAAAGCGATTGTGGATAAGCCAGCTATGATTGAAGCATTAGATGCCAACTTTACCCGTGTTAATAGCGAGATACCGCCGATTATGCTCAAACGCATGGACGAGCTACGGCGCAGTTGCGGCCAATATTTGAAAGAGATTATCTTTAAAAAGTGCATGGCAGGAATGGTTCTTTCTATTGACAATAAAGATTTTCCGATTCATTTGAAACTTTTGTGTTTTTTTTTTTGCATTTTAAAAAAAAACCTCAAGATTGATGACCCGCTACTATGTTTACTTCCATGCCAAAGTCCATATCCACATACGAGTATTGAGCTCTGTATATAAACAAAGTATTCCACGTATCTTAAGATGTTACCAAATAGGTGTGCCATTTCCGTAAAGCTAATGCAAACAACAACAAACATAAATACTAGAACAACAACAACAGCAACAACTTTTTGCTTTGACTTTTACTACTTAGAAAAAGATTTTTCGTTCACAGCGCCAGCTAAAAATAATATTTACGATTTTATTTCATTTTCATGTTTGCGTTTTGTAAGTTGTTGTTGTTGCCACTGCTGCTATAGACAAAGAAGAGGCGTGACTCTAGAAGAGGGGGGCGTTGCAGCGAATTGAACGCTTTTCTCTGGTTTGCATCCAAAACAACGTACGTATATAATTAGCAACTTTTGGTGTCGGTATCCAAAAAGTTCTTCACAACTTTTTGTTGTTGTTGTTGTTGTTGTCATTGTTGTAGCACATAAGTCAATAGTGATAGGTCTTTGAATCCCCCCCCGTCTAGCAGACTGCTCTTCATCAAACTTGTAAATCTTGGCGCTAATGAAAAATTATGAATTTATGTCGAGTCGCAGCCGGACGCAAAGCTAAGGGAACATATATATGTGTATTAAGATATAATTCATGTTTATTATGCCCAGTTCTACATAGCACTAACAGAATACAGTACTATATATAACATAGTATATTAGGTATATTTTTTTTACTCGTTTTTGGTTAAATTATGTGGCGTTTCAGGTCCATCAAAGTATTCTATTTAATGTTTCTGCATTTTTTTTTATTGTGGTTCCTTCGGCCTTTTATTTATATGGCTTTGTTTTTAATGCTTATTTTTATTGTTTTGTGGCGTGTTTAGTGTTCCCTATTGGGTAATGTTTTATTAATTGAATTGCTAGGTGTATGTAGTTAAGTTCAGGGCCATCGTAATGTATCCTGGGTATTATTACCATAAAAGAAATCTAGTAGGTTATAAAAGAGTATGTTCTTTTCTTAAAAGTAAATCTACTCAAATTTTCATCCATTTTGTGCAGCTGATACCAGATCTGCGAATCTTCAAGAAATTACATAACATTTGAAAACATAAGACGCTTCAGGATGCGGTGCGTAGTTCAAATAGGAAATGCGATTTGGTTCGATTGTTCGCTGCCTGTTCCAGGTATGAACGAATCTTATAAATTGAGGAGTTACAAGTTTTGTGCACCGGTTTGAATTAATATCAAATCAGAATTGAAATTACAAAGTCTCTAAAATGTAAACTAGCCGTAGTGGTCCGAATTGATTTTAAATTTCTTAGCTTCTCTGCTGACTGCCCCGATTTAGCTTGTAAAGAATCGATGACAGCCTTGACAACTTAATTGTCACATCAACGCTTTTTAGAATTTCAAAGATTTTCTTTGTTCTTTTTACTTGTCTTCAAAAGCGACTCCAAAAAAATTAAGTTTTTAAAAGTTAAAAAGACAACGCCAAAAATTTAACCGTAGCCGTGAACGGATTATAATCACATTTTTAGATAATCCTTCCCTAATTTTCACTGTGTTTGTCGGATTGATAATGGTAAAGTTGTAGCTGCGGGCCCTCGTAAGGCCTTCTACATTCATCCCGACATCCCGAGACCTTCCGACTATTGTATCTCTTGAACTATCCTTATTTTTACAGTGCTCTTTGGGTTAAGAATGGTAAAGTACTGCCCGCTAAGTCTAGCGGCAGTGCACTAGACTATCGTCCCAGAGGTTGTGGGTTCGAATCCCACGTAAAGTATGGTCCTGCACTGTCCATTTTTCCTATTACCCTAATTTTTCCTGTCTATTCTATATCCTTATCACTTGGTTTAGTTGTTGAAAGCTAAGGGTCATTTCCGAAGTAAATTGCTGCGTAAAATCCGAATCCGGGGTCAGAATTGGCCTAACAGAATTCCTAATGCATCTTTACCAAGAGATTATCTGGGACTGAACTTTTAGGCCAAAAGTTTGATTTTCTTTCTTATACTTTTTCATCTGAAGATCGATAAAAATTATATGTTTACATATTCTTTTCTAGAAAACCTCTAACGTATTTAGAAATTGTAACATTAAAGATATATGACAATTGCGAGAACTACAAAACAATAAAATATATTGTTTATAATTTATTTTACTTACTTTATTATTTCCAAGAAAATTTCAAATTTATTTATGCTAGACAAAATGCACACATCACAATAACATAGTGGTTTTAAAAATAATCTCTATATCTAAGACGATTTCACAAAAATAAAATAAATATGATATATTGTTTCTCATAAGTGTTTTGTTTAATATTTAAAAAAAAAATTCAATTTCAAAATTTGTTTTCTTTTTAAATTTTATAGTGATTATAAAGTGATGAAGAATAACATTATATTAATATTTGTTTTTGTTTGTTTATTGTAATCAAGCATATAATCTACAACCAACAAAACATGTTTTATTTTATGCCTTTTGACTTTTAAAGATTTATAGCCGCATTTCTCTATTCAAGATTTGCGGTCATTTATAGCAAGGTCACAGAAATGTGTTATACTTAAATTTATATGTTTTAAGTTGAACATTTAAAAATAAATATTTATATAGACAATATACTACATATTAGTTTTAATTATGCAAATCACCGGAAACAACATGCCAAATTCTTGTATATAAACAATGCAACAGTGTTTTTTTTTTTTTTGATTTTTTTTTTTAAATTTATAGTAGCATAATTATAGCAGAGATTTATGAGCAGACTAGCACTTTGTCAGATTAACGCAACAATATTTAGCTAATCTGAGCCATGATTTATGTCGGCTAATGTACAACCGTCCTTATGTTCAGAAACTAGCGCCAGTTCCCATGCATATATATTGCACATACTTATGTATAGATACCAGCACATATACACACACACTGTTTGCCATTGTATATCATAGTATTGTATATTTTTCAATTTGACCACTTGGCGCTCATAAAAAATGATATTTTAATATTATATATATTATGCTATATAGTTATAATGCTTTAAGACCATTTTCCTTAAAAACATTTTTCCGGTCATTTGGGCGTGGGCCGTTCGCTTTTCCTTGGAGTGCGGCCAAGTTATGCAGTTTTCCTCGAGTCGCCAAAAATACAACGAAACGCAAAAAAAATTTCAACAAAAAATGCGAAACTCGTCTGAGAAACTTAAGAACGACGTCACCTATAGATACAATTGTGGTGTATGCATATATACATACATATATGTATATATATACAGTATTCATATGTAGTGGTGCCTAATTAATTTACGTTGATTTTTAATGTGAACGAAAATGATTTTTTAAATTGGTCGAGAGCGTGCGCTCGATTGGCTTTCGTCCACCTGTGCTCTAGACGCAAGAACTATTTATACAGTGAAACGAATTTAAAAGGGATTATGAAATTAAGTCATTAAAGAGCACATAAATTATTCAGAGTCAATGAGTGGGTTATGTTCCAAATCGATTAGTTCCATTTAAGAGTGTATGTATTTTATGGTTATCCATTGTATAATAACTAAATTTTGGGCTGTCTATTTGCAAGTTTTAAAATACATGTTGCAGTAGTAAATTCAGTTTCGATTTTTAGAAAAAAAATAGAGAGTAGGATCTAGTCTCACATTAGAAAAAAACTCTGTTTTTGTAATTTTCCTAGTTAGATCTGGTCGCGACCTTTAGAATTTTTACAAGTGTAACTAAAACGATAAACTGCATTGTCATAATAATTTCTTTTGGGAAATTGGAAGAAAATAAGTATACATTTATTCCCCTCGTTCAACTGTAGAACATAAGAGGGAAATAAGATAACGCAATTTTAGGGGCTTAAAAAGTGGAATAGTTGATACATTTGAAGGAATGTCTCGGACTAAAGGTTTGATTTTTAATTTTTATTGACTCATGAGTGGTTGTAGGAAGTGGTTCAGGAGTCAACAAATTTAACTACCTATATCAAAAAAAAAAAAAATATTATTTATAATATAAAATTTCATACAGATTATTATTTATTGTAAACAATTACATTTAAAATAATTTAATTAAATTTGCTCTTTTTCGATTTAACAAAATATCGACTATTTTAGCATTTTCCTAAAATACGTTCTCTTGAGATTATTTTATCAAAATTTCATAAAGATCGAATTTCGAATAGTATCTATAGTATCTCGAAATTTTTTTTTTTTTTTTTGTTGTATTTTATTTACAATCTGTCTTTATTAGACAATAAGTAAATTTACTAAATAATAATTAATACAATATAAATATAACAGCAAGTTTCCATCGAAACCTACTATTGTGTTTATATCTCGAAATGAATTTTTTTCAAAGGTACGATTTCAGTAAGCAAGATTTTTTAACAAATCGATTTAATTTTTTGCAGTCTTATTGCAAAGGATGTCTTGAAAAAGATATTCTCGCTAGACAGTCGTAATACCCCCAGTTTTACAAATTAGAAAAATTCAATAAAACATCTTTAAACTTCAATAAAAACTATTGGATACGCCAAGACCGATTTTTAAAAACGGGTTTGCCTTTGCGTAAATAATTCTTGAAAAAATAATTTTTTTGAAAAAATTCTAATTTTAGTAATTTGCAATGATATACTGAGACAGTTTGGTATAGGCCAAAAAAAAAAAAGTTCAGTATAACATTTTGGTTTTTCAGTATTTCTACACTTTTTCGTCTAAATTTTTCCATGTTATGAAAGTTATTCTGCTATTCGGTTCGGAGACTAATCCAACAAATTAAAGATCATAAAAGTCGGTTTATCCATGCTTGAGTTGTAATTGGTGTTAGATACATGGTGTGGATAGGCAGCTTCCTTACCAAATCGAAAAATTTGTGCAAATCTATTGATACTTGTCATATATCATTCTAGTTTATTTTTATATAGTATGAAGTGAATTTCCGAAGGATATTCCTTAAATTGCCATCTCAGCTTATAGTACGTAATTATCTGGAAGGATTCGGAAACCAAGCCGAGGAACAAAAATTACAAATTGGTTTATAAGCAAATTAAATTTAATTCATTTCTTAACAACAAAAATCGATAAAAGTTTAAATTTGGATAAGTCACATTTTTACCATGTTCTTAGTTTCTAGTGCTTTTGATGAAATATTTTTTTAATTTAAATTCTACTCAAGCTTCAATACAATCTTTGTTGTAGGCTTCAATTTGATCCATGTTTCCTTAGTTCGCTTTTAAATTCCTTGAAACGGCTTATACAATCGAACTTCCTTAAAGCGCTTGCTCACGGAAACAGAAATTTGGTTCTTTAAGGCCTATACGCAGTTCGAAATATTTCGCACGGAATGACAAAACTTCATATAAAAAAAAAAGTCCCATATGGGATATTATATAAAAATTCGTTATACAGAAATGCGCTATACGAAGATCTTAAAAGCATACATATTTTGTAAAGGTAGTTCTACTGTTTTTTGCATTTGTAGCAATAAAGTTCTAAAATCAAGGCTGATTTCCAACTTTGGAATAAAAATTTAATTTTTTCCAAGTTCAAAAATTCTAATTCGAAGCTACCCAAAAATTGATATACATACATCTAAGGTTCTACTGTAGCGCATCTAAAAATATTGAAGCCAAGTATAAATTGTCATTTGGCACATTGTATGCTTTAATTAGATTTATTTTCTATAAAGAATCGATTAAGACAAATATATATATTGTAATCAATTAACGTTTGCTCTTGGCAAATTTTATAGCAAGGGCTTGCCAAAAGTTTTTACCTTGGCTTATTTGGCTATATTGACTTTGACATTGCACATAAAGGCTTTTAGCTAATGAACTTTTGCAACACTGGCTTCATGCAACACCCAACACCCGCAAACGAAAAAAAAAATAAAAATTCGAAAAACTAAGTTTGCACAAACATAATGAGCTATTATGATAATGCCTGAGTTGCATCAAAATCAAGCTGCTATGGATTCTAACCAAATAACTCAATGCCGCCTTGCCACATGCCCCCGGCTAAGGCGTCCACAGTTCAACGTGTGCCATAGAATATGGAATTAAGCAATGTCCATTTAGCATTTGAAAAGCTCACGTTCCAGCAGCTCGTATGTGTCTGTATGTGTATGTGCGTGTTGTGGCAGCCACATGAGCTACCTGTGTGTGTATGCCATGAAGCTTTCAACAATTCCTTGTTGGCGTTACTGGCATGTGCAACATCAAGGCACACACACATTTGTCTGGTCATTTGTATGCAACGCGTTGCTCTTGGCTCACTCGCTGCTGGTCAGCTCAGCCGCTGCGCCGCTCTGCCGCACAACTTGCCCCTTGAACGATTGCGCTCTCGAGTGCATTGAGGTTGCACGTTGCCCCACGTCGCCCACATCAACGTTCGTACATCTGCTTAGCGTTGTGTTAACCTTGTTAAAGAGCTAGCGTGTGCCCGTGTGACCTCAGCAATGCTCCCTAGATGTACGCTTTTAGTACAGGCCAGGTACCAATACACATGTTGTACACAGTATTCCTGGCTCTCTGTGCCATTTGTGTGAAAGTGGAACTAATGGCGCGCGTTTCGCCACGCATGTCAATTGTGGCTAACCTGGGTTCATGCATCTTGACTGGCCAGCCAGCTGTCCTGCCGACGACTTGTATCCTGACAATTGGATTTTTGGCTTAAGCAACAAGGCCACTAACACAACACCTTGTCATGTGCACATGAAGCCCAATTGTGGCCCATGGTCAACGTTTAATTGCGTTTGCGCCTTGCAATTAACCAATATTATGTAAGCTGCGCCTGAAAGCATGCCAAGATTTTTGTTTTTTCCCTAACAACATCTCTTAAGTACAGTACTCAGACATCAATGCATTTTTGATCTGCGCGGTTTGAAGCTATGTGCAGACGTGCATTTTTTTCTTTGAGCAAAATAATTCGACCTGGCTGAGTAAAAAACTTGTAACGTAACCTTATGCACTACGTAATCACAAAGTTCGTGATGTCAGAAAATGAGCACGACATTTATTTGTAAGCAATTGGTTAATTTTGTACTTTAAAAGTATATTAAAAAGCAAACTGTTATCTACAGAATATATAATTTGAATGCCAAAAAAAACTCTGATTAAGTCTAATTTTAAAAAAATGCAACTGGTTATTATTATAATTTTTTTTTTAAATATTGTTGTGTAAAAAGCAAACTGTTATCTACAGAATATATAATATGAATGCCAAAAAAAGCTCTGAGCAAATCTAATTTTAAAAAAATGTATGCCAAATTTAAAATTTTTGTTTTCTTTTATTTTAAAAAATACGTATATTTTTACGATTTCAAGTGTTCCTATTTTGACGTCGCCCAACCAGCCTGTTGAGCTGAATGTATCTTATACAAAAAAATGTATAATAACTTTGAAGTTAAAAAAAAAAAAAAAAATAATAAATAAATAAATTTAAAAAAAAAAACAAAAGAAAACAAAATTTTCGTTATTTTTTTTTTTAAAACTTTGCTGCATCAGATTAATTTGATTTATGTAAGAAAGTGTAAAAAAAATATTATCGTTTCATTTTAGAAACACAAACAAATTTTTTATGTAAAAAAAAAAATTATTTTGCTATTAACTTTATTTTGGATTGTTTGAAAATATTTGGTAGCTTACTCATAAATAAAAAAAAAACAAATTAAAATATAAATATATAAAGTTTATAAAATATCTTTTAACAATTTTTGTTGTTGTTGAATTATGAGTAAGTTACCAAATATTTTTTAACAATTTTTGTTGTTGCTAAATTTACCATCTAAAAAACTTATTAAATTTATTTTGTTTCATTGCTACCAAATATTTAAAAAAAATTTAATAATAATATACTACAATATAATATAATAAGATACGTATTTATACAAAATATTTGGTACCAATAAAAAAAAAAGAATGTAATAAGTTTTTTTAAGAGGTAAATTTAACAACAACAAAAGCTTTTAAAAAATATTAGGTAATTTACTCATAATTTAAAAAGAAGTTAATTATGTTTAATTATTATATTATATTATAGTATATTATTATTAATTTTTAAAAAATATTTGGTAGCAATAAAAAAAAAATTAATTTAATAAGTTTTTTAGATGGTAAATTTAACAAAAAAAAATTTTTTTAAAAACATTTGGTAACTTACTCATAATTTAAAAAGAAGTTAAAACAAAATTTCAGTATTACTGTGTAGTGCAAATTTAAGGAGAGTGCAAATTTAAGGAAGAATGGCAAGCGGAGAATTCTTAATTTAATACGGAATGCTCATTAATATTTATACGAAATTGTTATAGTTTTTTTTAAAAGCATTTTTCAGCTAATTTAAAAAAGTTCTCAAAATAATATTGATAGATTTTTTTTTATTATTTTGTTTATTGCTAGTCATCTTCCTTAAAGATAAGGCTCTTATCCAACGTTTGAGATAAAAGTTATTAATTTTAAATAGTTATTTTTTGAAATAAAAAAACTTAAAAAAAACAAGCAAAAATTTCAAAATTCTAATTAGCAGCAGATATTTCGTTATATCAAAAATGTGTTATATAAAAATTCATTATAAGGCCAAATTAGTAGCAAAATTGGTTTTAGAGTAGTTCGTTATAGGGGAAGTTTGACTGTATTCTTTTATTTTAAAGCAGTTTCATTCTAATTAGCGTTCAGAAATTTTTGTTCGTTATATAAAAAATTCTTTATAGGGTCAAATAACTAATGTATTTATGGAAAAATTCGATTTAAAGGAGCACGTTATAGTGACGTTTGACTGTATTTTTTTTTTTCAGTCCGTTTTATTCTCGTTGCGCTGCAATGCGCGATGTATATAAAAATTCGTTATATTGAATTTTTGTATGATGTCAAATAAGTTTAAAGAGGATTTCGTTATAGGGAAGTTATACCGAATTTTTATGTTGAAGCAGTTTTATTCTCGTTGTGTTTTTTAGTTTTCCCAACTTATTTTGAAAAACTACAAACCCACAGGCTATACAAATTGGTCTTAATCCTGTGCAATTTCCAATCTGAAAAATACTAAAAAATACCGTCAAGGCAAAATTGTTTTGAAATTGAATTAAATTAGATTGAATTGCTATGAATTTACATGAAAAAGATAACGAACCATTTTTTCTAACTTCCTTTGGTTTTTTTTTAAATTATATGGAATTTGGTATTTTCTTAAAAGTTATGAGAAATTTTTAAGTATATTTGGTAAATAATCGCTAAACCATCATTTAAGCAGACTGAAACTAAAACCAGTGCTGCGTTATTAGACTTGAAACTTTCTGAATGTTTGTATATGTGGTATTTATGCTGCGCAGAATTTTAAACGATCCCTTAGAGTTTGGTATTTTTGCTCGTCTTCTGTTTACCAAAAATGGCAGCGTATGAACCAGGCTTAAACTAAAACGTAACTAAAGTTGTGCTGCTGCTTCCTTTTTCTAAGCACGAATGCGCAGGAAATTCGCTTAAGTGTGCAACAAAATGTTAAAATTAAAAATTAATCATTTTGTGCTTTGCCTCGATGCCCGTTAGCTCATGTTGCTGTTGTTGTTGTTGCTACTTTTGTTGCTGTGGTTGTGAGCACATTACCCCTGCCAACCTCTCAGAGAAGTTGGAGCTAACTCCATCTCTGACTACCTTAGTCTGCCTTGCGGTCAACGTGGCATAACAACTACACGGAGCAAAAAAAAAGGCAGAAATACCCAAAGCCAAGAACTTGAAGCACTCAACGCAACTTCACTCAACTTGACTGGGAATCACGTGTAAATACATACATATAGACGATTTTTTTTTTAGGTTTCATGTTTGCGTTTTTTTTTTTCCTTTTTGCCCAGAATGCATTTGAGTGTAATGTATTTAGTTGTACGTGCTAGAGCTGCACAGTGGCTCAAGCAATCGCAATTTGTAGTTATAATTTATTAAAGCGTCCATTAAGGTGCAAATATTGATGACCACAGCAAGCCGAGGTAGGCCAAGAGAGCAAAGGGAAGTAAGATAGAGAGAGAGAGAGAGAAAGATGTATACTTACTTAGTGCCCATGTTGAGCAATCCTTGGTAAAAGATACTTGCAGCCAGCAATTACTTTTGAGTTATTTGACATGGTCTTGGAATGAATAGAATATACTTCCAGCTTTAGGACATTTTGTGTTTGTCTTTGTCTGTGTCCCTCGACACATTTTGATTTTAATAAGCAAATTTTGAAGCACAAAAACAGTCAAGGCTGTGGAATACACTATAAACGTTTTTTCATTGCAACTTTAATTTTTAAGTCTTAACTGCTTTATGATGAGAGGTGCGTGTAGTAGGAGGATCTCATAGAAAACAGTTGCTGTGGTTTTATTTATTAGAGTCACGAAAACCGTCAAAACCGTCTAATACGGTTGATCGGGGTCAGATCTCGAAATAATTCAACAAACTTAGTCTGAAGAGGGACTATATAGACGGACAGACGCTTAGTCGCTACCTGAGGATATGATAAACATTTTGGTATAAAGTACATATGGTCTGCAACATAATCTTCTGCCGGTTAAATACCCTGCACAAATTTGCTATATCCTTAACCCTTTGGGTGCAGAGTACAATAAAAAGATTTTCTATACACTTTATAAGAAGAATATATGCAAGCAATATGTAGCTAGTGAGATGGCGTAGACCTTTTTCAAAAGGTTCGTTATTTCTAGAGATATGGATGAGAAGTCTTTGCCGTGTTTTAACATATGAAACCTCTTAATTTTGTGAGTTTTTAAATTTAATCTCTTATTTGACTTTGTTAAGGAAGTTACCTATCAAAACATGATTTTTAATTAAAACCAGACTAATTTTTTCTAGCAGAGCTAAAAAATATGTTCTCCAGAAAATTAATGAAGCCTGTGACTTCAAAAAGTTTTAAAGCCGATATCTTCTGCCTTAAACCTATTTTTTTTTTTAATATTTTGAAAAATGTTTTAATTTTTTTTTTAACAAACAGACGATTTTGAGCATTCAGCTTGAGTTTAGATTACGTTAAAACACTTGTAATAGGGTTTGCCTATTATTATTTCTTATTTTCTGCTTTGACTATATGTTTAAAATTTTGAAAAAGCTTGAGCTATTTTTAACCAAACATATTTATTAACGTTCAGTTCAGTTAAGATGCAAAACTTGCAATATATTTTATATGAAGATATTTGAAATTTGTGAGAACTAGTCACCATATCAATTTCATAGATCAAACTATTTTTACTTCAAGTGTTGCCTAGACTTACCAGTATTGCATGCTAGAAATATTTGATACGTTTAATTAAGGAAGCAGTTTCAATATGGGCCATTCCTTTTTAGCGTGACGTTACGTTTGTATAACAAACTATAAAAAATTAGTACCATTTTTGAAAAGTTATTTTATGTGTAGTAAAAAATTACGAAAATCGGTCTAATCGATTAAAAAATACCAGCAAAAATACACATGGCGTTACGTTATAAATAATAGAAATGGGTTTTGATTTGGATTTCAGAATCGCAAATTTCTGCGAATTTGATATGAAATAATATTTGTTACTTTTGCAAATCAAAAAGTACTATTCTCGCTCGTTATCTGGCGTGACGTTACTTAAATTTCCATTGTGGTCTATTAATAGGTTTTTTGGTATAAAAAAAATTTAAAATATTTAATACGTTTTTGTATTTTTTATTTTATATTGACACTTTCCTATAGAAAGCATGTCAATATCTATAAGGATCGGTCACTATGTCGAGATGAGTAAACTGATAACCGTGATAATCTTTTATATCAGATTTTCAAAATAAACTCATCTTGGTAAAGAACAATCAATTAAGCCTAGAATTTTGTAGCGTTGTGGATTACTACTTATCGTCAATTTTCTTTAAAAAAAGCTTTTTATAGAAGTAGTACTTTGTATAAATAAAGTGTATCTGCTTGGTGTCATCTGTTAGATAGCTTTCCTTTTGTTGCGTTTGCCTTTGGCCTAGTCGATTTAGATGGCAAGTGAGTCATAGGGAATTTGTCTTATCCTAGACGCAGAGCGCGAATTTTTTTTATGTTTGCACAGGACAAACATTATCCTGACTGTAACAGGTGATTGGGTAAATTGGAGAGGGCATGGAGTATAAGCGAAGGACTACCAAGTAGCTGCTGAGCTGTGGGAAATCGATTATGAATTATTTGAGTTGGAAAAATGACTTATGAGACTTTTGTGTTGCATACAAAGCGGCGCAACATTTCGTCATCTTATCAGGCACATGTGCGTATGCAGAGGGTGTGAGGGTGTGAGCAAGGGTGTGCGTGAGGGTATGTGGTATGCTGCTTGCGGCATGATTAATGATCATTACAATGATGGCATTGTTATCAGAAAAGAAATTCATTGCCTTTGCATGCGCTGGCCTTTGATGCTAATAAATTTTAAAATATTTAAATAAAAAAAAAAAAATATAATACCTACCACAAATTCCCACAACATTTTTATTATATTGAAAATTAATTTTTTTTTTAGTCCAGCTCATTTTGTTTGTTGTGATTTATGTGCAAAAATGCCTTTGATAGCTATTCAATTTGCCTTCAATTTGCTAATGCATAATTTATGCGGCATTTAAATTATTTTGTATACGTATTTTTTTTTTATGTCTAACATTAAAAAATTATATTCATATTAAATTTTATATATTTTTCTTTTGCTCTTTTACAGGTAAGTTTGCATTTCGACGGAAAAGAAAACGTAAGTTACACTGCTGCTGTCATTAATTTATTTATTATTACCTTGACTTTTGGCCTTTGGGGAGCAAAAGTGGCTTTGGGTCTGGGTCTGGGTCTGGGCTACAGGTTACGCCGCTGTAGAAGCTTGATAGACTTCCTGTTCATTTCCGTGCGGTTGTTTGGCCCTTTTAAATAATTAATAATGCGCCAGGTAATCGATTTTCATATAAATTGAGATTTATTTGTTAAGCTTGAGCTAAAGGCGCTGGCAGAAAACCCAATATAAACATTTTCCTTATTTATTTCCCAAGTTGCGTATTCTTATATGTGCAATTATCACGCCCAAATGGAAACTGCTCAGATAAAATCTTATAAATTAGTTATCCAATGCTAGTGTAACTACCACTACAACTACAAAAAGGCCCAAAAACCAGCGAACCCCCCCGAAGTTCTAATCCTGACAGCTACAACAAAAAGTCCCGCACTTGTTTAGACAGTTGATTAATCGCCTAACGCATTATGTTTTTGTTAATGCGTGCTTAAATGTGTGTATCTATGTTTGTGTGCGTTTGTGTATCTATGTGAGTGTTAACTGCTATTGTAGCCTCATTTAAGCCAATTAAGTTGTTGGTTTTTGTGCTGCTCAAAGTGTCATCAATATGCCTACGATTGGAAATTAATTGCCAGCAAATTTGCTGACTTTTCTATTAACGCAGTTCTAGTTGACAACTATCTATAGTTCTGAGTATTCTAGCTATTGTTGCTGTTTCTGCCTCATTAGGTTGCACACATACATTTAAGTGAGCTCAACTAATTGTTGCATCTTCATTTTGGATTCGCTTTCTTCTTAAGAACTTCAAAGTATTTTCACCTCTTGCTCTGTCTTTTTGTACTTTAAATTAGGCATGCCGACCACCCGTGTCACCTACACATCTCTTTCAGCAATTGTGGCTGCCACATAGTTGTCGTTTTGTGGAGGTTGTCATAAATCTCTTTTTTGTGGCATCGTCTACGTTTTCAGCTCAATCAACGACGCCTCGGTGCTGACAATTTCAATTGCTTTGAGCGAGGGTGGCAGCAAAAGTAATAGATAATAGCCGGGGGAGTAGGGAGTACATATGTATATGGAATTCGGAGGTTAGTGTTGGTTGATGCGTCGAATGTGCATGTGGCAGGAAAAGTAATATAATAGATAATAGTTGGAAAGGGGAGTATATGAAATAACGAGGTTGATGCGTTGACTGAGAATATGATAATTTTGTACTTCTAGTAGGGAAACAACGGGTTGGCCTTGAAGGAAATAATATGTACGTGGATTGGAATATGTATTCGAGCACATTTGCATTTGTGCATAAGTAGCTCATGATAGCACTATAAGATGTGCTCCTCGATATGGGAGTCATACATCAGTGTATATATATATATTGTATATAACCATAGAAATGTAGAAATGTTTCTACAGAGCACGTAGTTCAGTTTTAATAAAGCGAAAAAAGAAGCATAAAGATTGCTTAAGGCTAAAACAAAACTTTATATAAAAAAAAACGCTAAGAATTTAAAATCTCCAAACAAAATATACAGGAAAGTGTAGCTATTATAACAAATTATATTTTTTTTACTGCTGTTCTTTAAAGACTTGGGCTGTCGTGTCAATCTGTCTATAACAGGCAGTCGTGTCAATCTGCCTATAACAGACCCGGCGCTTTTTTTTTATCGAATCCTCAAAATGGTTCAGCTAACAGAAATATTAAGCGAAACTTAGTGCGCCCACTGACTATTTTTTTACCTCCCTCACATCCAGCAGTTATATTCTCCTCCCCCTAACATATTTTTGTCTGTACTTCCACTTTAAATGGTCTTCAACATGGACCGTAAGGTCTTCGTATGATCTCGGCCTTGTGCCGAGCAGCCTAAGCAACCTAACCTAACATAACCTACTACTAAATTACTTTTATCCGATTGTCAACTCAAAAAACTTTATTTTTGTTAACGTAAAAAGTTTATCATAAAATCTAAACGGCTTTGTTCATAATTTTTAAATAATATTTATAGAAAAACCTTGTCAAAACTTCAACTTTCAAAGGAATCAGCTTCACTATCCCAAGCGTAAATCATCCAGACACACTGAGCAAAGCTCATTAAAAAGTTCACTTATAGAACTTAGCAGCTTGTCTACGTTGTTCAGTTGGTCGGTCTGGAAATTAAGATAAGTCAAATCAGTTTACCTTGGTTAAACCATAATCCTTTTTTTTTTAATGCTTAAAAGTAGTCCGTGCTGCGCCACAAATTTTTAGACAGTAATGTCTCTTCTTTAATTTGAAATCTCTTTAAAATATTTTTGGCGCTGTATGCGAATAAATATCGGTTGAGAGAAATTTTTTGGAAGAATTCTGAATACGATTATCATCTATACATATTTTTTAGCTGTTAAATTTACACTACAAAAAGACTTTTGAAACCAAGACAATCCGAATACTACCTATTATAATTAAAGGCAATCTATTAGGGCTCGTAAAAGTTAAAAAAAAAAACTATTTTCCATCTGTTCATGATAAGCTTAGGAAATAAATTGTAAGTTTTATATGAGCTCAGATTTTTTTCTGGGTGATCTAAATATATGATTGGTTATATATTGATCTTTATACTAAAGTTTCGCATTTTTCACTACATTCTTTTGATTCGAATTAATTTTTTTTTTTTTGGTGTGAAATATTTACTTCATAATCAAGATTTTACGGAGCTTGGAGTATTTCAAAAAAATCTTAAATTATGCTCATTCTCATTCTTCGCCTCTTTCGTATCCATTAGTCAAGATTTTATGACAAAAAAAATATTGTCTATTAAATTAAAATTAAAAATTTTTCAATTAAATTTTTTTTTAATCTTTGTAATTAAAGAAATTATTGAAAAATTTTGTTTTTAATATTTTTTTTTTTGCATTTAATTTTTTTGCAATACTGCTCGCACAACCCTCGTAATTTTAACTAAATATCTAGATATATAATCTTACTAAGAGTAAGCTTTCCCGTCATACTCAGCTCAGTTGACATCTCTTTCACGCCCAGGCAGTTGCATGCGTCTGCTCGCTTTTCCGTCACTTTTTTTCCACTCAATTATGAAAAAGAAATTATTAAGTGCAAGCTGCGCTAAATTAGCGCGCAATTGAGTGTGGCCCGCGGAACGAGGAGGTCTAGGAGTAGCAGGCAGGGATTGGGCAGGGTACGGGTACGTGTACGTGTACTGCCAGCAAAAAAGTCCACGACTTGTGGTTTGATGTCTTTCTGCCATATTTTTGCCTCATATTTTTTTTTTTTTTTCTCTTTATTTTGCCATTTTTCTAGGCAAGACGTTTTGCCAATGCAGTCACTGCAGAAAACTATAGTCGATGGGCAGGAGCTTTTTCCGAGAACACGCGGGTGGTACCTCGCTAGGTTGCATGTTATAAATGGCGCATATTTTGTGCATTTCATTTGCGTGATTTGCCAGTCAAAATGTGCAGCATTTTGCTACCTCACACGTACATAGATATATCTAGGTAGCTATATATACAAGCACAGGAAGAAGACTGATGATGAGCATGATGATAATAATGTCTGGGCTGTGTGAGTGACGACGAACCGCCGCCTTTTGGGCAGTCAACAGGTTGTTTGGATTATTGTTGTTCTTTGGGGCCTTTTGCATTGTTTGTTTTGAATTTGCTTGATTTGTGCTTTTTGGATGCATGCCAAATGCTTGTAAGATGCGGGCAACCACGAGGCATTGGTGGTGTTGTTGTTGTTATGGTGATGTGGTCAGAGGTGGGATCTCAATCTGAAATTTTCACTCACGTTTCGTCGACATTTTTAATTTCTGTTAGTTTTGAATAAATTTACTCTGT
Source organism: Chymomyza fuscimana (assembly GCA_949987675.1). NCBI lineage: Eukaryota > Metazoa > Arthropoda > Insecta > Diptera > Drosophilidae > Chymomyza > Chymomyza fuscimana. The sequence continues at coordinate 114,765,637 of OX465088.1, forward strand.
TCTCCCAACAGAGGGATATGCAGATCGTTAGGGAATTTGAGGAACCGTTCTGGCTATGCTTAGAAATGTAGTGCTGGTCGAAGGTTATTCTTTCTATAATATAGGATCACAAAAAAAGTGCTATGAACATGTGACCGGGCTATTCATGATTTGGTCTTGGCCACATTTTTCACTTCGGAATGTATGTATATCAAAGGCCGCAAAAAACTGTCAACCCGTTTTTCCAACCCGAAAACCCCACGTGGGTAGTAATAGTGTAAAGATACAGTTCGAGATCATCTTGATTCATTAGAATCTCGGATGGGTCTAATAACGTAAAATTTTACCGAGATTTGGCCGAAAAGGGAACACAAGAAGTGAACTGGCCATCAACTTGATCAGGCTAGTGAAACCCTTGACTTTACCTTATAGGAACCAAATGTAAGACACATTTTGATTTCTTATGCTTGACTAAGGATAAATAAACTGCACTTAAGGCCCTCCCGAAAACGCTTGTTGTATCTGGCGCACAGATCACTTGCTTCATAGAATCTTATTTTGTGTAGAATAACTCAATCGTGAGCACGATAACAATCGTCCCATCTCAAACTATTGTATCCCTTGCATTTGTTGATGCCGTTGGAAGTATTTCCGAAATGATTTAATTGTGCCAAGACATAAGGAAAATTGTCCCACAGCAGCTACCTAGTCATGTACCCACTGCATGTCAATCATTTCTAAACAGTTGGTTAACTGCAAGTTCTTGGCTCCCCTTAACATAAATTTCGAGAGACAGCGCTTGAAGAATTGCTCGAACATTTAATGGGCCACAAATGAAAGATATAAATAATGCCACCACCGCTGCAGTTTTGGCCTTTCATTTTAATTAGCCACAGTGAGCAGAGTAGCAACATGGCGAAGACGACGAGTTTGGTCATGCCAAGCGTTGCTAATTGAAAAGAAGCGAAAGATATAGTATATAGTATATACTATGTATATAAAAAAAAGCATATGGCATTTTATATGCAGTTAAAACTTTATTTGCAGGCTTTTGTTTAATTTTCTGTGCGCTTTGCAATGTCTGTCCAATATTGTGCAATAAATGGAGAACGCTTCTTCGTTGGCAAAATCATTTATTATTTAAAAATTTTTTACGATTTCAGTAATTTGCACAAGATAAACAGATGAAGTAAACAGTCAACGTTGCTTTGGCTGGCAGAACAGCGTTTTGCTAAAGAATTGCGCAAATAAACAAAGCAACACGTCCGTATCCAAAAGATACAATTACAAAGAGACCCAACGAAAGGCAAAAAAAAAAAAATCGAAAAAAATTCAAAAAGATACAACGACCCAGGCAGTTACTAAAGCAATCAGTACTTCAAAGGCAAACAAAAAAAAAATAAAAAAAAATAGGCAGATCAACTGACTGCGCAGTAGTTTCGGTTTAGAGGAGAACGTCAAATAAATTTAGCTGCTAAATATTTATGCTTGTGAATGAAAATCAAAAGTTCGTTTCGAATATATTTTGTACGAACTTAAATCTTTTAAATAAAACGCAGAAAAGAAGTGCTTGTCAACTTTAAATACTCACGAGAGATGTTAGAAAAAGTTCAGGGCTTCCAGAATTCATAATTAACAATTTGCATGATCTTCTACATTTGTCTTGTAGAATTGTAGGCCTAGATATAAGCTATTAATGTCAGGGTTCGAATAATTTGTACCTTTTTAGGAGAGATACGGCTCTTGGAGATGCAGATCAAATCTGTTAAGACCAGAAATAAGGTTATATCTAAAAAAGCATACGTTTATTCTTTAAAATCTATTTGAGTTCTTTTAAGTTTTACAATACGAAGATTTGCTTGTTCCGGCTATCATCGGCTAACTTAACAGCTAAGGTCTTGAAATGTACGCTCATGTATTTCAAGAATCGACAAATCTATGAAATGTTTAATTACACGGGAGTACGTTTTTAATTTTTCTTATTCTCAAAAGACTTCCTTTGCGGGATTTATCTTAATAGTTCACCGTGATAGCATATAACCTGTTAATATATAAAAAAATTTCGATACCATCATGGGACCCAAGTTAACAACGATGTTCCGTCCTCTTATTCTTTTTTATTTTTAATGCCAATTATGGTATTTTTCTTTTATTTTTTATGGAGAATAATTAATTTATTAAAAATGTTTATAAAATGGTAAAATATATGTTATATAAAAATTAATATTAAAAAAAATTTGTTAAATAATATATAAAAACTTTATTTATTTTATGCCAAATAATAAAAAGTAAGAAAAGTGGCGAACGTAAAAGTCAGTACCATCCAGTGGCGGATCCACGAGGGTGCATTTTCGGGTCCGGATCTCCCCAAAAAGTTGGAAAAGTGCTTTGACAGTTTTTTGCGAGCTCTGATATATATACATTTCGAAGTAAGAATCATTCCTGCGACTAGAACCGACTTAAAAAGTTAGCTACCCTTATGCATGCTTTTACTACAATTATTTAGAGTCTACTCGATGCTCTCACGCATACACACAGGATACTTTACACTGTTACGTGACGATTTTTCAATCGTTCTAAAAAGTAGAAAATAGTGCAACATATTTTTAAAAAATTCTCTTTAACATTTCAAAAATTATGTCGCTTTGAATGTGGCAGTCCGCGGGTGTAAGCTCTTCACAGCAAAGAAACACTTTTATCGAGAATCGCGAATCCAATATTTTAATATAGTGGTATTCAGCTTTGGAGCGAAGCTACAGACAGGTTTTAGACTTCTACGAAGTCTCATTACTTTTGTGCATAATAATTGATTACTAAGGCGTAAAAAATAAAAAAAAAATTCTGTCTCTAATTCTATGAGAAGGACTTAAAAATAGTTCTCTCAGAGTGAAGAATATAGAAGGTCTGATTACATGCTATGGAATTTGATATTTCGTTTCTAGTTGTTTAAAGTAATTTCTTATATAAATTTTGACTTGACTGTTTTTGCATGACTATCAGTTTTTGGTTTATTTATGACTCATTTATGCAACGATGCTGAAGTTCTGGTTAAAAACTCAGGAAACTTAGGGATTCACAAATATTTCTGTTTACATTATGAATGATTTCTGAAGTGTTGTATTGCCCAATGTTAAATGATGCCGAAGTTTATATTTTTTAATGAGGTTTTATTTTCCTCTCTAGCGGAGCAGTAGAGCAGATCATTAATGCTCTTTGAATGTGAGAGAGTGAGTGAGCAATGGCTTATGCGGGTGTTGTGCATGTATGTGTGTGTGTGAATGCAAAGTGATCGAAAAAGAGAAAAAATAAAAAATAGTGTCGACGAGTTAATCTAAACAATTTCGCCACCATGCGGTTGACTCTGACGGCGACTGCCGCGTCGACAGCGACGGCGGATTCAGCGTAAAAGGGAAGTCAACAATTAAATGCAGAAAGCCGCAACAAATAACAAAAACAATAACAGGCAAAAGCAATAGCATAAGCAACGCATACAAATAAATGTAAATAAATACATGGCAAACTATATACAGCTGTTGTGTATCTTGAAGATACTTTTGCAAGCGCTGCTTTTTTTTTTTTTTTTTTTTTCATTTTGCCCGGCTTCTTTATCTGCTTTGCTCCGCGTTTTTTAGTACGGCTGATCGCGTGTATTAGTCAGCCAGCCAATTTAACAGCTGTGCCATTGATGCTGCTGCTGCTGTTGCCACAGAGTTAATTTTGCTTGCAACATTTGCAGCATTAATTTGAACGTAATTTACGTTGAACTTCAAAATGCCTCAATAGCGTGTGGTTCACTTTTTGATGTGCTGCAGCTAGTTAGCCCGGAAAGGCGCACAGCATTAAATGAATTGATGTCTAGATACTTGTCTACTATAAAGTTGTACAACTGACACACTGACTGACTGACTGAATGAATGACGGCCTCATAGGGGCGCTGTGCAACTGTAGCACCAACTAAGTGCCTTCAATTGATGTTGTCGATCTTTTACAATTTACTCTTCACAGAGAGATCACATTATGACGCTTACAATTATGTTGCATTTTGTATCTGTATCTGTATCTATGGAATTGATTGCTACCGCTTGTGCTAATTTCTGACTTGTAGTGGCTGTTTCTAATTGAATTATGACAAATTACGTTTAGTTTGTGCCAAGTGTTTGCCATCATTTTGACATATCTCGCACACTGCCTGAGGATATTAATTTCATAGTTTGCTGTGTGTCAGCGCCAAGCTGTCGGAGGCCCAATGCAGCTACGGATTTTTATTTTTTATTTTTTTTCGCTGACTTATATAGTTTAGTTTTATTTGATACTCTGCAGCTGGTGTTGTGAGTTTGTCAAGAAGTTGCGTTTTATATTTGTATCTTTTGGTACGTTTCTTTCTGAGTAGATTGCTAACCAGAGACGCGATCCTTGCGAGAAAATATGGAAAAGCTGACTGCATTCAAGCTTTTCTGTGAAATATTTTATGAAGTATTCAATCAAGAGATCGATTTGCGAGTATCTCTCTTATAGGGTAAAGAGTATTACAACATTTTTAACATCCAAGTATCTTTTGTATTCCTTGTTTTTAATGTTTGGCATTGCACACGCAAAAGAGTTTTTCACATTGTTTGGCATTTTATGAGCGTGAAATTAAATTAATTAAAACTACACGGCAGGGCTTGTCTGGCGTTGCCACGTTATACTCATGTGCGTTTACACAATATATATGTACATATAATATGAGTGTGTGAAGCTCATGTCAAACTCTGGCGTAGCAAATTTTCAGCCCAGATTGTATATATTGTTATTGTTGTTGTTGCATGCAGTGTTCGCGTTGTGGACCACGCTCTTGCATTTCACTGTCATAAGCTGGAATCCTTGGAGCTTCAGCTCGCTACCTTTGCTTTTCACCCTACGCCAGCTCCATTAGCTGTTGTATTGTCTATCCATTTAGCTGCTTGGTTGCATGCCCAGGCACTATATGCGAGGGCTGGCTAAAAAGTAACCACATTAGCAAACATTTCGTTCATTTTACTTTTTGTCTGGCAGAAATGCAAAAGTATACAACAATTTTTGTACAAAAAAATATTTTGCATTTCTGCCCAAACCAGGGCACTTCTGCGTAAAACTATGTGGTAAATAAGGGTATTTAGGCGCATTTGTTTATTATTATTATTATTTAGTGCACGTAGTATGATCGTAAACTGAATAACTGTCAACGGATGTAAAACCTATTATTTTAGTTAAATAATTTAAGTAGTTTCTTCCGCAATGATATGTTGCACTGGCATATATCCAAAACTGAATCTATTGTGCTCTTAAATGGCATTGCCTAGTCTAGCACTTTTGCCTTTATGCCTCGTTGTAAGGCCACTTCTGTATTTTTGTATTTGTGCCCGACAAAGATAATTAATTATATCTGCTCTTCTTGAAAGGCATATAAAAATTTGAGTACATCCGGTTTAAGTGTAAAGCTCTACAAGACTCAATTATTTTTCAGTCTGCCCTCGTATATGAGCCAGTGTGCGCAATGTTTTATGGAGTTTGATGCCTTTAGCCAAGGCATTGAGCTGGCACTTTGACTTGCATTGAAGCATGTCCTGTTGCCAGGTGCCTGTAGCCTTAGCTGCAGCCATGAAACTGCTTCTTATGAGTGTATTTATCTGAGTGTGTGTTAGAAATCCAATTTTCTATACAGCTAACACCTTAATGCTATATTTAACATGGCTTCATATTTCATACATGCCCGTGTAGGACTAGACAAATAAAATTTTGTGCCATTTTCAAAAGCGCCAACTGCTAATGAACTAGATTAGATTTCATGCCAGGCATTATGGGGCTAAATATGTTAGATAGTGTTAGTATATGTGTGTGTGTGTGTGTATCTGTGTGAATGGCGCACTTAAATGTGCTTTAAAAGCGTCTTCAACTTTAAGCCAACTAAATGCTAGGGTCAGCTTTACATATGACATTTGGTTAGCAGTCAGCTAAGCTCTTAGAGAGTCAGCAGTATCTATGTGTAGGAGTATATATAACCAGCTTAAGCTGCATGTAAGTGTGTGCGTGTGGGTGTGGGAAAAACAGTGTGACCAGACACGTTGTCAAAAGTGCAACAACTAAAGCATTGACCATTCAACAGCAGCTTAACTTGTTGCAGTCAACCAAACAACAACCAAGTGACCCAACTGACTGCCCCAACAGGAGCAATCACCCAAAGTCAAGCCAGTTGGTTGTAATTTAGTCAGCTTAGCTGACAGGCGTGGCTTATGACGTGTCCTTGCGGTCGGTCTGCTCTTGGCTCCCCTTTGGCATTTGGACTTTTTCACTTTAAGGGGGCGGTTTACGGAAGGAATTGGTTGTTTCAAACTTTGCTGCATTTGAATTTTAAAGCCCTGTGTTTGCTCTTGAAGTTGGTTTAGTTTTTAGTAATCTGAAATATGGATTTTTCCAAAACTCTAGGATTTATGAATTTCATGATTTCATGCATCGGAAGACTCCAAAAAATTATTATCGAGGATTTCCGAATGCGTAAAGTGCCACACGCTGGTTAAGTAGTTTCTGGCCATACACATGGTTGTAACTTCCTCCTCATTCTTCCAACCAAGCGGGACCTCAAAGGGACGTCCAAGGAGCCGCCACACCCTCTCTGAAGGGGATTTCGATAAGTGAGTTCCTGAATGCTTACGCGCAATGGGAATCGCTTCATACGCATGGTGTCGGAGCACAAGGGTGATATTTCGAAGACTACTAAGGATTTTTACCGATTAGTTCAACAAAAAAATTTTAATTCAATCGGTCCTACTTCTTTTTATGCCCTGTACCTTATGGTACAAAGGGTATACTAAGTTTGTGCAAGCCGAAAATGTATGTAACATACGCAAGGAGTCGTCGGAGACACCCCAAAGTTACCTAAAATATGATCAGGGTGACTAGAAAGTCGATATAGCCATATCCGTATGTCCGTCTGTTGCGTCAGATGCGTTATAATGTCAGGGGAGATAAGTTAATTTTATATTTTTGATATCGGGGATTTATTACATAGCTCCCAAAAGTTTTAGATAAATAATTCGTTTTTTTATAAAGATATTGTAACCAAATTTGTGGTTGGTAGTTTTTTATAGTTCTCAATCACTGTACTAAATTTGATCAAAATCGGTTGACTTGATCATATAGCCCCCAAAGGACAGATCGGTCAAAATTCGACTGTTTTTTGTTTGTTTATGAAAATATCGTAATCAAATTTGGCAAATAAAATATCTTTTGGAGGTCTTCAGCAACATATCGGACTTAAGTGCGATGTGGTGGTACAGCCATCTTTTTTATTCTACCCTGTAGCATTCTCTCTTGGGTGGACTCGTATGCTTTAAAAATCAATGAAAGTACTGAGAATATTGTAGTCAGGATGTCCTGATCTACATAAGTTGAATGTTTCAGGTAGGGAATCAGGGCTTTTGTTTATAGGAAATTGTAAGTTTGCTTTAATGCATATTCCACGACGGCTTTTTCTTAAGTCCAACCATGAATTATTGCTGTATGAAAGTGCATGTTGAAAGCGCTCCTAAATGCTTTGGGTTCATATAGCCTACAAAACCGATGACTACGTCATCGACATCACCTTGATTAAGCAACCCCTTGCTGTGCTATAGAATTGAGCAATTGACTTTGTCGGCTCGTTATGTAACATTGGAACCACCGCAAGGGTTGCTGATTAAGGCTCCTCTGCAAGTATTTAGAAAAAAAAGAGAGCGAATAAAAAACAGGAAAAAGTTACCTTTTGCACATAATTTATGCAAGACTTCAAAATTTGTCACCAGGGAGGAAGAGCCGAGCTCACGTTAAACACGTTTTCTGTCAATTTAATTTCTAATTAGTCACGGCCACTTAAAGGCAGCCACCAAGGTAGCCTGGCCAAGAGCAGCAACAGCAACAGTAGCTTGGGTATAATTGAAATTGGCAGCTGTTAACGTTGGTCCAACGTCAGCGACTTGCACGTGATTTCATTGCTAATTATTGCGGTTGTCGCCGCTCTCTTTGCGCCGTGCGCTCTCTCTCTCCCTCTGGGCTTGGTTTTGACCACACACTAATACGTCACCTGTGCCTTGGCGTTGGTCTTACGTGTTTTCTAGTGTAATGCGGCTCAGTTTGTTGCATGAAATCATTTATCCAACTATGGATGTCACTATGAATAGACATTTGCTAATCGGACATTAAACATTTGCCAAATTCCATCTAGCCAAGTCATGTAAGTAAATCTAGAAGTTGTGTACAAATTAACATATGCTTGCCAGCTGACAAGAAACCAGCTATAGGCCGCAAGAAATACTTATAAGTAATACAAATAACAATAATAATAATCATCATCATCTAAGCAATGAAGAGTGTAAACATTGAAAGCTTGAAACCTGGCCATATGTGTAGTGAGTACCCATACTTTATGGGCATGACTCAAAGTTTGCCGCCAAAAGGTTAGTTGAATAGTTGTAGTTGTTCTTAAGTAGCTGTTGCCATAAACAAATTACACAGCATTGATTAATTATAGAAAACCCAAACAATACTAAATACTTGCTCACTGGGTACTCATACACTAACACTTTCAAACAAATAAATACCTATAAATATACAGATGTATACACATACTTGTTTTATGGTGTCAGTCGTGTATACACAAGTGTTTGCTTTCCTTGAGAAATCAACGCTAAACGTTTGGGCATTAACCATAAAAAGTTGAGTAAAATATGTCACGGTTATGGCGAAGTTTGAATACACTATTAAATTTATAAACGAAGATAAACCACTGCCATAGAATAGCTTAAAAGTATTTACATAGCAACTAGGGGGCTCCGCCCTCTACGTGCTTTGTAAAATTCCAATTTCTAGCTCCTATTGTTTGAGCTGTGCGTTGATCGCCAATCAGTCAGTGAAAAACTTGAAAACTAATGATGCAGATCGATTCATAAGGCAAAATAAAATAATTTTCCTAAATTGTCAGCTTAACGTGTTACGGCTTAATTTAAAAAAAAAAAACGTGTTTTTCGTTTTTATTTAATTGTGACTAAACTACTGAATATTCAATTTAATGAACAAATGTGGATTTTCTAATATTGAGAATGGTTTAATTTGCTTAATTTTTTGTGTTTAATGTAACCCCACACATATTTTTTGAAATTGCATCCTTTAATGCAAATATTTAAAATATCATTTGATGAGCATGGTGAATAATTTTATATTTATCCTCAAAATAAATTCATTTTTTTTTCATCATATAAACAAGAAGTATATATTATATAAATATTGTAAAAATTTATTATAATTTTGGCAAAAAAAAAATTTTTTTTCCTAACATTTAAAAATTTTTTTTTTTTTTTGTTCGTTTATCTTGTACCTTTACGCATTTTGTATACATAAATTAGTTGGTAATTTTTATGTTTATCTCTAACGCCTGAAACTCTTACTCGATTTAAATTTTATACACAGTACCTTAGGGTAAGGGGTATGTTAAGTTCAACATATTTTTGATAGAGAATGAAATGTTGGAGACCCCTAAAAGTTACCTTTAATATAATCTGATAGACAAAACAAAATATTCTGGACATTTCGCTCCGTCCATCTGTAGAACACCTAGATCTTGAAGTATAGAAGAGCTAGGATAACCATACTTGACATTTGGACTCCGTATGCAAGCCGGCAGAATCCTAAATACGCATATAATTGTCAAGTACACATCTAAAGAAAATATATTTTCGGTAATTTTAAAATAATATTTTTTAAACTTAAGAATTTTTCCCAGGAAGAGGTTTTAGTCCACAGCGTGTTTAGGGAATCTGTAGATCAATAAATTAGTCTAGTAGAACTCGGAGTTGCCATAGGCAGAGGATTTTAATATTCGAATCTACGACAGTATTCTTTAGATTACCTAGATAAAATATTATCTTACATTTTTCTATTTTTCAAGATTTACATCAGTGGTGGGCGGTCTCTCATTTTACATAACTCGCGAGGCTATTGCACCAAAAATCTGCCGCAGCGCAGTCGGCTCATGCACGGTACAATCTCTCTCTCGTTTTTGCTTGATTGCGGATCTTTCTCTCTCGTGCGCTTTTGCTTACTGCGCTGCTTACTCAAACAAAGATATGTTTGTTTGTATGAGTTTTGCCCACCACTGATTTACATCTGTGTACGTGTTATAAAATAAATACAATATGTGGAAAATGTTGCCATATTATTGCTTTGCCCTGGAATCACTTTTATTATCGGCAAAATGGAGCCATCTGGTCTTATAGTAAATAATAAATAAAATGAACACGATTTCCTAAAACTCAACAATTTTGTATTTTTATTTGGTAACTTTGAATATCTTTTTTTTTTGACCTCACTGACCTACAAGTTCCACGAAAGATCCAATAAACTCTTTTTCGCAGTAAACGAAACCTAAATGAAGTAACCCGCTATGAGCTCAACCAATAGCTTGTGAAATTTCGGCATAAAGAGTAGTATATAAAAATAAAAAAAAAAATTTTATATAAGCAACAAGTGTCATCTTCTGTGAGCTCTCTATTTGCCGCCTTCCCGTCCAACGCACACTCGTTCTTTCCATCTCTATTAGGGTCCCGCAGTTAGCATAAAAAGTTTTTGCCCGCGGCTGTTTCACATGTTTTACGGTCGGTTCGGTTCAGTTTACTTCAGTGTGGTTCACTTGGGGGCTGGCGGAGGGGGCCACAATTCACGAGAAAAATATCAATTGTCTGGCCATATAAATAAAGTGCCTTGACTACAGACATTTACTGGCTAAATCGTTGGAAGCTTGTTGGCTAACTGAGACTGACTATACATAGTCAGTTTTATTATATAATTTCATTCAATGATGTTGTTATTGTGGTTTCCATTGTTGTTGTTAGTTGTAGTAGTTGTAACTATGCCGGCCGGCAGCCGGTTAAGTTGTTTGACAAGTTTTTCCACTTGGTCATGAGCTCGTCATTATCATGATGATCATCATCATCATCAACAGCAGCAGCTGAAACAGCTGTGTGTGCTTTTTGGAAACTCTACACTGAAAATGTAAATCTATGCAATTTGCATTTAGGTTTTCAGCTTGAACTCAGTTTTGCTTTGCTCACAATTTTTAAAGAGTTTGTCTGTTTTTTTTTTTCTCTCTCTTTTTGAGGTTTTGATGAGACATTTTGAAGTCATTAATTTGACATGCTAAATGAGAATTTATGTGTCTGTTGCAGCGGCTAGGCAATTTCTCATGCGCAAAACATTATTCAACGTTGTCAAGAGAGTTGGAGAACCGACGGGAGACAACTACAACAACAACAACGGCAAGAACAACTCGTTCTGACCGCCGCGGCGATTCGACCGAAATACAAATGTCATTAACACTCGACGCTGTCATGACCAAAAAATTATGGAAAAAAAAGTAACCGAACAACAACAATGTGAGATATACAAAACGGTGGCAGACCCCGGCCCAAAAGTAATCTGAGTTTGAGCTGAGAGGCTCATTACGCAGGCTTCAATTTTGGCACGCTGTTGTAGTTATACCCTTGGGTGGAGTATATTGAGTATGCTATTAGCTAGGGGTCGGGCTATCTACGGCTCCAATAGCTGAAGCGTTTAAGAAATCAAACAAAATTTTTATCTCAGCTAAGGCGAAGCTTCTTTGTATTTATTTTTGTGTACACTTTTAAAATTTTTTATAGTACATACATAGATTTATGGTTCATAAATTTTTTTCCATAATTATTGCATCTGCTTCAAAATTTTAGACTAACAATAAGTTTACAAATCTTATTTTAATTACTTTAGTACTTCAGACTACATAGCACTTAATATTAAAGACTACGTTGGAAGGTCGTTACGTTCAAGTTAAAACTCTTGAGAAATAATTGAAGTGCTTGGTTAGTTTAATAGAGTACTTTTAATTTGTTGTAAAATCTCATATTTGTCGTGTAAGACGTTCAGGTCTCTGAAACACTGTGGCTCAACGATGTTTCTCAAGATCTCTGATTGAGCTCGCTGGATGATGTCGCAAAAGGATTTTGCTTAAGCTCTCCAATATCTCGGAGCTACAAGTCCAGATCGTTTTTAGCACTGAGCCGCAGGACTGTTTTGTCTAAACTAAGAAGAGAGCGAAGGTTTGTAAACAAATGAAGGCTATTAGCCTTTAGCTTAAGTGCATTCTCTTAACTTCAAAGTGCCTTATCCAAGTAAGAAATCTTCGGTACTTGGCACAACGAAACTTGTGAAAATTCATTTGTAAATGAAGCATTTCGTTTAAGTGAATCTAACCTTAAATATAAAGTTTGATGCAAACTTGTAAAAGAGAGGTCGTAACGATTACAATTTTTAAAATACAAATATTTTGTTTCAAGGTTTTTTCCCTCACATTTGCCTTGAAAAACCTGTAAATATTAAAATTTAATTAATACATAAATACTAAATATATCAGCTACATACATGAAATCAAGCTAGCTTTGAGCAAAAGTACAAATAAAAGAAATATGGCACATAAAAATAAAAAAAAAATAATATAAAAACAACTTTTAAATCTTAAATTTTTTCATTAAATTAGAAAAATAACTTTTATTTTCGAACCTAAAAAAAAAACATATGAAATAATAAATAAATACATATCAATTTTTATTCTAAAAATTAAAAAATTATTATTTTATAAAATTTTTATGCTTATTCTAATTATAGGAATTATTGGTTAATTTAAAAGAAAAATATAATTTTTGTGATCAGAGTAACAATTTTTATCAATTTAAATTTAAAATTATTTTCATTATTTTAAAATGATCAACATAAGAAGCAAATTTTTATAAATTTTAATTCTTATTCTGATAATTATTACAAATTAAAAAAATCTTTTTAAATACATATTTAGTTTTTTTTTTATAAAAACTGAACAATAATTTTTAGTATCGGAATAAAAATACAAATTAATAAAAAAGCAAAAAAAAATTTTAATTAGATATTTTTATTCTGATCATTTCTAAAAATTGAAAAATTTTAAATTAATTTTATTATAAAATGAAAAAATGTAGCTATAAAATTTAATTCTCATTCTAAATAATAAAAAATATTTTTTTAGTTTTATCAATTTGTATTTTTATTCTTATAATTTTTAAAAATTTCAAATAATTATAAAATCTGAAAATAATTTTTGGTATCTGTATAAGAATATATAAAAAAAAAATATAACTATTAAATTTAATTCTTATACTAAATAATAATAAATATTTTTTTAGTTTTATCAATTTGTATTCTTATTCTGATAATTTTTAAAAATTTAAAATTAATTTTTATTATAAAAACTGAAATATAATTTTTGGTATCATACTAAGAATACAAATTAATATAAATTAAAAAATATTTTAATTAAATAATTTTTTTTTTTTTTTTTTGCGTTTTATTTACAATCTGTCTTTATTAGACAATAAGTAAATTTACTGAAATAATTAATACAATATAAATATAATAGCAAGTTTCCATCGAAACCTACTATTGTGTTTAATTAATTAATTAATTAATATTAAAAAAATATTTTTTTGTATTCTTATTCTGATAATATAATTAATTTTTTAGTTTTTATAATAAAATTAATTTAAAATTTTTTCAATTTTATTTATTTTAAAAATGTTTGAAAACTTTTATTTATAATTTGAAAATACAAATTTGAATTTCTAAAAGATTAAGTTTCTAATATCTTTTGAACCAAGGTGTGTAATAAAATTGTTGACACTTTAATATCCGTTGATACCTTAAAAGTTCTTATTTTTCAATTTGTATAAAAAAATTATTTATAAATTTTTAGTTTCTAAATTGAAAACAGCAATAAATAAAGTTAAAGTTTTAACAAAAAATTGTTTATATGCATATAGTCGTATCTGAAAGTGTATCTGGCATTTGTATTTGCCAAATTTTATTTTTCCTTTACAGCTTATACTTCTTTCTTGTAGCTGTCTGTCAGATCTGAAACCACAAAAGTTGCTTGGCTGCACTTGTCAAAAATTGTAAAATTTTTTTTTTTGTTTCTCTCGACATTTAACAAATTTATTAATAAAGCTGGTTAAAGCCACATAAAAGGATTGCCAGCTTGTAGCTTGCAATGTATCTAGAAGATACATTTTTTATGTACTATATAAAAAGTAATTTTTTGGCAAACCGGTTTTAAAGCGCAATGCCATTTTGAAATTAGTGTGCGCAGCTTTTAATTATGAATTTTAAAAGCAATTTTGATGTAGTTTTCTTTGCAAACAGCAAAGTCTGCGTCTTTTATGGAAAAGTTTTATGGAAACTTCCATAAAATTCTATAAAGCACTTGAAATGTTTAAACAAAAAATTCATCATATTACGCACTGAATTTCACACACTTTTTGTACATAATGAAGTTCTTTTATGTGTTCTCAAACGCAAAAAAAAAAAATGAAAGACCGTGAAATGTAAACCAAAGCAAATCAAAAGCGCGCCACATGATAAAGATAATGAGTAAGGGAATGGAATGGAATATGGGTACAACACTTTTTTTTTTGTTTTTACTTAAGATCGTCGCGCTTTGTGTACCGCTGAGCCGCTTTGTCTTTCATTTTGGACAGCTCAATTGTGGTTGGAGCTGCTTTTGGGCCTAGACGTAATCGTTGTCGTCGCTTCAGTTCAAGGCTAGGCTTGACTTTTACTTCATTTCAGTGTTGTGAAACTTGCTTGGCATTGTCAATTAGTTATTATCGATTCGTTCAGTGCTCAGTTCAGTTGGCCAACAAATATACCATATTACTTAAAAGTTAACATGCGTACAAACAACTCAGCAGCAACAAAAACAAAAACAAAAACAATGCAAACTAATTTCGTTAAAATGTTATATTTTTTTAAACTAATTTTTCAATACGTGTACAAAGCGCAAAAGAGCAGAAAAAAAAGAAGAAACCTAACAAAAGATAAATAAACAAGGCAAATAACAAAAATTGGCTTGTTTTGGTTCCTGTTTCGTTTCGACCATTTGTTTAGCGCTTGAAATTGACTGCCAGTGGCTTGAATTTTTATAAGTACAGTGTAGTCAAAAAGCAAGGAGTATATTGGATTGATGCCAACAAATATTTTTCTAGTAAGGACTAGAAGCAGATTTGTAAGAGCCCCTGAGATATAGCAAAATAATAATAAAGGGTATTCACGCTTGCTTTTGAGCAACTTTGCAACTATAAAATGTGTGTGTTTTAACATTTTCTCAATACAGATGATATTCCACTTATGAGCTGTTGAGTTCTTAAGAAAGTGTTGCAAAATACGCAGCTTTTTCAACTTTAAACATTCGAAATTTCTTTTTCACTTTTGTGATGTACAATGCAACGAGTTGCCTTATGCTCGTTGATAAAAAGCAGCAAAGTGAAGGTTAACTAAGAAAAACTTAATAAATGTAAATATAATTAAGGCAATTAGAACAGTAAGTCTTGTGCATTTTATGTACCAAATTAAGTTAAATAAGTAGCTGAATCAATACCTAAACGTAGTAGGATGCCAAGGCGCCAAGTTTAAAATTTAAAAAAACTAGAAAACAAGAAGCACAAACTCCACAATTCGACTGGTAAACTAAACATAAGGAGGTATACACGCTTTGGCCTGTTGAGATTTGCAAAACTTTTGAATTTCTCAACTCAACAGCAAGCGTGAATACCCTTATAGTTTTAAGGAACATCGATTGAGTCATTTATATTTGCCCGTCCTTTTGGCGCGCCTGTTTCTCGCAGAAGTGCGTGCTGCTCTCAGGGTCTAAACTAGCTTCAAATCTTTTGATATTGAAAGTTAACGTCATTTGTTAATGACATTTGTCCATGGTAAAAATTGCAAAAAAGTTTGTTTTCTAAAAGTTGTGAGCATAAAGTCTAAAAAATAGAATATCTCCGATTCAAATTTAATTGTCCATCTTTTCTATTTTAAAAGTTATAGCCTGAAAAATTTACATTTTTTTCGATTGGCTTAATTTTTGATACTACTAATTCACTCTTATTTATTCTTTATCTCTTTGACACTAAACGTTATGGCCATTTAAAGTTGACTCGATATTACGCTTATTTTGTCTCTACCTTTTGACTAAAATCTTGAAAATTAAAGTTTTCATTTATAAAAAATATCTGCCGCAACAGTTTTTATTTATTTTAACCAGTGCTTGCCACAGGTTGCCGAAGCCAATCGGCCGCTCACATAGACATGAGTCGAATGCATGGCGAAGTCGCGTTCTGCTACTGAGAGAGAGAGACAATGAGCCTGAGCTGACGTCATCACGCTATCAACGAAGCATGTTCGCTTTGCGTCGCAATAATTACTTTTAAATTACTTTACAAAAAACTCATAATATAAAGCTGCTGTAGTAAAGACTACAGTGTATTAAAAAGTCGGGATACTTAAACTGAGCCCGGCCCATTTTTTTTTTGCTTGTTTTATTTTCATTTCAGTCTTTATAGGCTAAAACAAACGTACACACACTTGCACACACACACACACACACACGCAATACAATTGTGCCGTATTTGTTTTTGCTTTGGCAAGAAGAAGAAACCAAAAAAAAGAAAAGAAGTGAATATTCATTGCATTCACATAGTATATTCGTAGTGCACTCAAACATCATCAGGTGTTTTCATTTAATTTGCGAAAAATGTTTGTCTACAAAAAGCGTTTTCAAATGATGAAAAGTTTGAGCAAGGTATGAGCATGTAAACCACTCTCGTTGGAGTACAACAGCTCCTAAGACCAATGGTAGTAGTGGTACTAGAAGTAGTAGCTGTACTAATAAAAAGTAAAAAAAAATAAACCAGAAAGTAGTGACTACCGGGCATACATTCTGAGAGTTTGTACCACTTTAAGTAAACACTGCGTTTTTTTTTCTCTCATTTTTTAAGCTTTCTTATCTTAGTTTTTCACAACTGCCATATGGTTGTAACGTATGCCTTGGAAATTTTTTTACTACTGGACTCAGTTGTTGAAGTATAGTTGTAAGCTTTGTTATTTTTATACGTTTTGCATTTAAGGTAATGGTCTATATATATTAAGGTTGCGCAAATGTTTGTAATAGGTAATATGAAGAATATGTAACAGCGAGAAAGAAGAATTTAGTTCTAATCCGGGTTAGTATAAAGAACTTTAATAACACGGAAACTAATTGCACTAGAGTTATCAGTTTATGTAAACAATCTATACACTGAGAAAAAAATCAAGAATTTTTCTTTTCAGTGTAAAAAGTAAGAATTGAGCGATTTTTTTTTAAAATTAATTTAAAATGAATTTAAAAATGATTAGAATGATTTTAGGAACAATAACGTTTGATTTTAGATATCTTTTGTAAGAAGCTATGATTTTGGGTAGTATACGAAATAATTAATACCAGTTTATAGAGAGAGAGTGAGCATAGTTTAACCTGCTTCATCGATGATATTTTCGTTGGTTCGCTCTCTCTCCTTCTAAGAAAACAATTCTTAATTTGAGAATATTCCGAACTATTATAAGAAGAAGCGCTCTCAAATGACATTTTATGCTCATTGTAGGAATGTTTAGTCTTAAAGCTGAAATTGAGAGTATTTGATTCTTAATTTAAGGGAAATAAAGAACTAAAATTTTTCCAAATGCTTTAATGATAGGATCTTGTTTTGAGCCAATTCGGGCTGGTATTAAGCTCGTCATAAATAAAATGTAGAATTTCAAGTTTAATGTTTTAAGGCTTAATAGGCAGGCTGCTTTACTATTTGTTCGAACCAGCTGTATGCATGTATTATAAAGTTTGTCATGGTGGAGATTAGACATGGGTTATGTTCTGCCCAAGTTTTCCCCTTTTTTTTTTTTTTTTGGTAACGTCTGCATTATAAATTCCCTTTTGGAAGCACTGCAGCCGCTTTTAAACAGGCGTGAGCTCTTAAGCTTAGCTTTTCTGACTTGAATTTCAGAGTTCACTTCGTAATTTTCGTTGCTCGACGAAAATAGAGCGGATTGCAGTGTGATTACATTGTCACCTAAGCCATGCAATTTTTAATGACAGCTCATACTCACATACACACAACCTTTCGCGCACACACACACACATAGACAATTGCATAGCCAGCTGACTGCATGATAAATGATATCTGCTGCATTACGCATACGCAATGTATGCGCCAGTTCACTAGACTGGACAACTGCAGCAAGCAAGCCAAACGAAACAATGTTTGAGCACCATGTAGCTAGTTTTCAGGCCAGCTTAGCGAAAGCCAGTCAAACAGACATGAAAGCTACTACAATCCAAGTTGGCCCTCTCCCCCCCCCCCCAAAAAAAAAAAAAGAGGCGTTTTCGGAATCCTTTGGTGATGTTGCCTGTTGATGTAAAGCAAACACACGCGAGAGAGCAACGCCTTGGTTGCTTGGCATCGTTTTCTTTTGGCCTGAGCGCTCAACACTAATGCAATTTGATGCGGCACAAAACCGCACTCACAGACACAAGCACACACAGAGAGAAGCATGCCACACGCTCAGTGTGTGTCTCGTTGTAGCTGTTGTTTGTTTGTGGCGCGTCGGCGTTGTCGGCGGTTGGTAAATCCTTAACAGAAAAGGATTTTCAACACATTTGCAACACGCCTTGCATAGTTTTAGGCGTTGCACATGCCGCATGCATGCACTAGCGCTTTATGCCACTAAGCCGGGCACTTGGCAAGCGCACATGCATACAGTCAAACACACTCCCTTACACTCACACATTCAGGGAGACTTACACCGAGCGAAAAATGTAAGAATATTGTACTTATCAAGTTGAATATTTTTATTTCTTACTGTATTTTTTAGATCCCACAAAGACATTAGAAAGTAAATACCAAGACATCTGGATAAGAAAAATAAGAGATTTCGATATCATATGATTTTCTCTCTGTTGACAAATTCGTATTCAAAATTTTTTTTTTCAAGTACGCAGTTAATACTAATATTTTTCTCTGAGTGTGTACACACTTGTACACTTCATTGCAAGCGTATCAAAAATGCATAGAGAGCATTACCGAGTTGAGCGGCGCACAAAAGCAGGCTATTACTTTTCGTGCTTTCAGGTTTTATGGCGCCAGGCTTTGTTTGTTGACGTTCGGTACCTCGATCTACTGCCCCACGTCTTGGCACTCTTACACTTCATGTCGCCTTATCATTATCCTGACGTTTTCGTTCAATAGTCGTCGCTATCGTCGCCTTCTTGGTTGTTGTCCTGAAATAAATTTATGCAAATTTAGCATTTTGCTTTTCAATTTCGCTTAACAATTCCCTCTATTCATGTTGCCATTCGGTTTGAGTTCTTGCAACAAGTTCGTGCAACTTCTTGGCGTGTAAAAAATATGGGCGCCATTCTTTGCATAAAGTGCTGGGATTGTGGGTGAGAGTAGCTCCTGGGCTTGCTTTCTATTTACTTTCACTTGTCATGCTAAATCTGCACCATTTCACATTTTTTGCTTGCAGTTTTTGTTGCTTGAGCTGCTGTTGCTGTTGCATCTAAGTGTCACAAATCTAAACGATTTCAGATTTTTAATGCGCTTTGGCAGAATTTTGATTGATGCAGTGCAGCCAGTGGCACTTGAGTTTTGATTGGTAAAGTAAATGTAAAAGTGAGTTTGTTGATAAGTCAGTGCTTTGGGGTATGGTATGGGGCTCCTGGGGCAGAGTGGTAGCACTTATAAGTGTAAATACAATTGATGGAGAAGTAAAACTAAAGTCTTCTGAATCTTCGAAATAATTTTTTTCCACTGCGAGTGGTGGCTCTTGGGCCGCATCAATCGCAGCTTTTGCCTTCAATAACAATGAACAAGTAATTATTTTTTTTTGTTCATGCGTTGAAATCGATATTGTTTAGTTCTAAGTAACAGGATGAGCTGTCTTCTTGTGGCAAACAAATTGAACCATATCATATCAGTGAACTAGATGGAATGCTGAGAATCCCTTCTGTACTAAAATTTTCTGGGTGAATCTAATAGAGCACATGAGAATTAAAATGATGAAATTAAGGGAAACATTTTCCTAGTGAGCAATAAAATAATTTGTAATCTATACAAAGTTCCAAGTAGCCTCAAAATTATCAGACTTTTCGATGTAGTTGAGCCAAGATTAACAAAAAAAAAAAAATACTTTTGCAACTTTTCTCAACAAAAATGTTTTCTTTTCCGAGGTAAAATAAAGAGCCCTATCTACTTACGCTCTTGTTCATTAAAAGAACAGATCAGTGAAAATTTTACTTAACTGATAAGCCAATTTCTTCCGTCATAACCATTCCTTCCGGCGTAACCATTTAAGTCCAGTTAAATATTATTGAATCATCTTATTGATTGAGTTTAATACAAATTACATAAAAAACAAATTCACGACATCAGTGGAAAATTAATTTGGTCTTATCTTTAATTGTTATATCGGAAAGCTAAACTTTTATAAAATAAAAAAAATCTATGTCTATGTTGCGAAAAATGATTGGCACTTTTTAAATTAAGTTAAGTATGAAGTATATTATTTTATTGCTAATCAGACCATGTTCGGGGCGTAACCAGTTAAGCATATTTTGACACATAATGCTCCCAATAGTTACAAGTAAATAATAATTAAGTCTTATAAAGCCTATAAAATGTAAGCTCAAATATACAAGTATAGGGCGGGCCATCTGTTTGTTTTTTTTGTTAACTGCATTTTATTTGTATATTTTCATACAAAAACGGAAAAATGTATATACCAAATGCAAGTTTGAAATAACTCATGTATATATGAAAAATAATATCGCCCAATTGGCTGCCTGGCTCTACAGGCCCGTATGCGAACATCGTAATTTTCGATGAAATTTTTTTTGACGAAAACTGTCTGGCTCCCATCAATTGTCAGTGGGCTTCAATTGTGGCGTCATTTGAATCTTGTAAGCGTGTAAATGCAAATCTGCAAGGTAAATTCTACGCAAAGTGATGATGAATGATGGAGCGTTGATGTTCCCGGCGAATCTTTCACTCTGGCCTCAACTAAGTTTTTTTCTTTTTAACAGGATTACCATTTTCATAGTACGCCTGTAGCATTTTTACGCTTTGTTTGGTTGTTAAACGATCCATGACTAAAATTGAGTAGTTTCTAACATGACGTATGTCGCAGAGCTTCGACCAGTGTTTAACAACCGAACCTACAAATGGCCCACCCTATATATCGATCTTACATTTATTTATGTTTTTCAAAAACTTTAAAAATTTCAAAAGTGAACTTAAAAGCCACGTATAAAAAAGAAAATGTTGTAAACCTTCTAGGCCAAAAAAGACTCTGGTTAAAAGTTTGGAATATTTATTGATTTTTAATACCAAGTGCAAGTTGCACTTATACACATATTTCGTGGAAATTTAAGCACAAACTTGAGTGAAAACTTGATAAACCCCTTGAAAAGTTTACAGTTAATAGGGTTTTAAACAAACTAATTGCCATATTGCCAGACTGTCGACACGAAGTGTATAATTTGTATAAGTTCAACGCTCTGCTTAACAGCAGCAACAGCAGTATGCACATCATGATGACGATGTCGATGATGATGCCCCTATAGCTATGATAAACAGCTGTTCAAGCCAAGCTAACGTCACCCCAATTGGCCACCTGTTCATTAGGTTGTACGCCCCAATAGCCAATGCTCGATAGTGCAAAAAATATCAGTGCCAGGGGCGCGCGATTTTTGCATTGTGCTAATATTCTCGAAACACATTTCATGCGCTTGATTTGTAATGCTGTCAGACATGTTGTTGTTGTTGTTGTTGCATGAAGTTGCCAACATTGTTGTAGTTGTTAGTGTTGTCGCCTGCAGCTGTGCGGCGCGCATGCTCAGTCAACTGGAAAATGCAACGGCAACTGGCAACTGACAATGGCAATGGAAACGGCTCACTGCAACCGTTGAGTTGATGTCATGAACTTGGCAACAATGACAGCGCCATGACACGCTACAGACAGCAGCTCGCTGCTTAGCCTTATCATGATGAACATCATCTTTGTCATCATCATCATTATTATGATGATTAATTTCATGTTTGGGCCAATGCGTTTACAATGTCTAACTTCAGCACGTTTAAATGATGGCCATAGTATAATTTAACTGCACATTAATCATTGTATTTTGTTTTGGTGGGTGGCAACCCTAGGCCTAGTTCAAGTTACCGTTAGTCAGTGGGTGGCTTTTGTGCGACATTTATTACGCTGCTTGAATGTCAAACGTAGCCCACAAATGTTGGACAAATTAACGCATGGTATGGCAGAGAAGGGGTAGCAGTCTGAGAGACAAGAGGTTTGACTTTGCCTGGGTCATGCATCAATGTCGTCAGTGCCGTTGTCATTACAGTTTCAGTTTAAATTCCTGTTACCATTGCCGTTGCATGACAAACAACTGTACAGTATATATCATACTCACATACAAATGGATGCACTCACATACACATTGACACGCTCATAAAGTTGAACATGCATTACAAATGCACTTGTGTTTGCCTACCATATGCTTGGCACATGTGTGAGCCGTGCGGCTTACTCTTTTCGGATGAGTGTCTGTAAAGGATTATACGCATAGCTTTGCGATTTGGCCATATCGTGACATCAAGATGATATACGGAAAAAAAGCATCCTAAACAAGCTAGGAATCACACTGATCTACATCCGACATGTAAAGAAAAAGAGTGAGAAAAGCTTACACCCCTCACTACGGAAGTGTCTGTTACGTTTCGATTCCTTTTAGATACAATTTCAAGCAAGATTTCGCAATTCCTTCCTTAGATATGGATTTTTTTTTTACCATAAACACTTGAAATTAAGTTTTTTATAATGAGTATAGTAATACCCTGGCATAGAGGTCATGCTCTTAAAAAACTTTTTATTGATTTTTATTTTTATTTTTTTTTTTTTTGGTATTTTTAAGATTTGAAAAGAATAGCCATTTTCTACACGAATACGGCAAAACATAAAGAATGTTCACCTGTTCCCCCATCACTTCTGAATTGCTTATCATAATTTGACAAATGAGCAATTGATGGAAACATGTTAATCGTCAGCTGGTTATAGGCTATATAACTTTTCATTAAATTGAATATGGCGCCCTCTGGAGGACATAAAGCTTTGGGTATTTAAAGAAAGTGCTGGCTTTAGCTCGCGTCTTGATTTGATCAATTCAATATAAATAATTTATTAAATTAATTAATTATTTAAATTTTTTTATTTAAAAAATTACTTTCAAAAATACATAGTCCATACATAGTTTGTAAGCTTGTACCTAGGTACCCGTAACATTAAAACCTAATAAAAAAATAAAATAAATAAGTACTTTATTAAGAAATTATACACGTAAAATAATTTAAAATAAAGTATGTGTTTATGATATAAATCATGATGCAATAAATTTTACAAGGTGCTGCAAAAAAGTGCGCGAGTTTGGCTGCCTAGGAAACTGGTTCTCTTCTTTTTGGTAGCTATATGAATTAGTGGTCCAATTTTGATCATACTCAACACATTTGTATTTATGTGTTTTTTTATGCGTTGTGGGAATTTTAATTAAAGTTGGTTCAATATTTCGTATAGCTATCACAGAAACATTGAACCTGCGCTCTCTTTTTCAGAGAGTCAAGAAGGGAGTGCGATTGTTGGTTCATGATCATAGATAACTTACTTTATAATGTTCGCGATAATATTTCGCAAAATGTTCAAGGCATAAACTTGGTAGGATAGTGTGAGTTTCTGTATTTGCGTTGTTGCCAGTTGGCTGCTTGGGCTTACAGTCGCGTGTCACAATAAAAACAGCAACAATGTTGGCTACCGCCAACGAACTTACTCACTTCCGCTGCGCGGCTCTCTCTCCCTTTCTGCCTTTCCCTGCGCTCTTACTCTGTTTGCGTCTCCTGCCACAAATGTCAGGCA
The DNA here is from genome assembly GCA_949987675.1 of Chymomyza fuscimana. Classification (NCBI taxonomy): domain Eukaryota; kingdom Metazoa; phylum Arthropoda; class Insecta; order Diptera; family Drosophilidae; genus Chymomyza; species Chymomyza fuscimana. The sequence goes on from OX465088.1 coordinate 114,789,493, forward strand.
ACGTCAATTTCCGTTTGTTGTCGTCATTAAAATGCAAGCGCCGTGACCATGGCCGAGCCGGGCCATGCTGAGAAATGCACTTTGGCACTACTTTTGATAATGGCAACGATGACGACAACAACAGTGACAACTTCTGTTACTGTTGCAATAACAACGATGATGATTCCGATAACGATGATGATGGTGGCGACTTATCGCTTGGTATGTGTAAAATGTAATGTTAAAGCGCCATTTAACTTGCTCAACCATTGCAGTCAGTGGCATTATATAGAATTAGGTTAGGTTAGGTTATAGCGGTAGCTGGCTTAACAAGCCAGCACACTTAGGCCTACACTGGCCCGTTGTGATACCGCGCGAATCTCTAATTAAAACCCGTCTCCAGAAAATATTCTTAAAGGGAGTCCCAGCCTGTTGCTGCAATATAGCTTGCAATCATTCTCGGACAAATAGGACCTAGCTCCTCTAGGTTGTGGAGGAAATAATTTCCCAGATATTTTTTCCTGCGTCTACATAGAGCTTCACAGGAGCAGAAGAAGTGCTCTACTGATTCTACCTCTTCCTCGTCTCTGCAACTTCTGCAGAAGTCATTGCTCGGGGCATTCATTCTGGTCGCATGTGCTCCAACAAGCCAGTGACCCGTGATCGCCCTAACAACAGCCGAACACTGTGACAGGTTAAGTTCACAGAGTCTGGCAGAACGTTTGGGGTCTATTCTAGGCCATATTTGGCGACTGATTCTACAGTGGGATGTGTTGTTCCACATCCTTTGAGCTTGGGAACTAAATTTTTCCCTTGTATATAGCTTAAAAGTAGCCATTGGCATACGGATATCCTCCTTATCCGGGAGGAGGGTAATGGTCGTGCCATGTCTGGCTAATTCATCGGCTATTTCGTTGCCTGTTATATTTTGGTGCCCTGGCACCCAAATGAGGCTTATAACAAACTGCTGTGCCATCTCTTGGATAGATTGGCGGCAGTTGTTGACTGTCAGCGAGTTTGAAGACAACGCTCTCAATGACTTTATAGCTGCCTGGCTATCGGAATATATATTTATCTCGCCGGTTTCCAGGCCGGTGTTGCGTAAGCAGATTAAAGCCTCATTTATGGCTAGGATCTCCGCCTGAAAAACGCTGCAGTGGTCCGGTAGTCGAAAAGACTGCCGGACGTTCAATTGTTCCGAGAAGACCCCGCCCCCAACCTGGTTGTTGAGTTTGGAGCCATCTGTAAAGAAATTATATTATATTATATTATATAGAATTACTTGTATATTAATTAGTTTGCCAAGTCGTTTACTGAGAACAAACGAAAGCACGCACCACACACAAGCACAAGTACACTTATACACTTACATATATACAAAAAGATACATATGTACTTATTATAACGGCGCATGCAAATGACACTCTTGAAGCACTTAAAGCAATTTGCTATGAAATGCTCAACAGATGCCTTAAATAAACTGACAGCAAGCAAATGACAGAGAGCATACAAAGCGTCCAACAGAATATATCCAAAAATATGTGTACAGTAGCTATTCGTTGTGCTGAACATAATAATAAGTAAATTTTATTTTAAAATGGGAATTATAATTGTATCTAAAATTCATACCAATTAAAGTGTCTTCGACTTTTTATTATTAGAACCTCTTTTATTGATTTGTATTTTGAGCTAAAAAAAATATCGCTGATAAAATCTGGTGAAGTAAGGATAATTAATGCCGATAAATCGATGTAAAGGGACTTGCCAATGTATAAGAATAATCCGCAATTCAACGCTCCATAGAGACCTCGATTTGGTACCGATGGTATAGTAGGTGCCCTTTTCCTAAAGTCGCTATAGAGATTGACTTAGAACGCACGCCAATAAACGCGCAGAATATGGCATGGTTTCACATGATCCAACAATTTAAAATTCTCGCCATACGTGGGTGCATTATGCGTGTCTCTCTGAAAAAGAGAGAGCAATTCAAGCAAGTTCAATTTTTGTATGGTAGCTGTTTGAAATAGTATACCGATTGTGATCAAACGTCACAAAAAGCTTAGACTAATATGAAACGCTATTTATATGAAGTTTGATCAAAATTGGTCCACTATTTTATATAGCTACCATACAAAAATTGAACCAGTTGTCTGCGCAGCCAAGCTCAATCTTTTATTGTTAAATTAATTGCGTGGCAGTTTGAAAATCCAAAGTAGGCCTCTTTACAACTAACCGGCTGTAAATTTTAGGGTTCTAAGTAAAAACTAGCAGGCAAAAAACAAACTCTATAAACACTTGTACTTTTTTTTATATCTATAAACCCTGAAAGTCTTACAGTCTGGCTATATCCTTATTAAAGACGGAATTATTAAATAGAATCTTATTTTTATATGATCCAATATTTAACAAGTTGGTCGGCTACAGTCTAGAGACTCAGAGTGTAAGGTACTGACTTATTATTTTATATGTTAAAACATTGATTAATAGCAAGTGTTACCCAGATTCTTAAATAAGGAAAGATCTTGTCGAATTTCAAAATTATTGCTTGAGAAATGTGGGAAAATTTTATTAGGTGCAATTGGGTGCTAAAATCCAAAAACTGTCATCAAATGAAAAAGCTCGAAATAAGACGCATCTTTTCTAAAATTTCGTGCAACTAGCTCTTTTAGCCTTCAGGAAACTGGATGCGTGGACAGACACGGACAGAAATGTCTTAATCAATTTGTTTTGTTGGGTACGATAAAATGGGTTTCTTGAAAATTGCTGAAAATAGTAATCCTGTCTAAAGTTTGTGTTTTCACTGTCTTGTGATTCAGCTAATGGATCATTCATAAACTACGTGACGTTCCTGGGGGGATGGGGGTCTTGCGAAGCGTCATGATCGTATGGAAAATCTTCAAAAATATTCCGTCACTGTGACACAAGGGGAAGGGGGAATTCTATTTTGACGAAAATCAGCGTCACGTAATTTATGGATGATCCCTAAAGCTTAATGCTTACATTTTTAATGTACTGGATCGAGAAATAAGTTAAAGATTAGTTATAAGGCCTTCATAAGTTAAAGAATAAAATTACATATAGTGGTTAAAATTCTGAGGCTTTACCATATAGTAAACGCTGATTTAACGAAAAACACACATTTTGAAAAAAAAAAAAATACATTAAAATTAAATATGGTGCACAAATACCAAAATTAGGAGAGAGAATCGTACTGAGAGTTTTTAGGGTGGTCAAGCGGTGAAATTATATTTTGAAAGATTTTTTAAGGCGATTTTTAATTTATTTTTTTTCTCGCGAATTTGCGTAATTTCCTCATCTGAAAAAAAAATGCCCACGACTTTTGTTAAATAAACGTTCAACATTTCGAATACAACTCGTGAATCTATCTATTCTGGTTTATGTCTAATTGTCAGTCGCACGTGCCGTGTGTAATCGATGCTCAATTTAGTTCCTTTGCTCGTTCTACAAATGTTTGACATATGTATTTAATTTTTTTTCTTTTGGCTTTCAATATTATTTCTAGAGATCTATGTATTGATGACTTGTTTGCTGTCCATCTGTCAAAGTTTTAGGCTTGTCTATGCGCCATTAGGGACCACCGAGTTCGTTGCTGCGTGTAATACGAGCGAAAAACTTGCTGGAAAACAAAACCCAAAATAAAAACTTTTAGCGGAAATTGAAATATTTAGTTGGCATGTTACTATTTTTATGGCATGTACTGTGGTGCAGTGTGGTGCTGCAATATCTTGACACATTGTTGTTGTTTTTGCTGTTGTTGGTGTCAGTGTAATGCAAAGTTTTGACAACATTTGCCACTTTGTCATGCAATTTTAATTTTTCACATTTGTATGACCGCTTGTGATTTTACTTTGTAGTTGTTGCTGCTGCTGCTGTTGGTGTTGGTGTCATATTATGACAAAGTCAAAAGTTTTTTATTGCTTGCAACAGCAACTTCGCTGCCGTTATGATTTATATGTTGCACTTGGCTCGAAAGGCTGGCTGCCCCCTCCCTACCGACTGCCGGCAGCACTGTGGCAATTGCAAAAACGAAATGAAGCCATCAAAAAACGAAACGAAACGAAAACGTTGACATCGTTACGCAAACGTTCTCCAAACGGAAATGACAATGATGATGGCTATGGCATGCTCTCGAGCATTTCCAAATGAAAATGTGCACTGCACAGAAAAAAAAACAAAAACAAGACCAAACCAGTGCAACGTGGTCGTGATTTTTGCCTAGAGTTGTGGGGCAAAAAGGGTTCGTAGGAATCCTGGGGCTTTGCGCCTTGCTTTGTGTGTGGCGCTATTAAAACGCGTGAAATTGAAAAGACGAAAAATTGCAATATCAACAGCCGGCAAATCATTGAAAGTGCACTGCTTTATACTACGTTCCATGTGTTTTCCGAGTTTATAGCACCTCGCTCTCTCGTAAACCCCTCCGCTGTTGCCTCAAAAAATAGCATTTGCAGAGCTGTAAAATGACAGTCAAAAACTGTCAACGATTTGATGGCCAGGGTTGTCGCTTGATTTAAAACTGCAACTTAACGCTGGTGCAACAACAATGCTGGGGTGCAACAAAAGAAGTTATTAGCAACAACAATGAATAACAATTGATGATGGCCCTTAACAATGGGAATGCAGAACGTTGGGGTTGCTAAGTGTATATAGTTTTAATAACTGACTATAAATCGTTTAATTTGTCAAAAGAGTGAGCTTAAAAGAAAGAGGGAAGCTTTTGAAGGAAGATCATTTGCTTAAACAATTTTGAAATGTTAAACGAAAATTGAACTGGTAAATTGCTTACCGTTATAAGCAATCTTCGTTTACGGGTTTGCGGTTTTTTTCAGCTGGACTTTTATTAAAATCTTGGCAAAATGTTGAATTTTTATTTGAAAACAGGGAAATCGATCTTAGATTTTTCAATTGAGGGCTCTAATTATTTTTTATAAATTTTAAGCAACACTTTAATATTGATATAAACAACATAATTTTTTTAAAAAAAAACTATAACAAAAACGAATAAAATATTCGAATTCATTTTGATTTCACTTGTTTGGTGCATCCGATTTTAACAAAACGAATTTTCTATTTGTTTTGAATCCGACTGCTTTGGTGCAGGTTCATTAGTCTACGTATTGTAAACTGAAATAATTTTTTAAATATTCTTAAATGCTAGTTATGCCAATTTCAAGTAAGATATTTATTGATAATTATTTTTTTTCAATTCAACCCAAAATATAGCATACACACTTTGGTGGCCATTTTTGCAACATCTCACGATGTTAATAACCCCAACGCCTAAAAAGTTTCCTTTTTACCTGCATATAGCGACTGTAAAATTTAAAGACGATCCGAAAGTATTTGATGTACACTAAAATAGGTCAAAGGTCATAATTTTCACTTTTTCCGTTTTCTACATAACCTTCAAAAACTTGTTTCCAATCAAACAAATTATGGTTCAAACAGTCTCTATAAAAATAATTTTATATTAATTTTGAGCCAGCCCGCATAAATTTGGTTAGCTCTAAAATTGATTTACACTAGTTTACAAATTTTAAAATTTTTTGGTATCCTTAACATGGTTTAGTCGTTTCCGTAGTATGTTGAAAAACCATTTTTCGAAATGAGAAAAAAAAGTGCCTTGTACCTAACTGATTTCGATAATTTTTTTACTTGACTGTAGATAATTGAATTACCCGTCGATTGTATTTGAAGCATGCTTTTGTCAAACTTACGGGTTGGTCGCTATGCATGCATTAATATGAAATTTTTGTATGACCTTTGACCTATTGTAGTGTCCATCAAATACTTTGGGATCGTCTTTAAATTTTACAGGCGCTATATGCAGGTAAAAAGGAAACTTCTTAGGCGGTGGGGCTTAAAAATCTTTCATACCAGCGTCGGCTACCCTAATACACACGATCATTACTATTTCGATAACCGATAGGTGCTTTTTTAACGCAAAAGAATATGAGAATTTATCGGCAACTAAAAAACGTGAAATTGGGTGCACGCAAAAACGAAAACGTATAAAACTAAATTGCTTTCGTTTTGTGAAATTCGAAGCATAGCTGATAAAAAACAACAACACTTTATAGCCAAATTCGTAACAACCGTGGACTCAATATTTTCAAAAGCCAAATGAGAGTTGGTATCCCAACGTTCTTCACCATTTTTTTTTTTTTTTTTTTGCAAATAATTTCACATTTTACAACAACAAAAAAAAAATCCCATCTAACTGTGCAACAATCAACTAACTGTTACTTATTTCTATTTTGCTTTGTGCAATTTTAATTCACAGGTAGCGACCATGATGTCCTGCCCCCTTCCTATGCAATTACCGATACCGATACCTTCAATACACAAAACAGAATTCTCACCGTTACACATTGGAGTTAAGGTAAGTCCACGAACAGATGCAAAAAAAAAAACACTTCAAACAGACGCTTAAGTAATATTTACTTGAAGCAAGCAACATTATTAGATAGTAAATTATAAGCATAAATGTAAAAATCATGCAAATTTTGACCCAAGCGAACATGGGGGGGAAAATCTAGCCAAAACGACTAAAAGATAAATAAGAAGCAGAAGAAGCAGAAGAAGAAGAAGAAGTCAACAAGTGGAGCAAAATGCTATATGCAAATGTGACACAAAATGTGACACACATATGTATGTATGTTTGTGAGTGTTTCTTCGTGCCAGGGTTGTCTAGGAGAAGTGTCGTGGGGTTAACGCTTCATTGTTGACATTATAACAAAACACGCAAAGGAACGCTACAACAAAAACAAGAACAACATGTGCTCATACATAGTACATAGATATTTACGCAAAAATAATGTGTGCTACTAAATCAAATTCATGCCAAGATGGCGACGAACAGCGCTTCATATATTTTAAGGGTGCAAACACACACAAATATATAATATGTGTGTGTGCGAGAGTGTGGGTGTGTGTGTGCGGACAACTTTAATACGTTGTGATCACTTTTTAATGACACTAAAATGCACTGTATGTTGTTGTTGTTGCTTTTCTATACCCTCTACTCATAGAGTAAAAGGGTGTATTAACTTTGTCCCAAGGTATTTAATAGGAAGAAGAAAGCAGTTGCTGTCTAGTCGACATGAGCAGCATAAATGCTGAGATCTCGGAAATGATAAGAAAATAAATTCTGTCAAAGAATGCGCTTTATTGCTAAGCAGATGATAACGTCCGTTGAGTTTAGTCGGCATCTGTTTGTTTAAACCGACTTTTAAATCTTTTCAGTTTAAACTTAAGTTAAAACTGAGATCTATCTCGCTTAATTCTTCAGCAGAGTATAAAGATTATTGAATTTAGTCGTTAACATCTCGTCTTCTTAGATATACTGTTGAATCTTTGGAGTTAAAACTTAAGTAAGCGCTGAGATCTAAGTCGGAGACAATAAGGCAATACATGCTACCAAAAGAAACGCTTAATCCTTATGAAGATGATAACGTCTATTGAACTTAGTCGGTATCTTCTTGTCTTTTCTCCATGAGAATTTTGCGGCTCTTAAGCCATCTTGAGTCTTTTAAGTTGAAACTTAAATTAACATCTGACATCTATGTCAGAGACAATAAGACAACACATTCTACCAAAAGATGATCTTAATCCTTAAGAAGATGATAAAGTCTTTCTCCCAGAAGAACTTGAATATTAGAAATGTCGATACATTTCAAGACTTATGTAATAATTTAAATTTCTGAACATTGTTAACTTGGTTTAATCAGTCTGTCAATCAGTTTTACTTAAATTGGTTGGTTTTTTTCACTGACATTACTAAAATATCTTTAAAAAAAAAAATAAAGCTTTTATACTATTTGTAATAGTTTATAAGCTGTATATAAATAAAAATAAATAAATCTTTTGATATGGATGAGACAGAAAAAATGTAGAAAAATTTACTATAGATTCAACTAAATCGATTTATTTAGATTAAGCTATCTCAAAGTAATTATTATATTTAAAATCGATCATGCCTTCTTTCTGTACTAAATGATGCACAAAATCCGATTATTTGACAACCATGCTCGAAATTAAAATACCGATTGTCTGATTCGTAACAAGCGATCCAAAATGCAGGCCAAAAAGAATTTTAGGTTAAACCTAATTTAATTTATTAATAAGTTAAAAGTATTTAAACTTCTACAAATCAACTCTTCACCTTTAGAAAGGTAAACGGAATATCTGCAAAATCTTTACTTGGAAAGTGTTAATCTTGGGGATGGAACGCCTCAGTTCAGTTGTCGGAACAGTTGTCCTTCTTGAATGTTGGGTTCCTTCTATTGGCGGGTTCAGCCAAAATATTTTCCTTACTCGATAAACCACCATATAACGATATTTTACATTAACTTTGACATTATTCTGTTTCACTTTATAACAAAGTTTTTTATTATAAGTATTTTATTTAGCTCTCATTAGAGAAACAAACAATACCCCTTCAGTTCGGTTTAGGTATGAATTAGCCATGAAATCATGCTCTCAGGCCTGAACCGTAGCCGTAACAATCAACTATGAATTCAGTGCTGATTGAGTTTGTAAGGTCATGCCTGAAACAGTGGTGAATTAAAAAAATCGGTAATGAATTCAGTGCTGATTTATTTTTAAAAGTCAGGTCTGAAATCACAGGTGTGAAAATAATACAATGGAATAAATTTCTTCATACATTTAAAATTTTTTTTTTTATTAATTTCAATTTAATATTCTAAACTACAGCGGCTTCGGTGCTGTCTTGAAATTCCGATTTTTTTGTAACTGCAATGCCTTACGCAGCTGCGTTTCAGCCGGGCCGGACGACTCTGTTACTGGTATTGATTCTAAAATCCAAAAATTTTTTTTAAATATTGCAGTACCCTTTTTTTGGACCTACCAAGTAAAGAGGTATAAATTGATTGAACGTTTTTAACGGGATCTTTTTTGAACGCCGCTACGCACACAAACGCAAACACCAATACGAATGTAAAGTTTTGCTTATTCTTTTTTGATTTGCTTGTCTGTCAAAAGAAAAAGATAGAAAAATAAATTTTATATTTGTCCTTGTTTCTCTTACAAAGCCATGAGCATTCGGTTCCTTTTCATGCCTGAATTCAGGTCTGAATTTTTCAGCCCTGAACGAACGAACTGCAGGGACTTAACAATTTTGTACATATACAGATTTTATGCTGTAAAAAGTATGTCTCTAAAGTAGTCTCATCACCAGGGTGCCGAGCATATGCGGCTGCTCAAACTTACACTGCCGAATGCATGCCGAAGTCGTGGCCTGTTACTTGCTGAGAGTGAAAATTTCATCGAACCATGTTCACGTCGCTGGTTTGTGGGATCAGGTTTGGAAAATATCATTGGGAGCGCCATTACTAAATCAATTAAATGTTGCATATTTCTCTTGGAAAAGCACGCAAATGTAAGAGCACACCAATACATTGCATCTCAATGAAACATGAGGAAAATTAAACATTAAAAGAAAGGACACAGGGTATTCCAAAGTCATGCAACTCTCAGTGGAGTAGCTATAACGAAGTCGGCCACAATTTTTGTTATTGTTGCTCTCGAGTTACAATAATGTCAAGTGTAGTAATAGTAAGAGATGAAAAAATACAAACACTGGAGAGTTTGGTTGGTCTTCAGGCATATATATATACATATATATACTTTTGTATCACCCTCGTATACATTTTGATAAATGTTGCTACATATTTCTTTATTTCTTCTATTTTGTTGCTGTCCTTTCGCTCAAAAATGCCACACATAAATCCATTTTTGAATGAATGGAACAGCCAAAGTGTGTGTGTGCGAGTGTGTGTGTGAGGAGTGTGTTGAACTAAGTACAAAGAAAATGATGGGCGCGCACATTGCGTATGCGCAATATTTTAAGTTATTCTTCTGTTTTTTTTTTTTGTGTTTGTGTCCTGCCTTTATCTGTGTCAGGACGTTAAACGCGACGCTACGTAGGAAACTGCGCTTATTGTTTGCATAATGGACGCTCGTTAGCAATACGTGTGGACAGACATCTCTCGGGGTTCTTGTTTTTTGTGTGGGTTGATTGAATGGCCTAACCGAGCAGGTTGATGGGGATTTTTGGGGTGGCATCCCGCCCCCCTTTAAAGCGCGACTGCACTCTTTAAGCTACGTACACGCATTAATGTTGCTAGCAGCTCCCCAGCTTAAACAATATAAATGTGATTTTAATTTGGTAATTTTTATGTTTTTTTTTTTTTTTTTTGTTTCTTGCCCTACTCCCAATCGTTTCTTTTGTTTTTGGGGCGAGGGGTTTTGGTGGGCGTGTATGTTTTAGTCTGTTTGTCTGTCTGGGTTGCTTTTGTTTTGTCAGTTTGCGTTTAATAAATGATTTTCATAGCCCTTTGGTGCCGGAATGCCAAGCCAAATGAGTTGATGCGCTGTGGCTTTGTTTGGTGTCTTCTTGGTGGGGGGTTTTCAGGGTGGCTAAAAGTGGAACTAAAGTGCCAAGGCTCAGCTGCATGTGGTGATTGAACAAAAGCAGTAACAGCAAAAGCAGCATCAGCAGCTACCAAGTTGACCGACATTTTCTTCCTTGGTTTTAAACAAAAATTTAATTGCAGGATGCTGCTGGAATTTCATAATGAAACCATATTTGAAGCTAATTTTTAGAAACACGCAGCTTAGATATACTGAAGAGATATAAATTCTGTCTCTGATATTAAGCATTTTTTAAGGTAAAGATTCTTGTTGAACTGCCATTGTGCGAGGATCTGGGGAATTTATGGAACAAAGTTGATGCAGAACAAAGTTGTTGCAAGGTCTAATGCCATTACCCATTATCGATTCGAGCCAGTCGCCATACATGGCGTACCTCCTGCTAAAAGCTACCACCACTTCGTACTAGTCTTTCTTGGAGCGGTGGCTCGGAAGCCAGTACATACTAAATACTTTCAGCCGGCAACTTTTTAAAGACAGCTGTCTAGACCATACTGCCATACCACAGATCTGGATGACGTACCTGCAGGTAGGAGCTACCACCACTTTGTACTAGTTATTGTTGGAGGGCTGGGTCGGGAGCCAGTATATATTAGACATTTACAGTCGGCAGGGGTTTGCAGGTTGACCCCAAGATATTCGTAATATGAGAGGTTGGCACACTATCGTACCCCCAGATCTCGATTACGTACCTCCAGGTAGAAGGTACCACCACTTTGTACCAGTCTTTCTGGAAGCGTTGGCTCAGTGCTTCTTTCAGGTAGGAGCTACCACCACTTTGTACTAGTCTGTCTTGGAGTAGTGCTACGGGAGTCAGTATATATTAGAAATTTTAAGCCCGCAGCTTTTCAAAGACACCTGTCCAGGATGACCCAAAGGTATTTGCACCAAGAGAAGTTGGCTAGACCATACTTTCGTACCCCAGATCTGGATGGCTTAGCTTCAGGTAGGAGCTACCACTACTTTGTACTAGTCTTTCTTGGAGCGGTGGTTCGGGAGCCATAAGACAAATAAGACATTTTTATCTGCCAACTTTGTTTAGACGCCTGTCTAGGGTGACCCCAAGGTATTTGTATTTTGAGAGGTTAGCTTGGTTGCTACTGCAGACGACTACATTTTTCTCAGCGTGCAAGGCACTGCCCCGCACTTGGATGGGTTAAGCCCAGCTGTCAAACAGGTGGGTATATTTCTGAATTTCATCATTCACGTATATAATAATTCCCTGACTTGACTATTTTGTCAGTTGCCCCTATGTGGAGCATGGGGTATCTGAGCGAAAAGAACAGGGACCTACAGCTTATAGCCGGATCCGAACAGTGGTGTCTTGAATTAATAAAGATTTTATTGGGTAAATAGCGTGCTAAATTGCCTCTGTGGGAAATCGAACCACCGACCATCGGGTTACAAATTAGTTTTTCTAATTAGATTTGTGTTGCAATGACGCACTGAATCTCGAAACTGAAGAATAGATTCATTAACGCTTTTGAAGACTAAATGTGATAATCCATTTTTTGGCCATTTTATCATTTTGTTAAACATCAAAGATAGTCAACTCCAAATCGACAGAAACGAAAGTGTGAAAAGTGCAGCATCATATATGGTCAAGCAGTTTATCTCCAGATGACGTAATCAATATGAGTTGTTTAGATAGTTTTTGCTTAGAGTGCCAGAGCACCAACCAATAGCTCTTTTATGCTCACAGTGGTCTAGTTAAAGCTTCCTCCAATAGCTTCTGATTACCAGATCATAATGCTTATACATCTCTTGTCGGTGCATAGAAAGCCGTAGAACCAATAGACCGACATCAAAGCCATAGCAAGCACAAATTTTTTGTGCCACAAACAAAACTGAAAGATAAATATTCCATTTTGTCAGACTGTGTGTGTGTGTTTGTGTGTCCAACAAACTTGTTGCTGGCTGCCATTTTGCTGGCTGCTGTCAGTTGGCAGGAAGAGGAAGTTCATCCATTGTTGTAGTTGTTGTTGCTGCTGCTGGTAGCTGGTTTTAAAATTTATTTTTAGTTTTCGACAAACGTCAGAGGCGCCACAGCGGTTGCAAGACAAATGATGCTAATTTTCGTGGGCTTTTGAACAATTTATGCAAAATGCGTTGCATAGTTTTGGGCGCAATCGAAATTGCATTAATCAAATGAAGCAACGTGGTGGCTTTAGTTGTTTGTGTCTGCTTTTGGAAATCTATGTATTTTATTCAGGCAAATCAAGAGAGATCACTAAATAATTGTGATTTGCAAGCTGAGCGCGCATTGGAATGTGGCATGCAACCGTAATTAATTTGTATCTATATATTGGGTATTGTTTGGACAAAAGAGCAATTGGGAGTACAAAAATTAATTTGCGCTTGACTAAAAATTTAATTTAGTGTCACTTTTTTTTTTGAGTCGTCTAATTTGTATAAAAATATAGACTGTCAATATGAAATCTTAACAAAGTATGTCACAGCACAAAGGTTATTAAACAGACCATAAATTTTGCTATACCCTATATGCTATGGTCAGGTTTATTATGGATGAGTGCATTGAATGTTACCGGAAGTAAGAAGTTTGGCCAGGGTCATCGAATCCAGCTTATACATATGCAAATCGCTTTTTCTGCAAGTGATTTTGGAGGTTTTCACTAGAACCATTTACATTATTTTTATCTTTATTTCATGGCTTCGGCAACGTGTAATATGAGGTCTTGTGTGAGCCAAATAAACAAAAAGGTGTTGATCTTTGCTCTTAACTTTACAAATTTTATTTAATTTATCTTTTTTATGCAAAACAACTTTTTATTTAGTTTAAAATTTTTTGTCTTTTGTGAGAAATTCGCTAAAACAAATTTTATTTAAAAATAATATATAATTAAAATAAAAAGTTTTGAGTTTATTCAATTTGCAAACTATTCTACAAAGCAAATATTTCATTCTATAATGAACTCATCAGGGGATTTATTAAACTCAACCGATTTGAAAACAAATTTTTAAAGTAACAAAAATATTTAACTAAGCATGGTATGGCTTAGGGTGCCTAGTAATATTTATATTTTCTAAAAGACCTAATTGATTATTAAGCTTGGGAAGCCTTTAAATCTTACAAAACTTATTAAAAATTGTTATTAAAAATATTGTTCATGAATTATAGTGATGTACGACCCTGTTCCCATGGTATAAATGCTTAAAAAAAAGTCAGCAAAAGGCACGAATATTAATTTTATCGTGCTAAAAATATCTAAAGAGTATTACATTATTGTTTACTAATTTTTAATATTTTTGCGGCGCTTAAGCTGGAGTCCTGTAAAAATGCCTTTGGTCAGCTAATTATGCACTAAATAAACTGACAGGCACGCCTTTTTTAAAAATTATGCTAAAATCCGATTCCAATAATCCCACAAATAGCTAAAGGACATTAGCTGACAAGTGATAACACAGACATAAAGTAAAAAAAAAGGCGCCCAAATGTAGACTACAAATTATTTAATAAAACGTCAGCAAGCAGTAGCATTAATTTTAACGAGTTGCCCAACACTGGGTCCAACCTTTCAGCCAGTCGAGCTGTTAAACTCAATTTCCGGTGTGCCAAAAGGTGCCCACGGAAACTTACACTTGACCGCGTCGTATAAATCACTTTTTTTGTGGGATAAAAAATATGAGTAAAATAAAAAGAATTGTGTCGAAAAAAAAAACGCTACGCGAATATGATATTATATTTAATAATGAAATAAAACAATGGGGGGGTCTAGCTGCCGATTTATGATTGTAGCAAATTTTTGGGGTTGTAGCTAGCTGTATGTATTGGTCAGTTGAAGTGTATAGAAAGGGTGGGACTTTTTAAGAAGGGTTGTCTACTTGATGAATGCTCTTTAACATCATCATCATTAACAGGCAGCCAGGTCTACTAGAATTATAAAGTAATTTCATGCACATAAATCTTGGTTTCTTTATTAAAAAAAAATAAACGAGCGAGGTGTGAAGGAGTGTGAATGAATAAAAAAAGAGAGCGCTTCAAATACAATAAGAAGACTCTGCTGAGCATTACAAATCGTTGGCCTATTTAGGAAAAACCGTCACCTATTCTCATACTATTTGCCAGACATACATTTATACGTATTCCCTAGCAACTGAGGGATGTCCCACTGTCATTAAGTAAAAACTGAAAGATGCTCAACCCATAGCTTTTCTTTAATTTTAGTTGACGAAATAATTAAAATAAATCATTTATGTGGAAGCTGCTGTGACCCGCATATGCCTGTAAAAAATCGTATACGCCTCGGGTCTCTGTTACATTTTCTATGGCAGTCAACTATGGTCCATTGACCGGGCAATGCTTCCGGCGCTGCAGTCGGCCACTCCGCCATAGTCAAGTAGACGCAGCACGCCCAACACCGTTGCGCTCTCCCTGTTGTTACCTCTAACTTGTATCACCTGTGCCATCATTTCCTTTGTCTTGTGCTTCATTCGCGTACATTTGTTTCTCTTATTCCTATTATTAATAATTTAAGTTGCGCTTTACTTGCGCTTGATGATGACAAAGAGAAACGGAGCAGCATCTGAAGTTTCGAAGACAAGACATTGGCTGGCCCAGCTGTTGGTTTATTTCCTTGTTTTTCCGTTTGTTTGTTTGTTTCTTCTTCGTCGTCGTCGTCCTCTTCAGTGGCTGTTGGTCATGTCTTCTGCTCTTTTTATCCTGACAAAGGATTGCGTTTCAGTTACTTTTGCGTTGTGTTAAGCGCTTATAGTGCCCCCCTGCCCCACATACCACTTGTTTTCTTTTTTACTTACTGATTGTTGTTGTTACTTCTTTCTGTTGTTGTTGTATGTTTCCACTCAAATTGTTTTATTTCCAACCTGGTCCCTGGCTCTTAACCACTCTCTCTCTCTCTCTCTCTATCTCTCTCTCTACTCACTCTCTTATATACCGTTACGCTTTATTACAGCGATTTTTCTTGAACGCATTTTCCTTACAGTGTTTGTTGTGTGTTGTCTTGTGTTCATTTCATACCTTTTGTAATTTTTATGATTTTATTTCTGCTCATCTTACTTTGCTTTAGTTTAACTTTTGATACGCGCTGCTGCAGCTAATGTTATACACTGTCCCAAAAGGTTAAGGGGTATATTAAGTTAGTGGAAAAAATTTGATTAGTATGGCTGAAAGGAATTGTTTAGGACTTCACAAAGTACACAAAAAAATGCAAATCTTTGGCTCAAAATTCCACACACGATTTTTATCAATGATAAGCCAATAGTACAACGTCAGCAAAATATCTTGTTATTACTCTGGACCAGTACCAGTAACCAACATACCGCGAGCAGTTCCATCTGGTGCATATACGAATAAGCCAGATGGTTTTCCAACACGTGAGCAGGCTACATATAATTGTCCATGGGAGAAGCATGGATTCTCTAATTCCAATCCACATACTTGTAGCGATTGTCCTTGCACTTTGTTGATGCTCATTGCAAATGCGAGTCGTATTGGAAATTGCAAAAGTTTAAATTCGAAAGGCATATCTGTTGATATTATTGGCATGCGTGGTAACAGCGTATTTTTTCCTTTGAATTTGCTATTCAAAATGGTTGCTTCGATGATATTGTTTAATTTTCATTTCCAATTCGAAATGTTCGTCTGTCAAATTTGAATTGAATGCAAACTGAGTAAACACTGTGTTTTTTTCGTTGCATGTGAAAACTATGCTCAGTACTCAGCGCCACCTATCGAAAGGTGTCCATACTTATGTTGTAAACCTTCCCGACAACATACCGAACATAGCCTGTAAATATGAACACAATCACACTGCAATATATGGACTCTATAAGCCTCGTACAAACATACATTCATTTTTATATATATAGATAGATTATTTTAAATAAGTACAACAAAAATAGGCTTACTAAAAACTCAATTTGTAAAAAAGTTACTCGCGAAATCTTATATCCAAACGCATACGGCAATTGGAAGCAAATAAACAAGAAAACAGTGTAAACTGCTGCTTTACGCAAGATGGCGCCAGCAAGTTCACTAGATGGCGCTAGCAGTAAAGACAGCTGTGCTATAGTATGTTATTAAGAGCGTAACACATGGCTGGTAGGAAAAATTTATTTATCCTACGCTGTTTAGGAACCAAGTGAAGCTCTAAAAATTCAAACAAAGTATTAAATTAATTAATTTTTGCGGTCATAAGAAAATTTTCATTTGTGGTACCTCAATTTTTGAAAATCTCGTCGACCCTTAAAGACTACCAAATGTAGGTAATACATGGCCAGAGTTTTCACTCCTAAATTATCTTATTTGAGTTTAATCTTTATTCTAAGGTCTAAAGATTTTCGAGGCCATTCAACCAAGGACTTGTATTACAAGTTTAATTGACGTAAATTAAATCTAAGAATATAAAAATTAAAAAAATTATTGAAGTTAAATTTACGTGCAACATGCAATTTACGCAAAACATAAAAAAAAATCATTTTGTTGAAGTTGGTAGAAATTAAAACTAAACCGCATATTTTATTTGTTCTCGTTTTTTGCAGCACGGCTTTATAATTTTGTTTCTTTTGTTTCTTTTGTCTTTCTATTGTGTTATTCATTAATTTATACCTATGAATTTTAAAGTACTTAAATTATTAATTAATTAAAAAGATTTTTTTCGGCGCATCTATTAATTTGCTCTCCAATAATAGGTACATATGTCAAAACTTAACGATATAAATGTCATTCTATTTATCGACGTCATCGATATAGTAAAGCGATAAATGTGGAAAACCTTAAAAATATATTTTTTTGTGCCTCTTTGGTGTTATTCGTGTTTTGGGTGCCGATTTTTTGTAGTTAAGCTCTCTTGTAAAGCCCAATCACTGCGTAGAAAGATAGCGTCCTGCCTAGAGAGTATTTAATGGTCGGTTTGTTCTAATTTTAGCAAGCTCAATTTATTTCGTTTTTTTTTTCGTAGCTTTTTATTGTTGTTAATCATATATGTATGCGTATAAAAAAACACAATCGTAGTGGTTGCTCATGCTTAACTCCTGTATTATACTCTGTCATATTTCGCCTTTGGTTTACTTTTTTGTGTGCTGCGTAATAATAAAAACCTTTTCAAGAAATTAAAAAAAAAAAAAAAATTGCATGTCTGAGCCGGCAATAACACGCACACACACATGTATAAAAACTTACACATACACACATATATATATTTTCCCCTGTAGCTCGTTCTCTGTTAATGAGATTTCTTTGTGCTTGTTTTTATTGTTGCCTGAGCGTTAAAAATTATAGTTATTTAGCTGGATTGTTAATATTAATTTGATTTTTGTTTTTTTTTCCCCTTCACGCAATGTTTGCCCTTAAACTTTTGCCAGACCCTTGCGCTTAAATATGAAAATTCTTAAGCAGTTTAGCATTTAGCTTATATATAACAAAAAAAAAAAAATCAACAACAACGTAATCTAAAACATGAGCTAATTATTCCCCAGTTAAGGGTCGCATCCATAGTCATTGCCATTTGGCACAAAACAATCATTAAACTCAAAATATTATAGTCTACTTTTGTGCGTGCAATGGCCGAACAAAAACTATCACATTGCATGCTGCTTCTTCTTGGTATTTAACAAAATTCCGACTAGTCGGCTCCAAGATGAGGCCCATGCATGATATTATGCCTTGAGCATAAATTAAGACGATGAACATGGCCCAAATACTGGTCGCATTTACAAAGCAGCTCTCTCCATGTCCAAATTAGCCAAGTAAAAGATGGCAGCCAAACGAAGAGTTAACAAGCCAACACAGACCAACAGAGGAGCTGTAAGTCAAGCAATTTAGCCTAAGGAACCGAAACTATATACATACAACAACACGAAGGAATGTTGAAAGTACAAGCCGTCTGATGAAGGATAGGGTTGGTGGGCTTGAAAGAGTTGTCTTGGTGGTGTAGTTTGCATTGAGGTTGAGGGAATGGCCAACATGGGCAACAACTTGTATAGAAATCGAAAAAGGATAGACATTAATTTCAATTAAGGCGTGCCCGCGCTCAACGGCCAGCTGCTTGAGTAGCAGTCAAGGAAGAGGGTCACAACTGTAATGACAACAGCAGGCGCACAGTGGTTCATATGTTATTGGCATGACAAGAAATTTGTGTAATGTTGTCTAGCATTTAAATGCGATATCTATCTATCCATATGTTTTTGTTACCATTTTTATTTTTTAGAAATTTTTTTTGAAAACGAAACGTAATGTCTTTGGTGAAATCATGTTTACGTAAATGTCATACTACTGTAACCAAAAAGAAGGTGACATTGCATTTATATTGAAAAATCTTTATTTATTCGTCCAAATCAATTTCATCGCCTTCAAAGTAATCCCCCCCTGATACAATGCACTTATGTCAACGGATTTTCCTATCTTCGAAATAGTTGTTAAAATCGATTTCCGGGATGGCCTTCAGCTCTCTCTTCGACGCGGCTTGAATCTCCCGTATCGACACAAAACGGTGTCCCCAGATTGCTCTTTTGAGTTTGTTGAATAGCCAAAAGTCGCACGGTGCCATATCAGGTGAATATGGTGGTTTTCGATTGAGTTTCTGGCGAAAGTTTGTGGTCACGAAGAATCAATGCAGTGTGAGGCGTTGCGTTGTCATGGTGCAAAAACCATGAGTTGTCTCGCCACAATTCCGGACTCTTTTGGCGAATAGCTTCACGCAAAACGCATAAATAATATTCCTTGTTGACTGTTCGACCCGACGGAAGTCAACATGACCTTGATTTTTGGGCGACTTTGGCGCGGTTTTTTTTGGTCGTGCCTCACGTTTAGCACGATATTCGTTCGATTGATCGGTTTCGGGGTCGTAAGCATAGATGCAAGTCTCATCTCCAGTTATTATGAATTTCGTCAGAAAGTATTGTTTCACACACTTCGACGCGACGCCTGTGAAAATCGAAAAATTCACTTTTAGCAGCTCACAAAAACGAAGCGTACTCCAACACTAATGAATATTTTGACGTATAACTTGGCATGGATGACAAAGACAGTCCTGCCAACCTAAAAAAAAAATATCTCCAAATCCAATTTTGGCGCGCGCAGTTGAAACTCAAATATCACCTAACTTTTTGGATACATTAGTATATGGCAAAATTCGT
This sequence comes from Chymomyza fuscimana, assembly GCA_949987675.1. Classification (NCBI taxonomy): domain Eukaryota; kingdom Metazoa; phylum Arthropoda; class Insecta; order Diptera; family Drosophilidae; genus Chymomyza; species Chymomyza fuscimana. The sequence continues at coordinate 114,809,056 of OX465088.1, forward strand.
AAGACGAAATCAAATTCTCCTGAATTTTGTTTAAATTCTTCCAAATGTCTTTCTGTTTTCTTTTTTTCGTCTTCGCACGTACCTGGTTTGGCACATTTATTTTTATTTCAAGCAAGCGTAATTGTTCTAAAAATTATTTTAAACACTTTAATTAAGAATTTTTGTCTTAAAGCGCAGTTGTTCTTAAAATCCTTCTAAACATTTTTAAGTTAAGAATTTCTGTCAAGTACAAAAATCGCTCTGGGCGCACTTTTGACTCCCAAAGTTCTTGCTTTAAGGGCTTTTTTTCTCGTTGCATTTGAAATTTTCGCCCACTGTGCAGCGGCTACTTGTTGTGCTTGTAATAGTTGTTTGTTGTTATTGTCCTTTAGCTGTGCATGTTGCTACTGCTTTTTATTCTTTTTTTTTCGCCTTGCAGCCATGTTTGTTTGTTGTCATCGTTCTTGTTTTTGTTGTTGCTTTTAAGCCTGCGTTTTGTTAGCTATTTTGGCTTGCGTGTGTCACACTGCGTCACACACATAGTATTCGCACACACACGCAACTCGCCTTATTTATTATGGTTGATACAAAGAAAACGCAACAACAAAAACAAGAGAATAGCGCAACAAGCAGAAAATAGCAACATACAAATTACATGGAATCTTTTTCTGCTATTCCCAGAAGTCTCGTTAAAATTTGTGCTCAAAAAAAAAAAAAACCATAACATACTTATGGGGTGGACTACCTACACAAACTAACGAGAAAACTTGTTATACGTTTAACGACAACTCTAAGACTATTTTCTAAGGACATTGTCTACTTAATGTCACATTTAAGTAATAAATCGTTGAATTTGTTTAAACATATAATTAGCCAACAGGTGGCGTCTTGTAAAACAAAAGCGGCTTTAACCCTTCTCTTGCCAATAAAAGCACACAAAAATTTCCTCTCACACATACATCTGTTGACTTTGGCCTTAGAATTCAATATTTATTTTCGCGATTTTCAGCAAAAAGTAAAGGAAAATTGTATAAAAGTAGCTTTTTCTTGCCAGACAGAAAACGACAGAGTTGTCATGCTAGTTCCATATCACAGTAAGTCTGTGTCTGTGTGTGTGTGTGTTTGTGGACATAACAAACAAACGGACACATGCATTAGTTGAGCTTAAATGTTCTCGTCCTTGCTGTCCTCACCGTTGTCATCATCTCAGTTTGTGTGTGTGTGTGTTTGTTCATCGGCTGCTGAGTTGCCATTGTCGTCTCCAATGGAAACTTTTTGTGTGCAGGTGTGCACACCGAAAACTTGTTGACCAAACTCAAAGATAAACACACACACACATATATACACAAACTTTTCACGCACACCATGCCAGCAAAGCGCCAGGGCATCAGTTTTGGCCAATTCCTTGCAAAGAGTTGTTACTTGTAGCTGACAGCGTAAATATTGCCCCCTTAAAATAAGCATTATAAAATTTGCAAAATAATTTTATGCTCTTATTTTAAAGTTCTATACCCTATAAATAAGTTTTTAAAAAGTTTGTAACACATTAAACTAGTATTCGTTGTAAATATGTAGTTTATAAGCAGCTTACGGCTATAAAATGATAATAAGGGTATTCACGCTTGCTGTTGAGTTGAGGAGTTGCAAAGTTGCGCAAATACTCAACTGTCTACAGCGTGAATACGCTTTTTGGTAGTTTATGAGTTGAGTTGTTAAGTATGGATCAAAGGGTATATTAAGTTTGTGCAAGCAAATGTTTGTTACATACAGAAGGAGACGTCGGAGACCCCACAAAGTTACCTAAAGTATGATCAGGGTGACTAGAGAAGTTGATATACCCATGTCCGTCTATCTCAGAGATGGTAAGAGCTAGAGCAACCAAACTTTCAGATTAGATCCGTTATTATCCTACAGGAGACAAGTTTTATTTTATTTTTTTGATATCGGGGTTATACTATATAGCTACCATAGGGTTGTTTCAGAGGACCTCGAAAAAAACCAAAAGTTTTAGATGGATAACTAGTTTGTTTATGAAGATATCGAAATTTGGTATTCGAAAGTTTTTTAGAGTTCCCAAGCACTGTACCAAATTTGAACAAAATCGGTTGGCTATATCATATAGCCCCTATAGGACCAAATCGGTAAAAAAAAAAGTTGTTATGCAAATTTCTCGTTTTTCATTTGTTTATGAAAACATCGTAACTAATTTTGGTGTGTCATTGTTTTTTGAAGTTCCCCAGAATTTTTTAATAAGAGAGACAGCAAAATGATCCACAAGTGTCCCTAGATGGAGTCCAAGTCCTTCTAAGTCAGTAAGCAGCTTGCTTCAGAGAATCTAAAGATAACGTAGAATTAGGGTTACTGTGTGTGAGCATTTAATGGTTTAATTCCACCTCTGTAATTACCGAGGGGGGTTCGAGTAAAAAATACGAACGAAATTCCCTATAGCGAATTAGCACTGTTGCAAAATATTGAATATAATATTTATTATACACAATTCCCAAACAGCTGGACCCATAAACGACGGGTCGTTGGAAGTAAACTATCTAAAGGTCAGTTTTAGCCCACTTCCAAATCGGGATTTTTGAGTTGTCTTCCTTTCGATTATTTTATTCTTGTGGGAGCTTCTTTTCAGCCTGTTCATCTAGGAACCCTTTCGTTAGCCTCTTTCAGTGCCTAAATAGTCGTTCATTAAAGCGACTAGTGTGTTTGTTAATTTAGAGCACTACGGTCTCTAGTCTGGATTTTTGTTACTTTTTTTAATTATATTAACTTTTTTTTTAAAAATGCTATAAAAAGGCTTTATTAATAAATTTTCAACCTAAACTAATAACTTTGTCCATTATGAGAAAACTACTAACTGGTTAGTTATGTATAGTATGAAGGGCATTAAAGTTGTAATAAAGTCAAAACTAGCATTCTCTCTGTTCTGTCTCTCGTTTGCCTTTTAGTTGGTTTGCTGTAAGTGAAAGTTTTTCCGTTGCATGACAACTTGAAAGTTTTCCAATTGCATCTGAAAATTGCGCTTTACCTAATTGCCAGCCATGTCTGCTGTCAGCTCGCTCTCTCACTCACCAAAGCCCACCCGCACACCCGCAACGCTTGTCATGCCAAGCACGTCGCGCCAAATTATGAGCATAGAGAGAACTTGAGACAGAGAGCTGATGTCGCTGTGTCTTAAAGCTTGGCTCTTACGATTTATTTGCATGTGCGCCTATAAATATGTAATAAAAACTGCAAACGACCCAAAAGGCTGCCGCAAAGAGAGGCTGGGAGAGAGAGAGAGAGAAGCCGTTAGATAAATGGCGGCGGCATTGGCGGCGACCCTAATACAGTCATCAGCGAAAGGGTATAACACCAGCAACCCCCACACACACACACACAGCTGCTTTAACATATGTGTGTGGGTGTGAGTTGCCTTGGCTTTTGTTGTAACTCATTTGACATTATTATGTGCGCTTTTATGGCTTCTTAGGCTCGACGTGCCGCCATCTTGTGCCAGACGCTTGCATAGCACAATAGCACTTCCGGTGTTTTGCCGGCTCCCTTCCGCTTGCCTAGATTGTTAGCCCAAAAACATATCACAATGAGCATATCAATAAATTTCCATATGTGTGTGTGTGGGTGTGTCAAAGCGGCTTGGCTTTTGTTGTTGCAAAGAAGGCTTCACAAAGCTACGGGTAATTATTATTTTGGTTTATGATTGCGCTGCCAACGCACTTTTAGGATTTTTGTGGCATCTTTAGAATTTTGTTTATTATGCCGACATGAAGTCGAGACAAGCCTTGGGTCTTAAGTTTTCGCAAAGGTGTTTGCTGTCCCATAAAATTTTAACTTGATTTACGTGTGTGTTTGTGGGCCCATCTTTTATTGCTCAAGGTTTTATGCGCCTCGCATAATAGTTAATGCGCTTTTCATGTCAACTTTGTTTTTTAGCCTCATGCAAATCCTTAGCGAAGCTATCAAACCATTTTCCTAATGATTTGCTCTTAAGAGCACGCGCAAATAGAAAATAAATACAACTTTAAAATCCACACAATTGGCAGCTTTTCAAGGAAAAGCTGTTCTAGTGATACTATTGACAAAGTTGCATAGTATTTTTCTAGATATTGTTGTTGCAACAATACTAATGACAATTTCTGTGGCCAAAACGCGCCTTCTCTGTCTTTTGCTTTCCGCCAAGTGACGCAAACAGCAGGAAAGTCGTCTAAGTAAATATAACAATAAAATAAATAAATTGGAAAAGTAATAATGGAAAATGGTCATTGCAGTGGGTTGCATTGGCTGTGCACAGTGGTTTAAGGATGGTTAAAAAAATAGCCAAATTTATTGCTCAATGGAGTTGAACTTTGCAAGTTAAAATTATTATATACAAAAAATTTGATGGGTAATTTTTTGAAAAAGATTAAAGAAATAGAGCACACAGAAAAAATGCGATTTTAATTTACATTCGAATATGCTTAAAACTAGATTTTTTTCACTGTGGAAATTATTAGATCCTTTCATTGCTTATTTTCCTTTTATAAATAAAATACTGTCAATCTCAGCATTAGGACTAATCATTCTTACACTAAAGGACCAAGAAATCTATTGTGTGACATACATGAATATACTGATAATAATTGCTACAGGGTAACTAACCTAGGAAAATATGACCAAAACAAAAATACAAAAAGTAATTACAGAATCGTACGCTTTTATAAAATTTTTGTAGATAATGTAATATTATACCAATAATGAAAGACAGCTCTTGTTACTTGGTAAAAAAGCAGCATTTATCTATTTTGTAAATAATTTTTTAGGAGCTATCGGCATAGCATACCAAATTTTTTAAAAAAATTAAAAAAAAGCATTTAAAACCAAGAGTTATTTAACGATTTCCTGATTTTCCAATTTTCTAACTATTGCAACCACTGTGCGTGCCTCAATACTTTCATAAAAAATCATATAAAAAAAGTATAAACCCAAGCCGAAACGACACGCTCATAGAAACCAAATATAAACATTGACATTGCATATGTGAGTTTGCTAAGCTTTGTGTATCGTTACGTATACGTATAGTCGGTATAATGTCTGTATAGGGTGTGCTGTGTTATTGGACGTGGAAGGTATTAAATGTGTGAGCAAATGGAGCGCGTAAGGAGTTGCGGCAAAAGATTTTTACCTTTACGATGCCAATATAAATTTGTATTTACATTACAATAATAAAAAGGCAAACATAGCAGTCGACACACGTTCACATACAAACACAAGGCCAACCAATAAGAACACAAACAATTCCTGATTTATGACGCTAAAAGTGCACTCGCAATGCTCCAGTGAGCTGTAGTATCAGCCGGAGCCGGGATCCAGGCAATATGGCGACGTTTTTAATTCCATAGATAACAAAGTACTTGTGGGCAAAAGCCTCGGCACACAAAGCAACGCACGAGTAGATCCAACAAATAGAGAGCAGCGGGTGCTCAGCATTGAGCACTAAGCTCCGGTTGCAGCTAGAAAACAAAATGCAAGCGCAAAGTCGAAGCATAGCGACTGCTGGTGGTGACCGACAGTGGGATACACTGAATCAGCGGAACTTACTACTACTACTTATGATATAGATGCAAACGTAAGACGTCATGATCCAACAATTAGAAGGTGACGTAGAGTGCAGTTCCGTGATTTGTGTCTCTCTAAAAAAGAGAGACCTGGTTTAATTTTTGTATGGTAGCTAGGTGGAAAATTTTTTATCAAACTTTCCACAAATATGTAGACTAATTTAAAACGCATACAAAATTTTTATTTATTTTTAAATTTCGCCAAATTTATGTCAGTTGTATTTTGTTTTAGATTAAACATTTTTGTGAAGTTTGATAAAAGTTGGCACACTATTTTATATAGCTACCATACAAAAATTGAACCAGTTTTCTGCGCAGACAAAATGGCGCATTTCTTTGCGACAGCTTTAAAAATTCATTGCATCTTTGAAAGAAGTAGCTAATAGCAATATTTTATTTTTATAACTTTCATTATTTCCATAAATGTTTAGCCATGCGCTTCAAAGTGTAATTCCAAAAAATTTTTTTTTTAAATATGCCGAGTTTTAAGTCCATACATTTACGTTTGGAGTAGAAAATATAGCAAATAGATTGTAGCAGCAAAAAGTTGACATGGATTTATTTATTTGGCTCACATAAAGCTTCAAACTACGTACATATTAAGCGAATTAAACTCTTTTGCATAGATTTTAATTTTGAAGAACTTTGTGGACAAGAATTTGCATTACTAGTATATTTTTTGCTCTACTTTTTGTGATCGGTTTCATAGTTGTATGATTGACATTGCTTTCTTCATTAGGCTCGCAAAAAGCTTTTTTTTCGTTCTGTTACATACTTGCAAACAAATCTAACATAGCCTTTTTACTTAAAGAGAAAACTAGAGCTACAATGCGGCCAACAGATAAAAATCAAACTTAAGCGCAAATGTGCCATGGGCGGTTGGGGGTGCTAGGAATTACAACTAGGCTGCAGCAGCAACAGGCGGCGCGATAACAATTTCTAATAAAACCGCATGACAGGCCCAACCAAGTGCCCCCCAATGCTTCAGCAGCTACGCTCTAAAACCTTTTAAGTGCCGCAGCGTGCAAGCGTGGCAGATTATTGCAGCATGCGCTTTGGCCCTTAGTGTTGTTGTTGTCTGAACTTTATGTGTCCCTTCGTGCTTGGTGGCTTGCCATTTGGCCCATAAAATGGCATAATATATGCCTAAAACGTCAGCAGCCGCCCACTACCAATATTGCTAGTAATACGCTGGGGCAAACTATAAATCAGCCTATATATTGGCGCACATGGCGTATGCTTAATATGCTTTGCCATTTTGAACTGACTATTCTATAATTGCTTAATTACTCAACTAAAAACTTTACTATGAGTTTCAACTTGACTGCCAAAACTTTTCAAGCCCAAGAGATTTACTTGAAAATTTTCCAAAGGAAAAATTCACGCTCTCCCTTGTCTTGGAGGCATTTTGGATGTGGTTAGACGCAGGAGTACCAAGCATACTTTTTAATTTTTTTGTTTAAGTTGCTGGAAATTGAAATGGAGCAAAATCAGTGGCAGAAATCGGCGTGAAATACTTGTGGCTCAAGTGGCGAAAATGAGCGCAAAGAAAAAAACAAATACAAATAAAACGAAAAAGAAAACAAAATGAAAGCAGAACTCTGAATTGAGTAAATGTATGTGTTTGTGTCTGTATGTCTATGTGTGTGTGTGTGTGGGGCGCTGCACTTGAGCTCTTCAAGTCAGCCAGCCATTTTAGCATTATTGAAAAGTTTTTGCATACTTTTTTAACCCTCCTTTTTACAAGGCCAACACAAAAAAAACACAAGCATAATAACAACAACAACAACAACAAATTGTATGCAGATTTGTGCTTGGAACAGCAGCCGCATCAAATTTCCTGTGCGACTTGCTCATTACCCATTGTTATACCCTACCAGTTAGGGTATCTTTTTTTTGTGAGAAAGTTTTTTAAGACTTTCTTCATACCTATGGGGTTCGGAATTCTACTCTAGGAGACTCTGCTCCTTCGTTAAGCGATGACCAGTTTTTTCCATGTTGGCAAATTCACTGAGAGCGTCCTTTAGTAAAAGCGTCCAAAAAAGCTTTCAAAATGCGATAATTCCCCTTTCTAATTTTTATTCGTTTTTGTCATCGCAACTGTGCTTATTAACATTTGCAACTTGAAATTTTTGTATTATTCACTTGCCTCTTGATTGGTTTCTTCTAAAAGTATTCGTTTCTTAGGCTTTTTGTATTTCGGATCTGCAAGTATCTAAACTAATCAGTTCGCAGTGGAATCGAATTGATTTATAATTAACGATATCGCAATTACGGATAAAAATTTGGATAGCTATCTTTTTTTTTTTAATTTTCAACAAGCTATTTTAAATATCGTCCATAAATCTTTCAAATAAAATTTGATTTATTAAATTAGAATATTTGATCTAGTTCAGTAATTACTTTTTTGCAAAATAAGTTGTCATGCACAAATTCTCAACACATACTAAATATATAATACCATAACCTGTATCTAATCAAATATTTCAATTATCTGGATTTATTTAGGGTTAACTATAATTTTTGACAAAATAAATATTCTCACATTAGTTTTTCTCTATTTCAAACTAACTCGATTTAAGACTAAAAATCGTTTTTTGGTATTATTTTTAGTATTTAATTTTCAAGCATCCACATATGTTTTAGTTAAAAATAAAAATTATTCAACACAAACCCGTACCCGATTTTGACTTTTATGCTATTTATAACCTCCTGTTGTCTCTGGTCTGTTATTGAAAAACTTTTATTTTATGTAGTCAATATAGTCAATAATTAATAGTTTTTCCAATTGTGGTACACAGCTCACAAAAAAAAATGGCGTGCTTTGGGGACGAGGCATATGTTTTCTCATATATTTCAACGCGCTGCACCCGAGTCCTCTAAAAAATGCCCCAAAGGCCCTCGGTTTTATGCTAAACTCAAAAATGTTTAAGATATGTTTTTGTGATAGCTGAATCCGAATCCGAGGTAAAAAAAACTTAGCACTTCAATTTTCTGAGATAACCTCCACAATAGATCGTTTTGTGGCATTTTTTTTTTTAGTTTATGTCGTAACGCTGACGTGCAGCGTTTTTTGGGCCTCGGATTCGGATTCACTGACGCTAAAAACGTAACCTGAAAACATAACCTCAAAAAACTCACCTCCTGAAAAACATTTTTCGAGTCCAATTGTACGACGCTGTTTTTTATATGTTTTTGGGGTCGACAAATTCGACTACGATTACGGCTTCAAAATAAACTTTAGAACATCAGGTTTCAGAGATAACCTCCGAAATAACTAGCATCATAGCGTTGTTTGAGGTTATATCTGAACTCTGACGTGCTGCAATTTTTTGAACTTCGCATTCGTTTGTCAGCGACCCCAAAAACATAATCTAACCACTGTATCCAGAAATCGTTGTTTTTGTGTGGCTGTGTTTTTACATAACCTCAGCAGACCTCATAAAGAATCTTTATCGAATATAACATAACCTCAAAACAACTCATAAAGAATCTTTTTCGAATCATTATGTCTGACGATCTAATTTTAAATCGATCTCTTCGATTTTAATGATTTCTGCATGTAGATGTAGATCAGCGGTGGGCACTTAGACGGCACGCGTGCCATAGAGCTTTCACACGTACGAGAAAAGAACTTTTTACCGTAAAAGCTCGTCTCGTACGTGTGAGCTAGTTTTACAATGGAACGCAAAGTTGAGCCGCATGGCAAGACACGAAAGAATAAAACTCGATGATATTGTCGAATTTAATGACAACTATGCCAAAAAAAAAATGATTTGTCCATTTTACCTCGGTTTTTGCGAAAGCTCTTTTTTGTTTACGCACACAGGCACAAAAATTGCATTAGTAGTTTTGCCCACCGCTGATGTAGATGAATGCCAATATTTACAATAATTCCGGTTATTTATCGAATTATCGATAACTATTTAAACTAAAACTATTATTTTTCTTTGCAGTGAAAGATAAAAAATACTTTTGATTATAAAACTTTACATTTTATAAGAAATTTTCAAAGATACAATGCATATCATTGCCTCACGATATTCTAGGTCAAAAGTCGATATGGCAACTCTGGCAAGGAGTTTTGCGCTGAAACAAAAATTTAAAAAGTCAGACTGCATGCCGAAAGTAAGTCTTTTAATTTAAAGAAATAGTTGACTGAGATTTCTGGCTTCGAAAATTTTAAGAGTATCCAATTTTCGTAACTAAATTTAGTTTTTCTTAATACTTTACCAGTTTCTCGAGTCTTGCCGTGCCTAAGCGGCTCTTCATGTGCACCCCAACCAGCTTCAACTTTCAATTTTGTATTTATTTATATTTTGACACCCACTTTAACCCTACCCTCTACATTAAGGTTTGTTTATATAAATGGGTGCATGTGCTGGTGTGTGTGTGTGTGTTTGCCTATTTACTGGCTTGGCGCCCGCAATTTGTCTTAAGTGGCAACCCCTTTAATGCCCCATGCGCAACCCCCGCGTTTTCTATTCGCTTAGCACCCATCGCGTGCGACTCTGTATAAAAAAAGTGTGAAAAAAGCGTAGGAAACGCCATAAAGTATGCAAAGCATTTTGCATTTAACATTCAACAGGACAAAACCCAAAATGAAGTGCGAAGCCAAAACGGAGCCAAAGTTACGCGCTCTACAAATTTCAAACTGAAACGGAACAAAAACAACGGGAAGCAAAAAAAAAGAAATATACAGTAAGAAAGGTTACGTAAGAGCTGACAGCCTAAAAAAAAAGTTTGCCCGACACAAGTTTTTTTTTCCACTTTTGCGTGCATACTTTTGGGAGCTTCTCCGGTTTTGCCTTTTGTCCTGACAAATTCAGGCGTGATAAGTTTTATGTGCGCTTATTTGACTGTTTTTAAATAGACACCGCGACCTGCCCGGAGCAAAGGGTTTATATACATATATATATACATTTTTTTTTTCGAGAGTTTTGGGTTGATTTGTTTATGTTGTTGTTGTTGTTGTTGCTACTTTTCTTGTAGGCAAAGTTAAATAATTGATGTTGACAATCAGCAAAGCAAATAAAGTAGACAAAAATTTTGCGGCGCATTTGACTAAATGAATGCCTGGCATATGAAGTGCTTTCATTTGTTTTTTCTTATTTTATTTATATAAATTTATTTATTTTTTATTTTTGGTTTTTCTTAGAAATTAATAAAGACTTTGGGTTGACAGTTTCAAGTGTTAATGGGCGGCGGTTTAACAATATAAAGAAATTTAATTTTTTTAGGTTTTCGAAATCTGAACTTCAAAATGCGCTTAACTTAAGCAAAGCTGTTTTCTGACGTTTACAAAAGCTGGACGCGCGTGTATAACTTATTTTTCGTTCCTTACAAACAGGGCTGCAAACCTGAAAAATAACTGGTGATGTACGGCTTTCAGGGGACCACTCAAAAAAAGTGAGCTTCAAATATAGTTTTAGGTTAATTTTTCGATAACTTCGAGTGATTTTTGTAACAATAAACTGAACCAACAAAATTTGTATCTTCTTCTTAAATCTCTTGAAACATATTTTCTTCACAAAACAAAATAATTCGGGTATCGGAAGTAATAAAGCTACGGTGCGCTACATATAGATGAAACCAAAGTTCTTTTGGGCCAGAAATTACAAAATGATTACACAGGTCAACATGGTTTAGTTGTTGGAAAGCTTAGGGTCATTTCCGAAGTAATTTGCTGCGTAGAATCCGAATCCGAAAAGGGATATACTTTGTAACTTTGAATAGCCATAACTTTGCGAAAAAAATCGTAAATGATTGCTTGAACTTTTAAATTAAAGGGTACTAAAGGTCGTACTTAATTATAACTGGACTGACAGACCACAAACAATTTGTTGCACCCTGTACATAACCTCAAAAGTAGGAAAAAACCTCGTTTTACGGGTACATAACCTCAAATATCTCAAAATCCTGACGTGATGGGCCAATTCTGACCCGGATTCGGTCCCTTAGATTTCCAACAACTGACATGACCCCGGTATTTGTAGGGCTGTGTTATCCGTTCCATTTTACACTTTTACTAATTTTTTTTTCTTTTGAGAGTTTCTTGATCAACAATTTCTAAACAGAGCTTTAAGTTCTGTAAGGACATGGGAGTAATATTTTGGTATACAGCCTCATTAACTGGTTCGAAAACTCTATTTTATTGTTTTCAATTGTTTAGTGCCAATATATGGGTTAAAAAAATGTTTTCCAGTCATGCTCCGAATTTCACAAAACGTATTTATTACGTTTTATTTTTCGTTTTTGCATGTTCCCAATTTCGCATTTTTTGTTGTCGATAAGTTTCCATATTTCCCTTATTCTTTTTGATGAATTCTAATATGTTCCCTACCTTTTTGCCACAGCTCTGCATTTTTCGATTATTTCATATCGTTAAAATTTTTCTAACACTCACTTTTAAATAATTTTACACAAATATATGACAGTGTTTATTAAAATTGGCCAGGCTTTTGCTAAAATTTTTTCTTTTTGGTAACACGTCAACCCTGTCGCAGCTATTTTTTTGGCAATATATTTAATTTTTCTTGCAACAAACAGTCGGATTCAAACCACATAAAAAATGCATTTTGGTGAACTTCACCAAATGTTTGAAGTCAAAACGAATCCGAATATCTTTTTTTTTGTTTTTTTTTTAAAAATTTTAAAATGTTGTTCTGAATTAGTGATATTCAGCCTTAAATACGACTAGAGCTATTCGACAAATGTTTCGTTGCCGAAAATTTTTTCAACTCGGATACTTTCAATTGGACAAACCCAGAACCCAATGGCTCATATTTGTTCATCACTCTTTGTTGCACAATTTATTCACATATACAACATTTCAAGGTGTTTATCTTTCTGGTCTTATTAAGTTCAGCTGAACTATAGACCTTTCCTAGGCCTATTAATATTAAAAACTTATTAACAGTTCGACCCTGTTCATGAATGTATTACGTAAAAATTCAATTCCAAAGAAAAGAGAGATACATACTTGGAATAGCAACATAAACAATTCGGGCGAAAAATATGTGTCAATTGGGAAATCTATTTTGCTGTTGTCTGCGGACTTAACACGCGCTACTCAATCAAATGTTGCAACAAGCTGAGGCAAGACGCCTTAAAGTATCGAGAAAGCAACCACAAACACACACACACAGACAAGCACATGTCAATGCGTACAGATACAGATACCGCACAGATACAGATACAGAGTTACACCTGAGCAGCTGCTCTAAGTAGCGTGCGAGGGATGGGGCGTGTCAGGGTGCTGGGCAGGATTGCCGCATATTTAAGTAAACTAAAGCCAGCCGCCTTTGTCCACATATATAAATAAAACATTTGCGGACGCCAGAAGGATGAAAAAAGAGATGGATGACCCAATGGCGCAAGATGACAGCAACAGTAGAGCACACAGGAAAATCCCTTTACGAACTCAGAGGGGCGGAAGTGCGTACAAAATGAAACAAGTCCAGGAATAAGAGTTGGGTGGGGATGAGAGTAAGATTCGTGGGGGTAGATGCTGAAATGGGTGTGGGTTATTTGGCCCGGCGTATGCGCTTGGTCAAGCAGATACGACGACGACGGGGACAACTCACGGGCATAAAAAGTGAAATTTGCTGAAGGCTTTTGAAGGCATGCCGCAGCAGCACATGAAGAACCGGGAACGGGAATTATGTCGACTACGATGACGACGACAGCGGCATTTCAGCGTGCAGCAAATTGAAATTGGAATTGAAGAAACGCAAAAGGCCGAAACGAAATGAACGAAACAAAATGAAATGAAATTCTAACTTGTCGGTCTGGCTTCCTGCCATGGATGGGGGAGGGAGGTGCACCCAGGATTGGGCTCTGATGTGTCTGTGAACGCATTTACTGGTGGCATAATTGGCGCTTATTTCCTGGACAGCTGCCGTCAACGTATTTCGTCAAATCTTTTCCTGCTTGCCTGTCATTTTTATTGGTCACTGGAGAGTAATGGGAGCAGACGACAACGACGAGGGCACACAGTGATTGACAGCTGGTCAAAGTTTTACGTATCGACCAAGGACCATGTGCTCCAAGAAGATTATGCATAAATTTCAATAAATTTCAATAAGCAACGCAACAAAGTGAAATGTTTTTGGCCAACAACAAAACACGTAAAAACTTTTGTCTTTTTGTGATTTCGTTCTCTATCGGCTTGATGCCAATGTTGGCCAGCTGGTCAGCAATTTGTTTGACTTTTTGCCTGGCAGAAGAAAAAGTTTTCTGATTTGGACCTGTTCTTTTTTTTTATATTTTTTATAATGCCACTATTTGTGCACTCAATGCAGCAAACTCTCAATCACTTTATGCAACACTGTCCGACACGTGTCCTTACCTTGTACACATAGTTCAACTTTGGCAAATGAAGCGTATTAGAGGCAAAAGTTTTAATTGGTCAAATGGCTAACATATTGTGCGCTTAAGTGACTTTTGCCCAGATACGAACACACACGCACACACACAGACATACGCAAATATGTATACAAACAGTCCATGTGTGTGTTTGTAAGTGTTTGCCTGACTTGTTGTATAAGTGTGCGTGTGTGTGCAAAGTGTGTTTGTATAAAGTTGACTTTTTCACTTTTTGACAAGTCTAACAATCTAATTTTTAAGCGGATTTAGTAGAATATTCGAGTATATACAGTGAAGCCTCGCTGGGTTGTGGAACGCATTGTAAGATGCGTACAAAAGCTCTAAACAAGACTTAAAACTCTTAAATGTATCCAATACTTGCGTTAAAGAAGCTGAGAGCTGTGTCCTCTAAAAGTAAGAAGAATTTTTATATTTCAGTCTGTATGAGTCTACGAAACGATTTTGGTTTAAAGTGGAAGAATCTAAAATTTCTTTATTTTGTTTTTGCGTGTATATCTTTTGAAGTTTACATTCGATTATAATATAATAATAATAATAATTATAAGAATATAAGCATACTCTTCAAAAAAGTTTAAAATGGCTGAAAACCTCATAATTCTCGTAAGTCGAAACGGAGAAAAATATCTTCTTATTAAATTAAGTTAAATTGAAATCGGATGCGAATTTTAAAATTAACATGACTATTTAAGCACTGCCATCGCGCCTTTTCAAGACTCCCCTTTTTTGCGAAAAAGCTACAATCAAAATATAAATATTCTTTGGACCTTGTGGGAATATACCCCTCAGTCCTCCACAACCATTTCTTTACTATTTATTCCTTAAAACTTGCTATATACTATCCCACTAACATAACCCATTCTAAAGATTTATTAAAATTTTTGTGGGAACTGTAGGATTTATAGCCAAAACTAACCAAATTAACACCGCTTTGCCTAGAAGAACACGTGAACCGCGTTGGCAGGTTATTTTAGAGAAGCATTCTCAAATGAAGTGCAAAGCGCACTGTAAGCGGAACCCCCTACTTTATTTTTTAAATCTTACTCGGCTGTTCATGTCATACGATATATACTTTATTTAGCACGAGAGGCCTTCCTTCTGCCCGTAAAGGGAAGTGACCTTTGCCGTATAATTTTAAAGCTCATTTTGTAATGTTTTTTGTTTGGTCCTACAAATCCCTACGATTAAAGCTTGACTGTATTACAGCTTATGTATTAGCCTGTTCTAGTGACCATGCATTAGTCGCACCTTAACCTAACCACAATCTGTGGCCTTTGCCTTTTGCTAAGACCTCACCCAGATATGCCACGCCTGCTGTCAATCTGTCAATTACTTGTTAGGCTTAGATATTTAACGCCTGTCTGCCTTTGACTGCCAACGCCTCAAAAGTCAAATAATCATAATGTTTCAAACATTTGACAACACTACTAAGTACGACAACAACCAGAAAATTTCATCTAACAAATCTCTAACGACCATTTGAAAGCCAAACGACAGAAAGGGAGCTCGGAAAACATTTCAAGTCAATCAAGCAGCTTAAAAAGCTGGAGCAGCAGTACCAGTACAAATGGTGTAGCACCAACCCCAGGTTCCGACCGGCAGGACCGAATCAAAATTGGTCTGGTGACGCATAAAACTGAGTGAAATCCTTGAGGACTATCGGGCTGGCAGCCTGATAGCTAGTCAGCTTGACGTTGAAACGTAAAATATACATATTATATAATATACATAGAGTATATTTATATTTGATAAAATATGCTAAAAATGAGATAAGCAGCATAAATCCCATTGGAGCCTACGACAAGTGCACACCATGGAGCAGCAATTGGCACACACACATACACTCACGCACAGATATGTACATGCTGATACCCTACACTGAGAGAAATAGTTGAGAGGCTTTTATCAGTTGTATATGTTTATATTCATTATTATATTTGTGTTATCAAAACTTTTTAAACTAACTAACTAATAATTCGGGACCAGAAACATTGTAACATTTTTCATAGTTTTTGATAATTGGGAACCAGCTCCCAAGTGGAAAAAATGGCGGCTTAATGTTTGGATAAAATTTTGTCAGCGTGTAAAACACTTAGGAGGCGGAGTCCCCTAGTATACAATATTCGGACAGAGAAAAGCATTTTAATTTTTTGTTAATCAACTTATAACTTGCCACACATATTCTAATGTAGGATTAAAGCAATATATTTCATAGTTTGAGATAGTTAGGATCCAGCTCCGAAGTAGAAGAAATGGCAGCTCAAAGTTTGCAAAAAATTTTGTCAGAGTGTGAAACACGTAGGAGGCGGAGCCCCTGGTAAACAATCTCTGTAATATATATTTTGAAAATTCAATACTAAAGCGGAAGTAGGTTAAAAAGTTGAATTTAAAAAAATCTTTAGTATATGATGTTTTGGGAACAGCAAATTCCAAATACTTTTTTTTTTTGGAATACTGCAAATTTATGGCTTTCAAACAAATTTTTAATAAGAATTAAATTTTCCGAAGCTGACGCCTGAATCGGAATCGAAAATTCTTGCTTGGTAGTTGAAAAGCCAGCGACACGACTTTGTTCTAGGTTTTTATTTATGGTTATGGCTTTTAACCAAATTTTTAATAAGAATGAAATTTTGCGAAACTGACGCCTGAATCGGAATCGAAAATTCTTGCTTGGAAGTTCAAAACGCCAGAGACACGACTTTGTTCTAGATTAGTAAAAATTTTTCGAAATTTTGTGTAATAAATTTTTTAGTTATGAAATCAAAAAGAAAAATTTTTATTTTACTTTTATGCCGACGTTGTGCGTAAACGAAGAACTCGACGGAAAATTTATATTTTTGAGAGTCTTAGAATTCAGGTTTTCACTCCCAAAAAAAAAAAATTAAAAATTCGCTCGTTCAAAAAATTCAGTCTATAGGTGAAATTTTGAGGAAAATGTAAGAAATGGTTTAAATATATATACCTACATATACATATATCTTTTAGGTGCAACATCTAGTTAACTTTTTGTAATGCACTATTTTCAAACCGATTTGTTAAAAGTTTATAAGGTATTCCGAATCCCAAGTTATCTTTCAGAAGTTCAATATGACAGATGTACTTTTTTGGAATGGATTTTCCAAAAAGATTAGATTTATAAAGACCTGGAATCATCTAGTATTTCCAATCTGATGCTGGTTTTTGTAAACTATCTGCTGCTCCTTTATTTCTTTTGAAAAATTGCATCTTTTGATGTAAACTTTTTCTTCAAGTGCACACAAGACACACTCGTAGATAAGCAAACATGCGATTGCCTTGTGTTGGTCTGCCACGCGCAAAATGCCAAGGATTCAATTTCTCAAAAGGAATATTTGAGCAACTAAAGTAACTGTATATATAATCTTGAGGGGGTGAAGTTACTCGCAGAATTTTCGTCTGCATAGCGTTGCAAGTAAATTACAATTTAAGTGAATTTTTCATGGTGTCGACAACAGATACAAACAACAACAAGCAAGAAAAAACAAACCAAAACCAAGTCAGTTGGACAGTTGCGCTCGCAGATATTTAGACGTACAGATACACAGATATATTTGGCCAACTAGTGAGCCCTTTTTTGTGTTTTTTATGCAGCAAAAAGCAAAAACCATTCAATACACAGATACAAAGCACACACACACACATACACACGCTCTTAAAAAGCTCTGTCATGCGGCGTCAGTTGTGCTAAAGATTTGTTGTCGGGTGCAAATTGAATGAAAGTGGCAGAAAAAATGTTGCTGAATTATGCAGCAACATTCTGATGGATAAGATAAGCTAATTTGTGCACATAAAAGCAAACAACAACAACAGCAACAACAACGTGCAACCAAAATAACAGCAACAAACAACACACACACAAACACAGTTTGATGGCTGCCTTGGCGAAACTTTAAGACAGTTTTGGGTTAAAGGCGGCAACAGAGTACAGACAATCGTTAAGATTTTGCAACTTTGAAGTGTTTGGTATGTGTGTGTGTTTGTATCTGTGTGTGCATGTATTTTAAAGCTAATGGCAGACACTTCATTTGTGTGCTGCTCAATGGCACTTCACACGTGACAATGACAACAGTAACAACAGCAACAACTAAAACAACAAAGTTAACACAAACAGCTCTAAAAAGACATACGCACTAATACACATAACTTGTGCCACACACACACATACACACACAGACAAGCTCTTAAGAAATCTCTAAGCATTAAAAAGACAATCCTAAAGGATTTTACATTAGCAAATGGAATATGAAAAATTTCTTTGTTTTTTTTTCTTTTAGATAAAAAACCTGCGAATAAATTAGTTTAGTTTTGGGACTTGGAGCTAGGCTACTTATAATGGAATTTTAGAAGGTGCCGAGACTTCTTGGAAATTCTGTTGCGATTTTAGCAGCCACAAAAAAAAAAAGGCAGTGGGGTATTATGGTTTCTAACTAAAATAAACGTGCATATTTTAAAGAATATGGGGTAAAATAGTTAAAGAAGCAGTTGTCCTTATCCTTTGAACACTGCCCCAAAAATAACTAGCTTGCTGGTGTAGCAATCTTCAATGTAAAAATGTATGACAAGAATGTGAATCGGACATTAAACTAGGACTTTTTTGCAATATATTTCAAAATTAATGCTTTTATAAACCAGAAAGAATTATTTAAAAATTTGCGGAGACGGCAGACTTTGTTTAGGCAAGTTTTTTGGATAATCGAAATTTAGTCATTGATTCTGACACTTCAGCCTATAATGGTTGCGATTGTTGCGGCAAACTTAACAAATACGCTCAGAGGAAATCAGTTAATTCTTCTTTGAATGTACCTTATCATCCAGGAGTCTTTTCAAGTGATAGTTTTTACCTGCGGCCGCTTTGGGTGAAATACATTTGAAATCGACTTGGTTCAAATTGAATGCTTGGTCAGCATTTCAAATTTTTGGCTCTATATTTTTTAGATATTATATTTAGATAGAATGAAATGCAAATTTGAATGGTATTAAAAAAGGTTCCTAAAGTTAATGTTCTTTTTCCTATTTGCGTGTCCATGAAATACTTTCGGAACGTCTTTAAATTGTACAGGGTTAATTAAAATTTAGTAGAACTGAACTTTTATAGTGCGAACGAAGCAGTGGAGTATGATTGGACCACCTGGACGTGGTTGTTGGTAGCTTTTGGTAGAGATCGATTTTCAATCGCCTGTTGGCAGGCGAAGCATAAACAAGCATAAATACCGCGTCAAGCTCGAGAAACCAGGAGAGAGATCTTTGGAATGATTAAGGAGGCCAACGGGGATGCGGCCATGTGCCACTGAACGGTGTTCGAATGACTTATGTAAAAGAACTCCACATATATTTCTAACTTTTGGGGGGGTGGTTCGGACGCGAAAACCCCCCTGCGAATCCGCCAATGCCCTAAGCATATAAGTCACTCCGTTCTGGAATTATAAAAATATTGCACGTCGTTCCTCATTCTTCTCCTTTCCCGCCTTTTTATCGCAAGTTATTACAATCAAAGAATCGTTTTCAATACAAAAAAAAGATATTTTTTAAATTTTTAGAATCCTTTCTTTCTTTAATAAATAATAAAATAAAATTTAGAATTCACGACTATGTTTTATACTCCATAAAATGATACAAATCAAAAACCACAACTTTGGAGCAGTGTTTTGTTTGAATCGGCCCTTGAAGTTAAAGCCATGTTCGAACCAGCAAATCGAAACTCACAAAAAAAACAATTACTTTAAGAATCAAAAATTTTTTTTTTTTATAAATTGTTACGTTTCTTAGAGTGGGCACTGCGACCTGAAGATCTATTGTACCGTACCCATTTTTGTGACAAAAGACCATCTGCCTTCCTTATGAAGAGCAGTAAGTCTAAGCTGGAACGGGGTGAACCGTTCAGCTCCCAAATGTGTGACTCTGTCCCACACTATTGCTGGACAGTCACACAAGATATGTTTGGTCGTCTCGTCGTCTTCAAAACAAAGTCTGCACTCTGAAGAGTCCGATAGACCCATATTATGTAAGTGATAACTTACAGTATGGTGCCCAGATAAGTAGGCTACCAGGAACCTTAGGTCCGCTCTACCAAGACCTGGAGTTCTGTTGGCATACGAGGGTAAGACAAGCACTTTAGCTTGTCTCATGTTCACCTAAGGCCCATTTGTTGACCAGCTAATGCCACAGACGGGCGCTGGGCAAGTGTTGGGCGAAGAGGAACCCAGTCTCGCGAGCTCATCAGCTGTCGAATTACCTTCCACTCCTCAATATCCAGGAACCCAACAAGATGTGACTCTGTTAAGCGAGGACAGGAGATGAATTTTGTTCAAGTATTCCCTAACCAGCTTGGTGGAAATTCTCCACGAAGACAATGCGCAGATAGCGGCCTGGCTATCTGTAAATGTTAGCAACCCTAGTACCTTTAAGGAGGATACTGTGGGCGCAGACCGCTAAGGCGTGAATCTCTGCTTGAAAGACACTGTGCCTATTGCACCCATTGCAATAGAGATTCTGGTGTTGGGTCGGACAACTCCAGCACCTACTCCCTGTTCCGTGTTGAAACCATCCGTAAACCATTGCTGGAACCGGAGGTTGCCACAGAGGTTGCCTTCAGTCCAAGTCTCACGATTTGGAATGAGAGATCTAAATTTTCTATTATAGAGAAGTTCTGTGGTCATATAATCTGATCTTGAGCAGATCGATATGATTTGTTGCAGCATTAGCATTGAGAATGTTGCAAAAGTGCGGCCAAATATGCTATGGGCAGTGCTGCCTATCAAGCTGATCACTAATTATTTTCTTGATGTTCCCATTTTTGTATGGCCAAGAGATGATGTATGTACATATGTATGTTAAGCTATATTTTAGCTATTAGAGGTGTTGGTTAGAGCGTCTAATTATATTGTCAGAGACAGTTAAGCGTTTTCCCAAGGCAATTTAAGCAATTTAAAAATATTTCTTAAAAACATTTAAAGAATGCTTGAATGAGTTCTTTCCAATGCAGAATTTTTGTACTTTACAACATCTGTGGACTTTTTTCTTCAAACTACTTTGTTCAGCTACATTGCTTTTCCTTTTTAGCCGCATTTGGTATCTCAGACAGCGTAACATTAAAATATGTAACAAGTAATGATCAATTAATTAGCTTCAACAGCAACACCAAAAAAAATATATAAAACTTTTCGTACTGCATGTCACACAAAACGCCAGCAAAAACAAATTTGTTCCAAAAACTTTTGAATGCAACGTTGCCGGCAAGCTACTGCTTAAAGCCACTCCCTTAGGCCCAAGGAAGCCAGAGCAGAGTGTCGCACAAAAAAAAGTATGCTTTGCTAATTTGCAGTCTGTCCATCGAGGAACTACCGCACGGCTGTCTCCAGCAATTTGTGCTTTCTAGGTATTTAAAAATGCCTGACGCGCGCCTTGAAATTAACACTTTTCAACCTAATTTGATATTCATGCATTTCTCATGAGAGGCGGGAAGGCGAAAAAGACGTCAAGAAAGTTGGCTTGGAGCGCAGCGCACCAGCACAAAGATAGAGTGAGACGACACTAGGCAACTGCAAAGTGTCAACGTAAAAGTGCTGCCAAGTTGTTGCAACGTCAACTATGAGGTTGATGATGATGACGTTGCTGTTGCTGTTGCTTTTACTGCGATGACGACACAAGCTTCATGCTGCCACGTGCCGCATGCAAAAAGTGTGAAAAAATTTTAATTCCCCAACTGGCGGCTGCCGGTTGCTGCCTCAGTCGACGCCTACGTCGCTGCTTCGCTCCGCTGCGCTGCTGTGTTTTTCCGTTAATTTGAAGTCATGTTAATGATAAAAGCCAACAAAGGCTCTGCCGCTGGCGCTGCTGCGTTTTCTTGTAAGCCGACTGGATTTTAGTCCCTTTTTGGGGCGTTGAGCTGGCGGGACACCGTTTGTTTGGCTTTAAGCCTTTCGACGGCATCTTTTGCATGTAATTAAAAAATAAAACAAAAAAAATACATGCTGTAGCAATGTGTAAGCAAAAGCTATGTACAACTTGCAATCAACTTGTCCCCCGCGTCTTCTTCTTGGCTTATATTTTCTTCTTTTTTGGCTATTGTTTGGTGTTGTTGTTATTATGTAATTTTAACCACAACATATTACGCCTTTAAGCCGATTTTAATGCCATTTGTTGGCTACGTTTTTCATGGCTCGCTAAAAATTTGTTGCTTATAAGCTAGTTAAGCCTGTTCTTTTTTTTCGTTGTACCCTGATTGTTCTATGGCAGCTTGTACTTGGTCAATTGTGCTAATTTCTTTGGGGCAAAAACATTAGACTTGTTTAGGAGCGTATTATGTGAATTTTAAACTGTTTTGGTAAGAAATTCGATCTTTACCAGGGACTATGAGCCCGATATAACACACGTTAAAAATCAACATAATCTGTAACGAAAATATATTTATAGAACCTGCGATTTTGTCACATAGTCGTGTTTTTAACTTTTTAAAACTTTCCCATTTTATTCCACATATTTCAAGTTACAATCTCCAAGTCCTTGGATTTACATATATTTAAAAAATAAATTTTACTTGAAAGAACTTGTCTCGTTACATATTAAAAAAAACCGCTGTTTTTTACTTTTTTTCTTTATCAAAATTATTAACAAAATTTCTAATTTTTATTTTTAATTTTTTATTTCTAATTTATTTTTTAAAATTTTTTTTTTTTAAAAATTTTTTTTGTTTAATAAAGGGTCATCAATCTAGAGGTTTTTTTTTAAAAATAAAAAAAAATAAAAATTTCAAATGAATCGGAAAATCTTTATTATCAATAGAAAGAACCGTTCTTGCCATTCACTTTTTAAAAATAATCCCTTTGAATTGTTGGCCGCAACTGCACCGTAGCTCGTCTAAGCGGAGGTTCCAATAATCAGTGGTATCTCGCGAATAACACGGGAAATGTTGGCCTCTAATGCTTCAATCGTAGCTGGATTATCAACAAACACTTTAGACTTCACGTTGTCCCAAAGGATTTCACCGGTCCGGAGTGTGAAATTAATTGTTCACCGAATTGGTTCCTCAATATGTTCATTGTTTCAAATGTCGTCGAGATCTCGGGCTTGAATTTCAGGTAGCAAATAATTCGTTATCAAGGTGCGATAACGATCGCCATTGACGGTTACGGTCTGACCAGCGTCATTTTTGAAGAAATATGGACCGATGATTCCACCGGCCCATAAACTACGCGCTGGACGAGACCTATTCGGTCGAGTGTCAACTAATAATGAATATAGGGTCTCAAATTAGTTGATGGTATGGCGAATAGTGGTCTCAGTAGGTCGATTATGGCGACCCTAAAATAGCCTAATATAATTGTACGATTTGTAAACGTTGTTCGGTTGTAAGTTTATCCACGATGAAATGGCAATGAAAACTGAATAAAAAACACATGGTAACTTGACAGTACACCCGCATGGTTTATCAAAAAAACCTTATTGAAAAAAATCCTCAAGATTGATGACCCTTTCAAAATAAAAAGTTGAAATGGCGAATAGTTTTTCAAAAGCTGTCAAAAAATTGTGTTTTTCAATTTTTAATTGATTGCGACTGAATAAAACAAAATTTTTTTTTATTTAAATTATTAACAAAGCTTTTTATTGTTTGTTTTTTGTGTATTTTAGCCATCACATGTTTTAAATTAAAAAAGCAAATATGTCAAACACAATTTTTGTTTTAAACACTCCTTTTATACTCTTCTTATATAAAAACAAAAACAAAATTTTTTAATTTGTTGAAAAATTATTTTTTTTGCGAAATCTTTCAAAAATAATAATAAATTTTTGTAATGTTATTAAAAAGAATACTTGGTAGTTAGTTAGTAAATATTGAAAAATGAACATTGCTCAACAAAGTTTTTTGTTTTTTTTATTTCTTTTTTAACAAATAAAATCTAGTAGTAGCTACTGGGGCCCTCGACTCTCTCTATATTAAAATATGTCATTTTAGTAAAAAATTAACTTTAATATTTTAATAAAGTATATAGCTATCGCTTTGCCATTTACACAAAAATTTTAACCAAATTAAAAAATTCATAATTTTTGCTTACCTAAAATGCTTGGTGAAAATTTTCGTTACTTAAGGAGCTTAACCCTTGGAACACATTTTTTATAAAAACTCAACTAAAAAAAACAAATTTCTCTGCAGCAGTTCTTTACTGTACCTTTTTAAGAAAAAACCGGAAAACCGAACAATAAAATAATATTCTACAATTTACTCATAGAAGCATTTTTTGCTTCCTCGAAATACATATTAAAAATATTTATATTTATTGCAGCGAATTGCATGCATTTTACATAAAAAGATTTCGAGAACATTCTCCACAATTGCAACAGCTATTAGTGTTAATTTTTTATGCCCATATGTGTGAGGGTCGTCTGTCATTGGGAGTGCATGTCTGTGTGTTTTTGTGCCCTTACCTTAGCTTAGCTTACCTCCCTTATTAATGGCGTCTTCATTTTAATTTAAATATCTAGCTACTTATACAGTTTTATTTTTTTGCCTTGTTTTTTGGGGGTTGTCACAATTCAATCAGCCCACATTTTATTTTTTTTTTTTTTGTATTTTGTGTTTTGGCTGTAATAAATAAATACAAAATTAGATTTGCCCTCAGGGGGGCGGCAGGCAGGCAGGAAAGAAACCAAACCAACCACTCAACCCAGTCAATTCCATGCATGTGATTTAACAATGAGATGAAAAAACAATTTCGATCTTAAGTGGAGGGAGCCAAAGAGCACATATGAGAAGGAAAACGTTGTGATTTGAATTTGTTGCTTGGCCAATTTGCAAATTTGCACAAAAGTGGAAGTACGGCAGAGTTGGAAAACAAAGACGAACACGAAGAAGAAGAATTCGACAAACTTAAAGCCACAGTGAAAAGCAGAAAGCGGTAAAGCAAATAAACAGTTAATGCTTTTATGCAAATTTATGCCATTAACACAAATAAGCGGAGCAGTCGATGTTCAAGTAAAAAATCTTAAAACAATTTGTCACTCAAAAGTCGACTCAGAGAAGTCTTCTCTGCTGCATGTGTGATAAGCAAGTAAAACAAATACCAAATTCGGCTAAAAGCCAAAATCAAAGCATAAATAGCAACTACAGGCGGCAAAAAAGAGATTTGAATTGGTTGCCTGAAGCAGTGCAAGATGATAATGAAGATGTCAGGAGTCAGTGAGCGGGATGATGTGTTGGTTGATGAAGTTGTGGCAGTGACAAGTAGCACGTCTCAGCACAATAGCAACAACAACAACAACAGCAGCAACAACGTTGCCAAAAATCAAAGTCATTGAAAATTAAAAGTAATTTGTTTGCTAAAACGCCCAAGACATTAGCCAGGTTAGTTGACTGGCTGGCTGGCTGATTTCGAGGCGAAAGTCCTCATTGTAATGTGAAACTCATGCAAGTGGCAAGACGACAGTCAAAAACACTTACCTACTTACTGTATACATATATAAGTACATAGACTGATTCACCCATACAGACGAAAATGTCAGACATATACATATAAATAAAGCAGTTTCTTTGTTTTGAAGCCACCCTGAAAAGAGAGGGCTTATTAAATATTTAACAGCTGGCAAAATAGAAAGCCATTTATTCTTTACAGCATTAAAATCTATTTTCTAATCTTAAGCTGACTTGCTAAATCTAATTCGAACTAATTACATTTTTTTCAAAATATGATTTTTCACAAAAAAAAAAATTTTAAAAAAAATTAGAAACACTTTTGAAAAATATATGGACAAAAATTATTTAATTTTTTCCCACTCATTTTGTTAAAAAAGCTGTTGCGTTTTATCCTTACATGAAATTTTTATGTAAAATAAAAAAAAAAATTTGGAATTTCTTACAATTCTACATTTTTATTAAAATTATTACAAAATTTACTGCTAATTTTAAAGTATAAAAATAAATTATAAAACGTTTATAGGCAGAGCAACATAGTCCTTCAAGCTAAGTTAAATTAAAATTAATTAAAAAAACAAGAAATATCTACTCTAAATATTCTCTGTTAAAATAGTTTTTATATTTTGCATTTGTCCTTTGTCCAAATCGATCTGCTCATCAGTTTTTAAAAATCGTTGTAGGCAGTTTTTGGTAGCTTATCCAGCTAGATCCCTTGTGTGACGTCACGCCAAAGACCATAAGCTAATACAAAATTGAGAAATGATTTTTTGATTTAATAACTTGCAAAATCATCTTGTATTAATACAAATAATACAAAAAAAAAATGTATGCCAAAAGACTTGCCAAGTCAAAACCCATTTATATTTTTTTGTAACGTAACGCCAAGCGTATGTTTTTTGCTTATATGTTTAAATCGGTATGACCGATTGTTGTCATTTTTGTTTACTAAATATAATGCTATTTAATTGCTACGAAATTATTAGCCTTAGCCTTATACTTGCCTTTTATCATATTTTTTCTTACAAATGTTACGTCACGCAAAAATGGAAATGCCCATTTAATGTTTTTATTCAAGCAAGTTGTGATTTTCCAACATTCTAGATTTTTCATTTTCTTTTCTCATATTTTGTTATACAAATGTAACGTCACGCCAAAATGCAAATGCACATATGTATTGAATTGACAAGAATACTCTTAATAGATTTCAAAGAAAAAAAAAAAAGAAAAAAGCAACAAGAGAATATCAAACAACTTAGAATTTCTCTTAAAGTTCTTCTCCAAAGCTTCTGCGCGGGCCTCTTAAAAAAATGTTAATCACAATATGAGAAAGAACAGAATGTTGAGATAACAGATATTTTACTAGCTATGTAATAACTTCTTATCTTATTAGATTTCTGTAAAATAATAATTATAACTCGAAAGCTTAGGCACGTTTTAGAGGAGATAACTGACCATGGTTAACATAGCTAGCTAAGTTTATCTTTGAAGGTCAAACTGTCAACGACCGAACGCAGTAGATAACATATGCCTTTTTTTTTTAATCACTTTTATTATGGGCGAAAATAAATGAAGCGGGCCACTTTTTTGGTCAACCTCTTCGATTTTGATCAGCGTTTAAAATGCTGCTACCAACAAAGCAAATATCAGACAATTTTAGCTGCCGCTGCTGCATCGGCTCTGTAGATTTTCTAGCAGTCGCAGCCGAAAAGACAAAAACGAATAGAACCGATCGTAGCTCGACGCTCGCAGCTGCGACAAGACTCAGAGCCATAGCAGCAGCGTACTTTTTGCACACGCATCCCAAGGTATACTTATTTAAGGTAGAGTAATGCTGCCGGCTTCGTCACCAATTTTACTGAGAGCAAGAAAAAGCGAGAGAGAGACAATGCAAAAACAACCCTCCTCAAGCGCAGTCGCAACGAAACTAAAAATTGGTAACTTTCGTTGAGAGCCTTCGGCGGGAGTATGCTACCTTAAATAAGGTCCATCCAAGTAATATTTGCACTCGGGATTTTACACACAAAATAAGCTGTGAAGCCGAAGCTGTGAGACACGCATTTCAATTCGACTGCGGTACCCGAACGCTGCTGGGCGATTTCAGCGTACACAAAAACTGCATGATGCAAACAATTTTACAAGGTGACGCAAACAAGTGCGCGAATTTGGCTCCGCAGAAAATGGCGGCTCCGGGTTCACTTTTTGTATGGTAGCTACATGAAATAGTGGACCGATTTGGATCAAACTTCACATAAATGTTAAGACTTACACTAAATTAAACTAACATAAATTGCATCATGTGTAGCTACCATACAAAAAGTGAACCCGCTCTCTTTTGGGAGAGCCACAAATAACGGACCTGCGCGCTGCGTGACCTTCATATTGTTGGATCATGCAAAACCTGCCATACTCTTTTGACAGCGGCCCGTATAGAGCCTCAGAGCATTGTTGATAACTGCAAGGAGAAATATAGGCAGCCATGCTGCTACCAATCATGGTGGAATTAACAAGGTAGAGTAATAGAGAGTTTATTAAGATCATAAATTTTGTGAGAGTAAAAAAAGTGTGAGAGAGAGAGAAGCAAAAATACTAGCTGGCACACATGCTAATGCATGCGGCACTTGCATGTATATATGCATGCTTGAAATTAAATAAAAAAATCAGTGAATTAATGAAAATATTTATAATTGAATTTTATATACATACTTAATGTCACATAGCATACACGTGCATGTGTATGCTTGTAAATGCTGCAAATAAAAATATTCACGCAATACATAAAACAATAATTCTTGTGTTTGCACACATACACATGTACTGCGTGCTTGAGCTGAAAAAAAAAATCATGCGCATCGCCAACCTACCATATCAACAGTCTCAACAAGACTGAAAAATATGATCTTCGTGTGAGCGAGCGGACTCTCTATTACTCTACCATGTTGATTCTACCATGGCTACCAATGTGTAGAGCTGTTGTGAGCCAAGGTATACTTATTTAAGGTAGCATACACCCGCCAAAAGCTCTCAACGAAAGTTACTTGTAAAGTATTAAAAAAAAAAACAAAACCGCCCAACTAAAATGGATTATTTGGATTATCTTACCTAATAATATTACTCATATATATTTTGTGCTTGCCAATTGATAAGCCGTTGGCATTTGGACATAGTTTGAGCACGCATCGTCTGACATAATGCCGCGCCCATTTCGTACACTTGTTTACATTTTTCCCCTAAGTAAACAGTTGTTACTTAATTGGTACCTCCAGCAGACAGAGATTATAAAATATTGTTTTAAAAAATTTAAAAACCTTCCAAACACTATTTCACCATAGTCGCAGCTGATAAGCAGCTAGTGAAGCCAAGTCACACAGCATACTTATGGGATATAAAAGCGAGCATTTGACGTCAATTGTGGAAGACTCTTAAGATAACATAGCGCCAAGTCATGAGTAGCATGAGATAGGTATATAAAAGGGCTGTAGACATGGCTGTCACTTACAGTAAGAATCTTAAAGTAGCTTGAACAATGTCATATCGCACAGCATCAAACTATAATAAAGTATCCAAAGTATGGAGCGGTGAGGAGGAGCGCTCTTATTTTGCAACGGATCTGTCTATAGGCGAAATTATATTCTATGAAATGCAACGTCATCCAAAGGATGTGGCGCAGGTATGTTGATACATAGTTGGCCAGCAATTGCTATAACCTATGGCTTAACACAGATCTCTGACACGGAACATACGGTGCTCACCCGTGAGGAGCTGCTACTGAATGCTATGCGTGTGGCCACGTATATGCGTCAACTGGGCCTGCAGCAAAAAGATATAGTCGGAATCATGGCAAGAAATACGACGCATATGTCCGCCGTAGCCTACGCTTGCTTTTTTAATGGCACACCCTTTCACTCGCTAAACGTAGCACTTGAGCAGGAGACCATCAACAAGTTATATAACATAACTAAGCCGAAACTTATCTTTTGCGATGGAGATGAGTACGAAAAGATTTATGATGCTACAAAAAATCTGGATGTCAAAATAATTACTATGCGAAATCATAGAGAGGGTGTAACGAGCATAGTTGATGTACTGGCAACTCCAGTTCAGGCCGCAGATTTTCTACCTTGGCGCTTGCAGGAGGGTTACAAACAAATTTTGTGCATCTTGTGCTCCTCGGGTACGACGGGTACTCCCAAGGCAGTGACCATTATTAATAGCTTCAAGGCTTTTAACTGGATGTCCTTAAACACTAATGATGTACAGTACTCACATAGCACCTTGGATTGGATAACTGGGCTGTTAACGCTTATCACAACTGCTGTTTATAGCACTAAACGCATTATAGCCGACAATGTCTTTGATCCAGCGCATGTGCTGCAACTCATTGAGAAGTATAAGATTAGCTTTATGATGCAGGCACCCGCGCAGCTGGCCATGTTGGTACATTGTTCGGAATTTCAAAAAGCAAACTTGGATAGCATACGCAGCTATATTATAGGTGGTGGACGCAGTTCTTTGGAGGTAAGTCAAGCTATAAGAAATCGTTTGACCAACGGAACTTTGGGTCCCTTTTATGGATTTACGGAATTAGGCAGCTCATGTACAATAAATACGGATTCAGCCAATAAACCTGCTTCGGTAGGACGTCTGCTACCTGGCTATCAAATGAAAATACTAAGCGAGGATGGTGCTGCTTTGGGGCCAAATGAACTGGGTGAAGTGTGCATGTATACTGGCCAATTTTGGCCAGGTTATTACAATAATCCAGCAGAATCTCAAAATATACGTGATGAGCAGCTATGGTTTCACAGCGGTGATATAGGCTATGTGGATGAGGATGGTTATCTGCACTTAGTGGATCGCAAGAAGGATATGCTCAATTATCAAAATATTATGTACTATCCCAACGAAATCGAAGAGGTCGTCAACAAAATGCCTCAAGTAGCTGATGTTTGCGTTTTTGGCATATGGGATGAATTTGTTGGTGATGCAGCAGCTGCAGCGGTGGTCAAGAAGCCTGGAACTGAGCTAACTGCTCAGGATGTGGTGGAATATGTGGAGAAACATGTAAAAGCCAAGTATAAGCAACTGAATGCTGGTGCTATTATTGTGGATGAAATATTATGTTCACCGAATGGTAAAACCAATCGAAGGGCCAATAAAGAACACTTCCTAAAGTGTAAAAATTAGGTTTAGTAGAGATGATAAATGTTATGGATTTTGTTTTGTGATGAAGTTTGTTAATAGAAGAAGAAAGAAATTATATACGCTTTTTAAATTATTAAAAAAATACTTGTGTTCACTTTTATAGAGCAGAAATGAAGAAGTGTTTAACTATGTGAGTAACACTAGCAAAGATGCAAAAGTGCCAACAATAATTTTCTATCTACAAGTGTCGTTTGTCTTACCTAGTTTTTTTTAAGAAAACTTTTTAGAAGAAAAATGTCATTTAAAAGCATATAAGATATTCTTTAATCTTCCACAGCAAAGAAATGACAACGAGTAGGGTGAATTCGGAAGAATTTTTTCGAAAATTTTTTGGATTGGCAAAAATATTAATTTTTTGTTTTAAATTGAAAGCTGTGTCGCTCCAGGCATTGAATTGTATCAAAATTTCAGATTGACCTACGAAAAAAATGCCAAATTCGCGATATTCGATTTTTTTTGGGGTTAATCCGCAAGTATCCAAAATTTATAAAAACCGTCGCAAACATTTTATTTCTTTATTTTTGATAAAAAAAAAAGTTGAAACGAGTGAATGTGTGAAAAAAAATGTTGTTTTTTTTTCAAAAAAAGAGGGAAATCGTCTGAAAGAGCACTCCTTTTGTCGATTTTCACTGCCTTCAGCATTTCCAACAAATCATCAGAACTTGGAACCGGTTTACGGTGATTTGTTTCGCTTTTTTTTTGTAAGTTCACGACATTTTGAACCACAAACAGTTGAAATCCGTGCTGAAATTATATTTAATATAATTGTTTGGCTGATTTCGACACCACCGGATTCAGTCCAAATCGACTTTATCGAAACGGAGTAGCGTCATTCTGGAGGCTTGAAAAAATCGAAATGAACCCTTTAGCATTTTTTAAGTATAGAGTCTAAATAATATTTTGGATATACTTACATTTAATTTTACTCGAAAAAATGTTGAAATTTTAGCGACACAAAAACTTAAAATAACACTTTTAAGGTAGCAATTTTTTTTAGAAAAATTATGCTGAACAGAAAAACACGTGTACTCACGTCATGACGTTTATTTGAAAAAAGGTGTCATAGTCAAATGTCAGCTCAGAAATCCATTAGGATGCGTTTCCGGATCCCGGAAAAAACATGCGAGTCTTAGTAATAATAATAGTGCCCTCTTCTCAAGGGTCTGTGTCGTGCAGAAATGCAATTTTTTTAGTGTGCGTTGTTATTGGGCGCTTCTGCATTTCTGCCCGACAAAGTGAACACCCCAATTATTTTACAAAAGTAGTGTTCTTTACAATCAAAATGTAGGAAAAGAAAAATACCATTTTTTAAAAGCAACAATTTTTTTTGGCGTCATCGATGGTCTTTTAAGCATCAAAAATTTAGACGATTATTGATACAATTCGGAAACTAGTACCTACAGTAAATGAAGTCTCAAAAATGACGTTTGCGGGAAAAAATACTTAGTTGATGAAATTTTCAGTCCAAAAGAACTCAAAACAACAAAACTTTGAATTCCTCATAGTTACAGGTAGAAATCAAATTTTTATTTTTCAAATGTTTTATTTTAACGAATTATTGCTCTGTTTCGAATATTTGGTTTACATGCAGAAAAAATGGAATTTCTACAAAACGCCACAATTCCAAGATATTCCTCTAGATAATATTTCATTAACTACTCCCATTTTAGAATCTTGAAGATGTCAGCTAATCCATTTTTCACTTGCCATTTATAGTTTACTTTTTTGTTTCAAAAAATGCTCCTTATTAGCTCGTCTTGAGATTTTACCATTGGGTGTGCGTAACAGATCCTCCAGCACAATAGCTCCAGCATTCAGCTGTAGATGCTTCACACTTACATGCTTTTCCACATATGTAGTAACATCCTGTGCCGTAAGTTCATAGCCAGGTTTCTTTGATACTGCTGCAGCGGCTTCATCGCCAACTTTCTCATTCCGCATACCAAAGACCGTAACCTCAGCCACTTGTGGCATTTGTGCTATAATCTCCTCAATTTCTTTAGGGTAAAACACATTATTTTGATATTTTAGCACATCACACTTACGATCCACAACAAAAAGATAACCATCCACATCCACATAGCCCATATCACCAGTATGGAACCATAGCTGCTTATCATATATCTTTTGTGTGGCTTCGGCATTGCCACAGTAACCGGGCCAGTAGATGCCATTATAAATACACACCTCACCCAATTCGTTTGGACCCAAAGCTATGCCAGTCTCGCTGAGTATCTTCATTTTATAGCCCGGCAATAGACGGCCCACCGAACCGGGTTTCTTATCTATATCTGTGTTTATGGTACAAGAACCGCCTAGTTCCGTAAGCCCATAGGCAGCATTATATGCTTCTTGCGGCAGACGGGTTCTCAAAGTTTGAGTTAGTTCCGTTGAGCTGCGCCAGCCACCCATTATATAGCTGCGTATACCATTCAAGTTTGCTTGCTTGTATTCCGGGCAGCTGACTATTTTTGTGGCACCGGAGGGTCCCTGCACCAAGAAGCTGAGTTTATGTTTTTCAATTACTTTCAAGAGATGTGCAGGTTCGATGGTCACATCGGTCACAACACGTGTGTGACCATAAATACCACTTATGACCATGGTCAAGACGCCAAATAGCCAATCCAAGGTGCCAATGCCATGGGAGAACTGTACGTCTGTGGATCTTAAAGCAATCCAGTTGTATAACTTGGCATTATGCATAATGGGCACAGGTTTTGGTGCGCCCGTAACTCCCGATGTATTCAGTATGCATAGTATATGATTGCTGCCCGCTTTTAGAGGCCAAGGTTTAAAATCCTTATCTAGAGCGGTCTCTAGAACATCATTTATGCTGCTCACACCAGGCAGATGATTACGCATAGTAACTATTTTGACTTCCATGTTGGATGTTGCTGCATGCATCTTATCATACTCTTCCCCATCGCAAAAGATAAGACTTGGTTTCGTTGTTTCGTACAATTTTCGTGTACTAGCCTGATCTAGTCTGAAGCCAAGGCAATGAAAGGGTATGCCATTGAAGAAGCAGGCGTAGACCACTGCAGCCAAGTGCGTT
This sequence comes from Chymomyza fuscimana, assembly GCA_949987675.1. NCBI lineage: Eukaryota > Metazoa > Arthropoda > Insecta > Diptera > Drosophilidae > Chymomyza > Chymomyza fuscimana. Next base: position 114,842,699 of record OX465088.1, read on the forward strand.
GTATTGCTGCCCATGATTCCCACAACATCTGTCTGTTGGAGACCCAATTGGCGTATATAGGTAGCCACGCGTTTGGCATTCTGCAGCAGCTCGCCACGCGTAAGTACAGTCTTTTCCGACTCCGAGATCTGTTTAGAATGCAGTTTGGTTAATTTAAGAAATAATTTTGTATCACCCTATTTGTCAACAAACCTGCGCCACATCTTTGGGATGACGTCGCATTTCTTCGTATATTATTTCTCCTATAGACAGATCTGCTGCATAGTAGGAACGTGCTTCTTCCTTACCACTCCAGACTTTGGTGGCTGCATCAAAATTGGATTCCGTGCTGAAAGACATTGTTTTGATAGAGATTGCTAAGTGACTGCTTGGGGCACGCGTACTGTTCTATCTTTTATAAAGCCTCTTGCATATGTTTGTGGAATTTGTTGTACATTATCTTCTAAATCTCTCAGAATTTACAATAAATGAGCTTATCAGCTCTAAGTATAAAGATAAAGTGTATTGCGGGTATCTTGAATAGGGAACGCAAGAAATAGTTGTACACTTGAAAAAATAATTGTATCAAATTTTTATATGTTCAAAGAAACTTGTGGGAATGTTCCCAATAAGAAGACTGAAGAGTTAATGCTTCAATCAATTGACAGGGAATAACCCAATTTTGGTCCACCCAAAACGCGTCAAAGTGATTTTTTTTCCATGGTTTGGTTTTTGTTTACCATACTTAAAATTTTTTTTTTTTTTTGTAAAGAGGTCTTAACAAAACCTTTCCGAAAAAGTAAAAAAATATGAGTTTTCTGAGTAGTAAACGAAAAGTTTTAAAAAGCTAAATATATTTTTTTTTGAATTGGGAAAAAAAAAAAAAACGTTTCTTGTCCAATCTTTACATAGCACATAATTTTGGCACTACATCAAAGTCAGCGAAACTATTTTCGAAAAAAAAAAGAATTTAAAACAAAAGTTCGAAGTAGCTGAAATAATTTTCAAAAATGAATGTGATTTTTTTCAAGCAAATAAAATATCTTGCTTGCAGTCGTCGCAACGACGCGTCTTGGGAAAAAAAGATAAAATATGAAAAAAGATGGCGTACGTTAAAGTCGGGCGCGGACGACTTTGGGATACCCTGTACCACTAGCCTGCAATAAAATCCGATATATTGCTTAAGAACACCAAAATACATTTGATTGCCAAATTAAGTTACGATACCTTTATAAAAAAAACGAAACACAACGAATTTTGAACCAAAAATGTTTTTTTGACCGATTGGTCCTAAGGGAGCTATATGATATAGTCAACCGATTTTGATCAAATTTGGTACAGTGCTTAGGAACTATAAAAACTCGCGAATTCCAAATTTGGTTACGATATCTTTATAAACAAACGAATTATACACCTAAAACTTTTGTTTTTTTTTCGAGGTCCTCTGAAACACGCCTATGGGAGCAATATAATGTAACCCCGATATCAAAAAATAAAATAAACTTGTCTCCTATGGAATAATAAGGGGGCTAATCAGAAAGTTTCGTTGCTCTAGCTCTTACCATCTCTGAGATCTAGGCGTTCATACGGACGGACAGACAGACAGACGGACATCGGTATATCGACTTCTCTAGTCACTCTGATCATACTTTAGGTAACTTTGGGGGGTCTCCGACGTTTCCTTCTGTATGTTACATACATTTTCGGCTTACAAAAACTTAATATACCCTTTGTACCATACGGTACAGGGTATAAAGACTAATGGTTTTTCTGATACAAACTTTATACCTTTTTTTTTCAGATTTTTCAGAGTTCTGATTGTAAATCGTTGATTTTTGAGCTTTTGTAAACTTTCTTAACATAATTTATCCTTAAAGAAGAATATGAAAAAAAAAATTGAATTTCGATAGTGAAAATTTTGTGTTTTTTTTAGGGAAGAAATTTTTTTTTAGGTATTTTAGAGTTCTAATAATAAATCGATGATTTTTGAGCTTTTGTAAATATTCTTAGCAAATTTTTAATAAGTCGATGCACTTGGTCTTTTAGCCTTCTATGGCTGTCAGAAGAGAGAGTGGAAGGAAGGGAGGAATCTCCCCGGGCCCAGAGTTTTCTCAGGGTCCCGGTGTAATTACTGTCGTACTGTAGTGATTCAAGCTAAAGGTGTAATAGAGGGGCCGGTACATTTTCCATCTCGGGCCCAGACAGCCCTGGCTGTCAGTAATACCAATAATAATACTTTTAGTCTTAATTAATCTTGATCAAAAACATGGTAAATAGCTTACGCGAAAATTTTAATTAAACTTCGACTAGAGTGAAATGAAATTATGTTAGTTAAAAATTTTTTATTTATAAGATTATTTATAAGATTAAACTGAGGCGAATGGAAATCTGCCTTCTTAAATACTATATTTCTGTGATTATCTCAGATATTTTTTGTGTTTTTTTTTATTTTACATATTATACCTAGATAAATAAGCTGTAACTTTGATATATTTTTTTGAAAAAAAAAGCTAACCTTGATCTGCCTACGCATATGAGACGTCCAAAATTCAAGATTGGTTATCATAACTCTTATAATACCCAAGTTGTAGGCGTTCATACAGATGGATGAAAATGGCTATAGTATATGTATATTCCTTTGGTACTCTTGACCATACGTGAGGAAAACTCAATATACTGTAGCGCCTTCGTAAGAAGTCCGCTGTGGATGAAGACCCAAAAAAACAGTGTGCACCTCTCCTTAAGGAACGTGGCGTTTACACTTCTTTAACGTTCCTTAAAATTTTTTCGCCCTGTGCTCCATCTAGGAGCGATACATCTTTCAAGAATTTTTGTTTTATAATTTGTACCAAGGCAATTATGAATCATCTTTTAATTCCTCATATACTCAGAAACAAAAGCCCTTTATTTTAACTGTGCTACTCTCATATTTAATCTGTTCTAACGACCCACAGCATATTACAGTATATCAGATTACGAAATTCTTTTGCCTGCAGCCTAAAAGTATGCACTATATTATAAAATAATTCTTTAGCTTAAGGGACGTAAATAAATACATATTGTTGTAAATTGTTATGACCCATAAAAAAAAATACGAGTTAATTGTATATAAGCTCATTACTATAAATTAGTAATAAGTAAGTTAATTGTATATTTTATCATTTATGCATTTAACGCATTACATTTACTGCAAATTTAATTCTTTTTAATAAAGTTATTTAATAAATTTTATTCTCTTCTCTTGCAGGTGAGTTATTTTCAATGTTCATTGAAGCCACTTCCGTTGGCCATTTTGTGAGTATATATAAATCAGTGGCATAATTATGATAAATTATTATGCAAAAATATTTGGGCATAAGATTTATAGGACTTGTTAAAGATTTTACAGACAGCTTGAAGGAATTTTCGTTGTTGTTGTTTTATTTAATAAATATATGCAAATTTCATAAGGTTGTTAACACTGGCTGTCTATTATTATTATTAATATTAGATATATGTATTTTTCTTATAATAATTGGCTGCTAAACTTTTTTCAAACTTGTTGTTGTTCTTATGCTAAACTTTGGCATATTTTATAAACTTCATTATTAGCTGAGTTGAAACTTTTGAACGATTTTCAACCCCTGAACATTATGTGCAAGAGTATTTTTTTTTGTATTAACTTTGAATACTTTCAAGCAAGTATTTTTATATACAGTGCAAAAAAAATGAAAAAAAAAATTCGTTTTTATAGGCATTTCAATTAAAATTCCAAATGAAATGATATTGAATTGTTGACCTCAAAAGTAGAAGTGCTGCTGATTTTCGTTATTATACACTTTAGCTATGAATTTTAGAGCATTATAGAGTTGAGAGGTGTTTGTGTAACAGGAAGTAGCTGCGGCAGACTATAAGTTGCTTTTTTAGGTGCCGATATAGCCATGTCCTTCTAGAAGTCAGTATTAACAAAATTAAAAAAAAGCTAAAAAAATTTCGTGTTATGCAATGGGAATCTACCCTATTCGTTGAGCCCCTTCCTGACCATCACAAATCGAAACTAATCTTATCTTGTATTTCGCTTATCACAAATATTATACCTCCTAAGCTTAAAACACTTAATTCCATTTATAAGTTCAACCGAGATATTACAAAAAAAATTGTAAATAATCCCTAACACAGGCCTACAAAGAGTTGACTATGTACTTTATATGTGACAGGATTATCCGTATAGAGTTTGAGCCTGTACGTCTGTAGGAACACCCTTATCTCGACGCTATAAGAATAAGCAATAAAATTTAACCAAGAAAAAAATAAAAAAATTAATTTTGAAAAAAAAAAAAAAACTTTTAAAATAAAAAGGTCTTATCTTATCTGTACTTATATAAAGTATACATAAAAAATTTCATTTTAAAATACAAGCAAAATTCTTCTATTAGGTACATATAAAAATCTGAGAGCTGATTTTTAAATTAAAACTGTACGTACAGTAGGTATTCCTACTGTTTACACCTGATTGTAAAAATCTTAAATTGCAATTTCAAACCGAGAGCTTGTCTTAAGACAGTTAAGACTACTCTTCCATAGAAACAAATCTTACATCTTTTTATATTCTCTTTAGGAGTTAATGTATTCTACTTTTTACACCTGATTTTAAAAATCTTCAATTGCAGTTAAAATTCCAAGAGCTTTTTTTAAGCTTTAGTTCTTCTATAGAAACAATTTTCATTTCAAGAAAATATCTCATCTCAAGGAAATATCGTAACCTTCTACTGCTTATACCTTATTATAAAAATCTTCAATTACAGTCAGAATTCTAAGAGCATCTTACTTTGATTATTGAATAGAAATATTCTCAACTTTTGCGTTTTGGTATTCAGTCTATTATTTTTCTGAAGAGATTTACTCGTTTGTCTAATATAGGGTCCGTCAGCGAGAGAGCGTCTAAAAATGTATGTATTTTTGAAAATATTCGCCATAAAGTAAAGTGCACATGCTTCGATGAAAGCGCGTTGACGATAGGGATGCGCGATACCGATCCGATATTTTGAATATCGAGAATATCGAAGTCGATACTGAATATTCGGTTTTCGGTTTTTTATTTTGGTTTTCGATTAATCGTCGATCCGATACCAATTTGCTTAGTATCGGTATTCAGCTAAATTTCGTTATACATTTGTCGCTTGAAATTTATTTTGCAAAAAAATCCCTTTATGGTGGTTACCCATGGGATTTTCAGGTCTGGCTGGCGCCAATTTCAAAAAATAACAGAGTGAACAGGAAAATGAACCACTGCGTGCCCACCGGTGCAATAAACTATGCGAACAAAATTTATATAAGGAAAAGTTTATATCATTCTTAGCTTCATTTTATAACTCCTATCTCAATTTATTATGATCATTAGAAAATTTAGATACCGATACCGTCGATATCGATTTCTTTTTGGGAGAATCGAATCGGTATTGAGTTTTTTGGAATACTCATTACTTCGATTCGGTTTTTTTTTCCGGTATCGAGCATTATATTTGAATTGTAGTGATAAAAAATCAGCAAAATTCTAAAATTAAATAAAAAATTAAATTAAATTTGGCTGAGAGGTTAATAAATATAAAAATGTTTAACTTTTTATTTTTATTTATTTTGAACTTTTTATTATAAATCTTGGCGCAGACCTGAAATTTGTTCTAGAAAAATTTATTGTAGCGTATCCCAATGTCGACCAACGACCCGACCGATTTACATTTTTATTTTTTAATTTTATCTTTAATTTTTATGCTTAAACGTTTTTGTGGTTGCATGCATAAAACAATACAAAAGCAAAGTCTGCTGAAAAATGCAGGCAACAGAAACTGGTTTAAGTTGCATGTGGCATCAGCAACAACAACAACAACAATTTGAATTCTCTCTAACCACAACAACAGCAACAACAACTGAGCCGCAAAGTAAACATTTTTGCAATGTAAAACCAAAAAGAGAGCGTCGCATTATTGCAGTGTGTGTGTGTTGTATCTATGTGTATCTACGTATGTGTCTATGTATGTTTCTTTTGCTTTTGTTTCTTTTTTTTTATTTGTTCTTGAACTTGGCCAAAGTCAAAGCCAACATCTTGTGGCAACTTGGCAGCATTTGCGCCGGCGCAATGCCACCAACAACAATAACAGCCTTGTCTGCGCTGGCGGCTGCTTTTTTTTTTTTTTTGTTAGCTGATTTGTTTGGGCCGTGTTGATATTTGTATAATTGCCAACCAGCTAGGCGATAATGTGAAAATGTAGCGCACTACATCGTGTTGCAGCTTCATTAGGGTCAATAAACGCCAGACAGCCAGCATTCAGTCAGTCAGTCGGCTAGTGAGTATAATCGAGTCAGTAACTTGGCTTTTTTTTTTCATCTTGGCCATGATCGTGGCGTTGATTTCCGCCAGTTGTACAGAGTCTAACTAGTTTATTAGTAACTAATTGAGATTCTAACTCGAATTCCAACTCTGATCTTTGCTATTCTTTTTTTTTTAACGATTAAAATCACTTTATTGCTATTATTGCAAATTATGTATATTTTACAAGATGTTGCTTATACACTTAATAAAGTCGTTTATATATCGATACTTATATACTATGTTTAAAACGCGATACACTTAGTTCAGTTAGTTCAAGTTTCTCTGTTATGGCTACTTATATTAAAAAAGCAATTCTCATAAAGCCTGAGCTGTAGTTGCAGAAATTTCCTAGCTAACATGTTCTGCATTGGATTAGTTTATAATGGTCTTTAAATTTAATTAATATTTCCTTTTTTTACTCTTCAAAAAATGCAAATTACTTAAAATTGTTACATATTTTACCCCATTTAGATTTATTTCTATAATTTATTTACAGATTGCTTTTGTAACGAACTGCATTAAAAAACAATGTCTCATACAAACAATTTGGTTCTTCTAAAATATTAAAATATTTAGACATTCTTTGACATAGAACTCAAGAAGATTTGACCTGGGTTTATGTACTTTCTTAAATCTAGCGTCTTACTATCTCATGACTTGAAAAGTTATGAACTAGATCCACAATTTGGTATTCTCTACTATGTCTAAGAGACATAGTGCCTCTTTGGATGTAAATTAAAAACTATATAATTTCAATTCCTGCTCCATTTAAATTTTTCCTTAGACATATTTATTGATTTTTTTTCGGGAATCGCAAATAAGAGCTATGGGGTTGAAAAAAACAAAGCAAAAAAATTGTTTTGGATGAAAGTACAAGCCAAATATTTTTTTTGAAGAACTTTTCGAAAAAAGGATATTTCTTTATTTTTAATTTATAAAAAAAATATAAAAAAAATTTAAATCTTATCTTTTGACCTAAAAAATTTAAGTCTAATTAATTTTTATTAAATTGAATTTTAATAGCTTTCGAACCAAGTGGCGCATTTATGTGATGTATACTCAACACCTTTCCATTGATGTCTTAAATGTCCTTGAGGAACTAATATTGAAGCCAACAAAAAAAATTTAATTTTAATATCATTTGAACCAAATGACTTTTTGGAATGGTTTATATGGCAAACAATACTTTTCATACTTTTTAGATCTTAATCTTGGGGTTTTATAGCTTAGCATCCCAGCAGTTGACCGAATATAAATATTTGTTTTTATATTTATTTATTATTTTATTTTATATTTTAAATATATTTTCGAGCTCTTGCTCGGAATAGCACTTCTTGCAGCTAATAGGCCAAATTTATATAATTTAAAGACACTTGCTTTTAGATTTTTCCATACTGAAATACTAAAATTTTCGGACGGAATGTGAAAACTTCATATAACAAAAAATCCCATTTGGGATATATTTATAAGACTCGACTAAGACTATAAAAATGTTTTTCTGTAGTTTTCTAGAAATTCCTTTTTATAAAGCAACAATTCTTTCTCTTATTATGTCTTTATGACATTAAAAAAGTGCCTTGTTTTTGCATAGTCTACTTTTATTGGTTTCTCTTCTGTCTCTGCGCCACTCTTGCCCAGCTCTCTCTTATTGTTATGATGGCAACTTAGCGCATTGTTTGATTCGCTTTGGCTTAAAACATGTTGTTAGCTGACTTTTTTTTTTGCCTTGTTTTTCTTAACGTTTTGATTTAGCCGCTGCAAATGTGCAAGTATTTTAGCGTCTAGTTCTCACACAGACAGACACTCTGATAAACTGACTGACGTTGATGATGTTGGTTGCTGTTGATGTTGTTGCCACCAAAGTTGGCCAAGTTGCAGTTCTGGTTGTTGCCGTCAGTTTGTCTGTAGACATTTTTTTTATCACTGTCTTCGTCGCGGCTGTCGTCTAGCTTGTCTGCTTTGATTTTTGTTACAAATTTAGCTGCAATTCATGAGAAATTCTAGCTTGCAACAACAAGTGTTGCAATTTTCTCATAACAGTGTGGTAAAATGGTCAATGTACGCGCATCTCTCCAAGCCAAGCAAGCCATCATCTGTATGATTATCATCATCTTCATCTTGAAGTAGTTTGACTTGTCTACAATCTGACATTAGACTTGCTGTAAAATCTGCATTCTTGTGCAGATCCCGTGTTTAAATGCTCGAGAGTCAGTTGGTCTGCCGCTGTCGCAGTCGCTGCCGTCGCAGTCGCTGCTGCTGCGCGTCAGTTGTTTGTTAGTTGTCTGCTGCGCTGATTTTCCGCCGGAAGTTGTTTGCTGTTAGCAGTTGACTCAACTGCAGCCAACTGTTAACTAACAGCGTGCTGTAGACAAAGCTTTAATTTAACAGCGCCGTCTGCTACCCCTAAGCTTAACAGAGCAATAGCTTTTATGTTAACTGCCCCAGCCTAGTGTATAACAGTTGCTTTGATACGCTCTCTTAATGCATTTGCACGCTCTCTTTGCTGGCTTTTGGAGCACTAAAACCGGTTCTTGGACACACCAGTTGCGCATTTATTATGCATAACATGGACTTGAGCATTTTCCTGCTTCCTGTTCTCTTAACTTGAGCTTGTTAACAGGCTGTGTGCTTGTGTGTGTGTGTATGCGTGTGTGTTATACACTGCACTCTTTGTTTTTTTTTTTTTTTTTTTGACTTGATTTTTGATCAGTTTTTGCGCACATTAAACCTTGGCCTTGAGGCCCTTAAATGGCGCGCTAAGTTGGCGCAAACTTGGCTATCAAAAATATTTACACGAGCCTGTTTATAGTATCTTAAGTAGAGCTATGCCGCTCTCCCAAATCGAAGTCTGACTTATAAATGTGGCCTTCGGTTTTCTTTGTTTTTGTTGTCTGTCTGTTTGTTCTTTGTATGTTAAGCAGACAACATTGTTGCATTAAAATTTATTTCAATATTAGTTTATAAGAGCCTCTTGATGCTATTTTGCAGTTAATTTAGTAACTTTGTTGATTCATCTGTATGCTATCAAATTTTTGAGCATAAATGAAAATTAAAAGTTAGTTAGCACAGAACCTTCCAGATTATTGACCCATACCTAGTATTCGGGCAGCCTCTTACACTTTGTGTCATATCTTAAAAACGAAGTGTGAAGATAGACAGAACTGTAAAAATGGATAAGAGGAGGCCTTTGACATTGCAAAAAAATTCACCGAACAGTTTATAGACTGGGATTAGTTATAGTCTCTCAAAATATTAATTCTTTTTATACTTTAAGGACAACTGTTCATTGTTATACCATTTTAAAATAATAGTCTTGCAGATAGTTGGTTAATCAGAGAAAATTTCATTATAAACTGTTTTTCAATTTGCTTTAGATTTGGAGATGAAAGAGAATATATAATGGAAACGGGCTATACCAGCACTGTCTGATTTTTTTTGACGATGAAAACTTCTTAAGGCCCTAGGATTTGGTTATACAACTACTTAAACGACAAACACAGCATTCTTCCTTAAAGATTTTGTGCAGCGGAAACTGAAGCTCTACTTTGTAGGAGCAAACTTTCTACAATTGTCTTCTTCATGTGTTACATAATCATAAGAAAGCGCTAAAGTTACAAAAAATGCATTCTAACTTGGGAAAAAAACGAACTCACCTCCATAAAACCCATTTCAAAAAGTATTTTATACAAAAGATTCTCGGCATGCTGCAGAATCATGTAACTTGCTGAGATGATTTTTCATTAGCTACTGAAAAATCAGCAATATGTTAGACAGACACCTCCAAAACAACATGGCCGCTGGAAAATCCTTTAGATAGTACTGTTCAAGACCTTAACAATGGTACCCAAAGTATAAAGAAAAACGGATCATACGTTTAAAAGAAATTACTTTTTTAAATTTCCATTGTCATCTCTAGTAAGACCTTTCGGATAAAGGTAGTGCCCAGAAATCATTTTCAATAAAGTTTAACGCAGTTTTAAGATTAGGTGATTCATAATTTTTTAGACCGAAAGACTTCGATTTTCGAAGTGTATAAAAGGCAAATAATAATTGAAATGCCAAACATGTAGATATTTAGAATATTTAAAAAAAAACGGTCATCTTTCATAAAAGATTTAAGAAAATGTTAATGTTTCAGAAACCTCATTCAATGCAGTTAAACGCTATTTTAAGACCATGCGTTAACATTTTTTTATGCCGTAAGATCTCTTGATCTAATCCGTCTAATCAGTTTTAACGAGTATTAAAAACTCAAAAATTTTAAAATTCACTGCCCTATAGCGAACACCTCTTTCACGAATTCCTGCATATTTCAAATTTTTATTATCTCCATTTAATGAATTTCTTCTGTATAACAGCTTTGCTATATAAGAAACTTTCTACTCACGTCCGAATCCGCTATAGAGGAGTTCTATTTCTGTAGTTAATATGAAGAACAGGCTTTGAAATCACTTAAAAAAAGACTAAAGAAAATATTCATCACAAACTGAAATTTTTTTTAAAATGCAAGACCAAGACATCTTCGTAATTTTTTACCAAAAGTCATGTCAAAAATATGTAAATAATCAATTTTTCTATGAGATTTATGATATTACGCTTATTCGTAGTGTCTTCTATGACGATTTAGTTGTTTTGTGCGTTTTTCAAAAATACATCTTGAAACAGATTGTTTTTAGTCGGCCCTAAAGAAAGAATTTGAGCTTTGGAAATGGTTTTTTTTGTTCCTAAATTGCTTTAAAACTAATTGTACTCAGTTTACGCTCTTGTACTAGTATTTTAATTCGTAAAGATGTTTATTTTATTTTATTTTATAGATTTATGTAACAACATGATCAAACATGCGCGCCTCATTAGGCATTAGTTTTAGCTAAAGCACTGAAAAAAAAAAAATCAAAATCGAATCTGTTGCATGCAAACTACAATTGTGCCAGAGTGAGATAGCCATAGAGCTGCCTGCAACTAAAGTTTAAGCCACAAAAGAAGCGGCAGGAATAAAGACCCAGCTAAGTACTATAAATCACAATTTAAGCAGTAAAAAAATAAAATAAAGAAAACAAAAGCAAAAACAAAAAAAATTCAAAGGCAGTCAGCTCCTGCAGCGTTTACTTGTTGTTTTTGATTTTGTTGTTGTTGTTCTGCTTCTTGTTGTTGTTGCTGTTGCAGTCTGGCTAAATAATTCCAATCAGCAAGCAAACTGCAAACGTTGCGCTCCAGTCTCTACGCGAAGGTCGCCAAAGGTAAACGCAGAGGAGCGCGTGAGAGTTGTAGAGCGGGAGCGAGAGCAGAGCGCAGAGAGCAGCAGCGCCTTATTATCTACGCCATTGTTGTATAGACTAAGCTGCCCTTTCATTTCGTCGTTCCTGCCCTTTAAAAACTTGATTTTTGTTCCGTTTTGCCAAGACCAAATTATATTCTATAACGACTTTTGACTCCTTTTGCTGCTTCTTTGACTTTTGGCCATGTTCCATATTATTTTGTTTTTGCTTTTGCAGCAAATTGAAATGAAAATTTAGTTAAACCCTTTTTTGGGGGATTCCGCACTGATTGTAAAAAGCGGTAGCTAGAGATGCGCGGCATGCAAAAATTTATAGTGAGCTAAACTTGTCTGTTATTTAGTTAAGTTATTAACTTTTATATCTTTGCGGTGGGTTATTTTAAGTTAATCTTTTAGTTTGGAAGACAGCTCTGTTTGGCGCCGTTTTGTGCTGAGAAGATTGGTAAATTTTTATGAGGTTTTCAAGACTCTGCTGTAAACTATCTATTTTTTTTCGACTAAAGATACCATTTCTAGATAATTTAAACAAAATCGGGAAACATCAGCCATTTATGAGTATGCAAAAAAATTATTTTGAACCATATTTTAGTCCACTACAAATATTTGAATCACAAAGTGATTTAAGCCATTCGCACACTAAAACTAAAGAGTTGTAATAGTTTTTATTTAAATATTAAAAAAAATTCTTTTGCTGATTCGGCTATAAGGTTGTTTTAACGGACATTCGTAAGTTTCTGAGAATTTTACCGAATAACCAAACGTTGCGATACATTTTAGTGTTGAACTAAAAGGCTTCTAAAACATTCGAGTCTGAAAAAAAAATTAATTGAAAAAAAGGTTAAAGTTGTGAATTTGAAAAAAAAATTTTGCAACTATGGTTGAAAGATGAGAAATATGAAAAGAAATAAAGAAACTTGTAAAATTGAAAGTTCTCTATCTTTCAGTTTTTCCTCGAACGAAACAAATAAATATCCCTTAAATCGAAGATCACAGGAATGGATTGATTGTAGACTAGAAAGTTGTTTTACATATTTTTCGGAAATTAAGCGATTCACTAACTGAAAAAATATAGGAAATTTGAGTCCCTCAAAAATCTTGACAATACTTTTGATAGTGGAGATAGGATCAAATAAAAAAATTTACCAAATAAGTTTGAAAGATGGGAAATATGAAAAGATTTTTAAGTGGTTCGATACCACAGTTGCTGCAAAGGTTTCGAATATTTTTACAATGACTACCACAATGATTGAAAGATAATACAAAATTAGAATCTCTAAAAAAAAACTTTACATTTCGCTTAATAGCTGAGATCTGATAAATTAAGAAAACCTAAATTTATAGCAAATTAAGCTCGTAGATGAGAAATCAGATGCCTACGCTGTTTTGAGGCGTGCCCAAGCACTTATATGTTGTGTTCTTGTCAGCAATGCCCTCAAGTGGATTGTGCCCCAAAATCGCGTACTCAAAGTACCAGCAACCAAGTAAAAGCCTTCAAGTATCGTGGCCAAAAAAAACATAATGCCCGACAAATCACGCTAATGAAAAGCATGGCGACTCTGCCATCAATACAGCACACTAACACAAATACAAACAGATTCATATACACACACAAACACACACACAGACACACAATCAATGCTTAAGAAAGGACAAGTGGCAAGTAAGTAAACTTAAAAAGTGCCACTCGATGCGCTGCAAAGGCGGCCCAGACCAAGCAACTTATAGGCAAGTGAGTCAGTGTGCCAGTCAGTTAGTCAGCCAGACGACAGGGTGGCAACTTTGGCGACAGGATATGCTCAATAAATAGAGACCGACTGCGAGCGAGTGTACTAGGAGTAGTATTTGTTGTTGTTGCTGTTGTTGTTGTTCTGGTTGATGTGGCTCCTTGCGTGCCATGACCCAATCCGCTTAGCGGCTTGTTGTTGCTGTTGTCCTTATTGGTTGTAAGTGGTTACAATGAGATTATGCTTCATTACGCGCCCGACAGCCTAGCGCCGCTTGCTCTTCGTCACCCGGACTTGACTGGTTATACATACTACCTACCTGACTTATGCGACTGATTGACGGTTTGATGGCTTGACTAGTTGACTGGTTGACAGCTTGACCGTTGGCAATCATAACGAGCTTTATGCGCGCCATTAGCATCGCGTTCGCTGGCGATAATAGCAAAAACACTCCAACTAATGGACGCCGACTGGCATCCGGCTGGCAGGCACATCGTAGTCGTCGTCGTCGTCGTCGCCGCAGTCGTTGCAATAGTCGTCGTCATCGTCAGCATCGTCATTGTCGATATATCCAGGGTGGCAGGCAATTGAAAAGTACTACACACTATTTGCAACAAGCGCGCACCCACACAGACTCGCAGTTGCACATCAATGCGAAAGCAACAGGAATCTCAAAAATGCAGGCAACATCAGTGAAAAAGTGGTTGAGAGAGGAAGCGCGGGAGAGACTCTTGACTCTTGAACGAGCAACGTCGCGAATAGCCAACGTCATAATGATGGCATAGCTGCGCTGAGTTGGTGCAACATGATGATGATGCGGATCAGTGGTGTGGACGTGTGGGAGTAAATCGAAACTTTTGGTTGCATGGGACATAAACACAAAATTCCTTTGCTTCAGAAGCTTTTCCACTACAGAGTCCAAGCTCTTAAGGTCCTTCCTTATAAGTTCTTGGACAAATTTGGATTCCGGCCCGACACACTAATAGTATTTATGATGGGTCCTATATTTGGGGAGAGTGTCAAACACATCAAAAGAGTCTCCACAGCATCCTGGGATTTGTTGGTGTGGTTTTTACCACTGCTGTAATATTTGACCGATCGAATAAGCTCGAGAACCAAATTGAACCATCTATGACAAAGGAACAAACTCATCTTTGGATGGATGGAGTAAGGTAAGCCAGGCAGAACTTCGGTTAGGATACTGACCTGCAGACTCAGGAAACACGCGAGCAATAAGGATATCGGTTCTGTGAGATTCAGGAGTTATCCTGCCAATCTCGATGCACGACTTGACTGGGATCATTGCATGCAAAAAAGTCTGTTTCGGAAATTGGACTGATGAGCAGCTTTCCCAACATCATTTTTAAGCCTTTAACCCCTTTCACAAAATAAACGCAACTACGCTCCTAATGGCAAAGTTAATCTGTGCTGCAGTCGAGGAACCCTGCAATGAAGCTGCTGCCACTGCTGCGCCATGGCCATTGCCACAAAATGCCTGTCGTTGCCAAAGTTGCCAAACTTGTTTCATTTGCGGTCGAAATATAATTGTGATGGCAATGGAGATGGGTTTTGGGTTTGTTGCAACGATGGATTGCGCTTTTCATTTGGCTGTGGGCCTGTCCACTTTTTACTGCTTGGAATTTTGTTATTGAAAATGTTTCGATTGGTTTGGAAGACTCTTTTTTTTTTTTTTTGTGTATATATAAGGTTTGTAAGCTGCTTGACGCTCTTATATATTAATTTACAGCAGGGCTTAGGGTTGCCCACCTACTGACTGACTGATTGGGAAATGACTAGGTCAAGGGTTGCTCAATTGGCATGCTAGCGATTTTTTTTTTTTCCTACAAGCAGCTTACCAGGGACAAAAAGAATTTGCAAATTTGCCAGATTGTTGCAAGCGGAATGCAAATCGCAAATTCAAAATGCATATAAAAAAGGGGCAGCCAAAAGTGGCCAAAGTTGGCAAGTTGCAAGTTGCCGTTGACTGTGGAATGTGTTGATAATAAAGCGAAATGTGTTTTGCTGTGTTCGAGAGTCAACTTAGGATGGAGTTTTGAGGGGGTCGGTCAGGAGAGGTGCTTAAGCCGGTGGTTCGACTACGCTGCAGTGCATAATTAACGATGTAAACAAACGCCAAGTGGCAAACAAGCCAAGCAGCGGGCCAAGTTACTGAATTGGTCGGTTTGGTTCACTGCGTGGGGCAACAATGCCAAAAGGGCATGCCAAATGTCAGGCTAAAATGAGCAAGTGGCAAGTACTTTGTGTGTGAGTGTGTATATGTGCTTGGTTGTGTGAGTGAGTGTGTTTGTGTGCGCGTTTGTTGCAGCAAATTCATGGTCAAAGAAGCACTTAAGGGGACGCCAAAGCAAGTTGAGAATAAAATGGAAAAACTCTCTGCTAAGTGATTAAATATTATCAGATTAAAGATAAAAAAAGTTTCTTTTCACAATTTGATTTCTAATGATAATGATCGATTTTAAGATTGCCGGAAATCACATCTCTCTCTCATGAGTTATGCGTGGAAGCTCTTCAGTTCAGTTTTTAGTTTATTGCACTATCGAACGCATTAAGGTTGGGTCACTAGATACCCAATAAGTAGGTGAAGCTTTTGGGTTCATCGAAAAGTTACTTTTTTGGAAGCTTGCTACAAAAATCGTCTCCTGCTTGTAGCTGTAAAAAATCATAGTACATTAGATTCGGAATATGCCAAGATTTTGCAAACGTCGTTTAAAAGCTATAAAGTAATATCGTCTCAAGTCTTCTGTCTCATATCATCCAAAAGTAAATCCCAAAGTTACGCCCTCAGATGATTCCGAATCATTTCATCTTTGGAATGAACTCTATTAATATTGAGTTACTCCGTTGCTATTTCAAAACGTTCTAAAATGAAGCTATGAAATTTTTAATTGTTTGGCTTTTACAACTTGTCTAGCTTCCCGCCTTATGTTGCATGCACCAATGCATTGCTTAAGTGGTGCTTAGAAGCTGCCGTGTTCTTTTTTTTTCTCTTGTTTTTATTGTATATTGTTTTAAAGCAATTATGCATTGCATTATATTATGTTGATGTTTCCATGCCACGTAGTATCTGCTGATAGAACAATCAAAGCTTGGGAGTAAAAGAGCAAACGAGACTGAGTTGATAACTTGGTCAAGTTGTTGGCTCTTTATATGCAACTTGCTCCATATTATGCAGCGCATAGAGGAAAAACCTTTGGGTCATAAATTTTACTTAAAATAAACCAAAAGACAGCAACTCACTATAATTCTATTGCTGGCACTTGGCTGCCCGGGCGACATGCAACATCAGACAGAAGACATACCACAAGCCATAGTGCGACTTATGGCCAAGCCACAAGAGGAATGTGGCAAGGTAGAAGGTATAGATATATTTAAAGCCAGTCGTCAGTGAGTGCAGCAGCAACTGCAGTCCAGCAAGCCCAGCCCGGCTCCAAGTTGAGCGCAAGACAAAGTAATAGAAGAGAGCTGTGCCATGAAGACATTCCAAGCGCCTCAAAGGCGAGGGAAGTTTGATGAATTAACAAACTCGGTCTTAAGTTCGTAAACGTTAAATACTCAATGCCCCATGTCTCCTATCCCAAATAATTAAGTTTGTTCGTGAATTGGTCTGGTTGAGGAGCTCTAGAGCTAGTAGTAAGTGCAAAAGATCCTTAAGGTCGCAGTGCAGGTTTTCTAAACTAGTAGCTAGAGCTCCTCAGCTGGTCTCATATCCGCTAGAAACTTAATTATTTGGTATAGTATTTATCGGCTCCCCACCGTGCATCATGGGTTTATGTCCGCCAAGGAGGCATGTCTCTGTTCTCCTAAAGAAAGAATTTCTTGAAGCTACTCAAATTATAGACACGTAGGAGCTGCTTAATCGGCCGTATTGATACCGTCTGAGTTTTGTCTGTATCTCTTCGCTTCTTCGAGTAACTCTTTGGTCGTATATCTGCCAAGCTCACAGAAGAGCACAGCACCTATTAATGGTCTGGCAGCAGCGTTCCGTGCCAGCTTGTTAGCTATTTCGTTCTCAGGAATATTCGTATGTCGAGGGCATACCTAAGGGGGGTTTTATTCCATTTTACTAGATGGTTGAATTTGGCTTCCTGGTTTTGTTGAATTTTGGGTTTATTTGAGTTGACAACGTCGTGAATCTGGCAGAAAATTTAAAAACGTGATTTTAGTGTGCTCCAGCGAAACCAAGGAAAGGAGTCTTCGCTTCAAGAATTTCAGAGTTTAAGAAAAGTACGCTACGATCTTATCAATACATGTGGAGACGAAATTGTCGACAAAACCCATAAAATGATATTCGACCATCGGATGCCATTAAACATAACCATCTATTCGCGTGATCTGCTTCGGCTTAGCTTACGTGTGACCATTTCAAAGGAATCGCAGAAGAGTTCTGGAGCAGCTTCATAGTAGTAGACGAAACATGGATCTAGCTCAAGACACCAAGGAACGAAGGAACAGTCAAAGCAGTGGACTACGACACGTAAACATATATCTAAGACCTCCTGCTAATTGTTATTCTTAAAACAGAAGAATGGGCTTCTTCGAAAGTGTCATCCCTATATCGAGGATCCAGAGAAAACAACGAACTTAAAAGGGGAAAAAAGATTTTGTCGAAAGAATTTAATACTTACCAAGCCACACTCGCTGAACATACACACACAGATTCACAGCCAAGTGCAATACACATGTTGCATATAGCTGCCCGTCTGTGTGAGTGTGTATCTGTGTGAGTTGCATGCAATTTTTGCCGTTTATGCCATTTGCAATAAGAACGATGAACGAGACAGCACAGAAAAGAGGCAAAAAAAAAAGAAAAGCAAACGGGAGAAGTGGCAAAAGAGAAGAAGACAAGAAGACAGCAACTGGCCAAGAGAAGAAGAAATATTCGAATGAATTAAAATGTGGCAAGTTGACTATTTCATGCGTATTGTTGTTGCCTCTTGGGTTGGTTAGTTGGGTAGTTGTTGTTGTTGTTGGGTCTTTGTTGCTGGGTCTCCCGATTGCAATTGCGGCTCGCTTGGCTGGTCTGGCGAACTGGTAAATGTTGTTACCGCATATTTCTCTCTAAAACATTCAAGTTGAATGTCGTCGGAGTCGAGTTTTTGCCGCTGCTGCTGCTGCCGCATGTTGTTGCACTTGAATTGCCAAAGTCAACGCCATGGGTTCTGGTTGGGTCTGGTCTGGTCTTCACGACGACGACGACGATGGCGGCAATGCTGCCAAGATTGAGATTCATTGCCTGTTGCATGTTTTGGCCTTACGACTCACTGACTGTTGCTGCAACGTGGCTTTACTTGGCTTGGCTTGGCTTGCTAGCCATCTAGCTAGCTGTTGCGCTCTACTAGCAAAGTAATACATGAAGTAATCTATGACTCTATGTGTATGTGTGTGTGTGTGTGTGTGTGTGTGTGTGTTGCACCCCACTGCAACCCATTTGTCTGGCTGCCTGTGGCTTGTTGCATATCTGCGACTAGTCTGATGCTGACTGCATTCTATATGCTATGTATGTATATATCTATGTATGTGGCACCGTGTGCTTATTGTATGTTGCATGTTATATGTATGCAGCTCTTTGGATTCCTACCTCTTTTTTTTTTTGTTGTTTAACCCATTACTGCTGTTTGTTTGTATTTTTGTGTAGTGCTGTACTTTTTGTGCCATTGCTATATGTATCTCAACTTGTTGCTGCAACATTGTTGACAAAGATAAGACCAATTTGGTAAAAAAAAAACTTTAAAGATCGAATCTATAGCTAACTAATGTGCTTTATGTAATTGAGTATGATGGGGTGATGCCAGCAAGCTAAAGAAAGTCTTGGAATTCTAAGAAGATTCCTTCTTGCCGCAGCCGTAGAAGATTAATAAAGATGTGCTTTTTTTTTGAGGTTAGATTTTAATGTTTCAGTGAAAGCATAGCTATAGATCAAATTTTTACAAAGTCTTTAATGAAAAATGTATCAAACATAGAAATGCAAAATTTACGAAAAAAAAAACGTTCAAGATTTTATTTTTTTTATAAACCCCTAACAAGTAGCTTGGAAATTTGGGAATTTCATGTCACCCTTTCTAAGAAAATTTCCAATTTTCTATTGTCACTTAATTTTTTGGAATTTGTTTTTAAATGATGATGAATATAAAAAAGGATTGTTTATTATAATTATCAAGATCAAGCTATTAAATGTCGTTGAATACTACAATTTTTATTAATAGTGACAGATGATGCCTAAGATTTTTTTGTAAGAAAAATATATTCAAAAATTCGGGAAAATTTTTTAGTTTTGCTAGGCTTAAAATTTTTTTAAAAAATAACTAAAGGCTTTTTTCCGCTTCTAGAAATAAAATATTATAAATCATTAATCATCATTCACTTTTAAAATGTGGCAAGTAAAATTTAAAAAAATTTTTTTTAAGAATATAATTGGATTTTTGAGTTGATGTTTTAAGAGATAACATTTTTTTCAAGTTCAAATTTTATCTTTCGTGGAAAAAAAAATTTCTTCATTGGTTTGTCAAAGACAAGTATAAAAGTGAAAAATCTAATATTCAGTTGCCGATAACTCGATAACACTAGTTTTCACGAAAAATGAACCTTCCTAAAAAAGTGTTTTTTGTAGGTAGATGTAATGGAATTATGTTATGTTTTTGTCAAAGTTTTGCATTTGCGTTTAATTACGTCCTCACGAATTTGTATGCAGCTGTAGTCGTGATTTTTCGTTCATGGTTCCATAACATCTATAGTTCCTATCTGATTTCGAAGATCTTAGACTCGAAATGTTCGTAAAAGAATTCTCTTTCAGCTTAAAGCTTAACATAATTTTTAGAAATTTTTTCCAATGCAATGTCTAAGTCGATTTTTGAATATTTCGAGAAAAAACGTATTTTGAAATAGTGGGCGACTTGAAATTAATTTTAGACCCATATTTTCTTAAGCAACTTTGCTTGACCCAAAGAATCAAAATCACTGTGAGCCCCAGAACGTTTTTTCTGCTCCATACAAATTGACCCGCCCTAATAGGTATGTATTATAAAACTATGTGAAAATCCTGAAAAATAAAAATAAAAGTAAAATATAAATTTTTATTAAATTTTTTTTTTTATAAAAATATTTTTTATCAATTTTTATTTTACAAACTAAAAACAAAAGTTTTTGGCAATTATTGTTTTAAAATTAAAAAAATTAAAATTGAATTTAAATATTTTTCGAAACTTGGTGCGTATTGAAATAATTGGCATATTTATGAGATATACATTTCGATTTCTTTCTATCGATGCCTTATTATTAATATATTTGTTTTGGTATGGGAAAAAATTGGTATCGCATAGAAGTTCAAAATTATCAAGATGGTTCATTGCGGAACTAGTTACGCAACTATAAGACACTTCCTTGCAATTTTGCAGCTAATAATTTAAAGCTTAAATTTAAAGTATAAAAAAGCAATTTTGAAGCTATTAGCTCTACCGCATTAGCCTCCCTCTCTACTTCCTTCGATTAAATTGTATAGCCAATTGAACAATTTAATATAACTTTTACTTTGAAATTTTAGCAACGTTGTTAAGCATTTTTTATAACTTAATCAATATGTGTGCATAAAAAGTAAATAATAAAAGCACATAATATTACAATTTCAGTATTTCGTACTCATTGTTTTTTTCTTCTTTTTTTTATGCTCTTTGCAGGTAAGCCCGTTTTACATTTATTTTTTTTTTTGAACTACCAAAAGAAAAAACGGAAGTAACAACATGAACAGCCGGACTAATACGTCCTAAAGAGCGTGAGTAAAAACAAACGCAAATCATTTAACGAGCCCAGCTTAGAGTCGAGCATATTGTTTTATATGCTGCTCTTGCAACAAATACAACAACAAAATGGCCATAACAACAATGGAAGTTGCCAACAAATTGCGCGTAAATCCCATAAACCGTTTACAACTACAACAAAGCGTCGCAACATGGCGCTGAAGCTGGCGTCATCGATGACAGCGACGCCGCTGCCGCAGCAGCAGCAACAAAAGTGGCAGCAACAATCTGCGGCAGCATTTGCTGCAACAATAACAAAGCAATTTTTATGCACAGCATCGGTTCAACGCTTTTTACTATGTATTTGTATTTGTAACTGTGTGAATGCGTGTAGAACTGCGTGGGTGTGTGTGAGTGTGTCACAGGTTTTCAGGGCATAGCTGAAAAAAAAAAGCTAAAATGGTCGCTGGTTTACGGCATATGCAAAGCGCGCTAGGCTCTCAAAGTTCTAAAAACAAAGAGAGCACAAAAAAATAAACAACCTTATATAGAATATAACGCGAAAAGTGCCGGTAAATGAAATTTATTTTTATTAGTCAAAAATCATAGCGTCCAATCAATGACAATGCAATGGTTATGGCCAAAATTTGTATGGCTATAGCTGCTCGTTAGAGGATTTGGCTATAAAATCGTGTTATGTGGTTCTAAAAGGTAGAGTAAAGAAAGATGACGCAGCAGCGAAGAGTGAGAGAGCTTAACTATAAATTATAAAATGGATTTTCAAATCAGCATGATGAAAAATTTTATAGTTTTTCTTGGCTTATGGATACATATCTGTTGCGATAAAATTAAATGAATCAAAATTTAAAAAATTTTGCAATTTTTTTTTATATTTTAATTTTTATTACACATATGCAGTTACTTTAGTAATTTTGATTATAACAAAATTTTGTGTGATTCCAAAATTCTCGAGGGACCCGAATCAAATGACGGGTCCTGAAATTTTGAATATTACATGTTCTAAATAAATTAAGTGCCATACGAGTAGATAGATGCTCAGAAATCTTTTTTTGACGTAAAATTTATTAATACGCCTAGAACTTGTCAGCATGCAAATAATTAAACAGTTCGTTTCTTAGAGTGTAGTCAATATTCTTTTTGTTAAAGTCCTATATCATTTGGGATATCCCATTTGGAATTTTTTTTTTTATATGAAGTTTTGTGGTCCGTGCGAAATATTTCGAACTGCGTATAGCCCTTAAAACGTTAAAAATCTTTTTCTATGTTTTGAAAGGAATGCAAAAAGCTTCCACTTTTAGACAAAATTTGCAAGTATTAGTCGTCAGCTTCCAGTAAAAGTGGGTTTTCTAGAATACTGAGTGCAAACCGACATAATAAATTTCAAAAACTTATTATTTCCTTTGCATTAATCTTCTTATAATAATTCAAAAAGAGTGGATTTCCGGTTTTTGGGAAATTTTATATTTAGCAATAAAGTTTCTTTGCAATATCCGTATCTTCACTTTTAGATTTAATGAGAATAAATTTGGACTTGGATTGTTGAAAATTGAATAAAAAATATATGGGATGGTATGAGACGGTATTCTTATTGTTTGTTTCGGGTTGTCATCGAATTGGCTTTTTCAATTCCATCTTTAAAAATTTTGATTTATTTGGAAGCTCTCAAAATGTGTTAAAGCCTCAATGCATCCAGCTATCAGCTCCTAAAAAAAGCTGGCAGACTGACCCCAATCGTTTAGCCCAAAAATTTAGTATGTGTCCTATATTAGTTGGATCAAAGGGCCAAGGTCATCTTTTAACTGCCAAGTAAGTCTTCTGTGTCTAAAGTCAACTAGTCAATTAGTAGAACGATACTCACCACTGTGGCTTACCCTGCAAAACTAAACCGAAATAGTTGGTAAAACTCATGGCCTATGGTAAGATTTGAATAAAATGATTATCTGCTAAAATTTCAAAAGTCTAAAATCAAATGCGAGCTGTATGAAACCGAAAGAAAAATTTCGAAAATCTTAGAAAATCTTTTTTATCATATATATCATAAAAATGGCTTACAAACTAACTCGAGAGCTTTTATTCTACTATCACATTGTGAAAAGTATCCTTAGTCCTTTTGGCGCCTCCTAAATCGTTTTAGCTTAGGGTACGTTTTTTTCGTGGACTTCAATGGAACGATTTTGTTTTAAAGGAGCTCCTTACCTCAGCTAACGCGCATCGATTAGTATAAAGTGATTTTGGTATCTATTAATGGGGAACTGCGGCTTTTTGTAATATGTAGTTATCAAATAAGAAAATGTCTTGCAAATTTATCATATACGTTAATGCTCAAAAAGTTTTTAAATTTTACGAATTCGTTTTGACAACCGATTTGAGCTTACCATCTATAATTAAATATAATAGCGTCTTAATAAGGCATATTTATGTTTAAAAAATAACAGAGAGTATTAATGCATATAAATATAAGACTGCCTAGTTAGCAAGCTCTCAGTCAAAACATTCTAAACAAATTAAGGACCAGTGACTCAGACTCAGCCTTAACAATAACTCCTTGCAAGCATCGATCTTCTGTATCACTTGGAACCAACTCCTACGTTCCATATAACCACTAAGAACCAACTCAAATGATTTTCCTAAGCTTGCCAGGTTCATATAATCAGCTCATTTAATGTTCTCAATATTCACTCTCCACTATCAAGCACGTTTTGCTCCCAACTCTCTAAATCGCGCCTACGCTTTATTCCAAAACCAAATCAAATGCTACCATAAAACATTTATTAACAAATTTCGTAAGCATTTGATTAGCTTAATTAAAGTTACTAAAACAAAAATCGAAAAAAAGCTGAAAAACTTTTGTCAGCCTGTTGAAGAGTGCCGCCGCACCAACAAGTTAATAAATTCTAAACTGTTGCATATAGCAACAGACTGTTGACAGAGTATTTTGGACATGCCCGAGGGCGTCTAGCCTAGTCGCCTAGTTTAGGCGCTAACAGAAAGCTTTTCATAGCTTCAAAGCTTTTAGTAGTAGTACAGCTGTTAGATGCCTGCATTAACATTGGCTACCCCTATTTAAACACACAGAACTACCCCTGACACTAACAATGTTCGTATGAACACCCAAAGGGGCTTATTGCCCCTGCTGCCACCCACTCTCTCACACTTACACACACACACACACACCCCTACGCATAATTCGCACCTTTGCGTCATGCGCTTTACGTGTTTTCGGAGTCGCCACACGAAGCCACCCACACCCCACAAAGTTACAACAACTTGCAATTGAAACACGAGTGCGCTTCGTGCGCCTCGGCATATGCT
The DNA here is from genome assembly GCA_949987675.1 of Chymomyza fuscimana. Taxonomy (NCBI): domain Eukaryota; kingdom Metazoa; phylum Arthropoda; class Insecta; order Diptera; family Drosophilidae; genus Chymomyza; species Chymomyza fuscimana. The sequence continues at coordinate 114,867,110 of OX465088.1, forward strand.
TCGTTTTTCCGTGTTTTGGCATTTCGTGTGCTGCAGTCAGCAGCAGTGGTGACGCGGCAGCGGCAGCAAAGCAACAGCGGGGGTGGCAAAAGCTGTGCTCACCTGAGTGTGTGTGTGCGTGCGAGAGTGGCGGCGCCCCATTTTCACCCCCTGTCGCGCATTTCCGAAGCAGGTGTAACAATTATTATTTTCTCGTTGGTTTTCATTTTTGTTGGCGACGACGGCGCTGCCGACGACGATGACTTGGTCGTCGTTTTGTTGTTTTTGTGTTTGTTTGGTTTTTGTGTGTTTTTTTTTTTTTTTGTTTTTTTTTTGCCTTTATGATTTTCCATTTCTCTTGAATGCACGCGTACTCGCTCGCACTGCCAACAGCATGCTGCTCGTTCGCACCTACGCAGGGGGCGCGCACGCATGGCGCATGCATTTGCTATCTCATACAGTGTACACGTGTGGGTGTGTGTGTAGGTGTGTGTATCTGTGTGTGTGCCAGTAATATTGTTACTGCAACAATAGCAGCTATTACAACAAGAACAACAAAAACAAGAGCAAAAAAGCCAGTGCTGTCCTTTCGCTTGAAATGCGATTTGGCACGAAGGTGAAAGCATCATCGTAACAGCAGCATTGTGTATCATCATCGTCACCATCATCATCATCGGCATAACGCCAGCCAACCCCTGCTCTGGTCTAGGAACACTGTTGTCAACAGCGGCGCTCTGTTGAAGACTGTTTCCTGAGCTTTGTAAAGCGGCAAAAACTATGTCGTCAACAGGAAAACTCTGTCAAGGTGGTGAGCGTGATCTGAGCGGCACCCCTGCCAGCACGCCACTGCTTAACGTTCTTGTTTTTTTTATGCTTGATGAAAGCGTTGCCAAGTGAGGAATTCATAATGCTGACAGGCGGACAGACTGGCAGACTGGCGGACTGACGGATGGACGAACATACAGACATAGCTGGCGAAACCATAATAAAAATAATGAACAAACGAAAAGACAATAATAATTGCGCACCTGAGGCAGCAGCGGCAGCAACAGACCAAGAAGAGCGAACGCCAGAGCAAGACAATGGTCGCAAACCAAAGCACGGCTCAAGCAAGGCCTGAAAGTGAAGAGGCTTCAAACGAGAAGAGCACGTGAGAGTAAACCGGCAGGTAACAATAACAGCTGAGAGCGAGAGTCCGCAAGGTGTGCTACACACAGTTAAGTACGCTCTTAGGAGCAATTTTCGGACTTACTTGACGCAGGAGAAATGTGTCGACGACGACGACGAGCGCTCAACGAGCGCACAACGCGTCGACTGCGACGTCACCGTCGGCTTTGTGCTCGTCGTCGTCGTCGTCGCTGTCGCCGTCGTCTCTTACACGAGCTAGCATCCACAACATTCGGGCTGGTATTGGGGTTCGGCCTATCTTTTGGTCTCTACTGTTGCTTTATTTTGGTTAGCACGCAGCGTTGCTTGCTGCTAGCGTCGCTGCTGGCGTAGACGTTGACGTTATGAAGCGCGCAACAGATTCAATCTCGCGGCGGCAGCGACGCGCGGCGGCTTTTACTCCGAAATACAAAAAGGTATATTACCTTAGAATGCCAGTCGTTCTTACTTCAGTCTTCGTACAGTCTTTGCTTTAACCCGTTCCAATTCTGTCCGCCGTTCGTATGCTCGCTCGCTCGTTCGCTCTATAGTAAAACATACATACATACATAGATATAACAACAACAGCAACAAATAGGCTTCTACGCAGCAACAACAACAGCACAACACGCGCTCGCCAAGTCATTCAGTCAGCAGTTCTAGTATTGAGTTGCGTTCTTGGCGCTCTACGGTTTAGTTCAGTTCAGTTTAGTCACTGTTCAGTTATCACATACGGCTGCAGTAGTAGCCGTAGTCGTAGACGTACTTAGTCGTAGCCGTAGCCGCATTGCCGCCGTCGCCGCTGTTGTCGTCGCCGCCACCGCCGTCGTCGTCGTCGTCGTCGTCGTCACAAACCAACCACCAACAATAACAACAACAACAACTGCGAGAACACCCATAACAGCAGCAGCAGCACTCGACACACACACACACACACATTCACAACAGTCGCTCATACACACACAACATTCACTCACGAAAATTTCAATATCCAAATCAAAGTTGAGTTCAAATCGAAAACGGCCGCAAAACCAGCAACAACGTCTCTCGCAAAACACACAGCACGCGTTCAAAATAATACACAAAAATATATAAATAAAACGTAAACTAAAATCAAACTCAAAATACCAAAACAAATAAATTTTCAAATAAATAAATAAAAAATAAACGCGTTTGCATAAATTCATTGAAAACTAATTTTTGCACAAAACTTTTTAGACACGTTTTCTTCCGGCTTTTTTCAAAGATTAACGTGCGTGTTTTTTAAAAAATAAAGTAAGCAAAAAAAAATTCAATTAAACTCAAATTAAGCAGTGTTACTTTGTAGCTTATTTCGCGCCTCCAAATCTTAACTTGACAACAAAAAGCCCGCAAATGTAAGCAGCTCTTGTTGATTTTTGCTTTAAACAAAAACAGAGCAAAAAAGTCATCACAAAAAAAAAAAAAAAAATGTAATAAGTCTTAAAGCAAAAATCATGAATTCAAAAGAAAAAAAAAAATAAAGTATATTTTTTGCGCAAAAATTTTGTAAGCAAAAGCAAACAAAAGGCATACAACAAAATACAAACACACACACATTTAATAATAATATAACAATAAAGCCAGAAACAAATTATACAAAAAAAAAAAAAACAATGCTGTCAGAAGTTCAGAGCACTGAAAACTGCTTAAGTGGGGTTGCGCCCGAAATCTGCAGAAGATTTTGGCTCAAGCGTTTCAAAAATTCGCAAGACAGATTTCACAAACTCTGCGCACGGCTCTATAACACGGCTGACCCAAAGCCCAGAAAGAATTCGAAGATATCTCATCGAATTGCTTTAAGATCAATGAAACTCTTATTTTGATGACTTGCTTTTGAACCAAAAATTCAGTTCAAAAAAAGACCTAGGAATATATTTTTAATATTGCCTCAAAAACTCGCCTTTCATAATAGTTTTTCAAAACTTTCAAATATTTCTTGGTTGTATTAAGATCAACCCAACTCTTATTTCAATGAAAATCTTAGGGCCGAAAATTGAGTTGAAAAAAATATCTGCTGCAAAAATTCATCGTTGAAAAACTTGTAAGATAGTTTTTCAAAATTTTACAGAATTGCAACAACATCAAATCTTGTTGAAAGACAAACAAACGGAAATTCTTCATTGAAAAAAAGTTTTTCAAAACTCTCAAATATATATTGGTATATTACCGAAATTTCCTTAAATGCTTTTTAAAGCAATAACCGCAACTTTATTTTAAATCGATGAAAAAATGCATCCCCATCACTTTATGACAGATTTCTAGCATTTTTACATCGAGGAATTTTTTTGCCGTCAATTGGGCTTAAGAAAAATATTTCGTAAAAAGTTGCAATCAAATTTGATATTGAGGTGCTTAAATGATAGATTTCAAAATCTTTCAAATATAGTATATGTCTTTTAAAACTCTGCAATATATGTACTTCTAGCATATAATACGTATTGCTTTATTGAGCTAAGACCCTTTTAAAAATGATAAATGGTACAAGTCCATATTTCCATGAACTTCAATTGAAGAATCTTTGAAATTTTTAAAATAAATATATATATATTATAGAGTCTTAAGCTTTATTAAAATTTCTTCAAAAAGTCTTATAACAACTTTACAAAGAATTACATCTATCATACATCAACGAATGGCTTTTGTATTGCAAATCTTTCGAAAAAGATTTTTTTTCGAATCTCTTCCAAGTTCGCTAATATGGTAGATTAATTTTAAAACAATATCTGGCGCATGTAAGAACGTATAATATTAGATTATCCCAACTTTACAGAAAAGTGCGAATTTTGTGCTTAAATTCTGTTAACATTTTTTTGCATTTTTTCGAAATTCAAAATAAAGCTTTCTTGACCGATTTTTTAAACCTCTCAAATAAGTATAAATAAAAAAAATATTCGAGCAAAAATATTCTGGTGCACAAACGATCAGCTTGCAACTCAATTTAAAATCTGCAAAAATTCGTCGCTAAAATTCTAGCAAAACGTTGCTGTTTGAAAATCTGTTTGCAAGAGATTTCTAGAACTGACTCAACGCCGCGTTTCCAAGCCAGACTTAAGGCCCTGAGGCTTAGGCTCAAAAGAAATTTCAGAGCCGGCAAAAAATCAAGAGCGCGAGAGCGCAACGAAAACAAAAAAAAAAACACGTTTTTGTACTTTTAAGAGAGACAAAATTACGAAACGCTAGACTAGCAACAGCAGCGTCTTGACTTGTATCTGGCCATTAAAACTTATGGCCAACGTTCCAATAGGCCAGAACTTGGCCACTTTGCGCTTTCCACTTGTCGTCTCTGTACAACAACGCTTGGAAATAATTTCAGTAGTTTATTTTTATTGTTGTAATTACACGTAGCCAGCCATAGCCCAAGAAGCAGTACGAACCCACGCGGCGGCTCTCAACCATTCTCTACAATTCCGGCTTATACCTCTTATACCAACTGCTTTTTGCACGGCCAGCGCACAAAAAAAAAAAAAAACTGTGACTCAAGTCATTCAAAAAAAAAATATATATAGGTATATATGTATATATAAAAAAAACCGGTAAAGAAATTTTGTGCGTGTTAAACGACAACAAAAACAATATATAATAAAAAGAGAGCCGGTAGCGCCAGAGAGACCACTCACTCTCTTGAGAGTCAAGACAGCATTAGAACTCAGCCATAGAGCCGGCCGCTGTCTGTTAGCCATACTTATAAGCCAGTTTATTTGGCCAAGACAGTCAGCAGTTTTTGGCCAAAAACGTGTTTTCTTATATGCCGCTTGTTGTTGTTGTAATTTTTGAGCAAAATCTCATATGTACTATATATCAAAAAAAAATATTAAAATAAACGTAAAAAAAAGACAGCAAGTACAAACAAAAAAAAAAAAAAACGCAAAAAATACTCAACACTGTTTTGTTTTTTCAGAGCCGCACAACAACAATAAAAAAAAAAACACAATTAAAACCTAAATTAAACAAATAAAAACGAGTTCAACACTTAAATACAAAGAACTGCAAGTTTATAAATAGAAAACTCCAAACAAAAACAAAAGCAAAGTAAAAGAAAAACTTTTTACCACAAAAACAAAACGAAATAAAAAATAAAAAAAAAACTCCACTTCATCTACAACTTTGAACCGTACCGAACCACTTTGACTCGACATTTAATTGGTAATGAGCGCAAAATTATTATAAAATATTTATGCCCATTGTTTTGCATTGTTTTTAATTTTATGCCATTTTAAGTTTAATTGTAATTGCTTTATTTAATTTCTTTTTGTTTTTAAGTGCACATTTAATTTGTGTTTGAAGTTTGGTAAAAAAAAAAAACCAAAAATCCCCAAAATATTGGCTAAAAAGTTTTGCGACAAATTATTTTTGCTATTTTAAAGCTGTCTAAGACGTTTATTAGTTTTGGTTTTTATTGATTTTTATTATTTATTTGCATTAAAAAGCAGTCAGATTTTGTTATAACATGAAAGATATAAGTGTTTGCAATAAACCGATTAAATTTTAATAAGTAGTAAAACAAAAAATAAATTGCAGAATTTTGAGCTGTTTGATTAGCTGCTTTGCCAGTTATTTATTTTTAAGAGTTTAAAACCTATTTATTTTTTGGTGCAAAAAGCTAAAAAAAAATGATTTGAAATTAATTTTTCGAAAAATAAGTGCGATTGCTGTATATTTGAAAAAATGCTGCTGAATACAGCTTTTAATTTTATTTTTTAAGTTATATTATATTTTTGTGTATAATTAAATATTTTTTTCAAAAAATTTTATATATAAACAAAAAACTGGTTTATACGGATAATGCATTTAGAAGTTAGAAGTTCATTATGGCAATTAACTAAAATTTTGAAAAATTTATCGTTATTATAAAGTTTTTCTTGTGTTCTATTTTAATTTTTATTTATTTATTTAAATCGAATTTTCGTAAATAAAACATTTTTTTAAGAAAGAAAAAATTTGTTTAAAAATATTGAAAGTAGGAAACTATTGAAAAGAAAGTGAATATTATTTTGCAAGAGCTTAGGAGTGTTTTTCAATTGTGAATTGTTTTAGAGTTAAAAAAAAAAATATATATTAAAATTACAAACTAAAAAAAAATAGGATAGATATCAGTTGCAAAAAGGATTGTTATATTAAAGGCAATGCCTAGGAGAACGTTAAAAACTAGTTTTAGAGATTAATTCTTAGCTTAAAAGTTCTATTTAAAAAAATTAAAAATTTGTTGGTGATAATTTTGTAAAGCTATTAATAGATAATATGAAAATTATTTATAAGTTTGCCCCTTTGAAAAATCGAGCTTATAAAAATAGAATAAACCTTAAATTTTTAATGCAAAAATATTTTAAAGTTTCTGTCACAAATTTTTGTGTAAGCTCGAAAGAAATTTTTTCTAAAAATTAAGGAAAAAAAAACGGTAGCATATTTATTCTAAAAGAATTTTTTTTCGATTCTAACAGTTTTATTTTTTTTATTAATAAATAATTTTATAAATTATTGAAGAGAGGTTTCAAATTTTTTAGGATGTAATAAAATTTCTTATGGCTTAATTTTATTACGTTTATGAATTTGTACATTAATATTAATAGCAAGAGAAAGTGTTAATAAGTTAATAATTTTAGAAAATTATTTATTTTAAATATTTTAAAGAGTGGTTTTTTTAGAAGAATGAAGTTATAGAGGCTCTTGATTCTCGACATTCGTTTTTATAATTGATAATATATATTTTTTAAATGAAATCAAAATTATTAAAAAAAATTTTTGAAGTATTTTAATACTTTAGCAGCAGAGGATCTAAAAATTAAAAAAAAATATATTTGTAACTAATTTTTGAAACAATATTATCTAAAATATTTTAATTTAAAGAAAATTTATGTAAGTGTTAGTGGGAAAAATTGTGAGTTTTTGATGGTTTTGAATTACAAAATATTTTTTTTATATTTTGTGTTTGTTGATATACAATTTTTTTTGTTTTGAGTAATGAGTTTTAGAAACAATGAAAAGTGATATATGAATTATTAAATATTTTTTTTATATATTTTGCATTTGTTAAAAATACAAATTTTTGTTTTTAGTTAGAAGTCTTAGAAACAATCAAAAGTGATATATTTGTTTTTCAAACCTAATCAAAAAATTATGAGTTATTGCATAAAAGTTAAAATACAAGAGGTGCTCCAAACGTTTTGAATTATAAATTAATTTTTTTTTTTTTTTACTTGTAAGTTTTGTTTTTTTTTTAGAAAATTATAAAAGTGATATATTTGCTTACAAAATAGATTGTGAATTTATTTTTTAAAGAATGCAGAAATTGGTATGGTTTTTTAAGCTTTAATGAATGAGTTCGTCAAAGTTTTTCGTAAAATTTGTACAAAAAAAAATGCAGTATTTTTTTTTTTTGCCAAAACTTTTAACATTTTTTCTTTAACACCTTTTTGTTAGCCTTAATTCGATTCCAAATTTCAATATCTTTACCTAATTTCAAACAACTTTGCCATTTTCGCAAACAGTACAACTGAGCCATAATCAAGTTAAAAGTTCTTAAAAATAACAAAATAAAAACTTCACCTTAAATCAAAGTCAAGGCAACAGCAAACAAGAGCAAAACCATAAACTACAAGTCGTCTGGTATTTTTCCAAAAACTCCAATCACTCGCTTTTCCCACACCAAAGAAACCCTCCACAAAAACGAAAAAAAAAAAAAAAAAGAAGCAGCACAAAGCATTAAAATACATTAAAAATTAAGACACAATAGGCCCGATAAAACTTGGCTAGTACGAGGGCTACAGAGAGAGAGATTAAGTAACAAATTGTTGCTATACTTAATGATTTGTGGCAAAGTGAAACAAAAATAGAAATAGAAATCAAAAGCAAAGCAAAACCAAATTTAATTTGCTTTGATTGGAAGGTAACATTTCCGCCAACAAAAGATACAAAAAAAAAAGAAACGCAAATTAATGAGTGCGTTATATAACCAAAAACAGTATTATTATTATTATTATATTATAATGTAATAAGAGGAATCAGTTTATTTACAAGCGCGAAAAATTGTTGAATCTGTGTATATTTTGTTGTTAATTTTTGAGCGTATTTGAAATTAGCTTTTTTTAAGGCAAATCAATTAAGAGCGAAAAGCGAAAAAGATAATAGGGTTACAGTGAAGTCTAGAAAAAAGGTGATAGCTGATAAGCAGACGGGCAAGAAAGGGTTAAGGAAATCAACTGTGTAAACCTTATTTTTTTTTTTTGTCTGAAAATGTGCTAGGTGCAAAGGTTGTTAAATTGAAAATTAAGTATAAATATTTACAAAAGACCGTTAAATAGCAACATATCAAAAGAGGCAAGGTAAATAAAAACAAATAATTAGCATATTAATTATAGCCAAATAAAAAAAATAAAAAAACCGTAAGAAACACAAGCAAAAGTGAAAGTGAAAATAGATTATATACATAATACATAGTATTTATGTGTATCTATGTTGTCGTATGTGTCTAATTAAAAAAAAAATCGTATCTAAAATAGCAAGTAAAACGTGGTTGTAATTGCAGTCAGTCAATTTAAAAGCATACTCATAGGCGCCGCACTACTTTCAATCAAATCAAACGCAAGTCAATCAAACACTTTTGACACATGCAACAAACATTTTTGCGAATTTTTTCATAGCATATAAAACTAGGCTTAAACAGCGAGTTAAGCAACTTTAGCTGGACAAGAAATCAAGACGCGTTTTGACAATCAGTAAAAATTAGCGTTACATATAGATTTAGCTCCAACTCAAGAAGCATACAAAGCATTCAAAAGTTCAGGCAGCAAACTCGAAAGTAGAGCTATTTGTAGAGAACTATATATATATATATATATATACATATATCTAATATATTTATAGCGCCAACTTTTAGCGCAACTTTTGCTATATAACTTTACAACTCTCTCAAACGTAAACCTCACAAAAAAAACCAAAAACTTTACTTCTACTACGACAATCTCTAAGTCAAGCTCAACTGTAGCTTAATCAATCAAATATTATATACTTCAAACGGTTTTCAAAACTTTTAAGCGCTATATTTACTTATACTACTAACTATATATATATATACATGTCTAATTAAACAAAACTTTTTGCATAGTGATTGATATATATGGTATATAAACTCACTTAGGCATAAGTTAGACAATCTACAAGTTTCAATCAAACTACGCTCAAAGTAATACACAACTACAACTCAATATATATACACATATAAGCAATTTCGTACTAAAGTACTAGTAGATATATATATTTATATAAGCACTAGTCATTTTTCTCATATAACAACAATTTGTGTAAAACTTTTTAGACTTGCAAAAAATAAAAAAACTTAATTGGCATAAGTTAGATCAAAACAAACAATCGGCATATATAGCTCACAATCATACATAATAGCGCTACATAAAATCCCACATACACATAAAACTCTTTAACCCGCAAACCAACCAAAACCCGTGCAATTCCCAACGTAAGAAAATACCAAAAAGCAAAAGCAAAACAAAACAAAAGCAAAAACGCTCAAAACAAAGTCAGCAAAGCAAATCATCCAAAGCAAATCAAACCACAAAAAACAAAAAACAAAATAAAAACAAACAAAAACAAAAAGTGCACAAGCTTGGCAAATTTTTTTTAATCAACGTTTGTTGCACATAAAATCTGTCATCATTGCTGCGTTAACAGAAACCACGGCGTCAGCAGCGATTGCAGCGCTCAGTATTAGCAGCAGCAGCAATAGCCAGCAAGCCACTGCAACTGCAACAACTAACGCAGTCGCCGCCGCCGCCGTTGCAGCAGCAGCAGTTAACACGCCCTCCGTCTCACCGCCGCCGTCGCCTCCAGCGTCGTCACCACCGTCTTTAACGGTAAAAAGCGATATCAACGTTGCAGCTGATTCCACAGCCGAGTCCTCCCCTATACAAGATTTAATCATGGTAAGCGACGCCCACATCCTAAACAAAAAAAATACAAATACAAATACAAAAATAAGCACAACAAAATGCACTTGATAAAAACGCAAAATTGAGAAAAAATACCCCAAAAAAAAAATGAGATACAAACAAATTTATAAAGTTTAAACAGTTGAAAGTTGTTATATCCGATTATATACCAAATAATTACAATTGCATATAATCCAACGTTACGTTTTTGTTAATCGATTGCGAATTCAACAATTATGCCACATACTACTACTACTACTACTACTACTACTACTACCATCGAATTATATACTACTACATATATAAAGTTAATCCATTGAAAGAAAAGTTGTACAGTTTACTATGCAAAAATAAAAACCATGCCTATTACTTAATTCTATATGCGATATATAATACTATAAATATATTTTGAGAAACTCTTTTATTTTTTGGTTTATCTACCAAGCTACTATGCTCAACTATGCCTCTCTGCCAATCTTCTTAGTCAAAGCTTTCTACAACTCTAGCTATGGAAATTTGACCAACTTAATGAATACATTTTTCTAATGTTAAATGTCAATGGTTTTTTATTTTTATGTACAATTATTTATTTTTTAATTTTATATTTTGGCGTTTTATTTTTAGTGAGTAATTTATTACGTTTCCTAAAGTAAACCCATAAATTATTGCGAATTACAGAACTTAAATTTTGCAAAACTTTAAACTGTTGATTCGAACTGGATTTAATTGCTTAGTAAGAATTTTAGGCAGCTTTTAGTTCATCAGTAATTTTATAAATTGTACTAAATCGGAAGAACTGATAAATTATTTCGAATTTCAGAGCTTACAATTCGCAACTGTTTATGCGAACTTGATTTGATTGCTTACTAAGAATCAGCTTTGCATAGATTTAATGTTCTACAGTATTTTTTATAAATTCTACTAAATCGGAAGAACTCATTTATCTCCATGTACCTGAACTGATAAATTATTTCGAATTTTAGAGCTTACAATTCGCAACTGTTTATGCGAACTTGATTTGATTGCTTAATAAGAATTTTAAGCAGCTCTATAAAGTTTTACGTTTCATCAGTAATTTTATAAATTCTAAAGAATGAGAAGAACTCATTTATCTCCATGTACCTGAATTGATAAATTATTTCGAATTCCAGAGCTTACAATTCGCAACGGTTTATGCGAACTTGATTTGATAGCTTAGTAAGATTTTTAAGCAGCTTTACATAACTTCCGGTTCATCAGTAATTTTATAAATTGTACTAAATCGGAAGAACTCATTTAACTCCATGTACTTGCTTACTAAGAATCAGCTTTGCATAGATTTATTGTTCTACAGTATTTTTATAAATTCTACTAAATCGGAAGAACTCATTTATCTCCATGTACCTGAACTGATAAATTATTTCGAATTTTAGAGCTGACAATTCACAACTGTTTTTGCGAACTTGATTTGATTGCTTAGTAAGAATTTTAAGCAGCTTTACATAACTTCCGGTTCATCAGTATTTTTATAAATTCTACTAAATCGGAAGAACTCATTTATCTCTATGTACCTGAACTGATAAATTATTTCGAATTTTAGAGCTTACAATTCACAACTGTTTATGCGTACTGGATTTGATTGCCTAGTGAGAATTTTAAGCAGCTTTATAAAGTTTTACGCTTCATCAGTAATTTTATAAATTCTACTGAACTGATAAATTATTTCGAAGCCCAGAGCTTACAATTCGCAACTGTTCATGCGAACTTGATTTGATTGCTTGCTAAGAATCAGCTTTGCATAGATTTAATGTTCTACAGTATTTTTATAAATTCTACTAAATCGGAAGAACTCATTTATCTCCATGTACCTGAACTGATAAATTATTTCTTGCTTAGTGAGAATTTTTAGCAGCTTTGAATGAGAAGAAATCATCTCCATATTTTTATATTTTGTAAGATGTTTTGAATTTCAGAGCTTACTATTCGCATGTTTATGCGAACTGGATTTAATTGCTTAGTAAGAATTTTAATTTTGGCATTGATTTGCAGTTCCTGAGTGATTTTCAAAAATTTAATGAAGATGTACCGAAAACTAAAGCAAAATTTTTGTTTAAATAGTTTGCTTCGTAGAAAAAAACCCCATTAAGCTTTGATTTGATTGTTCAGTTTGAATTTTTAGCTTTTTTACTGTTTAACATTTCGTCAGGTTTTTGCAAAAAAAAATCAACTTTATCCCAAGAACTCATACATACCCAGTTATCAGTATACTGAAGCACAGTTTTATTAAAAAATCGTCTGAATTTAAGAACTAATTTTTCTAAAAAATCTGATGTCTTTAACTTTTGACTATTTCCAAAATAATGTACGAGACAAGTTTTGTAAGCTATAATTTCTAAAAATTTTTCTTTACATAATTCCATTAAAGATACTCATTAAGTAGCTTAAAAGTTTTTCAGAAAAAAATTCTATAAATTTCAATATTCAAGTTTTTTCGAATTTTAACTGAACAGGTTTAAAAAATCTTATGCGTACTGCTCTTTCTAAAAAATTTACGCTAACTTGAAAAGAAACAATTATTTTGCCAAAAAAAAGGGTTTAGGTTCTTTTTTTCCAAAAAAATGCACGAGTTAAATTTTATATATTTTGTTTTTTACCAATTATTCTTAAAATAAATCCACTGTAGTTTAGAATGCGCCAAATTAATAAAGGAGAAGTGGTAGGAAATCAAAGAGGAATTATTATCGATCAAAAAAAAAAAATTGCACAATTTTCAATTTTTGCTAATGTTATAAAAAACAAGCAAACTGTCAAAAATTTAAAGTTAACGATTTTGAAAATATGTATTTAGAAACTAAATTCAGTAGTGCAACTCAAAACATCAAATATTGGTGTTAGTATTACAAAGTTCAGATTTTACTTAAATACAGTCGAAGTTCTCTATAACGAACTTTTTTACTACATATTTTTCCATATTACATTTATTTTCCAAGTATACTTCTTTTTGAACTTATAAATTTCTGTGCAACGAAACGAAATCTTTCTTGCGAGTTCGCTACAGTGATTTAAAAAAAAAAAAAAATAATAATCGCAAGTTTTAAAAAATTTAAAAAAATAGTCAACAAAATAATTGAAATTAAGTTTTTATTACAAATAAGACGCATTTTTTATCCTTAAAAGTTTTGCCAAATTTGAAAAATTTCAAACATTAAAATCTTCCTCATTCAGAACCAAGCAAAATAGGTCTGAACTCTTACGAAATAAGTCTGTATAAAAATACTGAAGGCATATCCTTAGAATGTCAAAAAACAGATATAGTAAATTTTTAAAATTTGGTCTAAAAGTTCCTAAATAAAAAATATTCGTTATTCAGTTTTCTTCGTACGTTTTTACCAAGTTTTGTTGATAAAAACTGTTTCAAGGCAGAACCAAAATTCAAATGCCTTGGTTTTTTATCCAAAAAATTCATTTTGAGTTTCGCATCCGAGTATTAAAAAAAGAATATTCGTATTTTGCAAAATTTAAGATAGACAATATGTCTATATAAGCTTTTACAGCCTAGTCTATTATGAAATTAGCTCTAATTACTTCAAAGAAGTTTCGCAATAATTGGGAGGAGAAAATAAAATTACGCTTAAGTTGTTACCTTTCAGGTTAATTATGTTTTAAGTATTTTTTAGTTATTTAGTTTCAATTGTCTACATTTATTTTATATACACGCACTTTGTCTGGTACATGGTATATAGACAGAGTGCTTTGGGTTGTGTACGCGTAATCCGCTTTTTATTTACTTTAACTCAATTGCTTTCGTTTGATTTTCAAATCCATTGACATTAAAATGAAATGCAAATCCAATCTAATAGTTAACAGATAAGTAAATAGTTAATTGAAGCGATTAAAATGGTTTCTGATTGGTTAGTAATGCGTTTAAAGTGGTATTGGTTCTAACTAACTCAGAAATTACATGGCTCGGGCACTACGTTTCTTTTCACTACTTAGTTTTCCGACTACTGAGTGCTTAAGCCATGTTAAGAAAACAAATAAAATAAATAGTTACGATTAGCCAGAGTTTATTTACTTAAAACTTGTCTATACTATTAAACTGCTTTCCTCTCACCCGCTCTCACTGGCTCTACTTACTCACTGTTTTAATGTAGTTTTTATTTTTCACTCGTAGCACTGTCTCTGTCTCTACTACTATTACTACTATTACTACTACTACTACTATTTACTCACAACTGCTGCTACTATTTTTGCTACTTTTTAATGCTGCTGCTACTAAAACTGCTGCAAATTCAACTAGCATCACTTTTGTAGTCAAAAATTCTGCTACTTTTTCTACTACTATTACTACTACTACTACTACTATATACCACTACTATTTACCTAATTAATTTGTTTATTTCGAGTGTTTTACTTAACAATTCGAGCACCTTTTGTTTGTGTTTTTTTTGGCCAGCAGTTTTTGAAAGTTCAAGCGTTTTGCAGTCTAAACGTTTTGAGTTTGGTTTTGTTTTTGAGTTTCTTTGTTTTATACATGAGTTTGAGTGCTCTTTGAGTTACTATGTAAAATTTGGCTCTCGTTTTTTTGTTCGTTTTTTTTTTGTTTAATTTAAAGCCAAACAGCCAAACTCAAACTCCAAAAATTTCAAACAAAAATAATCTCAAAAACGCAAAAACTTCATCACACCACGCACAGCAAATGCAATTGTTGCACGCACCGCCGCCCAATCATCCGCATCATATGCAGCTACAGGCCGCTGCAAGCGCCTATCAGGCTGCATATCCGGCTAATAGTGCAGCCATGTTGCAGCAGCAAACCAATATGGTCGCCGTCCAGCAGCAGCAGCAGCAGCAACAACAGCAAGTGCAACAGCAACAACAACAGCAGCAGCAGGCAGCGCTACTACATCAGCAGGCTGCCGTGGTGCAGCTGCAACTGCAGCAACAACAACAGCAGCAGCAACAGCAGCAGCAGCAACAACAACAACAATACCACTATCAACATCAACAAGCGCAGGCGCAGGCCATGTTGCAAACTTATATGCAACTACAGGTGAACAATGTGGCAGCCGCCGCACCTGCTACACCCACTAAATATGCCACGGCCGGGCATGGTGGCGCCACCGCACAATACTTTGCAGCACCAACCACACCGCTCACCATCATACCGGCCTGCAATGGCGCCGCTGCGGTGGCCGCCGCTGCTTTATACGCGACGGCCGCCACGCCGACGTCGGCAGCAACCACACCGACCAACAACAACAACAACAATGTAAATAATACAGTTAATCTATCTGCCGTAACTAGAACTACTACCAATACCAACAACAACACCATCACCACTACTACTACTACTAAACAGTCCGCTGCAGCTGCGGCCGCCGGCATAGGCGCTGGCGTTGGCGTCGCCGGTCTCTCTGCCGCCACCCTGCACACGCTGGCAACTCCCCACGAGTATTTGGCTCGTGGAGCACAGCTGTGCTCTTTGCTGGGTGCGCCGCCGCCAAGCGTTAGCCTTAGCGCCAGCGCTGCCGGCAGCTGCAGCGGCAGCAGCGGCTGCAGTTCTGCATCTTCTGATTGTTCTATGCCATCGCCAACTTCACTACACTTATCTTCTCCTAAAAAGGTTTGTGTCTTCACTAAAACGCTAAACAACATTAAAAAAAAAGAATACTATGAAAAAAAGAAAAACTAAACTCTACATACTTTGATTTTTCCAATTTACTTGACTAAATTTTTCTATCTTGTAAATACAATATATTGAAAAATCGCCTTTTTTTCTGCTTTTATATTTCTATTGTAGTTTGATCTCTCTTGCCTCTCTCACTTTTCGCGCGCTCTTGCTTTAAATACACTCACTCACACACGCAGATATACGTACACACAGACGCTCCTTAGATCTAGCTTTAGATCGTCTACTAGCTTCAGATTCATTTGTTGTTGTGCTCGTCTCTTGTTGTAATTGTTGCTGTTGTTGTACTTTTTAGTAGAGCAGCATGTTATATAGTAGTAGTATATATTACCAACTAGTACATAATTTTAAATATTTACCATATACCTAATAACCTAAGTCAGTTTTTTAATGTCTTTACTAATAATTTTCTTACAGCAATCAATTTTTATGCAATTATTTTATAATTGCTCATAAATTGTGTTCAAAATTCATCAAACTTTTATAAGCAATTCTTGCACAATTTGTTTTGATTTGTTTTTTTGCGGTTTGCTGCAAATGAAGGCAGCGGTGGTGCTCTTAGAACAAAAGGTTATATTGGTTCTAGCTGAATGTATGTAACGTGACGAAGTAAGGCCCTTATAGTAAGAGCTTTGGATGAACAATTTTTCAACTTTTTTCAAAGCAGACAAATTTGTGCTTGTTTTTCGGAATCTTGGTGAATTAAGAGTTAGGGATACCAAATTTTACTTTAAGACTTTAAGTTTGTTAAATTAATGCAGAATTTGTGTCCATGTGTCTATATATTAGCTCTAAGAATCCCAGAGATATCAGGGACACGTTTCTAATTCCCAAGCAGATGACGTTTGCTTCTTTTCGATATCTGTGGTGCTTTTCTCCCAGCAGAATATTTTGCTCAAAATAAGGTTGTATCACGCTAGAAATAAAAATAATTTTTCGTTACTAATTTGACTTCTATTTAGAATAAATACACTCAATCTCAGCATCAAGATTAATGAGCTAAAAATTCCATTTAAGAGCACTTCTACTTTTTCGTTTTCGAATTAAAAGTTTTTGTCTTAAGGCCCATACGCAGTTCGAAAAATTTCGCACGGAATGACAAAACTTCATATAAAAAAAAATCCCATTTGGGATATGCCACTTGGGACAAAACTTCATATAAAAAAAAAATCCCATATGAAGTTTTGTCATTCCGTGCGAACATTTTCGAACTGCGATGGTCCTTTAGAAGCACAATTATTTACAAAATATTTCTAAACCAGTGATTGTCAGCCTTTGCATGCAGGGCACGAGCATAATCGTCTGCTCACACAGACACGAGCCGAACACTTGCCGAACAGCTCAGTCGTTGACAAGCTGTCATCGAAGCATCATCGAAGCATGTTCACATCGCTTTCGTCGCATATTCGAAAAATACACCAACCACACCAGTACAGCTGCACATTTTGATGTTGGTTGCTCTAGAATTTATAAATATTTTTTTTTTCTCTAATTTGCTCAAATTAAGAATAAAATACTCCCAATCTCAGCATTAGGACTCTTTGCGAGCGCTTCTTCTTAAATTGAACAAACATTCGATCTCACTTTAATGTAAGCAAAAAATCATCTATTTTTCGAATGAAAAATATGTAGCACAGATCGAAAAAATCGAAAAGATGAAAAGTATTGCGAATTCGGTCACATCTAATACGGTTTTGATTTACTGCACCCCCAGGTTCATGTTTTCATGTCTTTATTGTTACAACTGCCACATATGGCCCGTAACTTATGTCATTTGCATATGTCAAATGTCTTTGGACTAGGTGGCAAAATTCCCACAATTAAATTGTGATCAAACTATTGCAAGAACAATTTCAAGTAACTAACTGCCTCTATGTCAGACGTCTGGCTAGATACCTGGCAACTCTACCTACTATATAACTACTATAACTATTTGTAGCCACATATTCGATTTATTTCATGAATTGTGGATTGGCTTATAACTTTATGCTCCTTTTTATTTTTTTTTTTTTTTTGGTATATATATGTGTACGTGTGTGTTTTGGGGCTTCCACGTATTTGTGCGGCCCACTTCGATGGGCGTGACGTACTCCGAAAGTCAATTGTGCGTAATAAAGTAATGTGAAACCGCTTGACCAGGCAAGACTGGCATACTAATGAGCGTAGTGTAGAGTAGAGTAAAAACGTAGCGTATAGAACAACCGCACCCAACCCTAGTTACTACAATTCGGATAACCATTTGACATGCCAGGGCTTGCCATATGGCTCACATGTATTGTGGATATAAATGTATTTATGAGTTTGCCCTTTTTTTTTCGTCTCTCTTTTTTAATTTGGAACAGCTTAGTCAAGTGGCATGCAATTGTCAATTTGTGGGTGAATTCAATAAAGTGAAGAGAAACGGAATTGAAGGAGCATAAATTGTGGTATTTTAAGAGTCAATCAAAGAGTGGGATGAGCTTCCGCTTTGGGTTGGCAAGCTGGAATAAACGAGTATAACAATTTGTGAGTAGTGCAAATGAAGTAGTTTCTGCTAGTTGAAGCTATTTTTGGTTTTAGATGTAACTATGCTTTAGTGGCTTTTATTTATGTGGAAAAATAGAGTTAATTTTAATTTTTATTTGATAAACCGTATCAAAAATAGTAGAAACATTTTTGGATTATTTGCTTGTAAAGTTATTTACATATTTATCTTGAAATTTAGAGCGCTAATCAAGAGCGTCTCCAAAACTCTTTCAGTTAGTCTGCTCAAGGTCTGAAAATCTGATTTTGTAGCAACTTTTAGTCTGGTCACACTGACTAGTCCAGCCATAAAACTAATCTGTGAGGAATTAGTGAGATTTTTCATTGCTTCTGATTCTTGTATCTTGGTGTTAATATTAGCCTAAAATGTTTGTGCTAGCCTGGTCACACTAGCTAAGCTAGCTGGAAATCTAAGTTTTGAGCAATTAGTATGATTTTGGACAAAGTCATTTTCATTGTTTCTGATTCTTGTATCTTGATATCAAGCTGTAACGTTTAGTCTAGCTAGAAATCTAATTTCTGAGCATTTTTGGGAGATTTTGGACCCAGACATTTTGATTGCTTCTTTTTCTAGCATTAAATAACTTGTATTTTGGTTTAGGTAAACATCAACCTACAACGTTTAGCTTAGTCTGGTCACACTAGCTGATCCAATTTTGTAAGTGCTTGGACCAGGTGCTTTCCAGTGCTTCTGTTTCTTGTATCTTGGTATTGATATCAGCCTGCAATGTTTGTGCTAGTCTGGTCACACTAGCTAATCTGGCTGCATTATAATTTGTTAGCAATTGCTTTTGATTCTTGTATTTTGGTATTGATATCAACCTACAACATTTAGACTGGGTGAGATTTTGTACCAAGTTCTCTCCATTGCTTTTAATTCTTTCGTTAAAAAACTAGTATTTTGGTATTGATATTAGCCTGCAACATTTTAGCTAGTCTGGTCACATCAGCTTATTCGGTTGGAAATCTATTATGCGAGAAATGCTTTTGAAATTTTTGCCTAGTTGACATTACTTTAAAAAAACATCGTGTTTCTACTACTAAAAATATTGGGGCAAAGATTAACAAACAAAAATTTGTTGTTTTTAACTTATATTATGTTTTAAAGGCTTTTAACACGCACCCTAGTTTGCTTCAGAATTTCTGAGTAAACTTTTTTATTTTTAATTTAAAAATTTGTGTCTTTCATAAAAGTAGCTTCAAATTTCTTTTTTACAATAAATAAAAGTTGTCTTTCATCTATTACGGCGAACCAAAAATTTTTAAGTTGTATACTGAGTGTAAAAATTAAATTTTAAATTATTACCAAATTTCCGCAGCTTAAGCAAATTAAAGTTTATGGTCGCCTCTGGGCGCGCTGCAACACTGTGCCACAAATGCTTACATAATGCACTGCATTATTTGTTACCACAACTTGTTCGCAGCCTTGGCTGGGTTTTTAGAGTTTATTATTTTATCAGTCATAAATATCACACATGCGAACATTAACCGCAATGGTTTGCTCTGCACTTGCGCCTTGATATGGTTGGGTCAGCGGCGTGGCGGTTGTGGGCACGGACGGGGTCACACAGCCACATCTAAGCCAAACAATTCACTATGGTGCTTGCCACATGTCAACGAACAAGTTACGGAGCAACGACAAACGTTGACCATATTGATTAGTTGGCGTTGAAAATGTCGCTGCAATTTGTTGCAAGCTGCACGGCAGTACGCTCAGACAGCAAAGTTGTTAGCAAAACATATGTGTGCGGGTATGTATATGTATGTATTTATATAAGTGTGGGTGTATATGAAATAAATAACAAAAAAAAAAAAAAGTTAAGCCAACAGAATGCGCGTGTTTTGAGCTGGCCATTGTATGTCCCTGGTGGGTGATGAGGTGCTTTGGTCACGAAAAACGGTGGCACCACAATTTTAGTTGTATTTCCCCAGTTGTGCCACGCAGCATGTGTGTGTGTGTGTGAGAGTATGAGCATGTTTGTGTTTTCTAACACCCGGCCATGGAGTCGAGAGCACGCTGCGACTACGGCTATGACTCCGGCGGTCATTGTGCCGCCGTACAAAACGACACAGGCGCATTTATTATCGATTTGTTGTCATTGACTTGTCTGTGTGTGTGTGTGTGCGACATATCCTTCTGCAGTGTTTTTTTCACTTTTATCATTTTTTTGTTTTTGTTTTTTTATGGTTTGCTGTTGTCAGCATTTGCCTTGCCACAGCGTTGCAATTACGGCTGTCGTTAAAGTTTAAACTGCACTTAAATGACTCTATTATATGTTGCAACCGAGTCAACCTACAGTCCTCACATCGTCTCACTCTGTCCAGAACGCAGAGTCAACAAACAATTTAAGCATTCCTTGTATTCGCCCGTTGGCGTTAAATTATCCGTAATTGATTTTGTTTATCATACGCCCCGCCCCGGTGGTGGCCATTGGAACAACAATAATAAAAACACCAGCAATAATAACAATGAATACGAAATAACTAATCGTTTCGCTTTTAATGTTTTCTATTATTTTTTTCTTGCAATGAAATTTGTCATTCTATGCAGGGTCATACAGTACAGTAGGCACTCAAGTAAATGTATATCTTTAAATTCCATAAATTAAAAGTTTTCTTTATGAAGATTACTAATCGTCATTAAGTGAAAAACTTAAAAATATTTGACGAGTCGTTTTGAAAGAGACTAAAGTTGAGTTCAGATCTCTATGATATGTTTATTGTGACTATTATTTTTAATTTAAGATACAATAAACAAAGTCTAAAACTGTTTTTTTTTTCTTTTAATTGAGCCAATTTCTGTGAAAGTAATGCCATTAAGGACTTTCTTTCCGATTTTGAATATTTAATATCGCCTGCAACGGTACTTTTTACATTAAAAAAAAATTATTTGAATTATCATTTAATAAATTCCATTGCATAATTTTTTTTTTGTATATGTTGCTTGAACTATAAAAACAATAAAAAAGTAAAATTTTTATTTGGAATTTATTTAAAAAGTTACAACAATGTAGAGTAAAACCGAATTATTTTAATTATTTATTAATTTATTATTAGTTTTAATTAATTAATTAATTATTAGTTTTTAACTATTATTACCATTGTAAATAAATAAATAATATAGTTAAAAAACAAAAAGAATTAAGACTTTTAAGGAAAACATACAGACTGGAATAAAAATAAAAATTAAAAAAAAAAAAAATTAAAACATTTGCATTACTTAAACACTGTACCAATGGTTGTGGGTTATTTTGTTATATTTTATTTCAATAAAAAAGAGATTTAAATTCATTTTTATTTTTCGTGAAGATCTTTTTTCTATTTTAAAGTTCTTATTTAGAGAATTAAACAGTGGTTAATTTTGTAAAATCATAGTTTTCGAAAAATTGCAAGAATGATAGTGACAGTGATGAATTGGCTGGAAGGGGATTTGGTGGGAGCTAAATTATTTTTTTTTTTCTATTGTGTTTAAAAATAAAGAGAATTATTTGCAATTATTTTGCTATCGTCACAGTAACAACTATCTTTCTTAGCGATAAACTGTGTTATCGATAAAAATGAATTGTTTCCATGCAAGACTTTGAAAAATTTGGAAAATCGCCAAAAAATTATTTTACTAGATTTCAGATAAATATTTCTAGATAGTATTTTCAACAAAGCAAAACAATTTTCCATTAAATTTGTTAAATAGAAACGAAAAACTTTCAGCTTTTTTAAGCTACTTTGTTTTTTAAAAACTTTCAGTTTTCTAAAGTTTGCATATCTAAGCGTTCACTGTATTATATATAATACATATGTATGTATATGCATATCAATTTTTGTTCTTAAATAAAAACAACATAGACAAAGTCATGTAATTGGCATTGTTGTGGCTGTTGTTGTTATTTTTGTTGTTTTTGTCAAACAAGCAAAAATGTTGCAAAATGTACGAAACATGTGGGTGAATCGAACATGTGTGTGTCTGTGTGCTTTTAGCTAGAATTGGCATTACATTATTTGTAGATTTTCTTATTCCATTATTATTATTATTTTTTTGACACAAATGTTTTATATAATTAGGAATCATGTTGTGTTGGTTACCTTTGTTTCATTATTTAATTTTTTTCAATGTTATGTATTATGTTTGCCTGTTGTTGCCTTATCACGTTTTGGTCTAATTCAATGCGCAAAATGTTTTTGTCAACAATGCGAATAGGAACAGCGGAAATACACAAACACAGATACACACAGACATAAGAAATGCCTAAGCAAATACAAATACATATACAATTGAAAATGAGCTTAATGCTATAAGAGCGGTAAAAGAAATATAAGATATATAGAAGCAGCATGCAAACAACCCTAAGGTGTTAATAAAGCAGCTGAAACAAATATCACACCAATACACACTCATCAAGCAGCGCAAACACACACAGATACACAGGCGCACGTGGAAGCAACCACAGACAAATATTCAACGTGCTGCTTTTGTGGCATATTGACAATGAAACATGAAAGTAGCAACGAAAAACAAATAGAAAATTTGTTTAACACTCAAATTTTAATATATGCAATATATATATTTTTTTTTTTGAATGTGGCTAACATATAAAATGAAGTTTGGGTACAGTAAAAACTCTTAAATTTGATACACTTTGTGTGACAAATGACAAATTGTATAAGATGTTTATCTTTGAAAGATGCTTTAAAATTTTACAGATATTCTCAACGCAGATAACAAAGTTTATCAATATGTTTAAGTTTAAGATATACATTTATTATGAATATTCAAGCGGCTTAAATTTAATACTTAGTTTAACATGTTAAAAAAAAAAAATTAGAAATTTATTTATTGAACTTTCCAATAACGAAAGTACTTCTACTTACTACGACTTTTTTTTCAAGATCAAGTGATTGATTTTGATCTTCATTATGATCAAAATTTTGTTGTAGAAAAAAAAATTCTTATAAGTTATAGTTATTGTCGAAATAAACTTTGAAAAGAGGAAAAAAAAAAAAATTTTCGACAACTCCCAAGAATAAAATAAAGTTGAGGAAAAAAGTACCATCTCTAACATCTTTATTTTGACTTTTATACAAAATAAGCAGAGCGTCGATTTAAAGATAAAATGGTATAGTATACATTTGACCAATTTTGTTGGAAAGTATACGAATCAAACTCAATTAACCATTTTTACGCGTTGTTCGGTTGTTAAACGACCCATGACTAAAATTGAGTAGTTTTGAACTTGACATATGTCGAAGAGCAACCGTTTTGGACGGGTATTTGCCGAATTATGAGTGTTTAACAACCAAACCAACAAATGGCCCACCCAATATTAATTATAAGTTTCTATGCCTTTCGGCACGCAAATCTGAATTCATGAATTTGAGTCGAAACTTTATAATTGTAAAGAAACAATTATAAACGAAATACTTGAACTATTAAATCAAGGTCAACTCAAAAACACCTAAATTTTTGAAGACATGGCTTCTAAACGAATTTCAAAACAATGGCTTTAGATTGTTATACTTGTTTTTTATAGCCCTATATTAATCCAAAGCGTTAGGCTTGAAAGAGCTTAAAAAGCTTTTTTAGTATTCACTATGGCAGTTTTGCCTTTATGCATTTTTGCCCAACAAAGTGAATACCCTAATAATACCCACTCTTAAAGGTTACAAACTTTCAAAATACTTTACAAGTTTTCACTGTAGCTTATCTACATTGTGGCTAAAAAACAAATATTAAAAAATATTAAATTGTAAATTTTATATAAAAAAAGAAATCACTTTACTAAGTCAACAACAACAGCGGCGACACAAAAACAATTTAAAAGTGTCAAAGTGAAGCGCTTTGAAGTGCGTGGGCCTGGACCAGAAACAGGAACGTTCTTTTAATAAGCGCATAAGAGGGCTAAAACTTGCACACAGAGCAAAGCTCTCGTTTGCTCTCTAATAAACTTTTCAAATTTAAAAATTCATCAAACTTTCGCGAGACAAACAAACAGACCCCGGGTCAGACACGGCAATGCACATAAGTTAACTTGTAAAAAAAAAAAAGAAAAAAATAAATAAATAAGGAAAACATGAAAATAAAATTTATAGTACTCTATATATATATAAAAGAAAATTACATTAATCCGTAATCGAAAAACTTGAAGTTACAGACACGCAAAACTTTTTTTGCCTTGATAAATTTATGAAAATGCGCAACGCGTGTAATAAGCGATTTACAAGCGGAAACTCCTAGGCGTATGAGAGTTTTTTTAAACTAAAAAATTTCAATTATATTGCAAGCAGCAATACAAAAAACAATTTGAAATTTAAATGCACTACAACAATTTCTTTTAAACTTGTACGGTTTTTTTTTTTCGGGGTGTTTGCCCCAAAAAGTATGCTAAGAAATAGCGCACAAAATTGTTGCTGGAGTTGGTGAGAACAGTGAAAGAGAGAGTGAGCGTGAAACAGCGGGGTAAAGAGAGGAGTAATACAATATGTCACAGACAAGGGCAACTGTCAAAAAATTTTGGTTACTGCAGGCAGGCACATCAAATTGAGATGAGAAAATAAAATTCAATAAACTCTTGTTAAGCACGCAGTCGACAGAGGCAGTGGCAGCAGTAACACCAACAACAACAACTACAACAACAGCTGCCAAAAGAAACCAGAATCCCGAAACACACTCAATTCAGGACTAACAAGGACAACGTTTTAAATATTGACAGCCTGAGCAGCTCTAGCGACGTCTACAACAACAAGCTAGTAGCTGCTGGCAGGCATTGTTACCAACCCGGACAACCCCCGTCCGTATACTGCCGATTAAATAGATAAATCAACCCTAGAGACATGTACACCAACAAATTTTTGCATTGATCAAAAGCATTGGGCAGCTGTGCTCTCTATCTAGAAGCGCATGCTGCCCCGCCTCCAACCGCCAACGCCCCCCTCCCCAGTACTCAAACAAGGGCGTGGGGACCTAGGCTTAGGCATTCTTATGATTTGTGCAACAACAAAAGCTTACCAAAAATGGGCATATCGATTCGATATTTTTGGATAGCAGTTGGGGTCTATTGGGCTATTGAAAATCAAGGCAACTCTGACACACACGCACACAGTTAGTGTCTGTGTGTGTTTCATACAATCGCGCTAATCAGTGCGCACAGAAGTATGCTACATTTTCTCTTTTTCTTGGAATTTATTTTATTTTTTTGCACTACTCAGCTCTGCTCTGCCGCTGACAAACAAATTAAAAAGTTATGACTCGAAAACGATTGCCATTTTTTTTTTTTTTTTTTAATTTTTTTACTACATAGAAAATAGCACAATGTTGTTGCCCACAACAACTACAATAAAGTTGACTGGACAGCGCACAGTGGGCGAAATAGTAGAATATTCGCGAGATAAACAGTGCTATAAATATCTTACTTTGTTTTTTCTTAATATAAATTTAAAGATTGTTTCTCTAATTACTGCACAATCTTGTAAAATAATTTTTTCATATGTTGGTTTCTACGTAGGACAGCTAATATTAATAATATGTAATTTATTCTAAGAATATAAGAAAAACTCGTAGTATGGACAAATTCGTTTTGGAAGATTTATTTCTTTCTGTATGTTGAGGTTTAACGATGAGTCGATACTACAAAAAAAATTCCTACGAAGCACTTCTCACTCTCATATTAAAATTAATAGGAAATAACCTGAATTTCGAAATCTTACTACTATAAAATTTAAATAAGCATTGTAACATTTAAATCTTAAGTGATCTACAATTTTGACCACTGTGCAATGCTCCGCTGTTGCTGCTGCTGCTGCCGGCAGCTAAATTTAAATTGCTTTTGTTGCGCTTTTGCAGCACTACTTTTGTTGTCCTTCTTGTTGTTGTTGCTGCTGCTGTTGAAGATTTGCCTTTTTGTGCGCTGCTCAACACTTCTTTGCTGTTTTGCACAAATAGTTTTTTGTCGTCGCTCTCTCTCTCGCGCTCTGTGTCCCTCTCTTCGGCAACTTCTTTACGTCTCTTTGCCGCTTGTCATATAAAAATAAGAACAATTTTCATTCCTTTGAATGTCACGCGGCGCAGCGTAAAAAGCGCGAATTAAGTTTTCCGTTAAACGGCCATAGCGTTAAGCGCATTAAAAAACTTTTCTATCAAAGTTTTTTGTGTTTTATTTTTTTTTGCATTTTTTCGGATGCAAGTTTTTGCCAACTCTTATAAGTTTATCTCTAATGCTGTTTTTCGTTTTCTGTCGCTCTCTCGCTGCTTTGAACATCATCATTAAAAGCTTGTGATCAGTGTCCATGCAAAATGTTGCCAGAGATTAGAGCAAAGCAAATGTTCATATGAATATTTAAGCTGAAATCGTGGAAATAAGTTTTCCACTTTGGTAACACTTTGTTTGAAGACTGTTCAGGGTATATTCATTTGGCTGTGACGTTTGTAACTAAAAGTGTGTTATGTTTGGGCTACTTTTTTGATCGACTCACATATTGAGAAGAATATATGATATGTCAATTCAACTAATTCAATATTCAAATAGAAATGCAAATTAAAACAAATTAGGCCATATTAAAAAAAAAAATCAAAAAAATTCTCAAAATTTTCAAAGTTTGCCATATTTGATTCTTATAACATTTATTCACACTTTTGCTGCTGAGTTTTCCTTAACTTAGAATAGGATGGACGGAAAGAACACATAATAAATAAATGCACGAAAATTCTCGAGTTATTTAGAAGGAAAGAGTCGTCTAAGTTCCCCCACTTTAATTTGTTCTGACATTTATAGTATTGGAATGCATTGCATATTTAGACAAAATTTACTGCGCCCAACGTGGGGCTGCAACTTAAATTTGTTTTGGTATTTATATTAGTGGACTATTGCAAACATGTCGTTGCTAATAAAGATGTATTACATCTTTTAATCCGTTCTTGAGTTATCATTAAAAAAAAAACAAAATTTACTGCGCCCAAAGTGGGGCACAAACCCACGACCCTTTGATTACGAGTCTCATGTTCTACCCACTAGCCGATCAGTTATACAAAATAGGTATAAAAAATAATTAAATATCTATATAATTTTTATTACGTCAATAATTCCAATTTTTTATATACAAAAAAAATACCAATTATGCGTTTTTCTAAAAAAAGACGCGAAATCGAACAAAGACATGCATAGTCACATAAAAGCAACTTGTACATTTTTGCTACAAGCTCGCAAAACCCTTAAGCGCTAAATCCTTCTCTATAGTGTATTTAAGCTTCTATTGCAACTAAAAACTTGACGCTGTTCTCTCATTTTAATGCTCGTTTCTAGCTTGCGTGAATTTTAACAACTTTTCGTTTTATGGACAGAAATGTAACCCACACATAAATATTATGTGTCTGCATGGTAATTCATAAAATCAGCCACACACTTAGTGGCATATACACGCACATCGCACAAGAAGAGTTCTTTGCGCTCCAACAACCCTGATATGGCAGCAGTTAAAGTTAACCCCGAAACGAGGTCTTCCAAAGTTGTGACCAACTATAAACTATATAAACTCTAAACGAAATAAAGCACTCACTCACACACACACACACATGCGAGTTTACTGTGGCAACTTATTAATATGCAATGCACACTTTGTTGCTGTATTAATTGCAATATTAAATTTCCACTAATACACGCTTAGCCCAGTGAATGTGTGAGTGTAGCGGCGTCTGTGCAGTCGTGCAAGCCGAACCCCGCGAAGTATGCTCTAAAAAAGTTGTGCCAAAACTTTTGCCTGACTGGGAGAGAGTTGAAACACCTTGCTCAAAGTAATTATTACATGTTTACGAGCATGTGTGAGCGTGTGTGTGTGTGTGTGCGTGCCAGGTAGAGCAACATCATCATGCAATATGCTCATTGGAGCTACTAGCTGCCAGCTTCATTCGCATGCGGTGCGAGTAAGTTGAAAAGCGATACTAATGATGAGTTTTGCAGCAGCAAATGAACTCAATTTGCTACGTTTTACATTACCAGAAGGCAGCAGCCAGTGAGTGAGTCATTCAGTCAGTCAGTCAGACAGTCAGCAAAAAAAACAACAACCTCAGCTGCCCACACACGCACACACACTCTAACACTCGCATACACATTTGTACACAAAAATCTGCGACTGGCAGTTGGAAATTGCATATGCAACATGGCATATCAAGCCCAAAATGAACTGTTGAATAAATAGCATTCATTCCAAAAATAAAAAAAAAAAAAAACTTAAAAAGAAAGAGAGAAGGTATAAAAAATAACAAGATGGCCTCAAGCTGCAACTGTGTGTGTGTGTGCTGCACTTGCAACTTAAAGTTGTCCACAATGAGCCAAAAATTGCATCGATGCGGCAGGCAAAATACTTCGGCGGTACAGCAGAACTTTGTTTGGAACGTAAAGAGCTATATTATTTTGAGGAAAAGCTTGTGCTTATGTAACTACTGCTAAAGTTCTTCAAATAATCGAAGCTTTTGCCTTGTACCTATAACGGATTAGCTTATTCTGAAATTTTAAGCTAAGTTGAGCAATTCTTAGCAGTCTAGGAGAGAAAGTAACAACAAGGTGATGTGAGAAAAAAAAAAACTTACTCCTTTTTTTAACATTTCGATTTCGATACGAGAGCAACTATAGGAACAAATCGGAATCGAACAGAAATAATAGCCATCAAAAATCTATCACTTTCCTGGGAAGAAGTAGGTTAGTACCTGTGCATGACAGGACCTAGTCGTGAAGACTATCATGTCAGTTCTGGATTTCGATTCCAATACGAGTGCAACTATAGGAACAAATCGGAATAGAACAGAAATAATAGCCATCAAAAATCTAGCATTTTACTGGTAAGAAGTAGGTTAGTACCTATGCATGACAAGAACTAGTCGTGAAGACTATCAAGCCTGTTCTGGATTTCGATTCCGATACGAGTGCAACTATAGGAACAAATCGGAATCGAACAAACATAATAGCCATCAAAAATCAATCACTTTACTGGAAAGAAGTAGGTTAGTACCTAGTAACTAGACCTTGTCGTGAAGACTATCATGCCTGTTCTGGATTTCGATTCCAATACGACTTATCGACTTTACAATGCAGTTGGAGTATTGGGAAAAATACAAAAAAAATCGAAATCGAAATCTTCACGATCTTTTAGGGAGAAAAAAGAGTTAGTTAGGTCTATTCATGCAATTACTGAACCAAATCGTTCCATTCGAATTTCGAATGTGACACAACACCCACGACTAAGAAAAGTAGGGCACTTCTGCCCAAAACTGTGCTGAAAAAAGCGCAAATATCTAAGACTGTTAAAGTTTTAGTATTTGTAGCAACCAAAAAACCCAAAAAAATGTACTAACAATTGTCTGAAACTCAATTTTCAAGTTTTTTGCTTTTAAATTGAATATTTCCTACTAAAGCGCTACTCTTTTATGCACAAAAACAAACAGCTGATTATTCTGCTTAGTCTGGCACTTTTGCATTTCTGCTAGGTTTTTAGGGCAACTCACATCTTTAGCCAGAAACTTCTGCATTTATTCAGAATCTTAGCAGAATCTAACTAACCATTCTTTGTTTAAAGTATGTTCGTTTTGCTGAAGCTCTACTGTCCCTGGGAATAAGCGGCGTGCTGCAAGCAACGCTTGAACGCGTATGCCGGCAGACAACGCGTAATTTTGGCTTAAGTTTTAAGTTAACAAAATTTACACGCACGCAGGCAGACACTTTTGCACACACACACACACACACAGATACTCGTGCTCACATAGATACACACATGTACACAGGAAATCTGAGCGAGAGCAGCTGATTTCATTAACTAAAGTTCAGCATATGCAAACAAGGCAGACAAAGACAGACACTCAGACAGAGAGACCGTGGCACTGTGTAAGAGCTAGATAGACAGCCAAAGTAGCATTTACTTTACTTTGCGTGCGTTTTTTTTTTTAGTTTTTTAAGAACGTTTTGCATCTTTGAGTGCCTGACGTTATTCTTGTTGTTGTTATTGGTGATTGTAGTTGTTTTTGTTGTTGTTGGAGTGAGAAGCTGCTGCTTGCGGCACGTTATAGTGGGTAGAAAATTAATTTGTTGAAAATAAGTTGTCGAAAAGTTTTACAAGCAGCAGCAGCAGACGCAACGCTTCTGTTGCAGCATACTTTTGAGCGCTGATTAATATTACCTACACATACAAAAACACACACACAGATACACACGCACACACACACCTGCATACACTCATGTCATGTCTGCCGTTGTTGCCCTTGGCTGTTTTAGTCTAATTAATATGTCACAAAATTTATGCCAAAAAAGTTAACTATAGTTTTTCCGAGTTGTTTGTTTTTATGATTTGATGTGCCGCATTTTATTCTGACTTTGAGCTCATGTATTTAGTGCCTTAATTATGATAAACTTTAATGACAGATGCAGGCACTTTAGTACAGTCAGAACTTGAATGACTGTACCTTGTTGATAGACTTCTTTGAACTTGGTCTTTTGGCATTTGTGTTAAGCAACTTTTTGAATTTTTTTTTATCTTTAAGGTATTTTTGGAACTTTTAGATTGATTTTTTTTTTTAAATCGGAATCACTATAATTTTGGAATATCTAATATAATATATATCTATAATAAGCAAAATTAAAAATAAATAAATTCATACATTTTGAATAACATTTAAGGTATATTTTATTATTCAAAAATGAAATCCTGAAGTTGCTATGAAAATAAATTAGATTAGAAAATAAATTAGAATTCCCAAACTAAATTTGTAAAAGATTAGGTTCTTAAAAATAATTTTTTAACAATTTCCATCAAAAAAAGAAGACCATATTTTATCAAAAGCGCGTAAAAAAGGACCGTGTAAAAACAGAATTGGTTGTATATGAATATATTGTATTTTTTATTTATATTGATTTTATTTTTTTATTTATATTGATTTTATTTTTTTTTATATTGCTTTTAGTTTTTAAATGGGGAATAAACAACGTTTTTTATCATAAGTAAAATTAATAACAATTTTATATATTTTTAATTAAATTTAAGGATTTATTAAAAAAAATTTTGAAAAGGTGCCATTTTAAGGTGTTTTTATGTTCATATAAATTTTTGAGTATATTTCATTATGACGCATTACGTTTAATTAAAAAACGAAAAAAATCTATACAAAATAGAAAAATGTGCCTTTTTAAGGTATTTTATAAACTTAGTATTTTGGGATATTTAAAATTTTTTTTTTTTTATTTATACATATATTTTTTTTAAATTTTAAATATATTTTTTTTAAATTTTTAATATTTTTTTTTTAAATTTTATATATATTTTTTTTAAATATTTTTTGTATTTTTATTATATTACTATTATCTTTAATAAATTTTATTATATATAACAAAGTGCTATCCCAAAAAGTAATTCAAAATGCTTTAATTATGTTATAAATTTATTTCTTATTTTACTAACTAAAATATTATTATGTTGCTTTATTTATTTAAAATTATTTCTTAGATATTAAGTTATAATTTTAAACATATGTATATACGAGCAGCGATATATTGTTGAAAAAAATTCGCTTTTGAGCTAAATATGATTATCATTGTCTTTAACAAAAATCGCGTAATTTGAGGTGCTTCTGTATAAATAATTCAATGA
The DNA here is from genome assembly GCA_949987675.1 of Chymomyza fuscimana. Lineage (NCBI taxonomy): Eukaryota > Metazoa > Arthropoda > Insecta > Diptera > Drosophilidae > Chymomyza > Chymomyza fuscimana. The sequence goes on from OX465088.1 coordinate 114,899,006, forward strand.
AAAAAATGGATTAAGTTTATTTTTTCTATAGTAGTCGCATAAATTCAGTTTTTACTGTAGCATTTAAAGAAGTGTTTACGACCTGTAATCAAATCTTCAATATGAGCTTTCTTATGACTTATATGTACAGTGTGTCATAAATCAACTTAAAGAGTTTTGACATTAAAAGCAAGCAGCAATGCATTAACCTACTGAAATGGCTAAATGACTGACTGACTGAGTGAGTGCTTGATTGACTGTCTTAGTGTGACTGGCCAAGTTTATGAATCGCAATTTGAAGGCGTGCAATTCAGTCTGTTATGCTGGCACTCATTCATACACTCATTCATTCATTCATTCATTCATTCATTGGAAGCTGACGACAATTGTCACCTTTGTCAACATCAAATTTTCCGCTAGTTTTATGTGCATAAATGTGAAAAAGCTTTTCATGCCAGCCAAAGGCACACTTTTGATGAGTTGCGCAATTTCTGTGTTAAAAAATGAGGCAAAATAAAGAAAAAAAAAATAACAAGAAAATGGCAGTACTCGACGCCATTGTCAGTTGTCGTCGTCTTTAGTTGCTCTTTGCTGTCTATGTGTGTGTGTGTGTGTATCTGTGAGAGCTGTAAATGCGTCAAATGTGCCAAGCGCCAATTTTTTATGCTCATAAATGCAGCTATAGCTCTGCTTTGGCTACAGCTTCAATCTTGCCAAGCATTTACCGGCAAAACGGCAACAGTTCTGCTTCCAGTCAAGTTCATTGTATTTGCATGTTCAGACTGCCCTCGAATGGGGGGGGGGGGGGAAGGGGGGTGTACATACAACTCCTGCCATTCTGCAAATAAACCCGCTTAGCATATTTTTGTGCTGTTTCATCATTTTCATCAGCAGACATTGCTCATACGCCACATTCTACCAGAGTTGTCAGAGTACAAAAGCAGCTCGAATGAATTTTTGTTTTTTTCTTTGCTTTTATTTTCTATCTTTATTTTTTTTATTTTCATACTCATGCTCACTTTACTACATTTGTTTGTTTGTTTTGTGTGTGTGTGCTCGGTCTCTCTCAAAACGTTAACAGTATTTTCAGCATTTTCAAGACAGTTTGTCATAATTTCATAGAATTTTTTTTCGTACTCCACTTCACTTTACTCTCCGTAGCTTTCTACACTTTGCGGCTTGGTTTTTAACTTTTGTCTGACGTTTTATTGTGTCAACATGACAAATCGTCAAGGTGTCAGAAGTTTTCTTTATTTAATTTTGACATTGCCAGACATGCTTATAACTCATGCTCGAAATTTTTCCATTTCCACCCATTTCTAATGGGTTAAATGGCTGCTGGCAAGTTTATGTATATAGCCTCTACTAACTTGGAACTAGGCGCACATAAATTGTATAGTCTATTGCTAGGCGCTAGCTTATTTCAATTACAATATTTTGCGTTTGGTAAATGTTGCCACATCAATTTATGAGCAGTTTTTTTTCTTTGGCAGCATACATTTCCTTTGCTACTATTTCATGAGCCAAAAGTGTGACCATTTGACTTATTTATGCCAAAAACGGAAAAAAAAATAAACTGTACCAAATTTATTCATTGAAGTTTTTACAGTCAACTACACCTTTTCAATGCGGTTGACCAAGCAAGCAGTCTCTCTCACACTCACACTCTCTCACTCACTGACGTAATCATTCATACTTCATCAAGTTAACCGACTGACCGTTAGACTCATGTCGCCTCAAATCAACCCAGACTCCTTTTCTCTTTTATGTTGTATTTCCTTTAGTTCATTTTTTATTTTTTCTATTTTTTTTCGTTTTGACCATGTTGCTGTGTCTCTGCCTTTTGGCTTCATTGCTATGCAAACTGCTCCCAATGGCTACGTTTAATGGTCAAATGTGTAAAATTGCATAGCAAATCGTAGCTAAAGTTGAACTAGCCTCTAAACCAGCTCCTCTGGCTGTTGTATGTGGCTTGGTTAGATAAACATCTTTTACCAGTTAGTTGTTCCTTCTTCCTCTTCTTCTTCTTCTGCCTGTTCTGTATGCTGCGCCTGCTAAATATTGATGTGATTTACCACTTATGTCTTTGGGGTGTCCAACAGTTTACTGTGCAAATTGTTTGGAATTCACTTTTGAATTAAGACTTGGGCCGTTCCATATATCGTTTTCATGCGTATGTATTTGTGTATTGCTCATAGTTTTGACATGCTGCCCAATTGAAAGCACAAATTATGATGCTCCGATAAGTTTTGATAGGCATTTCCAAGCAGTCAGCTGCTAAACCATATCTATCATAATCTACCATATGAAATTTTTGTGTGCTTTAATTTAGGGTTTTTGCTGTGTATGAGCATTATGACTGTGGTTCACGAACTAGTGGTTCGTTTAAGCTGAATCTCTTAAAATGCATTCAATTAGTCTAGTCAAAATTTGTAAAATGACCAACTATATATGCAGCTTGAAAATTTCTTTAAAATTTTAATCTCATTCCTACTTCAAATTGAATGCTTTAAAAGAATATATATTTTTTCCAATGCACATTGATTCTGTAATTTTTCTGAGATTTATTGACTTTGCTAATAAAATTAAAAAAAAAAACAATTTATTTATTTATTTAAAAAATTTAGAAATAAATTAATTTTTTATTTTTGTATTATAAGTTGTCAGCTGAAAATCAGAAAATGAAAAAGAATTATTTAATTCTTTAAACATTTTGTTTTGTTTTATTTATTTAAAACACATAATACATTTTTAGTACTGTTTCTTATTTTTATCAGATGAAAAGCAGTAAAAACCATTTATTTTTTAAATAAATTTGTTTTTGAAAATTTGTTTTTTATTTCTTATTTTTTCTTCAAAATTTCAATTACATCAGATCAAAATCAGTAAAAACGGGAAATTTTTTTTAGAAATAATTATTTTTAATTTTTAAATTTTGTTTTATTTTATTTCTTTAAAACTTACTATATAAAATACAATTTTTTTTAAATAAAAAAAGTAAAATTTTTATTTTTATTGGAACATGAACATGAAACATTCTGTTTTGTTTTATTTATTTAAAAAACATAATATATTTTTATTACTGTTTCTTATTTTTAAAAGATGAAAATCAGTAAAAAACTATTTATTTTTTTTAACAAATAAATAAATTGGTTTTTGAAAATTGGTATTTTATTTCTTAATTTAATTTCTTCGAAATTTGAATTACATCAGATGAAAATCAGTAAAAAACGGTATTTTTTTTTAAGAAATATTTATTTTTAATTTTTAAATTTTGTTTTATTTTATTTCTTTAAAACTTATTATATAAAATACAATTTTTTTTAAATAAATAAAGTACAATTTTTATTTTTAATGGAACATGAAAATCATGAAAAACTGTTTTTGTTTTAAAGAAATAAGTAATTTGTTTTTTAAAATAAATATTTTTATTTCTTAAATTTGGTTTTATTTTATTTCTTTAAAATTTACTTTATAAAAAACACATTTTTTTGAATGAAACATAAAAAGCAAGAAAAACCATTTTTTTAAAGAAATAAATAACCTTTTTTTTGTTGGTTGCAATGTGTAAGATAAAAATCAGAATATTAACAAATAAAATTTGCTTTTTTAATTAAAAAATAAAATTTGTATTTTTGTTTATATATAGGTAAACAAAATTAAAAAAAAAATGTTTTTTATTTTATTGTACTTATCAAATAACAACAGCGTTTTTTGTTTTTTTAAATAAAAATAAATATAAATCTTTTTTAAGATTGTACTTATCTCTAAAAATATATTTCGACAACTCCACGTTGTATTTATCTGGGAAGTCTTGTGAAGGCAAGGAAGAAATGCACTAGTTCAGTCTTTAGATTATTTTGGGAACACCCATTTCAACAAAATATCTGACTTAACATATTAACTCATAAACTGTTCAGGCTTGAATTGAGCTTAGTTGAGCTAACTCTTATCTTTTATGCAATCAGGAACATCTTTAGAAAGAGGTGAACTTGCCTAAGTGGTTCAAGCCTTCGCCTTAAACTGAGTCTATTTTTGTATGATATAGATGTTTTAGATTCGTCATTATAAGTCGAAAACATTTTAATTTATAATATATATCCCGAATTTATGTCAGCACATCGAGAGCTCCGAATAAATCGCTGTCAAAACGCAAGCAGAGCGAAACTGTCATCATAGACCTTAACATTAAAAAAAAAAAAGTTTTTCTTATAAAAAAACTCTTCCTAGGCCCCAACACAAATGAGCACGCTTATGCCTTATTAAATATCTATTAATCAAAATCTCACGACGAACTGGTTCTTTACCGCAACCCTGACAACAACAGCGTTCGTCGCTCTTATGTAAAGTCGTTCTAGTTGATTTCATTATAATTTCGATTTGCATAAGCAACTATCGTAAGCAACAATTGAACAATAATGCTTGAGAGCCAGCAGACAAAAGCGGCAAGTAACCACTTGGGAGTTATCTGACAATGCCAAGAGCGACAGTTCGTCAGCTGAATGAGGAGCAAAGCAACCCAACTGCCAACAAAACCAACTCACACCAGCTCACTCGAACCACTTGTCAAATTCCATGAGTGTATCAATTTTTGGGTGCGCTCTCCCACTCCTCTCTTTTGGGGAGCTGCCAACCTGCTCGTATTTCATTAGCTTGTCAACATTTTGGTTGTGTGCGTTTGGGTGTGTGGCTAAGACCGTCCAAGGATGTCTTTGACACTTTAGCCTGTGGCATGCTGCAAATTGAAGTTGCCATGGCCTCTGTGTGTGTGTGTGTGGGTGTGTGGGTGTGCGTATCTGTGTAAAGTTGTTGTTGAAGTATCTGTCGGTTATTGTATCTATTGTAGTTGCCTTAAATAGTTAAACTGCTTAGCGACTCTCTCACGCATACATAGCTGCATTAACAGCTACTTGGCCGTAAAGTAGACTATGCCATATGCTGATTGCTCCAAGGATACAATGTTTAAGGATGAATAGTTCAAGCTGTAAGCTTTGGTTGTTGCTATGCAAATCACTTTGCTTTTGCTATTTACACACTTTGTAGTTGTTGCTGTTGCTGTTGCTATTTACTTTGTTACATTTGGCCAGGTTTGTCTTGAGCTTACACACAAAACGCTTTCGACAAGTTCATTAGTCTCAGATACAATAGCAACAACAACAACTATTTGGTTGCGCTTAGTCAACTTTATTGACGAGTATTTGAACTTTGATATAGAGTTTTGTGCAAGTCACTTTGTTGTTGCTGTTTTTGTGGTGGCTCTGTTGCTTCGCTCTATTACCAGTTAATTTGTTTTAATTGACATAATTTACTGCCACTTTGTTGCAAGATTGTTGTATCTTGTTAGTGCTGTGATTGTTATGAAAGAGATTTTATTTAAGCTTATTTTTGTTGCTCTAATGCAAGTTTAATTGCTGTAAAGCATTTTAAAGCACATAAATTATGGCACAAAGGTACTAACAAGCAGCGTAGTATTTGTTTGCTGCTGCTTTTTAAAAAGCAAACATAAATTTTTTGCCTGCCAGCCATAAAAAAGTATATGTTGATGCCACAGTGCTATCGATGCCACAAAATCTATGCAACGCAAAGCAGCGCGACAGCGCCCTTTTATAGCGTCTGGCAGTTGGGCTAGACAAATAGCTGAAAAATCGCTGCATATAGCTATAAAATATTGTGTATATAGATATGTATGCATGTATTTACGTACATTGCTCTGGTAGCCATCTTTTTTGTTTGGGGGCTGCCATTTTTATTTGATTTCGCTTGGCGCTCTCTTTTATTATGGTGGCCGGAAATTGTCTTAAGCTTAGCCTGCAAGTATGCAACAGTTTTTTTTTTGTTTTGTTCTATTGCGGCCTAGTATGGCAAGCAAATTAGCAGAGCGCAACTGGTTATGCTATGTTTACACTGGCATTTGCCAAAACTTTGTCACAGTAAAAAAAGTGTTGCACAATGTTGCTAAAACTATGCGTCACAAGTTGTAACTTACAATGTTGTGAAGTAGCAAATTAATCAAAATTAATACAAACATCTGGCAGTATTTCGTTGTGAAGATAATGTGACCAAGGAAAATACTTACATATCCATTAAAGTTTTTGTGAATAGATTTTATTTACTTGTACACTACATCTGTTCTTAACCGAAATTACATAACAATGCTGCCAGTTATTGGAACATAAAAAGCCACAACATTGTCTATTGTGGCCAATATTAAAAAATTGTCTGAAAAGTAAAATAAAAAATATGCGATAGGAGCTTTTGTCAAAATTTTATGCTTTAAGAAAAAGGCATAAACCTGGCTACAAAACAGTATAATGATAATTACAACTTAAATTATTTCTAATGCATTGAATGGTTAAAATGAAGAGGCTAGTCAAGTCAACTAGATGATTGCTATGAAGGTGGCCAAATCTAGACTTTTAATAGATATGCTGTTATATATTGTTGCAGCCATCTAAGCTGATGCATATTTAATATTACAGAAATTTATAAAAATAGCTGTGTTTTTGATTGTATACATTATAGGTATATATTAGAAAAAAAAAAGATTTTAATTCACAAAAATTTCTTCTCAACGTAACACTCCTAGTGCAACTCAATTGCGCCTTGCTGTGACGCAGTGTAAACCTAGCATTAAGCTGGGAACTGCCAGTTTTGCTGCCTGGGCCATAATTTTATTGCAATTTAATAGCAACCTTAGCATCTATGACAGTCTAGATAACAAAACGCATTATCAAAATCATAAATGTTTTGGAACTTTTTTATTTTTTTTGTTTTTTTTTTTCCTTTGCTACGCATTGCTTTCAAACCACTTAACGTAAATGATGTTGATATTTCGCATGATGATGTTGTTGCTGGGATGAGAAGACAGCCCGGCGAGTAGGGGGTTTGTAGCGTTGGATGCCTCGGAACTTTTGGGGCAAAACTTTGCGCATAAGTAACACATACACTTGTCTGCCTTTATATGCTTTATATATGTTTGGAATTTCCTCGCTTTTTTTCACTTGGTGCTGCTGCTGCTGCTTCTTCTTCTTCTTTGGCAACTTGTTGTTTTTCTTGCGCTACTTTCGTTTTCGTTTGCTCTATAGCCTAAAAGTAGGCAACAAAAACAACAACAAGTAGCAACAAAAAAAAAAAGCAGCCAAAAGTCGTTGAGCGTTAAAAGCAAAACAAAAATCAACTTTTGCCTAGAACAAGTTAATGTAAAAGTATTTTTATGCTTTGAATGTATAACCAAAAAACAAAAAAAAAAAAATAAACACACAAGAGGGTATAAAAAAAACATTTGCCAAGCCAACAATTTTTTAAGAAAATAAAAACAACGGCGTGTACAAGAACAACAAAAAGAGTATAGTATAGATTTAACAAAAAAAGAAAATCTTGCGGTTGTTGTTAAACAAAATACAAAATACACGAAAGCGCATAAATAAAATCAAACAAAATGCGGCATAGAAAAGTAATATGAAAAAATTATGAAATGGCAGCTGTTTTAGAAAAAGCCGAACTACGCATACCTTAAAAGCTTTTCTTAGATATATTTTATTTTTATTAATAAGATTGAATTAATATTTGAATACCTTTGTCAATTTTGAAATTCGTAAAAATTAAGCTTGAATTTAATGTCCCATGTCCGCTCTAGTTCTTTGGGCTTGCGAATTTTTATACATTGTTTTTTTATGCTGATAAGGATGATGTTTACATAAATTTTCTTTATATAATATATATTCTTTGCATGTTTATTATTTATTAATTTGCGTTCAACGTAAAGTTTTTGCCTTAAGGCCCATACGCAGTTTGAAAATTTCCATATGGAAATTATTGCATATTATTTCAGATGGAACCAACAAACCTAGTGAAGTAGTGGCGCCATTTAACGTTAGGCATTTTTAAAATTAAAAGACAACACTGTTTTGTTTTGTTATCTGCGTCCACTTGACAAAAATCTGTAATCGGTATTTTTCATGACTATTTTTTTATATAAAGTTTTTCATTCCGTTCGTAAATTTGGCATGCTGCGTATGGACCTTTAGCAGCTAAGGTCTTCAAAAAAAACATTTCTTTGCTTTAAATCGAATATTTGCTAAAAAGATTTTTTTGTAAAAGCTTATATTTGCTTAGGAGCTTATTTTTGCTTAAGAGCTTATATTTTTGCTTAAAAAAGATTATTTGCTTACAAGCGGTTATTTGCATACAAGCAATTATTTGCTTAAAAGCGATAGCTTGCATTTTTGCGACTTCCAATCGATTATTTGCTTATAAGCGATTATTTGCTTAAAAGCGATAGCTTGCATTTTAGCGACTTCCAATCAATTATTTACATTAAAACTAATAAAAATATAATAATACTTGAACGCTAGTTTTTGTTTATATGTACACTTAAAAAGAATGCAGATCATAGCCTCTTGGCTTTTTCCGTCTCTATGCTATTTTTAATTTAATACAATAGCTTGGAAAAAAAGGTTTATTTATTTATAACTGAAAGATTTGTTAAAATCCTAACAAACTTTAGTTTGTTATGCATATTTTACTTGCCAAAATCACTTGCGCTTATATAAAATCACTTTAACAAATATTTATAGCACTAAGTACAATACACTTGAATAATCCTAAACCGCTTAGATGTGGGGCAAATGCAGTGCGGTGGGCTTTGGATATAACCCAAAATGTCAGAGTTTTATAAAAATGTTGAGCATATTCCATTATTTGTTTTAAGTATCAAATCTCAATGAGATTAATGCAAAAAAGTATTTTCGAAAACTGTTAGTTATTTTTATAAAAAACGAGAGACTGTATGCTATGCTAAAAATCACTTTACCAGAAATCTTATAAAAATTCAACTCCTTGCTTTATACAAAGTAAAAATTTTCATCACTGATTTCAGTATCTCAGCAACTTAGAGAACTACCTGTGCGTGTTGCATACTTCCTGACATATCAATAACTTTCGCTAGCTATAGAGTATAAAAACAAGCGTAAAGCAACCAAAAGCAAGCCGCCGCTACACATCATCAGCGTGGTTTGTTTTAAAGGTTGGGCACAAGCTGCGAATGCTATGGGTCTGTGTCAGGGTGCAGGGTGCAGGGTGCAGACCCCGCACATTATCGTCATCGTCATGGATCAGACTCTCAGCCTGATGGCGTGCTGTAATTCTGTTAAAGGCATGCGGCGGCTAGGCAACCACTCATAAGGTTGTGTGGGAGTGTATCTATGTGTGTGTGTGTGTGTGTGTGTGTGTGCGTGTGTATATGCACAACCTGCCAGGCTGTCGGTTTCAGCAAGATAAATGTCTATTTAAATTGTCCTTGTTTCGCTATATGCTTTTGTGCGTGGTTCTAGGGCTCCATGACAGACTACGCTCCCTGCGCTCCACCCACATAATTCTCAGATCCGTTGTCTAGCGGCACGCCGCTCAACGCTCGCTCTTCTAGTTAAATCTTTATTGTTATCATAATTTGCTTTTATCCATGCTCAGCTTGTCGCAAGTGCTCTGTCTCTTGTACTGGGTTGTTGGTTGGTTGCTCTTACCTAGCCTGACGACCCATTACACTGCTTGCCTCTGCCTTGTACCGTGTATTTTATCATAATTGTTTTTGTGCATTTTTTCATCATTTCATAGCTGCCCCCTCTGTTGTTTTTTTTTTTATTAAAAAAAAAAAAAGATTGGCAGCGCTCTGGAAAACTGCGAAAAGTGGGTAGAAACAGTAATCTCAGGTCTTTGTCATGGGCATTGTCAACACGCGGTCTAGTGTTTGCTTTGCCGGAAAATCAATACAAAATTGATAATTGAGATTTCTCAAACGAGATTTGTGGGCTGGGTATGTCTTTTATATCATTTTTCACGTGCATAAACAATGCGTATTAAAATTATAAATAGGCTGGATGACAACAAAATTGTAATTATTTTGTAATTGATAGCGCTTGCGAGGGAGATACCGACGCAAAGGTAGAGTCAAAATATCTAGTACGTTGTCATTTCTAATTTGGAAACAGTAAAACGTCAATATGGCAAAGGTCAGCAAAACTCTCAGATTTTTTTGTACCACTTTGAGATTTTTTCAACTTTGTTGAGAAATTTTTTGACTACTTGCGGAAATTAAAAAGTTGCACGCTTTTATTTTTAAAAATATTGTTTCTAGCAACTAGCTGTCAAAGTAAAAAGACCCTACTTTGCTTTAAAATAAAATCTTTTATATTTTAAGAATACATCAAATTTGTTAGTCTTGCTTTTCTAGGAATTCTTTGTAAGCTTAAACATCATAAACAGAAACATCAAATAATTTTTGCTCAATTATATAAATTTAATTGCCTTAAATAAGTATTTATAGCACTTTTCAGCTTTTCTTTTTATGGATACCCATTTATATTTAAAATCACACACATTTTATTTATAGCTTACACATGCCGCTTAAGCATAAAATCATCTGCTCATTTATCAATTACTTATATATCTTATTATGATGATAATTATTTTAATTTGCTTCATTGAAATCTTAGAGTTTATAGTAATTGTTGTAAGAAAAAAATCACGCCAAATGAAAACCAGTAACAATTTGTATTTGATATTGTGTAACCTAGTATATATCCACAAAATTGTTGTAATTGAATATGTCTGTTATAATTTAAGATATGCCACAAATTATGCAAATGATTTAATCAAATATCTTTCTATTTATTTTTATTGCAGGTAAGGATCGATGAACAATTTATATATAAATTGAATTATTTGGTAAGCTTTTTATAAACTCATTTACAAGCTGAATTTAAAAGACTTACAAAGAAATGCATAAAGTTAGCCAGTAAAAGGTGCAAAGTTTTGTAGAAACGAAAACTTTTTCTTATTATCATTGAAATTTATATCACTCAATCAAGCGCGCAAAACAATTCAATTTGTCGCATAAAACTAACGTTAAAGTTTTGACCCTTTTTTTTTGTTGTGTTGGCGGGGTCATAAAAAGCGCTTACTTTTGGACTCTTGCAGCATATACTTATATATATAAAAAAAAAAAACAACAGCAAACAAATGCTAACAATTGTACGCCATAATTGAATTTTAAATAAACTTGCAGTGGGACCGAAAAGCTTTAGTTGAAGCAAATAGAGTGCGAGCGAGCTAAAGTGTACACAGAGAGAAAAAGCACACACTCAATTTTTTTGATGTGATAACTTCTATTAAAAAGATATAACATGACAGAACCGCAAAGTTGTCACGTTCCGTATGAAACCTGATCGTGTAAGCGAGAGAGCGGAACAAGCTATTACATGCACACTGACACTTGTATGTATAGCTTGAGTGTGCAAGCGAGAGCGCGGAACAAGCTATTACATGCACACTGACACTTGCATGTTTGTATGTATGCACATATAGTTTAAAAACTGGACATAGTGTTGTGTTTGTTCTGTATATTGCAATCGCTCTCTATCTAACATCGACAGCGCAGTCAACTTTATTTCTCTGGTTGTAGATGCTGCTGCTGCTCGTTGTGCATCGCAGAATTTTATAATTTTCTGAAATATTTAAAGTCTTAAAAGACGTCGCAGAATTTTATAATTTTCTGAAATATTTAAAGTCTCAAAAGTGTTTTAAATTGTATTAGAAAAACTACATTTAGCCTAAAATTTGTGCTGTGCTTAATGTAACAAACAAAAAATCCTTGTCTTAATGTATGAAAGTATGCGTAAACCGACTTTACAGACAAGGATTTTTTTAAGTATTTGTTGCTTATGCTGAGTCTACTTACAGCATAAAGTACATTCCGATTTATATTCAAGTTCGAAGTTGCTAAAAACGAGATTGTTTCGGATTACAATTTATGAGAATTTTTCGTGCTCTATTATTTGTAAAATATGAAGAAATTTTTTTAACAGTACATTCCGATCTAATTTTAAGTTCAATTTTGCTTAAAGGCCCATACGCAGTTCGAAAATTTTCGCACGGAATCCCAAATTCGATATCCCAAATGGCCTTTTTTTTTTATATGAAGTTTTGTCATTCCGTGTAAGATTTTTCGAACTGCGTATGGGCCTTAAAACAAAATTTTTTCAGTCTAGCATTTATAAGAATTTTTCGTTCTTTATAATGCTAAAATATGAGCAAAATTCGTTTGATCCCAACAAGAACACTAAACATTTTTCAATATTCTCAAATTTAGAATTTCTACAAAAAAATGCTCTTGAAATATGAATTTAACGCTCAACAATAGAAAAATCGCTCTAGGCGTATTTTTGACACCTTATATTCTTTTTTAAAGGGGTCTATCCCATTTGGAATATTTTTTTTATAAGAAGTTTTGTCATTCCGTGCGAAATATTTCTTACTGCGTATAGGCCTTAAGCGTGAAATCCCTGAGCTTGTGGTATTCCGTTTTTTTTTCTCAGTGTATGTACATATCTACTTATAATGAGTATATGTTTATGGTTTCCCACTAAACCAAAAATTGAAGCAAATGGATTTATTATTATTTTATTGGGAAATGTATTACGAGATTCCTTAGAATCCCAAATTTATTACATAATTTTTTAAAATTATCTGATATTTTTTGATTTTTAGATACAAATTGGATACATTTTTTCAAAAACACATTTATTTAATCCAATCCAATCCAAGAAGTAATCTATCTCAAGGTCAGTTTTGTCCCTTTTCTAAGTCGGTCTACTTGTTTTGTGTTGCCTTTTGTGTGGTTCGTCTGGGATCGTATTTTCCTCTTGACTGGATTTTCATCTAAGAGCCCTTTCGTCTGCCTAATATTTCATAACATTAGGTCAAAAAATATGAGTTAAACTTTAATTTTTTTTGAATATATGAAAAATTTAAATTTATGCTATTTTTTACTACTGGATTGTTTTCAAAGCCATAACTTTTCCTTGATTCAGCATTTTTAAATACAAAATAAGTAAAGTTTTTTTAAGACCCATAAGTACTAAAAAATTAAAGTTCACTTTTTCAGTGCTGTTTTTCTCTCTGTGTACACGTGTACTTATGTTTTGAACTTGTCTACATTTTAAGTGTAAATAAATTTCATCGAATTTCTTGCAGTCATTCGCTCTCGCTCACACATTATTTGCTCTCTCTCTCTCTCACACACTCACTCTAAGCATTTTGTTTGTATGCGTAAGTGTGTATGTGTGTGTGTGTGTTTGACTAGCGGCGCCATAAAGTATGCAATTTTATTTCGTTGCGACCAACATACTTACCTGTGCAACACTGGACTTGTCTGGCGCTTGTGCTGCCTTCCGGTTTGCTTTTATTTGCTGCTTTAATGCCATAAAATATTTAAGTTTACATTTCTTACACACAAGAAGCAACTTAACCTGGCAACTGCTTGGCACATGTCTGCCTGTAACTTGATTTCCTGCACTTGCAGCTAGCTGCCACAGAGCTTTTACACCAAAGTACTTGCAACAATGGATATAAGGGAACCTGGTCAGTGATAGGTCAGCGACTAAGCTTGGTTTAAGATGCTCTGCAAATGGCTCGGACTGTTGGTTTTGCCATTTTTATAACAAGATTTTCAGCCAGGATTTTGCCGGTCAACACGCCTTGCCACTTTACACTTGCCAACATATAGACTATATATTATATAAAGCAAGCATGCTAGCTTTAATATTTGCTTTACCATTGTCGTCAGTGGTCACATGTGTGTGTGTGTGCAGCTTGTTGGCCTGGCTATTTGTAGAGCACTTGGTGCGAGTCACTCTTCCGACTGTGATTACCCACAATTTCATTTTTGCCAGCAAATATAATTAACTATATATATTTACTTGTGTTGCTGTGTGAGTGTGCGTGTGTGCGTGTGTCTAGTGCATTTTATTTTTAAGTTCAATAAGTGAACTGCACAGCAGCCATTAGGTAATTAATTTAACACTTGGCATGCCAACTCCAGCTCAATCCAAATTGCCAAATAGACTGGCAAAGATTTTTACTTATTTAATTTGTTTTAACTCGTTTGGAGCAATTCAATCAGTGAAGACAAGAAAGCAAAAGTTTTGTTGGTTTGTTTAGCCAAAGTTTTTATACCCTTTAGTGGCATAGTTTATTTGGTCTTTTATAATACAAAATGGCAGCTTGATAGAAAATGGATGCTTCGTATATACTTTATTTTGACCACTCGGATCAAGCCTGAGTATGATCAATTTATACTGAAGTTATGACATAATAATGAATCTCAGTAGAATACTTAGCATCTTTGGATTGGATTTTTTTTATCTAATGAAACCAAACTTTAGAGAATTTCTTAAAGCAAAGTGCTGCTACTATCTTTTGAATGCATGTAATCCCAAAAGGGATTTCCACTCACTGCCCTCTAAAGAGCAAAGAGTCATTAATGCCATTTGCGGCACATTTAGGTTTTGACCTGACCCAAACCCATTGAGCTGAACCACAGACGGACTTTAACTCATTGCACGTTCTACAAGATAGTTTTTCATTGCCAATTCACTAACCATAAGGTATTCATGTCACTGTGCTCTTTGACAATCTTACATATGCTTGGCATATAGCATGTACTACTTTTATATGAGATGTCCTATCTACTTCTATTAGTACTACATACGACTACTATTTTATGCAGGAATTGCTAACAAGCCATATACAACACAATTCAAAATGCTTCAATGAACTGGTCAAATGTCTAAAAGGCGCTTAAGCTTGAACAGGTGTAACTGTGTGGGTAGCTAGGATGTGTATCTGTGTGTGTGTGTGGGTAAAATCACTGAACCTGCGCAAATTAATGTGCCAAGTAAAAAGGGTAATTTTAGCTGCCATGCCCCACGCTTGATGCCATCAAAGGGAGTTGGCTTTGTTGTTGTTGCCTTTGTTGCTTTTGGCTAATGTTGTTGCTGTTGCTACTTGACATGGAGCGACTCGTCTATTAGATAGCTGGCCAAAAAGGCAAAAGGCCAAGCCAACAGCCAGAAACTTGTTGCTTTCTTTGAAAGAATTTTTTTCTTTTTTTTTTTTTTTGCTTTTTGCTGCTGCCATCAAAATGAAGTCAAGTGTAAATAAAATAGAATTTATTTTTTGCTTTTTTTTTGTGCTGTTGCTTAAAAGGTCCTTATATATACATAGTCAAACCAAAAACTTTGTTGTATGTTGTGCAAAAGCTGCTCTTCACTTGCTCTCTGCTGCTCAAGTAAAAAAAGTCAAGTCTGCTCATTAACAAAAGTGTGTAGCATACTTTTGGGCTGCAGCAGCAAAAAAACAAAGCAAGTTGAGCTTCAGCGACTTTGATGTACTCTTTTAAAGCAAGCTGTATGCAGCTGAAGACTAACGCTTGATTCTCAACAGTCTAAGAAGCAAAAAGTGTCCTTTTTGGTTACTTTTCATTACACAGATGCATAGTCTCATAGCTCTCTCTATATAGCTCCAGGCCAAAAAATTGAACAGTGTGTGTACAGACTTTTAGAACTTATGATGACTCATTGTAAATATGAGTTAGTTAAATTTTTTTTATTATTTTTCTAATTTGCAAAAATATATTTGTTTTGTATAAATTGCAATTTGTTTATTTTAAGCAATAGCTAATTCAGCTTTTTAGCTGGAGATATAGTTTCTTTTAAATTTTTAAGACTCATTGCCACTTTGTACGAGCTAATTTTTGAAATAGTTTCCAAAACTAAGAAGTAATTAAAATGTCTAAATCAGAGATACTGTATAAACTGTCATTTCAAAATTTAAAAGATTTTTTAAAGAAATCGCAAATAAGATTTATGGCTTAAAAATCAAATTGAGAAAAGTTTTATAGATAATGTGCAAGCTAGCATAGAACATATTTTAACTATATACATACATAACATTTGGACTAAATTTAAAAAATATTAAAAATAGTGGAATACAAATTTTTTTTGAAAATACTTATTTATAAATTTTTAATATTATTTAAAAAATTTTAAATTACATTTTTTTTTTGTTGTATTTTTATTTTATAAAGCAAATAATCAAAGATATTTAAATTTTTTATAAATTGCAGTTTTATTTATTTGTATATTAAAGTTTTACCGGTATTTTTTAAAATTAAGAATCAAGCCAAGATCTGCAGTGTGTTTCAATACCTTTCCAGCAACGCTCAAAATATTCTTGAAGCATCAATATAAAGAATCCACGAAATAAAAATTGCTTTTTACAATGGTTTTCAACTAGATTTTCGATAATTTTCATTTTTAAAAAATGGAAACATTTTTTTTTATTTGCTTCTTATATTCGAGCTGATTCTGCTTTTTTTGTCGTTAATTCAAGGCCCAATCTATAGGCCCGAGAGCCACGAAAAACAAAGCTCAGAGCACCAACATTCTTGTTACATACATTATGGCGAACTAAATATACCCTTCTACTCTATAAATAAAAAGTATTAAAAAAAAAAAAAGCAATGACTAGAGCAGTTTTCTTTAAGACTTTTTTGTAGAGCTTACAAAGGGCAAGAAAATTTCTTTATAAATAAAAAATATGAAATAAAGAGAACGAGATAGATGCGGTTGACTGGCTGCCGCTGCCACGCGCTCTCTCTCTCTCTCTGCTGACGCCGCAGTCGACGTCTGTTGCGCCTTTGGCATTAAACTCATTAACGGTAATTGCAACCTTTTTCTTGACTATTGCTGCTACTGTTGCTTTTGTTGTTGCACCTGCACACAGATACTGACACGAAGCAGCGAAAGAAGAAGTACCGCGGCAAACACACACACAATTTAAAAACGCCATTTTGTTAATTAATTTTCTCATGTGCCGCTGTCGGCGTCCACTGCTGACGTCGCAGTCGCCGTGCTGCTTGTGCGCTCCGCAACAACACCAACAACAACATCAACAAATAATGTGTCAAAGTCTCGTTAGCGCCGACATTAGTCGATTTGGATTTGGAATATGTTGTCAATCACATTTTCTAGACTGCTGGCAGTGCCCTTCACCTCCACTGTTCCCCCACTTTTACCTTTTTTCACATACAAAAAAAAAATGGGTTTACTTTTCGCTTTTGACTTTTGGCGCTTTTCAATTATCAGCCAGCTGCAGCATCAGCAACAGTCCCGCCCTCTCAGTTGGGAGTAAAGCTCTGGAACCTGTTTTTTTTTTTTTTTTTCTATCTAGCACCCTGTAGCTGACACTGATTGTCGTTGCTGCCGGGTTGCTGCTACTGCTGTGTTCTTTGTACGCATTTGCCTAGAGTTCACATTACCGCTAAAATGGGACGTGTATAATTTGTCTGGCGGCCAAATCTTCTATTATCAGTTTGTCGATGGGTAGAAAAAGGGAAAAAAATTTAGACTTTTGTGAATACGAAATGTTAATGCACTTGCGACTACGATTTTTTGAGTTATTTCTTATTTGATAGAAACGAAGTTTCTTAACGTAGCTTGTAGGCAGTGTAAAAGGATACAAAAAGTGTCACGTAACGAAATGAATTGTCAAGACAATTTTTTATTTTATTAAAATTTTTTTTATCGTGTACACACGAATCCTGACTTTTTAAGTGATTTTCATTTTAAATTTTAAAATTTGCGATTTCTCTTCCGGCTTGCAATCCTGCTCTGAGCCTCAGCTTTGTAAGTACTATAATATGAGTCTCCACCGGCCAAAATCAGCGCTATAGCATCGTACCTTTTTATGTATAATGAATATCCTTAACAAAATATAAATATAATGATTCTGCCAAAATAATCAAAAATGTCATCCCAAGCAACATATTTACCATTTATATAATTGCTTACTTACTTTAAGACTAGAGACATAGTCTGATAAGTCGTTTTAAATTCAATGCCGCTTGGAACACTTATTTTAACTACACTTACTATGGCTACAACAAACCTACTGTCGTACATACCAAATGCCACATCAAAGCTATAATACTCTACAGTAGAGCAAAGTATCTTAAAGCAAATGCTGTTGCAGGTATTCGCATTGCTTGCGGCTCTTAAATGAATTTCACAGAAAAGTCTAAAAGCCAAAAAGAAAGCAAAGACGCTGAAAGCAGCTTAGGGCGGCATTTGGCAATAGAGCGCGCTCGGGTTCTAGGACGAAAGAGGTCCCCAACTCTATCTGTGCCCCAAAATACTCATGATTTATCAGCGCCCAAAGTTCTAAGTATATGTATGTATGCGTGTATATGTGTGTGTGTGTGTTTTTAACGTGTGTCAAGCCATGAACCCTAATCAACATGTTCATCAAGGCAACTCTGGACTAAGGCCTGGCATTCATGACACCCTAGGGCGCGCTCGCGAGTGCTCAAAAAAGTTGACACCCCTTTTTTTATGCTCTTATAGGTCGCAGTTGTTGTTGTTTTTGTTGCTGCTGGTCAGTTGGTCAACACCAAACAAAAAGAAAATGTGGAAAAAAAAACTTGAAATATTTTTCATTGTTGCTGTAATCAAGTTAATTGTAAGCTTAGCAAAGAGCGTGCACACAAAGAGAGACAGCGAGAGAGAGTGAGAGTAAGAGTTTAAATGAGAGCTGGCGAGCGAACTGAGCATTTGCGTGTAATTATGAGTAATTGCTATTAATATAATAAAGCAGTCTGTGGCTGGTACAGGTACAGGGACATGCATGCATAGCGCCTAAAAGCACGCAATGAAAATATAAAAAATTGTGTAGGGGGAAAGAAAAATATCAACGACAGAAGAAATATGCACAAAATACATTTGATTATAATCAACGTTAAAAAAAAAAAAAAAAAAAAAAAAAATAAAAATGTGATACAGTTAGGGTGGTATACGACAGTGGTACACCCTAAAATTTTATATGAAATCTAAACGTTCACATGAGTTCTTCTATTAGTTATTATTCTAGTTCCAAAATGCCCATATCTTTTTAGGATTTGACCCATTCTTCATAATGGCCACATACAGCTCTAATTGTTAAATATTATTAAAATTTAAAATTTAGGTCATCTTTTGATGCCACTAGTACTTCTGGTCACCGAGATATAGGCGTTCGTGGGAACAAAAGGGCATGGCTCAACTGCAAAAAACTTATGATCCACCACGTCTACTTCCGCCTGCCACTTTAATTGCGAAATTCTATAATACCCTTGACTCGATGAGATGCAGGGTATAACAAGAAGGCCAAAACCCACAAGCAACCACTAACAACAACAAAAACTCACTAAAATTGATATTAATTTTTTTTGCTATGCTTTAAGTGGAATGTCCATAAAAAAAAAAGACGGCGAAGCAGAAAACGCAAAATAGAACAAAGCACATAATTTTTATGAGCCATCTTTGAGGCGCCTTATTACAGCCGCCTTTGCGGCTGCCACGCCTACACTGACTACACTTGGTATATGTTTTTGTGACTGCCTCTCGTTTATGTCTCTCTTTTTTTTTTTGGTATTAATTTTTGCTATTTAATGTTCGTTAGTGTCCGTCCGTTTAGCTACAAAAAAAAAAAAAGAGAATATCAAATTAATTAGTGCCGCTTTGTTGTCGTCATGTGCCCCAACAGCAACAACAACAACAATAATGGCAACAACAACAGGGACAGTTTAGATAAATTAAAATCCTATTTGTTACAACGCTTTGGGCATTTTTATAGAAGCAGCTGGTCAGTTGCGGGCCAGTATATGACAGGGAGAGGCTGCCTAAAAGAGAGAAAAATTGTAGCAACAAAAAGTTGCAAAAAAAAAAAAAGCTAGAGGCTAACAAATGCTAGAGGTAATAAATGTTCACATTGCCACAAATCAAGTTAGGCAGCTCAAGATATGTCAAAGGTCGCAATTAGCTACAGTAAAAGACAAATAGAGTAGTAAAGAGAGAAAATTTCACCTAAGTAATAAAGAGATCTTGTTAGACGTAATACAGTTGAGCAAGTTGTTATTGGATAGAGAGCAGAAGGCAAGAAGCAAGAGGATTTTGTAAGCCAAACAAAAGCTGCATGTCATGAGAATGCTTTGTTTTGTATCTTTAAATGCCAATTTATGTTCTATTCCAGCTTTGGACTAGTTTATTTGGTTTCAATTCAGAATTCTGAGTAATGTTATAACAATTCTAGCTTTATTTTTATTTTTCTTAAATTTTATCGTCTACGTGCGCAGTTTAATATGTCAGTTACTTTTTGAATAAATGATATTTCTTTCGTTTGATAAGGTTTTTAGATCTCTATATAATCTCATTTTAGCTCGATGCTTTTTGTGCAACGTTTGTTAAATTAATTTTTCCAAATAATAGACGCTTAAAATATACGCCTTTTTGATTCGATCGAAATTTATATATTTAAAGGGTACAAAAATGTTTAGTTAAGCTTAAGTATGAAAAACTAGCTATGTACTAAGCGGCATCTCTAACACGAAGTGTGAACTTTTTCATGATATGTGCTGACTGACATGAACAGATCAGCGATCAGGATTTACAATAACAAATTTGGAAAAAGAAAGTGTAAATAAAAATAGAAGATTATATTAGGAAAAATTCGAAAGAGCACTATTGACCAAGAATCAAGATAGTAAAAGTGACAGAGGACGAAAGAGATAACATCTATTATTTGTGTTCTGTGCAACATCTTAGTCTTTCAATTCGATATCCGTTTCGCTGTTAATTTGAACAAACCGTATAATATAAAGTTTTAACATTACAAAACTTTTAGTTAATCTGTGTTTGAACAAAGTTAATAACTTTTAAGTAGCTTCCTTAAAGACTCTGAATATTTGATATAAACCCATTCTAAAAAAAAATCAGTCAAAGCCTGTCAAAATATTTGAACAGCACATATTGTACATAACTCGTAAAAAAACCAAGCATTGTAATCTATAATTATCACTCAAGCAACTCAATTAAGTTGTAGTGTCCTGCCCTCAATATCATGCCAGCCATTTTCAACTGTCAGAAGGACTCTAATGAACGGCCATGTTCATGTAAATACACATATAACAAAATTTCGGCTTTGTCTGCGCCCCATTAAAGAACGCGTCCAGCTTTTGTAGCTGTAGTTGTTGTACATGCCCCCAGGACATGTAGCAGCAACTTTGTTAGTCCTGTTGTTGCGGTTGCTTGAGTTTTGCCTAAACGCTTCAATGAGTTAATTATATTTTTCGTAATTGTCTCTAAATCACAAACCAAGACATAATTAGATTTCCACACACAAACATACATAGATACATAGAAAGGAGTGCGCACAAAAGTATGCAACACCATTGTTGTTTGTTTGTTGCTTTGGCTTCTTTGTGTGTAACTGGTAGGGGTAGTTGGGTATTTAATGTAAATAGTTGAGCGAACCAAGCTGTCTAACTTGCCGCCCCCTGGGCCCCTTTTTATAAGCAGACAATGCATACAGTGTGCCAACTGGGCTATAAAAACGTAACAAAAATCCGTCTTTTGTTTCAAGTTTTCTTGTACTCGTCGTTATTGTTGTTGTTGTGGCTGCGAGGGCTGCTTAATAATATTTTTAACTGCTGCAACGGCACGCGGCATTGAAATCAAAAGAAAGCAACACTTTCTGTGAAAAAACTGAATGGAAACTATTTCAATGCATAAAACTTTGAAATAACAAAAAGTAATGCCAAAATACAACAAACAGCAGAACAACTGCAACTTTAACACGCAGGACAAACTTTTTAAGTGTTTATTTCAATTATTGTTTGTGTCTACAAGTATTAGTGTGTTACTCAGTATGTGTGTGTGTGTGTGCCAATGTGATTTTGGCTAAGAGAGCGTAAGATCTAGAGTAGATGAGTTCTCGCGGGAGGGCAACTTAAGTTTCCGCATTTTGTGCGGCAAAGGCAACCACCGAAAACAACAGCAAACAATAACAAAAACTAGTTAAGAAATGCGAAAGTTTTTCGCGTGAAACTTGGAGCGATTTGTTCTTTGTTTGCGTTTCTACAGAAAAACAGCGCTAAAACGAACTTCGAGGTAATTCTGTGGAAATTTGATTTAAGTAACACGGATTGTTGGCGGCTGTTTTTGTTTTTTATTTTTTTTTTAAGTTTAAATAAAATTCGTTTTTAAAAATGGCTGCGCAATCAAAGCTTGATGCAAAATTGTATGCTTTAATTTATCAAAATTAAAAAAATTTTGAAAAGCTTCAGTTTTGAAGTGGCAACAATAACTATGAGCATTTAATCCTAGTGAAGTCGAAATTTTTTAATCTCAACAACATAAATGCTGGAAATCACTTTCTTTAATATTTTATGAAAATTATAAAGTTATAAGTTAGGAATCTTAAATAAAAAAATTATGCACATACCAATTAAACGAATATTTAGGCTTATATTAATAAATATATAAGGTTCCTAAACTTAGAAGTTTAGCTGTGAACTATAAGAATTAAAGCGCAGTAGGGCTTATATTTTTAAATTTAAACTTTCTAATATCCATTATATAAAAATTATAGAGTTTTATTAGAGTGATGAAGCAAGAAATATAAATATATTTATGCAATCTTTAAACGGTAACAATTAGACGAATTCCAAAATAAAAAGATGGCGTACGTTAAAGTCGGGCGCAGACGACTTTGGGATACCCTATACCACTGCTTGCAATAAAATCCGGTAAATTGCTTAAGAACACCAAAAGACATTTAATTGCCAAATTAGGTTACGATACCTTCATAAACAACCAAAAACAGACGAATTTTTAATCAAAAACTTTTTTTCGACCGATCGGCCCTATGCGAGCTTTATGATATAGTCAACCGATTTTGATCAAATTTGGTTCAGTGCTGGGTAACCCTAAAAAACTTCCAAATGCCGAATTTGGTTACGATATCTTCATAAACAAACGAAGCACAACAAATTTTGCACAAAAAACGGTTTTTTGATCGATCGGCGCTACGGGAGCTATATGATATAGTAAACCGACTTGGATCAAATTTGGTACAGTGCTTGAGAACTATAAAAAACTCGCGAATGCCAAATTTGGTTACGATATCTTCATAAACAAACAAAATACATCGAATGTTATTTAAAAAAAAATGTTTTGGCCGATTGGTCCTATGGGAGCTATATGATATAGTCAAGCGATTTTGATCAAAGCTCCGAATCATCATGATCAAACTTCCGAATACAAAATTTGGTTACGATATCTTTTTAAACAACCGAATTATCCATCTAAAACTTTTGGTTTTTTTTCGAGGTCCTCTGAAACACCCCTATGGGAGCTATATAAAGTAACTCCGATATCGAAAAAATAAAATAAACTTGTCTCCTATGGAATAATAAGGGATCTTATCTGAAAGTTTGGTTGTTCTAGCTCTTACCATCTCTGAGATCTAGGCGTTCATATGGACAGACTGACAGACGGACATGGGTATATCGACTTCTCTAGTCACCCTAATCATAATTAAGGTAACTTTGGGGGGTCTCTGACGTTTCCTTCTGTATGTTACATACATTTTCGGCTTGCACAAACTTAATATACCCTTTGTACCATACGGTACAGGGTATAAAAAGCAATGCATAAAAACAGAAAATTAAAAGCATAGTTTTACCTAAAGTTAACTTAATAAAGTATCATTTAAAAAATTTCAAGTTTATTTTTCTGCTTTTAAAAGGCTTTTTTATTTAAAGAAAATTTATAAATTTACATTTTATAAAAAATAATGTTTTTAAAATGGTTTCCTACTAACTGTCTTGACAATTTAATCTGGTCAACATATTCGCAAAAGATGACTAAAATTATGACTAAAGAACATATGTATGGCATACTCGTTTACTAGGATATATATGTACATACTTACACTCTATACATATTATTTAGATTTTAATTAAAAATTGGCTTCTCATATTAGTATTGCCTTAGAGCTAAAAAAATCTGCTTGATACACAGATTCTTTCCTTATATTTTTAATTGTTTTTTTTTTTTACAAATGCCTGAAGACAGTACATTAATTGATGTGACAAATTTTGATAAAAATAATACAAAGCTGCCAACATAGCTGACAAACTGTCTTTCTTATTTAGCAAATTTTATTTAATTTTTTGTTATTTTATATTTAAACGCATAAAGCTTTTGACTGCATTTTATAGTACGTGTCGTTGATATGCGACACTTCACTGTAGCATTTTCTTGACAGTCTAACTTGCTTTGTTTGATGACTTTGCTACTGCAATGACTGCTGACTGCCTTTGTTTTCATTTTCATTCACGTGAATTTTACTCAATTCATTTTTGGTTGTTTTGTTTCTTGTTTCCTATTGTTGCTGTTGTTCTTGTTGTTGTGCTGCCACTAAAAAGCTTAACGAGAAAAGCAGGCAACAAAAAAACAATGCAACTTAATGGCAACTGCAACAACTACAACTTCAATAGTCAGCACTGAGCTGTTGCACTTCAACAGAAGTTGGCATGACCTGAAAAGAGAGCGCAGGAAGAACTCTCTTACACACACACACACAAACAGCTGCGTGCCTTCACACATTGACGCCTTAATATAATTTAATTTTCGCCTTTTGTTGCTGCATTTGTTTTGTTTCACATTTATTTTGCTTTTTTCTTTTGTTTTTGTTAGTTTGTTTTGTTTGGCTTGGCGCGCAAACTAAAACTAATGTTGACGCGCTTGGGCAGTCACTCAACTTGCTGGCTCTCTCTAGGGTGAGAGAGAGAGAGAGAGAGTGGCCGCTAGGTAGCCCATAAATCGTGCGCCCCTTTTTTGCTACTTTTCTGCTATTCTACTATGCTTTTATATATTTTTGTTGTGTTGCCGCAACATTGTTGCCGCCTGTAAGAGTTGACAACGCGACGTATGAGCGATTTTCTTGCACGCCATGCGAACTTTTCAAGCTGCTTACCACACAGCAACAACAACAAGAAGAACAACAACGTGAGTGCAAACAACAAAAGTCGTCAACGACGTCGTCGTCTCCGCTTTGTTTGTGACCCTTTTGCCGCTCCACACCGCTCCCGCTTTGTTCTTCACTACTGCTTTCACTCACAGTCTGTGTTTGTGTTTAGTTTTGCGTGTCGCCATATTGTTTGCTTTATATCACACACACACACACACAGCAGTTACACGTGGTTTTATATGCGACGACTGCCACACATATATTTTACTCGCAGGTAATTGCGGTTTTTATTTCACAGCCAAGCAAAAATAATAATAGGGGCAGGTAAAATACAGGGAAACATATGCGAGGGCATTTTTATAAGTCAGTCACTTTTGGAGTACATATATATAAAAAATAAAGTGTACAAAATTTCGCAGCATTGAGTCGAGCAACTTTTCTTAGCCTTTTGAATTAATAAAATATCTAAACGATGAAAAAATTGCCTTGTAATAAATAGTTGGAATACTTCGCATTTGCTTGAAACAAGATTGTCACTTTTGAATTTATAAGAATTTTTTCTTCTCTAATTTCCTTAAATTAAAAATTTGTCAGTATTTATTCTTAAATTAAGAATTTGACAGTATTTATTCTTAATTTAAGAAAACTCAGCATTAAGACATAACATTTTTTAAATGATTTCTTCAGGTGGTTTTTGAATTTTTTTCCACAATCTTGTATATTATAATCCTATCATTGTAAATTTTTTGAAGTCATATAATATTATAATTAAGTAGAAAACTCTTAAAGTTATTATATTAGAATTCTCGTAGACTATGGTAAATGAAAACCGTGAAATAAATTGAATTGAATTGAAATGCTCTTTGAAAGCACTTAAAATCGTTCTAAACACTCTCAAATTAAGAGTTTCTGTCTATAAGAAACTCGTTTGAAATAAGAATTTTTTTGTAAGTAACACTAGCTTACAAATTCACTCGATGAGTGAACCTTGAAGATTAAGAGTATTTTTAGGGTAATTTTGGGTCAAGAAACACGAAAATTACAGAGAGAGAGAGAGATGAGATTTTTTCGAGAAACATGCTTTTGGGTACTATTTTCAATTATTCGTGAATGTCTCGTGAACAAATTGTTTTACCGACATAAAATGACATTAAAACAGACGGAGGGTATTGATGTGGCCATTACGGTGATATATGATATGTGAAGATTAAGTCAAAATTATTGAAGTTACAAGCAACCAAAGTCGAAAAAAGTGACATATTCAATCATTTTTCAAAATTACAAATTTTTTTTTAAGCTGTGAGCTGAAAGATAAGCCTTTTGCGAACATTTCGAGCCTAAGATCTTCAAAATCGGGTAAGAACTGTAGATGCTATGGAATCATGCTTACTGTGTCCTAGACTTGGAATGATTATGCTCTTTCTCAGAATCTTTCAGTTATACAGTTTTCAAGAAGCCAGCAGCTTTAATATTCCATTGTTACTATTGTAATGAATCAAAACCATTAAAAACGATCTCTTGACGGCATTCTAACTTGGTCATAACGATCAAAATTAAAAAAAAAAAAATCTCTTTCGATATTGCATTTTGCTGCATTAAAAGTTATTTAAAAAATTGCAGACTTTTTAAACTGCCCTCGTCGCTAACGCTTGCCTCATCTTGTTGTCCGCCGGAAGTTGTTGTCAGCTGACGCACAAAAGTATGCAACAGCAAAAACAACAAAGCCAACTTAAAGCTGTTTAAAGCTGCCTATTTACAAGTCTATCGCGGCACTCTTCTACCCTCGCAGCTGGTGTCTTTGTCTAGCCCACAATTCAAGCCAAGCATGTCAAGTGTGCTCAATGAACAAACATGAGCCAGTTGTTTAACGCTAATAAGGCCCAGTACTTGCCAGCATTGTGGTGTAGCTGTGTATATGTGTGTGTGTGTGTGTAATATAAACCCTGTTAACACACTTAACAACAAACAGAGAACAACAACGTGTTCTGACATATGTAAAACTATATTGCATATATATATACATATATATATAAGCGTCGGCGCATAACTTTAATGCTCATTGCTGCTGGCGTTGTGCCAAATTTAAATAAACTGGGTCGACAGTAGAGCTCACCCAACACACTACTTAATGGTTAAAGGATAGGGGTTTTTGGCTACAAGGACCACTATTGTGGCTGAAACAAAGTGAACAAAATGTATGTGACTGACTGAATCAAATGATATGAAAGACTTTGTGTTTGGGGAGATGGGTTTGTTGCGGGATAGCTCGCGGTAGGGGTGGCTCCCGCCTCTACAACGCTTTTAATTACACAAAAGCCAAATGCACTGACATAACTTATATGCCCAGTGGCGGCTAATGGTATCGTATTAGCTGGCTGAATAAGGTTTTGCCAAAAAAACACACATACGGTATGGAAAGTTACAGTGAAGATTAAAAGATTGCTTTTATCTTTTCTTTGATTTTAATCCGCAGCTGTTAAGAAATCCCGAAAAATTCAAAGATTTTGTAAATCAGCTTACTAAACGCTTTAACTTATTATTATTGCTGAATACTAACTGCAATAGCAGCAGTTTTTGAATTTTCCACAATTTGTATATCCACTGTACTAACTTGAATAACATATACATATATACCTTTATATGTCTTGGGCTTGTTTATTAACAATAGTTCATTTGTATGTTGAGCAAACCCAGTCCCAAAAACCCGCATAAGATGTTTATGCTTGCCTCAGCAGAACTTGGCAACCCTTTCACTTTTGTCTGTCTACACGGTGTATACACCGCCACACCCATCTGCCGCCTTGCTCTATCCCTTTCATGCCCCCCTCCCAACCAAGTTTTACTGCATGTGGCTTTTAAATTGCTCGGAAAATGTAGCACCAAAAGTGAAAAGTTGAAAAATGCGTGTGTACATATAAATGTTAATGCAAATCATTAGGGAAATCAAAAATGGCGCGCTCTGCTCTATGCTCTAACTTGTTTGTTGTTGTAGTTGCTGCCAAAGATTTTGGCCTATGCAATTTGCTAGGTTGCTTAACAAACCCACTCGAAATAAACAAAAAAAAAAAAAAGAAAAGGAAAACTTGCTCAAGGCTATTTGTGTAGCTTTTATTTGTTGTCAAATTTGCGCAAACGTTTTGCAACGTTTCCGATTGCAACCAGCTAAAAGTCATAGTAGACTCCAAACCCATTCAGGCCACGTTCAAATCATTAGCATAGTAGGCAGCAGCGGATCCCAAAGAGCTCAAAACCAAAAACAAGCGGCGAAATGTAGCAAATCCATTAAGCGCCAACGCTGCTGCGCTCGAGTCCAACACTTCAAACTAAATAGGCCAAGTCAGGGGATAGATGGATGGATGGTTGGATGCTGCCTTATTCACATAGTAGGTGGCATAGCGTCTGCCTTTTGGTAAGCGCTTTCACAACCATTGCTGCCTCCTTAGCCATTTTGTGCTCGTTTTGGGCAACTCTTTAAAGATTTATGAAGCGTCAAATATTTATTGTGCTCGCTTTGAATATAAGGCAGTGAAACACGCAAGCAAAGGCGCAACACGGAATAGACCAGGCCAAAAGCAGCCAGAGAGACGCCATAGCAGCCAGCCGTCTAAGCCTTTGGCTCCGGGTCTGGCTAAGGCTATGGCTATCGCTACGGCTGCGACTCTGGCTCTGGCTCTGACTGTGCCTTGGCCTAATCCTGCTGCTGTACATGAACACGAACACTTTTTGAAATTGCAAAGCGACGCAAATAAATAAAAATATATAAAAAGTAGGCAAGGTACACACATACACACATACGTACAGGCACACCTATACATGCACATAAAAATAAAAATAAAAAGCAAAAAAATAAAAACAAAAACGAAATGAAATGAATGGGCCAGTACAAGGCTAGCTGAGGTAGAGAACGTGAGAGAAAGATGCTGCAAAAAAAAACAAAAAATAAAGCAAAGTAAAGATGCGAAATAAGCAAGAACTTTGAGTTAGTTAGAACGACTAGGAGATACTCTTGTGAGTTTAAGATTTGCAGCTTTTGTGAACGACGGAGTCAACATTTTGAAAAATTATTTTTAATGAAATATGAAATTCCAAGCAATACAACTGTATTTATCTCTTCTTGTAAGTGTGAAGCCGATCTCCAATTATATATCCTTGTTTTAAAAAGAAAAAAATAAATTGGAAGCAAACGAATATTGTAAAACTATGGGATTCTCGTCATTTTGAAATATAAGGCCGAATACTGACTTATTTCAAAAATCTTTAAATCGATTTTTAAAAAAACAAAAATACTTCTACAAGATATTTTTAATAGTAGATTCCTAACCCTGAAATGAAATAACCAAAAAAAACTGGAGATTGAAAGAAAATCTTTCAAGCAATTTTCGAACCTCCAAAAATCCCTAATCAATCTAATCCTAAAAATCGTTCAAGTGAAATTTTAAGCAAAGCTGTCTGAATATTGAATGTTTGAGAACATTTAAAGGGTTTACGCAATCTTTCCAGCGATTAGCAAGCCAACAAAATTCGTAGGTCTGCCATACACATCTATAAGATATTCTTAATTTTTATTTAATCTAGTTTTCTACGATGGTTTTTCGTACTTTTTACCTTTTGATTGAATGAAATTATTAGCATAACCATATAGAGATAACAATCTTAGAAAGTTTTGCATTCGGCCAAATTATTGTTGCTTTTTAAACAAAAAGTGTATTTAATAAAGTTTTGATTGAACTTAAAAGTTAAGCTGTACTTGGAACACTTACAATTAAATTGTTATTTTTCCATCGTTTTTTGTTAGAAAAAAAGCAAACTTGTTTTCTACAGCCAAACTATTGGTTCGTCATACCTCTGCTTAAGCCAGCAAATTGTCTTGATTTTCTAAGAAAAACTAGATTTTCTTTAGCAAAACTGTCTGTTCGCAGTAACTTGGCTAAGATACTTGCTATTTTCTATTTAAAGACAGAAATAGAGTTGCTTAGAGCCAGCATATTTTAAGAGGTTACATACACGCTCACTTAACCAATATACTCTATTTTTGAGAGTATTTAGCTTACAAGAAAGGGCTTAAAAAATCAATGCGACGTTGTTAGGGACCCCTTTTTTTTGCTGCGCCTCTGTCGACTGGCTGCAGCCTTTCGCACTTTCACTCTTTGTTATTATGGTTTTTGTTGTTGTTGTTATTGCTGCTGCATGCCACTTCAACCCTTTCAACAACTAACTGAGACTGCGGCTGAGACGTCGGCAGCGACTTAGTAAGCAGCGCCAGCTCGTCATGAAAAATGTTGTTAAAAATATGAAAAATCTTTGCATGTGTTTATGTTAAGGTAAGCATTTGTGTGCGTGTGTGTGTTCGTGTTGTAGCTGTGTGAGTGCGTGTTTTTGTATTTGTGTGTGTGTGTGTGTTGACTATATTTGGACTGCACGTGTCGAGTTGGGTCGAGCTCAAAAAGTTAAAGGCATTGAAATATGTCAAACATCGTCGAAAGCATTTAATTTGTGCGCTCAGAGCACGGGGCTATATGAAAAATGTTAAGTGTATATGCAAAATGCTTAGCATTTTTTAGGAGAAATACACAAAGACACACAAACACACATACACTAACAAAGTCAAAGAAACCTAAGAAAAAAACAAAAATAAAAATGTTAAAGTTGAGTTGTGACGCGCAACTTGTGACTAATGATGATGATGCATATGTCTATCTAGCATATGCAGAGAGCAGGTAGTACGCACTCGCACTCTATGTGAACTAATGAGGCGCATAAATTTTGAAAAAAAAACAAAAAAAAAAAAAAAAAAATCTCATAGACACACACATGGCACACACACATAGACTGACGCACTCACTCATATGCATATTCAAGTGAAAGTAAAATGTTCATTGAGTCAAGAAAAACAATCTGCAAATTTTATGAGCTGCCATAGAGAGTGAAGACCGTCCAACCCATCACACTATGGAGCCATAGAGCTGTCAGCAGCGCCTAGAAGTAGGCAATATTATATGTCAGAGCCTGCTCGTTTTAGTCCCATGTTGTCAGGCGCCCACTACCCACTACCCTCTACTGTCTACGCATTCAAGCAGTTAGACAATTTAATTAACGCATTTTAGCTGCCGTCTGTTTGTCATTTGTCATGCAAGCAACAACACAAAAATAATGTTGCCTGCTTTTAGGTGCGTTTGGTAGAAACAATTTGCTCTTTGCTTAAAATGCCATTGGGGAGTTGACTTTTCCAGTTGTATCCAGTGTGAAAGTCTTTAAGAGAGAGAGAGAGAGAGAGTACTTAGAATGCCTGAAAAGTGTGGCCATGGTTCGGGCTTGAAGCGGCTGCCACAAACGATGACCCTAACACGCTCCAATTTGCATGTTACGCCCACACGTTGGTCAGTCCAAAGTATTGCCAAAAAAAATGAGTAACTGTCGGAGTAATGAGCGACAGTGGAATGCACTGCAATCGAAAAAAAAAAAAAAACTTATTATTTGCTGAAAATTTTAGATTGATAGAGAAGAAAGTGGAAGAATTTAAGAAAAGTGAGGTACGGCAGAAGGTGAATAAGAAATTTTCACAAAAAAAAAATATGCTTAGTATCAAAGTGTGCAACTAGGTTAAATTTTAAGTGTGACCGTAAATTGCGAAATTCGCTTGAGCTGAATTTGTTGGTCGCTAAGATCTAGGTATTCAATCAGACGTTAGTTAGCCTTACGCGATGAATGATAAGCATTTTGGCATAAGGAACTTGTTGTCTGACCACACCTTTTACATGTTGCCTATATTGCACAAAACTATAACACTCTTGACCCTATGGTTACAGGGTATAAAAATATGAAAAACTTTTGCGCAAAACTACAACTAACCACATTTTGGCCATGTTCAACTCAATTTTCGTTACGTAAACTGCATCATATGCCTGCCGTACACGCTTTGCTTATGTTTTGTTGCCTTTAAGCAAAATCCAGATATATATAGAGAGAGAGAGAGAGAGCGGAGCGTACCAACGCAAGCAATATATATTCCCCAGCCTGAGCGCTGTAGCTCTGCTCAGGCGCTTCAAATTTAATTAAACATGCACACGTGAGCAAATGCAAATAAATAAAAACTTTATGGCCTTTTGCCGTAGCCGTAGCCATAGCCTGACGTCCCGCTTTTTTGCTTTGGTTTTATTTCGTTCTCCCACTCTGGTCACACTGGCAACAGCGGCGTGCGTGCGACTCAACAGTTAGCTGCGGCGGTCATTGCATACATTGCGTCGCAACATTGATGGCCGCCATGTGTGGCATGCTTATAAGTTTTCAAATCAATGTTTGTGTTTTTTTTTTTTGGTCGTTTTTTTGTTATTTATTTTTATTTTTTTCGCCAACAAATGTTTGCCGGCCATTTTGTTGGCGTTGAAAAACTAAAACTACATTTGCAGTTGGCCAAATACTCAGCGATATACAAACATATGCAGTATGACCAACTAGTACAAACTGCCCAGCAACAAAAAAAAAAAGGAGACGACTCACCTCTGTGTAGGATTGTTGTTGTGGGTTTAGGAGCAGCAGCAGCAGCAGCAGCAGCAGCAGCAGCTTTTCGGTTAGTTTGTTTTACCCAACACGTTTGAAATTGAACGGCTTTGTGGCACAGGCCTCTTTTGGTTACGCTAATACAGAGTCCTTTGAGTTTTTAAAAAACTCTGCATAGGTAGCGCTTTAAATTGTATATTTTTTTTAAAATCTAGCTCTTTCGATGTTGTTAACGCTAACACGGACATTGGTCTCATAATAGTTTTTGCAATCTCAATTCGCTAATATGATATACAATTTTCAATCAGATGATAATCCAACGCTTAGATTAGTCGAAATTTCATATATTAAGATGATTTAAGATGCAGTAGAAAGTTTTTCTGTGACCATTGTATATTTTGTGAAAGAATTTTAAGATGGTGCTTGGTTGAGCAATTCTCAATCTCATTAATACGTAAATATTATCTAAAATTTTTAACCGATTGAGATTAGCCGAAAGCTCTAATTTTTTGTAGTTTTTTAAGAGACTGTACCTTTGATGAAAGCAAATTGAAACTTTAATACAAAATCGGAGATAACGCTTAGTTACGCAATTGAACGAGAGTAGAATATCTTAATCAACAGTCGTTATAATAATCTCAACCGGTTTGAAGTACGCTAGAACTTTTGCTTGGGTTATTAATTGAAGGGAAATACTGTAGTTGTAAACACTACAATGACAAATTAAAAAGTAACAAATAAAATTTGTATGCTACCGAGTATGCCATCAGGTACAACTTTCAGTTCGCTTTTTTTATGCTAGAGCGATTTAAATATACTTCCGTATACGAAAAGTCAACAATAAATTGTCTTGCCGCTTCATTTCGTTACGTGACGCTCTTTATGTGTTAACCCGGCGCAGAAAAGTAATAATCGCAAATTTTAAAATTGTAAAAAAAATCTCTTAAGAATCTTAAAATGTTCGAGGCGACTTTAAAATGCACAAGGAAAAAAAAATGCAAAGTCAATTATAATTTGTCACGCCACTACATTTCGTTACGTGACGCTTTTTTTCTATGATAACACAGCAGAGAAAACTAATAATCGCAAATTTTTAAATTGTAAAAATAATCGCTTTAAAATATTAACAACAAAAAATTCCAAGTCAATTAAAAGTTTTCAACATTCTTATTTTCGTTACGTGACGATTTTAGCTGTTGACTATACTTGTTCGGGAACTTTGTTCAAAAAGAACTAGAGGAGTATTGTAATATTATAATTCAAATTTCTAGCTGATCGAAGTACTTAAGTATTTTTGAAGAATGCTCTTCAATTTACAAAGCTATCAAAGCGCCACTGAATCCTCCAGAGTATTTAGCTTGTGGCTACTTAATTTATAAGAATTTTGTTTATATTTACACATATGTATGCGCATATATATATTTGTATGCATTTGTTTTTTATAATTTGACGGGCACTTCAATTCAATGATTTATGCAGCGGCACACAGAATCCCAAAACTGTTGATT
The DNA here is from genome assembly GCA_949987675.1 of Chymomyza fuscimana. Taxonomy (NCBI): domain Eukaryota; kingdom Metazoa; phylum Arthropoda; class Insecta; order Diptera; family Drosophilidae; genus Chymomyza; species Chymomyza fuscimana. Next base: position 114,932,674 of record OX465088.1, read on the forward strand.
TTTAATGGAAATGCACTTAAGGACTTAGGCAAAAGCAGCTTGTTTTAATTTAATGCATACAACGTTTTTTTTTTATTTTTTGGAACTTTTTGCATGTGAAAAAAAAACAAACATATTTTAATTACGCCAGAATGCATGCAACGAAATTTGAATGGAATTTGCATGTTTTATGCGAAAAACATGGCAAAATGTTGTACATTACTTGGAACTCATTTAAGTTGTAACTAAAAAATCCTTAAATGACAAATGTTAAATGTTGTTTCTAATTTGCGAAACAGTGAAAAAAAACTTTTGTATAAAATTTATTAAATATAATATGCAGAGATACCAAAACAAAAAAAAAAAAAGAGAAGAAAAACAATTAAACTTTCTGTGCAATGCTATGAGTTTTATATGTATGCTTTACGCTTGACAAAAGCCAGGAGTAAGCTCAGTCCGGGCGTAAGCAGTCAGCCATGTATGGCTTCTCTACTGAGCTGTACTGGAAAGGACGAAACTGACTGCTGGATTTTTGTTCAAAAACTGCATAATTCATATGCAACAACTGGCAGCAGGACAATCACGGAGCAACTCGCTGTAGAACAGTCCGAAACTGACTCTTAACTCTGCTCGTTGATGTTGTCCTTGTGCATGGCTGGACTTATGTGTATGTATGTGCACACATATTTCATTTAAAATTTACAAGTTAACAATATTAAATATTAACAGTTATTTATGCATTTTTTGGCTTAAATCAAAAATTTACATTGCAAGCCAAAGTTTTGCCCTTTGCCGGCTCTGGCAACCCTTTTTTACTAAAACACTCTCTCGCATACTCCTGCTCTCTTAAACTCTGTGTTGATTTATCAGCTATGACGAAAAGTTGCTTACAAATCTGTCTCTCTGTTGTTGTTGTTGCTCACAGCTTTTCTCATATGCGCATATGCATTTATATTTGTTTTAGTATTTATTTAAGCATTTTATTGTTTATTGTTGTTATTATTATTACGCTTGTTTCATGTTGATTTAAATAATTTGCTTTAGGTTTTTGTAAGACTTTATGCATACACTGAGAAAAAAATATTGCTGAGGATGAGTGTATTGCTTTTTTTATTTAATGCAACGTGTAATAAATATAATTTGGATACGATCAAGGGTAGAGACTATTAAGTATTTAAGCATTTTTTTATAATTAAAATATAGGGTAAAGGCTTGTAAGTTGACACACCATAGCTTTTTTTAGATATATCTCGACATTGAATACACATAGGCGTCGATATAAATATATCGTTGGAAAGAGAAAATAAAGAGCTATAATCCACAATAAGCGAATCATTTGAAATTTATAAAAATAAGCATTTTACAGATAATTTTCAAAAGAGCTTGAAAACGACCACCAAAAAAAAGGCTTGTTGGGACACTTGCAAAAATCGCTGAAAATTTGAGAAAACTGAAATAAAAACGCATGAGTACTAGAATTTATGAAAATTTATAGATTCTAAATTTAACTGAGTATTAAATTGATTTTAAAAAATCAAGAAAAATGTCACTTTCCAGAAAAGTCCAAATTGTGTTTTTTTGTGATTGGTTTTTCTGAATCTGAGGTCCAAGAAACTAAGATAATCTCCAAAAACACCGCGTCTTCAGAGGCAGCTATAAAAACTGGATTGTCCAAAAGATCTATGACTTCTCTTGAGAAATTTTCTTATTTTTCTGCTTCAACTACAAAATATAGTGTCAGGGTAGTCTAGGGCTTCACAAAAAAATATATATTAAATATATATACTATATTATATTATTATATACTATGTTTTATGTTTTTAAAGTTCGCTGCTGCATCTTTTTCCAAAATAATGAAAAATCAAACGTGTAGAAAATGAAAACTCTTTTTGCAACATTATCATCTCTAAGAGTAATACATCTAATCCAAACCACTTTCTACCAAGCCAAAAATAGCTTTGGCAAAAGGTTTGTTGGACACCATTTCATAAATAGCTATTACCTTGTGGGCTAACAGACCCGTCATCTTTGAAGTCGATTCCTTCAAATCTCCGCGCTCTGCCGACTGTCTCTTAATATCTGGGCTATGTATTTTTTATTTTCTATACAAAATATTTGAAACATATTTTTTTTTTAACTCTTTTTGTCACACGATATGCTCAACTTGTTATATTTTTCTCTCTGTGTATATAAGTCTATTTCACTGTTTACCTATTTTATTTATTCGTTTCTTCTACTTTATGTATAAACTCGTACAGCCCGCAAAAACAAATGAAAACAAATCAATCTTAATTTATGCTAATTTATTGCTACTCAAATTATGCGCTACGTTAGGCCAGACAAATAAAATTTTGTAGAGCAGCCTTTTAGGCTTTCAAAACTTTTTAAATTGCCCAAGGGCGTACCTTTGTAGGTGTGTGTGTGTGTATTTGTGTTTATATAATTTGAAATCATTTATCATTAGTATAGTTTTAGGGGCAATTAAATATTGTGCTTGAGTGCGCCTTAAAGTAGGCCACATTAGCATAACACTCTTAATTTTTTGTTTTTTCTTTTAAGCAACCCCTTTCAATTAAAGTTTTACTTAAAAACAACTTTATACAGTCATCGATTTAACTTAAGTCCTTGTCGTCTAGACAATGCACACTCTCTATGCATATACAATGCAATTCAGTTAAGTTCAGGACTTGCCGCGTCTAATGCAACTAACAAATATTTGCTAATTTTTGGCCAAAATTCACTTGTTGGCCCCAAGTTGGGCGCTCTTTCTGCGACTAGCTAAAAATACACGACGTAAAATTTGTATAGAAAATTTTTCGGAAGCTGCAACAGCAACTCGACCTCAAAAACAAAACTTTTGCATTAACTTTTGTGCAAGTGTTCCAGGGTCCAGGACAGGAAACGGTATGGTGGGAGGTATATACAGTCTAGCAAAGCAGCAGCTGCCTAAAAGCCAACACAAACACAACAAAAGGCAGAGCAAAGTCCTAGTCGAGGTCCTTGTAAGCGGCGCCGGGTCTAAATGCAGAAAGTTACGCCGCGTCGCTCCTCAAATATGTAAATGAGTTTGGCCCGCAATTTTGGGCTTGCCGAACACCCTTTTCTACTACGCCGGTTGCCAGCAGACGTGTAAAGTGCTCTAAAAGCGACTCTAGAACAACAACTGGAGAAACAACAATAACAGGAAAGGGGCTAGAGATTAGCTAGAAATTGCATTGCCTGCATTGGAGCAGCGATTTAATCAAGAAAGGAAGAGTTAGATCTAGCTGCCAAAGGGCTTACTTGGAGAAAAAAAAAGAAAAACAAGAAACCTGTAAAAAGCTGGTGCCTGATTAGACTATTGTTCATATTATTTTATCAACTGCAGATAAGTTAAGCGGTTTCAGGAAATGTGTAGTGCGAAGTTAAGGCTGGTTTTTTGGAAAAAGGAATAGAGCAATTTTTAAATGTTATAATTAAACAGTGAATTTTGCATTTTTACAGCTGAAAATAATATCGTAATTTTCAAACAAAATCATTCATCTCAAAAATCTAAAAAAAAGTATTACTAGATTTTTTAAATAAAAGATTCATTCATGGTTTATTTTTTTTTGCCTCCTCATGGCAAAAAATGTAGCTTGCTCCCTCTTGCGGCTAATTTTTGAACTTGGCGAGACTCCTGTATTTTTCTTACGCCCTCTAGCGGACATTCCATTTTTTGTTGAGAAGCCCCCCTACTATTTGAAAGAAATTAAATTTTTCTATAAAATAAATTACCAACTGCTTGAAAATTAAAAAAAAAAAATAATTTTGCCCTAGAGCGTTATGCATGAATGATTTGAAAAATCAAGCGATACTAACTATCTTTATCAGACCATAGAGTCTCTTAAAGTCTAGTGTGTCAGCCACTTACTTCTCTGGACTCCTAATGTGCCACTTTCCAGTACCATCAAAAGTTGGGAACCATTCTATTACATATATAGCATTACTCCAAAAAATTGCATAAACCCTTCCATAAAAGTGTGTTCTTCAAAAAGCAAGCAACCAACTACTCTTAACACTGCAGTTTCTGGACGTTTGTAACATTTGTTTACATGGCCAGCCCCACAAAAAAAAAAGCCTCAGCCTCACCGAGGAGTGAAAAATAAATGGAGTGTGACTCTACATGGTTGGGCTAAAGCTAAACCAAACACATTCCAAAAACACAGAAACAACAAGCTGGATTACATTTACACAGAGCTACAGATAGAGTCAAAGCTAGAGAAGAGCTCTAGCCTTTTGGTAATACGATGACCAGGGCTTGACAATGATGATGTTGATGCGGCTGATGATGAAGCTGATGACGGTCTGCAGCTGGTATTTGTTCATAGGTCGAGGACGGGTTGGGTGCAGCCACGCAAATGCCAACAAATCATAGCCATGACAAGGCAGCAACAAACAGCAACATCATCATCAGTTGCCGCAACTTTGCTGCCCTCCTAAGCCGCATTTTGTGGATTTTTTGGATGATGATGACCATGATGATGCTGCTGCTGCTCCTGCACCTATAGCTATGCTCTGGACACTCACATGAGCCAACACGCGCGAGTTAAAAACAAAAGAGAGTACAAGCGCTCTAGAGAGCAACCAGGAACAAACGACGTGGTTGCAAAGTGATTTCTGGTTTAATGTTTTTTAATGTGGCCTCATGTTGCAGAAACAGAAAGTGTGTGTGTGTGTGTGTGTGTGTGTGTGTGCGTGTTGACCAGTGTGCTGCTTCAGATACAGATACAAGCTGCAAACTACAACACTACGGATACTGGAGGCCAATGGTGATGATGCTGCCGCCGCTGCTGTTGTTGATGATATTGTTGCTGTCGACAGCAGCGGTTACTTTGGTCAGGTTGATGTTGCCAGGCTCTGGTTTGGACTGAGCTGAACTGAACTGGCCGCGCCAGAAGTGTTCTGGCCAGAGCTGTTTGGTTGTCAAGTCAAACATGAGCCATGTGTGCCACGCGTCGTCGCCGTTGTCTACGGCTTCCGGAGGCTACTGCTCCTGCTCCTGCCGCTACGTCAGCTCACTCTCTGTTCGTGTTTAATGCAGGCCTCTGTGTCCTGTCATGTGGCAGGCAACTGTTGTTGTAGTTGTTGCACCTATGAAAAGTGCGGCTGTTGCTACGCTTACGTTGCTAATTTTTCCTCGCTCTTTGGTTGCCTGCTTGTATGTGTAGGTGTGTGTGTGCGAGTGTATCCATGTGTGACTCCATTAGCATTTGACAAAGCTGTGCGGTGAAAAGCTTCTATGTGTGTGTGTGTGTGTGTTGGTATGCGTGTGTGTGTATGTTGAACAGCCGAATTTGACACAACATTTGTCAAACCACAAAATGGCCGCCACAACTACGTTACTTTCATTATGCAAAGAGCAAAGCTCGTGCAACAATAACAACAATAAGAGCTGCCTATAACAACTACAACAACGATATTAACTACAACTAGTATAAAAACAACAACAACAACAACAATTTTTCCCAGTTTGGTTTGTTCTGGTTTTGGCTTAGTTTGGTTTGTTTCGGTTTGCTTGGCTTTGTTAACCTTTTAATGACATTTAGCATTGGTCACTTTGTTGTATTGTTATTATTGTACACTGCCAATTGGACAAGGAATATGGCTAATATAAAGCAGTTAGGGAAGTCTTGTTTCTGTATGTTGGTGTTTAAGCAGAAAATTTGCCAAGTGCATAATAAATCACTATGGAACTTTGCCTTAAAAACTATCTTGGTTTTAACACGTATTTGCAGTAGCGATGGGTATCGTGTACTCGAATATCGATATTCTGTATCGATGTGTATCGAATGAAACCGATGTGAAATATCGATATATCGAACATAAACCCACAAGTGGCACTTGTCAACCTTGCACGCTTTGTTTTGGTGCCGAATTCGTAAATATCGTCAGTATCGGCGGAAAATATCGATATCGGATATATCGTCGAACATTAATATCGATACAAAATAGTCGACTGCCAAAGAAATAATATCGATATTCCGATATATCGATACACTATCGCCCATCCCTAATATGCTAAGCAGTGCATTCACTCGTCGTTATAGCTACTTCTTGTTGTTTTTATTATAATAGGTAGTTTTAGTATGCTCTTATAAGCCGCGATTTAACAGCTTAGTGTGCCAAATTAGTTGCCTTTTCACTATTTGGCTAACAATTGTTTTTCCAAAACAAAAACAACAAAAACATACTCAGTTCATTACAAATACACTGAGTACTAGCACGCTCTCTAACTTCCCAAAGCATTTGGCATTTGTCACATAGACCACAAAATACCCAATGGCTTTCAAACTGTAGTATGTATTTGTTTGGCTCAATGAGCACAATGCTGGGCAAATCAATAATTCATACGCATATTTTAGCTAAAATCATATTATATTGCAAAATACAGCTGCAGTCATGCTGCGTATGCGTAATTTGATTGCACTAACATATTGTTTGGCAGGGGGAATAGGGGAAGGGGACATTAAAATTTTGTTGCGAAAATTGCCAAATGCAATTGTCACGGCATTTCAGCAATTTCAACCAGTAACCAAACCCAATACTCAGGCAATATAGGTTTGTAATCGTACAAGTATGTGTGTGTGTGTTGTGCCACAGATTGAAATTGATGACAGCACAAAATGGCCAACATCAATGCGCCAACAGCAACAAACAGTGCAGAGACATCATCAGCAGCGCTAGGGGCAGTTGACTATGTTACGGTGCGGATGTGTGTACATCAGTAGCGGATGCAGATAAAAATTTCAGGCAACAGATTTTTGGGGTCTCCCTCTGTGTGTGTGTGTGTGTGTATGGGAAATCAATTAGCGTTGCAAACATGTGAGCGCCAAATAGGGCCTGACTGATGATCAACAAATCAGACGCCGTATTTGTTGCTCCTATCTCTATGAATTTCTCTTTATCAAATTATTAGGCTCTTTATTTATTTAAAACTTGATGGTTTTTAAGCCAAAGCTGTCATTTTTTATTTATTATCAATTAACACTAATGTGGTTCGTTTTTTATAGCCTTATAACCAACATGACGTAATAAAAGGCTATATTTAATTTATCCAAATGCATGTTATAGCCAGAAAAAGAATATACACTGAAATTAGTAATCCTGATGAGTCTATTAGTGCAAACTTTTAGAGTTACATGAAATAAAATTTTTCAAAAAAATGCGTTTTCGAGATATTTTCGAAAAACATGTTTTTGGGCACTTTTTTCAGTTATTCCTCAACATCTCGTGAAATACGATTAGATCGAAAGGTATTGATGTGCTCTTTACAGTGATATATAATTATGTACAGATAAAGGTTGCCATTTTTGTGTTTCTCGACGCCAAATTACCCTAAAAAACACTTTTATAGGAAGGTTCATTTTTCGTGTAAACTAGTGTTATTGTTGACGACCACATGTGAATCCTTTAAACAAAACGTTGTTGAACTTTTTTTTATTTTCAAAATACGAACTTAAATCTTGCTCAGTTGACAAAAAAAAATTGTTTTTAGAAATCGGTTTAATTAATTAATTAACTTGCCATCTCGAGGTTGCAAACCAAAGAAGATAAAAATATTATTTTTATACCAAAAAGAACCAACTTTTTAATGAAAAACTGCTTACGTCTTAAATTTTTATTTCGAGCTGAGGTAGGGTATACAAATTCGGTGGTACAAATTTCTTATTTTAATTTTGTTTTTGCCAAGTTGATCAATATGGTTTATTTAACAACAATTAGCAGCTTACAAGCCAACATCAAAAAAAGGATTTCTATAACAATTGAGCACTGGATTGAATTTTGTAACACTGTATGTGTAACTGTGTGCCTGTGTGCATGTGTGTGTACATAAATGCATACATAATTAAATATGCGCCATAAAGTATGCAATATTTCTATACAAATTGCATATAGCATAGATATGTGTCTGTTTGTTTGCTTGGGTGTGTGTGTGTGAGTGTGTGAGTGCCTATAAGAGTCATAATTAATAATTTAATTGCTTCTGTTTATCTCTTAATTAAAAGGGATTTATTTGACCAACAAACAATAACAACAACAAACATGAAATGCTTTATATGCATTTTACTTTTTATCGCGCAACTAATTAAGTTAATAATAAATAGCGCTTAATGCGCTTTTTGCTCTTATTATTGTGGTTGTTGTTGTTGTACTCAATATATATATAGGCTAAGAAGTTGAAAGCAGAAGTAGTTGAAGGTTATTAGCAGCGCGTACCGCATAAAACTGATTAGACAACTTAATTAGATTTGATTGCTCAAAAGATTTGACATACTCAATCATACATATAAATACAAATACAAAGTATATAGCAACATTACATAAATTTCAAATGCAAATTGCAATTTAATGTAATTGAGCACATAGTAAAATAGTCATATTAAATATTTGCAGCAATCATTTTTAAATTTTTAGCTAATTTTTGCTTAGTAACTTATTAACAAAATACATTTTTTTCTCCTCTTCTGCTTGCAGGTGAGTCCGCTCGAATATTACCAAACGCCCAGCAAATTTGTAAGTAGCAAAAATATTTAAATTGAACAAAAAGAAAAAAAAGAAAATTAAATTTAAAAATGTGAACAAAAAGAAAACCTTGTAAGCTTGTCGAGCCACTTGAGCTATGCCTTTAAATCTATTAGGTGGCAACCACAAAGCCTTGTTGCCTGCCGGCCGCCTGTCACAAACAGACGCGCACGCTTGCCCCACTAAGTATGCAACACTAATTTAATTTCAAAAGCATATTTGCGCCTTGGCTGCGTCTTGGATTTGCTTCATGCCACTCTTTGTGCCTATTTAGCGAAACTTAATTAGCCGACAAAACAATGGCACAGAGTTGGCAAGCGTTGCTAGCCAAATTAAAAGTCTATTTCGTACATGGGCAAAATCGCCGCTCTGACGGCACCAGCCCCCCGCACTACTTGAATGGTTTTTGAGCAGTCTTTGACTTTGAACGGTTGCCTAATTTTCATAATTGTTATTATAGATATTCAGCTAGCATAAACAAAAGGTTAGTTACTTGCCTAATGACTTGAAGTGCTTGCTGGCTGTCTTGACTTTGGAAGCTGCTGCTTGCCACACGCCAGCTTTTGTTGTTGGCCAAAAACTTTCTGGCCAACTTGATAAACAAGCAAATGCGCTTATCACTTTGCAACTTTGCAAAGACGCCGCTCGAGCCAATTTTATCAGTTGATTTTGAACAATCATAATATCAGCGAGAATTTGCTTAGGGGGTAGAGTTAGTCAGGTAGTCGGTGGGTTTGCGGGGTAGCTGTATTCAATGTGAAAATGATAGCTACGCCAAAAGTTCACAACTTTTCAACTATTTGCCAGCGAGCAAGCAACCCTTAAAAAGGCCGCCAAGTCACCCTAAGTCGCTGCTGGCCCAAAGAGTGTGGGTTGGGGGTCTTACACTAATTACGCCCTGGCGTTGATTTTTATGTTAACGAAATTGAAATGAAACGAGCTGGTCTCGTCTATATTTAAAGAGCGTCCGCTTCTTAAAGTAGACATAGTCAAATTTGTTGGCAACTGTTGGAGCAAGCGAGACAGCTGCGTTTCGGCCTAGAAAGTTGCACGTTGAGTTGAACTTTGGAACTTTTGCAATACTTTGTTTTGTTTGCTGCCACACTTGCCACAGACTCAGTTTAGTTTGCCAGTGTCCACTGCTGCTACAAGTTTTTTGCGGGGCTCAAAAGAAACAAGAACCGAACGCCTTTCAATTATTAATGCTGTTGCGTATTTTAATTAATTAATTTGCACAAAAGTTTTCAATTGAAATTGGTTTTTGACTAAAAATCAATATCAATAGCCAAAATGTCGCAGCCGTCTAAAGTTTTCGACAAAAAAATACAAAAAAAAAATACATATTTTTTGACACATGGACTTTAAGAGCAAACGCATGCCAACCATATAAGTGCCAAACAATGGATGCCCAACCACAACAACAATAACAATAAAACAATACAAATTTGAAACAATAAAATTAAGCAAATATGCAGCAAGCAAAAACAGCAACAAAGCGCAAAACAAAACAAAGCCAGAACAAAAAACAACAAAAAAAAAAAGTGACGAGAGAGCAGAGTAGAGTAGAAAAGAAGAGAAGTCAAACAATGTGGCCGAATTAATTTTATATGCTGGGAATTTGTCCAAATGCCAAGGCGTCTAGTGCGTATGTATGTTTGTACGAGGGCAGCACGAAAAGTAGTTGGCATGGAAAAAATTTGTCTGATATAATGTCTTTCGAATAGTATTTTTGGTACAGTATTTTTGACCATTAAAGGTGAATCTCTTTTCAGCAAGCTATAGGTGGTTTGAAAAAAATGAAAATGAAATCTAAATCTTGCTCGGAAACTGTTTATCATAAGAAAGCGATATAGCACTCATTTTGTATATAATTTCAAATACTTCAAAAGAGCATTGGGATATTTCTCCGAAAAATCCTAGCGATATTACGGTAGAAGCAGATTTTGCTAAAAACACCAAAAACGATTTTCACTTTTTACAGCCATTGTGCTAGAACCAACTTTGATTTAATTTTGCCACCAATTTTTATCTAGAAAACATAAATCTAAGTTTGATAGCAAAAAAGATATTGTGTAAAAACCACATTTAGGCATTACATTTAGACATTTATATTGGAAACACACAATTTTTTTTTTGTCAAAAAGCTTTTTAGCTAAGATTTGATTTTTTTCAAATTATTTTTATTTATTTTATTTATATAACTAGGGGGATCCGCCCCCTGCGTGCTTCGCACCCCAACCCCCGTCTTTTTTATACAACTCAAGAATTAGAAGATTGTTTGCCGACACGTGAACATGCCACGCACATTTGACTATGAGAAAACCATTCATTTGCTAAGTTCCATCCACAAACACTCAAGGATTGGCTTTGTGATTTGTTTATCGTCAGGCGAATCGGAAATGGAACTATTTTAAACTCAAAGCGGACATCCGTTGGGATCATCGGAATTCTCGGAATCAGAACTTCCTCACCTTTAAATTTTCCTTTGAGTATCGTCGCATGAATCACATTCATCATCAGTTAGATATCTAACAGTCAGAAGGAGGCTAGGCTGACCTCATAAAGTATATATATTTTTGACCAACATCAACAGCCTCCATATTAGTAAAAGAATCTCAGAGACCATAAAAGCTATAGAGCTGAATTTTTATCAAAAGATGCGCATAATAGTGACGCAGATGAAGATTTTCGATTTATGTCGATATCTGACCCCCAGCCTCCATAAGAGAATTTCGCGGTTTACTTCTTAATATATATGATTTTTTTTTTAATGCTTTACTCTGTTAACCAGTGCGAAGACGAATCCAACAAACCATAGATCATCAAAATCGGCCCAACCGTTCTTGAGTTATAAATGGTGTAACTAACATAACTTTTAACTCTCTTTTATATACATAAACTTAGAACAGTATTTTAAACAATGTCTGAAAGTTTTTCAACTTAGTATTTTTTGCCAACTCAAACTCTTCGTTTACTGTACTACCAAGCTTCAAAAAAAATCGGCAGATTTAACTTGGCTTTGTAGATTCCCTGCCAGAAATTATTGAGTTTCTCTTTTCCTTGAGGCCTAAGCATCAAAAAAAATGCATTCCCATGACTTTGCTGACAGACCCACTTGGACCTTTGTCGGCATAGATTCCTTGCATTCACTTTGAGTGTTCCTTGAGCTTTGGTGTGTTGTGGTAGCTTCCAGTTTTAGCTGAAGTTATAAAAGGGCTCAAAAAGGGCTCTCTCCGGCTACCAGCATCCCCAAATCCAAAGTTTGGTGCAATTGTTCACCTGAGATGCCCACGGCCCACAATCTCGTACATTTTTACTGGTCATCGCTGCAAGCAACATTCATGGATTTTGGACTTTGCTTAGCCGGCCTGGTAGGAAGACAACAAAAATTTTAAATTCTGCTGACCAATATTTGGTTGATATTATTAAATATTTGTTCTCATGTTCTCTCCTCCCAAAACTATAAAGGATAAGCCATGTGGTCTCTGCCACACAGTAGGAAAGGCTTACAACAATATGTTTGCTCATGTAGTTTCATTCTAATTACTTTTCAAGCTGCCCTCGTAACTGGACTGTATTTGAAGAGCAAAAATCATTGCAGCATTTTAGGCTCTTTTTTTTTGGGGTTGGGAAATTTTCAATTGTTTGTCTTGCATTTGGCATGTATTTTACTTTTTCATTTATAAATATTTCATACGCACATTTAATTAACAAATGCATACAATAACCATCTACAACAATAAAAACAACAATAACAATAATAAAGTATTATATAACAAAAGTGCAAGTCATGCATGTTACTTTCTTAGCTAAATTGAAGCAACAACAATGGCCACAATCTTTATGTTTGTGACAAGTCAGATACATACACACACACACACATACGCTTACAATTTATGCAAATTTTGTTGAAAATTCAAAAATATTTTTCCTGCATGCTTGAACAATTTGGATTATTGTGCAATAAAGTTTGTGCAAAATATTTATGCACTTCTTTGTTACAAACAATATAATTTTGTTTTCTAATATTTTCACACATTTTATAAGTCGAATGTCTATAACAAAGTCTTTGGCAGATCATTAGAATTTTCATTAAACGCTTTTTAGGAGCACATTAAAAAGTTGCCTATGAAGTTCACTTTTTGTTACACCTTTTGATACACTAGCTTAAGAGGCTATATGCATTTTGAAGTGTTGTTTGTGTGACTTGCAAATATTTATTTATTTATCTTGGTATTCATTGTAATACAATAACAATACTATAATGAAGTTTTTCACTTAAAATTAAAACGGTCTCCCTTATGAGAATCCAATAAAAAGGCTAAAAAAAGAAGTTTTAAAAATCTGATTCAACAAGATATGATCTGAATCTGCAGCTAAAGATGCCCGGCAATGTTGAGCATATCATAGGGCACCTTTTATGTTATCTCCAGCGAATCAGGCTGGACCTCTTCGATTTCGAGAGCTACTAGAGAATAGTAGCCACATAAATTTTTATTGCAAAATTCCGATTCAAGTTATCGATAACTAAAAATTGAATTTTTCATTTGACAAGCCATATCTCCTAAACGAAGAAAGAAATTGACGCAAATTTCCATGGTAGATAAAATATTAATTTAAAAAAAAAAAATATATTTTTTTTACGATTTTTTCATTTTTTAACAATTTTTTTTTACTTTTTAAATTCAAAGGTGATCTTCCACTTTAAAAAAAAATGTAACCTCGTTTCACTTTGATTTTCGTTTAATTTTCTGAAATCTCGAAAAATATAACAAGCTATGTGCAAGCTTTTTCCAGTTTGATATTCGTTTCGCTCAGTTTGCAAAATTATTAAATTTCTTTGGAAAACCTATTGTTCCTTATTTAGCTTATGAGCTTTTTTTATGCTTTATGGCACAATTTTTAAACTCTCTACATTAAAGAGTATTAAATAATTCGGCACAGCTATCATATGTTTGTTTTTCATTTTTTTGTAGGGTTTTTTAATATTTTGCCTAGCTTTAATTTTTTTTATTTTTTTTTTGTTACTTTACCGCCACGCCTCCGCAAGCGCTGTGGCAACATTGGCCTAATGCGTTTTGTCGAATGTGTTAACAGCAACAACAACAGCATAAGGGCTTGCCACACTTCCGCTGAGTTGGCTTTGTTTTTGGTTATAGCTCTTGCCGTGTTGTTGTCGTTGCTCTTGTATGAGACGCGCATGAGTTGGCTATAATTAAAAATGCTATTACTGGCAACTTCATATAAATTTTTAATTAGCAATTTTTGCTATTTTGCTACTTTGTGCCGCCCAACAATTCGCTGGCGCTGCCGGTTGTTGTTTGTTGTTGTTGTTGTTGTTGCCACAGCCGCTTTGGTGAACTTTTTAAATTAGCACTTTGTTAAACACCCTGACGAAAAAGGTAGCAAACAGCGAACAACACCAACCAACGATATAAATTGTTTTTTAAAAGGATTTTGTAGCCACCCCACAACAACAAGCAGAAACAACAACAACGCGTGCCAAGGCAGCTGCTCACACGCATTAAGCAGCAGCTGTCATAAATTTTTAGATAAAAAAAAAAAACACACACACACAATACAACAACAAAAATAGCACAAAAAAAAAGTGTAGCCTGCTTATGGGAGCGACTGCTCTTATTTGCCTGAGGTGGTAATGTGTGTGCTGCCAAAGAGAGTAAGATGCAGAGAGAGAGTGAGCGTAGGCGTGAGTGTTGGCTGTGACAATAAAAACCGCGCAAGCGAGAGTTGCCGCTTAGTTGATTAGCATACAAAAGGGTTGCCATTGTTTTTGTTGTTGGTTGTTGTATACTGTTTTGGTATAATTATTAGATTTTATGCATTGCCTGCCCCGCACAATATTTAAAGCGTGGGGGGCAAGGGAAATTGTCACATGTGTGTTGTGTTGTGTCCAATGTGTGCTGTTGGTGGTTATTTTTTCCACTGTCTTTGTTGTGGCTTAACCAAAAACAATAACAGCAGTAACAACAACAGCAACAATAGCCATAAAAACGACTATGGCAAAAGTAAAGCGCAAATATTGACAATTATGGCCTATAATTTGACACTCATCACAACAACAACAACAGCAATAAGGATGACTGTGAAAAAAGCGGCCCAGTCGTGCCTGTCATAAAAACAGGACCAAAAGGGTTACCAACAATTAAAATAAAACCAAACACGCGCACATACACGTACGCTCTGTAACAAATACAGTGAGCACTCAGAATGCTAGAATCAGCAAAGGTTACAACTTTTTTAGTCAAATCTTTGAAAGCTTTAAAAAAATTATAAAAGTAGTCGCAATAAAATTTCAAGTCTATATTGAATTGATATTTCAGACTAATCAGGTTCAAGTTGTTTATAATTAGTTGAACTAATTTGATGTACAATTTATCTGTACCAGAGACGGCTTCCTTAAAAGTCTAATTATATTTTTATCAAAAAAGAAAAAATTTTGTTAGGAACACAGAGTGAGGTTATATTCAAATTATGAACCGCTAGCCCACTTTAAAGACTTTTTTGCCAACTCGAACTAGTTTGTCATAAAAATGTGATTTACTTGGATGCTTTAAAATTTTGTTTGACGAAAAATGTTCGCTTCACTGAGCGTCCACTGTACAATCACACATGTGAGCGTCAGTCGAGCCTACGCTTTATGATTCAGCAGTTCTCTTATTTACTCACGGACCAACACACACACACACACACAGTCACATACGCACATATTGACACATTACCGTGGCACGCACTTTTCATGCATTTTAATTAAAATTAAGTTCATTTTTATTACGCATACGTTAGAGTTTGTTAGCCGAACGACCGTCGGACCGACGACGCTCTGTTAGCTAGTTGACTAAAGCTACTCGAAAGTGACAAAAAAAAAAAAATGAAAAACATATTCAACAAACAATTTTTACAATTAAATAAAGATTTTTATTATGCTACTAACATCCTGATATGATGAGAATAATGGTGATGATGGTGACGATGATGACAAGCCATGGCAGGACGCTGACAAAGCCAACAGCCAGACAAGAGTATATACGATGTCACAGAACAGCAGGATGTCCTTTAATGTGTAAAAGTGAGAGAGAATTTGTGTGTGTGAGTGTATGTTGCTCGTATGTGTGTGTAAATATTTAAGCTGCTAGCAGAGCTTGAAGCATATAAAATTTACTTTAGGTGTCGCGTCGGCATATTTTAAAAGCTTTTTGTTAAATATGCGCGTTTACTTAGCACATAGACACATGCACACGCGTAACTACACACACACACTCACTGACATACACATAAGCAATAAAATTGAGTAAAAGCCGGGGGGTATAGCGGAAAAGGTAGCGAGAAAGTGAGCAAGAAAACGAGCTCTAGTCGTGGAGCTGTACATCTTTTACTGCCTAGACCAGCTAGGTTGCTTTTTATATGCGATACACAATACACTTACCTTACCAACACATATGCAAATTTGTGTGCCTGTGTGCGTGTGTGTGTATGAATGCCCAGCAGACCAAATATTGAACAAGTCTATGGCAAGCCATAGTTACATGAAACACGAAAGGCGCTTAAAAATGAGACACCTCTTACTTTGTTTATTTAAGCTTATTTAATAATATATAAAAACAGAATGTATTAAATTTTTGATTTGAAATTATATTAAAATTATCTATGACAGCAAAACGTAATATCTCTCGTTTAGTTTGTTTATGTTTTAGGTGTATAATTAGCATTATGTTGCTACTTTAAAAAACAATTTACGTTTTAACTCATAATATATAAAAGCAAAAAAAAAAAAACAATGAAAAAAGACTATAAGCCAAAATACAATGGCTTAACAAATGTGAAATCTATAAATAATTAATGATTTAAAAACAAATATAATTAATTAAACTATTATATTACTTTGTTTTGCTAGAATAATTGGCGCAGTTGATTTTAAAATTTCTAGAAAAAAAAATAGTTTGCAAATACTCATTGTTTTAAAGCTGAAAACAATGAATAAAATATAATCAATATAAAATAAAAAAGAGAACAAAAGAGAGTTAATTTTTAACATTTCTCTGCTTGCCTCACGACACGCACCACCAAAGAACGTTCTGTGTTCTATTTGTGTTCGTTTTTTGGTCTGCTGGGTGACAGCATTTGTGTGAATGTATGCGTGTGTGTGTGTGTGTGTGCGCGCCTGTTGACGTTCACTTTGGCTTAAGGCTTGCCCAAAGGAATTCCTTTCCGGCTTTTGTGTGTTACGTTGCGTTTTGTTTGCTTGTCATCTCCGAGTGAGAGAGAGCGTGGAGAGCGCATAAAATAGCTGACACAGCTGAAGCAGCAGCAGCTTCAGTCAGGCGCCTAAATGTATGCAAAGCTTTGTTTAAAGAGCCAGGCGACACTCTCACAGATACACACACAGACTAAGCTGCCATGAAGTGCTAGAATGAGTTCAGTCTGCAACGCCTTCTTTGATCAAAAATTGCAATTGTTGCAAATTAATTCAATCAAAACTAATCAAGCTTAAGGCATTTGTTGCTTGCAATCAAATCAACATTATTTAAATATGCAATAACTGGAAAATATTGATTCAAAAAAATAAATTTTCATTTTAATTTGATTTAGTAACTTTAAAGATTCAATATTTAGATTAAATATTTGCAAATGCAGTTATAAACATTTTTTGTTCGTTTTTTTTTTTTTTTGATATTTAATGGTTTTTTTAATAACTGATAAAATTGAAATGCGTTAAAATTGCCATTAGCTGCTTCGATAAACTTTAAAAGCTTTTAAATTAATTTAAAGGACGTGTATGTACGTACATTCCATATTTTATAACTATTTGTTAAGCTAGTTTTTGCTATGTTTATTTAACAAAACATCAAAAACCTTATTAGTTTTTGATGCAGCCTAAACTTTAAAACTTGAACTTTTTAGTTTATCGAAATAATTTAGTTACCCGGCTTCTAAAAACGAAACATTTTCGTTTTGTCTAATAGAAACCTAAACCAAACTTAATAAGTCGACCGTTTAAACGCAACCGATTTTTAAGATTGTCAAGATCTAATTAATTGTGTACTTCCTGAGAATAAGATTTGATTAATTATTGTTAGTGAGTAAACAGCGCAGTAAGCAAAAGCGCACGAGAGAGCAAGAACCGCAATCAAGCAAAAAAGAGCGAGAGATTTCACACACTTGGACCGTATATGAGCCGACTGCGCTGCGGCAGATTTTGGTGCAATAGCCTCGCGAGTTATGTAAATTGAGAGACTGCCCATCACTGCTTTAAACTTTGTCTACGAGAGTGTGATAGTGATCTACGCTGCGTAGAATTAAAGCAAAAAAATTTTTGATTGATTGTGGGGTGTACTAAAAAAAAAAAAAACTCTCCAAAGGAATTCAACAATATGCTCTCCTTCGTAACAAACTAATTTATTCAGAAATTCCCTCAATTTTCCCTCACACGATCATTCTAGCTAGCTTGGACAAGTACCACATATCTGCTCGTATAGGTGGCGCCACACGTAGCTACTATAAAAGATAGTTGAGCAACAAACAACATATCCTTAGGAGTAGATGGCGCCACCACGTTTCGATCACAAGCAGCCTAGACCAGTGTACGAAAATCGAAACGAAAACTTCTTCGTGCTGAGAGCTAAGCACAAACGAAACAAAACAAAAAAAGAGCACAAAGTACATATATTAGCGACCAGATATCGCCAAACATATTTGATCATACGCATACCGACTTTACCGAAAGATGGCGCCAACTCGCTGTTACACTTACCTACGAGTAGATGGCGCCAAACAGCTTTGATCACATGCAGCTTAAACACAAACCAAGTGTCTTTATGGTTACATATCTAGACTGCAGTTGCCTCACTTTTAGATACATTACGATTTATCCATTACTTCGCAACTTTTGTGGCTCAAAAATTTACCACAAACTCTCGACACAAACTTTAATATATTTGTTTTAAAAACTTGTAGAGACCAACAACGAGTACACAAATCCGACTAATTAAATCTTTGTCTCATTTGTGGCATATCCCTTACATTCTGAGCATAAGTTTTCTTTTGGCCTCTCTGACTCACATACAAACAGTTTGGGCAGTTTGTCCAAGTTAGACAATTAGCAGCACAGCAGCTGCTACTGTGGCAAGTAACTTGTTGGAAAAACATTTCAATGAATTTTTGGGAAAATTAAGCAAAAGTTTTATTTTCGGGCAAAAGTAAGCAGAGCAGACTACTGCATAAAGCACAAAAATGCCTAATGAATGGCTCTACTATACATAAATGTAACTGAGTGTAGTGTAAAAGGTAAATAGCAAATGCGCGTCAGTATAATGGTAAAGCAGTTTCCTGCTGCACAAACTTTAATCAAGCGTCTTTGTTTGCAACAGCCCAGCCCCTTAATTTTGCTGCATAATTGCAAGAGGTGTGCCATAGTGCTGCAGGGAGTGAAGGGTGGCCTGAATCAACTTTGCATCAATTTCAATATTCCCACTGTTTTCATTTAATTTCACCAACTTAAAACTTAATTGTGTACTTCCTGCCGAGGCTAGCTATAGGTACGAAGCTACAGACACAGCCACTGTCTATGAGCTAGGTTGGGTATTGGGTGCTCTGCTGGAGCTGGTTGGGGGGGTTACTCTGACTGTGTTTAACATAAAAGACGCGCGCGTTGGCGTTTAAATTTGCAAAAATTAAAGTTTGGAGTCTGCAGCAACAGGTTGCTTACTTGCCACACACACACACACACACATACATAGATATACAAAAACGCAACAAACTCATTTAAGGTATTTATAGAGGATGCTTGGTTGGCTGCCTGTCTGCGCTGCCTGCCACACTTCCGCACTTCCAGGCGCTCAGTTACTCTTTGAGTAAAAGAACGAAGAAAGTACTAGTACATACTAGTTTCGCTAATTGCTTAAATTTTGTATATGTCTTGCATGAGTCTAATAAACAAAAGCATGTCAACCTTGGCTTGAAATGAGCCACAAATAATTTTAAAACATTTTTTGGCTCGATTTTCGAAATTTTCTAGAGAAAATTATTAAAAAAAATGTTTAATTAATTATTTGCTACACTGTCGGACAAGGCGTCAAGTCAAGTGTATTTCAAAGTCGTTTTGTCTCTCGTCGTTTCTGTCTGTGTCTTGTAATTTGCACAGCAAGCCAAAATAAAAAGCAAAGAGAGAGAACAGAGTGCACAGAGACAACAGCGACCCTGCAATGATAGTTGTTGCCCCTTTATGAATGGCTGCTTCTGGCGCCTCTGGCTCCTTGTTGTTTTTGTTATTGTAGCTGCTTGGGGTAAGAGTCTCGGCTGTTGTTGCTGCAGCATCATCATTTAAAAGCGCATTAAAAACTTTTTAGATTAATTTCACTGCTGTGCGCGTTTGCCGGTTTTTCTTTTATTTTTTTTTATTTATAATTTTTTTTTTTTATTTTTACTATATTTGTTTTTATTTTTATTTGCTGCAGCCGCCATGTTAGTCGCTTTTTTGCTGTTTATGTTTTGCTTTTGTGTTGATGCTGTGTTTGTTTAATGTCGCGCATTTTAATCCTTTTCATAAAATATACTCATATTTTATTTATTTTTTTTGTTTTTATTTTATTTCATTTTTATTTCACTTTTTGTTGCTGCACACAGTGCCATTTTAAATGTGCAAGCATAACAAACTCTTCAAATTAAAAGCAACTCAATTTTGTATAGCATAATTTTAAGCACGCTTGAAAATACGCTTTGCTCTAGCTCTCTCTTGCACTCTCTCTCTCTCGCTGGGTCTTAGTACACTGGAAGAAATTAAGGCTAAGTTAGCTTGATATGGCTAGCTAGCATATTAAAATAAATTAGGTTTAAAATTATTTTATTGCGACTAGATGTTTTTTTTTAAATATTTTTATTTAAAATCCGAAATGGATGTGAAAGTTCTAAAATATAAAATTTTTTCATACTATTGTCAAATAGCTATAATTAGAATGCCATAATTCAGGAATCTGCTTGGAATTTTTGTTTTTGTTGTTTTTTTTTTTTCCTGGCTATCCTATTTTATCTACGCGCCTACTCGCATACTCTTAGTATGAAAATCGTGAGAAAAAAAATACTTAAAGAATTTTCAAAATTTTTTATATTTATATTTATTTTATATAGTTTATCAAAACTTTGAAATTGCGACTAGTTTGATGTTTGCCAATAAGTTGGATTTTTTTACACTAAAGACCAGTTTTAGATTAGTTTTCCCAGTTTCTGGAAAACTTAAGTAACTTGAAACTGTATCGACTATGAGATCTTGAGTCATTATGCTCAAATCAATCTGAAACTAGAGGTTTGGTAACTGGCTGGCTTTTTTAGCTGCTTTCTAGCCTAGTTTTTTTGCGCAGTGTCTTATTGTGGCATATGACACAACAACAACAGCAATAATAATAACAAGAACAACAACAACATCAACATCAACAGTATTGCCGCATTTGCTTGTTAATACGATTTTCGTGTTTTAAAGTTGTTTCTATTTTTTTTTTTTTTTTGTATTATAGTTTGGCATTGCATGTTCTGATGTGGTTTGAGCCAGGCCAAAAGTGAGTTTTATCTAGCAAAACATGTAAAGTGCTTTTGTTGTTGCACACACACACAGATACACATGGGTCATACACAGATGCTGGCAATTCAATATTTTACCTTTTCAATACACATTTGCCAAATCATCAATATTTTTTGTGCAAATTCATGGCATGTTTGAGAATAGTAGACGGCTTGCCAACATGCAAGCCATCTAAACACACACACACATATGTCTAACATACACAGAAGAGCAGCACATACGTACATACATAGAGATATATGTATATTCAACGAATACGAGCTTAACACACGCATTTGGTATGGTTGCATGTTTGGCTTGGTCTTGGTATTAGTGCGCTTTCACAATCATTTTCAATAAATTTATCTGCAATTTTGCTCTGTGCACAAAGGTCGCTCATACGCCACGTTGACGCAGATACATACTACTAACAAACATGAACTCGTTGCCTGCAATTTCGTTTTCAAACTTGATATATATAGATAGCTAGATGGATTTTTTTCCTCCATTTTTTTTTTTTGTATTTTTTTAATATTTTTTCTCAATGAATAAATTCTATAGCCAGCTGGCTTTTATATTCTTTTGCTGCTTTTGGCTACGCTTGCTCTGCTACCGAACCAAACTCTAATCGTCAAATGATAATTCAGTGGCAGCTTCTACCTTGCCTCATATGCTCTATATACTGTGGCTGCTAGGGGATTGAGCGTGCGACAAATATGATTTGATATTTAAGCTACACCTGAGTTGCTTTTAAGGATTGCTTTAGTCTGCTTGGTTGCTTGCGCTGCATTTGTCGCATTCAGAGCATAAATTTAAGCTTTTCCATTTGCACAAATACATATATTTAATTAATTTTCTTTTGGCTATTTTCAATCAACCTTTTCTGCTTGTTTGAGCACGCAATTAAGCAAAATTTATCTAGGTCCATAAAACCGAAACGGTCAAATCAAAGCAACTTCGCTGATTAACAACTAAAGACATACAAAAAAAATTCACAAAGCGAAACCTTAAAACAAACGAATGCAACAGGGCAAAAGAAAAACAACAACACATAAATAAATAAAGGAAAAACACAAAAAAGGAAACATCAGGCCAAGAGGAAGCGTTGAGCCCAGCCAACCAACCAGCCAGCCAGCCAGCCAGCCAGCCAGCCAAGTGTTGACAATGCCAACGAATCCGTAATCCCAGCTAGAGTTCATTTAACTTACGGCGGCGCTTCCGATTTACCGCAAATTTGAAAACCAACGACCAAAAATTTGCCCCAAAGCGTCTACTTCGTCGTTGTGGGTAGCACAAATTCGACAAGTAAATAAACAGCAAAAAAAAAATAAAAGGATAACAAACGAGTTACTGTTAAAAAAAAAAATATATATATTTTTTGTTGTTGTTTTTTTTTAAATTGAATTTGCGTCCTTTTTGCTATTTTTAACACTTTTAACTTTGATTTATGCAAAAATTTTACACTTAACTTTGTGCTGAATATTTTTTTAGTCTTTGTTATTGTTGATTTGTTGATTTCTAGCAAATATTTGTTAGCATTTCCAATAAAAAAACAAAAAAAAATTGGGTGAAAAAAAAAACAAAAACCTAAAAGGCGATGAGTGTCACTGTGCGGACATCAATGAATCATTTTGACAATTTTCTTGTTTGTTCCTGCTGCCAAAGTTATGCTGTCAGCCATTCGTCATATTTTGATACTCTATAGTAAACGTGTGCCAAAATTTAAATAGCCGAATAAATTCTTTTGCAACATTTTTTTTTAAAAGTTATGCAAAATTAAAAAAAAAAAAAAATTGCTTAAATAGACATTTAAAAAATGTACCACTTTTTTATACACTGGAGTATGTTGTAATATAATATTTAGCTAGAAGATTACAAATAATTTTTGTGTTATTTCTTAATAGTTTTTTGAACTTGTTTTATCTTCAATATTTTTTGGCTGTATCTTCAGAAGTTTTTACGCTTTCAGCTTGAAACTACGCATGCATCATGCCAACACAATAAACAACTTAAGTATAAAATTTCAATCAAATGCTATGTGTAGAACTTGAGTTATGTATAGCACATTTTGGTAACTATAGTATATTGATACAAGCTAGCAGCACAAAAGTTTATAAAGAACTCAGCAGCAAAATATAGAGTATTATATAGTTCAGACTTCAAGTCGCTATGGCTGCCAATTCTTTTATCGTCTACTCGTACATTGTCTTTGCTCTTGTTGTTGTCATAGTCGTTAGTGTCACAGCAACACTTCCGGTTGCCATTTTTTTTTTCAGCTCTTGCTAGCTAGCTTTGGCTCTAGTTGATTATTCCGTCCCAGCTGTTTTTTATTTGTGACTTTATGTATTGACTGGCGGACTGGCCATTAAACTTACCTAGCCATTAATCAGCCAACTTAACTGACAAGCTTTCATGCACTCGATGATTTAATTTAAATTCAAATTTTTGTTGCATTTTAATTAAAGCATATTTTTGAAATAAATGCCAAAAAAAATTGAAGCATTTTTAATGCAGCAAATACTTGCAGTACAAGCGCTTTCCATTAGTGTACTAGAACATAAAATTATTGTGGTATATTATATTAAATGGTATTTATTAATAATTCAGCATAATTTGTTGTGGTTGTTTTTGTTTTTTTTCGCGTCAAATTGTTTATTTGCTTAAATAAAATCAATTAAATGTATCATTAATAATATGGCAAAAATTTGTATGCCTATGCCTATTTATGAAATGAAAATAAGTGTAGTTAATATTATTTGATGTGGGTTAATGAAAATGCGCAAACAGTTGCCTATTAAATAATTTAATTGTCAGTAAAACGAAAAACAAAAAAAAAACATTAAATAAATAAATGAAATGTATACGTGAAAAAAAAAGAAAAAAATATCATTGCATACTTTTGGGAAAAACATTAATAAAGCGGAAGCTTGGCGCGCGCCAGCCGGAAATGAAGCAAAAACTCAACGCACTGTCAAAACGAGTGTTGTAAATGTGTGGAAAAACGCCACCACACACACACACACACACACACACACATACACACACACACACACACACACACATACACACAGAGCGAGTGCCCAACAAATGTAGCCTCATATACACTTGGTAAAAAAATGTGCGTCGCTTAATACAAAGTTGTTGTCCGGCTGGTTTCGGTTCGTTTGGTTGGGTTTTTGGGGTTTTGCCATTGCTTTCCAACATTTTGTATGTTTATCTGTGCGCGAAAATGCATTTTTGCATACAACATAACCGCAACAGATGCGGTCGCTTCAATATAAATGCAGTTACAAATGCCAGCTGAACCCGTTCCCCCCCGTATGCTTCGCTGGCTCCTCTATCTGTTTGTCTGTCTATAGCAGGCTCACATACCTCTGTATCTGTTTATCTGTTTATAAGGGGAATTTTTAAAAATTTTCTTAAATCGTGATTTTTTTTTTTTAATTAACTAGGCCATTGTTATCTATAACACTAGTTTACACGAAAAATAAACCTTCGTGTTGACGAATAACTGAAAAAAGTACCCAAAAATAGGTTTTTCGAAAAAATCTTGAAAACGGTTCTAAAGGAAAAAAAAAAAAAAAGAATGTCACTTTCTTGTTTCTCGACCCAAAATTACCCTAAAAATCTCTTCATTTTCAAAGTTCAATCGTTAAACCTAAAATTTGTAAACTATCGATCTCAAAATTTTTTTTGATCATTTATTAGTGTAATTCAGTAAAAATCTTATTTTAACAAACAAAATAATTCAGAGAGTTCTCAAGTGTTTAAAAATTTTGTTGAGTGTAAAATAAAAGTTACTGATATTTTTTTTTCTTTGTATGACATAA
The DNA here is from genome assembly GCA_949987675.1 of Chymomyza fuscimana. NCBI lineage: Eukaryota > Metazoa > Arthropoda > Insecta > Diptera > Drosophilidae > Chymomyza > Chymomyza fuscimana. The sequence goes on from OX465088.1 coordinate 114,957,595, forward strand.
ACATCGAGGTATGAAAAAGGTGCTATTCCCTTTTCACTATCATTACTCTTCCGTACACCGATTTGTCGATTTTAAATTCTGTAGTCTAACACAATTCTTTGTTGCCTATATTAATACTACGGGGCTCCGCCTCCTGCGTGCTTCGTGCACCAGCCCTAAAATCCGTAAATATAATACTTGACCCGCCGTTGCCTCCACTTAGGTGCGAAACTTCATAAATACCCACCGTGACTATTACTGAAACTTGGGGGCAAAATTTAACAAAATCCAGAAATACTTCGCCATTACCAACACTTACGGGCGAAAATTTTCAAAATCCGCTTATACAAACTTTGACTCACTATTTATTATCTCCGTCTATTAGCAGGTCTGAACCGAACCGAAGAGATAAATAAATACATTTCTCTGAGTGAATTACTTTAACAACATCTTAAAATTCAAATTTTATCATAACTTTGTTCCATTTTTGGAAACCTTTGAAAAATTCATGATTGTCTCTACCGTGTAAACACGATTTCTCTTTGCCATGTGCGTACAGTGCGGTTATTACATACAACGTAATGCGTTTACAAGCTCTCTCATGTTGTCGTTTTTGTTGTTGTTGTTGTTGTTGTTGTTGGATGTACGCTCACTTGCCTCACTTTGGCTTGTTTCTCTGTTGTTTCTGTTTCGTTGTTTTTTTGTTGTTTTTTTTTCGATTTGTTTTCTTCATTCTTTTTGGCCTGGTCATTTCCGTTTTTCGTATTTGCATTGCGCTTTTGCGGCGCATTATGTGCGCGTTCTGTTGTCGTCATCAAACACCCCAGCAGATCCGGCTGCTCCCTTGGCCATAACAAAATCCCACAACTCTAGCTGCTACGCCCTTCGCCCTCTTACCCGCTGTCAGCAAGCGTTCATCATGTTTGTGTGCTGCTGCTTTCAGCAACAATTCGGCCTCTGTCCGCAATACAATGAGTTGAGGCCGCCGTATCCGAGTCTCGACCCGAACCCTTTTGGTTTTATCTGATGCACCCAACCAAGCGGCTTCCGTTTTAAGTGTATCTGTGTGTGTGTGTGTGAGTGTGTATGGCCATATGTTTCTGTCTGAGCGGAAGCGTATTTATAAATGCACATAACGCTAATTATGGGATTTATGCAGTTGCCTTTGTGAGACAGAAAACAGTTGTACGGCTTTCATTTTGCGTGCTTAATGTGAGATGTTGACTCGCTGTCTATGGTCCAAGCAGCTTTAAAGGTTAACTCATACTCATCCATAGTGTATATATGTAGTGCCAAAAAGCATGACAAACGAGCTTGAAAGGATTGCAGATCAACAAACACAATCAAAATGTTGCAGCCAACTAATGAAGAGTAAACGCATTGGCCTGCCATATACACAGATACACACGCACACACACACACGCACGCACTTGCAGCTGCTTCATGTGGCGCTCATTAATGCGCATAATCAAAGCGCGTGCAACTGCAAAGCTCAACAAGCAGCTGGGTTAAGCCTATTCTCTCTGGCATAGTGACTAGTGTCGGGTATGGGTCTGGACATTTGTGCCTTTGCTACATATTTGTCACATGATTACCGCCGCATTCCAATAACACGACTCGAAATGCCATTGCCTTGACATGGATTACACGATACAGTTGACAAACGCACACACATCGCGTATGCATCAATGGCAGCGGTTGGGTTAGTGGGAGTTGGCTTAAGATATACTACATGGAGCGCGCTGCTCATCCTGCCTTCAATGAGACCGCAATAAAGCAAATTTCGCGAGTACAGCAACTGCCACGCAAAATCGTACAACAAAAAAGTAGCACCATAATTTGCAACGACTTTGGTCATACACATAAACACATAAGCTACGGGGGCACAAGTATGATGTAGAGTGGCACATGGAGCTGGCTAGGCAGCCAGCCAGCTAGCCAGCCAACCGGCAATAGACAATGTCTATGCATATTTGTCATATGGCTCGACTCGTTGCGACTGCTGTTTTCAAAATGGTGCCAACGATCCACACACACACACACACACACACCATCACACGCATGCAAAACTGAAATTGAAACTGTTTAGTGTTGTTGGATTTGTTATTGTTGTTGTTGTTGCCTGGTCGTTGGCTGGTTGAATTTGGCTTGCCAAGCATGCAGGCAGCCAGATAATTTGCTTGGAAACCCATTTTCCGGTTGTTGTGTGTAACGTTTGTTTAACAACATCTACGTCTCTGCATCCAATCGCACTCTATGCTCTCACGCTTCTACACTCTAAGCACTCTCGGCACTTCATTGTTTTATTATGAGCCAGTAGAGCTTAAAGTGCCAACTAGCTGGACATTTAAGCCAGTTCTTTATGAAAATTTGGTCAAAATTTTGTTTACCATGAGTTATTTATGCGACATTTAAATATGACAACGTTAATGCTTAAGACAAATTTGAGTTTGAAGCAACTTTTTTTTACTTATATTTTCAGAAGTAATTGACTTGTTGTTTTGAAACTTTTTTTGTAGCATTAAATTGCAGTTAAGAATATTTTAAAGCTTATTGCGTGCAAATCTATAAAGTGGTTTCTGAGTTATGAATTATGTTACCATGCTTAGTTAAAATGCAGTTATAATCGTCTAGGAGAGAGTTATTGACATAAACTGTTTTTTGCTGTTCACTACTTTACGATTACGCTGGATGCTTGCTTCAAAACTCTTTGGTGTTTATAATGAGAAGTAACGGTGGTTTTGTAATGAAACTTGACATACATCTAGAAATAACAACTAGCTTATATTTAAAATTAATTAATAAAGGGGCTATTGAGTTATGGATAGGACAAAATTGTACCCATAGTACTTTGACACATAAAATGCAGGGGGTAAGTTTATGAGTGTAAGTCTTTAAGTGGAAAGTTTATTTTATGTTGGTATTCTTAAGCGCTGTACTCTTAAAGATTTTGTTATTTATTGAAAGAATTAATTTAGTAATTTTTTAAAAATTAAGATATGCAGCATGCGACTAAAACTAGTTAACTTTTAACACTGATTTCAGCAAAATCGACTGTTGGGTTCTTGAGTTATGAATAGCACAAATTTGTAACCATAGTGCACGTTGCATGCTACAGGCTACAGGCTGCTAATTCCTATACAAAGTCCGTATGTGTGTACATTGGTGTATTTTCTCAGGGTTTTTTTTTGCCTTTTTTTTTTTGTCGAAACCACAATTAAAAACATTTTAGGACAACTTGAATCTTCAAGTTGAGGCACATCAATTTTAAAGCCATAGCCAAAGCCTACCTTCAATTGGCTCAATTGTTAAGAAAGTGTAGCACGCTTTTACCTTACTACAGCGAGCTACCCGAAAAAGAGCACATCAAACAAAACCAAATGTGGCGTGGCCCAGTGCACACACAACAGCAACAACAAAAACACACACACACACACACAGACATATTCTGGGAGAGAGATTGTTACAGCAGCACTTAGCAGCATCATTTCAGCAGCTTAAGTAGTCAAAACGTAGTTAACGGTAGTGTAGTGCTAGTGGGGCGGGGACGTGGGGTAAGCCTGTTAAAACCTGGGAGTGCCTACTAGTCAAGACTACTGCTACGACTACGACTAGGCACGGCTGCCATGCCATATTCATAATTGCTAATGGAATATGCGCTGGACGACTAAGTGGAGGTGGTGATGGTGTAGACATTTGGCTTGGAACGCTAGAACAAGATGTTGAGCACAAGGATGACGACGACGACGATGATTATGTTGCTGCGTTGTGATTATGACCATTATGAGCGTTTGGCATAGAAAGCGTTGGGCAAAGTACTAGTGAGTATTTTGGGCGCATCATTCCGAGGCATTAGCAGGCAAAGCCCCTAGCCAGCTGTTGCCACATGCGCCGCGCTGCTGATGTTGGCGGCAGTTTTAGTTCCTCGGAGAAATTAATTTGCAACTTGTGAGACATTATATGGTATAGGTGGGTTGGTGTGTGTATGTGTGTGTGAGGCGCGTCTGTTTACATTGTATACATTACACTTTAGCTGTGGTGGCACACACACTGGCCGCCTTTGAGGTTAGCTTGTACCGGGCGCAGATGTTCTATGTTGCCTACTTTTAGGCTTATGCCAAAAGCAACTCAGCCGCACTATGGCTTCAGGCGTAAAGTGTGTAGGAGTGTGTGATTGTGTGTGTGCATGTGTTTGTGTTAATTTCTAGACGAGGCTCGTCACCTGCTGCAGCCATTTTCACTTTTTTTTTTTTTGTTGTTTGTCGTTTTTGGTTTCTTTTGCTTCCTCACTTTTTGCCGTTATCTGAGCACTGGCAACGGTACTGGCGCTCTTTGTTAATTGGTTCAGTCACCTGTCTCTTGATCTGCCAGTCAAGCGCACACGACCCAAAGAGCGAGAGAGCACCAGGAAGCAATGGCGACCAAACGGAAGGAAACAAAAACGCCCCAGACCAGAGCAGACCCAGCTAACGTTTTAGATTACAATAGGCAGGCGGCGGGGTTGTAAGCTTAGCAGGGAGCTGCTTGGGCCTGCGACCTGGGCAAGGACTATATGGCTACGACCGCAAAGTTAGCGCGCGCCGTCGTTAACTTAATTGGCCATCACCACCCACTTTGCGGGTTTTTATGAGCAGAAACAACAACGACCCAGGCGAGAAGGAAGTCAAGGCATCAAAACCACGTCAGCGTTGCCATTCCCTTTGCCGCTGCCGCGGCGGCCTTCACTGACTGTCACATTTTTGACATTTTTATTCTACATTTTTTGCTATTTAGTTGTTGGCTGTTTTCTATTACGACTTTTTGTTTTTGTCACCTGGCTCTTAATATTTCTGCCTACTTTTACCTTCATGTTACGGGCCGGCTTTTATGGTCTGGTCAACTGTCGCCCTTGGGGGGGCCAGGCCAACCAAGCAGCCTGACAAACTGACTGACTGACAGCAAGACACACACAGCGTGTCTAGGCTTTCTTTTCTATTTTTTGTGATTAATAGGTGTGTTAATGGATGTCATTTTGATGTTTCCGCCAGTGTCGAATGCCAGCCAATTCGGCTATGTTAGCTAGCCCCAGAAAAAGTAGAAAATTCCTGGCTCTAAATGATTTTGTTGCTGTCTGTCTGCCTTTTATGTTTAATTTGAGCATTGCCCGCTAATTTTTAAGGTTCGTCATTAAATGTAGATAATTTTTTATTATTTTTTTTTCTGTTACTACTGTGAGTCCTGCGCCCTGGGCCTAGATCTATGCGCTAGGTTTACCTTTTTTTTTTTTTTTTGTATTTGCTCTGGGCCACTCGTAAAACGCAAATGTAACGAGTCAGCCGCAATATGATGGGGTATTTTTTTTTTATTCAAGGGGTCAGGGTTCAGCTGTGCAGCGTCAAGGAGGGGCTGGCCACAGTTATTAAAGCCTTTTTTGTGTGCAACATTTTATTGCTTTTTCCTTTTTTTTTTTTGAGGGCTGAAACATTTTTGTTGTTCAGGCATTTTTAATTAGTCACAAATTCATTTTAAAAGCTCATAAGTATGCAACATATAATGGCAACTTTGCATGAAAATCAATGGCAGGCTTTAAATTTATACGGCAAGCATTTTCGATAAATGTTTGAATGTTTTCCTGACATAAAATGCAACATGTTTTTGCGGCACTTCAAGCTCATGCTCGACGTTTTTATTGCCACAGCTGGGCGCGCTTGTCTGTGTGTTGCTGCCACGCAGCAATTACGCCTCTGTCGAACGCCCTGCAATGCATGCAACAGTAATCGATATGTAAACATGCGCGGCATATGTACGGGGGAGTGTATAAATTTAGAAGCAAACACACTGATATAAGCAAATACTACATGCAACAAGGCAAGCAGCACAAAAACAACAGCTACAATATCATATAAAGATATACATATATATATATATATATATATATATATATATGCTCGCATGTGTGCATATCAACAAGCTACGTTGACGCTGTGGCATGCAACATGTTTTTAAATAAATCAATTACTTACCAAACATGACGCGCGCTTTTAGCCCTCTTTGTAATGGATTTATTTTGAAGGCATCATGGATAGCATGAGGATGTAAGAGATACCGCAGTCTATTGGGGGTCTATTTAACGAAGTTAGGCCAACTTGATGAATAGTGGTTTTGAAAGTTAGATGAAAATTATGCTGGGCATGTAGTGGAGTTCACTTTCTCAGTAAATAATAGAGTTTAGAAAATTCCGGCAATATCAGTTTTTATTAACACTATTTAGTTGAAAAGATTGATGCATGCATTTTCGCAGTGTTCAAATTAGTTATGTTTTGATATTTTCGAAAAATTTTCTAGATCAGAATAAAATATTCAGAAAAAGCCCATAGAAAGGTTTACAAAATTTTTACTTATATTTATTTATTTGAGTAACTTGTTCAGCTTACCTCTGTGGCTGCCTTCTTGATAGAATGATTTGATACTAACCAAATAAATCGCAACAAGTTTGCAGGGCGCGAAACCCCTTCGCAATATTTACAAGAACATGTTTTTTGTGCCAGCTGGCAAAATATTTTTTAAAATTTCCTAAACAAAATAATAAACTAATAAACATAAATTAAAATGAATATTCCCTAAAAAATATTTTGCAATTGATTTCTTGGAACATTTTGATTTTTAACGCTAGAATGCATTTCCATAACATAACACAATTCATTCATCCAATCATTCATCCATCTATTACGCCTTTAGCCTGAATTTGAATGTTCTAACTGACAACCTTGACTATTTTTGGAAAACTCGGCCAAATAATTTTTGACAACCCAAATCGAATTATCAGCATGAAAATTAATTGAGCTTTGCCAGCTCAAATTAAAATTGACGCGAGAGAATCGCAACCAGAATGTGTAAGCAAAATCCATGTGCCCCTCAACTGATGGACAGACGGACAACTGACTGAATAACAATTTGTGGCCACATAAACACACACACACACCCAAAGTCAATGAATATTCTGGTCCAGCTAACAGTGGTACAAATTTGTCACGACAAATTTTTGGCCCTGCGAATTGATATAAATGTTGCTGCCAGTGGAGTCAGCCCTGGGAGAGACAGCAGCGGCAGTTTGAAGGGCGACAGCCTAAAAAATAATGCGCTAAATAAATTGCGAAAAATTACATCAAATATTTAAGCGGCGCATTCAAGTGTGGCGCTATAAAAAATGGCGGGCATTAAAAATTTTTGAAACGAAAGCAAAGCGAGCGGTAAAATGGTATAAGGTATAGGGCAACAACAATAAGAGCAGAGCGGAAATGTTTGCAGCCTGATGGCATTGTATGAGTGGGTGGGTGAGTCAGTGAGTGGTGTGTGGGAGCGGGATAGGGCGACAGGTGAAAGGGGAAGCCAAGTCAGGCAGGAGACAGCGTGTCAGACACGCGAATAGACAGGCCAAGATGTTGGACTTGTTGTTGCCCTAGTATAGACGTCTGAATAGACATAAAGTCAGGAATACACAGCTACAGTAACAACAACAACAAACAACAATACATTGTACAAATTATATGTGTTTAAAAAAAAAAAAAAAAAACATACAACGAAGCAGTTGAAGCTGAATATTAGACATTTGAGAATTGGCATAGCAAATTTTTTTTTCTCATTGAATTGAACCCCAACTGCTTGAGCTCGCTTACCTGACTTGTGTGCTCTGCCATGCAAATATGAATGCTTTTATACTCTACAAACGGAGTTATACCGAGCGCAATATATGGGTATAGCGGAGCACCTTGGAAGATATAAATCCTAAACAACATTTGGACAACTTAAATATAAGAATTTAAGTGGATATTTCTTATGTCGTAGCGAAGCTAAAAGGTAGCAGAGCCCCTTAGTATATAATAGTCAGAAACTGTACAAGTTTATTGAGCAAATGACTTCAGGAAAACGTCGCTCACGGGAACTCACGATGTTTGTTCTTCTTTTTGAGTAAAGCTAACAGGTAGCAGAACCCCTTAGTGTATTATAGTATTAATTTGAACACGTTCATTTGATACATGGCTGCCAGACAGCAATCTGTGTCAGGCGAAGCTATCAGGTAGCAGAGCCCCTTAGCTATTAAGCTTCATATTAATGAAATTGTAGAAAATTGTCTTGCTATGGATAAAACAGGATATCTCAGTGTAGAAAATTTAAGTAGATTGCATGCTGCTGTTATTAAGACGCTTCTTAGTTGAACATAAATTTATATACATATTTGCGGTTGTCCCTATCAAGGGCATTCCATTTTTTGTTTGCCATTTGTAAACTTTGACGAAGTTATAACAAAAGGTGACACAAAATTTGAGAATGAGATTTTTAAATAAACGGCCAAAAAGTGAGCAGAATAATGTATTTCGCTTTTCTGATACACCATAATTCCTTTCTAGGTAAGAGCCAGTGACTGCTTGGGGTTTAAGTTTCCTTAGTATCTTTACTAAGCTTCGTTCTATAAATGTTTTGTTCGCCTAAGATTTCTGGACTCCAATAGAAACATATATATAGATGCATACTACGACAAAAAGGTGTACAAAGTTTTTTGGCAGCAATTACTATTACAAAAATATGCTTGAACTATGCTAATACAAAAAAGTTCATTTGAATGCTTTGTAGGCTTAAAATGTTGCATAAAGATATGATTTTTGGAACCAGTCTACAAAAGAGCATTTTAAAGTCGTTACCTTAGTGCTAAATCCACAAATCTGTTGTTATTGTTGTTGGATTTTTGCTTAAACAAAACGCATGTAAACGTTGTTTCGTGCCACATTTTAAAGTTGGCAGCAGACAAATAAACTCGAAATAACCCCGGCTCAAATACTCTCTCACACACACACACACCCACACACTTAGCCGTAGAGCCAACCAACCGACACTCAGACGTTTTTAATGCATTTTTTATTTGGCAGCCCGACACAAAAACGACAACCAAATAGAGAAAAGCACATAAAAATAAATAAGCTAAAAGAAATACAAAGGAAAACAAAAAAAAAAAAAAAAATAGCAGAAAAAGAGCAGCAACAAACTGAATGCGTTCATATTAACACCAATACCAACAGAAAAGGCCATGCAACAAAATGGCGAGCGCAGCATATTTTCGCTATGGCCGACGCCATTGCTGTTTGCTTGAACACAGTGCGTCCAGCAGCCATAAATTTCAATGCTGTTGAATTTTGTATGAATTGTGTATGTGTGTGTTTGTTTGCTTGTATATGTGAGGGCACAGCTCTTGACCTGAACCGGCGACGGCGACCTGCCCTTGCACATTACGTGCTTCGGCTCTGCTTTAAAAAAACATAACTTATTTTAAAAGTGCCCCTTAACATACTACACCCACATTTTTGTAATGTATAAAAAAAGTTGTAAACAAAATCAATATGTCAAGATTTATGCTGCAACTTAATCGCTGCTAAAGGTCAGCTTGTTGTAGCAAGTTCATATATATGTTGCTGCCCCATGCTCTGCCAAAGGCTGTCAAACTGTAACTAACTGCTTGTCGAGCCGCCAATGCTCATTATATATGCCAAACAGCAAATGGCTGTCATTTGCATATACCACTACTAACGCTATAAGTATATATGTATATATCTGTGTGTTTGTGTGCACAACTCGTTCATATATATTTCTACAATATATATGATGTCACATTACACTAGAGTGAATATCTTAATAGACCCTTACCGTCTGTTTTCTTTTTGTTTTTTTTTTTTTGTCTGTCTATCTGTCTCTCTGACAAAATTGAAAACTTTGTCCTTTGTCTCACTCGTTTTTTTTTTATTTTTTTTATTTTTTTGCCTAAGACGTGCGTAAAGCCGCTAACACAAAAAAATAAGAAAAGATAACAAAAAAAAGAAAATACAAGAGAAAAAGAAAATATAAGAAAAAGGCAAAAATTTGGAGATGAAGAATTTGGAATACTCTGCAGAAAGATATACAAGAGAGTGAGAACAGGTGAGAAAATTACTTTCGACGGTTGTGGCTGCTGCGAAAAAAAAAAACTTAACTTGGATTGGAAAGTAATTTAAAAAATAAAATAACTTCATACGGTTGCACTTCTAAATCATTCTCTTGAAATAATTAGATTTGGATTTGTGAGCTCACATTTTTCTTATAGCCATAAATGATATTTTTTTCAAAGTCAATCTCTTTACCTACGAACAGAGCATTGTTAAGTTTAAAAAAAATCCCCTATAAACTGAAATTTAGAGAAAATTAATTTTTTGGATTTTTAAACAGTTAATGAAAATATCATCTGATCACTTTACCATCGAGCTGTAAAGTTAGATTTTGCAGTGTAAGTCTATTTTTGGAATTTTATTGCAATCAAAAATTGTAAATTTTTTTATAAATACAAGCTGCTTTATAAACCTCTTATGCCTTTAATAAGAGTATCAAAGGGAAATGGCATAAAAAAACTTGAAATATCAATGAAAATATCATGCAAGTAAATTGCCAGGCCTAAGATAAAAAACTGTTGCCTACCTTTGAGCGCGCGACGACGATTTCTGTTTATATGTATGTCTATATATATAAATTTTTTTTGCTTTTATTTCGCCCGCCTTGAATCCATTTTTTCTACTGCATTTGCTGCTTAAACGTCTCTCTCATACTCACACACAAACACACAGCACACACACACATGGCATATGGCAGACTCTCGAACACATGTTTTGAATAATTTATGCGGGCAGGCAGCAGGCGACTTGGTTTCTCTGCCAAGCGAAATGTGCCCGCCAGGAGTTGACTATGCTTCAAGAAGAGCAAAGGGGCTCTGAGTTTTGTACGGGTAAAACTGGTTGCTGTTTGCCACTAGGCCAGCAGAGGCAAGAAAAAAGTTTTTGCACTCACACATAGAAAAGGTGATAAATGCATAAGCAGCAAAAGTTTTGCCGGCAACGTTGTCGTCGTCATGCTCGACGCCTTTCCGCCGATTTGCCAGACTACATTTGGCAGTTTGCTAGTACGGGCTTTCGATTTCGAGAGAAAGCAAACGAAAAAAAAAAGTATATACTAATAGCGAAATTGCTACAAATCGTTTTGGCCAAACTTGTGGAAGTTTATTTAGCTGCACACACACACACACACACACACCCTAAGATTTGTATGCCAACTAGCAGGAAGCGAAGCCCCTTTGGTGTGCTATGTGCATATATAAAGTGAGTCGGCGGCATTCGACATTCTAATTTAGTTGCGCTTGAAATATTTATACAAACAAATTGAAATAAAAAGTGTGCTTGACTCGAAAGCAATAAAAGCCAAAACGTAAATATTTAGTGGCGCACACACACACAATCAAAAGTACACACAGACACAGAGAGCTATCTGCTGGCAGCCATTGGCAGCTGGTTCTACCTTTGGCCTGCGGCGGTGCTCAGTTTTGACGGCTCTGTATTTCGCATTTCCAGATAAATACTTTAAATAAAAAGTAAATAAACTTGGTTTGCTTTCCGCTTGTTAGTGATAGCTGCCGCCTGCCGCCTAGGCAACAGTAGATACTAGATATACATGCACCCACCCACACACACACACACACATAGATACATGGATACGCTCGCCTACACAGACATATGCTATATTTTTCATATAAAACTTGACTGAGTCGGGTTATAGTCCTAGTATACTAGTCCTTTTGTCGGGCTTGGCAGCCATTGCAGCCGCCGCAGCTGTTACACTTTGGCGGCTTTTTCATATAATTTATTGCTTTTGCTTTGCCAGACAAGCAAGCGGTGTGTAGGTGGAGCAGTTGGCTCCTCTTTTTCTTCTTCTTTTCACTTTTGTGGTTAGTTGCTAGCTTGTCTATTGGCGGCTTGTAACTAGGCCGCAACTACAAGATATAAACGCGCTATGTTAATATGCGCTAGACATTTGACAATGTGACTGGGTAAGGAGAGATTGTAAGGGTAGGGGCTAGTGGCACGACACAGTTGATGCCAGTGGCTGTATATATATGTACTTATTTATTTTCATGTTTTTAATTAGAAAGTGGGTTGATACGAAAGACTTGACATTAAAGGCCTCTGAAGGTCTAAAAGCATGCAGCAGCAAAATATTAAAGATCAGAGGCTTAATAGGAATGGTTTAATGTGGAGTAAGCCGTTGGGGAAAAATTAACATTATACACTGTTTGTGATGTTGAACATACCGAAGAATTGCAAATAACTCCTTTAAATTTTTATGTTTGTGCGTCAAATTATGTAATAATAAAAATATATAAAATTTAAGCTGTCATTACTACAGGCTGTTGCAATATTGTCATCAAACGCTTTCATTGAACTATCAATTTAATTCGCAACCCAAAAGTATGCAATACTTTAAGTTGACAATGCTTACATTTTATAGTATTCTGCTGCAGCTGCTGCAGCGGCTTTTACTGCTTTTGCTTTTGTTGTTGTTGCTGCTGCTGCTGCTGCAACGGCAATAATTGTTTTTTTCAAATGGATAGCTGCTGGCGTGCTCGGCTTTTGTTATGGCTACACACAGATGCACTGACACATGTGCAATGCTATGCCTGCAGTTTTACGCTGTTGTTATTTTTACCTACATACGAAACGTAGTTTTTTTTTTTTTCTGCTTCATGCAACGTGCTCTTGCATTTTCAAGGATGCCGCCGCTGCTGCCGCATTTGACTCTATCCATAGAGGCATCACCTCACCCACATCATCATCATCATCACACTCAACGTGGTGCACTCGTCAGGTTTTCCACAACAAGCCAGCGACAATATCAATGGCCTGGCACAAACGGAAATGTCGAATCATATCTGTGTCGCGGGCGCGCTCTCATACACACACTGAAAGAGAGACAGTTGGACACACAGACAGACAGACTGCATACAATTGCAGCAACTGCCGTTACCGCTACCGTTGCCGGTCTGACGATGAGACGTCGACGAGGCCTTTAATCGACAGCAACATATTCGATTTTAATATTCATATGCCGTCATAAATTCATAACAACAAAGGCAAAAGCAATATATGAGGGTGTTGATATGCTCTGCGATTCTCTCTTTGTGTGTGTGCGTGTGTGTGTGTTTATGCAATATAAATACACTCAAGTTTTCATATGTGATACTTTTTAAAACGTATGCGTGTTATTTTTGCTGGCCAGCGTGCAAGTTTATGTTTTGAGCATTTTTTGTAGCATACTTTTTTAGGGCGCAGTAGTAGCTTATGCCAATTAAGAAGAGATGTGTCAAAAATCTTTAGGTTTTTTTTTTTTCCTTAAATTCCATTTTAAATCTTTAAGATTTTGTGGCAAAATAAGGTTTAAGCATATGTAAACGTTAAAAACGTTAGCTTAAAAAAGATTTCTAGCATAATACAGTGTCTTGCTTTGCTGAGCTTGCATTTCATATGTTTAACTAAATAATGACTATGCTCAGACATGACTTCAACTGTGGTTGACTATTATTATGCACCCTACTATTTCCTTTTTGGCTTAACTCTACTTCCCAATTATGACAACTTTGCGCTGACAAAACAAACGAAAGCGACAAAAAACTCTCCATGGATAAAAAATGCGCAAACAACAAGTGCTTGGAAAATGGCTGTTAAAATATGCAAAACTTCTCATTAGTCATGGAAAAATGTGCACATGACTAAGTATAATTCTGCAAAAAAAATAAAAATGAAATAATAAACAGGTTAGATTCAGTTTTAGCAGACATGTGCGGACATTTAAGGACATGTGTGGACATGTCGACTGTGTCTAGGCAACGTGTTGCCTCGTCTAATGATATCCAAGAGTCCGCTTGACTTTCTAACTAATGATATGGAATTTGATATGCTGCTCAATTATATATAATCAGCGTGGGACAGAAGTTACGAGCTGGCTGTCCTTTAAAGCTTTAGTTATAGATTTGTGCGTTTTCAAAAAGATGAAGAAGCAGAAGAAGATGTAGAGCACACACTGCTCATTAAAGCAACAACAAAGGGACGCACACACACACACAGGCAGTTGTTGTTGATGATGCTGTGACACCCTTTGCTTCCGCTGCCGACGCGCACTTCAAAAACTTAACCGTTAGGCATATGCGTGATTATCTCTCGACTGTCCACACGCACACATACACAAGTACACTACCAACATGGCGACTGCCAGTGGCGGATGTAGAAAAAATCTCGTGGGGGCTGCTCAAATTTTATGCACATAGTAATTTCGAAATGAATAGTTAAAAAATACAGTGGTTCAGAAATTTTGGCACAGTCCATAAGTCAAGATACCCCTCGGTGTACGCCACTGGCGACAACCCTCATAACAGCAGCCCCTTAACAATTGCGCGCTGACCCAGTTACCCGGCAACGTCGACGTCTACGTCAACGCCAACAACGTCGAGACGGAAGCAAAGGAAACATGCGGCGGGGGACGTAGCAACGTAAAAGGCAGCCGAGAATAAAAAGGCACATGTCATCATAGAAATCACTGAGTGGGCAGCAATGCCGACGCCTCTGGCAACAGCTACAACAACAACGTAGTCTATGCTTATGAAAAATAGAAAAAAAAAAAAAATAAGAGGAAAATCTAAGGGATGGGTGAAAATATAAGAGAAAATCTGCTGCTCACTGTAAAAATTCATTAAAATGAAGCAGAGCCAGCAGAGGCGACAACAATGGATGCAAACGGCAAGGCTGTAGAACTCAGGAATAGAGCAAAAAGCAGGGGATTGTGTACTCGGACTTGGGCAATGGTGCTTATCGTCCAGATGCCAGCGCATATAGAGCGTCCAGTGGCCATATGTGCGAGTGCGACGACACAGTTACTAATCAAATATTTAGCATACTTTTTAGAGAGGATATTAAAATAACATTTCCGGTCAGCTTAACAGGCAAATGTGGCACACGAAGAATGAGAAAAACGAGGTAATGGAGAAAAGGGTGCTCATAAGGACTTGGGACACAGCCGGCAAAGTCATGAACCGTGTAAATGCAATGACGCGCACTCAGTTGGCCATTTTCACAGACACATACACACTTACATTGCTTGAAATGAATCCAAATGAGTTTTATATTTGGAGAGAAGGCAAATAGTATCAAGAAGCTTGGAAGTCAAAGATGATGAAATTTTAAGGTTTATGCTATGAAGAGCAATTGGCTTGAAATTATTTTAGCTATAAAATTGTTTGAAAAAGTTTCGACTTTCTTTGACAAAATAATAACTTTATATATGCATATGTAATGTGATTCATTTCTTTAAGACCAAAATTCAATATTTTAATACTGCTCTAGTTTGTCAATTCCAATTTACTTCATGAATTTGCTTTACTTATATAAGATTGACTAAATAAAGCGTAACTTGCTTGAAAAGCAATCATTTGCGCTAAAAACGGTTATTTGTACAAATTTGCGTTAAATTGCTTTGCTTCTGTGAAATTATTTGTCTACTTCAGCTATACATACTTAGTTGTTATTATCGTCTGTATAGCAATATATCATCCATGCATTTTTAAAAGTACTTGTCAAACTAACTCATCAAAAACTTAACTTTGTTAAAGCTGCTGAATCATTATATTGCTATCAATATTACATTAAAGCTTTTTCAATTGATTTTTGCCTTACTCAATTGTCGCATATTTGCTTAATGAGCAAACATGCCCTATATTTACCCTAACGTCTATGCACACACACTTGTTCGGGCATTTGCTGCGCAGTAGGGCGTGCTTCTTCTTTAAGCCCCTTTTACCAACATTGCTGTTAATGTGCCATAACGAATGCATTAGAAAGAGAGAAATAGAGAGAGCAGTCTGTAAATGACTTTAGACTGCGTTAAGGTTTTGGGATTTGACTTTTGGGTACGTCTATTACTGCACTCTAAAATTTAATTATAAGCTGCCAGCTGACACGCTCACTTGCTGCTCAATATATAAACAATGTCTCTAAATTTTTGGCTTTATGAATCATAAGCTCAGCATGAGTTTTCTACAAATAGAAACATGACCATAAAGAAGGAAAATTCATAGATGTGTGCTTGCCATATCGTTTGAGTCTTTTGAGTGTACTTGTGTCAGTGCCAAAAGCTGTTGCCAATAAAATGAAACCATTCCAAAACTGTATGCTACAAATTTTTTTGCAATATCGTCACTTGGCAACAACAACAACAACTACACAGCACGTACAACAAAAAGAAACACACACAAACATATGTTGCTGCTGCTATGCTACAACAGCAACAACTATAACAATACATATACAAAAGCAACAGCTTCTGATATCATTACTCAACCAGCAAGCCACATAGACGCACACAGTTACACACAAACAGACGCACACAGGCAGAGACATAGAGCGAGAGCAACAGCCATATGGGTTTCCGTTTCCGTCTAGCTGCATGTGTGCGTGCCGTGTTCGTTTTTTGTCTGTTTGTGTCTGTGTGCTTGTGATATTATCAAGTGAAGTGGTTTTGCGGTTTTTTCTGTTGCTTTGTCTATCACGCGCTTTGTACGTTGTTTCGCTGTACCACGCCCCCTGCGCTTCAACGCCCACTCACTCACACGCTCTCTCGTTGATATAGGTATGCTTATATATGTGTGTGTGTGTGTGTGTGTGCGTTTGGCTTTGTTATTATTGCTATTACCACATGTTGTTTTTGTATTTAAGCTAATTCTTTTATGTATATTAAACGTGCAGTATGAGGCCGCAGGCGGCATACACACGATACAGACCGACAGACTCTGCCACAGTGCCACATAAAAATAAAACCAAACAACAAATAACACAAAGCAAAACGCAAAGAGCGAAAAGCAAAACGAGTTCAACCAAATGATAAGCCAAGTGGCGAATTCAAGCGTAGTCAGCATTGATAACAAACAGTCAGCTAGACAAAGCATGTGTGTGTTTGTGTGTGCGAGTGTGTTGTTATGCCTGCGTGTGTGTGACTCTGTATAGTATTAAGGTACTTTACACAAAATTACCCTTTTCAATTTACGCGCTTGCTGCTCACTTCAGCTACTCCCCGCTTAGCAATGGCGTCTCTGGCTTAACCTTATGCACTGTTTACACTACGTTTAGATGTACAAAAAAAAAAAGTGAGCCTACAACTCTGTCTACTAAATACGAATTCATCTGAAAACACTCCTCGAAGTGAAAGATAACAATCTGAAGTTGAAGTCTATTTCTCTCTTTCATTAAATATTAAATTATATTGAACAATTTTTTAGTCAAAGCAAGTCAGTTATATAATATCCACACTTTTGAATTTTCAAAAACATTATGAGTTTCGAAATCGAAGACCCTCTAGTAGCTTTCAAAATGCTACTTAATTTAACCCTCTAATTCCCATTTTGAAAATATTTTTTTTAATAATGGTCGATTAACTTTTTCTAAAGTACTTTTGGGCTACTAATTTCAAAAATGACTTTTAAAATTATGTAGCATTGTTCGTTTACCTGTAAAGTGAGAAAATCTGAAAAAATAAGTCGCTTATGAAATTTTTATTTATTCATGAACAGCTTTTATAGTATTAAAAGATTCTGATTCTATTTTTAATTATGGTATTTTGAAAAACAATTTTGGCTGACAATTCGCAACCGCACAAAAAAAAAACGCAAAAAACACATGTCCTGTGCTTATAAAAAAACACGTACCTTTAAAACCTTTGAAGAGCTTTCAAATCTTTTATAAGTTAGTTAGTGTGTTTATTAGGAACTGCCAAAAAAAAATTCAAATCATGTAAAAGCTTATACTTTGTTAATTATTTGCAAAAATATAATAAGTGCCTCAAAGCACTATTGGGCATTAGAGGGTTAAAGATAATAACTTTTTTTTTGGAGCTAGCAACTCCGAAGCACTTTAATGTACTTATCGTTTTTACTTTTCTTAAATATTCAAAAATTTTTAAGTCGCAGGAGTTCTATTATGACAGAAAACAAACTGAAAATTGAAGTTTATTTTGACTTATTATTATTATGACGTGATTTCAACAAATTTATAGAAAAAAAGTCTAATATTTAGTAACCACCTTATGATTTCAACAAAGTACTTTATTTCAATATTGAAACCAGCAGCCCAACTTTATTAATATAACAACTTTTCTTCTTTCCCAAATCAGCGTTAATGAAATGGGCTTGGTATCAATCTGTACCTAAATTTAAGCAATATCTTCAAATCGACTCCGACTCACAGAATTTTAAATGACTTGCAACCTTGGAAATTTTTGGTCATCCAGTGTGACGTTATTTTGAAAAACTTAAAGAAACGAAAGGAAAAAAGCTTTCTAAAACAACAAATAAATATTTTTTTAGCAATGTCTCAATATTTAATGTACTAGCTACCCAGAGTTGCATAGCATATATCAATACGGGTTTATATATTACTTTGTATAGCCTTTCTTTTTTGCCAATTAATAATTAAAGCACACTAACCTGTACTTATGCATATGGAAGGATTACATACATTTATACCATATATACTATTCTCTGTGTACACGCAACTTAAAGCTGGCTGATTAAAAATTTTTTAGTGTGAACATAGCATAAGCTAAGCTCACCTTTTCAGCTTTCGTTGGCAGCCAGTGTAAACCTTGCCTTAGCTTGTGCTTCTATCATTCGCATTTATTGACTTTTTGTCATTGCTGCTAATGCATAGCTAAGCAGCAGAACGGAGTATTCTCAACACACACACACACACACATGCCACTTCGGAGAGTCACACAGTCACTGTGAAAAGAGAGTCAGCTTAGAAGATAGCTCATAGTCGCTAGTCAGCAGCAGCTTTATTTTTATGGTGTGCATTACATTTAATGTTTGGCTTAAGTCGCTTTGGCTTTGGGTTTAGCTTCAATGCTGTTGCTGTCTCTGGTGCTTTACTGTAGTACAGTCTGACTTTTGCTATTTGTGTGATTGTGTGTGTGAGCGTTAGTTGCTTGCTCTTTCTATCTTTTTATGTCTCTGTGCTAAGTGCGGTAATTAAGTGTCACAAGTAATTACAATACACTTATGTGCTGCATTACTTTTAGCCAAGCCAACTACATGGCTTTGTAATTAGATTTTAGCGCCACTATTTGCACTGCTATACTAAGTGGAATGAAATGGAATGAAACTTTAGTGGGTTAACCAAAAGCCCTCATCCAATCCTTTTCCGCAACCCATACTACTAAACCGAAGTATTCAACCCCAAAGCAAGCTTTGCGTGTTTGTGCATGTTTGCACTTGTTGTTGTTGTTGTTATTGCTGTTGATTTTGTTGGCATCTTGCTAATTTAAATGAATAGTCTGTGAATTTACGCTATCGCTGTGTGTGTGTGTGTGTGTATCTGTGTGTTTGTATCTTCAGTGTCGCTGTCTGTGTGTGTGTGTGTGAGTGTTCTGTGCAATTATTTGCATTTTAAATGCCATAAAACTGAATTTCCAACCGCTAACAAATAACAAAGCGCATAAGAAAAAGCAAAATTTATTTACTCAACTGAGAAGGGATGATAGAAGCCAGAAGCAGAGGAAGTACTAGAAGAAGAGGAGTGTGTACAGATTGTTGGCTTGTTAGGTTAAGCCGAATGGCTAATATTATTTTATTTGCATTAGCGGGAATTAAAGAGTACGCTATAAAAATGCGGCATTTGTGTGGCATGAAGCGGAATGTGCCAACAAAATGGGATAAATAGCTGAACAGATTGTGTTTGAAAGAAGAATATTTATAAGACTTCCGTTTGATAAATCTTATTTGAAACCTATAGACGATAAGCTGGAAAATCAGTACAACAGCTTTGATGTAAGAGCTGGAAATTAAAACATAAAATCAATGGGAAAAAAAATAACTAAAAATAGCCTCGAACTAAAATTGAAGAAAATATAAGAAAAATACATAACTAGAAGTTTACATCTAAGCAAATGAGACAGATTATTTTAAAAATAGCATGCAGCTTTTTTTACGATCAAAATCAGTTTAAAAGAGTTGAAACGGTAAGGCTTAGCATGAAAATATGAGTGTGTACACATATGAGTGGGTACACACTTATATATATGCCGCAGGGCAGCTAACGTTAAAAAAAAAAAAGTTATCCAAAAAATCATACAAAGCTGAGTAAGATTTCTGGCTGAAAAAATTATAATTTTTTTATTCATTAATAATAAATAATATATAGAAATAATATACCAGCCATAATTAATTATAGTAAAAATTATAGTACATAAAAAAAAATAACAAAATATTATATACAGTGACATCTAATATTATATATTTAAGTTCATTCCAATTATCATGAAAATAGGCCTTAAGCAAAGGGCAATTTATAAACTGTTATGAACTTTCCACTTTCAAAAGCAAAACCAACATTATAAGCTAAACATTCTCAACCTATATATAGCAACTATAAATATATATACCTACAAGTGCACGCTGCATCTATAGCACTAATCCACAAATGCAAAAACCAACTATATATAAAGCAATGCTCTTAATTTTCATTTAGCGCTCATTCTGTTGACTTAACTAAACCAAAGCTTGATAAGTTAAGTAAACCAAAAACCGTGCCCCACCAGCAACTTGCAAACGCCCAGAACAACATAAGCAACAACAAACAAATCCAAACTGAACCAATGCAATGCAGTGGCAGCAACAGTTGCATAAGCGCCACTTGTGCCACTTTAATATCTCAATGTTGCTGACCCCCTCTGTCTGCCTGCCACTGCCCCTAAACGAATTCTTTGAGGGTAGCTCTATAATATAAAGCGACACAAAAAAAAAAAAATAAACCTAAAAAATTGCTGTAATTTATTTAACTTGCGTAAATATTAAATATTTATATTGTTCTCTCTCTTTTATTTTTCTCTTTTTATGTACCGTATATACTTCATCTACTACACACACAACTACCAACTCTTGCCTACCACCATATAAAATATATATATATATATCTATATATATTTATATACAACTTGAACCATCTTCAACTTCTCTGCTGTGCTGTGCCTCTACATCATCAACTACAACTACAAAAAAAAAAAATATATATATATACAAAATATTAAAAAAAAAACAAATAACCAAAATCTGCCGCCTGCAACTGTTCGCTTGCGTATGTATCTATAACTGCATCTGCCTCTCTATGTGTATCTGTGTTACTCTCTCTGTGTGTGTCTGTGTATGCGTGCGTAAATCTCGTTGTGCGGCCGCCATTGCTACTACAGCGCGGAAGCGACGAACTTTTGAGTCAAGCAGCAGTCATGGCGCCCGCTTCCGACAATAATAATCAGGACTTAGCCACAAAGAAAGCCAAACTGGATTCGAGCACCGTGCTGGCTGGCGGAATTGGTAAGTTTTGTTATTTCCAACTACCTCCCTCTATAACTACGTCTAGCTCTCTACCTTACGATCTCTCTCTCTCGCTCTCTGGCTCACCTTACTCCCTTGAATGCTTAGCTTTGCCTTTGGCTTTTACTATCCCCTTTTATAAGAAGTAGTAGTATACAAGTAGCACAACTTTCTGCTACCTGAGCTCTGAGCGCTTCTCACAACTGCGACTACTGTGCTACCTTTTATTGCTGCACTGCGTCGCTCAAATTAAGTGAATTTTTAGTATTACTTTTAAGGCTTTGTGTTGGGTTCAAGGCGGGGGTGTGGCCACGCGCCTTTTGTTGCAATTAGCCGTTAGGCGCCTTCTTTTGACGTACCCTTCCCCAGTATTTTGTCTAAGGCATAAGGCGTTGGGGCTGCGGCCATATTGTTGGATTATACAATTTCTATAGCATACTTTGCGGCTGCCATTCACTTAGAACTAATTAAACGCGCAGACAGTCGATAAAGAGCACGCACCAGCCAAAAGCAGCGTTTGTGCTTATAGCCAATTAACCTACTAATTAGCATAGAAAATAAGTCAACAAACATTTTGGCCCTTTTGTTGCCCGTACCCCACTACCAAAGCTTTCTTCATTCGCTTGGTCATGGCGCCAAAAATATGGAAAAAAAAAAACGACTATAACAACAAAAAAAAGAGCATGCACAATACAAGCTAGCCGCAGCACATTAATTAACGGTATGTGCATGGGGCATGTATATGAGTAAGTGTGCATGTATATGTATGAGTATCTGTGTGTGTATATATGCCTCGGCCGCAAAGTAATAAAGCTAATCAAAAACCGCGCGCGCTAAAAACCAGAACCAAAACCAAAAGCCAGAACCACACATTAGGCAAATATTTGACAGACGCTGCCACTGCCAAACAACAACAACAACAACGACAAGAACAACCGGCAGATTGAGAGCAACAACAACAAAAGCTATACATTGTTTGACTGCGTCATGCTCCAACAGAAACCATAAATCTGTATCTGCCAAACCACAAAATGATTTGAAACGCAAACAAATCCATGCGTAAATATTCAGCGCAACATTTTTTGATGGCTAGCCTTAAGTACAGCCTAAAAAAAAAAAACCAGATTGGAAAGGTAATTTTTTTTTGTTGCAAAAAAACGATGCTGCAAGCTCTTTAGGGATTCTTTAGGGTCTCAAAAGTTTAGTATCGCTATAATACATTTTTGAGTTACAAGATTGAAAAATTTCGCGTAAAAAACATATAGAATTAATTTAGCACATTTTATAAATTTTTATTGCAAATTTTTAATTATACGGCAACGGCTCCAATAATTAAAAAAAAAAATATTTTTTTTGTATCTTAATCAGGAAAGAAATATCTCTGACTAGAGCAAGTTGTTAAGACTATGAAATTCTATAGAAGTAGTTTCGATTCACTGTTCTCATCAATTCCCATTAATACTCGGAGTCTAGTATCCTCGATTCAAGCATCTTTGGACATACTGCTGCTTTCTTTAATGTGTACCAAAATATGCCCCAAAATGAAAGCACTTTGCTACACATTCAGAGTATAAACACAAACGCAAAATACTTAACAAAAGTGCTGCTTCAAGTCGCGCCATCTAGCGGCCGAATCTTTTCTTTTTGTTTTTTGTTGCTCAGTTTGTGGGGAGGGAGGGGTCAAAAAAAAAACAACGGTTATTAAAACAAACAATGAACATTGTTGGATGTTGAATGTTTACCGATATTGAGCGCTTATTGGACGAAAATTTAATTAATGCATGCATCGTTGGTAATTTTATGTGGCTGTTGTTGATAAATGAGTGAGCCCTGTGGCAAAAACAAGAGCAACTACAACAACAACAATAGCAACAAAAACAACAAGATGAATGCCGCACTTTGTTGCAGAAATTAACATGCTTTTGGGGTTTTTCAATTAGCACTCATTAAAGGCATGCGCATGTTGCAGAAATGCCTTTGTTTGTATGTGTGTGTATCTGTGTGTGTATATATGTGTTTAAGGTGCTTTTAACCTTTGGCATGGACATGAAATGAAAATGGCTATAATTAACTTGGCGCTGCAAATTGTACATATAAGCATATGAAAACAGAACCCTGAGCGGAACTCTGAAAATCAATATGTGCGCTTAGCACTCAATTGAGTGAGAAAAAAGCAAAAAAAAAATAGAATTATATAAAAAGAAGAAAAGAGCATAGAAAAAAAAAATAGCTAAAGGGCGCAAAGTGTTAGTTGGAATTGTGTTAGGGGATATTGGTTAGACAGTCAAACAATCAAAGAGCACAAAAAGATCTAGCGTGCAATGCGAATGGCAGCTACTTAGATACAGTGGGACCTGCTATAAAGCGCTGCACAAAAAAAAAAGGCTATTAATTTACTATTTCAGTGAAAAGCTATTCAGAATTTAGAATTTTTTAAATCAAGTCAGTTAGCTTGTCAAGGGTAAGCAGGCCTATCTTGAATTTCAACTGCGATTGTGTTTAGTGTTAAGCACTGTGAGAACTCTATCGGCTCTGATTGCAGAAATATTCTTTCAGCTGGAATTCATTAGTCTCCACCAGATACTTTACGAAATTATTTGAAGTGTGAACAAATTATTTGCGGCTTAAAAATCATCCTGATTTCTTAGAGCGATTCTATGATGAGCCATACTTGTAAGAGTTTTAGGATTTTGTTTTAATTTTTTACGAAACTTAAGATATAAATTTTTGAATAAAAAAGATTTGTTGTTTTTTGGTGCACCAGAAATTAACGATTTCGTAATGGCTTAGAAGTTGGAAAAGCATCAATTTTTTGCTGAATACCTACCAATACATTGACTTGGTATAACTTGAACATTTTTATGCGCTTTATGCGAGGTACCACTGTGCATGTGTTTTTCGTATAAAAAGGTGTGAGAGTGTTTGTGTGTGCGTTCGCGCAAAAGGGTTGACTAAAATGAAAGCAAAAGCGAAAACCATAATATTTATTTATTACTTTACAAAGGACTTTTCTATTAATTAAAAAGCAACAAACCACGTCACAAACACACACACATACACATACACGCAGGTTATGTGTATGTTTGTTAAAGTGTGCGTACATGTGAACTGCGCTGTCCGCCATTGTTCAATGCTCGCTTGGCTTGTTGGTGATGTTGGTTAGTTGGCTGGTTTGTTGGTCGGCTGCCTTTATTTGGCCGCGTTTGCTGCTCTATGCACAGACACCCGAGGCCAATGCCAACAAAAGCACCAACAACAACAACAACAATAACAGTGACTGGCAATAGAGGACCACAAACATTGGACCAGGCTAGACCCCGTTAACTGCCAATTGCATTTTGTTCTTGCGGCTTTAACGCGCTCTGGCAGGTGTCTGCCCAACTACTTGCCCCCACCTCAATTACCATTTGACACCCGCCACCTGCGGCCATTTTAATTTACCAAAGTAAAGTTTTTTCTTGCGTAAACACAAAACATACAGAGTGCGAGCGAAAAATTTGACAGAAAACTTCAATATCAACTTCGCGGACTTAAAGACTTGAAAGTCCTGCCGCATGCAAAGAGTCTTGAATTATTTTGCAGGACCAACGCAGTGCTCGACGACACGTACGCAGCTGTGCCGTGCCTCTTGTACACGTGAGTGGAGATTCAAAGATGAAATCCAATGAATTCATTTGCCAGCCTAAGTCACTTTATATACTATATAATAGTCGGTATGTGTGTGTGTGTATTGGGGAGTGTATAGAAAGCACTTAAAGCTGACACAGAGCATACACAAAAGCCAATGGCAATGGCCATGTTGAAGTTGCCGCAAAAGCAAAAATAATAACAAAAGAAATTGTTAAATAAATGTGTAAGGACACTTTTATTGCATTGCAAATGCCAGGAGCGAACAGAACAACAGCCTAGCAACAACAATAACAGGAATTACAAGTACAAGCAGGCAAAGATACAACTTGATGAGGTAAATTTTTGTATACCCTTGATATAGTATGTTATATATATTTGTGATTCATAGAATGGATATGTGATATGCTTGTCTAATGAATATTTCTCAGCAAATGGGCTTGGATTTTTTAAAAGACTTTGATGACCGGAGAATTTTATTCAGCCAAAATTTGTCTGAATTTGCATTTTCCATCATTTAAAGCTAATCCATGTGTTTGAGTTTCATTTGAGTCTTTATTACTTTCATAAATATTTCGATTTGTCTTTAATACAGTGATCCCTCTCATTTGTGTCTCATGGTTTTTTTGGGATATACTGAGCTTGATGACAATTTCAATTAGAAGAATGGCCTTTAGAAGGTTACTCGATATCATCTAACGTGCTGCTGCCTATGGTTTCTTCTTCGTCCCTTACAGCTCTGCTTTTAGTTCTTTTCATATCGGATAAGTAATAACTTTAAGTCATTCACTATACTCATTTAAGTCGCGGCTACTTTGTGGATCCCTACCATTTAAGATTTTCTCATTAGGAAAGATACCAAAAGAAGGCATTCTGGACAATTGTAAAGCCTAGTAAGCGTTAGGAATGCTCGATACAGAAAATAAAAATCGAATTAAAGTATTGGGTATTCCAAAAAGCTCGAAAAAATCGATATCGACGTTTTTTTTTATTTTAAAGAAAGATTCAAACCAAATAGAGGTGATTGCTCGACAAAGAAAGCAAAATTTTCTAGTGTTCATAATAAATTGAGATAGGGCTTATAAAATGAAGAAAGATAGAAATTTTTTTTGGAAAGGGTGCCAGCCAGACCTATAATTCATCATGTGCCAGCTTAACTTGAAAATCGCATGGGCAACCATAAAGGGACTTTTTTGAACTAAAGTTAGCTCGATACCGATAGTAAGCAAATTGTTATCCGATCGACAATTAATCGCGAACCAAAATTTCGGTATCGAATATTCGTCTTCGATATTCTCGATATTCAAAATACCGGATCGGTATGGCGCATCCCTAGTAAGCTTGTGGACAGCAGCAAGAGATTGGGTTGGGCATTTTCGTTGTAATCATAGTCTAATATCTTTCAGATGCGTTCTACAAACTTTATCACAAAGTAAATATGCTCTCTTTTAGTGTAGAACAACATAAGCAAAAGTGAAAAAAGCAAATAGCAAAAATTCAATGGCAAGAATTGACCATTGTATGGCTCGCTGTCTTGAATAAACACAACGGCTAACACACACACACACACACACACACACCTATTGAACCCCTACCCATTTACTAACACGCACAATCGCAGCACACTTGTGTCCGAAGTATTGTTGTTATTGTTGTTGCCACTTGGTGGCAAGAAGAAACGTTTGTCGCACGCTTTTGTGCCGGCCGCTTTTGCCATGTCTGCGTATGTTGCCTGTCAATATGTTGGTCAGCAGCACATACACTCACAGGAGGGCAACACCAACACACACACACACACACACACTGACTCGCACACAGAGAGAGTCAGTCAATTGTATTTTTATGCCACTAAAGCAATACACTAACACACGTTTCCGTTACACATTGGATTAGCGCATTGGCCAAAAGAGAGCAGCAAAACGAAATCCTCGCAACATGCAACAAAAATTTTTCACGTAAATGTAATAAAAACACTTTTTTTGGCATGCTGCTGTAGTTGTTGTGTTTGTTGTTATTGCATATATGTGAGGTCCAACAGCTGTACTAGTGTTAGTTGTGGCAGCCACACCCCGCCCACAAAGCACGCCCCCATGCTTAGCCAAAGCCATTTCAAGTGTTGGGGCGTGTGTTTGTGTGTGTGTGTGTGAGTTGGTGTGCGTGCACCATTCAAGCACACTTAAAGTAAGTGGCTACCTCTAAGCATGCCCAATACATACAGGCTGGCCAAAAATTATTCGGACACCCTTAATTGCATGGTTTAACAGCTATAGCAAACACCTATATTATCGAGATGTTTTCGAAAAAAATTAAATTTTTTCAGCATTCGAAAACAATTTTTTTTTTTTTTAATTATACAAAATAGTTTATAAACTTTTGTAGTGAAACCTGCGTTTAGAAAATGTTGCGTTTATTTTTATATATTTTTTGTTAGAAATTCTACATTTTTATTCGCTTTTGTTGCCTTGCTTTTTCTCAAAACTAAACGAAATGGGACAAAGCTAAGGTTTGTCCCTAAATTTGTAGGATTTTTTTTTGTTGACAGTCTTTATTGTTACTTTACTTACAGAGTTTAGCTTTAATTCCAAAAAATTGTAAGAAATTTTGTTTATTTAAAGTCTACAACATTTACAGCGCTTTAATTCCAAATTATCATAAATTAATTAATTTGAAAATATCATTGTCCTTGCAAAATCAAGAGAATAATTAAGAGATCGCATTTACAGTATATCAATTAAAAAATGTATGGATAAATTGCCTGTAAATCCCAAACTTACTGAAAGTCCACAAATCGTTTTTATCTGAAGCTTCTCAAGGCTTCGAAGCGAATAGGTGTTTGCATAATTTTTGCTCTGACTGTACGCACGCTAGCGTTTTATTTTTGCCTCCATTTTATATTTTGCCCTTAGCTTTGCTTTGCTTGCTAGCTGGTCAGCTAATAAATAGTTGCTTTTGATTTATTTCATTTTTGATTATGAATATTTTATATATGTATTAATAAAATAACAAACATATATATGTTGGTATGTACATAGTGCACAGCATAGCTAATTCATTGCACAGCGGCATGTCGCGTGTTGACGCTGCATTGTTGTTGTTGTTGTTTATTGTTATGTGGCACACACACACACACACACACAGCCTTCCTAACAGCGATTCAACTACATGTGTGCACACTCACACGCTTACGTATCGTTGCACTCGTTTGCTTTGGTCACCATTTTGTTTGTTTATTGAGCGAGTTTTGGGATTTTAATGGTCATCGTCAACGTCATAGTTGTTCACCTGGTGGTGGTTGTTGTTGTTGTTATTGTTGTCGTGTTGTATACAAAATAACAAAGTTTGCAGTCCAAACTATATAACACGCCTGTGCATATGCTATGATTTTTTCACTTAGCTAATACCTTAAACCAGACACTGCCACAGACTGACCATAAAAATACATTTTAAATATAATGGAATGTTGACACTGGTTGTATTTATAGTGAGTTAAAACAAGGGGTGTGAAGAATTAAGTCAATTTTGATTGCTGTCTTGTATTGGATTTCTTCATGTGTCTTTCATAAAAGACGCGACATAAAGAATAAAGCATATAAATAAAAATTTCTTTAAAAAGATACAAGTTTTACAATTAATATATTTTTTTTTTCATTTGGATTTTTTTTTTTTATTTATATATCTTTTTTTCTCTCATGGCCCATATGCAGTTTGAAATATTTCGCAAGAAATGACAAAACTTCATATAAAAAAAAATGTGCTACGGTCGAGGCGGTGCCCGACAGTGCCTGTACCTTTTGTGCCAAAAAAATTTTTCCTGCATATTCCATCTAAGAACTTTCCAATTGGAATTTATTTTTTTTTGGTGAAAATCGATATTTATACCTATAAGTTCCCTAAATTTTTACCCATTTTGATGAAACTCGAATGTTACAACAAAGAACTTATTTAAAGTATACGGGGTAAGTTTCAAGTTGGTATGTTGAGGGGTGTGGGAGAAAACACGGTAAATGGATTGCGGGGGGTGGGGGGACCGCATCGAAAAAATTTGGATGTGGATTTATTCATTAGAGCCACATGAATGAGCTTACCAAAAATTGTGATTCTAGATCACTTGTAGCCATAATTGCGTAGAGTCAAATATTGACGCAGTTTATTGGCAAGGGGAGGTGAAATTTGCACATTTTTGACTATAACTTATGTTGTATTTGTCCGATTTTGTTCATATTTACACATAGATGCATGTAGCTACAACGCATCGCTCTGTTAAATTTCAGATGAAAATATTAAACGGTGTGGCTAAAAACCGCGAAACTACTGCGGGAGAACGGGGGAAGATATTGACATGATTCAACAAACTTCATCTTCTTAGGAAATATGCGCACCAGCTGGTAAAATTTCGTGTCTCTAGCTCTTATAGTCTCCGAGATCTAGGCGTTCATACGGACCGACAGACGGATGGACGGACGGACGGACAAGGCTCAATCGCTACCCGAGGTTATGATAAGCATTTTGGTATAAAGAACTTGGGGTCTGCCACGCCTCCTTCTGTCCGTTACATACATTGCACAAATCTAGTATACACTTTGTACCTATAGGTACAGGGTATAAAAATCCCAAATGTCCCCTTTAATCTTGCATTATTTACCATCATATAATTATTTTACTTAAAGCTAGAGTTAAAATCTTTTTTTGTTTCAACTGAATTATTCAAATTTTCTTATATGAAGCTAGATTATTTTTAAAAATATTAACATAACATTGCCGAAGAAAGCAAACTGGTCCAAAAAAACGAGTTTTAACTAGGAAAACACATTATTCGTAACTTTTATTTGCCTAGTTTGAATGTATCTATAACTCTTAAATTATGCTAGAAATCACCGCTACAAATCATTTTTATTGTCTTATATGGCATAGAAGAAGCAGCAAAAGCCGAGAAAATTTCCTCTTACCAAGTCAATTCAATTTCAATTCCCTTGTGACGTCAATCTGACACTTAAACGTTTTTATTGCCATGGCCAATAAGGCGACAGTTTTTGGACAGCGCGTGCCGGCAAGTTTGAAGAGGCCGCCCCTCCAAGCCTTGCATCATCATACGCCGCCGCATTGACCGTGTCTGTCTAGCTGTCTGTCCGAACGTCCGTCTGTCTGTCTGTCTGTCTGTCTTCCATGTCAGTGTGTCTGTTCCATTGCGTGTAAATATTTTCGCAGTCAATAAAATAATATTGTCATATTTTTTCATGCTGTTTGTGCGTGTGTCTGACTGTCTCTCACACTGTCTGTCTGTATATCCTTCTGTCGGTGTATCTGTGCCAACCTTTTGTTTATGTATGTGTGTGTAAATATTGAGACAGCAATGAGAGCAGCAGAAATCTGTTTTGCTGTCTGGTGGCGTTTCCAATGCCGCTGATGGTCAGTTTGACCAATATATATGAGTGCGGTTAGTTAACATTTTAAATACATAAGACTATGTATAACTTATTATTTACCATTCACATTAAATATGACTGCAAGCTGTGGCCTGAAAGTTGACATTTTGGACTTATTGCAGCAGCTCAAACGGCTCTCGCAGACATTATAACAACTGGAAAATTCATTAAACAGACAGCATGCAGCAAGCATATTAATTAATTAATTCTATGCCTGTTGCAGACTGCAGCCTGTAGCAATATTTTTGGTAGCATACTTATGTGCGTCAAATGAAAACTCAAAAAATTCAAGTTTTTTTTAACTTTTTTTGTTGATTTAATTTTTTTCTTTTTTTTCGCTATTGACATAAAGCCAAAAGCTCAAAGCTACAGCTAAAGCAAAGTCAAATCATGCACACAAGTCTTGGTAATTATATTTCATAAATGAAGTGGAAAAAGTTTCTGGTACTGGGTCTCGCTTGTGTGTGCTTATAATTTATGCAATTGATATACTTCTAACTAGACTTTAACATGCGGCAACATGCAGTTTGAAGTACTGGCTGCAGTTGCATGAGAGAGTACAAGGGAATGAGTTCCAAGGGCTATGCAAATGCGTCACTAAATGGCAAGGCTGAGCAAAGGAGTAGTAGATGCCAGTGCAGCAGTTAAGAGTAAACTTAAGCAAAAATGTAATTTTTTAAAGTGGAAGTGTGCATACTCTTGCGGTTGGAGCAAGATTTAGTAGTTTGATTGTTTGGTTTATTGGGAAGCAGGTTAATGCGGGTTTATAGTGTGTGGTAGATGACCGATCTTTGATTAAAACACTGAATGCGTTGTTAACTTAACAATTTATTTATTCATTTGTTGCATAAACGTTTTAGCTGTGCCAGCATTTAACACCGAATGCTCTTTCTCTCTGTCAAAGTATACATACACTTAGCCTAGCTTAGCATTAATTAACATAAGGAGCGAGTTAACATCAGCAGACGCTGTATGTTAACAGATCATATGCATTTACAGCAGTGATGGGCAGTCTCTCAATTTGCATAACTCGCGAGGCTATTGCACCAAAATCTGCCGCAGCGCAGTCGGCTCATGTACGGTCCAAGTGTGTGAAATCTCTCGCTCGTTTTTGCTTAATTGGGGTTCTTGCTCTCTCGTGCGCTTTTGCCTACTGCGCTGTTTACTCACACAAAGAAATGTTTGTAGGTATGAGTTTTGCCCATCACTGATTTACAGAGTGTGTATTTCCTACTACGGATGCATGATCCAACAATTAGAAGGTCACGCAACGCGCAGGTCCGTTATTCGTGTCTCTCCCAAAAGAGAGCGGGTTCACTTTTTGTATGGTAGCTATGTGAAATAGTGGACCAATTTCGATCAAACTTCACACAAATGTAAAGACTTATACTAAATTAAACTGACATAAATTTGGTTGCGATATTCAAAAAAACAAAAAAGAAATTGGTCCACTATTTCATGTAGCTACCATACAAAAAGTGAGCCCGGAGCCGCCATTTTTTCCGCGCAGCCGAATTCGCGCACTTCTTTGCGTCACCTTGTAAAATTCTTTGCATCATGCTACGGATGTATGTTTACCTAATTTACTGTACAACGATTACGTTGCATTTTCATATACAAGGCTGGGAAAAATATTTCGATATGGCCTAGGAGACATTTTTGATAATATTTTAACATATTCCACCAAGAAGCATAAAGAATATGTTACAGGCTATTCGATTGATCAAAGCAGCAAGTTAACATACCCGAGTGGTTCAAAAAAAAAAAAAAATACTATTTTCGTAATTGAAATGCAATTAAAATTTGTAAACGTCGTTGAAGTCATAACGTCTCAGTCCGCGCTGTCGTCATCATTATCTTCATCATCATTATTATTAATTATCATGTTCATCAACATGCTCAGCGTACATTGACTTGCATGTCTCTGTGTGGAATTTCCTTTCAGTGCGTGGTATATATGTGTGTGAGTGTGTTTGTCTGCGCTCATTTTTTAATGAATTACATTTCTTGCGGGTGTTAAGAAAAGCAAAAAATAAACGCGGAAAAATCGTTATTTTCAATTATGGCTGGTAAAGTAAACATGCCCAGTGGCGTTCATTTTCATTTACAATTTCGAATAGTTACAGTCGTTTCATTTTTTTTTTTTTTTTTTTTTAATTTTTCAAAATAATTTCATGAATTTCTTGATGATTGATGAAGTTATAGCAAATGTTTGAAAATTAAAGCTTAAGCTGTCAAGGACTCGAGAATTAGTTTGCCAAAGCAAATATCGTTAAGCCATTAAGTCAAACACACATACATACACACACTAATGAAGCAAATTAGACACACACATTTACATATATAATATATACTCTACGTGAATAGGCGCAACAATTTAAAATTTATGATGTGTGAGCTTGTAAAAACCTAATTTGCTGTCGCATAATTAAAGGCAAGAGCGCGCATTTGTGTGCGTGTATATCTATGTGATAAACACACACACACACACATACACAGAGACACACCCAATTGACGTCACAGACATACTCACACAAACTTTGCGCACACATGTACATATTTAATCATTAAATGTCGCCATGTAAGCATAAATTTAATTGTTATTAACAATCAGCACTTATTTGTGAACTGTACTATGCCCTGCCCCTTAAATACAAACGCCCATTGAACTGTCACACCCGCGGGCACACGCATAGCGCCCCCATTCCACATGAATTTATATTATTTATTCAAATGGGTGAAAATATGTAAAGCGGGATATATTTTTAAATTGATTTATTTGATTTGTAAAATTTTTTACAAGTGCGTTGGCGATACTAGCCAAAGAACAGAGAAATAGATTTCGAAATATTCTAGAACAAGACAAAACTAAAACATTTATAGCCACAAAATTTTTCAGCCAATTTAGACAATTGGCCTATAGCACGTTTAAAATTTTAATTTAAAAAAAATATATACAGCTTAAAAAAAATTGTATTTGCATTAAATATGTAATGCGATTTCGAAGAGCACGACTTAAAAATTTGCTGCTCGCTTCACATATTTTTACCCATTTATTTGTGAACATTTTGATTGTCATTCAACATTTATTTGGTTATATCGTATTTTATTTTTCCTGGCTTTTATCGAAGTTGTTGCCCCTGCTGCTCGATATTTTATACTCTCATTCATTTTCATTTACATTTTTCGGTTGTTATTTGCTTTATGAATTTTAATTGTCATTAATTAACTTCATGCATGGCACGACAAAGTACACAACGCGCAAATTATTACACATACGCCGCATTGTGCCAGAACATATGTGTACGTAACTATTAAAGCCGAACAGCTTCAACGTTGACCATTCATCATGTGTGTGTGTGTGTGTGTGCGTGTATGTGTGTGTGTTCGCGAACTCAATTACAGTTTGTAAACTTTTCAATTAGCTATAAATAATTTATTTATATTTTTCATGCAATTTATACAAAATGGAGATGAGTAAGTATACATTGGTAGAATGCCAATGTATGCAGGTGTATGGATGTGTGTGTGTGTGTGTGTTTGTGTGTAATTGAAAAGCAACAGCTTTTACTTTGCCATATCATTATTGCAGTTAAACTTTAGCCTTACCATTTTGTGAAGCTCATTTTGACGTGCAACAGTGCGTATGATTGCTATTGATAGTCATGCAGCAGCATTTCTCATCTGAATGCAACAACATTGACAACAGCAGCCAGCATCATTATCGCATGCAAATTTTTCTTTACTCTTTTCTGTTACCCTACAATTGATATGTGTCGTTAAATTGTTGGAGTGTTTTGTTTGGCTTGATTAAGTTAGCATCTTTGTGAAAATATTTTGATTGTATATGTGCTGTTTAAGCACTGAGAATTGAATTCTAAATAAAATTCGCTTTTAATGTTCTTCAAACAGTACTGGAAAGATCTTTCATTTGGAGCAATTATAGTTTATTACCAGTTATTAGAATTCGAAATTCTGTTCTTGGAATAGGCATGCACGTGATCACTTAAAAAGAAAGTTGCAGACAGTTTGATAAATTAATATATAGGGCTTTTTAGATTAATAAATAATTATAAAGATTTCATAGCAGCTTCTTAGCAGTTGCAGTCAGTTGAATAAATTAGTTTGTAGAGCTTTCTTTTGAGCATTTAATATTAAGCCAACTTGGAAAAAAAGTATACCCTCTTCTTAAGGTTGTTTTGAAAAAAAAAAAAAAAAGTGTCT
The DNA here is from genome assembly GCA_949987675.1 of Chymomyza fuscimana. NCBI lineage: Eukaryota > Metazoa > Arthropoda > Insecta > Diptera > Drosophilidae > Chymomyza > Chymomyza fuscimana. The sequence continues at coordinate 114,992,080 of OX465088.1, forward strand.
GTCTTTCATTGAGTAGTTCACTCAAACTGTCTCATATGTCCAATAGTATTTTAAAAATTTTGTCCACACCATTAGCTGATTCAGCTACCTTGTAGTATATAGTAGTTTAAATCGATGCATAATAATTATATGTTCAATACGCCATTTGTAAACTACTATGTATGCATGTGTATGTGCTTATCTGTGTGTGCACTGCAGTTCTTTGTTCACGTTTTTTAATGGTATTGCAATGTGTAAATATTTACAAAGTGAAAAAAAAAAAATGTATTTTCATAACTAAATTGGTTCAAGTGCTTTGCGCTGTGGTTGCAACTTTTAAATTATTAAAAGGCTGCTTAATTAATAACTCTTTTTATGTGTTTTTGTTGTTGCAGACAGTCAGTCATATAAACATGAAATTGAGTGAAAATAAAGTCACCAAAGTTGGCTTTATCAACTGCTGCACTGCTTTAGTACACTTTTTATAGTAAGCTGTAGTTTTAGCTTGTAGCTGTTTCCGTTGCGCTTTCCGTGCTCAACTCGTCGCCATCTTGCTTTTCAATTATGCCGCCATTTTGCCAGCAGCGCAGCTAGCTCCGTCTGTGGCTGCATTGAACATGCCGCAGCTGCAGTTGCACTGTCTTTTGCCTTTTGCCTTTACCATTTCTATTTCCCAATTTTGGCAGTGCCCTGAGCATCTAGTGGCAGCGTCAGAGGCAAGCTTGCACTGTCGATTTTTGTTTTCACACAATCAAACAGCTCTTGTTGCGATTTGAGCAAATCCAGCGAAAAGCTACTGCAAAAACAAACAGCCGCAAAAAAGCAAAAAAAAAAAAAAGAAGAAAATTCCGAAACTAAACTAGAAATTGAGTTGTTGATGGAAAACGTCAAAAAATCAACTACAACGAGCGAGAACTTCATCATGCATGATAGATAGTTTTACATATTTTCGCTGTCAACTGCTTGTTGCTTTTATTTTTTTTATTTTTGCAACTGGCCCAACGGCATTTGATTTGTTGTTTGTCTTGTGCAGCGCGTTTCCGCTTTTATTTTTTTATTCTTATTTTTTGCTCTGTTATTTATAGCATAAACTGTCGTAGCGTCCAGTCGAATTGAAACGAATTGAGTTTATGCCCAGTCACTTTGCCCATTGATTTTTAATAAATGTTTTGATTTTTTTTTTGATTTTTAAGCCCAGCCAAAAGGCATTGCTCTCTCGGGCGTTGGTTGCATAATTTCGTTTCAACTTCATTTCCGTTTCGAACTAATCAAAAAGTGTAATTTCCGATTAGTTGTATTCACCATTGACCGTCGAGGTTGTAGTTGTTGTAGCTTCCAGAAGTGTTTCCAGAGTGCAGCCACTCGAATAGTTTGCGTTTGCTCGACTTTTGCCTCAAGTTGAACGGAACTGACTGAGCCGCCTTTTGTTAGATTCCGGCTGGTTTTTTTTTTTAGTGAAATTTCTGTTTTTTATTGTAATAAATTGGCACGTTGACCTGCAGAGGTCGCTGGGCAGCTGAAAGTTTAACAGTTGTTGGTTTTTTTTTTGATATTGTTGAGCTGAAAGAAAGAGGGCGTTACTGCTAGGAGTTTGTGTGAGCTATGGCAATAACAGTTTGCATTTATGGGTCAGTCTGCTGTTTTTCGAAATCAAAACTTTAATACTGTGGCAATTTTTTAACGTACAGCTTTTACTTTGAAAATTTAAATACTCATTTTTATATTATAACATTTTTTTGTAAATGATTACTAGATTACAAAACGCTTAAATATTTGTTGAACTAAGTATAATTTTCATAAAATTTATATTAAAGGCCTATACGCAGTAAGGAACGACAAAACTTCATTAAAAAAAAAATATCCCAAATGGGATATCCCAAATGGGACTTTTTTTTTATATGAAGTTTTGCTTTTCCGTGCGAAATATTTCGTGCTGCGTAGACCCCTTTATTCAAAAAAATTTTTTATTTGCTTTACCAATTCACGTATTAATCAACTTACAAAAAAACGCTTAATTTATTTATATTTCTGCTTAAACAAAAATAGGCATTTTTGACTTTGTTCTCGTGCTATAAAAATAAAATATTTTCGTATAAAAAATTGGCTTATGATTTTTGCTTGTATAAATTGTATCACTCTTTTTTGTTAAAGGCCGCACGGAATGACAAAACTTCATATAAAAAAATAAATCCCATTTGGGATATCCCTTTTTTTGACAAAACTTCATCTAAAAAAAAAAAACCCCCAAATGGGATATCCCAAATTCCATGCTAAAATTTTCGAACTGCGTATGGGCCTTAAAACCAAAAGACAATCACTAACCAAAACAAATTATCATATATCATGTTCAGCTTGACCCATATATAATACGTCTCACGACTATTTAACTCCTTAAGTTATCTTTACATAACATAGTTTTGTGATGTTAGATTCTTAAAAAAAAAATTTCTGAGAAATGGGTATAATTAAGGTACAGCTACATGGTCTAAGTTGCCATTAAACCGAATGCTTTAACTTTTCGAAAAAGAGCTGAATAATTTTTGAATTAAATGCATTAGTTTGGCTACTTAAAGAATCCAGCTATTCAGGCGTTTCATCAGAATAGGTAATTTTTTTGTTTTAAAAGACAATCCAATAAAGAAGCTGAACACAGCTTTAAAAAATTATCAACTCTGAGCTAGATGCCTAATGTTGGCCATGTTGGCAAACGTCAAATATATCTCCAAATGCACAGGCTGAATGGAATAATTAATCATAAAATCGATAATAAATGTCACAATAAAAACTTAATATTACATTACAATCTTTTTATACATCCAAATCTGGGGTATGGCGGCTCGCTCGAATCGCTTACGTATCCAAACGTTTAAAAATAAGACTTTGCGTCTTATTACTAATTGTGATTGGTACGTAAGAAATTCGACGTTGCACCATGACGTCAACCTGGAAACCTGGAAATGAAGCTACGAATATTTTTGCACCAATTTCGTTAGGAAAAATTAGAGTATTTTTTTACGAGTTTTATATCTTGACATTAACTAAGTTCAAAAGTTAAAAAAAATTATGAAGTCAAGTTTTTTATATTCTTTTAATTTCATTTGAATTATTGCATGCTTATATTTGATAAAAAAATTTTGATGAAAGAGAATACCGGAACATGCCTAATAGGGACGGGCGATAGTGTATCGATATATCGGAATATCGATATTCTTTCTTTGGAAGTCGACTATTTTGTATCGATATCCATGTTCGACGATATATCCGATATCGATATTTTCATCCGATACTGACGATATTTACGAATTCGGCTCCAAAACTAAGCGTGCAAGGTGGAATGGCCACTTTGGGCATAGAAAAAGATTTGACTGCATCGGTGAAAAAATTGGAGACGTCTGGCTAAGTCGCTGCACATTACCATTTCATCAGAAAAATTATTTTTGGGAAAGCACATTGTTGCTGTGAGCAATCCTGTATTGCATTTAGATACGGAAGATCCAAAAAGTATTGCGAGAACGGAGATGAAAGTTTTTTTTTAACGCCAACAGTCTCAGCTGGACTCCAATCCACTAACCATATGGGAGCCCCTGTCAACACAATTCTTGATTCTTTACAAACTAGCAAGGATATTTGTTCCGGCTGTTGCGACGTTACCTCGGAGCGACCATTTTCCCTTGCAGGGAGAATAATGACCGACGAACGGAACCGGCCTTTGGCTTGTGTCGACGATTCTTTGTAGCCTTTCTAATTTAAACTAAAAACCAGCCTTTTGGAATAATTGTAAGAAATCCAGATAAACTGATTATTTGTATGTGTCTGAATTTATGTATGACTTATTATTTTAAAACTGATATTATTCATACAAATTTTTTGGACGATATATCGAGATATCGATATTGTTTGGTCGATATATCGATTTTTTACATCGGTTTCATCCGATACACATCGATACTGAATATCGATATTCGAGTACGCGATGCCACTCCCTAATGCCTAATAACAAAAGACAAAGACTCTTATTTATTCATTTATTTAAAAGGGGTACAACAAAGTACAGTTGGCATTAAATTATAAGAAAAATTTAAATAAAATATTGAAAAATAGAACGAGGAAAAAAAGATAGATATGAACTTTTTAGCGATATGCACCGACTCACTTCAAAAACTGGTCAGAGACTTGGATTTACAATAACCAGGAAGTTAAAATAAATATTTAACATTACTTATATTAGAATAAAAAAAAAAACCAAAGTAGCTTCTATGACCAAATAGGTGCCTCATAATGCAGGATTGGTCATGGATGCTCGAAGAGGCAAGTCAGGATGACTTAGGATAGAAGACATGATAAAAGGAATAGACCGTTCAAAAGAGAGGAAATTAAAAAGGCTATTATAATTAGAGCATAAGACACAGTAAGGATCATTTGATCTACAGAGTTGCAAGGCTAAGGGATGAAAATTACGAGTTACTCTTATAAATTGTTGTTTCCACATAAATGTCAAATGCCCTGTGACAGTTTTTCTATCTGAGCTTTTGTAGTTATCAAACTTTTGAAACAAATAAACAAGGCCAAAAATGCTTTCTTTTTCTCTGCAAAAAAAAAACATTTAAAAGTCTGAGCTAGAGCTCAAAAACGACCCAAATGATGCACCAATAAGTAATTGCTATAATTAATGGCAACACATTGGCCACTTGCATCAAAAAGTGTTGCCTACTTTTGGGCAAACACTTTAAAAATGTCATTTTAATTTCAAAATGCAAGCATATTTAAAATCAACTCAACAAATGACCGCAAAATGCACAAAACGATGCTGCTAAATGCTAAAACTAGTCTGTTTATTTGTCTGTGTGTGTTTGTTTGTGTGTGTGTGTGAGTGTCTATATTTGCTTGCATAGAAAAAGCAAAAACAACAAGTGCAACTGGAATATAGAAGAGGCAGCAACAACATTTCATTTGCATATGAGGAACATATGGCAAATGGAATGAAGCACCACACCAACACATACATAAACAGGTGTTGACTAAGCGCGGCACAAACACAGACAGATGGATAGACTATGGCGGCTGTAAGGCAGCCATGTTGGCAACCATGTGCCCTTTACTGTCGTGCTATAAGCTGCTAATACTAACTAACAATATTCTGTTGTTTGTTGTAGTTTTATTTTTTTGCTTTTTTTTACTTTTCATTGTCTTTCTGCTATGTGTGTGCTGCAAATTTGTTTGTTTATAAAAATTTAAGGCACTTTGGACGGCTACGGAAATCCCTGAAATGTTGCGGCAGACGCCAAAGCAAAAAAAAGAGCAGGAAAAAAATGTCATTTGTGCAACGCCCAGCCAGCCAATGCACCATGGACACTTTATTTATGCAAAAATAACAAACAAATGGCAACCCACAGCAGCAACAACAACAACAATCAGAACAACAACAACACTGTAACAAAACTACACTCTTCGCTGGCAGCCTAAAAGCCTCAAAATGTTGTCAGTGTCGAGCGAACAACCGGACATTGTCGCCGTGTGGATTATTCACAGTCGTTGAAAGTGTGCAATGAATGAATTTATGCGCTGCGCGCCCCCCAAGCCCCAATTTACTACACCCCACCATACAACTACCTACCACTGCTTTGCCGCTTAACAGTGCAAAATTTATACAAATGTGGCAACGTTTGCGCCATGTTATCAAGCATTTTATTTGTTGCGCTTGTGTGTTTGTGTGCTGCTGTGATTTTGGCAACAAAAGGAAGAGTTGAGCTGCAACACCTGACAACAGAAATAGCAGCAACAACAACAGCCAGAAAGGGCATACAAATTAAGCGACGGAAACGGAAGTGCAGACACAGCAGCCAAACGACTCGAACGAAACGCCGCCATTGCCATTAAGTGGCCATTTTTTGTTTTTGTTATTTTTTTCACTTTTTATTTTTTGTTAACAACAACCAGCAGCCATTTGCCCGCACAACGCAATATTAATATTTTAAGCGCATTTGATAGAAGAGAGTCGAAGAGGAAGTGGAAAAGCGGCGGCAGAGAGACTGAATTAAGCGTAGAAAAAATTGCATGCCAATAAGAGCCAACTGGAGAGCTTAATACCAGCATTACAACTGAAATTTTTAATCAATTTTCTATTTAGTTTTGTTTTTTTGTTATCTTTTGGAAATGAGTGTGCAGAGGACTAGATAAAATTGGACATTAAAAAAAAATGTATCTAGTCTGTGTTTGGCTTACCAAAATACATTTTTAATATAACTATGTATGCTTAGCATTGCAGAACTTTAAGAGATCTCTAAAAGCTGCTACAAAATTGGTTAAATTTAATCACCTTACAAAAAACTTAAATGATAATAAATTTGTCTCACAGCCCACATACCACTGGCAACCCAAGATTTAGATTAAGATCTTAGGGCCACATTTAAAATGACAAAATTAAACTCAAATAAATACTAAATTAACCCATTATTATGTTTGCTCTTTCATTTTACAGCCAAACCCTCGAAAGTCATACACTTGCGCAACATTCCAAACGAGTCTGGTGAATCGGATGTAGTTGCATTGGGTATACCATTTGGACGTGTGACAAATGTGCTCGTTTTAAAGGGCAAGAATCAAGCATTTATCGAAATGGCCGACGAGGTGGCAGCCACATCGATGGTCACCTGTTATACAGTTACACCGCCACAGATGCGTGGACGCATGGTCTACGTACAGTTCTCCAATCATCGTGAATTGAAGACAGATCAAAGTCATACTGTAAGTAGAGCAATATACACTTACTAACTAGTTAGGGAACTCTGCAATTAGTAGACACCCTTAAGCATGCTTTAACTTTTATTAATGTGGCAATTAAAATTTGCAACACGAACAAAGCAATTTATAGGATGGCCAAAACAAAACTATTTTGGGTCATTATGTGGGTCGAAACCAAATGAGAAAGAGACGCTGATTAATTACAATTTGTAAGGCAACTTAATTCCCCAAATGCACACATGTGTACGTACACAAATAGAAACACATACGAGTAACTAACTAGATATGTATATATATGTATATGAGAGAGTTAGAGATAAAGCCGAGCTAAGGAGCCGCTCATAAATGTAAAGTTATTTGTCAGCCGTACTAAAACCAATTTCTAATTTTAATTTCGTAAGCCACAAAGTCACTGGCAAAGTTTAAAAAGCTTTCAAATAAATACACACAAACTTGGTCACAAACACACTCATACATTTACAAAGCGGACAAAAGCATTTGTCTGTTGCATAGTTTTAGGGGCTTTGTGGCACCCACACAAATGTAAACCGCACTCACACACGTACGTAGATCTCTGCACAAAGTCAAAAGCATATTTTGATTACTTAAATGAAAACAGCAACAATGACAATAACAACAACAACAACATTGCACAGATTGTTGTTATTGTTGTTGTTGTTGTTGCCGCCACAATACAACAGCTGAACTGCTCTTTGCTACCTTCAGCATAACCCAAAAGGCCATGTTGTCACCTTTTCGTGCCACCTGATGGTGCGTCACATTAGCCGCATCAACATCCGTCAAATCCAACCCATCATGCTCCAGTATCCGGCACCCTTCTAAGCGCAAACGAAATGGCCAATCCCCATCTCCAAACTACTTAAAAAGAGATCGTCTCTGGTTTGAGTTTTCCCAAAAATAAAAAAAAAAAGGTAAAGAGGCTGCAGCAAATGTATGGCCTAGTACTGTGGTGTGCTTATGGGTTGGTTGACACAACAACAACGAAGAAAACACCAACAACAATGGTAGGCCAAACAATATAGTTACATTTCACTGATTACCTTTTGGCTGTGCGGCTGCTGGCTATGCGTCTGCAGCGCAGCAAGTACACTGCAAGAAAATAGGTCAACGAATTCCCAACAATAAAATTTCCAAGTAAAATTTGATGACAACAGACAACCTTGTAGACATCAAAAATCTGCTGTGAACATGGATGTTACAATTTTATTCCTCGTGTATAGCCATTTAAAGTTGGGAAAAATATAAAGGGTCATCAATCTTGACGATTTTTTTTCTATAAGGTTTTTTTAATAAACCACGCGTGAGTACTGTCAAGTTGCCATGTGTTTTTTATTCAGTTTTCATTGCCACTTCATCATGGAAAAACTTACACCCGAACAACGTTAACAAATCGTAAAATTATTTTACGAAAATTCGCGTTCTGTAAAGAATGTTTTTCGCGCACTTAGGCCATTTTATGGTCGCCATAATCAACCTACTGAGACCACTATTCGCCATACCATAAACAAATTTGAGAGCCAATATTCATTATTGGATGACACTCGACGTATCGCGGTGGTATCATTGCTCCATATTTCTTCAAAAATGACGCTGGTTAGACCGTAACCGTCAATGGCGTCCAATTCTGTGAACAATTAATTTCACGCTCCGGACCGGTGAACTGGCCACCAAGATCGTATGATATCACACCGTTAGACTTTTTCCTTTGGAGCTACGTGAAGTCTAAAGTGTTTGTGGATAATCCAGCTACGATTGAAACATTAGAGGCCCACATTGCCCGTGTTATTCGCGAGATACCGCCGATTATTATTTTTTTTTTTTTTTTAAACCTCAAGATTAGTGACCCTTTACACGTCCGATTATTCTAAAAAACGACCGATGATTGAAAAACAATTTTTCCACTTTTTACGCTTTTTTTATGTAAAGAATTTGAGCGTACAATTTCCAGAGAATGTACATAACTGAAGCTTATCTTACATTTTTAAACAATTTATTAATAAAAATGATAAAAGAATAAAAAATAATACGGTAAATAGACTCAAACGCTAACAATGAATTGACCAGCCTTTGCTTTCTTCTTTCGACAAGTTTTTGCAACGTCTCCAGTTTGATATTGTTCCACGCTGATTGAAGACAGTTCTTACCAAAACAATTCAATCGGGTTCAAATCGGGTGATTATGGGGGAACATCCAGCAATATTAGCACACCTTCTTCTTCTTTCTTCCTCAAATAATTAATACAATATTTCGAAATGTTTTTGGAATCATTATCTTTTTGATACGTAAGCCCACGACCAAAAAAGCGAACATCAGAAGGAAGCGCTTGGCGTTGGAATATGCTGTGATATTGTTCTTTTCACATGATTTTAACGCCTTTGAACAATGTGAAGCCTCCCAGAACTCTTTCGATTTCAGTTCGATCCAGTTTCAGCTTCGGAATGTGCATAAATTTGGATATCTTCCAGAACGATTTGCCGCTTTTTCTCAAAATGGCAATTTGGGCCCGATTTTTGACTGACAATTGTTTTTTGCTCCCCATTATCTTACTATTCTATTCTCTATTATTTGTATTAGTATTAAAAAAAAAACTTTAAATTGTACATGAAATAGTAGTAAAAAGTCTTAAAATTAATGGGATATCCCAAATGGGATTTTTTTTTATATGAAGTTTTGTCATTCCGTTCGAAATTTTTCGAACTGCGTATGGGCCCTCATCGGTCAAGTTTTTTTGACAGGCACTGTAACTTTAACTTCTATTTTCTGATAAAGTGTAAACGGAAATTACATTTTTATGAGTGTTGGACAAGTCTTAAATTTTAATAGGCTCAATTCAATCCTTTTTTCTAGGAAAATTTCCAATGGCCATCTGGCTAGACAGCTGCTGGGCTACCAACTGCATTTGGCATTAGAAGCTCGCTTAAACTAAGCCAAAATCTTTAAGCTTTCTTACGATCAATTTGAAAATCTTTTACACGCCACTTTACGACACATTTTTTTCTCCAAGTGCAGCTTTGTTTGACCAGCTTTTACTCTTGTTAACTACTAATCCTAGTAAAAGGCCTTGTTACTTTGGTCCGACAAAAACAACAGGAACAACAATGCTGCCATAGTAGAAAATCTTATAAAGTGCAAACGTGTGCGTGTGCGTGTGTGTGTGTGTGTTTTAGATTGTATATGCGTGTATTTGTTTGTATGCGTGTGAGCTTAATCTTGTGTATAAGGTTATTCTTGTTGTTGTTGTTGCTGTTGCCTGCCAACATATTTATACAATTTCTCATTTCATTCACATTTCTTTTGCTATATTTTTGTTTCGCTCTGCAACTGTTGTGCGCCCTTTCGCCTAGCACCCTGCTCTACCCACTGCTCTTGTCATCAACATGTCCTGGTTTTCTTTTTTGTCTGGTTTTGTTTTGTTCTCCTGGCCTCACATTTTAACAACTGTCTTCATTGGCTTTTGTGTTTTTGTTGTTGTTGCTGCTGCTGCTGCTGCGTCTTCACCTGTAACACAGTTGCCGTTGCGTCATCCAGCCCCCCTTAACAGCCCGCCACTGTCATTGCCTTGATTGCCACCAATGTCTTGACTGTGACTGTGGCTCTGGCTCATATTTCTTTACTTGTCATTTGTTATATGTATTTGTATATATACGTGCATGTGTGAGTGGTGTGTATGCACAGTGTGCAAAAGTCCTGATAAGATGTAGCTGTTGCCTGCGTTGTCTAAGAAATCACATGTGAAAAGGCAAAAGCAACATAAATACAACAATAAAAACAATAAAAATAAAGAAAAATGTTGTCTACAGCAAAAGCAACAGCTGTCCGCGTGGATTGACATGCCAGCTAGTTGGGAACCATATACTTTACTTAAGCTTATTATTAAATAAGCAACGTACATTGTAAATGTAGCCTTAAAACTACATTTAACAAGATTGTAACAAATTCGAAAGCAGTCGAAATTTTTAAGGATTATTACTTTTATAAGCAATGCTGATGTTATTTCTAAAGTGCTGACTTATTTGATTTTCTTGTATGATAAAAGACGTATCTTTGAATTCTTACTTCCTATAGGCGTCGCTGCTCTACGCGAATATATATTAATATTTTTAAAAATTTAATCCAACGTAGTCAAATCGTACACTTTAAGCTAGACTTTTATAGTGTAAATTGTACTTATACTTTGGCTAGTTGGGCTTTTTTCGAAATTCGCTACAAATAGAAACTACTTTTATATCGTGATTCAACTTCAATACTCTTTGAAGCTTTTACTAAATTTTACGTATAAATTAAATCTCAGTCAAAGTAAAAAATTGAAAAAAAAATAATAGACTTCGCTGACTAGACTTTCGAAGAAAAATTTTATTATTAAACATATTACACGACTTTGTTTTATATGTAGAGGTAGTTAGAAGTTGAAAGAAGCTTTATTTTATTTTCAATATGTGTTATTTATTTACAAGTTTATAAGATAGAAATTAATTTAAAGTGTAAAGAATGTGTAAAGTCAGAGCAACAGAGGCCTTTAGGCTGGTTTTAAAAATTTGTTGCATTATAGATATATAGGGTAAGGTGGGGCAAATCCGGCCTAGTAAATGGTTTTGGCTATAAAATGCTTATTTGACATCGGACCAACTCGTTCGATACACCAAATTGAAGCTAACGCTTTGTCGCAAATTTCTAGAACTACTGTCAATTTTTGTCAAAATTGTGTTTTTCAAAAATGGTGGGGTAAACCCGACCGCCTATTATTTGACCGATTTAGCACAGATGTGATCTAAATTTAATGATTTTCAATTATAAGTTAAAAGAGCATGTTATTATAAAGTAAAATAAATGTCAATATAGAATGATTGGATTGAATAGCTAAGTAACCAATCAGAGTTATTTGATTTGCTGTCCAAATAGCTTGCTGGCGTATTTTTGGTTCGAGCTCAACGTCTGGTTGGCCTTACTATGCAGAGGTCGGGCTTACCCCACAGTCTCAATTTCCATGACGAAGCGAATAAAAAAAATTATACGAAATTTCCAGCCAATACTATACATACACTACATAGGTCTATGTTTATAGTATATAACACCTTACCGTTTTTTCTTCGATCATTTTGTGTAACAAGAAAAAATGTAATTCAAAAAAATTAAATTGAAAATCGTAAAAATACTGACAGATAACTATCACACTACCACTTTGGCTATTTTTAAAGCTCTACATGACAAAACTTATATGAGCTTGCTCAGTATTGCCGTTTTTAAGAAACAGTGGTAGGTCGGGTTTACCCCATCTTACCCTAATTTTTAAGATTGTGTAAATTTACGCACTTTTTCTTTTAAATTATCAATCATACATATCAGCATCAAATGGTTGCATACCTTACAATTATTTATACACTCAGTCCAGTGTTTTATCAGTTTTTTACACATACAGCATAGTGCTCTTTAATAATATAAAAAAAAGTTACATATATAAAAAGTCTGCATATTTTTGTTGTGCTGGCTTTAAACATGCCATATTTTGTATATTGAAATGCTTTGATTTAAAAAAAAAAATACCTTTGGCTATTTATTATATTAATAGTTAAATTTTTAAAATCACACAAATGGTCAAGTTTATGAAATTCTTCAATTAATAAAATTTTATTGTTTTAATTTGGGTCAACCAAATAATTTGCCAAAATATTTATACAATATTTTTTTTAAAATGTAAGACTAAACGTGCGCGGTTCATAAGTAAAATATATTATTTTTTATTATTTTTATATATGATTGCTTATTATAGTCAGTCGTTTATAAATATAAATAATAAAATGACTTTTATATTTCCGCCAAATTATTTACTTTAATTCGATGCTTTTATATAAATTATATAGAAGCCCATAATTGGCTCATTATTTACGCTTGTTTTAAATTTTTGATACAAAAAATTCAGCCAAAATCCTGAATACAATTTACTGTTTTAAAGTTTTATATTTCACATCCCTTACGGTCTGTTTAACTTATCAGCTTAATACAGCTAATAATGGCTGCAATTGTCTAACAAGCTGGTTATTTGATACCCTAAAAAAGTAACTGACATACTTATGCTTATATGTGTATATAATATTACTAGTATATGAACATTTTCTAACAACTTCCATGTAAAAATTTGCTGACAGCTCGAACTGCTGCTACTCAAAACAAAAAAGAAAAAAAAAAAGAAATCATGTAGATTTTGTGACGCACATGCAAAAATGTTGCCATGCCCGCAAACTATGTTGCCATATACACACACAGATACACACTCACACATACGTGTAGATGCGCGTTCTGCCATTGCATACCTTAAGGGATTTAAAACCATACGCAGCTGCGCGGCAAAAATGAAAGCAAAGCTTTACGGCAGCAGCAAATCAGCAATACAGGATTTCCAAATCATCTGCTCACACATACAGTCGTAGGACCAGCACACACCTACGCACTTACAGATACATATACTTAAAGATTTCAACGCCTGAGTGATTGCGTCGCATGCCAGCGCATAGAAAAAAAAAACATACTCACACTCACAAAGATAAACGTAAAAATAGAAATAAAACAAAAACACACACACGTATACATTCACTCACACACACGCACACACACACACACACACACTTACAGCGCGCAGAAATGAATCCCCTGTAGCATACATTGTAGCGCCCCTTTGCTGACATTTATGCTGGCAATTTTCGTCGTAGTCTAGGGGTCCTCTACTAGGTTAGCTGTTGCTGCTACGTAACAGGATTCTAATATGTCATGTCGTTGCTGCGCCCTTTTCACCTTTGCCGTGTCTCTGTCCTGCTATACTCGCTCAACAATTTTTTTTCACTTTTGCTGCAGTTGTTTCGTCTATTTTCAGTGCTATACGTCGTTGTCTTGCTTGACGTCTTCTTCTGCTAGAGTGCCAAGCTTCTTAGACACACACAAACACAGATACAGTCATATAGCTACGTCACCCTTGACTGGATACTTGCCGCCAAGAAATGAAGATAAATGCACTTGAAGTTCAACGCGGGTTGTTTTGAGGTTACAGTGACAACAACAGCCACAAGAACGAGCTGTCCACAAGACCCTCAGTCCTCTATCCAGCCGGATACAACACATGTTCTGTCTGTCGCCTGTCCAATCTTAATGTATTTGTGTGTATCTGTGTCTTGAGTGAGTGAGTGTGTATTGGTTAGCTTTAGTGGCAAACCCAAGCGCTGGGCTCAAATTTGACATGTGATTGTTTTGTCTGTAACTGTAACTGCGCATTCTTTGGATAAGGACACTGAGAAAAATAGGCTGTTAAAAAAACGATTTGCTTATGTACTCCAACAATAAAACGAATGCTTTTTAATCGCTTTATTTACAATTCATTTGTATTTTCAAATTGAACTTGAGTATCAAATAAATAAATCTTATTAAGGGTATCGAAAAAGAAATCTTTTTTTAACCGAAGATATAAAGAGATGATTGCATTAATAAAAGCTTTATTCACTTTTTAAACGAGATGATGCTATATTAATAAAACATTCGCTGCCAGCAATTGCTTATAAATCTTTTCTTAACAAACAAAAAATTGTATTTAATATTAAAAATAAAATATTTTAATTTGAAGGAGTTTTAGGAACTCATAGATCGTTTTAAGTAATTATATGCTGGACATTTGGTAACCATTTAAATTTTAAAATAATTGCTTTGAAAGCAGTTTTACGCAGCAAGTTTGCTTTAAAAGTAATGTGATTTTTTAAAATAATTTTTTTTTTTTTTTTTAATATTGTATATATTTTATTAAACAATAATATCAAATTTGTTTGCTAATAGTTTAATTAGAGAAGGCAGCTTAATCAAATAATAAGTTATAGAAAAACAAAAGATAATTTATGTCTAAAAAGATACATTCTCTTTGGGAGATCCTGTGGGTGGCAACGTTTTAATCTGCACAGTTTTTTGCACCATTTTTATGTGCCTCGAGAAGGTTAGCATTCTGTCCAGAATAACGCTCAGATATTTGTGCGCAGTTTCATGACGTAATGCAGAGCCGAGCTTTGATATGCCTCGAGACGAATTCCGTCTGTTGGTAAAGGTGACATTGGTGCACTTGCTGGTGTTGATGCCGATAATCCACATTAGTGCCCACTTCTCGAAGTTGTCTACAGACAGAAGCTTCTGGTCAGCACTGCTGTATCGTCAGCATAGGTTGCAATGAGGACATACTTCTCCGCTACGACAGATACTGACACTGATGTTTGCATATCGGCAAATTATTTTACTAGATGCAGCCTTACTCGATCTTAAATTGAGATACCACAGTCTAAACTCTTTATATCGAACTTGTTTTTATTCAAGCAAATAGCTTTTTTGATCTACGCTCTAGGGATGTTGACTCTGAGTATGTGCTTAATACATAATCTTTTCCAATTCGTATTCTCTCTGCTTTTTTTCTTCAAGTGCACATGTCTCTCAGTTTGTTTGTAATTTTGATAAATTAATTTTTGAGCTGGCCTCCCCCATGCGCGCTCAGCTCAAAAGGGTTGACAGACACTTGGGACACGTTCTCCACCACAGACGTAAACCAAAAACAACAAATTCAAGAAAAAAAAAAAAAAAAGAAAACAAAATAGATTGAAATTTAATTTGAAAACAAAAATCCCTTGGACCATTACCGTCTCTTGAGTAACATTTGCAAGCCGTATGCCTAAAAGGCTGCCACGTTTATTAGACTTAAACAATTGATTAATCGCCTTTTTGCCATCATGGTGTTTAGCTTCCGCTGCCACTTGAACCCGCACACGATATCTCACTCGAAGTGCAGTTGCATACACTTAAGCATTGGTGCAGCATAATGCAAAAGGCGTAGCTGAGCTTCAAAGTCCTTGCCCAGTAATTTCTATAATCATCATAATTGGCACTTGTGTGGCAACAAACAGACCCAGACACTGAGCAGCGCCTGGTAACCCGTAAATGCCAGTGCGGCCCAGGCGCTTACAAGGCTGCACTTAGGCGTTAATATGGCAGCGGCGGCGCATTGGTCGCATAAAGCGTCGAATGCGTGCTGAAAACGCACTGATTACTGTTAGCGCAGCTTGTCCGATACACACACACACACTCACAGATACACCTACATAGGCTAGCTATATAGATACATTTGCGCGCAGTTCATAGTCCATAGCGTAGAGTGAGATGGCAGCTGTGTGTGTTTGTGTATTGCTGCAGGTGTTCGTTTTCCCTTTTGTGATAAGGTTACCTTGTGATTAAATTAAATTGCAAGCTACAACACACAGATACACGCACAAACACAGTCACGACCCCTAGACCAGTATGAGCGCACTTAGCCAGCGTTTGGCTTTGGTTTACCTTGCTGAATGTTCACTGTTGTTGTTGTTATTGTCTGTTTTGTGCTTTGGCATTAAAGTTAAATGCTGCAGCAAATAAAAATTTGTATAGCATGCTTTTGAGCGTTTTCCGGTATTTTTTTTGTTTGTTTTTTTTTACAAACTGAAAAATGAATAATGATTTTTTTTGCACCCTCGCTGTTTTCAATTGAACAAGTGAGAGTAACAACAAAAGGAATATTAAACTGATAGCTGAAAAGTTTGCTACTTTAAATTATTTTTTGTGTTGCATACTTTTAAGCGCAGAGCTTCAATGGAAGAGCTGAACTGTACAAGAGTAAATTGTTATTATATATATAAAAAAGTAGTCTGTATTTTGTTCACACAATTATTAGCGGACTTCAAACTGTGTATTTAAATTTTTGCAGTTCTGCTGCTTTTAAATAAGTAGTTAGGTAAAGGGTAATTTTTCAGACATTTACAAAGCTGTTTTTTTGTTTTGCTGTCAGTCATGTTTTGAAACTAATTATTTTGGTATTTTAATCTGGTAGTACATACAGGTAGAAAAAAAATGATGGCCAAAGTGTGCGGAGTATATATTTTTTGAGTTTTTTCAGTTTTAATCTTTATAATCAGAACCAAACCGTACAATTTTCTTCGGATTCGTATATTTTTTGTCGATATTTCCCTTTTTAAAAAAAATAGTTTCCCTGATGACTATTTAGTCAGTCGCCCATTGGGTGGACCATTGGGGATCTCTATTAATAGCTGTTCGAAGAGAACAGGGACCTACAGTTTATAGGTCCGAACGGCGGTGTCTTGAATTAATAGAGACTTTCTTGGGCAAATAGCGTCTTTGAGCCAGCGATCGCATATTTCCCTTATTTATCCGATAAATTCTCATGTTGTGTTGGCGCAAAAATTATTTTTGTTTGATACAAAACAGCTGACATGGTTTCCGCAGCTACATTGCATTTCATTTTAATTAGGATATTGGTAGTTCTTTATTATTCTATCTTTTAAATAAAATTAAAAAAAAATATAACTTTATAAATACGACTTAGCTATTGTCATTAAATATCTAACTTGAAGTTGGCATAAATATAATCTCAGAATATCATAGAAAATTAAAAAAATTATTTCAGTATAAAATTTGTACTTTTCTAAACCTATTTTGCCGATTCGTTTTGAAACTACACGTCAAATTCGATTTGATGAAATTGGGAGCACCAAACATGCGATTTCAAAAGGAATCCGAATAAAATGTTCGTTCGTTTTCCGAAACACGGCCGAATAAAATACAAAATGTCGAACTCTTTTCGTTACTTTTTTGGAGAAGCTATCCAAATGTCAGCCCACAAATTTGTTGTATCTAAATATCTGTGATGTGTCCCAAATACTCCTAACGAATTTATTTTTGCAAGCTTTTGTTAAAGTCGTTTAAAAAATGTCCCAATAAACTGATTTCTGAAATTCTGAATTCCCTTTTTTTTTTTTGTTTTTATTAAAGCTGCTTAAACCGAATTTCCCCTGTCTAGAACAAAGTGCCAAATGGCACAAACATTGTGTCAATTAATAGAAAAAATATCAGCAAAAATCACGCCAACATTAACGCCAACACGAAATGAGATTAATTTTAGTTAGTCTTTGTTGTTGTTGAGAACAATCAACACGTCCTGAACAAAAGACGCAAAGAACTAATACAAATGTCAAGCGATTAAGTTACCAAAATGGGATCAAGCATATTAGCAAAAGGCTTAAAGGGAAATGCCTAAAATAAGTTCTGGCCTTGTAGATTTAGTTAAGTTTTTGTGTTTTCTATTATTGTTTTTAGTCTGAGAACTTTTGATTTTTTTTTTGTTGTTTGTCGTGCTAATAACTTAAGCCTAGCTCAGCGACTGTTGCGGTCAAAGGGAATTAAACAAGTTTCTTGTTTAATTTAATTTGCCACATTTTGTGGCTTGAAACTGTCAATAGCCCAAACCAATATCTTATGTGGAGCTTAAGAGCTACGCTGGGAAAAACTCCACTGCTGATATATGCGCATTGCCAGAGCTATTTGTCTAACGCTCAAGCGCGTGCAGTTAAAGGATTTTCAGCAAGCAAATAACTTTACATATGCCAGAGCTTGTGTGAAGAGATATAGAAATACAAGGAGAAAGAGAGAAAGAGAGAAGATGGAAATCTAGAGAGGTGGAAATGTGAAAATATGGTTTCAACTGTTGGTTGGTTTGAAACATGCGAAGCTTGTTTATTTTTCTATGCGTGGCCTTTGTTTTTCTTTGGCTGTTGTTGCTGTTGCTGTTGTTCTTGTTATTTTCCCATTTTCTTTATTTTATTTTCACGTTTACTTATGCTCATGTGCTGCCAGAGAGTTCTCTGTCGCTCGCATCGTCTGTCGAAAAGCAAAAGTAAGCTAATCTTATTGTTTTCACAACAGCACCGCGAAATGCGAGCGAATAATGGGCGAAATGGGAATGGGGAGCTATAGCAGTTCGTCCTGCTTGTTGATCCTTTGAGTTATGTGTGTTGTTGTTGTTGTTTTTGCTGTTGCTGCTGCTGCTCTGTGTTTTGCTTACACTCATGTTGCCGCTAAAGCTTTTTGCCATTTTGATTGGTGACGTGCTGAAAATGGATTTAAATTACATTGCCACACACGCACACACATAGATACATATGTATCTAAATATATTGTATATAACATATAAAGATGCTTGTACGTGTGCAAATTTGTGCACAGCTTAGCACAACAACAATTTGGACTTTTGGCTGGCAACTTTATACAATGACTTTTCAAGCTTAATGTCAATATTTTGTTTGTATTGATTAGTTTTTTGTTATTGCAGCCTAAATGTATGCAACACTTTTCGTCTAGCATTTGCTTTTTGTCTGTTGCTTTATTTGCATTTGACTTTCTGCTCTATTTTTGTTTTGTTTTGTTTTTTTTTTTCTTTTTGTGTATTTACTTAGTTTTAAGTTAAAGAGCGGATTTACTACGGCTCACAAAAGGTTGCTTTTTTTTGTATCTATCAAGTTTTTTTTTTTTTTTGGCTTTTGCAAGCTTTTAACACTTTTGCCGGCGCATAAGAGTGAGTTTTTTGTTTTATGCATAAATAAGACAAATATTGTTGTTGGCCAAGTTTACTTAAGGCCACAAAAAGCTGAGCCATTGGCCACTTAAAAAAAAAAAATAAAATGCAAACGCGCAAACTTTGCGCTGCTGGCTTGACCATAAAAACCAACCATACACACAGACGAGCTAAAGGCAGCACTCACTCACGCACACATGCACAGCAAACCGCTACATAAATATAAATAAAGGGTGATTTTTTTGCTGTTTAAACTTAAGCATATTAAATGTAAATGCGTATCACCTGGCGACGCTCAACAGAGGCCGAAATGAAATCTCTCAATCTATCATGGAGTGAACTCAGAGTCCTTGCAAAAAACCGGGTCCGCTGGCGAAGAGAAGTAGTTGACGCCATATGCTCCAAATAGGAGTTAAAGGAACATATATATATATAATTTTTCGTAAAATGTGTTAGTTTGAACACGACCAGTTTGCATTCTCATAAGGAAAAGACTTACAAACGCATAAGGATTAGAAAACTTTTATGTTTTACGACTTTTGGAAACTATTTATTTATTTATGAAATTAATTAAAAATTTTCAATAATTGTTTTTAGCGATTACAAACGAACAGCGTTTACAAACTATTGAAGTTATAAATCGCGTTTTTTGAAATGCGCTATTTTATAAAAATTTTGTCAAGCGATGAAATTCATAACTTACAAAAAAATCCGCCACCTTTGGTCCGAAAAGCAAAAAATGCACGATTTGGCACAGTTATGTAGCGAGAACAACGTGTTCATCAATTTCCAGTTGAATGTAACAAATATTTTTGTCCCGAAATTCAGACGAGGCTACAAACCACTAGCACCTGAAATATTTATTATATTATTAAATTAATTTTAAAAATGTAAATTTTATATGAAAAAGTTTGAGTACCCATCGGGTGCTGTCTAAAATAATAAAAAACCTTAAAAAAAAAAATAATATATAATATAATTAACCGGCAATGTAAGAGTTTTGAAATATTTTCTTAATGGCAAGCACTGCTTCACGAGCCAACACAATAAAATCCATAGCTTCTTAACAAATTTTTTTCATTTATGAAACCAAAAAAAATCGCCCTATAAATTTATAGTATATATGTATGAGCAGCTGCAGAAGCAGTGAAGCAACTACTGCTGAAGAGTATGAAGTTTTTTAGATGTAGCTGTAGCTGAAGCGGCAGCAGCAACCACGGCAAAGTAATACATAATCCGCAGCTTAGCTTTAAAACTTAACTACACAAGTTCATAACTTGTAGACCAAGTATCCCTAGCCCTACTACCCCGGTTCGAACCCACAGACCTAAAGCAGCAACCAAAAGTTCTTTTTCGTGTGCTACTCTGCAAAAGGAATTTTCGAGCTGCTTGTTGCCAGCTACTTGGCAGTGCACGCATGTGGCAGCGTCTAAGGGACAGGGGCAGGGTTTGTTACCAATGCAACTTATGCTTTACTTTTTCACTTACTCTAGCCCCCCACCGCCTTTTGGTTGTACCAACCATTCCCCCGTGCTAGCGCATACTTAAGCCAGCTGCTCTTCTGAGCCACTTTGTCGAGCTTGCAACGACACTTTGGCCCTTTTTTTATACTCTTTATGTTGTGAATAGTTTTATGAGTTTTTTTTTAGTAAGTTTGTAACGAATTTAAGGTGTTTGAGTAGATCATATGACGTAAGTGTGTTGTACTGATATGATTGGTATTGCAATGGGATTTAGATATGTTGACCCTTTAAGTGCATTTTCAGTTTCTAGACGAAGTTTAAAGTTTATCAAACACTTGAATAACAAAAATTTACATTTTGAAATTAAAAAATATTTTCAAAAATTTTAAATAAATTTTAAAATTCAAAATTTTATCTTTCATACAAAATAATTTGTGTAGATGTCTTTATTCATTTTGGAGATATGGCTTGTCAAAGAAAATTCTAAAAATATATTAGTTATCCATAACTCGATAAACTATCGGAATTTTGGAATAAAAATCGACATGGTTACTATTGTCTAGTAATCGAAGAGGTCAGCCTAAAATTTGACCTGCTTTAGTTTTTTTCGCCATTTTATAATTATAAAGTAGAAAATATAATGGTTTTTTTTGGTATTTAATTCGGTCCTTGACAATTTTTTTTGGTATTTTTTAACCTACAACTGCTTAAGTTATGATAAAGACTCTTAGGAGTGTAGTTATTCAAATCAAATTCAACTTCGTCACAGTAGTATATATAAATCTTTAAATTTCTTCTGCCGGATATATAGTTATTAAGCTAAGATATACCCAAAATGTATAAAACCTTTGTAAGAATCATAATTCCCATGCATTTTTTTTTTAAAGGCTTTGCCAGCTTTAACTACTGTCTGCTCTCAAACCCTGCTACTCATCGTCCTTGTACGCATTCCTCTTGTCAAGCAGTTTAAAGCAGTGGCGGTTAACCAAAAAAAAAAAAACAGATAAAATAACTCAAGTTTCATCGTGTGACATTGCAATGAAAATAAACTTGCAGCAGAGCGCTGAGAGCAGAGTGTATAGTAGCACTAGTTGTATCTGTTGCAGGGTGTTGCGGGGTCTGAAGAGTGGGTCTAAAGTGGCGCTGTGGTTTGGCATTGTCGCATCTAGTATGAAACAAAAATATTTATGCAAGGCGCTAAGTGAAAGCGTTGCATTTGTCGAATGCTACGCCAATATTTTTTTGCAGTTTTTTGTTTGAGTTTTTTGTTTGAGTTTTTTGTTTGTTCTTCCCCAACATCATCCTCGTCGCCCTTCTCGCCATTTGCTGACTTTATTTCTTATGCAAAAAACGAAAAAAAAGAAATGCAGCAACTACCTGGCATAAAAATCATTGAAGCAAGCTGCATGCGGCCCCGCTTAGCCCAACCCATCAGCTTCCAAGAAACTAGAATTGCTTATAACTGGTAGAGAGTTGAGGGTTTTTTGCGTAAATATTGCAAAAGTTTGCTTAAAAGCTTTTGTCATCTTTGGCTACCTTTTTTCGTTTTTTTTTTTTTTTTTTAAAGCGTTGAATCTCAAGGGATGCTGCCAACTGTATGTGTGTTTGTTTATATCTTGCAAGTCTTTAGTGTTTATTTCTTTGGTAATATTTTAAGGGTCTCCCTTTTTTTTTTCGTAAAAAAAAATAATGTCCAAATTTTTGAGTGCGGCTTTTGGCTGCTGTCCAGCCAGGTCTTGCGGGAATTATTTTTAAATTCAGCCAAAACTGGACAGCTTCCATGACGTGAACAATTTAGAAAATTTGACATTTAATATGTCTTGCAGTAATTACAGTAAACACTCTTGCTAAACACATACAAGCACAACAAATACGATCGATAATTGTGCTTATCAAGCATTTATGACATTTTTGCTTATCAAAGCAGTTTAGTTTATCGCTTCCAGTTATCAGCTTTGGTACTATGTATAGTGTGCATATTAAATTATAACAAAGTGCCAATACATATATAATTTTGTGTGTGTGTGTGCCACCTAATCAATGCCACAAACGCATGCCAGCAATAACAACAAAACACAATTGACTCATTAACAGGCAAAACCGCGACAGGCTAAAGCCAAGTTCTATAGACTCCAACCCACACACACACACACATGTATCTAATCATACATGTATACAGTGACACTCACACACTCATATGCATAACGACATATGGCCCTACAATTTGTTATGTTTAATGATGTTGATGGCGGCAGTTAGTCTACCCAGCTCAGCTCCAGCTTGCAACATCAGATAATTAGAATGGCTTAGAGTAATGTTGTGGACAAGTATGCCAAAGCCCACCAATATGGTCGTTGGTCGTCGGTCGTCGGTCGTTTGTTGGGTCAGTCTGTGGGTCTACGGTTGAGTCGGTCGATCTTTCTGACTCAAGCAATCAGAGTTTGTGCTTCTTATTGTAAAGCTATAAATAGCGCAAACTGTCATAATGTTTGACCGACACAATGTCGTGGATGGGATTGGGAGGGTTTAAAACGAATGACAGCTGTCATACAGAACGTTTTTTTAAAGTCAAACTGACATTGAAGTTGACTAATTGGTTGAGGTTACTCTGTTAGTTTTTTTGTTAGACAGGCAAACGGGCTAACAAATCTTAAAGAGATTTTACTGAGTTCGCCCTATAAACGAAAGTGTTAGTCAAGTTAATGTTTGAAAGAAATTTAGAATCAATCGAGGCAGACTGTAGGATACGTGTATGCCTCAAACTTGTGGTCAATAGTTTCAAGCAGATGCGGATCCAGGATTTGGTCTAAGGGGGGTTTTTTAGTTCAAAGTGTATATATTAGAGCTGGGTAAAATCGGTTAGAAAACGTATCGATACGAATCGATATTTTTAGAAAAGTATCAATACGTATCGGATAAATATCGGTTACTTCCCCCTCCACTGAACTTAGGCGGGAACTTTAAAGTTAATTTCTTACAGTCACACTATTTTCTTACGAGAAAAAGGCATTTTATTCCATTCAAGCGACATTACAGATAAAAATAATTGTTTTAAAATTTGATTACGGCCGGGTTTTGAATAATTTCCGCCATCTCGGGACATAAAGAGGCTCTTTTCTTGGTTATGGTGGTGCCCGCTGTAGTATTCACCCTCTCCGACGGTACTGAAGATGCTGGGAGGATCAGGTACATCAAAGCAAGTTTTTTGAAAGGCTCGCAATCTTTATAATCAATCCAATACCTGACCACGTCTGCGGATTGTCCTATTTCAATATTTTTTCCTCCAGAAATGCGTTCAAATGAACGATATCGGTTAATATCGATACTTTTTCCCAGCTCTAGCATATATATCAGAGATCGCAAAAGACTATCGACCCATTTTTGCAAATTTTGTGGGGGTTCTGGATTCGTAACCCCCCGTGTATCCGCCACTGCTTTCAAGGCTTTGGGCGCATTTAAAGCTTATTCGTAAAAAAAGTGAATCTAGAAAGTGGTATATTGTGCAGCTTATAAATATATATTTCAAAGTTTTTATCCTATACCTTTATACAAAAATAGCAATTTATAGCAGACCTGGCTAGAAATTACTACATAATTGGATGATTATCAGATGTGTCTTCTTTGGAGATAAAAAAAATCGAAGACAATCTTTGCATTCTACCAAACCATATTTCAGTTACTTGACTTCAACTTTAGACATTTATCAAAAAGTCTATCGTCACATTACAAACACAAAAAATGTTTACCAAATCGACAGCAAAACGCCGTAAAAACGCGCTCAACTTTTTTTTTTCCTATTTTTATTATGATTTTTAAATGTAACACGCTCCAACTTTATGCATTAATCAAAAGCGGCAAAAAAAACTTGCATTTATTTTTCAACGCTTCAAATACAAAATTTATGCAGTCGTCAAACAAGTTTTCGAGGTAAATGGGTCCAAGACACAAAAAAAAAATGAAAGAAAAACCAAAAAAAAATAAAGCGTAGCTCTATAAAAGAAAAGCCATAGAAAATATGCTAAATATTTTCACAGGCAAAGGAAGCAAAAGCAAAAAAGGAAGAAAAGCAACAGCAGCAACATACATAAATCTCAATCAAAATCAATAATATCAAGTATCGTAATAATAAAAGGAAATCAAACGTAGCAGGAGACGTTACAGAAAGGACTAGGTCTAGGACTTTACTCCTGGCGCTGGCACTTTGATGAGGCACTGCCTGCCGCTCAGTCTACACGTCATCTCTCTCTCTGGCTCACTTTGTTGATGCTGCCAATGATGAGCATGATGCTCTTTGCCTAGACCAAAAACTTCTTGCGTGAAATATACACGTTCTATCGGAAAACAATTTAATGACATTCGGAAGTAAATTTATTCCTATTCGTGCTGAATTTTGATTTCGAAAATCATAACGTAAACACATTCAGGTCGCAGCCAGCAATCCAACAACAACAACGACCATATAGAGCGAGAGCTACCTATTGAAGATATACTTTGAAGCCGGCAGCAGATTCCTTTAGTGTTTTTGTTGCGTTTCAGTGCTTTTTTGTGCGTTTGTCAGCAGGCCGGCACAGTGGGGCCAGCGCAGGGCTTTTGCTATTACTAGCTTGGTGGCATGCCCCAAAAATCTACCCCAAGCGTGTTATTTGTTTTTTTTTTTGCTGCTTCTATTGCTGTTGTTGTTGCTTGCTGCTCTTTGCTAGATAAATTTTGCTGCCTGAAAAGAAACAAAGACGCAACAAGATGTGAGCTTGGGGTCTACTACCTTTTTGCTGCCTATATATATATATATATATATATATATATATATATATACACTATATCTATATCTGTATGTGTTTCTGCTAAGTTTATAAAAATAATAAAAATTGATTAGAATTGCCTAGGCAGCAAGCAGCAACAACAATACCAAGCGCCACATTCAGCGACTAGACGCGTTGCGTATGTGTAATGTGTAGGAAACGATGATGCGGCGAGTTCGATTGCCGCTGCCACGTTTCCTTGCCACACTCTTCACTCTCTGCCCGCGGCAATACGAGTCGTGCGTGCCACAGCGGGAAGCTGCCACCCAATACAAATGGCAAGTGGCAAGCTCGTGGCAGCCAACCTAGCGAGCTAGCTAGCTAGCTACCCAACCATTGCCCTCATCATCATCATTGTCGTTACTCTGACTGTAATTTGATACTTCACTTTGGCTGATTATTATTATGCCAAAGACGATGACGTTGATTGTGTAAAAATTGTAATGTAATTGTAGAAAAAAAAAAACGCTATGACTCTACTCTCAGGGTATGTATATATTTATAGGGATGTGTATATGCTGTGTGTGTGTGTATGTTAAATGACACTTGAGGAGTTTAAACTTGGTTAAAATTAACAGGCAATTGTAAGACGCTAATATGCGGCACCTCGTTTAAGAGTCACTTTGTTTAATGTCCAGTTTAGGTACAGCTGCAGTAAGGAGACAGTTAAAATAAAAAAGAAGTTTTAATGTAGAAGATGAGTTAAGTTATTCGAATTGTAGTTTCAGTTTCTTTCAGACTCTTTTAGAACGCTGTCATATTTTGACATTAGTGTTTGTCAATAGTCAACATTTTAGCATATTTAGAAATAGATCTCACAATTCAGATTGACCAACTTAAACAAATTATTATATATAGGTACCATATATATATATTTATTCCTTGACCTACAGTACATATCACAATTTAGTAAAAAAAAGCAAAAATTGTATAAGAAATATCACTCCTGGTCGGAGCATAGGGCGGAAAAAAATTTCCGTTGCTTGAGTTAGGGATTTTTTTTCCGGTCGGTTTACTAGGCCAACGAAATCCACTTTAAGGACTGTGGGGCGACCGTGATGGTTTTATAACGGAGTGGATCTTCTTCGTCTTGTGTGATCCGCGGGAGGTATTTCATTTTCCTCCTACCACCCATTTTAGGAAGGCTTTCCCGTATTCGCCAACTTGGGGACGCGCCCGCTAGGGATCTTGTATATATATATATTTTTTTTTTCCAACTTTGCTCTAAGCTTTCTCTATGTTAAAAATATCTGAGGCGGCTTAAACTTTCCGCCAAGAAATTTTATCTTTTAGAAATTTCTAAAAAATGATTATCAAAATTTTGGCCGAATTATGACAATCTGGGTCCACAGTGCAACCAATCGAAATTGATTTAATAAAGCAGTTGGAAATTATTATTATATGTATGTAAATAAAAACCAACTACAGAGAGAAATATGACTAAACTGAGCAAAATGACTAAGCTTGACAGATGGTATCTGTCAATGACAAATGTTATTGGTTTTCAACTGACTTTATGAAATGAAGTTCCTTAACGTAGATTGTTTTGTGCCTAATGGATAACATGGTCGTCCTCTTCCAAGATCATTCGATTTTTATATTCTTAACAGAATTTATTTTAAATAAAAATCTTGTCATCCAATTTGTTTCAATTTTGTTAATGCTTTTGGCAGTTTCCTGACAATAAATAAATATATGTGATGACTTAATTTAAACTTTTTCTCTTAATTTTTTGCAGAACTCCGTTGTCCAAAGCGACTATCGCATACAATCGCCCGCCGGGGGCTCACCCTTGCCGCTCTGCGCCGTTGCCAATTTGACCAGCAACAATGCCAACTCCGCCGATAGCAACAACAGCGCTGTGGGAGTCTTGCAGAATAATACGAATGCCGTAGCTGGGAATAATACCAATGCAGTTGGAGGTCCAAATACTGTGCTGCGCGTTATTGTTGAGTCACTTATGTATCCCGTGTCTTTGGATATTTTGCATCAGATATTCCAGCGCTTTGGCAAGGTTTTGAAAATTGTTACCTTTACCAAAAACAACTCATTCCAGGTAAGTGTGCGAGTGTTTATAAACAAAAAAATTTATTTATTTATTTGTTTTGATTTTGTGCAGGCACTAATTCAATATCCGGATGCACATTCGGCACAGCATGCCAAGAACATATTGGATGGCCAACATATCTACAATGGCTGCTGCACCTTGCGCATTGACAACAGCAAATTGACCGCATTGAATGTCAAGTATAATAATGACAAGTCACGTGACTTTACGAATCCTGCGCTGCCGCCTGGCGAACCGGGCGTAGATCTCATGCCCACAGCCGGCGGTCTAATGAATGCCAACGATCTGCTGTTGATTGCCGCACGTCAGCGCCCCTCACTAACAGGTGATAAATTAGGTAACACAAAGCAAACAATTTCCTCATTTTTCCGAATTTTATTTTTACTCTACGCTCCACGTACATTCAGAAAAATACGCGTTACCTATGTTTTGACTAAACCCTAGTTTTGGCGCTTTGCCTTCAGCTGTATCTCTTTATTTGCTATTGCCTATACACTATCGCTATCGATTTGTCTAATCTTTGACAGACGGCATGCTACCTAAGCACACACAAAAAAACAACAACAACAATAATTAGCACTTGGTAAAGCATAAAACTAATTAAACTTTTGTATACTCTTATAGTCAATGGCTTGGGCGGTCCCGGTGTGCTGCCGCCCTTTGCCCTGGGACTGGGCACACCGCTTACCGGTGGCTATAGCAGCGCATTGCCCAATCTGGCCGCCTTCTCGTTGGCCAACAGCGGCGCTCTGCAAACGGCCGCACCCACTATGCGGGGTTACTCCAATGTTTTGCTCGTTTCGAATTTAAATGAGGAGGTAAGTCGTAGGTTTTTGGATATGAGAGTAAAAGTATTTGGTATTTATTTAAGTACGTACTCTAGTACTCTAGTAGCAGCCCCGAAGCAGGCAATGATTTGTGATAAACTCAATTTCAACTCTTTTTTCGCATATTGTAAACGTAACTGTAATTAGTTTGCATTTCGCCTACATTCTCAATTTTTATTTCAATTTGTTTCAAGTTTTTTTTTATGTACTTTATGTGCATATTATATATGTATATGTTTTGTGTATATTATTTGTTTGTATATTTATTTTTTATTTATTGTGGCATTTCAAACATTTCCATTTCAACTTTGGTCAGTAAACAAATGAAACTTATTTGATTTCCTTTTCATAGCAAGTTGTTTTTTTTTTTTAATATTAATTTTAATGCATTTTGAATTTTTCCCACACATTTTATTTGGCAAATATGCAGCCAAATAGCAAACATGTTGCATTCAATAAAATCAAGTTATAAAAGACAAAAAACAATGTCGGTATTTGGAAAAAAGTATTGGACACCGAAGTTTGCATACTCTTCATGTGGACTATAGAACTAAGTTAGTCGATTTTTGCCGATAATCAAGTGTGATTATTTATTTCGAACAGAAGCAAAAAACAAATAAATTAAAAAATTTTCCAAAACCTAAATAATTATAGAATATTTCTACATCCTTTGCATTAGCCGTACCATATAACTTACTTTTCATAAGTATCTGATATTTTCATGATTTTGTAACGCTTTCACGTTCCTTATCTTCAAATTTTTTATGAACTTTTGTATCAAATCCAAATATTTTTTGTACGAATAACTTTTAACCCAAGTCATACACAAAATGACTGGTTTTTGGTTATTTATTGAAAAATTCAAGCATTTTGATTTTTCGTACAACCTTACACACAATGAAATCGGTTGTAAAACCTGCTTGAGAAACAGACAAGTTGTACAACTAGTCGCATTGTGTGTATTGAAAACTCACGCAACACTATGTTTCTATACCAACTACCAGAAGAGTATTAAAGCAAATAATTGGCAAAAAATTTAAAACATTTTGTAATTAATTAGCTATCAGCAATGGCTTGATCCTTGATTTTATTTTTTTTTTTCACTCTTTTTCGCATATTTTCAAACAATTTAAGCGCAAGCCTTACAGTTTGACAAGCACTGCACTTCATGGCGCGACTTGTGCTGCTCAAACCTTTTATCATATTTCAAACTGCTGCTACATTTAATTTAATTTTATCTTAATTTTCTATTGTTTTTTGTTATTTCTTATGTTATTTAAAACACAAACAAAAACAAAACTCTCGCTAACTGACAATCAACTTCTATTTTCTCTTTTTTCTCTGTAGATGGTCACGCCTGATGCTCTCTTTACCCTCTTTGGTATGTCTGCACAAAAAAAAACCAAAAAAAAAAACAATATAAACTACAAATCATACTTGTACAATATTTTTAATTTTATTTTGAAAACTTTTTTTTTTTGGGCGTGCTTTTTGCAACAAGGCAAATATTCTCATTGCTCTCTTTAGTTAAACAAAATTCTTAAGTCTCATTTGCCTTGCTGCGATTTCTGCGCTCATTGAACCATTTTATTTAAACGTAATGCGTAACTAATAGATTTTTCAACTATTTTATAAGTAGCATTTAGTAATTGATTATTTATTAAATTTGTAGCGCGTAAAATTTCAGCAACTACCAAAAGCAGTTGTTTCTCGAAAAAAGCCAAAACTTCAAATAAGCCACAACATATTGCAGCTGTCACACTCACTCATAGTGTTTAGTCTCTGTACTGACTATTTCCCTCTCTGTTGCTCTTGCACGTACTTTCTTTTGAAATTTACGCCGTTTACGTGCAATCAGCAAAAGTGCCATGAATTATTCATATACAAAAAAACTAAAGAAAAAGTTAAAAAAATAAGCCGTGAAAAGACGACGAAAGGCAAAAGCGCTCAAAAGTGTTAAAAAATAAATGCACTAGACGAATTCGAGTGCTTCAATATATAATAAAAATAAAAAAAACACAGCGTATACAATTTCAATATTGTATACTATGAGATATAACAACACACTACGTTTAAAATATTGGACAAACTTTTAAAAAATAAATTGTGTGCAACGATGCTTGCGCAATGTTAACAAGAAAAATATACATATAACATTTATATTTAATTTGAGCAAATATCAACACGAAACTCAGATTACTCTACTATAGTGGCTTACAAAAATGGAATTTTGTAAAAAGTAATACGTTTTACTAATTTTTTATGTCATAAGGAATATTTTTAATTATTAATTATACCCTGTAACTGCAAGGGTATAGATTATACAGGCAGTTGGAGGCCTGACAGACCATAAGTTTTATACAACGCTTATCGGTTATTGATTTATTTATATTTGTTTGTTCGTCCGATCCCTTTTCAGATAATAATAATAGTTTATCGTCTTTTACGCTTGTTGCGCTCTATCCAACATTAGTTAGACATAAAGCGCTTAAGAAATTCATAAATAAACAAATTTAGGGTATTCACGCCTGCTGTTGAGGACATTTGCAACAACAAAATTTACAGAGCTGCTCTGATAAGTGTAAATAAATAAATTCAAGTAACCAAAGAAAAACATTTTTAATTACGCTTACATACTTATTTTTTATCATACTGAATAGAGTAAATAAACTAATTATTCGCTTCTACATATTTTCACTCATTCCAGCTTTAAACAAGCTTCGCATTTCAACTTTTTGATTGAGTTTAGGTTTTTATAAGAATATTTCATTAGGTCGCGTGGAACAACATAAATATTTATATACAAAATTAAGCGAAAAAAAGTATTAGATACAAATTTCGTAGTCGTTCCCAATTTAGGTGATTTACGCCTAAATGGCCTTAGTAGCAAAAAAAATTAAAAAAAAAAGTTTCAGAGTCGTTCCCAATTTAGTTCTCAAATGCCAATATGGAAAATATGACTTTAGCTACAAAAAAAAAAAAAACAAAAATCGGAAAAAAAATTTTAGATTTTTTTTAAATTTAGTATTTTTTTAAAGTATTTTCAAAATATGACTTTAATAATAAAATTTGGTATTTGTTTTTAAGGATTTTCGAAAAAATTTTGAAGGGTCGTTCTCAAATTAAGTGTCTTAAAAAATTTTAAAAGTTATACACATAAAATTTTGAAACCACGTAAGTGGTTCTATTAGGGTGGACCTTGTACTCTTTTTTACCTATATGTGCTTTTAAAAGCTACAAACACTTCACAACCTTATAAGTTGCGCATCCTAGGTTTTATTTCAATGAAGCTAAAAACTTATTTTAAAAGTGAATATGATTAAATTTATAACTATGTTTGTTCACCTTTAAGCTTCTCAAAAAGCATTTTCTGCAGTCTTTAAAAAAATGGCTTTTACACTTTTTATTTAAACTTCGGTTTTTTTTAAGCTTTCTGCAATTGTAGTTGTTTTTATCTCATCCAAGCAATAAAGCTAAGCTTAAGCCAACTCAGAATATTCTCAGAAACTTGCTGCTACAATTGTTATGCCAACCATCAGCTATATAATAGTATCTCAGCTAGCTCATTGATAAGTCCAGATTCCAGCCACTTTGTAAGCTTTTACGAATGCTCAACAAAACCTCAATTGCACATACAGAGATTATTTTATTTTAAATACATATTAAATAGATGCATATATTTTTTTATACAACAACACGAGGGCATAAACATTTTTTTGTAGCACTTGCAAAGTTATGCGTTATGCTCTAGTGCTACCATTATAGGTATTGTAAAAAGCTAGCAGGAAATAAAAAATAGAAAATAAAATGGGGAAAATATGGCAACACCAACGGAAATGTGCATTAAATAACAACGGTATGCCATTTATGTATTTGTATAGCTTGCAGCTACAAATGGCTTTCTAATAGCATTTTGTAAGCTCTTTTGGCTGGCATTTAAACCGCAGCTAACTTGGCCTTAGACGACCGACCACACACACACAGATACTTACAACTGCACTCAGCTAAACACACACACAAACACACTAGCTTGTGGTTGAGAACTGTTGCATACTTGCGAGCTGCAAGTAAATCCATCAGCTACATTAAATTGAAATAGTTTTAACAAAAACATAAACGTAATCTTTAGACGCACATAGCAACGACATGCACACAGACACACACACGGAAGGAAGAGGTGCACAGAGAGAGAGAGAGAGAGAGAGAGAGAGAGAGAGAGAGAAGGCCAAACCAGTCAAGACAGTTATCCTGTCATAAGTTGTCTGCTTACAAATTGTAAAACAATGAAAATGAAAATATATTTAAAAAACCATTTTGTTTCGAGAGTTCCGAGGCAACAAGTGAAACCACACACACACGCACACATACAGATACATACGCACACCAAGACACTCTTGCATTGTATCCTGTGCTTGCCTTGTCTGCAACAGTTCGCTTCTGCCGCTCCTGCTGCTCATGTGTGTGTATGTAAAATTACATGAATTAAGTGCGCTTTTGGCGTGGCAGGGTCTCCATTGTTGTAGCGCCTGCTAAAATGCATATACGTATGTATATCCACACTCACTTATACATGTACAAAACACATGCTTTAACATGAGCTTATCCTGCCGCAGACATAGTTACACATGCATACGAGGGCTGGCTGAATAGTAGAGCGACGAGCAAAAATTAAGCAAAATTATTTTAGATCTTTGCATTATTTGCGTTTAGAGCTTATTTTAGCGGGCCTTCTTTTAATATATAACCATATAATCCCTTTGTACTTAGCCGTTTTTCAAGCTTGAAAGCAGATTATAGTGACAGAGGGTCAGGTTTGGAATAAAAAAAACATTATAGTGATAGACTAAGTTGCATAAGGCTTATGGGAAATCAGTTCGAAGCGAAATCTGCATAATTTCTCCACGGCGACTAAGCTTTCATTTGCCGATGCATTATGTTGTTATGAGCTAACTTTTTTGCTAGGTTGCTTTAAAACCGCAACAAATTGTTTCAAACTTACCATTTGCTATTATCGATTTATTGAAAAATAATCTATAAGAATTATATTACGAGCGTTGTATATCCATATATTCTCAGCTAATAGACACACCTTGGCGCTCTTTGCTGTCGATTCTTCAGAAGAAATATATTGCTTCAAATTGTGATTGATACAAGTTTGAGAAAACGGCAAAAAGCTCTCATTTTCGCTAGACTCTTCCTTTAAGTTAAGTTGTCAACATTGATTCCGCAGACAATTCTCTCATATCCAAACATGGCATACATTTTCGATTCCTTCACGTCAAATGGCTGCGGTTTCAACATTCTCATACACCTTCACCTATTTATGACCATCGCGTTAATATTTGGAACTATT
Source organism: Chymomyza fuscimana (assembly GCA_949987675.1). Lineage (NCBI taxonomy): Eukaryota > Metazoa > Arthropoda > Insecta > Diptera > Drosophilidae > Chymomyza > Chymomyza fuscimana. Next base: position 115,025,743 of record OX465088.1, read on the forward strand.
CGTGGGGTACTGTCTCTTTTTCAAGGCCCTATGAGACCCTATGCTCCACTAGCAGAGAAGACCGACAGTAATAGTAGTAGTCTCTTTTTCAAACAAAAAATTATAAGAAAATATTATCCAAATAACTTTTCAGCCTGCCCTCGTGCAGCTGAACAGAGCGGTCGTGCAACAAAAGATTGAGTGCGGAAGTGCATAGCTATAAAAATGTCCATTTATTTAGTTATCATTGCGCTTGTTGTAGTTGTCATTGTTGCTGCTGTTGTTGTTGCACTAGCTGTTGCTGCACTTGTTGTTGTGGTCGTGTGGTCTCTGTGTGTGTATCTATATAGTCATGTGTGAGTGAGTGTATCTATCTGTATGTGCGTTTTTATACACTCTACTGTTGAAAGTTTTTGCTGCTTCTACAATTGAAATAAAATTTACTTGTGACTTTTCGTTGCATGTTGCATGTTGTTGTTGTTGTCGTTGCCTGGCCTTAGCTGCTTGTACTTTGCTGGCTTTTGGTTTTGCCCTTGCCACAGCCATTACGCAACTTGCCAAAGCACTTTTTGTCAGCTAACGTGTGTGAGTGTCTCAGTATGTTAGGGTGTGCGTGTGTATCTGTGTGTTTTTGTCTGTTTGCCAAATGAATTTAACTAACTTTGTAAAGTTAATGGGGTTTGCTGTTTGAATTGTCATCGTTGTTGCTGTGTGGGTGTGTATATAGGTGTATATATATGTACATTGTATTATTTTATAGCATTTCAAGTTGACTTTTCACATGCACTGCATAGATCTTTTACCAGTTGCTCTATTTCCGTCTACATCAGCACTCAACGCCCTTGTTCCAGCCACCCACTTTATGCCCTGTTCGGCTTTATTTAATTACCAAAATACTTCGATTGTGAGCAAAGCTTTGCCTGCAGTGCTTTTTGTTGTTACTATTAGTCATCTTGTTGCCAAGTGTGGCGCATAATTGCAACATAATGGATTTGTTGTCGCCACAATTGCTGGTCCCGGTCACAGGTCTATCTCTGGTGGTATGTAGTAAATTAATTTTTATTAGGTTGAGTTTGGTTTTTCTTCACAATAATACATTAGAAGTTTGTATTGGAAAAGAGCAGCTTGAGATTTCTCTGTTATTTCGTTTGTGGGAGGCAACAGCAAGCTTAAACATGCCAATTTTTCTTATCCGAATAAATTGTTCGGATTCGTTTTCCGGAACACAGCTGATATATTTATATTTTATTCATTATTTGGAGAAGTTTTCAAATAATAGTGCAATATGTATATGCAAAGCTATGCCTACAGCTGATTTTTTTAATGTTGAACACCAATGCTATCTCAAAATATCCAAAAAATGTTAATAATAATGTAGATCTGCAAAAATTTTGAAGTGCCGCATGCTTTTAGACGATATTATCTCTCTTTTGGTGTTTCACAAAAATATAAAAGAAAGCGAAATGTCGAACCCCTTCTACTAATCCGATGGGCTTTTGATCCTATTAAAGTTATATGCTTGCTAATTTGCAGCCCCAAACGTACCCAAAAATTTAACCTCCGTTTATTTGTCAAATCCCATTCTTTTGAAAAAGTAATCGCCTACGACTACGACTCATAAAAAACTAATTTCTTAAGCCAACTTCTACGCTTCAGCATAAGAGCAACTAAATCAAAATAAATGTTTATCTCACTATTATGTCGTGTAAACGTAGCAAGCCTGTTTAAACTAATGTATCTATTGTACGCGCGCTGCGTCTTTGCGTATGCAACATACTGTTGCACAAAATGCACTCAACTTGTTTGTTTGTCTGTTACTTGTGTGTATATATGTACTTGTTTGTGTGCGTATGTGTGTGTATCGCTTTGTTTGCCCGAGCATACAAATGCATTTAATTTCAGTTTAAATACCAAATATAAACTTTTGCCAAACAAACCCAACCGCAGCCACACGCACACACAGACGCTTACATTTACATTGATAGAGCTGGAGCTAACTTACTATGTGGTTTTGTTTTATATACATTAAGAGAACTGTCAGCATTTTGTAAGCCTTTGGCATGCAATGCAAACAGAAATTTGCCAAACACATTAATTGCTTAAAAATTATTTGGCCATAAAGCAGCCACAGCAACCGACACACTCATTCGAACACATATACACACACACAGAAACACTCACAGTGTCCAGTGCTGATGGCTTAAATCAACTGAGCCACAGTAAATCCCATCAGCAGCTCGTTAGCCACAGCTCAAAGCCAATGCCAAACCGACAAGTTGGCCAGCTTTTGCGCTCACTCTCTTTCTCTCTTACTCTATGTAGCCAGCGTCGTGACGTCAGCGTGACAGCTGCTGTTGCCGCTCTGTGTTGCTAATAAAGCTTAGATCGCTGATTTAAGTTGCTGTCAAGGTTTTTGCACTATCTTTAGAGTGCTTTAGGTATCGAGATGGCAACGCTTAGTGCAGACAAGCGAGTGCCAGCAAAAAGCGCAGGAACCAGTATTGGAATTGTACATCATACGCCGTGTTGCACAACGCCGGCAAAGTCAGACAAGTCCATCAAGTCTGCCAAGCATGTCGATGGTTTTTAAGCGTATTATTATTGCATTCACCGCGTAACCCCCAACACTGGCGACTAGGACGCTCTCGTCCTGAACGGCGTGTCAATAGATTTAGATAAACTTGTGCTGAGCTTATCTATGGCAGAGTTCAGACGTTAAACGAGCAATCAGCTAAATGGCAAGCTAAAATTTTATGTAATAACCTTTGAATTTCTAAGTAGCTTAGAGGAGTGCAGCGGAATACAGAGAGACAGAGTGCGATAGAGCGGAAGTCACTGGCGCATTGTCAATGACACTTGAAGCAAGTTGTACATATAACAAACAAGCTGGCTAACACACACACGCATTTATGTGGCAGGCGGCAAGCAAGTGTATGTGTGTGTGCCTTTTGTTATGTTAATGGCAACACGCAAAGGCACGTAACAACAATTTCAGCATGACGCCAACAACACAGTAAGGCAACATTGAGGTGGCAAATTTTGCACTTGAAACATAGAAAGTCAAGAACATAGAAAGTAAGGTAATGTGGCAAGGTGCGGAGGTAGCAGCTAAGCGGCTGCTTCATTGTTGTTTGTCCTAAAAGCTGTTTGCATATCAAATAATAAAAGTGGCAAGCGCCAAAGAAAAACTCAAATGCCGACAAGCGTACTTCAAACGCCAGCATTTAGATTGATCAGACCAGCAACAATAACAACAACAACAACAATGATAACAGCCAACAACAACAAAAGAAAGAAAGTGAAAAGCCTAAAAAAAAGTGCTATGCTTGTAGCACATGCAAAAACCCTTTTTTTTTGGCTGCTTCTTTGAACCAGAGAGTCAAACATTTTATTAGTTTTGGCAGCACTTTGTTGTAAGCTCAATGTGAACACACTGGCACACACAAACGCACTCACGCACACACAGACACCATGACACATACCGCTTAGGCTGTCAAACTTTCAATTGAAGCTGCTTTGTCCTAGTAGATGTTGGAGATGGGAGTGAGCCGTGCACGATGATAAGTCGTGTCACGTTGACGATACGGCAAAGCAGCGGCATATAAATAAAGATGGGGAGAATGTTGCAAATGATATGATATATTTTTCACGTCAATGCTTTTTTTTTTTGACATGCTACTTATTTCTTGAGATCTTCATATACAATTTTTTCGAATACTTAATATTTATAGTTTTTAAATCATTCGGACAAGCCAAAAACCTAAGCTACAGCTTTCAAATTTAGAAATATATTAAATATTAAATGAAAGCTAAAGGCTAAATAATACCTTTCAAGACATTTTATTTGAAAGCAAATCAATATGTTGTAGCTAAAAAAAAATATTACGAATTCTTGGAGCTTCTTTAACTGAATTTTCATCTGAACTGAAAATTGAATTTTTCATTTTTACACTTCGCGTCAATATCTTTATTCGTTTAGGAGATATGGATTGTCAAAGAATAGTCTAAAAATAAAAAATTCAATTTTTAGTTATCGATAACTCGATAAATAATCTGAATTTTGCATTAAATCGTGGTTACTATTGGCTACTAGCTCTACCACATATGTAAAAATCATCAAAATCGAAGAGGTCGAGGGAAAAAGTGGCCGCTTCACTTATTTTCGCCGATATAAATTTGGTGTGATTCAATATTATTTTTGTGAAGAAGACTTGGCAGATAATCTTTCGCTATTGCAGATCATCTGCTGCAATAGAGCATCATCTTTGTCTAAAACATATCATCTTTTACAATGTTGTGGTTTACAATAACAATACGATAAATGCTCTACAGCAACAAGTTGCCTAGAGGTGTGAGTCACGTCATTTATATATCGTTATGCTTAGCCTTACAAAAAACACGCAACCCATTTTACTTATATATATAAAGGCATTCAAGCAATACTCTACTGAAAGACAGAAAAACATAGTTTCCAACCTATACCCCAACCCCGTCTGCCTTTTTTCGAACCCTCTTCAACTACTTTGCATAACAACAAAAGCGGTCACAAAAGAGAAAAACTTAATCAGTTAGCAAATCGCCCAACAATTCCCATCACACACAACTTTGTTGTACCCTTATTTGTATGTAATCCCAGTTATGTAATTGTAATTGTAATGGCGTGCTAAAAATTTATATCATATTATACTACGATACATATTGCCAAAACGTGTTTAATTGAATTTTTATGGATTTTTCAAGCTAGACAGACAAAAATTCCCATTAAATTTGGTGCGTGATTTTTTCTTTAATATTTTGGCTGGTTTTATTGTTGTTGTTGTAGGTCGTTGGTTACAAATCATTTCATAAAATTTAATATACAACGTTTTGATAAAGTGCTCAACAAAATGTTTCTTAACGTCTTTGGTATTATATCAATGAATTTATTTCAATAATTTAACAAATCCGCTTAAGTGAAATGATTTTATTTGAAGTAAAGCAGCAGAAGCAGCTTTTGTGAGCAATCTTTTTGAGTGTTTTGGTTGGGAAGATTTTGAACATTTGATAATTCTTTGAGAATTTGCGTAAGGTCTGTTTATTTGTTCAGATAGCCAAGCAGCTATTAGTTTCTGTTATTGTTATTTATTGTTGCTGTAAAATCACAAACTTATCTGATTAACTGACTTACCTAAAATAAGCAAAAGTCGAAGATAACTCATTAGTCAATATACACTTTATATGTTCATACAAAAATAGTTCAAAAAATCCCGATAAGCCTTAAGCTTAAGGTGCTCAACTAAACATTCAATGAAAGATTCATTTTACAATTGTGTTACTTAATAGTCAGTGGCATTTGTCTTTGGGCAATTGTAAGCGGCTTATAGCAACCACATTAAACTAATCCACTTAAGACCTAGGCACTAAAATGCTTTTCAACTGAGGCGCATAATGTAGAAAAGCAGCACGTTAAATTGTATTATAGATATATATATAGAGAGCGCTCAGTCTCGCTGCGGCGTACCACAAAAATTTGCAGTGCTGACGTTAACGCCGTCAGCGAAGCCCAAGCGCATATTTCTTCATCTAAAATATGCTCAAACATGCAACTAATGGGGCACCAGGGATTCACAGCTACGTCGACGTCGACATCGTCATCGTCAACTCTGTCGGCGGCGCCAAAAAGCATGCAAACATTTTCAAAGTCAGCCGTATACGCTGGGCATAATATACTCATGCATATATATAAAGATTTACATATATATGTACATATAGTTGGAGTTCCCGTCGCTAGCTGTACAAATATAGCTAAATCTTTTTGTGATAATAAATTATTATCAAGTCTGACTGCGGGCGGCAACAGGCACTTTGCATAGCAGCCGGCAGATGGCGCTGCTGTCTGCTGCCTGCTGCTCATACGCCCCGTTGGACATGAAAGTTTTTGGCTTTACTTTTGGTTGCATTGGCAGGTTGGCCATGCTGGCCCTGTTGGGCAGCTTGGCATTCAATATGCTTCACTGCCAATTTCTTCACAATGCTGCCTGGCTGCAGCAGCTACGGGCTGGGCTAGCACTAGAACTCCTAGTACTTCGACTTCGATGTTGGATCGCTCGGTTGGCTTGCTTTATTGCCGCAATTGTTGCGCTGCCAAGTAAGTAAGTCAGGCCAAGCCAATTTCTGCTTGCAAAACGAAATTCTCCACCCATTACACCCGCAATGTTTTTTTTTTTCGGTATTTGGCACAAGTCAAGTCGAATAGAGCATTACTTTTTTTTTTTTTTTTTCTTGTAGCCAAGTCGTCTGTATAAAATGGATTTACTGCCAACTGTTGAACTGTGTGCCGCACTATTTACTACCTGCATTTCTTCTATTGCTACTTTTGTAACTTGTTAGGGTGCATACGCTTCGCTTTGCTTTTACTACCCATAGTTGAAAATTTACTTTTCGCATTATACGATTTGTTTTTTTTGCACTTTACATTGTTTGCACACACACGCACGCACACTCGTGCATATATGTGTAAGATACATTTGTGTTTGGCAATTTGCGCTTTGCTGCAAATTTGCCGCTGATTGGCTACACATGAGCAACGCCTGGGGGTATCCGTAGAAATGTGCTCCCAAATCAACCAATTGGCCAGCTGTCAATGTAACGAGTGCATTGACCAAAACAATTGGAAAGTCCTTCAGCACACACACACACACACACACTTTGGGGAAAATAAGTTTTCTGTCAGTTTGACATTAAAGTTGAGAAACTTGTTTGCTTAATGCAACTTAACAGCTGCTCAGAGGCATGCATATTCCATATTGCATACTTTTTGGCGTGATGGCTACGTGGTGCTCACACTGCCAAGGTAAATAAGTCATAAAATGCAATTCAATAACGCAACCGAAAGCAGCAAAAAAAAAGTAACAAAAAAATAGTATAAATAAAATATAGCGCAGTACTTTTAAATGCCAACGTTTAAATACTCTAACAATCTAAGTATTTGTTGCGACATGAGTGAAAAGATTTTTATTTAACGATTTTTCTTTACTGAACATTTAAAAGGAAGATAAAGATCAACTAACCCAGCTAACTACATCTGTCATCCTAAGATGCAACTGTACTTTTTTGAAAATAGCAAAAAGCAAAAATAATAACAAATTTTTTTAAAGGCGTTTTTTTTAAATTTTTTCAATTTCGAAAAAAAAGTCACTATTCCTAGTTATTTTTCTCAGGTAGAGATTAGTAAAATTTTAAATTTTCGTTCAAAAATAAAATAATCTTCTAATAAAAATTTCAAAATTTTAAATATAAGTTAGAGAGAAAAAAGCTTCTTAATCAAATTTTATTTTTTTTAGTAATATTTTCTAATTCAAATAATCAAAAATATATATTTTTTTATAAATCAAAATTTCAAAATTTTTGATCGCCAATACAACAAAAAAAAAGTGATTAAGCTTTTACCTTAGGCTTAGTTAAGTTTTATTTAACATTTTGAAATTTTTTATTAGAAAATTATTATGTCAAAATTTTGTTGATATTTTTAATTTCTTTCCATTTCTACTGGCCCAAATAACTTATGTATTTTAATTTGAAAAGATTAGTTTTTATTGAATTTCTTAAAATGTTAGGTGCTCAAAAAAAATAAATTTTTTTAAATAATTAAAAAAATTTTTTTTTTGAATTGTTATTAATTATTAAATTGTATTGAAGAGATATAGCACTATGTTTCTTTGTAAAAAATTTTATGAACCAAAGAAAAAAGTGTATTTTGCAGCTGTAGACATTCCGATCCTTCTTCCTATTTTTTTTAAATATTCCGATATGCGAAAAATATCTGCGACAAGTGTCACAAAAATTCGAACAAAGCTAATAAACTCTTAACCAGCATATTAAAATTGAAAACGAAATGTTGCCACACTTTGCGGCATCTTGCCAGCAGCTGTAAAATCAGCCGCGCGAATAAGGCGAAGAAGAAGAACAAGCTGGAAAAAAAATAAGAGCAAGCTGAAAACGAAGCATTAAAAAGGATGCTGCTTGGCAGTCGTAAAAAATCGCACGAGAAACTTATTGAGCTAGTTATGACTTTCGTACAAGATACTAAAGCTACTCGGCAGAGAGCAAACCCCCTGCAACTGACACACGTAATAATATACATACGTAGTACTCTGTGTGTGTGTGTGTGTGAATGTGAGTGTGGCAGCGGTTTGGCGGTTTCATAAACGTGGCTCAGACGCTCCGTGGCTCTACCTAAGGTGCTGTAGCTTTTTGATAGTGTGGTCTATGTAGATCCGCGGAACTTAAAGGGTGAAAGTTGAGGATGAGTGCGTATGTGTTTCTCTTTTTATTTTCCTTGACGTCGTAGGTGTAAAACTTTTGACTGGACGAGCATACAGTTGTAAAAAGCCAAAAAAAAAAAAAAAAAGCTGTCAAAATTTTCAAGTTGAGCGACATTTAAGTTTGCTAGCTTACTTTGTAAATTCTATAAAATACGCGAGTACATAAATAATAAGTATATCAAATAATTGCAATGAAGATGAGCACTATGTAAAAGTTTTGATTGTAGAATAGATAAATTGTGCGGAGCGCCCTAACTATTATTATTATTATTAGTATTTATAAACTTATTTAAATGCATTATTACTTATTTAATTTATGTGAAAGCTGTAAACGCAGACTTGGTTGAAAATAATTTTCAAACAAAAATAATTAAAGTTATAACTTAAGCAAACTTCTAGTAGTCTACAAAATAATTTTAATTAAAAGACAGCTGCAATGTGTTGGCTCACTGCTACGTACATAGTTCCAAAGTCATACCCTTACATTAAGAGTCGTAACTATTAGCCATATATCTATAAATTATCTTTGCAATATATAATAAAAAAAAAATATTATAGCCACATAGCGCATAATATTAAAATGTAAAAAATAAAGCTTTTACCAATACTTTTGCAATTCACAGGTGTATATGGCGATGTGCAACGTGTAAAGATTTTGTACAACAAAAAGGACTCGGCACTCATACAAATGGCGGAGCCGCAGCAAGCTTATTTGGGTAAGTCAAACAAACCGATTCCGACAAAAGACGACCCCCAAAAGTAATGAAAAAAAAAAACAACACACACAAATATATGCATTCAAAATGGATGGACTGTACCCAGTAAACAACAACTGCAACAAAAACAAACGCCAAATTGCAGCTTGTTTAAAATGAAAATTCCAACAAGCTGAAATTCCAAACGGCGCATGCCATTTTACAGCCTTATAGCAGCAGCAGCAGCAGCTGCACCAAACAAAATATATTAATAATAAAAATTGTTAAGCGAGCAAGCAAGACAGAGAGAGAGACAGAGAGAGTGAGAGTGAGATCGTGGAAGATATAGTTTTTCACCTACCTACAAGGTATCTGATAGGAAAAGAAAAAGCAAACGTCCAGCTCTGGCTGGCGCATAAATGAAATTTCATAAGCGCTTTATTACCTGTACTCGACCAACACCTGGCCGCACTGCCCGAGGCAACAACTGGCAATAAAAAAAAAAAAATATATAAACGAACAGTAGCAACACTCACATAGATACACGAATACACGCTCACACAGCAGATATATATAGCAGGCGGCACTGCGTGAGTTGCCAGCTCACAGCGAGATATGCCAATCATTTTATTGCATTTATTTTCGTGCACTTTGCCATTGTCAGCTGTCAACCAGTCGCATACCCTTCCACCAGCGACCTCTGACTACAGACTACACCGCATCGCTCTACATTCTCACAAATACATCCTGCGTCCTGTAGTCATACGTATTTGTGTGCGCATTAAATGAAATGAAAACACCGTAGTGCCGCCTACTTCTCAGCCACCCGCCACAGCGTGTTAAGACCAATGTGCCAAATTCCATTTTATTACTTAAAATAAAAACAACAAAGAACATTTTAATTTGCGTTATCGAGAGAGTAATACTCTACTATACATATTATATAGCTTAATGTTTTTCTATATTGCATATATGTTTGGTGCGGCCGCTAGATGGCGCAGGCACGTTGTCGCTAATAAAGCAAAATAAATATCTTCTTAATATTAATTAATATTGTATACTAACTATACCCGTCACGCCTTGCTGTGCCGTTTACTAAATTTAAAGAAATACTAATATCGTTACAATACGTTGTCAGCGCTGCGCTTCAGTCAAATTATTTCTTGCAACTCTATTTTGTTGATTTTTACGTGTATTTCGTCCGATGTTTTGTCTTTTCAGTGGGATTTTTTTTTGCAATTCGAAACTAACCTCAAACGAATTTCTATCAGCGTGAAGTGAAATCGAAGAATTGAAATGATTATTCATTTGATGCTTCTTTGTACCTTTGTATGAAGAAATTGGCTTGCACAAAACACAAAAACACTAACTAATTTCTATGAATTAATCCTTTTTCATTTTTCTTAATGTGAATTTTGACTCCAGTAAGTGTTTTCTTTATCATTAGCAATGAGAATCCAATTCGAAATGTTTGATTGTCAAAATTGAATTGAATTGAAACTGAGTGAACACTGATTTTCGTTGCATTTGAAAACTATGCTCAGTACTCAGCGCCACCTATCGAAAGGTGTCCATACTTATGTTGTAAACCTACTCGACAACATACCGAACATAGCCTGTAAATATGAACACAATCACACTACAATATAGTGGATTCTATAAGCCTCGTACAAACATACATTAATTTTTATATATATAGATAACGAAGTTAAAAGTTACAACTTAGTGGGCTGTTAAGAAGCGAAGCGAGCAGGCAGGTGGCTTAGCCTAGTATTAATAAATATAGCTATTGGAGTGTGTTATTTGTTTTGACACCAGAGGTGAAGTGCCAGATCACTTGCAATTAATTGTTTTAGCTCTCATAATCTGTCTGATTTATTTAACTTTCATGTTTCGAGTGCCGTGTGCTCCATTTTTAGGAAAAAAAAAAATGACAATACTAAAAAATAGTTTATAGCTCAGAAATAAAAATTATATTGAATTGTGATTCAGAGGCTTTTATTCACATATGACATTTTTGATTTTTTGTCTGTCAGCTGGCATTTTTTTTGCATCCATTTAAATAATCTCTTTGACTACGTCTTCTTTAGAATTGCCTCATAAAGTTTAATGTGATATGTTTACAGCATTCTAAATGTTTATTTTTTAATAAAATTTCTTTGAGTGGTTTTTCTGACCGTGATCATTGGAGAAAAAAACTTGAGGCGGTTTTGACCCGACCTGGGCTTTAAGAACCACTGATGATGCTGACGGTTTTTTTGAACATCTGCAATTTATTTCAGTTGCCTTGCGGTGAACAAATCTTCCATACAAACTAATTAAGCACTAAGTCTCTTTCAAAATAAAGTTCATTTCTAAAAACGTTTTAAAACTCTTTCATTTTCGTTGCCTTTTTTCCTAAAAATATAATAGAAAATATCGTAGATGTACACTAGGGTGGCCGCCGCTGGTATGGAGGATTTTTAAACCGTCGATATCAATAACGCCACCCCCTAAAAAGTTTCCTTTTTACCTGCATATAGCGCCTGTAAAATTTAAAAACGATCCGAATGTATTTGATGGGTCCGGCAATAGGTCAAAGGTCATAACTTGCACTTTTCCCGTTTTTGACTGTATTGTTCTACATAAACTTTAAAATCTTGTTACCAATCGGACAAATTATGGTTCAAAAGGTCTCATATCTATCAAAACATAATTTTAAAAAAATATAGAGTCGGCCTAAATAAATTTGGTAAGCTCTAAAATTGATTAATTTGACTAATAACACCAGTTTACAAATAAAAAAAAATGTTCGTATCCTTAACATTTTTGAATCGTTTCTGTAGTAAAATGTTCTGCAGTCAACATTTTTTTCATGAAAGGGGAAATATTCGAGATATTTTGAAAGAAACATTTTTCGAAATTAAAAAAAAAAAAAAAAAAAGTGCCTTTACTTAACAGTAAGTATCTCTGGTTATACTAAACTGATTTCGATAATTTTTTTTCTCGACTGTAGATAATTGAATTACCCATTGATTATATTTGGAACATGTTTTTGTCAAACTTACGATTTGGTCGCTATTTATGCATTCATATGAAACTTTTTTAGGACCTTTGACCTATTGCCGGACCCATCAAATACATTCGGATCGTTTTTAAATTTTACACGCGCTATATGCAGGTAAAAAGGAAACTTTTTAGGGGGTGGCGTTAGTAAAATCGTGAGATGTTACAAAAATGGCCACCCTAATGTACACTCTTAAAGTGTATACAAAAAATGGACCACGGAAAGACAGTCAACACCTTTTTTATTTCTCTTAACATGGCATTTGTTATAAAAAAAATTAAATTTAAATAACGTTTATTAAGAGAAATGAAGACTTTATGTGAGAGCTCAAAAAGTATTTCAAACTGCTGCTGTTTGCCGTATTAAGTATTTGGTATAAGCGGCGCTAATTAAGGCATATTTTTGTTTTGTACCATAATTAAAATTTGCAATTTACTTTTTATTTGTCTGTAGTTCGTTCTTTGATGTTGGGCAAAATAAGCCGCTTATATTTTTAACAAGTACGCTGTTACTTTCAAGTTTTTTGCATAATTGTGAACATGTTGTGTGCAGTGTCAAGAGTTAAATAATCAGCAACTTGGCCAACATGGCCGTGTCAGTTTGTATGCATGTTGTTAATAAAGTTGATATAAATTTCATTTTCTCAATAATAAATGCAATGCATGTTAACAGCTTCTGCACGGAAATCGTTTGCAAATTGCCATAAAACAACAACAACAACAACAAAATAACACAGCTTGTTAAAAAAAAAACAAAAATAAAATTTTAATGCTTTAAACTGTTTATTGATTGATATAAAAAGAGTATTAATAAAAAAAAAAACAACAAGCGCTGCGGCATTGAGCCTTATCAAGGCAGGCTTGTTGGTTGCTTGCTTTTGGTATGCCAGCTGCCCACAGGTGGCGCTGCGGCAGCTGTAGCCTGAAAACTATTTAATAGCATAAAATATGCTTTGTACATTGCACTCGATTAATTTTTTAATTATCATTATGCAAACAATTTTTTTTTTTGCATTTTTTTACATAGGGGCGGCGTTGTAGCTGTGTGAAGCTCAAAAGCATTCCAGCTTTGAAATACATATTAAATGCCGCAAAGCGTTTGGTATTTCCCGCACTGCCACATTTTGTGGCACTTTCACAAGATAGCTTGCCTTACTTTGTGCTTCATTATTTTTGTAATGAAAACTCTTACCCCACAACACGCTGAGCTAATCAACTGCATAGTTTAAAATGCATGAAACAATTTGTTGTTTGTCTATTCATTCATTTGTAGTTGTTCATTTGCCTCAGACCGACAGTAGTGTGCGCGCATGTGAGTGGAGTTGCTGCCACCACATCAACTGTCACTGGCAGGTTTTAAGCATACGTTGCGTATACGCATTGCGTCCCATCCAAATGTTAATTGAATTTGCCAAACAAAATTGTTGAATTGACAACAAAAATACGCACACAAAGTCACCGCAAAATGCGTACTCGCAATGTTTTGCAGTTGATAAAACAAGCCAGATAAATTGAGCTAACCAAAAACCAAATGCACTCAACATTTAGGCGCTTTATTTACGACTCGACTCGACTCGACTCGATTCGACTTTTGGCCCAAACCCAACACTCACCCACACACGCATACAATCTCGAAATACCTGGCCAAACAAGCAAAATTATTGTTGCTACATAAAAGTAGACACTGTCTATACAAGCTATACCACCACGCCTTCGCCAACGTAATGCGAATATGCGAATATTAATGGCACTGCGGCAGCATATAGACTACTAATGTGCCGCAAGGGCTGTAAAATCGCAAACACTTTCTGCAACGGCAAATAAAAGCCAATGGCCAAAAATGGTGCTGCCACCTATCTATGGGGGGGGTTTTACCTGGCCGTATTCTACGTATGTTTTGGATGTGAGTGCGCACTTATACACTCATAAAATATTAACAAATTCATTCGTTACTTTACTCAAACTGGAAACTGGCAACAAACAAAGACGATTACCAGAGTGAAGAAGCAGCAGCAGCAGCAGCTAAGAGCTGAGGCAGGGGCAACAGACATTGGGCAACAGCTGCTGGCCTGGGGTCGCTCTATGCATATAAAAGTGTCTCGCTTGGTCGCTCCTTGTGTGTCCTGGTCCACATGTAGCTGTGTGTGTGTGTGTGTGTGAATCAGGAATATACTGTTACAATTGCACACTCAGCATACGAATTACAGCGTAAAGGCGCAAAAAACTTTTTGTAAATGAAGTCAACAGTAAAAACATTGGACGCAGGATGGAAGGGGAACAGAACCTACACAGACCAGAACAACAACAACGACAGCATCGAACAACTTTGGTAACAAAGTGCGACAGCAATCAAGAGCCAAAGCCAAAAGGAAAATAGACAAAACACAAACTCACTAAAATGCTCTCACTTACACACACACACACACACACACTCACACAATGAAAAAACAATAAGCTGCGACAGTTTTAGGTGTCTCTTAACGCTGTGTGGGTGAGAGAGTGCTAAAGAGAAAAATTATAATGGCGCAAATTTTTTTTTTATGTTTTGTACTCTATTAGGATTTTGAGCTCATGGTATTATAGATTACTTTAAGCAGTTTGTTTGGCTTAAGAGTAAATATTCTAGTCTGTGAAAAGAAAATTGTTCAGTTTAATTCAACACCGGATTGACCATAATTTTTTAACGTCGGGCGCGGACGACTTTGGGATACCCTGTACCACTAGCCTGCAATTAAATCCGGTATATTGCTTAAGAACACCAAAATACATTTGATTGCCAAATTAGGTTACGATACCTTCATAAACAACCAAAAACTGACGAATTTTGAACCAAAAATGTTTTTTTTGACGGATCGTTCCTATTGGAACTGTATGATATAGCCAACCGATTTTTATCAAATTTGGTACAGTGCTTGGGTACTTTAAAAAACTTCAGAATGCCAAATTTGGTTACGATATTTTTATAAACAAACGAAGCACAACGAATTTTGTTCAAAAAAGTTTTTTTGACCGATTGGTCCTATGGGAGCTATATATATATAGATATAGTCAACCGATTTTGATCAAATTTTGTACAGTGCTTGCGTACTCTAAAAAACTTCCAAATGCCGAATTGGGTTACGATATCTTCATAAACAAACGAAGCACAACAAATTTTTTACAAAAAACGTTTTCTTGACCGATTGGCCCTATGGGGGCTATATGATATAGTCAACCGATTTTGATCAAATTTGGTACAGTGCTTGGGAACTATAAAAAACTCGCGAATGCCAAATTTGGTAACGATATCTTTATAAGAAAAAAAAGAATTATCCATCTAAAACTTTTGGTTTTTTCGAGGTCCTCTGAAACACCCCTATGGGAGCTATATAATGTAACTCCGATATCGAAAAAATAAAATAAACTTGTATTCTATGGAATAATAAGGGATGTAATCCGAAAGTTTGGTTGCTCTAGCTCTTAGCATCTCTGAGATCTTGGCGCTCGTACGGACGGACAGACCGACAGACAGACAGACGGACAGACGGACTTATTTGTTCGATTGCTGGAAAACTATTAATCGTAGAAAAGTGATGGAGGACTCATTTTGTAGACAATTTCAATTACTTTAACAAAATATGTGGGTAAAATTTCCGAAAAAACCTACCGCTTTTGAGATATTTGCAAATAATTCGAAAAACACCAAACACCATTTCCAACTTTTAAATTTAAACAGGGATTGTGCTTGAACCAATTAACCTACAACCTTGATTCAAATCTTGTTTGATAGATAATTTTATTTGCAACAATATTGACCTATAAATCATGACTAAGTTTGATAGAAAAAAGATATCAGGCAAAAACAGCAACCTATTGAATAAATAAATAATAGAAAAACAACCTTACAAGAGCTAGTATATGTATATGAATGAAGGAAAACTATTAATTATCAGCATAACTATTTAATTTTTCGGTTATTTCATAGTAGCACACTCCTAAGTTTTCAAATTGTTCACAAATAAATATGTATTCAATGTGAAAAATATGTATATGCGGCCATCTTTGGATATGCGAAAGTTACTCGATGGATGTATAAAGCAATGCATTTTACAAGGTGACGCAATAGAGTGCGTGAGTTCGGCTATGCAGTAAACTGGTTCAACTTTATATGGCAGCTTTATGAAATAGTAGACCAATTTGTATCAAACTTCACACAAATGTTTAGTCTAAAATAAAATACAACTGACATAAATTTGGTCACGATATTTTAAAAAATAAACAAATTTTTTAGCATACGTATTTTTACGCTAATTTGGAAATTTTTCTGAATTTAGTTCCTTTAAGCAAATATCTTCCACATAAATAAAAAGAAATGCAAAAAATTGCGTTCTCTTCGCTAATCCGATATTCACTAAATACATAGTTATTTGCCTAAATCATCTATATTTATAAGCCAGAAGTCAGAAGTCAGTCTCTAGATACAAATACAAAACTATTTAATATCTTACGAAGAATCTGTATTTTCTATATTTACAAAACGACAAATTGCTGGGAGGTTTTAATTTCGTTTAAAAAATATTTCTGGCAAAGATAGCTGTTGGCTTAAAAGTGTTGCTCCAAATAAATATATAAATTCCATCATGTTCTTGAAACGTGTACAATAAATTCTTGTTTGACGAAATATGGATTAATCCACCATACTCAAATTTAACGACACAGAGCTGGGACAGAACTAAGAAAACAAAAATTAAAACTCCAAGCTATCTTACAATCCAGATTTCGTTTAAAAGTTTTCTTAGCATTATTGGAATAATTCGCTCAGTTTTAAGTAACTCAATTCCAAAACAGTTTTCATTCACCATATAGAGCATTCAAAATTTTATATTACAAATAGCAAAACTTTTTGTCAGCTTGTTGCTTATTGGATAGTAGCAGGCAAATGGCCGAATGCGCCATTTGTTGTCTGCTCTGTGGGATTAAGTTTTTGCACAACTTATTACAAACTATAGACTGCTGCCCACTGTTACAAACATATACTACATACACACACAGAGCTAGTTACACGTATTTGTAGATAGACTCATATATATTTATAGGCACACGCACAGGAGCAGGACTAAAAGCAGGAGCAGCATCTGGCATATGCTGCTCTCTCCTGTCATTGGTTGTACTTTGGCATGTTTTATTCTATTGGGGAATTTTGCGTAAATAAATTTTCTGCTTTGCCATACAAATTACTACAAAATGTTTTGCATACACACATACAATGAAAGGTATTTGCAATATAAACAACAAAATAACAAACATTCTATAGATATTCGCAGATATTATGGCCGATAACACATATGCCATACGTTTTTGGTATAAGTAATTTGTTGGTAACTGAATGAATATGCCAGAGTTAAGTAAAACTTTTACTACACTTGAGTTTTGGAGTTTGGGAGTTTGGTTATGCGACTGTTTCAGACTGTTTTTTTTTTTTTTTTTTTGTTGGCAACATTAAGTGACTGCTTGAATGACTTAACGTTTGGAATCAGGCACAGAAATTAATTATGCCTGAAGTGGCAGCAAGTTATGTAGTTAAGTTTTTGGCATAGTTTGTGGCGTTGATAGATACTATTTAGGCAAGTACTGTTGTTAATAGTTGCAGAGTAAATGATGTGCAAGTGTGACATTGATAGAAATAGTTTTAAAAACTTGGGTGATATGGCTAACTCTTTATAACAATCAAAAAGTGCTCCTACTACGTGCTTTACTTGCAAGATACATTTTCGATTCGATTAGATTCAAAGCTCTTACGAAAGATGGCTTATCAGATTCTATCTATCTATCGCTATTTGTCAATATTTTTAGGCTAATAAATAATCTGATTTTTTTTATATATTTACATTTTCGAGCAGTTACAAAGTTCTTCTTAAAGAATCACAGGAATAATAGCTCGTACATCAAGAAAAGATTTAAGATTTTTAGATACATTGTACAACAGCTTTTAATTTTTATGTGACTCACGAAAACTACTAATTTAAGAAGTACTACTATATAGCCTATAAAGCTTAAAATCTCGAAAGTACTTTTTCTTGTAATCAAAAGTAACGACTCTCACGCGTGAGTCACGTTAGAGTCACTTCATTGCATTGTTGCTTAAGTACTTTTTGTTTTATTAAAATATAGCTACCGTTTAATTGCATACACAAAAAAACAAGCGACACTCACGCGTGACTCACGACAGACACTTTTATTGTAATTTTGTGTAAAAACTCCTTTTCAGTGAAAATTTTGCTACCATTAAGCTACAAAGCCTCAAACTGTGCCATTCAGAAGCCATTTGGGTTACCCAAAACTTTATGTGAACTTGGTTTCCAGTGGCTCAGCTGTGTGCATACTCTTTTTTTGTTTTTAATGCCAGTTTGTAAGTTAATAATGATTTGTTGTTGCTGTTGCTGTTGCTGGTCAGCAGGCTCGTAATTAAAACTTTAAGATACTTTTTGAGTTGGGCCCAAGTCACCCAGTCTGGGTGAGAGGCAACAGGCAGCAGCTGCAGTAAAACACTTGTATGTGGTTTAAAAGCCAAGGCAGCCAAAGTAACGCATTGCCTTGAAAATTTTTGGGCTAGTAGAAAAGTGGCTTCATAACTGTACATTAATCTTTATTACAAGTGTTTGTCATATAGACGACAAAAAGAATTTTGTTTTTTTTTTTATTTTCAATTTTTCCATAGCACACGGCTAAAAGGAAGGAAGCCTTTGTCACTGCTGTGCAGCGTCCTTTTATTTTACAATTTATTATATTTTTTTGTAAAATCATTTAATCCATTAGGCAAACAATAAACGGCTGAGTAAGCATATTACTTAACAATATCAAGTATACGCAGCTTATGACAAGTGCCACCCGCATTGCTTGCAATGATAAAAATAAAATGTAATTTATTAAAATAAAGGGGCAGCAAAACGAATGCGTGGCATTGCTGCTGCTAAGCTGTTGCATGACTTGCAGCAAAGTAAAGAAAAAGAAAAAAAAAACAAAAAGAAAATACAATCGAGAAAGAATTAAATAAAAATGTAATCGAAATGGAAACGAAAAGCGTTTTGCTGTACTATTTAGCTTTGCACTGCAGCAATTGCAATAGTGCTATATACTGAGCCAGCCGCAGGTGTTATGACTTTATAGTTTGCAACATGGCCAAGAAGAAGAAGAAGAAGCGACAGAAGGGCAGCTACAGTAAGATACTATCTTGGTAACTGCTGCCAATGTGAACTCTTTTTTTTATACCCTTCAGAGTGTATTATAGATATGAATAGAATGTCAATGTGTTAAAGGCAGAAGAAGGCATGACAAAAAGTGATTAAGTTATGTGCGTCTGTATGAACAGCAAGATCGGGGAGACCTTATGGACCTTACTAACATATAAATACAAGCGGCATTTGTTTCGCTGGAAAAGGGTATAGGAATTCCACTATACTCAGTATGACGATTTTTTTTTTTTTTGTTGCCTTGTAAATCACCAAAGGCGGGGCAGGCGACATTGATAAAGTTGCAGTTACATTTTAGTATGTAAATATTTGCATGCACTTAGAGCAAAGTCTAGGAGAGGATGTGTGGCAATAGTGTGAGTGAGCAATATAGTTTTAGCCCGGTTCGACTGGTCTGACTTGGTGAAGTAGTGTTTGTGGCGAGGCGTATAGAACGCGCATATTGAACGGCAAAACAATTTTATAGCCATAGTGCAGCATATAAATTGCAACTAACATACACACACTGACAAGCATCCCAATACATAGATACAGACAACTAACGAGTTGTTTGCACTGTAAAACTTTGCCACTAAAATCGTTTTAACCATATTTTTTTTTATTGTTCTTTTGTATTTTTGCAGCCATGTCTCACCTTGATAAATTACGTTTATGGGGCAAGCCAATACGTGTCATGGCCAGCAAACATCAGGCCGTACAATTGCCCAAGGAGGGACAACCGGATGCGGGCCTGACACGTGACTACTCACAGAATCCGTTGCATCGTTTTAAGAAGCCCGGCAGCAAGAACTATCAGAATATCTATCCGCCATCGGCGACACTGCATTTAAGTAACATTCCGTAAGTATCAGTTCGTGATGGGACTTGCTTAGTTATGGATTAAGTGCTACAAAGAGTGATTAGGGCGGTGTGGTAACATTTGTGGCAGAGCTGAAATGTAGCTGAAAAAAAATATTATTACGTTTTTGCTGGCTACCTATAATGCTCAGACTTGGCAGCAAACGTAATAGCGTAAAAATCTCAATTCTTCATGCATATTAGACTCAATTCAAAATTTCTAAAATAATTCCGATGCAGCTTAACTTTATTTTTTCCAAAGTTTTCAGAAGCTAATGAGTTTTTCAAAAATTTTTAATTTTTTTTAACTGCACTTTTCTTCAAGAACTGTGCGCCTTACAAAAAAAAAATGTATTAGAAATCAAAAAATACTAATAAATAGAATCTCATACGCGTGCCCATTTACTTTTAAAATTTTTGTAAACCAACGCACTTCTGTAAAAAAAAAAATTTTTAAAATTGTTATATGTTAATATTAGAAGCAGTTTCTTAAAAAATTCGAGTTAGTGTAAATTGCACTAAATATATGATTTCTAACTTCTTTCACACTCGTATATTTTTTAGATCAAAATTAATTAACACGACCAAAGAAATTTAATTAGGTACAGATAACAATTGGTTTCCTTATATTGACTGCTGGGAATATCAGATTAAGTCAAAAGACGCAATTGGACGTCTTGTAGGGTTTCATATTACCACTGACACTAACTGGGTTGAGTAGTTTGGGTAAAAAATATTTAGCGCTACGCCTGCTACATAGTTCTTTTAGCGTTTAAAATCGCTGGCAAAACGCTCGTGAAAACGTCGTACCAACTGTTTGCACAGCTGGAGTTGGGTTTTTCATCAGCACAGGCAATTCCAATTACCGTTATGAGCAGACACCCCCACACACACACGGGGACGCCACCCCCCGTGCGGCAGCATTGTCTGCCAAATATGACTCGGCTTCCCGCTAGGTTTTTGTGCTTGAATTTATGTGTGAGCAGCGACATAAATATACCATATTATATATTGTATAGTATATAATATAGTTAAGTTGTATATAAAATGATGGCACAGCAGGTCGGCTTAAATCGATAGGTGTTAATTTTGCCAACATTTATGCACTTACAGCTCATCCTGCACTGAGGATGACATCAAAGAAGCCTTCACCACAAATAGTTTTGAAGTCAAAGCATTTAAGTTTTTCCCGTAAGTAATTGCTTTGAAAACTTTAACAAGAGATATTTGTTGCTAAAAACGAAAACACTTTTCTAAATTACAGCAAGGACCGCAAGATGGCGCTGCTGCAGCTGTCATCGGTGGAGGAGGCCGTATTGGCATTAATCAAAATGCACAATCATCAGTTATCGGAATCAAATCATTTGCGTGTCAGTTTCTCCAAATCGAACATCTAGAATCCAACACGTGGTCAGGTTTATTGAGCTTGACACTGTGCCAACTACAACAATAATATTAACAACAACAACTACAACATCAGCCAGTTGATCTATACAGCAGCACTACAACTATAAATTTAGAACTCGTAGTACAAGGGACGCAGCAGTGCAGCATTATCGGCCTCAGCTGGACCCAATCAACCCAACCAACTGAAACTAACCTAACCCATCAACCAGCAGCAACAATCGATGCATGAGCTATAGCAACAAAATATTAAAATTATAATAAAAACAAAAACAAAAAGTAAAAGTTTTCAAAGTTTAAATGAAAAAAATAAAAACCATAACTAAAATTGCTAAAACTAATATATAAAAATTCAACGTAAATTATATTAAATATATAGCACACCCAGACAACAACAAAACAAAAACCCACTAAACAATCAGCAACGTCGTCTAGTATATAAGCTTAAATTTACAACTATAGTTTTTAAGGCATTGCATTGCATAACAAACAAACAAAAACAAACACAAAAAAAAAATCATAAATTTAGACATAATTTTTAGCGCACTGTGTGGTTTTCGAAAACAGCAAAAAAACAAAAAAATTTGTATAATGTTTAAAGAAATGAAGTAAACGAAATTTTATTATGTATTTGCTGTTGTTATATTTTAAACAAAGGCAAATTTATATTTTAATTTTACAAAAATGAACTTCAAGCGAAATTGTAATTTTTTAAAAAATTTTCATTTATTTAGTCGTAAAAACAAAATGCACACCAAGTTTTAAGTGAAGTTTAAGCTACGTCAAATAATTGTATTAAATTTAAATAATAAAAAAAAAAAAACAAAAACTTGGAAGCCCTTAAGAAATTTAGCATGTCTGTTTGTTTAGCATTAAATACTAAAACAAAAGAAGAAAACATTTAAGTAAAATAAATAATTTAAAAGCAGTTAAATCAAGACGTACGTAAATCCTAATGTGTGTATGTATATGTAAATGTTGTTAAGTTAGCAAAAAATATACACAAAAAGAAAAAAATTATATATACAAGTATATAATGGATATATATATGTATATGGTACTATATATATACAACAAAACATGAAACAGGAAATTAAACAAATTTTAAGCTAAATAAAAAAAAAAATAAAAAACTCAAAAGAGAAAAAATTATTAAGGTACGTTTAAATATTATATTTAGGTCTAAGCGTACCAGCAATGAAAGACATATGCGTGTTTTTAAATATTAATATATATAGATATATATAAATAAGTATATAAAAATACAATGATTTTTTGATAATTTTACAAACAAAGCATACAACAACACCTACACGCACATTTATACACACTCATACATAGATACATACAGACACAGCTACATATACAAACAGACACAGAATGCAGGCATAAAAAAAAGAAGCAAAGTTTATATATAGAGAAAAAAAGTGAAAACAAATTATTTATATGTTGGCGCAAATGAACAAAATGAGTAAACATTTAAAGCATTAAATATAACTTATATATAAAATGGATTTAGTTTTTAAGCATAAGTAGCAGTGATCGTAATTTAAAATTAACAAACAAAAAAATGCTAAAAATTGAACAAAAAACAAAACAAAACATAACGTGTACGAAAAGCAAAGGCAAAACTTAATTCAAATTGTATTTGTATTTGATAATAGCGCCATCTATGAGCTAACAAAAGAACTTGAAACTAGCACAATTGTGTTATTTTTAAAAACTTGTCAAAAAAAAAAGCAAACAATTAAATTTCTAATGTACTACAAAATGCTTAAAGAAAATCATTTAAAAAACAAACAAAGAACAAAACAAAAACAAAAACTAACACTAGTGTTTCATATACATGCTTAACTTATTTAAACTTACTAAAATGTAAAACAAAACCTCTTAACTTAACCCAACTTAAACTTGCATATAAACTATGTCTGTGTCTATAACTATATATATATACATATATATATATATATATACAAGCATATACATACGTTTTGTTGTCAGATAAAGCGCGTTATACATATAAACATACTTATACTATATAGTACTATATATCAAACCCACGACTGCTAGAATTTCAAATGAGAACTCTTGACAAATCAAAATTTCATACAAGTATTTAAATAAAAACAAAATATTTAACAACTAGTACTATAACTATGCTGACAGAAACTCTTATACATGTGACTTCAACACACACACACACAAACACACACACATGCACACATGCAATCTATATGCATATATATGCATTTTTGTTTTGGTATGCAGTAATCAAATATTTAGCCCAACGATTAAATAAAATTAATAAAATGAAAGCATATAAAAATAAATGTTGACAAGAAAAAACACCGATAAAACAGCATGAGTAACATAAATAGAACTATTAATAAATATATATATGAGCTAAACTAAACAAAAGTACAGTAAAGCAGCTAAATGACAAAAACTTAAGTATTACATTAAATTGTAGTGAAAAGTAAAAAGTGCAAGTTTTTTTTTAAGTTTATGTCAAGTTTCTAACAGCTGACAGTTCAATTAAAGCGTGCTGTAAACATATGGGGCAACATATAAGTAGCTAGCTAGCTACAAACTTGCAACAAAATCAAAAACTTAAAGTTATACATATATATATATTAATAAACAAAAAAGCTAAAATTATAAGTTGTACATTTTGAGCTGCAAAAAAGAAAACAAAAAGAGATTTTACCAAAATGCAAATTGAAGCAGAAAAAATTCAAGACTAAATATGAATTACATATATAGTATATATAGATATATATGCATGCATATATGTAGTTACATATATATACATGTATATGCATGTGTTGTAGTTGTGAAGGCATAGTAATATTAAACAAAAAAAAAAAAAAACGAAAACGAAAACAAGCAGAGTTACACAAATACACACATACATACTTAACGACGTGCTACATTTACAATTAGAATGATATACATATATATATATATACATATGTGTGTGTACGTGTAATTGTAGTTTTACATAAATACTAAATGTACGGCAAGTTGAAATTGTTTAGAAAACTAGCTAAAGTCAAAACTGAACAAAACATCAAATTTAATAAACAACAACAAATAACATGCGCAACATATACAACATAAACAGAAACATATCAAAAACAAAAACAAAAACCAACATTTGACATATGACTAGTTAAATTTAGTTCAAAAACACGCATAAAGCTCACATATATACAAAAAAAAACAAAATTTTTGTTTTAAAACAATGACAGTATAACAGTTGAGACAGTTGAAAAAAGCAAAACACTTGAAAAGAAATTCTTTGCTAAGGCAGCCAAAATGTTAGCTAAGTTTTTAAAATTAGCAGCAAGCATAATTTAAATAATAAAAACAAAATACTAAATCTAAAAATTATGTTAAGCACAGCAAAAAAGAAAAAGAAAATGCAGGACCGTGTGTGTGTATAACAGTTTAACAACAATGTAGGGCAGTTTAGTCGTAGCGTCAAATATATAAAAAAAATTTGTTAAAAAATCAAAGAATTTTTGGAGCAACATGGAAAGACAAAATTAAAATATAAACAATTAATTTGTACAGTATATATATACTTTAAAAAAAAAATGAAACAAGAAAAAAGAGTAATAATAATTTTTTAAAAAGGTTGCTTTAAATATTTTTGCTTACTTTTGTAGTTTTTATGACGTGTTCTTTTTTACGTTTTAATTATTAGCATAAATTTGTGTGTGGTTTTTTAGTGAAAAAAAAAAGTAAGCGTATAAGAGAAATGTTGTTAGATTTGTTTGCAGTTTTTTTGTGCGTTTTGTTTGAGGTTTAGGCGAATACAACTTATATACAATATGTAGTAGGGCATATACTTACTATATAGTTAGCAAAAATCTGTGTTTTTAAAGCAAGTGCTACTTTGAGTTTGTGTTAAGTTTCAGACAGTGAAATACAGCTTCAAAGGATTAAAACAGGCAGAAGTTCCTACTTTTTAGTAAAAACTGAATACAAAAAAAAAGAATATATAACAAACAAACAAAAGAGACAGAGACAAATTGCAGCAGTGAATTAAATACACATAAAAAATGTTTAAAATAAATAAAAACCAACAAGTTGACAAAAAAATCGCCTATTTTATTACTTATGCTATGTACTTTGCTTTAACTTAACTTATTACTTAATGCTATGTATTCCTTGGTCGGTCTGTGCAGCTTTCAGGTCAGGCGTTATGAAGAAGTTCAAATAGGGTCCAAGTTTTAAATATTAACCAAAAACTAAACAAAAATACTAAAAAAAATTAACTTAAAAACGTAAATTGTTTAATTTATGCTGGTACCCAAATTTTCAAAGTAAAAAAACAAAGCTCATGCTTGTTAGAGCCCCAACAGGCTCTAACTCTTACATATATACACACTTAAGCTTATATACCCTTTGGCAGCTCTATTTGCTAAAAAAAAAACTTGACGACTCTCTAACTGCTACACTACTTTACCAACCCAACTACTTAGCACTAAAAAAAAAACACAACACGTGAAACAATCAAACTTAAAAATTAAAAAAAAAAAATGAACATTTGTTAAAGCAAATTTTTTTAATTATACACCAAGCTAAACACTTTTAAACTTTTGTGCTCTCTAATTGTACAACTTAAATATAATACAACAACAAAAAGTAAACATTTTATGCTCTTAAAGTAAAGTAAACAAAATGGCAACATTTTTCTCACCAAATTTTACTACAAATCTCTTATGTGTATTGTATATAAAATAAAAAATAAAAAAACAAACAAAAAAAGCATAAAAAATATATTGATATATATATTTGAATGTATTGCGATATGCAACGCATAATACGTCAAACGAAACAATCCAACAAGCAGCTACGCGACTCTAATTAATTTTTAAACAAAACTAAAGACAAGCAGCAAATCTTAAACAAAAAAATAATAATACATTTTCGTATTGTAATTGAATTTGAAAACACGCCGCAACTAAGCATATACATGAATTGAGCAGAGCGTCATTTAAAACAGTAAAAACAGTTTAATACTTATTAAAAAAAAAACAAAGGAGTATAAAAATAAAAAATTAAGCAAATAGTAAACTAAAAACACTTCAAGAAAAACAACTACAAGCGAAAAAAAATTCAATTGAGTGGCGCGTAAAATTATTAAGAGTAAAAGAAAAAAAAAAACAGTGAAATGAGAAGAATATTTGTTATGTTACAAGCATTAATTAATTAATTATTATAATAATTATTATTGAAAATATTTGAGAAATAAATACAAAATAAAAAAAAGAATGATTTAAATCATTAAAAAAAATATATTTAATGCGTGGTATATTTTATTTCAACTAAGGCGCTGATAAGCTGATTTTTTTTAGTTTACGTTAATTTTTTATACGATCAAACATTTATTGTTAAGTTTTTTTATATATTTAAACTTATATTTGAAAACATATTAATTAATGATTATATGATAAAAACAAAAAAAACAAAAAAAAAAAAACAAATTGTTACAAAACAAAAAGCAGTTTTAAAAAAGTTTTACTTTGTTCGCTTTGACAACTAAACAGTCTACAATTTTATCGTTTAATTTTTTACTATTTTTAATTGTAATTAATTTTAAAACTTTTAGCTCTTAAACATTTTATGTTTAAGTTTTTTTATTTGTATGTATAAACCAACACACACACACACACACAGCGACATGTTACATGTAATCTCCTTTAAACTTTAATTTTGTACTCAAAACTATGTATTTCATTTGAGCTTATGTTTAATTTTCATTAAAAATAAACTAGTAGAAAAATAGAATTTCTCAAGAAAATATAAAATAATAAAAGCTTGGTTTGATATTTTTCTCACATTTAACAGCTAAATTATGGTAAGTAAAGCTGGGCGTTTTGCAAGTTTTTCCTTGAACTGAAGAATAGTATGATTTACCTGTAAAATACATTTTATTTAAATTATTAAATAAACCGATCTTCATAAATGATTGAGGCAGGCAGATATAACAAATTTTTAAACATAGAGCGGCGCTGCTCTATCTACCTGCACAACTATGTACCAGGTGAACAGAAACAACAGCAGTTAGCAACAGCTTCAAAACGTAAGACATGCAAACCAAACGTGCAAAGTGCAACAAAGTAGGCAATATAAATAACTGTATCAGTTTTGTGTTGGTGTAATATGCTCACACAGCTTTATTATTTAAATCACTCTCTCATTGTCTATCTCTTTCCACGTTGTTATCTTTGCTTAAAATAGCGTTCAATATGAGAGTGACTTTACAAATGGCCTTGTCAGTGTGCATGTTAGTGTGTGTTAGTATAATTTTTAACTGATCCACAATGGAATAATTTTATTCTGTTGTTTCTGGTGGCCTGTTACCTTGACAAAGTTCGTACAAGCAGAAAAATGCTGTACTGTAAACTTTAGAATGCGCGTTCACAGCGCGCTGACATGTGCTGAACTTATCAGCGCTGATATTTTTTTGTTTTGATGCTAATCTGGAAAATCAGCTGATGTCCGCTGGCTAGGCGCTTATTGACCACACTGTGTTTGAACTTGTTTACATAAAATTTCGAGCCTAGAGGCGAACAGAAACCAGTACCAGTAGCTGCAGAAATACTAAAAATAAAATTAAAGGTTTTTAATTGACCAATCAAAAGACCACCATTTTGTGTATTTTTTTTGCTCAAAATGGAGTTCAGTATGAGCGGAAATACAAATATACCGAATTTGAGATGTTCGTATGTTTATCACTTGCCAATTCAATGCGCCCCCGCCTTTAAAAAATGTTTGAAACAGTTACACAATTTGGAACTTTTAACCCATTTGACAAAGTAGAACTATTACGATATTAATCAAAAGCTTATATCGTTTGATTTTACGTTCTTAAGGAGTTGTACAAGCCTGAGCAATTTCGCTAAGTCGTACGGATAATAAGTAATTTCTATCTGTTTGAATTAAACTGATCTACCAGGCGAACAGAAACTAATAGCCAGTAGCCACAGCAATAAATAATAAAATTAACACAATCTGATTGGCCAATCAAAAACCCATCATTTTGTTTATGATAGCTTTGTGATTTGTTTGTACAGGGTGCGCCATTTTGTGGTAACCGATGTTTTTTTGAAAAAAAAATGAGTAAAAAGCAAAAATGTCTTTAGTTTCAATTTATTTTGGGTAAATTTGGAGTTTTACAATTTGTTTAGTTACTTTTTAAACATGATGTCGACCAAGTGTCCACCTCCTGCATCCACGCACATTTCGGCATCACTTTGGCCAATGTTTCAGCCGAAATTCTAGCGATTTCGTTGCCAATGTTGGTCTTGAGCCGTGCGAGGGTTCGAGGTGATCAGGTGATTGTGGTGGCCCGTCATAATAACCGTATTTCCATAAAAACCGTAAATCCATTGTTTCTCGAGCAGTGTGGCATGTTCATGCAATTCAATCGCCAAAAAATCGCGTAACATTGCCCGATATCGCACTCCGTTGACCGTTGCCCAAGAACTTCTTTCTTTAAATTTGGACACTAATTTGCGAATTGTCTTCGGTGTTGGCAGATTTCGACGGCGATATATACTTCTGTACGCACGTACAGAAGATTTTTGACTGATTTTGAAAATAAATTTGAACAATTTCAGCTCTTCTTTCGGTGTGTGCTCATGGAAAAAATTGTACAGAAATTACACTTCAAAAATTATGATCGGTTACAACAAGATGGCGCACCCTGTATAATAAGCAAACAGTTATTTTACTTTGCAGTTCTCTTTCACGGCTCTTTGTTTAAAATGGAGTTTAGTGGGAGCATGATTTTAAAAATGGCGTTGCTTTTCGGTGTGTTTTTTAATTGGCTAATTACAACTAGCCCACCATTTAATGCATAAATTGTGGTCTGTGAGAGTTTTCTGTTCGCCTGTTAGCTTAGCATAGCATTTAACTCAAAAAGTCAGAAAAACTTTTGTTAAAAATTGGAAACCGCAGAACCGTCTCTTGTCAGCTTACCCACATGTTTATTTCTAGGCATGTTATTGTGGCTAGGAATTCATCTTAGGCAGTAAAAACTATCTCCATAATTATCTCGGTAGATTAGACTTTAAAATGTAAAGAAGTTAGGAGTCAAGCGATACCGATACTTATTCTACCAGTGTGAATTAAGCTTATCTACAAGAAAAACAGAAAAATTAGGAAGCAGTCGCAGCATTAAAAATAATAAAATGAGTGCAATTTGATTTGCTAATTAAGTAAGCCGTAAGTAAACAAAAAACAAGTAAGCAATAAATGTAACTGTATCACAAATACTAGTTGTTTTGCTCTACCCTGTTATCTCTTTTTCTATCTCTCTCTTTTTATGACTCTATTCATTTAAAATTAAGATCAGTGTAAGAGCATAATTGATTTGCCATTGAATATATTGCATTCAATTTCTGCTCCTGTTGGCCTGTTAAATACCAAAGTTCATAGTCAGAAAAATTTTAAAAACTTAATTCAAATTTTATCTAAAAATCATTCAAAATCAAGACAACATCATATAGCTCGTTCTTAGTGTATTCATTTTTAATTTTTTTTTCTTTGGGCCAAGAATTTTGACTCCACTATTAATTTATAAACCAAATATTAATATTTCAGCTGAAAAGATTACCACAATATACATACATATGTCCAATTCTGTAAAATTTAGTGGCTAGCTGTAAGTAAAAAAATAATAAATCAAATTGTTAGACTTAACTTAATTCGCCTATCAATTTTATTTATTGTGTAGCGAATAATTTATCATCGATATTGGATTATAACCAAATTTGTATCGGCCAATAAAAAAATAAATAAATCAAAAAAAAAAAAAAATACTTAATTCAATACTTGTGGGCTCATTTTAATCTCTCAGTGTAAGAATGAATTTGTAAAATTCAAGTTACTTATTGTTACCATTATTGATTTGATTTCAAATTGTTAGGAGTTGACCGAGCGCATACAATTTTTCGGAGTCATGCATATAAATAACTGCTTTTAAATTGTAAACAAGCGATAGTTTCTCTACCAGTATGAATAAAAGTGATCTACCAGGCGAACAGAATCAACAGCAAATGTATGCTATTTGATTCGCCAATTAAAAGCCCGCCATTTTATTCATGATTAGCTAGCTGTAAATAATAAAACAAATACACAGGAAATGTAACTGTATTTGTTAAGTGTTCTGTTGTTTCAATAGCTGTTGCTGTAACAATGCCCTATATCTTTCTCTCTCTGCTTAACTCTCTTAGCTTAAAATGGATTTCAGTGTGAGAGTGAATTTAAATATGGCGCTGCATAGCTGATCCACCAATTATTGAATGCATTTTGTTTATCGTTTGTACAAATACAACTCGAAATTCAATTTTCAATTTTTTTTTTTTTTTGCCTTGAAAGTTTTTTTGTACGACTTATAGAATTCGAGATAAATGGGCCGACACAAATTTCAAAATAACGGTAAACCCTACGGAGGAGAGAGGTCACCATTTTGGTTTTAGACTTTTTGGATGGTCCCTTATTTAAGAGAGAGAAATTCCAGTGTGCAATTTTTTCCAGGTCAAAACCTATTTTTACTGTACTAGTCAGGGAAATTATTATTCGCCTGTTACCTTAGAAAAATTTATACATGTAGAAAAATTTCGGAAATTCGAAATCAAAATTTTTGACCAACCAAACCAAATTAAAAAGGGTAAGAAAGATTTCAACACGTTTGTTAAAAGTTAAATTTAGATTTTTTTGCAAAACTTGCATTACTTACTGTAAGTTGGATTATGTTTCTTTTTTTTTTAAATTTTTTTACATTTACGCATAGGCATTTGAATTAATATAATTAATTGGTTAACGGGTGAGAAAAAAAAAAAGCGTCTAACTATTGCAAAAAATAGCTCCACATTATATTTCTAAAAAACATACATATATTCAGTTAAATTAAGGATAAGTCGAGCTTACTGGTTTTTTTTGGAATGAACACCAAATCTTAAGACTTTTTTCTCTGAAGTTCGGACTGCGTCATGACGTTGCAACCAATATCAATTAAGCAGCAGGAGAACAACAATTTCAAACTTTTGGAAATCGTCTTCGATCCAGCCCGACTTTAGTAAAAGATGTATTAATAATTTAATATTTAGGAATAAAAATTGACAAGAGTATTATGTTGTTGCTGAGAGTTGTTTTTTTTTGCAATATAGGTATGTTTAAGACACAATCCTTTCTACGGTATCTTAAATACCAGATACGCTTTAATTTACAAAAATTATTTCTGGTTTGCCACAGCGAATTCCAATTTGCAATTTGTAAATAAATATACTAACAATACATTCTTAGATTGATTATGTGGGGAGGCAATTTGCCACCTCACAAAAGTGTTCCTATTTTTCCAATAGGGCAATAGGTAAACTGCTTGGACTGCTTGTGGAGAGTAGCGGTAAAAGCGCTCCTACTCTCACCAACACTAGCTAAAGTATAACGACCTTTTAGATTGGCACGCTAATTATTATTTTGTATAGGTTCATGGTATTAGTAAATAGGTGTAAGTGGAGAGTAGGTGATAGGGATAGTGTTAGGTATGGCGGACTCTTGCTTTCCTATTAGAATAGTTAAGTGGATGAGCAGAGCGCCGTTTAGGATTAATTAGTATAGGTTTGGGTGGAAATTTCAGGATCGGCAGCCAAATGAAGAGAGTCTTAGTGTGTTAGTGCAACGAGAAAGGTCTCGCTCAGTGACTGAAATTAAAAAATATTAGTCAGTGCAGCAAATTTAAAGGCGTTACGTGTTATATAAAATATAGAGCATAATATATATGTATATGAGGATATATTTAAATAGAAGCGCACCGGGTGCGACCGCGTCGGAGTTTATACGTTCCGTGAACGAGCCACGCCAAGTTTTGCTACCAGGATGAATATCTGGGTTTGCGCATCGCCACGGAAGGCATAATATATAGTAAAGGGTCATCAATCTTGAGGTTTTTTTTTTTCAAATAAAAAAAAACACAAAAATTTCAAATGAATCGGAAAATCTTTATTATCAATAGAAAGAACCGTTCTTGCCATTCACTTTTTAAAAATAATCCCTTTCAAATGTTGGCCGCAACTGCGCCGTAGCTCGTACAAGCGAATGTTCCAAATTTTCAATGACG
Organism: Chymomyza fuscimana; assembly: GCA_949987675.1. Taxonomy (NCBI): domain Eukaryota; kingdom Metazoa; phylum Arthropoda; class Insecta; order Diptera; family Drosophilidae; genus Chymomyza; species Chymomyza fuscimana. Next base: position 115,058,372 of record OX465088.1, read on the forward strand.
CGTTCGAGCATAATCGTCGGTATCTCGCGAATAACACGGGTAATGGTGGCCTCTAATGCTTCAATCGTAGCTGGATTATCCACAAACACTTTAGACTTCACGTAGCGCCAAAGGAAAAAGTCTAACAGTGTTATGTTTTTTTCAAAAATAATTTTTATAATGTCTTACTACACTTTAGCTTTAACGATTACCGAAGCTGGTTTGTAAACTTACTAGCATGATTTTCTTTCAGAACCTTAGCCGGTTTGTAAACTGACTAAGACAATTGCTTGGGATATTTTATGATATTAAAAAGGAAATATGGGGAAATAATTGCATACTACGCGCTCAAAGTTAGTTTACTCGAAAAAAAAAGAAGGAAAGCGGAATCAGAAAAAGAAACAACTAATTTTTTTTTTTTTTTTTATTTTTATTATATATTTTCATTAAATAATGTAACATCGTTTTATTCTCACGCAAAGAACTATTTCGGTTTTAGTTTTGCATTTGTTTTGTTTTCTTTTGTTTTCTTTTTTCATGAGATAATTATTATCGTTTTTTTTTTTTATTATTTTTGAGTAAATAATAAGTTTAAATTGTCTTATGTATTCATATAATTATTATTATGTTGTATGCAAACATATATGCCGTTGATTTTAGCTAACTTTTCTCTGTTAATATGCAATGTTGTATAATTGTAATGAATTTCTTTTGTTTGTAAGTTTTTTTTTTTTTCGATTTTCATTATATAATTTTAGGCTATATGCAAGTATATGTATATATATTTTTGTTTTTTCTTTTTTATTATGTCTATATTAATGTAAATTTTTTACTTTGTGGCAGTGGTAAATCAGAGTATTAACTGTTCTGTTCTGTTGCTGTTTTTCCCCTTCGCACTTGTTGCTTGTTGCTGTCCGGCATTGAAATACATGCAATTCGTTATGTCTTTGTTGCTGCGTATATAGTATATAAGTAAGTTATCTATATAATGTATATGTACATATAATTTGTCCTACATTTTTTTATTTTTTCTCATGTTTAGTTTATAACACTGAAATATTGCTGCTGTGTTTTGCTTAGTTACTTGACATATGCATTTGGAGTGGAAAAGTTGAAAGAAAATTTTTAGAAAAAGTAAGTGCACATAGTAAAGTTGGCAAAAAAAATGTAGTTCCGTATAGTTTGTCGGTTTGTTGTGTTTTTTGTTTTTGTTATTTATATGGTGGGTCCTCAAAATCATTTCAAAATTTAATACAATAGTTTGTCTTTTAACCACAGTTGCGTTTTCTTTGTAGTGTTAGTTGAACTACTTGAAAAATTGTCGCAAAATTTCCATGCCAAATCGCCGAGAGTAAATTCTAGTCACGGCATCTAAATCCAAATGGAATCGTTGCTTCGATTATGGCTGTATTTTCCGATTCCCACTATACGTGTATATTAGGCTTAGCATCTGGTTGCCTATAAGAAATTAAAATTGCTCTACTTTATTTTCATACTAATTAATCTAGCCTCTTTCTGTTTACTTTCAATATAATCTTTACTTTATCGGACCACTATATGCTGTAGCTGCCATAGGAACAATCGGTTAAAAATCAAGTTCAGCTTAAATCTGTTTCTATAGCTATTATATCCGAAGTTCGCTAGGTTCCAGGTTTTTGAACTGTGTGAGCTGAAATATGTTCAATGCCATTAGTAGCACAATAATTTTTCATTTACGGTACTGTACTAAAATAGCCGATAAACGATTTTTTTTAGACAATCCCACGCTTAAATTGTTGCTGACACTATATACGCTGGAAAACACAGAAAGTGTTTTTTAAATAATAACCAATTTATATTATTGTTACATTCTCCTATGGTTAAAAAATTTTAAGCAATCAGAGTTATCGATAATGCTGTCGAGAGTTGCAAAATTACAACAATCGTGAATATTTATGGTATCATTTGATTTCAAATAGAAACGATCCATATAATCAATTGTGCCACCGATTGCCTTAAAATAAAGATTCTCGAGACTTATAAAATCTTTTTTTGATATTATCGATAGAACCAACGACAGGCAGTACCAGCTCTAGTGCATAAAAACTTTGGCTCTCCAAAGTTAGCTTTTACGACTATTATTGTATTTATTTTTTTAAACTTTTACAGTATATAGCAATATGCTGGTGGTTTAAATTTGTATTTAAGTTGTGTTTTTTAAATGCTATTATTTGAAATTTTATTAAAACAAATTAAACATTTCAATAGATTTTAAATAAAAAACCGTAGCTTTTCATTTTGGGGATTTAGAAAATATTATGCCGAAAATCTTCTGTTTTCTTTTCTTACTTGTTTGTTATGCTTTCAGTCTTTGTAACAAATTGATTGCTTGGATTTGTAAAGTGTTTTTTTTTTTCTTTGTTGGATTGTTCTTCATGTGGTTTTTTGTTAAACTGTTGGATGACAAGAGAGCTTAAAGTTGAAATTAAAATGCATTGTTTTTTTTTTTTATTTTGAAACGTTGATGGAGCATGCTCGTGATGTATTACATTTAGTTCTTAAATATGTTTTACCATTTGGTTTTGTTGTATTTTTTTATTTGTTTTTAAGTTTTTTTTTTTTTTTGTATATAATGCTTATTATAACGCGTTAAAGCCCTGAGCATTTGGTCTCCATTTACTTGTTAAGTTCGACAGAAGAAATCGTTATACTAAAAGGCTGCGAAATACTTTAAAATAAATCCCCGAAAAGTTTCAAAAAAAAAATTATACTTTAGGCACATTTAATAAATACATAAGTTCACATATTTGTTATAAATGATATATGTTATATAATAGAGCCTTGCAGAAAGCATTCAGTAGCAGCAAGTGCAATCAAATGAGTTTTCGCTCGATTATTAATTGTAGCCTCAAAAAAAAACAACACGCTTTGAGATTTTAAATTTTTGAGAACATAGCGAAATATGAAATGAGCGAAAATGAGTTTCAGAATTAATTGATTAACTTCAATTACTTCAAAGTGCTCACATTTTATAAGCTGCATGCAGTGAGCTATACACTGCGCAAATAAATTGTGTTGCAAAATGTTGTTGCATTAATTTTTTATATTCATCGTTTTTATTATTTGCGTCTTACTATTGTTATTAATCTCAGTTTTTTAATTGTCAAAATAATTTAATTATTTTTTATTTATTATTGAAAATGTTGATTCATATATGTTTGAAAATGGCTTATATTATATTTAATTCGTTTTTGAATTAACAAAATGCGTTGATTGCCAATATTGAAATATTTATCATTGTGACAATTGGTCATAGCGACGCATTTAATCATTTATTTCTCTCAGTGCACACAACGTGCAAAGCCACATTTGAGTTGAACTGAGTAATAATTTTGCTCTCTGCTGTGCTCAAATTGACAACTTCGGCTTGCTTCGGCCTATGGGCGGCCCAGCTCTGATCTTAAGATACCGTTAATGAAAAAGCTGCTGCTTGCACTCAAAAGCTCTCTCATTTTATAAGTGAAGCGCCTTAGGCAGTTATAGTTTTTGTTAGATGTTTTACTCTCTTTGCGCTGCTAAGTGTCTGTATGAATATCGGCGGTTCTTTAGCGAGAGAATGTAAAAAAATCCAATTGTATTGGTATGCTCTTACACTGCGCAAATTTTAAGTTGGTGACATTTTACAGTGAGGTAGAAACTTGGCTATTGCAATTACTCTTTTACTATGTCATCAAGATCATTAGGAGAGAGAAAATTGTGGGTTAGCTCGGTACATAATGTGTTCATTAAGATGAAAATATCTTTTTTGCCTTTTTGAATGCATTCATGCAAGACTCTAAATAAATAAATTCACATATCATTCATATTTACCAGTTAAACGAAATATTTTACAACTGAGCTGTTTGGTACTTGCTTATTATAGATAGCAAGCACCCAAATTCTAGATAAATTCTAAACGACTGGGTTTTGATTTTTCGAATATTTTGAAACAATGATTGTGACGCATATGTTATTTTATGGAAACTTGTTTTTATGCTTTTTTTATAATCATTTCTATTTGGTATTATTTTTTAGTTAGTATTTACTAATAATTAAGTGTACGATATTGTGCAATACATTTCAGTAAATTAGTTCGTTTGTTTTTAGTTTTACTGGTAACTAACATTAATTTGTGGTTTAATGTATCAATTCATATTTGCTTACTAAACGCGCTTAACAAATTTTTGTTTTTTATTATTGCCAGCTAACATTTTTGGTATTTTTTTTATTTGCTTGATATTATTGTAGTATAATTAATTTATTTACGCTACATTAAATGCATATACAATTTGTAGTATGTAAGTTTATATATTTATATATATACTTGGTAGTTTGCCAATCATTTTACTTTGTTTAACTATAGTTGCTGCTCTGCCGCATTTAATTAATTTAATTATAATTCTATATGTAAATACTTTTTGTTTTAACAAGTTGCATTTAGTTTTTTGTTTTTATTTAAATTTATTTAACTTTGCTGCTCCTATTTGTTGTTGTTCTTTTCTTTTAATTATATAAGTACTTGTATAAATGTACGATATGACACAGTGATATATTTTTTATAATATATTTTTAGACAAGACATCAAGCAAGCCCAGTACATCCAAGCAGTTCAAGCAGCACAAAATATACCAAACCAAAAATACCGCACATACACACGCAACAATCTAAAGCCAACAAGGAGGCAACAAGACAACCGCCGCTGAAGCATCAGTACCCTTTCTCAGATCCTTGGCACCACTTATCCACACTAACTAAGCCCTAGGGTTAAGCGCCCTACTTGGGTTAAAACTATTGCTAAAAAACCACAACAAAATGCGTTTGTTGCTGCTAGTGCTGGATTAATTAGTACTTAATTTTTTTTGTTAGTTTTACGTGATTTTTTGTTCTTATTTTTTGATATTTTTTTGTTTTTTCTTATTTTTTTGGGGGGTTTGAATATGTATGGAATTTGTAACCTTTGAGTCGTTCAACGATTAAAGCTTTGAGTGAACAAATTGAAACGGTTTCGTTTTTTTTTTTTTAGTTTACACATTAAAAATGCTACGGGTTTAACCTAGAACAGAAAATTTTAAAATAAGATATTTTAAGCTTTTGTTTAAAAAGAAGGCGACAGCTATAGTAACAATGCAGTTTCTTTGGTATGCTCTTAAAAACACTAACTAAAATAGTTGGTTAAAACAAATGAAATAAATTAAATTATAATTTTTTTCTTTAGCTTATGTTTTGCTTTAAAAACTCTACACACTATATTAATATAACAATTCACTATATAAAACTCAATTTGCCTCAACTATGTTTTGTTGTTGTTTTAAACTCTTTGGTTTCTGACATTCACATTAACACTTAAAATGCATAATTTTTTTTTTGTTATTATTAATTATGGTATAAAATAAATATGACAACAATTAACTTAATATTTTGCTATTTAAAATCTTAATTCATCTTGTATCTCACTAAGTACAGTATGCTATATTTTAAACTGGTTTAAAATCATATAATGCACTGACTTGGCCATAATTATTTGTATACTTTTGTTGTTGCTGTTGTTGTTATTAAGAAAATTTGAATTTGTATCTTGAATTGTATAACTGGTATGCTAGTATATACTAACTGGTAGCTATTTTAATTGTTGTTTTGCTATAGGAAGTTGTACTTTGTATGAAGACGAATGATTATGCTGGGTGTTTAAGTATATAGGTAGCTAATATGCCATTATATAGTATTTGCCTATTTCATACGTATATTTAATTTTTTAGTATTTTTTGTAGTTTTTTTTTTATGATAATTTTAGTATGTTTTATAGATTCAGCTAAATGCTTAAGTTGCTGCCTGGCCGCCTAATTAAATTTATGATATAATTACGATACAAGTTCTAAGCCTTCAAAAGCCAACTAAATATAGGTCGCTGTGCTATAAACTAATTTTAAGTTTTACTAGCAAATATTGACTGACTGAGTGACTGACTGACAGACTGAATGACTAGCTGACTGACTGACACACTAGCTAAAGCACAAAAGTTTAAAGTAAGTACATTATGGGTATTTACAGATTTTTGTTTTTATACTGTCTTAGTGTAAATTATGGTTTATTTTTTGTTAGTTTATTTTTTTTTTTAATTTAGCTTGATTAATATTTGATATACTATTAGGTATATGTTTTTTATATGCAATTATAGTTATATAATTCTTTTATATACGTATTGTATGTATGATTAGTGTTTGTTTGTCTTTATATGTAAGTATTAAGCACTGTCGGCCATTTTATAAAAAGCTTTAGCTTAAGTTTTTGAAACAAAATGGCTGTAAAAATTTGTAGCACTTTGTCTTAGTAGCAAAGCATTGCTAGCTTTACATTTTTTTTTTGTTTTAATTATTGTATATTTTTTGTTTTTTTTATTTTTTTATTTTTTGTATATTTATGTTTATAAATATTATATGGTATTTTGTATATTAGTGTGTATATCAGACTTTGTTTCATACAAAAACTAAGCACATCGATTCATCAATAAATTCATGTATTGTATGTGTGTGTACAGTGTGTGTGTGTGTGGATTCAATTTTAAATTTATATAGCATACTTTTTTAAGCAGCTTTGTTACATTACATATAATATATAGTTATATATATAAATATATGGCATGTTTATATAAGAGGCTTAGCGAAACATTATAGGCAAATATATTGCTCGAAAATTTCTTCCAATTTTTGTGTTTTTCTTTTGTCTTTTAATATATCAAAGAGTTGGTCACATTGAAGTACACATATACATACATACAATATTATTTTGAGTGGCATTGACGAAAAAAAAAAAATACGTTGATTGATTTGAATTTGAAGTTTTGCAGCACTTCAACGATTTATGCAAAAATATGTATTCAGCAGTAGTATGTGTGTATAATTTATAAGTAGTTTTTATATGTATACTGTTGTTTTTTTTTTTTTTTGTATAAATTAAATGCCGCTGTCAACCTTTTGTTTAGCTTTAAATGTTAATTTGTTTATATATATTTGTATATTTTTGTATATTAATTTTTTTTTAAGGTATGTTTAAATTTATTTCGAAAATACTGTTCGTAAGTGTTATAAGTTCTAGTTTATGGCAACAAAATGTTAATCCACTGTTAATTTTAACATAATGCCGCTAGCTGTTAACAGCAATGTACACGTTAGCATGAAAGCTTTGAAAGCTTTAGCCTGCGTGTTTTCACCGTTGCACAGTGGGCCGCATTTGCTCTGGCAACAGTGCATTAACATTTGGCTAATTTATTTTCATAGTTTGTTTTTTTTTTAAGTAAAAATTCTTTGAAAAATTCGTTAATTATTTGTTGTTGTTTTTGTTGTTTGCTGTTATCGTTTAAACTTTTTGCAGTCATTTTAGCTAATTGTTTAACTGTTTGTTATTTATGTTCAGTATTTTCTACCGTTTAAGTATATTCGTAACTTGCATGTTTTTTTTTTTTTTTTTGTAAATTTGTAAACTGTAAATACTCAAAAAGCATTCATTCAGCATTATACTTATATAATCGTGTAAGCTAGCTGCATTAAGTTCACCTTAATTTTGTTGGACATTCAATGCCAATTTCCAACAAAAGTTGTGGTTCGCGTCTGCAGCGCTTTAATAATCCGCTTTCAACCAAAAAAAAATAAAAAAAAAACATAAAATCTCTGCACTCACTCACCCTAAGCCCAGCGTGCTGCTCGAGCTAAAACTCACTTAAGATCATCGTACTCATCACTGCCGTTTTTTGAATCTCCCGACTGAAAAGCAGCCATGACGCTTGTACGCTGATGACTTTTACTATCCAAATGACTCTTACTATCCTCACCAAAGAGCTGGCTGCCAAGGCCACTGCCATTGTTACTACTAGCTGTGGCGCCACCATTACTACTTGGCTTCTCATCGAAGGCATCAAGAAAGGGATTGGTGGCCGCATACTGTGCACGATATGTGCCCAGCGTGTGATAGTTATTACCACCATTGGCAAAGGGACGTGTACTATGGCTGTGACTGCTGCTGCTAGTGCTGCTGCTTGTATAGAAATCATAGCTATTGGTGGAACCTGTCATCGAGCTGACCCCACTGCTGCTAGCTGTGGCGCCACTCGATGAGCTGCCTGCCGCATAATAGGAGGAGCTGGCGCTGCTGCTGGCACCAAACAGGGCTGCACCAGCGCTACTACTTGCTGATGCGCCACTGCCGGCGCCGTTCTTGGGCAGCGTGCCATACAAGTGCATGGCATTGTGTGTGCCATTGCCATTGGTACTGGCGAAGGGACTGTTGCTTGAGTGGCTAACATTGCCTGCTCCACTGCTGCCAAAGAGTGTGCTGCCAAAGCTTCGATGCTCTGCGCTTGACTGTGTCTTATTGCTACTGTTTGTTGCATTCCTCGAGTCATTGGTGTAGGTTGTGGTGCTGCTACCGGCTGCGCTACCAGCCGTGGTGCCACCTATGTAGGTCTTGGTCTCGGTTTCCGAGGATGACGAGGAGGCTAGGCTGTCAAACAAACGCCGCCCAGTCGATACAATGGATGAGCTGGAACTGCTGACGGCAGCGCCTGGTTTACTATCCTTGACCAGGCTGCTGGTTTGTCTGGCTGGCGAGCTCAGCTTATGACTGTTGGTTAGACTTGTGCTGGGCTCCGTAGAGCTGGCTGACGACGTTGTAGCGTACTTGCTGATAGCTCCAGTAGTTGCACCCGGCTTCCCAGAGCTGGGTGCTACAATTTGATAGGTGCCTTTGGGCAGGCCATCGCTACCGCCAGGCGGTGAAGGCGATTCCGGTGATTTAATGGGCGTAAATTGCACGCGCGGTTCACGTTTCAAATACTTGGACATTAGCTGGCTGGTGGTCATGGCCTGTGATTGCGCCAGCAATGCATTAGTAGAGGCTGATGATTTGTAAGATAACAAATCGTCGGAATCGTCTGAAGAGGTGGTAGGTGCCGATGTGGCTGTAGAGCCTGCGCTCAGCACTGTGGCCTGCGATGAGCTGGATGATGAGGTGGCACTTGATTTGTTGCGCATAGCCTTGTATTCGTCGGTGGTGCTTAGTGCTGATTTGCTGGTGGTATAGCTGCTGTTGTAGCTGCTTTTCTTGGTATCTAGGCTAGAATATTTGGAGCTATATAAGTCGTCGCTGGCCAAGCTCTTTGACGTAGCTTTGTGCGGTTCATAGAAATCAACGCCTTTGCGTGTTGAGCTGCTGCTAGATGTACTTATGGGTTTATTATCGTCTGCAGTGGTTGGTGTGGTTACATCTATGGGTGCATCCTTTTGCAATGGTGGCTTTTTCTGTACGATCGAGTAGGGGCTGCCTGTGTCCACAATTTTCACTTGCTTTACGGAAGCAGGCGAAGCACCACGCTTGATGGTATCAGTGCCTGAAGATAAGAAGTGTAAAGATTATTTTTGTTTTTTTTTAATTTTGACACGGCGCGCTACAATTATACAATTAATTATGTATATACTTACTTTTACCCGATCCCGAGCCCGAACCGGATCCCGTCGATGCTGAACTACTGCCTGGGGAGGGTGTGCCTGGAAGTGGCAGTGGCGATTGGTCGGGAATTGCCGAGACCGCTGAGCCCGCCAATTGATAAGGCTGTAATAGATCAAAAGACAAGAACAAACACGCAAAAAATGCGTTTATTCAGATTAAAACTTCTTTGACTGCATTAATTATGGGGGGGACGCATTACGTGCAGTGGTTGGTTAGTGGCTGTGGTGGTTAGTATCGGTGGTGCATGTTTTTGCAATTTCGACTCATGTTATATGTTGGCTGTGGTGCGTGTTGAGTGTTAGATGTTGATAACCAATTGAATTGCAAACACAATACAGACAATTTAAAAAGACAAAAATTTAGTGCGATTTTTTTCTTTGATAACTTTTTACTTTGGTTTGGTGCAAATCTTTTACGGGATGCGGCCAATTCGTAAACCAATTCATTATGTATTATGTTTAATGGAGTTTTGGGGATGTGATAAGTGGTTTAAGGGATAGTGCTATGGATTTATGCAAAAGCTTTGGGTGTAACATGCAGAAGGTGGTGCTAGGAAACGTTGTGCATTTAACAGAGCAAGGTGCTTATAAGGTTTTGATAAAGTTAAAGCTGGGCAGGGTAGCCAGATGTCTCGAGTTCTAATTTAATATAAAATGCCTACCAATAGCACAAATCAAAAAAGGAGTAGTATGACATAAGTTATGCGCTTTACGATCTAATTGAGCCCAAAATCAAATCTGATAGCGAATGTCATTAAGAGTCTATTCATAGTTCTCTATTGATTACGATCGATAAGTCCATCTCTAATACAAGTGTTTTGTCATAAAAATAGATGTATACCATTCTTAAAGTTACTACAAGAGATCTGATGCTTTCACAACCAAATTATCCCTCAATCTTATAATTCCTACTAGGGACATCTCCTGATAATATTAAAAACATCTTGTTGTGTTGTAAAAATTAAGATAAGTTGTGAAAACTCTCGAAAGTAGCATAAATAATTTTCTGATTTGTTCGAGGCTTCATTGTCAAAAAAAATACTAAAAATACCATAGGCATTACACTATATTACAAATAATTTTTTGGTGCTGTCTATTGAACCACAAATTTTTTATCTATTTGAGAGCTTCCTAGTGTTTTTAATACAAGCCAATTATTTGGATTATCAATAAAAGCTTAGAAAATATTTTCTACTCAAATACCTTAATAAATATTATATTTTATCTGTAATATTGTAATATGTAATATTTTTTTTTTAAATAATACGCCTTGAACAATTCAGAAGGTTTCAGAAAGTTTTCAATTCGGTATCATATGGAGTCTTTTTCAAATTTAACATATTGCTCCGAAATCAGAAAGAAGAGCTCGCCTATTTTTTATTTTCAAAACTAGAACAAAATCTTACGATGAAAACTTTTTTTTATTCTGCCTTATAAAGTATTTTTTCGAATTTCGCTTCTAATATTCAGCGTAACGTTTTGACAAAGCTTTTGTATTCTTCTAAAAGATGTTTCGATAATCGTACTGACTACATAGACTCACAAAAAGAAAGTATCATGATCTAGGAACGAGGCATATGTTTTCTCATGTATTGCGACGCCCTGAATCCGAATCTGCTAACAGAATGGTCCTAACGGGTCTTAACCTTTTTCTATATGTCTTTGGCGTCGCTGAATGGCAATCCGGTTTTTGAGAAAATTTCCAAAATACCCCTTTTTTACACTGAATTTCTGGTATTTTTTTGATGCGAAAATATCAAGTTTCGAAGGTTTTTTATATTATTGAGTTCATTATGCTATGGCCACTAAAACAGAAAACTAATAGAATATTTTTCGAATTGTAATGTCCAAGAATTTTTTTTATTTTGGAGCTACTGGAGTTCAAAAAATCCCAGTACTTGTTTTATGATGTTTTTTTTTAAGTTATGTCAAAATCCTGGTGCTTATTTGACCCCGGATTCGGATGCAGCGACCCTAAAAACATTTACAAAACGTCGATTTTTATTTTTTTTCTGGCTGTTTTATCTCGAAAATCTTATAAGTTACTCCTACATTTTTTTAAATTTGTACTAATTTTCTTAAACATAAAATTTGTACATTAACGAACACTCACCAACACCTGGCATACCCCTTAAACCCTTGGAACAATATAATTGTTTAGTGTGCGTTAGACATCTTTCAACAAGATCTTAGCAATTCTTGACTCATTCTTTGCACAGTACAGTTCTGTAGCGTCTATGGAACTGGGTGCTGTGTAGCATCATCTAAAGTAGTACACTAAGTTAACGCTTTGGACTAAGCTAAAACTGGACTAGTTAAGACGCTCATTAGGGCAAAGCAATTTACTGGGTTATACAGGCGATGATTGATGAAGTTTTGTACAATGAGATTATACATATGTATGACGCTTTTACATGGTGTTAGGCATGGACTGTGTATGTACATACAAATATATATATATTGTATGGATGTATGGGGTTGGCATATATATATATATATAGAGTTAGTATATATAGAGAAAGAGAGTTGTTATGTTTCATTTTTACCAGTAGTGGGCCAATCATGCTTTACACGCTGTTAACATTTATCACATCGCTTAATCAATATCATCATCATCATCATCATCAACATCATCATTATTATTATCAACATCATCATCATTATTTAATACTAGTACATATAATCATTATTATTACGAGTTACGAGTCACAATTACAACGTTGATCAATATTCACGGCAAATTATTAATTATGCTTTTGTTAAAGAAGCGCAAATCAAATTAACAACAGAGAATGCTTTAATTATAGTATTCGATTGTAAGCTCGATAAGTAAAAACTAGTACATATATGTATATATGATATTATATAGTAAGTAGTATATCTTTATCAAATATAATACGCTTTTACAAACGGTCAACAGGAAAAGTTAGAATATCAAGAAAGATTTGATTTTTTGTTGCTTGTTTTTTTTTTGTTATTTGTTGTTTTTGGTGTTGTGCTTGAAATTATGTATAAATTGTTAGAGTATATAAATGCTATTTGCTTCAACTAATAAATTCACAGCTAAAATATTTCCCAAAAACTTGGCATGTAGAATGCGGAAACAATTTGACTTCAAAATTCACTAGCAATATTGAATTTATAAAACTGGATGATGGGATACCAGTTCAGAGAAAAAATGCTGAAAAATAGAGAGAACCTAATTGATTTTTGTAGGACAAACAGTCCATCTTCAAAGATATAGATCTAAAATACAGTCTATATTTGTAATTTTTTTTTGGTTGAGAAACAAGTTCTTGAATTTTTTTACCGAAGGTGTAATATTATTCTTAAAACCTTCTATATAAGGAAAATTTTAATTTATTTTATTATTATTCATATCCTTACTATTGAATTGGTACTATTTTCTTTGTAAATAACGCACCATCGTCAATCATTATCACAAGTAAATATGTCTATTGGAATATAAGTTCGCTACCTTGAAAAATTCAGATGTTCTCTAACTCCATTGTTTTTAGATAATCAATATAATACTAATGATTTTATTTATATACGAAGTTGCCTTCAAAAATTATGGTTTTTTTTTGAAAAATCAAAATCAGATCCTTAAAGCTCTCCAACAAAATTTTTTTTAAGACAATAATCAAAACACGAGACTAAATGAGATATTCAAAAATCAAACTATCTTCTTGTTTTCAGAAAATGGCGTTGTTGGCCTTTTTGTGTTTAAAAAAAGTTTCTCTTAGTGTATTTTTCTTGTTCTCTTTGTAGCTTGATGCATTTGTTTTTTGTTAGTTTTTGTTTGTTTGTAGTAGTTTGTTGTAGTTGTTGTGATTGTTGTTTACCTGTTGCACCGCTTGTTGCAAGGCTCGATGCGATTGAGCTAACTGACCCACTACTGATTGATACAGATGACTGTTGACTGTGGCTGAGAGCGGATGATGGCCTTGGGAGAGTATGTTGGTTACCGAAGTGGACGAGCGTAGAAGATTGCCCGCTGCCATGAGCTGCTGCTGCTGCTGCAGTAGAAGTTGTTGTCTGTCCGCTTGCAACACATTGACTTTGCTTCCACGCTGCCCTGTTGACTCGCCGCGCCGACCTGTCTACATAGGACTCTGTATTAATCAATATTAATGTGAACGTATTTTGAAGGTTTTGGGATTTCAGTTTTATCGGGAAGGGATGTGGAACAGGGCGGCTTTTCTTATAACAGTGTGTGTGTATGTGTGTGTGTGTGTCTGTATGCCTTTGTGTGTGTGTATGCGTTTAAGTAGTATGTATGTGTGCCTAGGTGCAACGATAGAAGTAGGTGTAAAAAAACGGTTTCTGTGCCGCATTTAACAAAAGTGCTGGAGGCGGGGCTGCGCGGCTCTGCTGCGGCTGCTGCTGCTGCTGCACTTCATTCAAAGCAGATAAAAAAGTGTTTGTGTGTGTTTGTGTATAGTCTGTGTGTGTTTTATGTTGTGTTGGTGACGTCACTAGCTAACGTGCAAAACTGATTTCACGTTTCTTTTATGTGACTTGTGTGCGTGTCCATGTGTTTGGGTGTACCTATGTGTCTCGTTTATATTGTCAGTGTATTGAGTGCATTACATCACACAGTGATTACGTTACCTGAAGCAACGCCCGCCATATTGCTCATGCTGCCGCCCGTTGCCATGCTGCTCATTAAGGCACCCGCTGTGCCACCCATATGTTGTGCCAGCTGCTGCACTGTGGGCACATGATGTTGTGCCTGTGGCTGTGGCCAAATTTGTAGCAAATACTTAAGCACTGCTATGGGCTGTGCATGATCTATATCGGCACCGGGTTGTGCGCTGGCCGAGTGCAGCATGAGCGGTGGGCCCATAACGGTGGCCAATGCCTGTGCGGACATCTTGTTGCGTTCCGAGTTGGATACAACCAACGATAAATGGTCGAGCAGGAAAACTAATGTAGCCTGTAAGCAAAAAACAAATATTAGACGGACTTCTTATTTGCGGTTAACAACCTGAGACTTACCCTATTAGCCCTAGGCAGGCAATCGAGTATGCTAAGCATGAGTTTCGCATTGCCCTCGGGATCATCTGGCAGACAGACAGCTGTTGGGATTTAAAAAAAGTATTAGTTTCAATTGCTAACTGCACTTGGTAAATGTTGTTTACACACCCAATGCATCGACCGTCATCTGGAAGAGACAGCGCGTAAACAACGGCTCCGGCAGCTCCCTGAGGTAGTCCTTCAGCACGCCGGTTATAACATTAATATCAGGAACATGTTCCGGGCTCAATTCCACAGCGCGGCTATTACGCTCAAATGCCTCGCGCAGCAAACGCTTCTTGGTCGCAGAGCCACACAAGCGATACAGCCCGATTATATCGAGGCCACGTCGCTCTACCTCCTCAACGCAACGGCGCAGCACAATTGGCACTGGAGCGCTGCCAGGCGCACCCTTTGACTCACGATTCACAACCGTCTCAAGATCAGCGCCAAACAGCGTCGGATAGCCGGCGCGCAGACTAGGCAACCCACGTCTCTTGTACAACGTTATGGGATCGTTATGTCGCATGCGTATATAGATGGTGCCGCGTGGTTCTACCTTAAGCGCCAGCTGATGCAGCGGCGATTGACGCAATATGGCCGACAGCGAGATGGCGCCACGATAGCATAGCTTATGTCGATGTTGTGGATCCCAGGAATAGACCAGCACGTCCAACTGCTTGTTGCCAACCAAATCCAGCTCAAAGGACTCATCCCAGTCGAACTGCAAATCACCAGAACGCACCACAGTTCGCGCCTTGTGCACACGATCGCACTCGATCACGCAGTAGAGATCGCGTGTTTGATTTGGCGCTGCGCCGCCTGCATGCTGCGCAGTCATCTCCGGTGATGTACGTAGACCGCGACCTGCTAAGAGATGTATCCAAAGCATGCCCGATACGCCACCAATGTCTACGATGGGTTTGTCCAGCTTGTATTTGGCAAACTCAGCCGGATTAATGTCAATCTGTCGATGTGCACGTGGTAAAGTGGCACTGGGCGTTGGTGCAGGACTCTGATGACCGGCAGTACTCATGATGCTACCACTGGGACTAGCTGGACCAGCGGATAGCTCCAAGAGCTGACGCATGCGTCGTATGCTTGGTGAGCGTATGGAAGAAGCGCCACCAATATGTTGAGATGACATAGAACGCACAGGCAATGCCGATATGGGACGCGTCAAGCCAAGATTACGATCAAGTGTACCAGCGCCAAGTATGCCCGTGCGGCTGGAGTAAATGCTCTCAGTCTGAAAAAGTTTGTATTTACAATTGAGAAATTTGGGAGCTCTAGGTACTACTCACATTCTTTAATGCATCGTGTATGTTTTCAGCGCTGCAGGAGAAGCGATGTGGACGCTGCTGTGCAAACATGTCCCTGGTCATGCGCATTTGCTCGGCAATGGCCGAACTGCTGGGTGCTCGTCGCAGCCAAGCACGATACTCATCCGCTGTAAAGATTGAGGGGCTGGCCGTAATGCGCTGCCTAAGATCACGACTGCGTCGTGCATCGTACTCAGGCGCTGAGATATTGCCATCTTGCTCATCTAATATGCGATCGCCAATGCGTGCTCGTATGCCTTGGAGCCGCACTCCGGGTCGTTCTCTGGGCAGCGAATTGAATTTGTTGAGATCTGCTGCACCGGCCAGCATGGCAGCAGCTGCGCTGCTTACACCGCCAGCACCACGTGGCATACTGCCTATGGCGGGTCTATTATAATAGTAGTAGCTCGGTCGCGGTCCAATTGTGGCCTCCGTATCGCTGGAGTAGTCGAGATTTGGCCTTGAGCGTCTTGTAAGCGATTGCGCGCCAGGATTGGGTGGTCCGTACTTGGACACGCCAGCGCGCTGTTGTTCGTAGCGACCATAGCGACCCAGCGTGCCACCTACGCCTATAGGTGCACCACCAGGCGCAGGGCCTGGCTTTAAACTGGAACGTAGCAGTGAGTGGCGACCAAGGGAGTTGGAGTAATCGGCATATTCTACGCGCGGCAAATGCTGATCCGAGCCCGAACGTGGAAAACGCGCATGTTGCTGTGCTAGACCCACACCCGTGCCCGTGGACATGCGGCGTGAGGGTCCTCCAGGATAGAAAGCATGCACTTTCTCTGCCAAACTCTCGAGTGTGCCGGCATTTTGATAGTAGGCATGCGAGGGTGCAAAAGCATGTCCCTTGGGCTGTTCCGTAATAACTGAAGGCGGCGGTGGCGGTTTATAACCCCAGTTGGGTGGCTCTCCCATGGCATTGACACCAGCACGCGTATTATAGTACATGTCCAGCTGCTCCGATTGCGGACTATAGTTGTTGAGACCCAAGCCCAGTCTGGAACGTGATTCGGTCATTTCACGACCATCTCCTGTAAGTAAAAACAAAAAACGATAAGTATTTCAAAACTGGCACTCATATCGAACTACCTGTACGTCTTTCACGTGATGATCGCGAGCGCGGCATACGATCCGTTTCATCCAAGTCTTCGTCTCTGAGATCGCGTTTAATGACTACAACTGGCGGTGGCTTCTGCTCCGGTCGAGATAACGTTGGTGGGCCAGGTGAACCTGTGCCGCGATTACCACGACGCTGGCGTATGGCCAAGACCAGGCGCCTGGGAATTGACATGATAATGACCACATCGTCAAGCGACATATGTGTGACGTCCACCAAATTGACGGCCAAGATTTCATCGCCCACCTTTTGAGTGCATATAAGCATTAGTTTAATCTTCAACAAAAAAACCAAGTTAGTTGTTGACTTACTCTTAAACATCCACTGTTGTAGACAGCGGACTCCAGCGCAATGCGCGATATAAAGACGCCATCGGTGCGATCGGCACCATTGCCCTCGCGTATGTATAAACCCAGTGTCTGACCCGGTCGTTTTACAATCTCCACCAGTTGCACTGTATGCCTGCCATCACCCTTGTTCATCAGCTTGTGCGCTGCCTCCACGGCCTGTTTACTGCCCATGCTGCGTGGCTCCAGAACGCGCACTATCATTTCACCGCGTCGTTCCACCGCCTCTAAGGCTGCAGCAGTATTAGGATCATGATCATTCTCCACGGCCTCTATCTGACGAAATATTTCGGAACTAATGCCGCTGACCTTGCGAAAGTCACCTTGCAGCAGCACTGGCTCTTTGGCTCCAGCATTTTGACCACGTTGCTGCTGGTTGCCATGATGCTGCTGCTGTTGTTGATGATGTGACTGTTGTTGTTGTTGCTGGTGATGTCCTTGCTGTTGATTGCCCATGCCGGACAATTGATTGGCAGGCAGCGGTCCCGGCGGTGCACGCCCCGGGCTGGCGGTAACATCAGGAACTGATCTTCCATTTTCCTGCAAGAGAGAAAGCGTAGAAATAAAGTTATTGAATAAAGGATTTAGATAGGCTGACAAATAAAGTTGAGTGATATATTATAGTGAAATTGATATTTAAAGGGTAGCCAAAAAGTTTTGGTATTACTTCAATGCCCACGGGATTGACGAACTACTTAACATTTACAAGTAAGTATTTTTAAGGCTCCTAAGCTTTGATTATGTTTTAAGAAGTTCGCGTGCTTCTCGATTTGTTTCAAAAACCTAAAGGGACTTGACATAAGTGGTGTCTGTAACCAATTTTTTGATATCACATCGTTTCGCAAAAAAAATAAAATTCTGAATTGTAATCCTTAATCCAATAAAGGGTTTCATACCGTAGCCCTTGTAGGGATGGGCGATAGTGTATCGATATATCTGAATATCGATATTCTTTCTTTGGAAGTCGACTATTTTGTATCGATATCCATGTTCGACGATATATCCGATATTTTCATCCGATACTGACGATATTTACGAATTCGGCGCTAAAACTAAGCGTGCAAGGTGCAATGGCCACTTTGAGCATAGAAAAAGATTTGACTACATCGGGGAAAACGGAGATGAAAGTTTTTTTTAACGCCAACAGTCTCCGCTGGACTCCAATCCACTAACCATATGGGAGCCCCTGTCGACACAATTCTTGAATCTTTATAAACTAGCAAGGATATTTGTTCCGGCTGTTGCGACGTCTGTTACCTCGGAGCGACCATTTTCCCTTGCAGGGAGAATAATGACCGACGAACGGAACCGGCCTTTGGCTTGTGTATACGATTCTTTGGAGCCTTTCTAATTTAAACTAAAAACCAGCCTTTTGGAATAATTGTAAGAAATCCAGATAAAATGATTATTTGTATGTGTCTGAATTTATGTATGACTTATTATTTTAAAACTGATATTATTCATACAAATTTTTTGGGCGATAT
The DNA here is from genome assembly GCA_949987675.1 of Chymomyza fuscimana. Lineage (NCBI taxonomy): Eukaryota > Metazoa > Arthropoda > Insecta > Diptera > Drosophilidae > Chymomyza > Chymomyza fuscimana. Next base: position 115,077,158 of record OX465088.1, read on the forward strand.
ATCGAGATATCGATATTGTTTGGTCGATATATCGATTTTTACATCGGTTTCATCCGATACACATCGATACTGAATATCGATATTCGAGTACGCTATGCCCATCCCTAAGCCCTAGCATGTTGTTTATCTTTGCCGCGAAAAAAGTCGAAATCTATTTCAAGTGTGACCAGTTTTATTTCCCGATACGATTGACCAGGCTACGCTTACTTCATATTGAGATAACTTTAATGCTTGTTGAAGTATAAAAGATTTGGTTTTACATATGTAGATAGAACTCTGATACCAAGTTAAAAAAAAATAATGTGTATATTAATGCCATAATAGATTGTGTACGTATTATTAACAAAACTATTGTAAAGTTTCCAAGTCCCCTAAAAATTCGAAACTTTTACAGCAAATTTATATTAATCGCATAAAAGCTAAATGCGGAAATAAGCAAAAACAACTTGTGAATTATAAGCTATGTAAACCAGCTGCAGCTCAGCTTAACGCATCTCACTTTGGCAGTGTTCTAAAGTGCCCAGATAGTTCATATTTATAGCATATTTAGTAAAAAATTAAATTTATGCATGGACTTAATGCAAATCACGACGTTGCATAAATTAAAGTAATTGTTACCGTGGCGCAACCAACAACTGTGGCACCAACTACACAGCCAACTATAACTATAAGGCGAAACTGCCACTCCCAGGTAGAAGTGCAGCCCACCTTAAGCGTTGCTAAAAGATTTAGCTTTGCATTAATTAAGCTAATTCGCAACTTTGTTTTGCTGCACCAGGCAATTCCAAGCTGCAAACTGGATGAAACTCATGCAGTCTCCGCAATCCCGGCTCTGACGCTCAGACTTGGCAATCAAATGAGTGTTATCGGTAAATGTCACAGCAGCTGGCAGCTGTTTTTGGCCAAATGAGAATGACTAAATTTTTGGCCCAAATTGTGCATGGCACACGACAAACTTGGAACCCTTAAAATACAAAAAAAAAAAAAAAAGGTATACCTTAATTATTACGTTAGAACCCTAGAGCACACTTTACGCCAACTGCAATTTCTGTCAACTGTGCTAGGGATTGGGATTTCGTGTGCCATGTCATGCACAAGGCGTTGAAAAAGTTTTAGCAGGGACTGTACGCCCGCACGTGATGTTGCTTGATGATGTCACACTATGGCTGGAACTTCAACAGCAACAACAACAACGGCCACAACAACAATGCGCAAGTTTTGGTTGTTTGATTTTCATGGCTTCGCACGAAATTCGTTTTAAATGAACTTGCCTGCTCCTGCTACTTCGCTACCATCTTCCTGCCACACACACAAAGCTCACTAAACGAAGTTTTTAATGGATTAATGCTGGCCATCTCGGTACGTAGCTCTCGTAGTTGTTGACTATGTCACATCCTCTTGGTTCCTGTCTGCCTGCAGGCAAATTGTGGTCAACAAGAGCAAAGTGTTGTCGCTCCCTGCTGAAGCTACAGTCCGCAAGTTGAACGCCAGTGGGCGTCTAGCTTCCGTTTAGTTCTTCCCAACCGCTACTTCCCTCTGTAACTGTCAATCTTTGTATGCTATGTTGTGGTTTTTGACTCTCGATATTTTCGAGCTGGAAAAAATCTTTGAAATTGCCAAACTTTGACATATGTTGCAAGTATCCACCCACATGCTTACGACCCCCGCACCCAACCACTCAGCCCACTACTTGCTTGTCATATTTTCTTGTTTTTGTTGTACTGAGCTTCAACTTCTTTGTAAAACTTGTTAAACTTTATATGCTGCTTCTGCCCCCCCTATGTACCCAACCCTAGTCAAATAGGCATTATTATGCTCTGTTTGCTGGCCCTGCAGGCTGCTTTGTGTATCTTTCTGGCTCTTGTGCGCATCCTTTGAGCGCCATAGTCCCTGGCATTAAACTATTAAAGTGTGTTTACTGTAATGCCAAAGTGTGTTTACTGTAATGGCATTTTGCTGTTCGTGTTGCTTATTGTTGTTATTGTTTCCTTTTGCAGCGCCAGCACAAATTATGTCATAAGTTTTTCACTACAAAATTTTTCTTACGAAAATGAAAATGCCTAAATAAATAATACTATAAACAAAACAAGAAAACAAAAACAAGTAGGTCGGGTACAGTCGAATCGTCCCGACTATCATATACGCTGTAAATCCACAGTGTTATATTTTTTTAGCCTTTTCACAAATATAATTAGAAAACGTTTTGTAGAAAGAAATCAATTAGCTTGGCGACACGTGGGTCATAGATTGCCGCACTGATGGAAATGCAGATAAACAGACGAAAATGACTTCAACAACTCCTTTTCTTCTAGCTGTACAACTCCTTATTCATTAATTTTAAATACCTCTTTGTAGGGTATGAAAAAAGCCACTCAAAAATGCATCATTAACACTCACACCAAGGCCATTTGTTGTTGCATGCAGCATATTGTTGTGCCACGCCCATTTGCGTGCATACATTTTAAAAAGTAAAAACTGGGCGTATTGCGCTGAATTGAACAACTATATTCAATATACTATTTCAGCCCAGTGTGCACAGTGGCCTGCACAGGACTACACAATCTAACATCAATGCTGTCCTTAATCTAAAGCGCTCAACTAAAGTTGGCCCCCCCCAAAAAAAAATAATAAAATAAAAAAATTGTTGCCGCTTAGTAAAAATGTTTCAACTATTGTTGTTGTTGGTGTTGGTCACTAACGAGTGTGGCCCGACAAAAGCAAAATAAATACTTGGGAGATATGCTTTGCACGTACATAGTTTTACACACTTTATGGCACAGTGAGAACTCGATTTGTGCGAAATGGAATATAGGGTTGCATAAATTCATATTTTTGTTTTCTCCTTTAATTTTCCATTTTCAAATTATTTTTTGTTTTTCTTCAGAACATATTACAGTTTACAGTCTGTACCTTTAGTTCTAGCTTTTCTACTGAATGGTTTAAATTTAATTTTTAAGTATTTAACAATAAAGGAAAATCTGTTTTTACTTTTTCTACTCTAAACGCCTGAAGGCAAGAATGCCCGTGTAACGACGTAAGCAACCCTAACAACGAAGCAAAAAGGTAAAAATGCGCGACTCATAACATGAGCAGCAAACAAACGGCTGTTGACAAGTGTATATTGAAATATATATATTGAAAAATGCAATTTAAAAGCATAAAAGATAAAGTTTTTGGGATATTTGTCAGCACAACATATATTTTGAAATGTTTTTAAAAAATATTCTTTTGGCGGTTGTTTGCAAAAAGGCGGTTAAGTTTCCCAGAGATTGGAAAAAATTAAAAATACGGTCGCCCTTTTTTGGGCAAGAATGAATTACTTTTCTTAGTAAGTGATTTGGGTCCAGCATAAGTGCATAAGCTATGACACTTTGCCCTTTTGCCATTTGCATTTATGTCAGACAAACTGAACTCCACAAGTAAGTTAGGAAAATTGGGACATAATGATGAGGATAATGCCCATTTATACTTCTGCGGTCTTGTTCTCTAAAAGTTATTATTTCAGATTCAAATGACAACGATAATATTAGGTACGGGCTTAACAGAAAGATGGGCACAATATTTTAAATCAAAAAATAACTATTAAAAACTTAAGCGAGAAGTTCTTGTTCGAAATTTAAACTAAGAATTTTCTTACTGCGTAAGGGTTGAGCTTATCCATCCACATCTTATGTGAGATTATCAAAATCTAGCGTTTCTGACTATAATGAAGCTGTGGCTCTGTCGCTACTTTTATCGCTTAAAAATTACAGTGTTGGTAAGCAGTAAAAACTTTTTAAAAATGAAAGTTATGGTGCTGTGGTGTATACTACTACGTCTTAAAAAAAATCTAAACCCTATTCAAACTTTTGTTACCACGCACTCAATGCTTAGCAGTGAAGCGCTTGTCGAGGCTTGACTGTAAAGTTTTGTAGTTCATCGGCTGCATCGCGTGTGTTCTGCGCTGCGCTTGAGCGCCGCCGGCGCCAAAGCTGGCGATGTTGACCTAATGGACACGTAAAGTGGCAACAGGGCAAGAACAGTCAGTCAACCACAAACGACCAACACCCAAAAGAACACACTCCGTTGTGCGCTCTCTGAGTGTGTGTATACATGTGCGAGTGTGTGAGTGTGTGGTGCGTGGTGTGTGTGATATGTGTGTGCTGGCTGTCAGCATGAAATTTATGCACATGTGCGAACGCCTCAAACGCCTCCAACCGCCGTCATGTCAAGTTCACTGTAATCATTTTTATGCTTGCCCACATACATACATAGATACATGCACACACAGAGACACTTTGACACACACCCCAGCATAGCTGTAAAACTTTTTTTCAATTATTCATTTTTGTTACAGTTACTTGCATTTGTAGTGTTGTGCAATGTTTGTCAGTTGCATAACTGCAAACGTATTTACTTGTATGTATAGTACGTAAAGTCGAACATATACTATGTATAAATTATTTACACTGCGCGCACTTAATTAAAAACTAAATAGTTTATTAACCACACAAATCCAATAAGTTTAAGTAGCGGCAAATGGCTCAGGCGCAAAGTCATTGGCATTGCGTAAGTGGAACGTTGACATACCACGCCCCATGCACCAACGCCTACACCTTCCAAGAAGACTAGACCCTGACTGTAAGAAATGCAAATTGCTGACAAGCAGACGCCGTGTACTCACTGCTTGGATGTGAGTACGATGTCACGAGTTTGGAGCACATAAAGAGCTTGGCGAATGTCTTCTAGATAGTCGCTCACACGCATACACACGTCCAACACATGAGTCATTCATTTTGTAGCCCTTGATAGGGTTGTCGCCCGCATGCTTGAGTGATTTAACTTTTTAAACTCACTTAAACTTCATTACGAGGCCTTTGCTGCTGACTAAGCAGCTACAGCTACTTGTGTTTCCCGCTTTGTCACACACAGATACTCGCTCACACACACAAACACAACCAAAGATACTCACACAGACTTACTCCACAGCGACTAATTGAAATTATAAGTAGTGTTGTCAACACTTTCACACTAACAGCGTAGTCTACTGCTACTTCTACTACGTGCACTTGCTCTTAATTATTGATGATTTCTAGCAATTAGTATCTGATTTTAGATAGTCAAGACGTGCATATAGCCTCTCCATATATCCGTAGTACGCCTTGAGTTTTAAGTCCGCTGTAAATGTGCCATTAGTGGCGCTGTTATAACAAACTTTCAACGTCTTAATCATTTTGTGTTTTCTACAGCCCAGAACTAATAACCATAAACATGCAGCTCCCTTAAGTATGCAACACAATGTAAATTGGGCGCACAAATGAGCTACTGGCTGTGGAGCTATTTTTTCCTCTTTTAAGGGAGCATAAATTGCGTGACTACACAAATCAATAAAATCATTTTTAGTGCTATACACAAAAGGAAAACTTCAAACGGAAATTGAATGAAATTGTAATTATGACCGCCAGGTCAAGCCACAAACTTTATGCCAAATGCTAGTGGACCGGGCCAAAAGCGCCATTAGTGGTTACAATTTAACTAGAAATTGGTTTGTTTAAGCTGAATAGGGTACTAAATATGATTAGTATATTGAATATATCCTTAACTTTGCTTATATGTATCAGTAGGACGGTAAGCAGATTAGGCGCCCGCTTATAAGGGTACTTAGAGTTTGTTCCTCAACCATATCTAAATTTCAAGATTTCTGAACCTAATATTTTTCTTCTCTTTTTTAAGAATTTTTTCTGCTTTCAGGGATATTTCAGAGTTTTCCAAATCCGCGAAAGATGTTTTTTTTCACAAAGAAAGGTAATTTGTTCAAAGAGATTAATTTGCGTTATAAAAACTATCATTTAGATTTACTTGTACGAAAAATTTCGCGCGGAATGACAAAACTTCATATAAAAAAAAACAAATACCATTTGGGATTTTTTATCATTTCGTGCGAAAATTTTCAAACTTGTACGAAAAATTTCGCGAGAATTGACAAAACTTCATTTCAAAAAAAAAAAAAAATACCATTTGGGATTTTTTATCATTTCGTGCGAAAATTTTCAAACTGCGTATGGGCCTTAAGAGAAAATTGTTTTTACAATATTTTAAAATAAATATAAAAAAAATTTTCTCTCGAAAGATTGTATCCGCAAAATAAAAACTAATCTTTTAGTAAATGTCATAATAAGAAGTGAGTTTTTGCATATAAAACGATTCTTTTGCATATTTCAGAGTTTTCCAATAACGAAACAAATTTTTTTCAATAAAAAAGGCAGGTAATTTGTCAAAAAAACTAATTTGCATTATTAAAAATAATTATTTAAATTTACTTGTTAAGCGATTATTTTTAAAATATTAAAAAATAAATATTAAAAACAAAACAAATTTTAGTCGAGCGATTTTTGCACAAAAAGAATTGATTTAATTAGTGTTTATAATAGGATGAGTCTATTTGCAGACAAAACGATTATTCTAAGTTTTCCAATAACGCCAAAGATTTTTTACACAAAAAAACGCAGAAGGTAATTTTTCAAACGTTTTTGTTGGCACTTAAGCTGGTTAGGTTAGGTTAGGTTAAACCGGTTGACCCCTGGGGGGAGTCACACATAGACTACATAGTCCTTAGTGGAACCGGAGGATGCGGCTGGTGTACATTAGGTTAGTTGTCAATTATGCGCGCGTGCTTGGCGAACGCCAGAAGCCTTTGAGGTGCCCTTTCGGCAGCCTCTTCCAGTGAGGTAAGCCAGGGTTTTCCTAGGTACCTAAGTCTCGATGTGCATAGGGCGGGGCAGCGGCAGATGAGGTGCTCTAGAGACTCTTTGACATCTGTCTCCCTACACTTCCTGCATTCGTCGCTGTTGGTAACGCCTAGCTTCTTAGCGTGAGCTGCGGTCAGGCAGTGACCAGTAAGTATGCCCACTATGAGTCTGCAGTCTCTTCTTGGGAGTTCCAGAATATATTGGGCTAGTTTGTTGTTGGTTTTCTTGCGAGCTACCTTACAGTTCATTGTGTTGTGCCACCTTCTGTCAGATCTGACTACCGCGTCTTCTTCTGCTCGGTGTTTAATCGTCCTTAATGGAATCTTTAGATCCTCAAGTGACGGTTGTCTTGATTCAGCCCCTTCCTTTGCGAGCCTATCAGCTATTTCATTTCCCTCAATGCCCTGGTGGCTGGGAACCCAAAAGATGGACACCTCCTTCTGGGTGCTTAGTTCATCTAGTGAGTCCCTGCTTGCCAGTACACTTTTGGAATTCACTTAAGCTGGGTTTACTTATAAAAATAAGGTGCTTTGTAAAACATTTGTATTTGAATCTAAAGATTATTTGCAAAAAACGTTTGCTTTTTTAAATGCTTAAAAGAAAATAAATAATATAAAAAAATGATTTTTGCATTAAAACGATTATTTGCATTATGTTGCATATTTCAGAATTAAAATGTTGATTTTTACTAAAATGGGAAGGTTATTAAATTAAAAGCTTACTATACACACTTACATTTTTATTATCGAAAGAGTTAGTTAATTAAATTTGCACAATAAAATATAAGAGTTATAGGCAACGGAAAACAATTTTTCGCTTAAATTTTCATAAGCTTACCTAATAAGAAAGTATAACTTATAGAATACAAATTTTTTCCATAAAACTTCAAATTATAGTAAGCCAATTTTTAACAAAATCGTTATTTGCACAAAAACGATTGTTTCCATTAGCTTAAGAAAAAAACATGCGAAATTGGGTGAAAAATTCAGTTACTTTGAAAAAAATGTCTATAAGTGAAATGGATATAGATAGGATTTCATAATGCCAGATTTCAAAATTGTTCGAGAAAAAAAATTATAAAGGGGAAGTAACGTATTTTGAATGCTTAAAAAAAGCAGGAAAAATTGATCATCGTTATTTGTGGCAGCACTTTCTTTAAAAAGTCTTAGTGCAACCAATATAATAGCCAATGTTGATTTTACTCTAGAGGTTTTTGCTCCATTTACCAACACTAGTATATTCGGTTAGCTTACTTTGAAATGGCCATCGTACGTCTACTCTTAAGCTAATGGAGCTACATTTATAATATTCTTTTGTTAATTTTTTAAGTGTAGTAAGACTTCGGCTTACTAGACCCAAACTTTCTTAATTTTGTTCTTTTATTTGTTGTACTATTCTAGTAGCTTAAGAGCCCAAATTAGTTTCCAATATTTGAAGCCTTGGTATTTCGTGCGTCACTTAAACTTGGTTGTTATTGTTTCTATAAGTTTTTAAATAATTTATTAACCATAACTGTAATGAGTGGCCATGTTTTGATTGAACAAAAGAGCCGATAATATGGAGGCCCATTCCTGGCTACTCTCAAGGCTAGACTTTGACCACCCACTCAATAATACACCCTTAAATATGAGAGCCATGTGCACGATTATGCAGTATCGACAGTATCTGCGTATAATTTGCTTTGACTGACTTTTACTTTTTGCTTTGTTGTTGATTTTGTCTTGGCCATAGTTTGATTGATTGATGGTCGCATTGATTGATTGTTTAAGCATTTGAATTATTTTGTTTTTGACCCACATCTCAGATTTACTAACTAAATTGAATAATTGCTTGAGGATTTTACTATGCTACATTTGAGTTTATTGTATTAGATTTGCATTAGATTGATTTCATTTTCTTCTGTCAAAGCTCTTAATTAATATATATGTGCAGAGTAAATGTATGTGAGCTAGTATATTATCTGTTGTTTGTGCAGATTTTGTGCAAATCATGCTATTTGTCTTAGTGATTTTGTTTTGGAAAGAGATGTGCTCTGTTTCTATATACTAGTTGTTTGTGATGACAATGACTGGGGGGAACATATGCGAAATGTCTCTCAAGCTGCGAAGTTGGCCATTTGAAGTCGTTTAAGGTATATAAAGCAGCTTTAGATGACGAACACATGCTTTTAAAGACGCTTAAGATGACGTCTTAAGTATAACATTTTGAAATCTTTTCATTAAATTTTCGATTGGAAATGCCCAAGCTGTTTAAACTAACTTTACCTTCGGAACCAGTAGCATATACATATACGCTAGTTTTAGGGCTAAAATTATTTCGCATGATTGCTGGTATTATTTCATTTTATTGCATTCGCTTTAATAAGTTGTCAAAAAATAACTACGGATTTGATAGCCATATCTTTATATCAAATTTCCGTAAAGGCCAGTGCGAAGCATCGAAAAAAGTGCTGCAAAAGTGTTAGCACCAATTTATTTGTTTTTTGGTACGCAGCGTTTGCAAGCAAAAAGTACCGCCAATTTTTTTTTTCGGGCCATTGACGGCTAGATGGCGCTAGCAGTAAGAACAGCAGTTACTTGCTAGCGCTAAAAATATATAGTAAATGTACAGCGAGCTATTTGGATAGCAAAATACACGACGGTGGGAAAATCTTTTTTTTTCTTAAACGAAAAAAAATTCTACAAAAACTAAACAATTTACCAAAAAAGACCACATAATGTTTGCCAAGGCACACAATACTTTTTGCTCGCAAAATAAGTTAAAATTTTTGTCTCGACGCGTTTTTCGCAGCTGCGTACAAAAATTGCTGTCAAATTTATTCAATTAGGATCTCGATGTGCTCTGAACTCTTAAAGAATTGCAATACAATATCAAGTTTCAAATTAACAATAAATTTCCCTTCTTAGCCTTTCATTGCGTTTTCATAAGTTCTAAAAGACAAATTACTTAGAGCAACTAGAGACGTATCTATATGATATTGATATATGTATTTCAAAAACTGCGTAGTGCAACAACATCTACATCTAATGCCCAAAGTCTTTAACAATCTTTCAATTCAATCGACAAAATCAATTATCCTAAGGGTCAAATATCAATCTAACAGTTTTAGTAGTAACAGTAGTCCACTACTCAAATTGCTTTTCAATAAACGATTGCCTTGTATTTTTCAATATAAATATTTGAAGCAGACATTCCACAAAAGTTGCCTAAATGTCAAACACATAAGACCTGGCCATTATTCACATGACCATTTAATACGTTTCACTTTCACAAAAAACACACGCACTCCCAACAACTGACCCCAAAACTGATAAATTGGCCAACAAACCAAAGCCAAATGCCAGCCTATACATCGTATGTGGCAATGTCCAGACGTATCCAAGGTTTGGCATAAGGTTCATTGGAATTTCAACAATTAAATGCAATTGCATAACACAACCGCAACACAACAAACAAAAACAACATCAGCAATACAACAACAAGCCTTTTAATAGTTGTCAGTTGCAGCTGTGGCAATGTAGGAATGTGTGGTACATTGTTGTAGTTGGTAAGAAACTGCTAAGGCACAACAATATGAGCAGCAGCTGTCTGGGGTTTCGGAGCACAAGTTTAGATAACCACAAATTAAGCAAGCAACAACAAACTATTGAGCAACAACAACCAACAAAACAACACAACAGGACTCTTCGTCACTACCTAATTTGTGTATTGTTGCTTAGTGCTGATGAGGGGATTCAATTGCCACCAATGTGATAAAGGTAATAACCTAAGCGCTACACAACAGCCAGGGGAAACCAGAACAGATCCAATGTAGTGGTCTGGGGTCTTAAGGCCAGCAGATGCCTAACTCGAACTTTTCGACTGCTAACTTGGGCTTAATATATAGTTAATATTTATTAATGAGCATAGTGAATGCATATTAGGTAGCTGGAGCGTTAGGGACGCAGGACGCGTATTAAATTTTAGTATGGTGAAATTGTCAGTTATTTTTCAATACAATTTTAAGGTTATCAAATAATCAGGATTCTAAACGAACAGCTTTCCTAGAAACAGACTTCGTTTCCCTTGAAAAGTAGGCAGGGCATGTGTGAATGCTCTCTGGGCAGCTACGAGACTGATACGGTGCCAGTATACTTGGTTTCGAGCCGACTTTTGTGTGACTTTCAAGTCTGAGATCTTGAGAAATTTTATGAATTAACTGATGCAGCTCTATAAGGCACGTGGGTCCCATGGCAATAGAACTAAGATAGAGCAATCCAATGATGATATATTGTGTTTACATTCTCATATTTTTATACCCCGTACCTATAGGTACAAAGGGTATACTAGAATTGCGCAATGTATGTAACGGACAGAAGGAGGCGTGGCAGACCCCAAGTCCTTTATACCAAAATGATTATCATAACCTCGAGTAGCGATTGAGCCAAGTCCGTCTGTCCGTCCGTGTGTGCATCTGTATGAACACCTAGATTTCGGAGACTATAGAGCTAGATATACGAAACTTTACCAGCTGGTACGCGTATTTCCTGAGAAGGTGAAGTTTGTTGAATCATGTCAATATCTTATCCCGTTCCACAGCAATAGAAATCTTAAATTTGAATATTAGAAATCGATAACCGAGCTGGTATCAAAATCTTTTTTTCGTCTTTTATGCATTGCACAAATTTAAATTATCTCATCTTAATTTCCTCTTTAGGACCATAAAGCAACTGTCGAAATGTTACAAAGCAGTAGCAATGGAACCCTAAGTATATATTTTTATGTATAAGTATTCGTAAAGGAACTGTCAAAAGAATGTTGAATGCTTATATTAGCGCCATCAATTGTCCCTTACTTTGAGCATCATAACTTGAAGGTAGAGGACAATTCCTGCAGAAAAAGCGACTATCGATACGTATGTCACGTACTAGTCTTTCGTACTGAAGGGTGGCAACAACAGCAAAACAAAAGTGGTGTCGACTTGGTTTCATCCAATGTCTTCAATGACAATGTGTATTTCAGTGTGACAGACACATACAAATTTCGTTCTAGGTTGTAAAGTTGGCCCATGCGTACGTATACTTAATTTATTGATTAAATTTATAGCAAACAATAGCGGCTAACGGTTAGACTCAATTTAAGTGTCATATTATGCATGTAATTAAGCGTGTGCGATTGATATGCAGACAACAGCATCCGGCAGGATAAATGTCTATTAGTCATAGCCACCGAAAAGGCTCATCATGTATGCACAACGTGACGTCAAGAGCCTTCATGCATGATAAATACTCTATAGATACATAATAGCATATATACGTATAGATACTCTCTACAGTAAACATGAAACACACAGCAAAATGAAGATGACGTAAAAAGAAATACTCTGAAATAAAATCTCTCTATATTATATTATTATAAATTTTAAAAAAACGAAGATTAATTACTTATTGCGGTCGCTCTCGAGGTTGAGGAATTTAACGAAGCTCACCGCATACGGAGTCTGAGCGTGAAGCCGAATATTTCGTACCACCACGCGAACACCGAATTACAAGTAACCAATCCCACCATCAACTCAGGTTCTACTGGTGTTAAAAAACGTTTTTTTTTTTTTTTCAAATTTAACAAACGGACATAACTCTATCTCATGAAAACACATAAGATTGCTTTGCCCCCTCTAGCCCAACAACTCCACCACTGTCTTTTATAATTTGGTTACATAAAATATTTACTTAAATGAATTTTTAATTTTTTGATATTTATATTATTGTGAAACGAAATAGAGGCAACAATATGCTTGCGCCATCTAGCGACTACACTAAGCAAAAATATAAATGATGAATGTGACGACGACGTCAAAAGCTATAGGAAAAGCTTTTGGAGAAGAAAGTAACAAATTATAAATAAAGAGCAGTCCGTAATGCCTTTTTTTCTAGGCATTACATACATCAGTCCAAAGTAAATATACACATTGTATCCACAACGTTTTTAAAGGATACAAAAAAGGAAGAAAAATAACAAGTTTGTAGCATAAAAAAGAAAAATGTGAAAAATGCGAAAAACCATTTCACACGTAGGGCAATGAAAACAACAACAACAACAATAGCTATAACAAAAAAAAAAAAAAAATTGAATGCCGCTTGATGGCGATTGATTGCCTTGCCTTTCAACTTGAGCATACTTTTTGGCGCTCGGCGTAACCAAAGTGTCAAAGTATTATCAAGCAACCATTATCAACGCCTGCCAGACAGTCAACAGCATTAAGCCATCGTTCATGAGTTGCTTCATTTGCATGAGCAAACGGTTGTGGTGAAAGGGGGCAGCAGCTGGGAGGGGTGTTACTGACGCCTCTTGCGAAATTTAATTATGCAACCAAATGCGCGCATGTCTTCAATTGAAGTAAATGAGAGGGCGGACCTGGGACCTCAAACAAACAATTTTCCCTTATCATTATCTGTGCAAATATATTTGCACAAAAATAAATTCCGTGTGTGTGTGTATATGTGTAGTGGCGGCAGAGTCCTAAAAGAGAGTGGCCAGACGCTCAAGTTTGTAAAGCACTTAATAAAAATTTTATTTCAATATTTGAAGAGCACTTGAAATGCAGCGGAGTTTTGCTGGGAGAGCGCGAAGTTTATGAAAAGAGGAGGCTGAGAAAGAGAGTGGGGCAGAGAGAAAGTTAAGTAGATCTGTGGCAAATAATAGCCCAAGTAGTTTGGCTGTTTTTTTTGAAGAGTCAACATATATTTTGTTAATACTGTTGCGAGGGCAGCTCTGCAAGTTTCTAGTTTAGTTTAAATTATCATCAAGCACTATGAACGTAGGCCGATTTTTAATAAATTTTTTTTAATTTTAGCGTTTTAGAATATTTTCCAATCTTAAAACATTTTTACTTTTTTTTTCACTTCAAATTAAATACAAATTTTTAAAAACATACATATGTACAAGAAAAATTAACACAAAAAAGTTTGTTCTGTTTATTCATTTTGAAATAATGTAAGTTTTATAAAAATTTTGTATAAAATGTTAAGAAAAAATTTTAATTAAAACTTAAATTCATAAATTGTACAAAAAAATACTTGTTAAAAAATTTTAAATTTTTCATTTAATCAGCCGTGCTCCAAAAAACGCAAAAAACCAGAACGAGCCATTTTATTCCATTTCGGTTTTGCGTGCTCTGGAAACGATTTTTTTTTGCCGACAACCGCATATTTCCCTTTTTATTTTCGATATTTCCCTTATGTTTCCGCTGTTTCAAAATAGTTTTGCAGCTCTGCACCTTTCTATTACTTGTTGTTGTTAACATTTAAATTTCATTAAAATATTGCTAGTACTTTGTTATTGTCTTTTAAATAAAATTCCACAAAAATATTAATTTAGAAATAACGTTTATTGAACCCTTTCGCACTAATCAGTTATGTTTTCGAGCATAAAAAAATCGTTTTGGGTTGTGCATGCTATTTTTTGGATTGATTCAAAATAATTAAAAATGATTGTCAGGAAATACCTAACTTGTAGTTGGCAATATCAAAAAATATTTAAAAATTTATTTCATTATAAAATTCGTACGTTTTTGACCCTAATTTATCAATTCGTTTTAGTTCCTCTTGCAACAAAACATTCGGTTTCAAACCACATAAAAAATTCTTTTTGGTGAAATTGGGAGCACCAAACATTCGGTTTCAAAACGAATCCGAATCAAATATTTGGACTCATAATCCGAAGCACGGCCGAATATTTTTTTCTCCGATTTTATTTACAATCTGTTCAAAAACAATCAGTAAATTATATAAAATTATTTAAACAGTGACAGGAGCAGCTAGTCTCCAAAAAATTTTATATAAATTTTTTTTTGGTGCAACTTTGGGATTTGAACTCGTGTCGCCTTGTTTGTTGAAATTATTCGCATCCTATTAAGCCACCGTCCCGTGAATATTTTATGAATAATTTTTTTTTGCCTACTTAATACTCCCTCGCATACATACATACTCTCTCGATACTCTCCCGCATACACCCATAGCATACCTCATTTCGTTAAAAAAAATTTTTTTTCATTAATTTACGATTTTTTTAATAATGTTTACCTTACTTATAAATGAATATTTTCAAAATAATAAAATAAATCAAGTATTTTTTAAACTCTGTAACCAAATCACCAAGACATATGGGTGGTAACACAATGATCAGCACGCCCAAAATAAGCTATTATTCTGTTCGGGGAAACTGTTGAGCATTAGCAGATGTACCTTTATTTGGTCTAAACTTCAATCAAACGCTAAATTTAAATTTTTTAACAATAAAGAAATGAAACGCTTTAACTTAAAGTGCCAAAGACACATTGCATTCATGCGAAAAGTTTTACCCATCAAAAGATGGAAATAAAACAATTTCGACTGCAAATATTCAAAACGTTTTCAAACGAGTTGCCAACATTTTCAACATTCATTTGGTTGAGAATAAAATGGTTGGAAATGCCAAAAACATTCAAATGTTTTCATGCCGCTTTGAATTTACATTAAATAAACTTGCCGTTAGCTAACAACAATTTCATGCCACGTTTTTTTTTTTTTCAATTTAATATATTAGTATATATGTACAGTCACATACAATCGTATGAGTGTGTGCTGTTGTATGTGTTTTCTATGCAAATATTGTTGTTTTGTTTGTGCGCTTTATGCTGTGACTATTTTTTTGTACTCGCTGCCTGTTTTCTGTTTGTTCGTTTATTTGTTTTGTTTGTTTATTTATTATTATTTTGTGCCTTTGCACTTTGACAGTTCATTTCAAGCTAGATTTACTGTGCGTATATGTGTGTGTGATGTGTGGGTGTGTGTGTGTGTGTGTGCTTTAAATTTGTTTTTATTTTTATGCGGATGAATGCATAAATAAATATGTGCACAATAAATAAATAAATAAGCATATTTAATAAACATGCTTCAAAACGATAAATAAACGGGCATTAATATATAATATCTTTTACATACAGCTGGAAAAAAATTGCACAAGGTCAAGTCTTTGACATTCCCATAGATGGCGCTTTTTATATTGAGTCAAAAACGAAAGAAAATTGGTAAAGGAACTTCATGCATCCAATGGGTGGGCTCATTTTTTAGTTCCATAAAAATAAGTTTCTTGTCTTAAAATTATTTCTGTAGTTCAATTTTCTGTACGGAATAACATGAAAGGAATTCTACTCAAAGCAACATTTGTTTTTGCAGCAAACAAAAATGAATGACATTCGGTATATTTTCCTATTGTTAAGTTTTAGAAGCTACTTTGGGACTAGAATCAGCTACATTTTCTATCGCTTCTTTAAGTTCACCCTACACAATCTTTCTACATATACCTAATGTAGCCACATTAGTAAAAAACAATCCATAAGTAAACAGCCACGTATAACCTATTCAAACCACTTTAAAAAGTTATACTTAAGATTATCTTTCTAGAAATAGATTCCTGTTAGTAGACTATAAAATATTGCTATATAGTCTTTTTAAAAATAACTCACAAGTAGCCTGCCAGCTATGGCTATTTAAACCATAAAATAAAAGCAATCCTTTTAAAAAAGTTATGCTTAAAAATATACTTCTAGTTACAGATCCCTGTTATATACTTTTTAAGAAATAGAATTTTGAGCGTAAAACTATTAAAACTTGAGGTAAGTGTATAAACACCTAGGTGCACCAATTGAGACACCCTTAATGCCTTGTACACATCATTAAGTATGGCAGCCAATAAACAGAGCCACTACAAAACTTTGACCCGAAGTGCTACTTGGGTAGTTAAGATTCATAAAAAACAACACTAAATATGCATAGTAACTTTAGGTTGATTAGTAAGGAAAGCATAATTTCCTGTCGTAATCACTAAATACTTAAATACCAGAATAATAAAACATGACATATACATAAACTCGTTTATTTGGCTAACATTTACAAATTAACTGAATGACTTTTATATTCTTTCGACATATTTGAGTCGACTTGTATGTGAACCAAAGCTTAAGGTCAAAGACCCGCAGGCTTTATTAGCTGTATGCATATGTAGCTCAAGGAAATATACAACATTGTACGTTTGTGGTTATTATTTCTTCATTCCAGCCAGATTTTACTTTTCAGATACAGGCGTGCTTTTCAGACTTAACATGACTTTCAGTATATGTAAAATCTAGTGGCGCCATCTATATGTGACAAGCTTTACTTTATTTCATTAATAGTTTAAGCTAATGCGGGATGATTCTAATTCAAGTTTGTAGTGCTTGCTGAGTTGTCGAAGGAATCATTCCTTAGATTGCTCGCTACACGGTGTAAATTATTCTCTAGCCTTCAAGTTCTTATAACATATCCCTAAGCTCGAGCAACAACATTTTTGTACACAAAACAGCCATAACATAAAATTTTTCAGCGCTCGTTGAGTACTTTAAAATTTCCAAACATCCTTAAAATACTTTTAAAGCACGCTCACCATAACAAATATTTCATTAAATTTATAGCCTGTTTTCACAATAATACAAATTCAAAAACCAAGTCATATCTTACAATGCTAATCTGCTGTCATATAAATTTGATGCATTTATCTCTGTCCGACTAAAAGCGCGCTGTTTTTTGTCATACTCGTACAGTCGGTCATGAAGGACTCCCCTAAAGTAACTACTCCATGCTGTCTCTTTCATTGGTTTTCACTATCTCACTTGCTCTCTTGCCACTTCGAGTTGTTGTTGCTGCTTTTTAACGCTGCATATGATTATATTACGACAAGCAGACCAACAACAACAACAAACGTTACTTCAACGGCGAATACGAGGAGAAAGCAAAAACTGACACAAAGCACAAGCCAAACAAACATGAGAGAACAACAAAAATAAAAATAAAAAAAATGAAAACAGAATAGTAAATTCCTTTGATAATTTTACGATTACAGCACACAAAGCAACTCGGAGCGAAGCAAGCGTAAAAGAAGTAACAAAAAAGTAGAAGAAAAGAACGCACAGAAATAATAAAATGCAGATGATTATGAATATGAAATAAAGTCTTTTTAGCATTACAAACACAAAAAAAAGTACCCTCTGTCTGACTGACTGACTGACACACAAATAAATTGAGAATGCATAAAGCGAGCAAATTGAAGTCCCACGCACATGTCAGCCTTAAAGTAGGCTCTAAAAATAAATAAAGAAATGCATAAGCAAATTGTGGCAAGCCCACGCGCACATGTCTGCCTAAAAGTAGGCTTTAATAATAAAAATAGCTATAGACAACTTTTTTGGGGTGATGAATTTTATGTGCCCTACGATTCTATGCACACAAATACAGCGAAAATCCAAGGTGAAGCTTTCAAAGTAAATCTCAAGTGCCAGCTCAAAAGTAGGCTTTATAAATAGCATAAGGCAACACTGAGCAAAATTACGTTTAAGTTTTAAGCCAAATGTTAATATTTTACTATAATGTATTGCACAAATAACGAATATATGAATGATATGATTTTGAGGACCAGTTCCAAAAATGTCTTTAAAGAATCTAGTTATTTTCTAATATTCGAGTATAGTTCATTTTTATTTAAAAATTGTTTGTATCTTTACTTGCTTTTCCTTTAGAAACAACTCTATTATTTTTTGCGCTAATTACTTCTTTACTTCTTTCAAATTAGCTTAACAGTTCTTCAATCTTTTACTAATGGTATATATGTACATTAGGGTGGCCGCCGCTAGTATAGCAAATTTTTAAACCGACGATTTTAATAACGGATTCGCCTAAAAAGTTTCCTTTTTATCTGCCTGTAAAATTTAAAGACGATCCGATTCAAAAAGTCTCATACACCCTCTCTCTCAAACTTAATTTTAAAAAAATATACAGTCGGCCTGAATAAATTTTGTAAGCTCTAAAATTGATGAAATTGATTAATCACACTAGTTTACAAATTTTAAAAAATGTTGCTATCCTAAAACCGAAAATGCAGTCAACAAAATTTTTCATGAAACGGTTCGAGATATTGCGAAAAAAACAGTTTTTCGAAATTAGAAAAACAAAAAAAAAGAGTTAACAGCAAATATTTCTGGTTTTACTAAACTGATTTCGATAATTTTGAACTTGACTGTAGATAATTGAATAACCCATCCATTATCTATGGAACATATTTTTGTCAAACTTACGGTTTGGTCGCTATTTATGCATTCATATGAAAATTTTCGTAATTTTTTGACCTATTTTCGCGCCCATTTCGGATCGTCTTTAGCATATACAGGCGCTATATGCAGGTAAAAAGGAAACTTTTTAGGCGAATCCGCTATTAAAATGTTGCAAAAATGGCCACCCTTATGTACATACATATATAAAAATGATAAAAATACGTTGAACGCCAACCTGACATCCGTTTTTTGTAGCTTTTGACGTTTTCCCAAAAATAGTTAAGTAAAAATTTAAATATCATTTGAACGAACTCCCAAAGAACTGTTTTGACTAATATTAGCAAAAATAAATAAATAAGCCTATGAATGTAACGTCCGTTACCCATATATTTATAATACTATATTCCCAAAATTTATAACATTTTCTCATTCTTAAAAAAAATTAAAAAGCTAGAGCAACTAGAAGAACTTAAAAAACCCCTTCCTCGAAACTTTTGCGGAGAAGATATATCTCTCAGCACTGCAAGATCACAAAGTTTTTGGGAATTGAACCTGAATTTATCGAAAAAGGAAAACAATTTGATTTGTCGTATAGACAACTTCATACAATCATTTTTTTCTTATAAAAACCCATACTTGCTATATTCAAAATTTAAAAGCGGCTTAAAAAAATAAATCGTTCGATAATTCCGATAAAAACATCGATAAGTTTGCACGCCCACATATTCGAAATTGAAAGCGGACAAAAAACCAAAATCAATCGATGCTTGCGATAAATGCACCGATAGTTGATTTCCAGTTGCGTAAAAACTGGAGCTAAAGAGTGTCCAAACCGATTGGAAAAACAATTGAGACGACATAATTTAATTACAATACGTTACTTAAAAACTCTACATTACTCTAAAATGTATATATATAATGCAAAAGTACGAAAATAGTCAAAAACAGTCGCATCGTGTATGGCTTGGATTATAATCATTTTCTTTATTAAAAAACCCGTTCTGGTCATATTCAAAATCGATCGATTATTGCGATAAAAACATCGATACATTTTCACTTGCATAAAAAATAGAGCTGGAGTAAATATTCTACATATTCGAAATTGAAAGCGGCCAAAAAACCAAAATCAATCGATACTTCTGTGTATGGCTTGGATTATAATCATTTTCTTTCTTAAAAAACCCGTTTTGGTCATATTCAAAATCGAACGATAATTGCGATAAAAACATCGATACATTTTCACTTGCATAAAAAATAGAGCTGGAGTAAATATTCCACATATTCGAAATTGAATGCGGCCAAAAAACCAAAATCAATCGATACTTCCGTGTATGGCTAGGATTATACTCATTTTCTTTATTAAAAAACCCGTTCAGGTCATATTCAAAATCGATCGATTTTTGCGATAAAAACATCGATAAATTTTCACTTTCATAAAAAATAGAGCTGGAGTAAATATTCCACATATTCGAAATTGAAAGCGGCCAAAAAACCAAAATCAATCGATACTTCCGATAAATGCATAAATAGAGCTGTAGTAAATATTCCAAATATTCGAAATTGAAAGCGGATAAAAAACCAAAATCAATCGATACTTCCGATAAAAGCATCGATAGTTTATTTTCAACCGATTGTGATTGCTAGCCGCAGTGGAAACGCGACATAACTTACTTCCTATATGTTACAAACTTCTTCAAAAACTCTACAATACTCGTACGTTATATAAAAAGTATGAAAATAAATAAAGTAATTACTACTGCCAATGGCAGATATTCTCAGAAACAGCCAGACAGCGCACTATTAATAAACAAGTTACTTAATCACACATATGTATGTGCGTTGCCTCCTTCTGGGTCTCGCTCTCTTTCTCCATACACAAACACACTGACTCACTCACATGGCTACTACTTAATACACTACTCACCTTGCGGGCACTACTTCGGCTCAGGAAACACCCTGTGGTGGTGGTATCGCACATTAATTTCGATTGCAGGCCAACAATGTTGACGTCTTGCAAATGTCAAAATGTGTTGCCAAATTTGTGTGCCAGGCTTATAAGATATGCACGCGTGTATTGCCGTCGTTGTCGTCGCTGGCTTGTTGTTGTTGTTGTTGTTGTTGTTCAAGAAACCCCCGCGTTGGTGGCGCTTAGATTGCGTGTGGCAATAATGATATGGTATGGGTATAATTGGGGTGGGTGGTGTATACGTTCTTAAACTTGCTTGCCTTACGGCGCTGTTGTTAACGGTAGGTCGTGCCTTATATACACGCACACACATTTAAACGCACACCTTAAACACACTCGCGCGCATTTGTATATATCTCTAATTTAAATGATAGTTTTGTGCAACTCGATTTCGTATTCGATTTTTGTTTCGCAGTTAATTTATTTCGCTTATTCGTTGCTTTTATGTTTTGTACGTACTTTTTCGTTTATATATATATTTTTTGCTATTTTATTTTTATTCGTTTTGTTGTGTTTTTGCTCCTTTTGTGGTTCGGTGGTTTCGTAACTCTTACTTAAGTTATAATTTGATACGTTTCTTTGCTGTTTTTTTTTCCTCGATTTTCTTGTTGCCTTTTTCTTTTTCTATTTATTTGTTTGTTTGTTTTTTTTTTACTGCTTGCCTTTCAACGTCTTATAGCTTAATTCCAATTGTTTCGTTTTATCCGCTTTGGAGGGTTTCTATTTTGTAAGCACATACAAAGCTATGATAACTGTATCTATGTGCTTTTGAGTGTGTGTGTATTTGTGTGATTTCCTCTTTGGTTGCCTCTTTTGTGGCACACTCTAACAAGATATTTATGTTTGCTTTTCACGCTTCACTAACAGCAGCAGCAATAGCAGCTCTTTCCACCAGTTTTAGCCACCCAGTGTTACAGAACTTGGCTAAAATGTGTTTTGAAAATTTCTACACAATTGATTTAAATGGCGCTTTAAATGTGGTTTACACGTGAGCCCACACACACACGTGAACCAGCCGGTGTGTGCCACAACATTGTGGCATGCAACGCCTGCCTTCGATTTACATAGTAGGCGTGCTACTGCTGCCACACAATTTTTGTAGCAACAACACCAAACGCCCTCCGGCACACGCCCACTTGCTCGCTTAACATAAGCGTAAATAATTTGCTCTCGCCCAAGCCAGCAAAAAATTTCATTAATATCAAAAAGTATTAAATTAAAATGCCAAAATGAACAGACTCTGACATAAAAGAGCAACAAGAGTTTACCTGAAGCTAAATAATATTAAAAAAAAATTCTAAGAAGGACTTGTGTAAAGTAAGCCAAGTAGGCTATGTACAGCAAAAAAAAAAAAAAAAGTTTAGCAGTTAGTAAATTAATGTACATATTGCCGAAAAAGGTTTGGCTTGGGAAATTCATATAACCGCTCAAAAAGTTACTTTGTAATTGGAATTACTCTTAATAAAGGCTGCAACTTGGCTAAAATACTGATAAAGTATTTTGCTCAGATTAGGGGCAGCTAAGACAGTGCGATACACTGTAGCTTTGAAAGAGTTTTAAAGTTTTAAAGTTTTATATAATAAAAATTTAGACAAAACTGTTTGAGAATTTTTAAATTAAATTAAATAATTAAATTTCGGTTTTCATTTGTGGAATTTGCAGCTCAAGTTATAAAAGCAATCAACTTTCTGATGGCAAAAAAAAAACCTATAAATCTATAAAAATCTATGAATTTGATTCGATTTTTTCCAATTTTTTTTTTCTGTTTTTTAAGAAGCTTTTTAGTTTATATGGTTTAAAAAATTAACCCACCGAGATAGTGACGTGGATTAGTACATATCTATTTTTTTTCTCGTTCTATTTGTCAATATTAAGTTTAACTTTTTTTTTTCTTGTAATTTAATGCCAACTGTGCTTTGTTGTACACTTTAAAATAAATAAAAAAAAAAGTCAAGTTCTCATTAACTGAATCGATCAATTGGAAATTTAGTTCTATCACACACTAAGTTATTATATATTTAGTGTGTAGCGATTTATTTTTGTGTCAATATTGGATTATAACCTTTTGAATTTATCGGTTGATTGCCAATAAAACAAAAAAAAAAAACAACAAATAAAAAAAAAAAAATTTTGTGATCGAGATAGGGATTGAGTACATCAAATATCAAACACATAACAAAAAATTAAAGAATACAAAATATTTTTGTCTTTGTATTAGCAACCACGTCCGATCTGAGATATTAAAACAACGAAGGGTATTCTCATCTGAACCTCTGAAACTGCGTCTTTAGCGGAAGTTATGGCAAATTTAAAAAACATTTTTGAACATAATCTTGTAAATAAGCGACTGGCGAAAAGGTGCAAAGCATGGAACAACTTTTCTGTTACTGATTGACCTCCAAGGCAATCTGTACCTGTCTAGCTTCCGTATCGGAAATAGTTATTAAAAATTAAGCAAATTAATAATACTAATGGTATTCTTTCCGGTTGTAAAACAATGCTCTAGGAGCAAACAAACTGCATACAAAGTGATTTAGACGTTTAGTATGTCGAGGAAACGAACCAGCTCTTTCGGAGGGAGCTTTTTTAGGTCTTCATCTTCTAGTAGGTATGGCCTAGTGCCTCACAGTTGGTGATCACGTGTTCCATAGACTCTTTCTCATCACAGCAGAATCTGCAAGTATTCGTATCGGATATACCTATACTGTGTAGATGTTTATTGCAGGCGAAGTGGCCTGTTTATGCTCCAGAGAGTGTCTTCAGACTTTTCCTGTTCAAGAGGAAACGCTTTTCCTGTTTCCTAGAGGCTTAATAGCATCATAATAGGTCGAAACCTTTTTAACAAAGCTTAATTCTAGTAGAGTTCGGCTTTTTTGCTTCAAGCCAATACAAAGACTTAACTAAAAAGTACAGTCCCTTGTCTTATTATTAGATCCATGTTGCAAATTTACTTTTTTGATATGCTTCTTGCTTAATTAATATTATTATTAGAAATTATTATTTTTATTTATTATAAAGTTTTGAAAACCTATCTGTTCCCTCAAATAAAACAATGGTTCATGAAACCAGAAAAGCCTATTTTTATGCATGATGGAGGACTATAACATTTTAAGTTAAAAAAAAGGGCACATTCTCGACTGGCCAGAAAATTCACCTGGCATGAACCCTATCGAGAACGTATGAAATTTTTTGAAATCTGAAGTTAGCATGAAGCCCCTAGAACCAAGCAAGAGTTAATAAAGATCCTTACTGCTACTTGGAAACGCATCCTAGAGATGCCTCGTCGGTAATCACACAAAATTTTTTATCTGATTTTTTCGAAAAAATTTATTTTTATGTAAAAAAAAAATATTTTTATGTACACAATGAATTAATTATCACTTTTGGTATATCCGTTTAAATGCCTAATTACTAGATAGAACAATTCTTTAATGTTGGCCGTTAACATTAAAAAAATGTGTCAGTTTGGTGGCTTTAGCCAGAATATACACTATTCTGAAGTTTGTCATTTCTCGATTTCGAAATGAAAATTTTTCAAAGCTGCACTGTTTATTAGATTTTAAATAAGCCTTCGACTATGTGAACAAATAGCTTATTCTGAATTTTGACATTTGTCGTTTTTAATTGAAAAAACAATCAAATAAGGTTTTTTTTTAAAGTTTATATCTCAAATGAATTTGATATTGATGTTAACGTTGTCTCAGCAAAATCGATCAACAAATTACAAAATTCTTAAAGAAAATATGAGATTTACGAAAGCAGCTTCTTAACCAAAACTCCACTATATGGCTATATTTGCAGCCAAACTTGAAATCCACTAAAAGACCAACTTTTAATGCATTAGCTAATAAGGTTAAATGTTACGATAATTAAGCAAGCAATGCCAAATCTTATCCAATTAGCTTTGGATATTGGATAGCAAGTCATTAGTCATGGCTCAATTTAAGACAAATCTTAATTATTTACACTAATTAAAATCAGCGCAGCTTATTACTTCTAAAAGCCGAAAAGCAAGAAGCAACAATAAATATCTTTGCAATTGGATATGCCTTTGAAAACACTTTAATGGTTATAATACTTATATAAAGTTTTGTTGCATAAAAGCTAAAAGCTGGTGCATATGCATATTTTAACCATAAACCATTTCGAAGAAAACACTTGCTTCTAACCAAACTCATTATAATTACGACCAATTTTAATCAGTTTCAGCTAATTGGTTTAACTATCTTACAACATTTCCCTAATGGGCAAACATTTCTTTTCCCTTTTTTTTATTAAATTAATAGGTTTTTCTGTACAAGTTTTCCTCTGTTGTGTGTATGGTAAGTTTCATGCCCAGGAGCATACATACGAATAAATACAAATATAATAAGTAAAATAAAATATTCTCTCTGTTAGATTTGTTAAGAAAAAAAAAATATATTGCCAGACTAACAAAAAAAAAAAAAAAAAAAACACACACTTGACTACACTTGCTGCCAAATTTTATGAAAAACTGTATATGTAAGTATATAGTATTGTATGTTCTATATGTATGTACATACATAGAATATATGTAAAACAGTTTGCAACAAGCGCATAAACAATACAGTTAGCTCTTGTTACATGTCCCACAAAGGGACGAACCCAGAGACACAGAGCTACTGCTTGTTAACCAGCCAGGCAGTCTGACATCGAGCCAGGCAAAGATAACCAGCTGAAATGAAAAGCTTTGTGTGGGTGGCATTTAGAGCACGAGGGGGACGCTCTACCGTGTAGGGATGTATAGGGGTGTGTGGCATGCTGCAGACACATCAGGCCGTTAGACTTGGGCCGCGTTGCGGCTGCCGCAGCGCAGAAGCAGAACGAAATGCCAAAAATTACATTTTGCCACTTTTGCAGACAAAAGATGAAGCTCCAGCTACAATTTTTGGATACTCTATACCTCTAGGGTATTATTGAAGTGTGCAATATATGCGACACATCGTGAAGACTACTTGAGATAGGGCCAACATATTTTGCCAACAGAAAAGCATTATTCCTAACTTCTATTAATAATTATGATAGCTATTTCCATAATACAGTAAAAGAATTTTAGTTTAAAAATTTTTTAATGAAATAGTCGGGAAAGGCAGAATTATCTTAAGAAATCCCGATCCCCATCTCTAGTGCCAATATCAAAATTTGGCAATAATAAAACATTATTTTGGTGGCAGGGTATACCATAGCCATGCTGCGTCCCAACTGATTCTCATATTTCGTTTTTTTTTTTTTGGTGCGCCACTGTGCGTAACGTTTGTTTGTTTGTTTGTTTGTTGTGTTGGTGGCGTATACGCAATATTGCCAGCGTGTCTGAGGCGCTTGCTACGTGGGGTTACGTTGTCGAAGATAATGGCTCTGGCTGTGCTTTGGCAATCGACGGGCTGTTGAACCTTAAGTGTGCGCGCCTTGTCACTGGATATCGAAACGAGCGTACATTTCCAGCTATAAGAATTTTCTGTATATGGGACATTGTGACAGGAGACTGGCAGCGTGCTTTGCTCAAAAAAAAAAAAAAGAAAAAAAAAAACACAGTGGAGTTCTTGCCTAAACATGTGCGCCGTCTTGGCTTAATGTTGAAATGATGATGAGTTTTTTCTTTAGCTCAGCCAGACACACACATACGCAAAAGAGGCTGGCACATATTTAACTGTGCGTGTATATATAAGTAAGTATGTATGCTATATAGAGCAGACATTGCGTATACGCAACGTTTGGCAGGCAGGCGGATTTAGCAATGCTGCAAGTAAATTGTCTGTGCCGTGTAATGGATTTATTTTATTATAAATTTCAAGAGATTTGGGACACACACACACACACACAGATACAGCTTAGAACGTGTTAAATAAATTTTAGCGCCTAAATATAGGCACAGCTTTTTTAAATTTACCTAAACTTATGTGCTTAAGTTGTAAATAGTCTCAAAAATATGCA
Organism: Chymomyza fuscimana; assembly: GCA_949987675.1. Taxonomy (NCBI): domain Eukaryota; kingdom Metazoa; phylum Arthropoda; class Insecta; order Diptera; family Drosophilidae; genus Chymomyza; species Chymomyza fuscimana. Next base: position 115,103,904 of record OX465088.1, read on the forward strand.
TTATTTTCCCTAATTTAATTGACAAACGTTTTAGTTTTATGACTAAAGATCAATAATGATTTTTCATTTTTTGTTGGTGTTTTATTTCTTTTGCTGCTCTAGGCAATTTAACGCGGCATTAAATTTTTATTGGTAATTTCATCCACTTTTTTGCTACTATAATTTTTAAGCCTACATACACACACACATGTGCACATAACTATGTATCGACGAGCGCGCGCGTTTTTGTAGCTGTATGCGTGTATGTACTATATACATAGATATATATATATACGTGCGATTGAATAAGTTTTTTAATGACTTTTACTATAACAGCACTATATACTAGCGCTCTGTATGTATATGTAAAGCGGCGGAAATACTACTACGCACACACACACACTCACAAACATACACGCACGCACGACGCTAGTAACGAAGATGTTAACGATGACAACAACGACGACGAGAACGACGTCCGACGCGCTCAACTGAACTTTGCGTATTGAAGTTGCAATAACTGAAGCCGACTGCGGCAAGCCAGAGAACAAACCGAAGCTCACGAAGCTTACGAGCGAGCGTATTGTGGAAATTGGAGCAAACGCATCAATACACATACATACAAACGACAAGCAAATCTACACATACACAAACTTACTCATTTAGGCTCTCCCGTAACTCTTAATGGCACGGGAGCGAAAGCTTTTTTTCAGAGACCCAAAAGTTGTACAGCACTGTTTTTGTGGGAGTCAGTGCGTGCATGTGACTGTGTGTGTATGTATGCGTGTGCTTGTTTGAATTATTTAACACATGAGAAAAATTGGCAGTCGGGATTTAGGGAATTGTGTTTGATGCCTGGCTCTGGCATTGCCAGATGTGATTTTCGTTTCCATTTTTTTTTTTTTGGTGTGCTGATTCTCTTCGTTCTTTTTTTCTTTTATGGCAACGTTCTTGAACTTGTCTAACAAAATCTAAAAAAGCACACAGAGCAGCACCTATCCAAACGTGTTCTACGTAGAACGCATGTGAAGTTTGTGCAAAGTTTTGATTGAAATTCGCTTTGTGTAAGTGTTAGTGATTTCAAATGATTGATAGAATTGTTAAACAAGAGTATGAATAAGATTATATTGATGCTTAAAGTGCTTAATTGAATCAAGTTTGATTACAATATATTATTGTTTTTTTTTGGAATTTTAAAATTAGAGAAATGAATTTGTTTCAATTTAGTCAAAATTTCAAAGGTGGATTTGACTTAAATTTTATTTTTAATTCGATTCGTAAAAAACGTCTAAAATTATAAATAATCAGATACGATTTATAAAAAAAAAAAATTTTATTTAAATTAAATTAATATCTTTTTTATAATTATTTTGTAAATGGACAAAGACAATTGCTCAAGCATTTTAAGGCAAACCAATTTGAATATCAGTCGAATTTTTAGAATTAAGATAAGCTTTAAAAAAAAGTAAGAACTAGAGAAGGCCCGACTGTAAAACGTCAGTAAACTAATCATTTATAATGCATTTATTTTAGATAATTTTAAATTAATTGGTTTAGTTTAACCAAATAAACTTTAGATTGATTTAAATTTACACTCTCTTAAAAATGTAACTAAATAAATTCATAAGCCGAAATTTTTTTTTATTTTTTTTTTTTTTTTTTTTTTTTAATTGTTTCTGTTGTTTTTTTTTACTGTTTCCAGAAATTTTTGTTTTATAATTTGTTTAAGCTGTCATTTTTAGGTAGTAGTACACAAATTTTATATTATTGTTTAATAAAATATACACATTTTTAACAAAAAAAAAAAAAAAAAAAAAAAAAAAAAAAAATTTTTGTCAGTCATTGCCAAAACTAACCAAAATTTTAAATATATAAAAAGCAGTTCAAAATTGTTTTATTGTTGTAAATCAATTTGTTTTTGGTTTATGGTTGTGACAGATGTAATCCTGTTGAGTAAGATTAGTAATCTACAATTGAAACCCAAAGTTATGATACACAAATGTACTCTAAATTTTAATTAAATTTTAAATACACACATGTTGTTTTTGTTACCCGGGACCACTTAAAATGCATGACACAGTCAACAATTATAAACGCACACGCACATACCTACGGTTGTATGTACTACATAAAAACATGATATAAAGGTCTATAAATAATATTAGCATTCTATACTTGAAATGAGTATAAAAGCAAAACTGCCAATCATGTGAGTTTTTGGCTGCAGCAGCAATGTCCAAACCCAACTCAAAATAGATGCCAAGTGGAAATGGCATGACAAGCAAACATAACAAATATGATAAAGGTACAAAAGCAACAACAAATAAACAGCAACAAACGAATAACAACGAACAACCAACAAACACTCAACAGTTTTTTTTATACCCTTTAATCGTAGAGACAAGTTTGTTATGTACTCAAGCAGATGTAGGCTTAAATAGACCAAAAAGTCGTTTATGCCAAAATGATCAGCAAGAATTCGGATGCGTCTATCTGTTCGTTTAACCACCTACATCGAGAACGCAAGAGGCCAAGACACCGTATGATAACAAAGAATTAGCATATTAATATATGTACTATATATGATTTAAGACCATATTTTAGAGATCAGAAGAGATGATGTTAAATCTACCGACTTATAACTTCTTTAAGAAATATTTCCAACATAGACTGAAGAGTAATGGAAATAATCATAAACTTGGTCACATAAAATACAACTTTTCGAATTAGATCGATCTTGTTGAAAGTAATACATGTATAGGCGTGAGTACTGCACATAGAGCATCCGAAAGTCGTGCAACATCAACATAGACAAAAGCACAACATTTGTGCGAAATATTTTCATTTTCATATCAAGCAATTCAAATCAACACAAAAATGAAAGAGCTAGAAGAAGAAACTAAATGAAATGAAAATGTTGACGAAGTAGAGCATTGGCCATAACAGAGGGTTAAATTCAAGCAGTTCTAGGCCAAAAAGCGGCCACTCCAAAGGGCATTATGAATAATTTTAATAACCTGGCCAAGATGACATAAACAGATAGAAAACGTAGCCATTAAAAAGCCATTACAATTGATAAAATGTTGTGCCAGTGTTGCCAAAGGAAATAGAGAAACATACAGAACGAGTTAGAATGGTAGATGTTAGAAAGGTGACAAAAGTAGAGAGAGATAGAGAGAGCGCAGGTGTGAGAGCCGCACATGGTGAGTGAGTGAGTGACTGAGTTAACATGAAGCTTGAAGCGTAAAGTTTTCATTTGACATGAATGACATGTGCCTAAGTGTGTGTACGTGTATCTTTATGAGCGAGTGTGAGTGAGTACATGTATAACGCAATCATTCACAAAACTCTCACACTCACACAAACGCGCACACACAGGCAAACACTCGAGCTCCTACTCAAGCGTTATGGACAACACACTTGCACTCATGTGGGTCATTTTTGCAGCAAAAAAAAAACGCTAAAAAATCAAACATTTTCATACATGTTCGTACATGTTCATACAAGTTCAGCTTTGTTCAGCACTAAGCAAGTTTTGCAAATGAGCCACAAACAAAATGCTACAAAACGTACAGCACGTATACGCAGCGTAGACGCCTGCGCGGATAAGCTGCGCATAGACAAACTTGGCCTATACTATGCTGGGCCCTAATTCAAACGTAGTCGAATTTATCCGTTTGGAAGCCAGTCGCAGCAGCAGCAGCAGCATCGGATGTGCGCGGCTAATAACAAACTTCCGGAGAGGAAAAATTTTGTCACTGGAATTTGTCAAGCGCAGCAAATTGAGTTCGTGGCTTTGACTTGTCGTTGCATGAAAATGAATTGAAAATACGAATGCAAAAATAAAATGAAAAAAAAAACAAGTAACTCAACTCTGTAATGGAAATGGAAAATCTCACGCTGACAAGTTACTTGAGAAATGCCTCAATTTTAAGCGTAGAAAATTGCGTGTAAAGCTATAAAAGCATTGCAAGCAAATAAAACTTGCTCGTTTGCTACGCTTTTTATGGTCAACTAAGGATGTGTGTGGATGATTGTGTTTATTTAGGTGTGTGTGTGTGTGTGTGTGTGGGTCAGCTTGGAAGCTTTTTGCCAGCGCAAAGAGCACAAAAACAGTATACAGGGCTGTTCCGGATTTCGAATTGGTTTGGGCAGTAAATAGAGAAATCATTTCCGGTTGAGTTGTTTTAAGGGAAATAAATATATATTATTTTTGAATTTCGAACCGAAAGCAATTGCTGTTAGATCCTACCGAATTCTTTAATGATTGCATTAGCTACTACTTGTTAAAAAAAATACGCTTATCTATGCTTTAGCTCTTCTAGTTTTCGATATAAGCTACTTTAAATAAAAAATATTTTCAAATTGCCATAATAGGAATCTAGATTAATAAATAAACTTTATTTTCTATTAAGCAGCGCAATAAAGCTTGCCAATTTCATTAAAGGGTCTAAATGGATAAAGAACAAAAAAATGCCTCCAAAGATTTTTTTGAACTAATGTTTGGAGATCGATCCATAGGTTATGAAATAATTATAATTTTTTTTTTTTTTTAATAATGAAAAATAGCTCATCTTGTCAACTCCTATTTGCGATCCCTGAGTTTAAGTTCTTTAGCCAAAACGACTAAATTTAAAAAAAAAAAATTAATTTTTCTTTTAAAACTACTGATCATTTTTTTAAGCTATTTTTGTTTTTAATTTTTATCTAAGTTGTCAATAAAAAACCTTAAAAATTTTTTTATATTTTGTGTAAAAAAAATGTATTATTTATTTTAGGTTTAAAGAGAACATACATAATAAAATGTAATGATAAAACAAAAATGTATTTATTTTTTGTTAAGCAATTTTTTTTATCATCACAACATCTTTTTGTTAAATATTTTTTTTAATAACATTTTCTAAAAAAAAATTAAATTATTTTTTTTTTATCAATTTTTTTAAGAAAAAAAATTTTTTTATTTTTTTAAGTATGTACTTTAAATTTGTCAAACACTATTTTTAGAACGTCTTTTTATCTTTGCTTCATTTCACCTAAATATGAATTCAATCGATTTGGTGCAGCAAAGTGATAAAAAAAAAGATTTGTTTGTGTTTTTGAAATACATAAAAAACAAAAATTTTCACAAAACTATCATAGAATAATAATAAAAATGTATCTATAATAAAAAATTATTTACTGTCGTCGTTAGAGTTTTGCTTATATAATAACTTAACAGCAAAAATATTTGTATATATATAAATTAATTATAATAATTATAATTATATATAATGAATTAAGCTTGAAGGCCTTAGCTGCTCTGGTTATATATTCATTATAACTTTGCAATTAATTTATATCTTGTAAATTTATAAATAAAATAAATAAATAATAAAATAACAAATTGCTTAAAACAATATTTTTACCTTAAAACTAAAGGAAATTTTTGTTAAGTGTTCAGTGTTTATATGATGAAAAAATTGTTAATTTTTCAGGTAAATATAAAAAAAAAATTATCAATGCTCAACAATCTTTGTTTTTGAAAATATGCGTTAAATGATACATTTTCAGCAAAAATCTATTGGGCTATCTTTAACATAAAAAATTAAAAAAACTTATATCAATTTAGTTTACATACAGCAATAACAAAATTTTAATAAAATACAGAAAAACGATTTTTCCAAAAAGGTCTGAACTCAAATATTGAGTTCATGGTATATGCTGAAATTGCGAATTTATTTTTTATACAAACTATTTATAAATCAACATTCAATTTTTAAGCCTTTTTAATTTAACTTGCGCTTTTGATTTCACTGTGAATCAAATTATTGCTATATTAACTTTAAATGCATTTTGTATGCGAACGTTTTTATTTATTTATTTACAGTGTTAAATTATAATGGAAATTATTCAAGTCCCCTTCTATTTGGCATATTTTCGAAATCCGGAACGTGCCTTATTAAAAGCGACTATGACTTGTTTTATGTGGCTTTGATGCTGCTTTGCGACTGCTTTGCTTTTTTAACTGAATTATGAAGCAATTTTACTATAAGCCACATACATATTTATTTGTGTTGGTGTATGTGCGTTGGTGTGTATCTTTGCGTGCTTTTACTATAATCTGATTAAAGTTCAAAGGTAGCGCGCGCGCAGTTTGCACAAAAGTGTAGTCTACTTTTAGGCATGCCACTAAATTAACTTTTAAGTGGTTTGTTTTATTGACAATTAATGTCACACGCATACAAACACACACGCCCACACACACACACACACACAACACTTTGCACTAATTGCGTCTGGCGTTAAAAAGGTAACCGCAATAGGCGTGAAAAAAAAAATTGGTAGTAGTTGCAGTAGTACTGGGTAGTATCCAGTAAAAGCCTACTAAACCTGACCAACAACCGCAGCTGCCAGCAATGATTACACTTTTTCAAAGTGCAAGCGACAATGACAGAGCGTACAATGAACCTTGACACAAATCTGCTTATGTATGTGTTTGTGTGTGTATCTGTGTGGGGATCTGTGTGTATTTAAAAGCCGCTCAAGGCCTACGCCAGTCACTGGCCTATACTGAGAGAAAACTTGCCAGGTATTCAAATTTATATTAGTCTCTAATTAAGTTAAAATTTCCAAACTACATAAATCAACTAAAATATACTTTTAAGAGGTTAATAGTTAGTTCTTCGTTTATCAGATATGCTTGGGAATCCCGAAAATGTTTACCTTTTCTTTCAATATAAGATGACTGTAGGATTTAAATTTTACCATATATATATGGTTATGAATGTATTTGAATCCATATAGTATGTTTAGAAAATATCTTTATTCTGACTGACAAAAATTTTCTTTTGGATCCGATCATTTTTTTGGACGACGTGGAAGCTTTTTTTTATAGATACAAACTTTAAAAATTTGAAAGCGCACAAAAGATTAAAGTAACTTAAAGTAAAATGATGGGTTTTCAAACTGAACTCTCCGTTCTAACCGCAATAAAATTAGTAATGGTAGCATACTTAAGTTTTATGTATGCCAAGGAGTTGAAAAATTTTTTGGTTTCGGAAATAACCAGGGATCGCAAATAAGTGCTTTGGATGAAAGTGCAAGCCACAGCGTATCATATTTTTGAAAGTACTATCCGGATTAAGGATTAATTGTTTTACTTTAAATATAAAAATTATGAAGAATAACTCTTATTTTTCAATTTTTATAATAAAAATTTAAATTTAAATATTATTTCATAGTTTTTATTTAAAGATTGCAAAATAAGAGTTATTCTAAAATTTTTATTATATAAATTGAAAAAACAGGAGTTATTGAGCAAATTTTTATTTTAAAAATTGAAAATAAAATTTGAATTTTGTGTCTTGCTGAAGCACAATGAGAATACCAAAATCTATAGAGCAATTCTGTTCCTACACGGTTGCAGTACAACATTCTTGATTTTTTCTCTCTGTGCAGCTTTCAACGCTAATTGCTGGCCTGCGGTGCGCGTAGGCGTTTTAAAAGCGTAACTCGCAAGAAAAACCACTTTGTAGCCTTTTTTGATGGATTTTCAATTAATTAAAATGCGTTTGCCTTAGGCGGTCCAAAAAGCAAAGCTTAGCTGTCAAAACTTACTTGGAACAAGTAACTCGCAAATAACTGTCATGTTAAGCGCTCAAAACAAAGTGCAACTGTTGACAAATACACAAACACACACACACAGACTAAAAACGCATATACATAAGTCCAAAATGCGGCAAGACAAAGCAACTTTTGAGCCTGTTTAATGCATTGCTTTTCAGTACTAAGCCGCACTCAACGCGCCAAAAACTACGCAACAAATTTCTTGCACAATTTGCTAAGCAAACGCAATAGTCTAGAAACCTTTTCGCCTAAGCCTGGCCACTCTAAACTAAACAGCAAGTCAGCCCACAAAAGCAAAGAAAAGAAATAAAAACAAAAAAAACAAACAATATTTTACGTTTTTCTCTACTCCAAAAGCTTTTGGTGAGCGTTAATGAGCGCAAGCTTACCCTCAGTAGCCACCAACTAAGCGAAGAGAGAGCAAGAGAGCGCGCAATGCAAACACAAATACGATGAGTAAAAACGCAAATAAGCATGCAAAACAAAGGTAACAAAAACAAAAGTAACAACAAGAGCAGCACCACCCACAGCTCAGCTCAAAGTAAATGCAAAATACGTTAAAAAGTAAAAAATATACACTCCTCGCCATTTGAATAACTCCACTTAATTGTATACCTGCCTAATAATTTTCATGCAACAAAAAAGATGGAGTATTCTATTTAAATTTAAAAAAAAATCTAAACTTGAAGTTCCGAAAAGAGTTTTATTTGTGAGCTTAAACACATTTTTGGATCAAAGTTTTGCAATTTTTTAATTTCTTTAACTAAAAATAATATTTAAAAAAATTAAATATTAATAAAAAAGAATAAAATAACTTAAATAAAATAAAAAAAAAAATTATAATTTATGCAAAGATTGTTGATGCCTTAATTCCTTCGTGAAGCTTTATAAACAAAAATTATAACTTTTTAGATGTATAGATAAAGATTTTTTTTATTTTATTATTATATTTGTTATTATGGCATCTAAAATAAATTCTAAAAATTAAATTAGTTTAATAAGCAGGTGAAGCAAACAGATTAAATTACAAATAATGCTTGCTTTTGTATATTTTAATATTTATAAATATATAAAATCTAATATTAAAAAAATTTGGCCTAGCATTATTCAACTATGATTTTTGAGAAAAATAAAACAAATAAATTTCAGTAAAAGCGAAAACTGGATACCTGATCAAATTAGAAAGTTTTATTCACATGACGAAGAGTGTATATAATTTAAGCAAACTTTTATTCGTGCCAAAATATTAAAAAAAACCAAAAAAATAGTGTAAAAAAACTAGAGAAAGAAAATTCACAGCAAAGCAAACAAAAAATTTAACCAAGTTGCCGCAGTTGAGCGTTGTGGTGTAGCGTGAGTGGAATGGGGGTTAGGAGCAAGGAGCCATCTGGCACAGTGGGTCCAATGGTAGTTGGAATGCACAGACCTCTAAGTGTGCATGAGTATGAATTGTGTGTAGGTGTGTGCGTGTGAGTTGAAGAATGGAAGCCACGACCTATCCACACAACAATTGTGTGTGGATGTTTGACACAGCAAAACACTTGGCTGCAACTGTGTGTGTGGGTGTGAGTGTGTTTGGGTGTATTTCTATGTATTTGTGTGAAGCTGCCTGTTTACATGTGAGTGGCATAAACCGCTTTTAGTACAGCTCTACATGCACACACATACACACTCACACATGTGCGTGTTTATATAGGGTGTTTTTTGATTTTGTTTGTTTTTTTTTTTTTATTTCTTTAAATCTTGCGTTTTTTTAAGGGCAGCAGAAATTTAAGTCATGCGAAAAAAAAACAAAAATAAGTTGACAGTTGGCATAAACTCGATGCTACAAAAAAGCAAGTTGCCGCCTACAGCAGGGATGTACCGAATTTAAGATACCCTGGAATACTTTTTGCCCTAGTTTTCACTTAAAACTGCAAAAATCGCTTACGGCTGCGGGGGTTTATTTGTACACCCAAAAATATTACATTTTTAGATCCATACATAGATAAATGCATACCGGTTATGTTATTTATTTAATATATTTTTTTGCCATAAATATATGATAACAAAAATAAGCTGAGCTAAAAGTTTAATTCCTGAAAAATGTTTGTGGAAATCGTGGTGCTTTTTTTTTAGATATTACAGAAACGGTCGGGGATAGACTTATAGACTAGATACACTGAAGTAGTATACAAAACTGAGAGGCTGATACACTAATAAACTGATAGACTTATGGGCTGACAGACTTATAGACTGATACTACTGATATGACTGATACGACGGATTCGACTGATACGACTGAAACGAATGATACGAATGATACGAATGAAACGAATGATACGACTGATATGACTGATATGACTGATATGACTGATATGACTGATATGACTGATATGACTGATATGACTGATATGACTGATATGACTGATATGACTGATATGACTGATATGACTGATATGACTGATATGACTGATATGGCTGATACGACTGACATACCGATAGACCAATAGACGGATTGTCTGATAGACTTATAATTCGATAAACTGATTTTATGATTGAATGTTAGACTACAAGACTGACGGACTGATAGATAGATGGGGATATTTGATTTGATATTCGTATATTCGTATGATTATCTGGTGAACTTGCGGCACGGGTGACATATAATCACTGCCGCGACTTAATGCATTTTTCTCTCACAGTAAAAAGGCTGATACTCTCTGCCTTATTTATTATATAATTAAAATGGATAATGTATGTGACATTCTGTGTAATAAAACTTATATTACTATGCACACAATCTGTTAGAGAAATTTATTCGATTTCCAACCCAGTCCCACTGATACGAGCTCAGGTGAAACTTAAGTGAGTCAAACCACAGCAGAAAATTTTATTCCACAAAGTACTCATTAGCCTTTGACAAAAACATGCTATGGCTGCTTATAAGCTCTTAAATTAAAAAAGGTAAAGTTGAAAAAAAAACGCGAAGCTCTTTATCATAAAAAGTTTTTAAGTAGCATACTAAATGACAAAACAAAGTTAAATTTATGTCAAACTTAAATCCTACCTTTACTGCTTCAAAAAACCGTCTACTACTTTTACAAAAAAGTGCGTTCGACAGTGGGACAAACATTAACAAGAGACAGACCAACATGCACAATTGTTACTAGTGACGCTGTTACGTGGAACCCGAACCAAGTTTTCTTATGCATTAGGTGTTTTAGATTCGTAATTTATTCGAAAACATTTTATTTCATAGGGGAAGGAGCAAAAAGACTTGGAGAAGCGGTACCAATAAGAAGACTGAAGAGGAGATGCTTTAACCATCTATTGCCAAATTTAGCTGAGGAAACACTAACTAAAGATGACATATAAAAAAAAAAAATTTTTTTTTGTAAATTTACCAACACTAGTATTTTAAGTCGGCTGTTTCTGGGACGGCCTTTGTACAAAAAAAATAACGCCAAGAAAAAAAATTTAATTGGAACATTGAAAATTTATTGGTGCAGAACATAACAAAAGATTAAACTTAAAAAAAAAAATTCTTTTCGAAAATTTACCAACACTAGTATGTTAAGTGAAAATTTATTAGTGCAGAAGTGATATTTGAAACTATAGCGAAAGATTTTTTTGTGTTTCGAAACTTAAAACACGAAAATGTTTTTCAAAATCCGTTTGTAATTTGTTGAGGAGTTTGGAGAAGTCAGCACGTAAATTCAAACACAACGTCAAGCGCATTATGTTTATTAGGTTCACCTGCGAGTTCATGCAAAAATTTTTTTTATTAATATTTATTAATAATATTGTGAACTTTTTAGTACATTTTAGACTAAACCTTTTAACTGGATAACTAAAATGCGATAAATTTTATATGAGATTTTAGATAAAATAGACTCAAAAAATTGCAGCTGTTTTGGAGTAATGAAAATTTTTTAGTTAAAATTGTTACTTCCAGCATTTATGACCGCCAAAGACTCTCACCAGCTCGACATATCTATTACAACTAGGCTTTTAATACCCATTAGCAGATATGTCCAATTTTTTTGTAAGTAATTCAAACGGATACCGTAGATGCAAATTTAAAAATGAATTATTTTCTGAGAGTTGCATTAATTTAAAAACAATAATTGTAATTGTTGTATTTTTATATAAAAAAATATAATAATTTTTCAGCAGCTCACGTCGTGATGTAAAATATTTTCATTCGAATTTCGCAAAAAAGTTTGATTAGAAAATAAAAGTTTGGTTGAAAATATTAGCTGCCCTCCGTTATTTTACATATTTATTTAGGAAATTATATTGTTGTAGATGGACAGTATTTAGAAATTATTTTTTTGATGTGCAAAAAAGTGTTTGATTTAAAAATAAAAGTCCCCTTTTTCTATTATTATGCATGTATGCATGTACTCAATACACGCTTTGACTCTATGAGTAACTGGCGTAAAATCATTAAAAGCTCTACCAAACAAAGCACCCTATATATGTTACATAGAGCTCAACGGATGCTGTTGCTGCTGCTGCGGCTGCTGCAGTAGGTTGTGAGGTTAATTTCGTTTTGGCATTGCATTTTTGTAGCAACATCTCTACTTCGCATATAGGTATTTATATACAAACACATATATATTTGTACACATATAGTATGAGTGCAAGTGTATGCGAGTGTTTTTCTGTAACTGTGTCTGTTTGCTTTTGTACTCGAGTGCCCTCAATACAAGTACAAACAAATACACACACACACACACTCACTCACAGCTCACACACTCAACGAGTGGATGATTTTATTTTTGCCCAATATAATACCACCTATATATATATATATATATATGTGTGTATTTATGTGTATGTATATGTTTTAACACACTCATACGCAGCGTTGGCATTTAAATATCAGCATAACCATCAAACGTCACATCTCCTCTCTTTGCTAATTTTGTGTGCTTATCATCAAAGCTCTTTGTCCAAATAAAACTAATTAAAAATAATTTAAGCTTTTTACTTTTTCGTTGCCATTCTTCCGCTGTCCTTCACCTAATTCTAAATAATGCAAAAATGCCAAAAGAGAGTCAAGTCAATAAGTCAAACATCAACGTGACACTAGCTGCTCTTTCCCTCCTCCCCTATATGCTCACTCTGTGTCGCTTTTAATGTCTTGTGCTTGCTTCCTTGCTGGAGCCTGTTAAATTATAAACACGTTCGTTCATGTTTGCTACCAAAATATGTCCCCTAGGTAAAAATGCGTCCGTCATTTTACCAGCAATGACAGGCAAATATTTTACGTGCATTTTCTAAACGCAAACCACAAACCACAAAACTTTAAAAACAAACTTTGAAATTATAAGCAACAGCTACCAAAAAATAAGCATAAGATATATGTACGTAAAAAACAACAACAAGGAAAAAAAAAAAGTCAACAAATAGTCTTGAGCATATACATACGTGTCTTAAATCAAAATGACTTTAGAAGCTTAGAACTTATGACTATACTAGATTGTTGAAAGCTTCGGTCTTTAAAAACGATATGCTTAATTTTTTTTTTAAATCTTAAATCAATATGCTCATAACATTTTATCATCGTTATCAAGTCCCTAGTGAAAAGATAGTATGCGATAAAAATGTATTCCTTTTTTCTTTTTATATAAACGCATTCTTCAACTTGCATTTAAAAAAAAAAATAGTTTTCAACATAGTACTAAAATAAAAATATTTTATGCATTTATCTGGAATTTAAAGAAAGAAACGCTTGGTATTTCTTTAAATAAATAATTGAAGAATCTAATAAAAACAATAAATGTTTTTTTGATTTAGTTCTCCGCATATCCGCAATTGTTCATCAAAAAAAGGCACTGAAAATGATTTTAAGGGGAAAAAAGAATTAAACGAATCTACGAAGCTCAAAAAAGACTAACTGAAATATTTTATTTTATTCTCATCTCAGAATTACAAGATGAGGAAATTTTGCTCGGGAGCCGAAATATTGCAAATAGATACATAGATTTTGAAATTCACTTTGACTGTAGAAGTGTTACTATTTTATATTATTTTTATAATTTTTGCGGAATTCGCCAAATTGTAAAACTAAAATGACAATTTTGATGGTGCCCTCAACTTTCTACCAAAGTGGCAGTTGTTAGAAGTAGATCGAGAACCGGAACCAGTTTTAGATAGCTTTCACAGCTAAAATTCTACGAATAGTGGTAAGTACAGTCGAACTTCCACCACTATAACGAACTCTGCGCAACAAACTATTTTCTATAAAGTAAAATATTTTCGTAAAAGATTAATTGTTTTGTAAACTTCATACAACTTATTTCTATTTAGCCGATTTTTCTATAAAACGAAAAAATTCTGTAGCAGAAAGTTCAAACTCATTTTTTCGTTACGCATTTAAATAAAATTTCATAACCAAAAAATTGTAAAACATATTTTGGGTGACAGAATAAAATACAATCGATTATAATTTTAGGAAAAAAGGAAAATCAACTCTTGAAAAAAAATTATTTTTAATAAGCGCAGATGGAAAAGGAGTAAATATATAATATTCAAAATATATTACTAAGCAGCACATTATGAACAAATTAAAAAATAAGTCTTAATTTTTAAAAATTTACCTCATGGGGTATTAAACATTAAGCAACAAAGACTTCGGAACTCTCTATTTGAAGATACTTGTATATTTCTAATCAATTGACATTTTTCGAAAGATTCTAGAGACGAGAAGCAACCCTAAACATTTAAGAAGATTTTATTAAGTAAGAAAACTTTATTATATCATTTCTTTAAATAATCGTTTAAGAAAAAAAATAAATAATTTGTATATTACGAATTTTCTATTTAACGAATTAATATTCGATAGTTAAGTTCGATATAATATGAAATTTAAAAAAAACAAACTTTTATCAATTTTATTACGGTTTGCCGATTAAACAATGCAGTTTATCGTTATAGTATAACGTATAATTTTCGATTTTCAATTTACTTTTATAATATATATACATATAATAATATTTATATTTATATAGTATTTATTATTGTAGAAACATTTCTCTCCAAAAAGATCTAAAAATTTGTTTCATTTTAGTTTTCAAGCTGAACCGCCTAGAGATTACAGGCACATCCCATATTTTTCCTCTCAGTGTATGCATGCTTTTGTGTACGCCAAAGCGTGAGTGCGTGCTTTTCAATAACGAAAATTGCAAATTTCAATATATGTTTCAAATATGCACACGCATGACTTCTGTCACGTACAACATTTTTCCCAATAACTAAAAATCTAAAGTCAAACTGCATTGTATTTGTGCTTGTAAAGGGTCATCAATCTTGATGTGTTTTTTTTTCAACAAGGTTTTTTTTGATAAACCACGCGGGAGTACTGTCAAGTTGCCATGTGTTTTTTATTCAGTTTTCATTGCCATTTCATCATGGAAAAACTTACACCCGAACAACGTTTACAAATCGTACAATTATATTACGAAAATTCGCGTTCTTTAAAGAATGTTTTTCGCGCGCTTAGGCCATTTTATGGTCGCCATACCATGAACAAATTTGTGACCCAATATTCATTATTGGATGACACTCGGCCGAATAGACCTCGTCCAGCGCGTAGTTTATGGGCCGGTGGAATCATCGGTCCATATTTCTTCAAAAATGATGCTGGTCAGACCGTAACCGTCAATGGCGACCGTTATTGCACCATGATAACGAATTAATTGCTACCTGAAATTGAAGCCCAAGATCTCGACGACATTTGGTTTCAACAAGATGGCGCTATTTGCCACACTGCCCGTGAAACAATGGACATATAGAGGAATCAAGTCGGTGAACAATTAATTTCACGTTCCGGACCGGCCAACAAAATCATGTGATATCACACCGTTAGACTTATTCCTTTGGGGCTACGTGAAGTCTAAAGTGTTTGTGGATAATCCAGCTACGATTGAAGCATTAGAGGCCAACATTAGCCGTGTTATTCGCAAGATACGGCCGATTATGCTCGAACGCGACATCGAAAATTGGAACTTCAGCTTGGACGAGCTACGGCGGAGTTGCGGCCAACTTTTGAAAGGGATTATTTTTAAAAAGTGAATGGCAAGAACGGTTTTTTCTATTGATAATAACGATTTTCCGATTCATTTGAAATTTTTGTGTTTTTTTTGTACATTGGGAAAAAAACCTCAAGATTGATGACCCTTTATATACTATATGCAGTATACTGAGTACGGTTATTTATGTGTGGTTCTTTTCGTACGATTCACGTACAAGGTATTCGTAGCGGAGTCAGTATTAATATCATAAAAGATTATTTTTCTCTTGTATTTAACAAAAATCCAAAACTGCGCTGATGAGGCGTTCACGGTGCCATTCCATAGAACTAGAAATATATATTTGGCAAAATATGATCACACTTCTTAAAACCCACAGTCATTATAAACTTTTATTTTTCTTTTTTATTAAATGGCGCACATGCTCTGGAGATGGGAAACCGCGAAATAAACTGGCAGAACAACGATAGCACATGAAAATTATTTATGGCAAACTATGGTCACACTTTTTAAAACTCACAAATCATTACTATTTTTTCTTGTAGGTATACACTATAAAGGCAGGAGTTGAAATTGTGCTAAAAATGTCATGCGAATGATATTTGTATGTTATCTGGAAATTCCTTATATACATCTTTCATACAAAAGTTACAACAAAACTAGTCTTATAGTTATATAACTGAGAAGCTAGCTATCAATAGAGGCAGCATAATAATTGATTACGATAAAAATAACTAATACTTGCCTACTACACAAATTTGCTTTTTAAATGCGGCAAAAAACGCTTGCCAAAAAATATTACCAAAAAAAATATAATATGTTAACAGATTATCTCTTTACAAAGCTTAAACGTAACTTTTGCCCTTTTTAACAATTTGACAGGTATCAATAAAATTCACCGATAACCTTTTGCCTATTGCACCCCCATAATGCCTTAACTTTTAGTATCCCTACCACAAATTATTTTAATGACGGGCACATTAGAAACGCAGCACAAAACGAGGGCAGTTTGAAAATTAAATCTATATTATTATTATAATGAATTGCAAAATTTCGCTTAATTTTTATTTTTGTTTTCTCAGCAAATCGACTTTTGATTTTTGATGAGAGTTAATAGAGAACAAACTCATATTCACAAAATTAATTTCTTTTTTATATCGAAAATAGATTTCTGAAAAACGTATTAGAAGGTGTTTACAGGGACTCTACAGCATTGATATCGATCATTAAATACTGAACAACTAAATTTAAGCACAAAAATAAAAATTTCTAGTCCTATTCACCACCCCAAAAAATGTTTTCAAAATCCAGGGTTAGATTGAGCCACATTGTTGAGGTCTTTACTATATTATACGAACTATTGAAAAATACTAGCAAAGCGTTAATATGTCAATAAGAGGAAGCTATCTTTCAGATAGGTTTTTGGCGATGTTTAAACTTCGGCCATTTCGTGACAGTGGGCAAAGTTTTATCACAACACATTAGACAGAAAAAAAACATTAAAATCAATGTATTTCTTCTGAGAAATCAACAGAAAAGGAGGCTGAACCGAGCTTAATACATTGAACAAGCTATAAAGGTAACCAGAAGAAGCATATAGAGCTTTCTGATTGAATTAATGCTTTTTTGTAAGTACGTAATGGTTGCGTCTATCCCACAAAAATAATTCCTTTCCACAAAGGCAAAATTGTATCCAATTTTTTTTAAGCCAGCCCTCGTATAAACAATTGTTCCAAAGAAAATAACGTTTTCGACTAAATTTTCAACGCGACAGATGATTTATCATCTACCATCTTATTCTAAAATGTTCCGCCGTACCTAAATCACATCATTCCTGCAGCTTCTGCTGATGTTCCTATCTTATTGGTCCCTATAAGGTTTTATGCGATAATTTTTGGTTTATCTTTCAATTCTAAATTTAATATTAAGAAAAAATTAAATTGTAGGTGCCATAATTAAATTTATATTTTTATGACTAATGAAAATGTTAGATGTACCAGATGTTAGATGTAAGCCATTGTTTCAATTCCATGCGTTCCACTTAAATGTGCTCAGCATAAGCAAAAAATAAAAAAGTTAAAGTGTTGCCTTGCGCTACCAACTATTTTTTAGCCTACACTCGTAAGTTCTCTTCTCTATCTCTCCTGTCGTGCTTTTGCCTTTCTCTAACTTTATCATTTTTGAGCTTCTATCAATGCATTTTCCAAGTCAATGCACTTAAATTACGCTTATTAAGCGCCAACGACAACAACAACAATATCAACTATTATAATTGCCATAGAAAATAGCAACAAATATATGTTAAAGTTTTGCGCAACGTTTACACCAATTAAAAATGTTGGTACACCTGCGTTGCCAATTAATAGTTTTTACTGTTATTTCCTTTTTTTTCAAATGATTTGGCAACAACAACAAAGAGACAGCAAATGCAGGAAAGAAGACAAAATGTGGTACAGTCGAGGGGCTGCACGACAGTGGAATACCCTGTAGCCTTTTTTCACAAAAAATTGTTAATTATTCAGCCGTGCTCAGGAAAACGAAAAAACCAAAACGAACAATTTCATACGGATTCATTTTCGCATGCTCCGGAAAACGAATTTTTTCGTCGATAACTTGCATTTTTATTTTCGATAATTTCGTAAATTTCCCTAATTTTTTCGATAAATTATGCTGTTGTGTTCGCGCGAAATTATTTTTGTTTGATACAAAACATGGTTGCCGCAGCTCTGCAGCTTTTTATTACTACCTATATGTTGTTTACATTTAATTTTCATTAAAATAATGTTAGTTTTTTATTATTCTTTATATTAAATAAAATTACACAAAAATATTACTTTAACAACAATGTTTATTGAAATTAAACACGACTTAGCTATTTTTGTTATAAGGGAAATTTTCTTTGTGTAACGCAGGAACCCTGTCGCACTTATCGGACATGTGTTCATGTATAATACGCACACATACACAAAAAAAAAAAAATAAGTGATTTTTTAAATCTATTTTGGCGATTCGTTTTAATTCCTCTTGCAACAAAACATTCGTTTTCAAACCACATGAAAAATTCGTTTTGGGTGAATTGGACATGAAACATTTGTTTTCAAAACGAATCCGAATAAATTGTTTGGATTCGTTTTCCGGAGCACGTCTGATTATATTTTTACAATAGAAATCTTAGAGCTTACGTCTTTTTAAGCCCTGGAAATGAGCGATCTTTAAGAGATATCACCAGCATATACGATTCTTACTTAACTGTTTAAACTAATTGTAATTCCAGCCTATTATTGTATCTGCTGGAGAATAAGTAGTTCTAATCCTTTGGCATAACACATAACATCACACATTGGAAAATCTCTAATAACCTACATACTCCATAGCTAAAGGGTATCAAAAATTGCGAAAAACTGCGCCACAAACATTTTTCCTAACACATTGTTGTTGTAATTGTTGCTGTCGTTGTCGTTGTTGCTGTTGCTCTTCCTGCTGCTGCAGCACTAACAAATTAAAAAGAAAACGCAAAGAAATTATAAAAAATAAAATCGCAGGAAGAGCAACAACAATGAAAAGAGAGGACTTTATGTTTGCCGTATACTAAAAGTTTTTGCCAAGCAAGTTTGCTTAAAACTCTGTGAGAGCAATCGCTGAGTGAGTGTGTTTGCTTGCATTAGAGATGTGCACGTGACAATATATGCGATTCTCATCACGATTTTAAAAGTTTAAGTGCTTAAATTTTAACAAATTCTCAAGAAACATTTTTTATTTTATGAATGCTTGCATTGAGTATAATTAATCGATCGTGCAATATTGTATTAAATTATGAGTGATGCTCATATTGTATCATTGTGAGGGGCACAAATTTAATTAAAGCATTATGGCTGTTTAGCGCAAATTAACATTAACTCAAAAAGGCAACAATTTTTTAATATTCAAATACCTACAGTAGGAAAAATATTAATTAACTTACAATTTTGGGGCAGCACTGATTCTTTAAAGCGCAGTGGCAGTCGAAAGGAAATAAATAATTAATATTGAATAATACTGTGTGTTTTGTCTTATTGGGCAGTGTATTCTTTATGTGGTATTTTAAATATACCCTAACATAAGTAGCTTTGCTTAGTTTAAATACTTTTGGGCGAAAATAAGTGAAGCGGGAAACTTTTTTGATGATGATTTTTACATATGTGATAGAGCAACTAGAGAACAGTAAACACGTAAATTTTTAATGCAAATTTTCGATTATTTATCGAGCGCGTCGTATTTCGATTGCATTGTGTGTGGCGCTGCCGTATGAAGTTGTACGACGGTCGCACGAAAAATCAAAAAGTTTTCATTTTTTTGGCAAATCGTACAGACGGTTGTATAATGTATGGACCTACTTTATGATCGATTATTAACTAGGTACTATGATTTTTTAACTAGGTTGCGCATTTCGCCGCATCGTTTGGGTGCAAAACGTAACAGACGTGTCGTGCGAAACGTCGTATAGTGTATGCTTTGGGTTAGAATTTTCGTTGACAAGCCATATCTCCTAAACGTATAAAGATATTGACGTACATTTTTTTTCCATGATAGATATAATATTGAATTTGTAAAAAGATTTTACTTTTTTTAAGATTTTTTTTTTTTTAATTTTTTGATCTCCCAAAAAAAATGTTAATGCCATTTTATGCGTATATTTTTTTTATTTTAGTGATGGCACCTCGCATGTTAGCCATAGTAAACAGTATCTCAAAAAAAGACAAATAAGCATAACTCCCCGGAATTAAAAGATAATAAGCTCAAACTTGACATGAATGTTCGTTGTGACATTTTAAGATAAATTTTAAAGGTAACATTGAATATCATGACCCCTTTCTCCAGATATTCAATGTAAAATGTCACAATTTCCAAACATAGAAGTACGCGTAAGAAAAATTCTTCAAAAAAGATTTTTTAACATTGTTTATAAAATAACAAAAATGCAATGCTTTTTTAAAAAAAAAAGCTGCAACACATGAATAGACTGGTAGTGTATACTTTTTCTCCCATCAGAGAAGGGCATCGCAAGCTCTGAACTTTTTGTAACAATTTCCTCTACTTAATTAATTTATATTTATTCTTATTTGCTTTTGGTAGGAATGGATGAAGCAAATAAATGCTGTACTATGTAATTTGTGTGGGAAGAGCAGGAAGGTATGCTGCTCTTGGTATTTTAATAATTTTTTCTTTTTTTGCAGTAGCACGCACTCAAATGAGAAAAAAAAATATTTTTCTCTGGCATAATTTAATATTTTGCAGCATACTTATGGGCTGACATACAATATTGTGTAAACCTTAACTCAAATAAGTTATTAACTACGAGTACTGGGCTTAATTTGCATGCGCCCAATGCGCTTGAAAGGGTTAACAAGCAAACATTCTTTCATTTAACAGAGAGTATTTCTTAAACTACAAGATTTTCATATAAATGGAATTACCTCTGGTCAGCGAATTGAAGCAATGCACTCTACTTACAGGCAGCGCCCTTTTAAGTGCACCTTCACGAAACACACACATCTCTAAAGTTTATCTTTAAGTTTGTGTGTGTGTGTGTGTGTGTGTGTGTGAAGCAATATTCTTATCTGCATTGAAGCCAGAATTGTGCAAGACTCTATGTGTATGTGTGTGTTTGTGGCATATGCCATTCCCGCTCCAACAACCTCCTCACGCTTCATTCCACTCCACTTGCCAATTGTTGTTTGAAGCATCTCAAAACTCAAGCAACTCCAATGGCGGCCTGCATTTTGTACCAACTCTAAATGCCCACCATTTATTTGTGAAGGACACTCAAAAGAAAACGCACAGCTCCGGCAAAATGCAGCCCAGAATTTGCTCATCATCATGACGATTATTATCATCTTTAGTTTTTCGCTGGGTGCGCCATTTTGGGACGTGACGCTGCATAGACAGCAACAGCAACAACAACAACAACTAACAGAAGTTTTGCCAGTAACTACAACAACAACAAAAACACGAAAAATTTTCATAAACTTTTGCCAGCAGCCTTGACAACTAATCAGCCCGGCAACACGCTACGACCTGCTCTTTAGGCAGAACTTTTTCGGAGCACCCAAAAACTTGTAAACAAACATTTTATGCAAATTTAAATTAATATTCAAACATTTATTGTGCTAAACATTTTGTCAGTCTGGCAAATTGGCCGCCAAGTGTCGCCATTTGTCAGTCAAACTGTCAGTAGCAAAGAATTTTAAACACCTCCCTTCTTCCCGCTTTCAACGTCTCTTTTAATTAAAATGAAAATTTGATTTCGCCAAAAACTTTTTGAAAGCATTTCACATTGCTCATACGCCACATTGAACTGCACAGAAATCAAAAATTTAATTTAGTGAAGCTGCATTTAAATAAATTACTGATGACAGCAGTAGAAACAACTGGAAAGAGAGTGTGGTAAAATGCACAAAAAAGGAATAAAAAATAGAGAAAGATAGACAGAAAAAATACCACTACACATTGTTTTAAAGCGTATTTGCGATGCACATTACTTATACGCCACATTGAACTGTGCATAAATTATTATTGAATAGAGCTATATTTTAAGCATTTATAAATGGAAGTAGAATTAAAAAAAAAAATGTGAATCAGTCGGGAATATGTCAAATAGACTGGAAGCCTACAGAGTGGGACCCATCAAAAAAAGCTAGTATTAAAGTAAGCTAGTAAAAAGGATAAAATGCTGTGGGAAGGTGGGTAGTTGCTTTGAGAAAAGGTAATCTTTTCGTTGTTTAATGGACTCACATGATTTTACATACACATTACTCAAATATATATGGTTCATTCTCTGTAAAACCAGCCACCCCCTCCTCACACTTCAATTTTTAAGACAAATCAACGTTTTTGAGCTTAAAATGTTCGATTTCTCGTTTACTTTTGGTGATTTTTTTTATGTCAAAATGGCGAAACTACAATGGCCGCCAAAGCAAAGTAACTCCATAATTTAATCACTATTTTTAATCTTATTCTTAGAAAAACATTATTTTATATGCTATTGAGACACTTTTATGGTACCTGAAGTACTTTATTAGTTTTTCAAAATTTCAAAATGGCGGACCTAAGATGTGTTTTTCATTTTTGTGTTTAAAGTTCGAGTTGGGCATGCAATTATGGGTTTTCGGGGTTGCTAATCACGAATCTGGGGTTAGAATTTCAAAATTACAAAATGGCGCACATAAGATGGCCGCCGGAGAATAAAATGATTTTTTAGGTTTTCATTAAAACGTAGACGAGAACACGAAAATTTTGAGCCCAAAAACGTTGATTTATCTTAATAATTGAAGTGTGTGGAGGGGGTGCCTGGTTTAACAGAGAATGAGCCATATACAACTATAAAAGAAAGTGGACTTCTGATGTAGCGTGGCATTAAGAATTGCTTAAATTGTAAAATTTTTAGCAGCATGCTACTGTTAGTTACATAATCAGCCGTGCTCCGGAAAACGAAAAATTAAAACCGAACAATTTTATTCGGATTCGTTTTTGCGTGTTCCGGAAAACGATTTTTTGTCGATATTTCGCTTTTTATTTTCGACAAATTCGTATATTTTCCTTATTTTTTCCATAAATTCTCACGCTGTGTTGGCGCGAAATTATTTTTTTTATTATTTTAGTATTTTTGTTTGATATAAAACAGCTGACATGATTGTCACAGCTCTGCAACTTTTTATCATTATATGTGCTTTAGCTAATTCTTTATTATTCATACATGAAAAATTCGGTTTAGTGAAATTGGGAGCACCAAACATTCCGTTTCAAAATGAATCCGAATACAATGTTCGGTTCACTTTCCGGAGCACGGCCGAATGTGTAAGTGTTTCAAACTTCGAACAGTTCACTTTTCTATGTGTATAGTGTATAGGCTGCGTTTTTAAGGGCGAACGGAACAATATGTTAACATGCCCACAAAAAATTTCCTATTTTTTTGGATTTAGTACGCAGAATACCGAAACCGAATTTCCAATTTATAAAAATCTAGGTGTCGCTGTTTCCCAAACCAGAATTCCTAAGTGCCACAAGATACATGTAATGTAATTTGTATCATAGTAATAAGCCCTAAAATTTTAACACAAATAACTTTTGATTTATTCCAAGCAGACTTACTGCTTTCTTCTTCTCCCAACCTCTTTTCGGACTGACTTATGCTCCACCTGAGGTGTGGGTATGCGATCTCAGCATTCGTCTGCAGGCATTCCGTTAAAAAAGTGAGGTTTTTGGCACTTGTGTATGGATATTCGTTAGTTATGGACTTTCCTTTTACACCGGCGGTTGTCTCCAGACCCGGTAACCAATTACATACACTGATCTTTGGAAGATCTTTAAGATGTTAAAAATGTGCCTCAGGCTCAATGAGATGGTAAGTATGCCTGCATTGGACTAGTTCTCTTTTAGGGGCCTCTTACGCCAGGCAGAGAATACCGTGGTGTTAAATTATATTACAGGAATTTTTAATTTTTAATTTTGACAGAAATTTCCAAAGTTCTCATTATACATTTTATAGTTTCAAGCAGACTTACTGCTTTTAGTTTTGAAATAAAAATAGTGATAAGCCGAATTATCATTGGTTTATATTTATTAATAGCCAACTTTTATACACAAAATGTTAACAAGCTGCTTAATTCGTAAACCTTTAAAGCTACTTTAAAAATCCTGCCAATTAAATGCACTGCAAAAACAACATCAACAATAACAACAACAACAACTTGAGAATGGTTTCAATTACAGGATAAGCTCTACCCCAAACTCTCGCATACGCCTCCAGCGAAATACATGAAGAGTCGCTTCAGTTGATTTTGGGTGTTGGATTCAATGTTTGGCACGAATTTCATTCCATTCCATTTCAGTTGGCTGCTGATTTTGTAATTTAATATGTTTTATTTTGTTGTAGTTGGTGTTGTTTCTGTTGCTCTAGTAGGGATTGGCTTCTACTATATACACAGTAGATATGCCTGCGCGAATTTTTCCATTTCACTTGCCTTGACTTGCTGGAAAAAGTTTATAACAGTTTTATAACAATTTCGAATTGGCAATTTAGAAAACTTTGACATGCCGCCATATTCGATTTCAATTAAACAATTTCAAAAACAAATCAATTTTTTGCATGGCTGACATCCAGCTTATTAAAATCAAGCAACTGGCACAAATGCACTGAGAGAAAATAAAGGGTACAAGATAAATAAACAAAATTTTAGCAAGTGTAGAGCTGCCTAAAAGCAAATTTCTTTCAAATAGTGTGACCATTTCACGAAAGAAACGAAGAGAGTAGAAATATGTAGTTTACTGAAAAGAATTTTTATTTTTAAAATTACTGACTGCGACGTATTCTTTGTAATTTATACTTGTTTTTTTTTTGTTGATGATATTTTAAAGCACTAAATTTGTTTCATTAGTTTTGGCTTCTTTTGAAAAAAATCCAAAACGTTGTAAACAACACTACTTTCCGAAGTAATTTAGAATCATTCTCCTCGAATGTTTGCAACGCTGCACAATGGGCCCGGCCCGCGTAGCCAGATTTTGGCCAAAAGTCCCCCCGCAGAAAGTCAAAATTTGGACAAAATGATAATTTAATATGATTTTACACATATTAAGGTATCCTGCGAAAAATAAATTATTAAATTATAATTAGTGGTTTTAAAGTTATTGGCAATCAAAGTTGACATTTTGCATTTTATGAGCTTTCGCGATAATTTACAGAAAAAAAAACACCTGCATTTTACGAAATCTTCATTCACTTTATTATTTATAAATATTACTTCAGAGAAAAAATAAAATTGAGCTTAAAAACTTTTTGGTTTTAAAAATACTCGAGTAGTTATAAAGATTTTGTTGGTTTTTTTATCATTTGGCTACTTTGCTTTAAGGGTACCTCCGGCTACCACTCGATATTTGATCGACAAAATTTTACAAAGCTCTTCACATGTTTTAACAAAATGTAATTCCTCACGATTATGTATCTAAAAGTTGAAAGGTCTTATATTTGAAAACAAAAAAAAAATCGGCATTATCGACAAGTGTGCCCAAATTTTAAGCAAAACCTTTGTTTTAAGAACAGCTTTTGGTTGAAGCCTAATTCACACAGACTCAAAAACGCAAAAGTAAATCTCAATAGAAATACCTGAGATTTACAGCGCTACAAAAATGCAAAGTAATCGCATTTTTTTCTTAGTGTACCTATCGCCTTATGCGAGACGCAGAGAGTTAAGGCGCTGATTAAATGCAATTTAAAGCCTGAGCTCAGCCAAAGGCATAAATTGCATTTCATAGCAGCAAGGCAATCATGATGATAAACAACACAACAACAATTGCAACTTCATAATGATCAACAGCAGCAACATCATTATGATGTAGCAGTGACTAAATTAATTTATTTGTTAAAGTTTTTGACGCCACAGCCCAAGTCAAAGTTTCTGCGATGTTTTTGTTGTTGTTATTTTTGTTGTTGCTTTTGCTTGACATCAAAATAAAACAAAAACAAAATAGCAGAAAATCAAGCAAAACTGACGATAACTTAGGATTGCATTAAGGAAAGAGTGTAAAAGCAGAGAGAGAGAGAGAGAGTGCGAGGAAGTACTGCGGAAACCTTTAAGTGCGTTGACTACTTCTTATGGCAGTTAGGGAGTTAGTGGAGTCAGAGGAGTTTGAGAATTATGTGTATATGGAGCGGTTCCAACTTAAGTGGCTGCGCCTTTGACTTCGTCAACTAAAGTTTGTTGTTGTTGTATTTGTTGTTTGGCTTGAAGTCTCAGCGATTTCCGGTGCTTAGTTTTTAGTTTGGACAAGTTTTGCCAAGCCTAATGCCTTGGCAGTCTTGTCGAAGTTGTTGTTATATTTGTTGTTGCTTTCTGTTTCTGTTGTTTTGTTAATATTTTGCCAGCTCAAAGTTGACAAATTCACTTAAAAGCAGTGAAAATAACAAAGCACTTGAACAAATTCAAAATGGCGACCAACGCCTGGCGCATATGCAGATTTAGTGCAAATACTTTTGGTTAGTCTTGGTATCAACAGATTTATGGCTTAGATACAAGGCCGCTCCCCTTAGCAACAACAGCTTGTGTGCCAAGTGCTTTAATTAAAAGCCAGTTAAGAAAAGTTAAGAACAATTTAGCATGCACCCAAAAGTCTTTAAAGGTCGCCACTTAGACAAACTTTGATAAGCTCCAAGAGTGTGAGAAAATTGTGCTCGAATGATGAGCTCAATCTTTATGGAGCAATAAATTATGCTAGACAAAATGCAAACAAATATCGAGTGGAAATCTTTAAGCAACTGTCGATTGGGAGAAGTTAACTTAAAGTTAAAGTTGTCTGTATCGAAGTGGAAAGTTTAAAGGTTTCAAGGTTTTGTTTGTACAAATTAATTTTAGACCTTATTTGAGTAGTCTAGGGGATCCACACAAACTCCAGACATGTTTTGGGCAAAAATGCACCACAATGGCATTTTAAACACATTTTCATAGAAATTATAATGCATTTTTACACTAAAATATAAAATTGTTATTCGAAATTTTTTTTTTTAATAGATAGATTGGATATTGAAATCTTTTTTTTCTAAATAAGCGTTGTGGCCAGAGTAGATATAAAATTGTAAATGTTATATAAAAAAAACTCAAGCAGAGAGACTCTGGAGCAACTTCAAGTGCTATTCGGTAATCTTAAAATGTGACAGTAGACGCGGGACACCCTGTACATATTTTTTTGTACAATTTTGAGTATTAGTGTAATTCAATGAAAAACTTATATTTAAATTAAAAAACAAATAATTACTATTTAAAAATATCATCACACACTGCCTCTTTAAAGAGTTCTCAAGTGTTTATAAATTATATATTATATATGTATATCTTAGTGTCATACGTGTATTACAAATGAATATAATGTGATTGTAACCAAAAATTTACAAAAATGTTACATATATATATAGTTTAAGATAAAAGACAAAGTAGGGGATGAAATCAGGAGGGGATGGGGTTATGGGTTTTGGGATTACGCGAGATTAGGGTTCTTCTGATAGCCACCAGAACTTAGAGAGTTTTAGGTATGAGTGCATTTCAGGGATGCGCATATTGTAGCACCAATTTTCTACTTGCAATCAATTTTATGGTATGGATTTATTAATAGCTCGTATGAACATATGATAGAAGATGGAACGCCCCTTACTTTCTGAATAAATTTTTTGTTTATCTAGCAAAACACCTGTTTCAGGTGGAATAAATGTATTGCTTTTTGGGTATAAATTTTCGATTTCAAGAATTTTTGCATATTTGATACAGGTAGTAACCAACATTAAGCATGTACATTTTTTTACAAAATTACGATTATTTATCGAGTAATCGATAACTGAATATTTATAATACATTTTCGGTTTGAGACGTGTCTTTGGCAAGACCAGACATAACTCCTATGCGAATAAAGATATTTGAAAAATTTTTTTTAATAAAAAATAAAATTTTAAATTTAATAAAATCAACGATTTTGACGAATTTTGCATATGTGATAGAGGCACTAGTCATTATAAACAATGTTCATTTTTTTGCAAAAGTACGATTATTTATCGAATTATCGATAACTGCGAATTTAAATATTTTATTTTAGACGTTTCTATAACAAGCCTTAACTTACTACCATTTTTCAAAATTACAAATTTTTGGTTTGCTTTTTATTAACGAGAAAAATTTATTAAAAATTATCTTAAGCTTTAGGCTGAAAGATAATTCTTTTACGAACATTTCGAGCCTAAGATATTTGAAATCGGATAGGAACTGTAGATGTTATGGAACCCTGAAGGAAAAATCACGATTACTTCTGCATACAAATTCGTGACGTCGTAACTGGACGCAAACTAAAAACTTTGAGTGAAAATTTTATTTCATTCAAAAGTGTAATTGAGTGAAGATTGCAACGAGTATAACAATTTTTGAGTGCGCTCAGTCATGACTTAAACTTTTGAGCAATGTAAGTCAATTGAGCAAAACATGTATGTGTATCTCTTGAGCTATCAAAAGTGACTCACGAGCCTTTTGTGTTTTGAGTACAAACGAGCTGTGTATTTTTTGAGCTGTTGATTTGCAAAACTCACAATGTACTCGTGTAACACGAGTAACCTACAGAGGTTTGCCACGGTCGGTCTTACTTGGCCCATAACTTGCATTCTTGTTGCTATTGTTTATGAGGTAGGTTGTTTCAGCGATTTTTTCATTTGCAGCATTAGCACGCATACACATGTGCATGTGTAGCGACGAAAAATGAATTGTGAGCCTTTTTTTGGGTGAATGCAAATGCGTAGTATTGTGGGTGAGTGCCTAATTCATCTTATTAGTTCACCCTATACTTTTGTATTGCATTAGAAACATAGGTAGTCAGTCACTTTGTGCGCAACACTTAAACAAGCTCTCGCACACTCACATTTTACTTGTTATGCTCATACAGGCTCGAGTTAATTCAACGCAGCTGTCCGTTCACTTTGAGCGCGACACTCAAACAAGCTCATTTCGGTTTGCTACTCATACTCACATTTTACTTGTTATACTCGTACAGGCTTGAGCGCACTTAATGCAGCTCTCTGTTCCGTACAGAGTTCCATAGCATCTACAGCTCTTACCCGATTTTAAATGTTCATAAAAGAATTCTCTTTCAGCTTAAAGCTTAACATAATTTTTAAAAAATTTTTTCTCGTTAATAAACATGTTTTTCGAAAAAATCTCGAAAACGGTGCTTAAGAAAAAAAAAAGAATGAAAAATGAATTACCCAAAAAAAACTTTTTTTTTGAAGGTTCACTCGATGACGCTTAAATTTGTAAACTAGTGTTATTGAATTAAAATAATAATTTGGATTTTTTTTTTAAACATTTTTTTTTTAAAAAGACGGCTAGAGACGCCACAAGTTACTTTTTGTTAAAACAGTCGCAATACATACATTATCTAGTTGCCTTGATAAGTCCCAACATTTATAATTCTGGACTGTGCCGAATCTTCCTTCTGGAACTAAGTTTTACAAATTTAAGTTTCATCTGTTGTTTTGCATAACTAAACGTAATTCAACTGTCTTAAACTTAAAATTTAGCAGTTAAGTATGATATTTATTATTAGACCAAGTACCTGCTGCATTTACAACGTGCAAAAATATAAATCAAGTTACGTTTATTACCCTCGCCCATTACAGTAAACACAAGGTACTAAGAGAGCACGTTTACGATACACATGGTTACATGCATCGATACTTATCATGTTTATTTATATACTTTTATGTTCATTGTGACAAATATACTTGAAAATGCTTTTAAAACTTGCATTAATCCAATTGCCGTAGAAAAGTGCAGTTGCTAGCTATTTGTAACTCTTTTAGTAAACCTTTACCACAGCTTCCACTTGTTCCTGCAAAGTTTTTATATTTTGCAAACTAAAAGCTACTCAAAAACAAAAAAATCGCATTAAAAAATGGAGGCTGCTTTAATGAAACTTTTAGTACGCACACACGTGAAGCGTCCTTAAAGGTCCCCTTTTTACCCCCACTTAGCTCCTCACTTTTACTTACTTCTTTGTTTTACCCAACCAAACCGCTAAATAATTGAATTTTATGCAGGTCGCGTGCATTAAAAACACACATGTGGCCAATGACAGAGAGCAATGAACCACCGAATACACAGACAGGTGAAAAGCCAACAATTGACCCAGACACGACCCCAACGAACTCCCACAAGCTCTCCGCCTTTTCGTTAGCCACGAACCATGTTGCATATACATAAATCAAATTTTGCAATTAAACTTCATTGATATTCAAGCGTAAAATTTAAATTCATTATGTAGCCGCGACAACCATATTGTTCACAGTCTAAAATAAACCCCTAACACGCCCACTAATGCTAATATGTACCAACCATTTACTATGTGCATATATTGTATATATTACCATATACTATGTACTCGTGTACTAAGCAAGTTGGCAAATTATTTTCATTAAAGCGTAGAGTAAAAATCACGAACTAGTTCCAAACCGCGTCATTTGGTCACACTAAACGTAAAAAGTCGAAATGTTCGGGGAACTTTTTTGCATAATATTTCTATGCTAATTGTAACCTTTCGTATGTTATTTGAAAAACTTTTTTTAGAGTAGTGTGCCAGAAATACTTTTTAGCTGGTACAGATATCTCTTTTAAATGAACCAAAGCAATCGGCAAGTAATAGTTTTGATATCGATATTAAAATCTATACTGAAAACTTTTGAATCACGATTCTTTCTTTGATTTTGATTTCTGGCAAAACGTTTTAAAATCGCGTTTAAGCCGAAAGTGAACGTTTCCATCAAATTAACAAGAAATGAAAATAATATTAATTAATAATAATAATTAATAATAATATAATTAATATATATAAGCAGTGTGTCTCTACAAATGAAATGCGATATTTTTTGGTGGTTTTTGTTTTTTTGGTATTTTTTTGCGCTTTCGTGGTATTCTGCATTTGTTTGTAGTATTTTTGTTTGAACTGAGAGTCATAAACGAATAAGCTGTTTTTGTTTAAAAAAAATAAAAGTTTGCTAGTGATAAATTCAAGGATTAAATTAGATTAAGAGCTAAACAACACACAACATTTCTATGACTACTAAATCATGAAAATTCTTTAAAAAACGGCCTTATGGATTTTGTACCGCTGAATACGAGTCCGACGTAAAAAAAACCTAAAACGTCAGGCTTCTAGCACAACCCAAAAATCCCAAAAGATTTCTCAAAAAACTGACTTACTGAATTCGTATTCAGCGACCCCAAAAACATATAAAAAACATCGTTGAATACCATAAATAAAAAAAAAATTTGTATGGAATTTTTGGAGGTTATCTCAGAACACTTGAGTGCTGGGATTGTTTAGACCGCGGATTCAGATTCAGCGGCTCCAAAAAAATATGGATAGCCCTGTGAACATGTTAAGTAATACTTTACTTTGAACGTTGAAGCGCCACTTAGCAGCTTACGGCTCACAATAAATAATACGGACTTGTAATAAAAATTTTACAACGATTTTACCTATACGCCAAAAAAATCGTTTCCAAAACAACTTGCAGCCCATTAGCTTTGATTGTGGCGGCAAAACAGAACAACTATTTATATTTTTCCACAAAAAAATAGGGCAACACTGTTTTCGTCTCCGTATGAAATAAAAACAAGTTTGGGATTAAATAATTGGCTGCGTTTTTTATATGAAGTATTGTTAAGTTTGGGTACGTTTTTAGGCTGCTGCGTGTAGGTCTTAAAAATATATCGAAAATCCTGAATTAATTGCATACGACAAAGTGATTATGAGCCATCCAAACGAGCCTTTTTAGAAAATACTCTATCATGTATGAAAAATAGAGTGTAAAATTTGTATAAATGGGTATTGTATTGTAGTGCTAAAATATGATCACAAATTAATTATGAAAAACCTCTAAAAACAAGACTACTTTGTTCTTAACATAAGATTTTTTAAATATGGCTAAAATTCTTGAATTTTAAAAAATTTTGGTAACGCTAAAAATAAAAATTAAGTCAAAAATTTTTTCATGCAACGGTTTTCGAGATATTTTGAAAAATCCATTTTTCGAAATTAAAAAAAAAGTGTACTTAAATTCAAATATCTCTGGTTGTACTAAACTGATTTGATTGAATTACACATCGATTATGCTGGAAACATATTTTTGTCAAATTTAAGGCTTTATGCATTCATATGAAGTTTTTCGTAATTTTTAGCAATGTTTTAAAAAAAATCCTGTTTCGAACGTAAATTTAAAACATAAAAAAAAAATTTTTTGGCGCAGTTTTTTTCATGGCTCCTAAAGTTTGATCGATTACGAAAAAAAATGAGTGGTTGTTTGTTTATCAAAATCGGAAAAAAAAAATGTGAAAATATCAGGAATTTTTGTAAAAAGTGAAAAATTTCAATTTGTTTTAAATACCAAAAGTTTTAGATGAATAATTCGTTGGTTTAAAAAATTTTCTTAGAGTTCTCAAGCTCAGTACCGAATATTATCAAAATCGGTTGACTACATATACATATACACATAGCACCCATAGGATCGATGGGTCAAGAAAACGTGTTTGGATGCCATGTCAAAATATTCTGAGGCATGATCGAACATTCTAAAAATAAGATTAAAGGACTTGAATTAAGATAAAATATGCCCGACCCTCCAGTGCCAAATTTGACTTCGATATTTTTTTTTGTTGAACCAAATTTTTTAGTAACTGCCGCAGTATTTTGCAGATTTCACCCAAACAGGTTAATAGACTGCAACACACTACATTTTATGTATAATACCAAACCCAAAAATGCCTAAGTTTAAACAAAAAACACGCGATGTTCAGGCTTCGTAGCATAATATTCTCAGACTGAGAGGCAAAATCAGCGCTTCTGTGAAATTATATATTTAGGATCCTACAAAAGTATACAATTTAATTTATGCCATTAAAAAGAATTTTCGGGACTCGAAAATATATTTCCAGTATTACTGATGGCAGCACGAAAAAGTTCTTTCCATCCCGCACATTTTAAAATCCTCTCCCGTTCCCATCCCATTCTCTATTTATACAATTGAACTTTTTCGAATCTGGTCACACTTATTATCGTAAGTATTCTTTGTATGCAGCCGAAAATCGTAAATTCTGGCCGTAATTTATTTGCCCTTCTCTTATACAATAGTACTCATAGCATCTAGTAATAGTAATATGTGTGCATATATTGAGTACTTACCTTTCTACGTCCACAACAAAGCATTCTTCGCACACGCGAATTTCCTGTAGCTGCTTTCAATCGAGTAAACTTCTTCTTCCACTGCATTTAGTAGTGGTCCTTGTGGGTGTATTGATACAGTTGGAGCATTGGGGCTCTGCCGCCGCCGCTGCTGCACTCAGTATAGGTGCAAAATGCTTTTAGCCTTCTTTTTTCGCTTTTCTTTTGGTTTTGGCTAGTCGCTAAAGTTTTATGTAGTGGAAATTAGCGTGGGAGGATATTCTTTGCCTTCAATTGCGGTGCTTTTATCTTATGCCGCTGCTGCTTCTTCTTCTTGTTCTTGCTGCTCAATTTATTAACGCCTCAGTGAGCACAACGAGCTGGACATGAAGTCCTTTCCTTTTCCCATTTAGTGTACTTTATGTGCTGCTTAATTTTATTTTAAAATAAAGTTGCTGGCATCGTATATGCTTACAAAATAAAAACAGTTGAAGTTCGATTAATTCGTTGCTCGTATAAACAGTGCTGTAAAGAGAAAAAAATAGAGAGAGAGAGTTGAGTTATAAAGACAGCTTGTGTAAGTTAGAGTAAGAAAGCAGCAGCAGATACAACGACAAATGCATTTATATTGTCAACATGAACGAACATGAAATGTTGCCTGTCAGGCAGGACAAAACTCATCAGCAAGTATTTACTGTCACTTAATTGTCATCAGGCTCACATACATGCATATACAAAGCTATATATTTATAAATATCTATATAAGCCTGTATGTGTGTTTATATATGTTTTAAACTTAATGAAGCTATGTACACACTCATAAAGTTCGCATCCAGAGCAGACAACACACTTTTACTCAAGCCCTGGATGACATGTGTCATTTGCATTTGCCTGACAGCCGTGTGACATAGCAGCCAGAAACTTTCCA
Source organism: Chymomyza fuscimana (assembly GCA_949987675.1). Lineage (NCBI taxonomy): Eukaryota > Metazoa > Arthropoda > Insecta > Diptera > Drosophilidae > Chymomyza > Chymomyza fuscimana. Next base: position 115,138,155 of record OX465088.1, read on the forward strand.
TGTACATCAAACACACACACAGAGGCTAACAATGTGTTTATGTGCATCTGTGTGTGTAGTGTATGTATTGAGTAACTGTCTGATTTTACAGCCATGATAATGCGCCATTACTGTTGTACTCAGCTGTGAACTCAAATAAAATTTTACAATAAAATTTAATAATAAGGAGAATTCGCGAGTGGAAGCTTGTATACTCTTTGCACGTATTTTTAAGGGCTTCATCTCACAGATTACTTCGCTGCAAAACTTATTTTGATCCATTCTAGTGTATGTTCGGTATATCTACAAAAATTTTCAATCCAAAGTAGAGTTTTCTGAATCATTTTTTATCGATATTTTACAAATATATTTTTGGTAAAAAAAAAAAAGCTTAAGACGAGGTTCGTGTGCAACATAAAGAAGGAGCCGCAGAAGTCCCCACAAAGTTACTTTAATATGATCTTTATTTTCTATAATATCTAATAATAATCGCAATATATTTTGAGGTCAGCGGGTTCCATATGGGAAATAAAGGTGGCTAAGCTGGCTGGATTCCCAGGATCGTATCATGGTCAAGAAAATAAAACAATATTTTTTTTAATGTGTTGCAGTTTCTTGGCTGTAAATCGTCTAAAAACTATATCTCGGAGATCATAATTTTCCCGCAAGAAGGTCACGCATTCCGATCTATGCACATTGTAAATACCTAAAAGTTCAGAACTTTGAACTTTATCTGATTTTATGAAAGATCCCTTAGATCCCTTGCGACATGACAGCATATGCTTTCTAATTAAAATCATATCACGGCTGGACTTCTGTATATGCCTTTTCATTTTCCTTTTTTGAGTCATAAGGGGTCTACGCAGTACGAAATATTTCGCACGGAATCGCAAAACTTCATATAAAAAAAAAATCCCATTTGGAATATCCCATTTGGGATATTTTTTTTATATGAAGTTTTGCGTATAGGCCTATACTCTAGGAGTCTTAAAAATAAATTTTGTATTACGAAATACAACACTGGTCATAATTTCAGAGTATGTTTTTAGGATATTTTGGGCTGACTAATTTAAAATATAAACAAAATTTTATTTTCTAAAAACGAAAGCGAAACGAAAGTTTATTCGGAGAACAACCAGGCCAGTAAGACTAAGGGTCAATACAGAATAAGAACGAATGCAGAGATCCTAGCTGTGTTGCAAGATTCAGGATTAGCAGCCCAAATGCAAGCCAAAAGAATTCAATGTGCCACAATCGATCGCATGCACACTGTGCTTCCAAAATTCCGATAGAAGCCGATCGAAGAAATGTTGTAAGGAAGGCCAAAACTGAACTTTAGCTGTAGCGCCAATGAAGAAGAAGTATATGAGGCGTCACCTAGTACAACCACAACGGGACTATATTATATAAGCCACTTCCTATCCATTGAAATTGATGGTGCGGAGTCACCACGCTTAATGTTTACGGGAAATTCACTGTTTTCCATTTACGTTATTTTTTATGAAGTTTTTACTAAGTGTCATAGCTTACTTGATAGTAGCAGTGTTGCATTCAAAATTACGACGTGATCACTGAATTATGTAACACCCCTTTTTTATGTTAATTTTGGGTAAAACATGATGCAATGAATTTTAAACTAAAACTGGTTCAATTTTGTATGGTAGCTATATGAAATAGTGGACTAATTTGGATTAAACTTCACACAAATATTCAGTCTAAATTAAAATAAAACTGACAAAAATTTGGTCACAATATTTTAAAATATGTATCATTATATTCTAAGCATTTTTGTGAAGTTTGATCGAAATCGGTCAACTATTTTAAATAGCTGTCATACAAAAATTGAACCTGCGCTCTCTTTTACAGAGAGATACGATTAGTGGACCTGCGCATTGCGTAACCTTCCAATTGTTGGATCATGGGTAAAATATGTGAACCACCACTCTAGTGGTGAGCACAATCGGCTGCAGTGACACAGACGAGCGTATGCTGAGAGAGAAAAATGAGCTTATTTATCAACACGCTAAACTCATAATGCTCTCACTCATACTCACCACGTCAAGGGTATAATAAGATATAAAAAATTCGCCTATTGACGAGCATAGTTGCCTTTGGGCTCTGAGTGTGGTCTTTGTCATTTTTGGCAACATTTGCACATTTACTACGTGGCCAAGCTTGCAAAACCCCAAAAACTATGCTATAAATTTTAATCATTGTCAGTTTTAGGAATTTTTGTATCTTAGATAAAAATGCCAAGTATGTAAAGATAGTACATACGAAAGTATATACATGCATATGCGTCAATAAAGTACTGCACATACTTACTTATGTTAGTGCCCTGGCAACTTGTCAAGTTTTGTATGTACTTTAGTCATGGCGTTGACAGTCTGAAAGTTATAGAATGTAGCCTTTAAAAGAGATAAGCAGTAAATGCACTTAAGGGGATATTAAATTATGGAAAATTTTCAATGTGTTGTTAAAAAATATTATCCAGATACGGCTAGTTGCTAGGCTATGGTTTAATTGAAAGTTTCTTATCTTCTTTATAGCCAATTAAAAACTTAAATTTGAATTTAAAACATGGCAAAAACTCATTAAGTGACCAAGGGTGTATGTTGAATATGTATATAGTGCATTGAGCAGAGCTGTTAAGGATTGCTTACTCCAAATACTCATGGAAACAAAACTAATTAAACCAATTATGTTGGAAAGGTAAATTATTTTACTTTGTGCCATCTCATGTTACAAGGCGTGTACTACATTTTACCTATTTATTACTTTGTGATTAACATTATTAACAATTAAGACCATGAGTTTTTATTTTGCATCTTGATAAAGCCTTATTATTGGGTTAATGACCTTACGAAACCTTATGAACTTGAATTAAGCAATTTGGTGAATTTCCCTGTAGTGTAAATGTTAATAGTATAATCCAGCCTGAAGGCCTATGTTGCTCTGGCTTACAAACCATTATAATTTAGAATTAACTTCTAATTTATAATTAAATAAATAAAAAAAATAAATAAATAAATAGTATAATCCTTTAGCTTTCTGTTTTGAAATAGCACGGTCTAAAAAAAAAATTTTACTCAATTTAATTCGATTAAACAAAAGATTAAAAAATCTATTTGGTGAAATTTTAAAGAAAAATATTTTTATTAACCTAATCTTTTAGAAATTTAGCTAGGGAATTCCCCTTTCTAATTAATTTTCATAGCAGATTAATTATTTACTTCAAGTCTTTTATTACACGGTTTTTTTTACTCGTTTTTTTCTGGAACGTATCTACCGAGCAAAAACAGAATTAGGCAATATAATTATTTACGTATTAAGAATTTTAATTTTAAACCTTTAAGATCAATTTGAGTTGATTGCAGCTCAACACCTTTACCATAAAATAAATTCCTTATCATTAAATTCTTTTTGCATAAATTACAATCATTAAAAGTAGAGTCGGAGACCTGAAGAGTTATCTAACCATTTTTTCAATACTACAGTCGTACCTTCCCGTCTCTAAAATACTCCGTACCAACAGAAGTCGCCGATCGAATTCGATTCCGATTACTCGAAGTCTAATCGGAATCTAGTGATCATCAAAAGTAAGAGACTTAAAGGTTTCTTTAAAAGGACATTTAGACACCGTTAAAAGAATTCTTATATTTATATCTACATATGGTTTTTTTTTTGTTTTTAAAGCATTTTCGAAGCAAATGGCTTTAAGCAAAGCCTCGCAAAGTTCCTTGTAAAAATTCTTCCAAATAGTCCAAAAACTGTTGCGGGGGTGGTGTCAGGGCCCGATCAACCATAGAGGTAAAAAAGCAACTGCAAATTAATTTGTACACTTCGGCTTTTTTCTGTATGCAAAGTTTACCAGCGTGACCAGATTTTTGCAATTCTTATAGTAATTAGGAAACTGATCATATCCTATGCCAAGCAAAAGTTTAAATTCTGAACTTTTTGACTATTTTAGACACGTTGTGTTCTGAGCAAATTAATAATTTCTTTGTTTGAATTTTTAATGGATTTTTCCACAATGATTGATGCGGAAATCGAAGGAAATAGTACAAATTTCAACAAATAATGCGCTGTAGATATTGAGCATAATTTTTGAAAACATAATAATAATTTCCCTGTCAGTCAGTAGCATGGGGATCTCTATTAATAACAGGGACTTAATCCGAATCGGTGGTGTCTTGAATTGATAGAGATTTTCTTGGGCAAATAGCCTCTTTTTGCTAGCGATGCCAATGCTATCCAAATGTACCAGTGCCTCAGCGGGGAATCGATACACCGACCATGGGGTTACTATGCCCAAAAAAATTTAAATCCATTATTTAAAAAAAAAAATGTGGTACAGTCGAGGCGTTGCCCGACAGTGGAATACCCTGTACCTTTTGTGTCAAAAAAATTTTTCCTGCATATTCCATCTAAGAACTTTCCAATTGGAATTTATTTTTTTTTGGTGAAAATCGATATTTATACCTATAAGTTCCCTAAATTTTTACCCATTTTGATGAAACTCGAATGTTACAACAAAGAACTTATTTAAAGTATACAGGGTACGTTTCAAGTTGGTATGTTGAGGGGTGTGGGAGAAAACACGGTAAATCGATTGCGGGGGATGGGGGGACCGCATCGATAAAATTTGGATGTGGATTTGTTCATTAGAGCCACATGAATCAGCATACCAAAAATTCTAGGTCACTTGTAGCCATTATTGCGTAGAGTCAAATATTGACGCAGTTTATTGGCAAGGGGAGGTGAAATTGGTTTTTGACTATAACTTTTGTTGTATTTGTCCGATTTTGTGAATTTTTTACGCATGTAACTACAACGCATCGCTCTGTTCAGATGAAAATACTAAATGGTGTGGCTAAAAACCGCGAAACTCTACTGCGGGGGAACGGGGGAAGATATTGACATGGTTCAACAAACTTCATCTTCTCAGGAAATATGCGCACCAGCTGGTAAGGTTTCGTGTCTCTAGCTCTTATAGTCTCCGAGATCTAGGCGTTTATACGGACGGACGGACGGACGGACATGGCTCAATCGCTACCCGAGGTTATGATAAGCATTTTGGTATAAAGGACTTGGGGTCTGCCACGCCTCCTTCTGTCCGTTACATACATTGCACAAATCTAGTATACCCTTTGTACCTATAGGTACAGGGTATAATAATAAAAATTTTTGCAGAAAAAAAAATTTATAAAAACATTGAAAATTTCAAAAATTTTGGGATATTCAAATGGCCATAAGCTCCTACTCCAGATTACGAATATAATTACTTTCTAGGGTCTGCTATGCCTCCTTCTGGACATTACATAAATTTGTACGAATTTAGTATACTTTTAAAGGTTTACACTTTAATTTTCAAACTTAGGATGACATAAAAAATTTATGTAACAGAACAAACCAGCAAATATTTAACTATTAAAATGACATATTGAACTGCGGCGTACTCAGTCGTCCGAACATCATGACTTGAAGTTTACAATCATCTGTACCGCATAAACTTTGCAGCTTCTTTTAAAATATATACAAGTACAGCTGCACCCAGATACATGTCGAGCCATTTAAATGGCGTGCACACGATTGTAACATTTTTCATTGCAATTACTGTTGGCGGTCGCCAGAATCCGAGCCAAGCAAAGTGTTTTATGGCAACTAAATCTCAGCGCCTGCACGATGCCAACGTGGGCAACATGCCAACCAGACAGCCTGCCAGCCTGACGGCCAAATAGACAGTCAGACCCAGTGTCCAACCCAGTGGAAAAAAAAAAAACAACTGCCAACTACTGTTAGCACATCCCGACTTAAATGTATACTGTACCCTCGACTACTGTTTTGCAATTAATTTCTACTGTCTTATGAAACTTTAAAACATGGTTCGGCAAAAATGATGTGAACCATCATCAAATTGAAAGAATTTTGTACCAGCCACGGAAAACTGTGGAACTAGGGGCAATATCCGTAATAGTTAAAAACTATTTTTACATCCGTGATTTCAGAATCAGATTTTCTTAATTTGATTGTAGTTGAATTTGTGACATTTTTGCCTATAACTCCTCGCAGCTGCCAAATAATTGTTATGCTAAGTTTTAAGGGGGATATTTAAGATTTTAAATTGAAAAATATCGAAGGCCACAAGATTATGTTTGGGAAAAGAATGGCCAATAATAAAAATCTGAATTTAGTGAAGAATTAGCGTATAAGACTCATCTCTCAATTCTTCTCATATTTTGCTCCTAACTCCTTTGCTCTTCGGATAACAGGGGCAGACAGATAAACAAACTGAATGCAATGAAGTATCGTTTGAGACACATCTTCTCACTAAATTGTATCTTATCTCTTTTATGCGTCGGAGAAAAGGCAACCCGGAAGAAGCAGTGTATGACATATATCTACTAACTCTTTTGTTCTTCAAAAAGCAGGCACCGCAAAAAAACGAATAAAAACAATGTATGCAATTAAATATCTTCTAAGACACATCTTCTTAGTAGATTGTACGCTCCTAGCTCTTTTGATCTTCGGAATACAGGCACCCCGGACAGACGAAGAGATCAAAAGACAGATTATTCTATTTTTTTCGTAGAACTGTTTGATTTACTTTTATCTTAGGGTCTTATTTTTTTGCTTCTATATATTATCAACAGTGCATACTGACAATTGTTCTTGGACTTAAATTCGTGTGAACAAGACACGAGGCCGCAATGCCGATGCTTGTGTTGACGCGTCGTGACGTCACTGTGCCACTAATACAAACGAAAGCTAAAATGTCAGTGTATTTTATGCCGACCACTGGTCTATTCCGAGGCAAAGAACTAAACTGAAGCTCATATATATGGTGGGCCATCTGTTGATTTATTTGTTAATTGCATTTTATTCATATATTTTTCCACAAAATACCAAATGCAAGTTTCAAACTACTCATTTATGTATGAAAAATAATATCGCCCAAATGGCCGCCGCGGCTGGCTCTGCAGGCCCGTATGCGAACATCGTAATTTTCATATGAACTTGGCATATATGTACTATGAGTGTATGACAACCAAACCAAGAGATGGCCCACCCTATATATAGGATGCGATCCGAACCCTATGGGCCTCCCACTGGATCAGCCACTGTTCCTCAAAAAAGAACCACCCTGGTCGAACATACATAATTTTTTTGTTCCAAACATTTTGGGATCTTACTTGTAGCTACTACATACAACATTTCATTGCACCTACCGAATATACCCCTTAAATTTTAAGTATAGGGTAAAAATAAAAAACACACTGCTCAGAGTCAGAGACAGTAGTACAGTACCAATGCATGCTCATGTACTTACTCCAGTGGCATAGTTCGTCCTGGTACGTGCTATATGGCAGACATGACAACGATGAGGACGACGATGACGATGACTATGACGCTGGCAATGGGCATAGCAACGACCATGTGGACCAGCAAAGCATGTGCCTGGTATCCCTGTGTATATGTGTGTGCGTGCAGCTGATGCTGGACCACATTGGTTGGACGCTGTTGCTGCCTCGTAGCACTTAATTAAAAATTCTTTGGCGTTGATTTTCTATTGTCGTGGAGGCATCTCCACTGAAACTATATGCTACAGCTCCAGCTGTTATTTTTGTCCAGGCCCAAGGCTAGCTGCAAGTTAAAGCCTGCTAAGCTTTGCTACTTGACGTTCAGGGATTAAAACGCAAATAGCTTCAACTCAAAACTCCCAACGAAACACAAATATACAAATACACAAGGAGCAACATATGAAGCTTAATCATAAACAGTTCTCTAAACAGTTGCAAGAGTTCCCAGCACAACTATACGATAAAGCCTTTCCTTTCTTGGAATTGAAGCATATGAAAAGTTTTATTACTTTTGCACTGTATAGTGTATATGCATATATGTATTTGTGTGGCACTCTGGAGTAGTCCCCAACAGCAATATGCAACGTCAAATGCTTTTTAATTACAAATTATATCAACATTCATTAGAAGTGCTCAATGGCTCCTCTCTGTAATATGGCTGAAGGAAGCGGGGATTGCGGCTTGCTATGGCGGCCAGTTGCTAGGGTAATAATTGCCAGTGCTAAAGACCATTGCGTGTGGCAATGTTCTGGAATACCAGAATATGGGTCACCAACAGTAACATACAGCTGCCCTGCTTTAGACTGTATTATGGAATTATCATTTTATTAGGCAATTTGTGTGTGGGCAATTGAACACACAATATTGGCGATATGGCATAATTAACTTTTATGACTCCGGAAAGTAGGCAGCATCATTAGATTATCTTTATAAGCAGTGCTTTTAGTGTTCGTTTAGGGGGTGTGAATTAAATTTTTCGATAGGTTTTTCTTAATTTTTTGCTACAATTTTTTTGATTTATTTAATTCCATTAACAAACTCTTTTAAAGATATTTTTAGACATCTCGACCATTAATTATTTCGGTGTGTCGTCAGGGTTGGCCAGCGTACACTGGCGCCACTTAACGAAGATATTCAGTTAAGAGATATCCGGCCAACCACTGATCATTCGTTATGTCGTCAAGGTTGGCCAGCCGTTCCGGTCGTACACTGGCGCCACCTATGCTCAGGATCTGCTGAAAAACCCTTCATTTTTTTTAATTTACAAGCAGAAATTTTGCGAACAATTTTTTTATGAATCTATTCTTATCCATGCCATTTTCCAACAAGTTTTAATTTCTTTTTGAAAATTTATCATAAAATTTAAAAAAAATTTAAACGCGCGCCAACTTGACTAAACGAAATACGTATAAGTACAAGTCTATTTATATTTGCAACTCGTGAGTTTCCAAATATCACAACTTTTCCACTCGCATAAACATGCTGCAATTTAAATGCAGCAGCAGCAGCTGTGACATAACTTTTTGCAATTCTTATGTTTGTCGTCCATTGCTACGGCTGCTGCACTCTTCCATTGAACTTGTGACACACACATCCTAAGACATATATATTTTTATATAAATATATGTACATAGTTATACTACTTATATACCAAACACAACGCATGAATGTATGCAACAAAAATTTTTATTCATAATTTTTTGCAGACAACATCAGCTTCAAGCTATATGCTGTCACTGTATCTGTGTGTGTGTGCGAGTGTATCTGTGTGTAAGTTATTGCCAGCAGCGGCATCAACATGCAACTACAAGATACTTTACGTCACACACTCGCACGCTCGCACACACACATTCACACATACACATCAGCATAAGCAGACAAAGTGTCGCAATCAGCCAAGAAAAATGTCGCCGGGTGTTGATGAAACAATAACAAAAACTACAAGATTTAAAAAAAGAAAAAAAAAAAAAAAAAAAAAACAACAAAAACTGAAAAACGAAAGAAAACGCAAAAAAAAAAAAAAAGTCTACAACAACAATCGCCGCCAACTTAATAGCTGTACAAAACAGTCAAGTCGCGAAATGTTGTCTACGCACGCATAAAATTTATTATAATGACATCATAAATTTCGCAAGCCATGATTTCAACTGCTTTTTGTGACATTACATATGTGCATATACTATGTGTTTACAAACGAGGCTGGTTTAATAAGTTAACAACTTTTTAAATTTTCCACGTTATAACTGAAAATGCAACAATGCTGCTGTCAACTGTCAGCTTTTAAATTTGCAGCATGCTGCCTTATTTAGTTTGTGTCTGACAGACATTAAAAGCAGACCACCTTGAGAATTTCGACGAAAATGGAAAAATGTTAGGGTACTCACAAAGTTGTATATGTGTATGCAGAAATGCAAAAGTGCCTACAACTTGCATTAAAACTGCTTGGCACTGCTTGAATACACTAAGCAGTGCAGTTCTGCACTAAACAACCGTATTGCAAAAGAGCCAATATCTGACAGTATGCAGTAGCCAAGCAACCTGGGGGTGGGCTAAGGGACTGAAGAGCCCTCCCCCCAAACCCTACCTCACCCAATAAACTATAAAAATTGAAAAAACCCCTGTTTTAGTTTTTTTAATGGCATTCATAAATTATTTTATTCCCATAATACTGTTACCTTTTTGTTCGTCAAGAAGTATTTTTTCCAAAATTTTATTTACATGATTATGAATTTTATGATAATTAGAGTTCCTAAGAAAAAAACATGACTTGTATTTTACACGCTTTTCTAAGTTTATAACTTCTTTTTAAGTTTTTGAAATTCACAATCTATCCTTGGATACTATCCTTGTTCAAAACAGTATAGACAGAGTAAACTGAACTAAAAACTTATTCCATTAGCAAAAACGAATATTATAAAATTTATACTTAAAATCTATCCGGAAGATCTAGGAGAACATGATAGCGCTTACATTTATATTTTTAAAAAAAAAACTACTGCTAGATGCTTATCATGCCTATAAAGTCTTTGCATTGTGTTTTTGAAAGTTTTTGTATCTCATCTCTGATAAATAGGTTCAAAGAATTTCTTTAAGAAAAATCTGCAGATATGATTCGAGAAAGAAAGAAAAGAAATTTTACAGTCACATAGGCTCTTTAATGAGATATTTAACGAAATGATTCGTCGTCAATCAAGATGTTCTTTCAAGTTTCCATTTGCTTCTTCAAGAATTTGCCGCTTCCAAAAAATCTAAGATTGAAGATAAAATGTCTGAAGTGAAAGACAGGCTGTGGCTCAAAAGAATATCGTCAATTCAATCTTTTACTGAAATATTAAAATTATTGGAGTGCTGTGATGCTGCTTACTTTATAGAAATAAATTATCTTCATTGAGATTTAGCTTCTTCTTATTGAAAGATATTATTTGAACCTGAAGCGAATAAAAACTGTAACCTATTGGTTCACGAAAGCCAATGAAATGAGCTGCTATGATTTTGAGTCTTCTGGGATATGGCTGTTGAACCAAAAGAAGTGATACCCCTCTTATCAACACAAAAAACCTCAAAAATAAACCCTGTTTATTATTATTATGATCAGCTGGCCTGTTAATACCCATAAAGTATAAGAATTGTTATAGCCAAAAATTGGACAAAACATGGATCTTTAATGCACAACAGAGACCAAGAAAAAGTCAACCATCGAGCACTAAAAAAGTCAGTGACTTAGTTAACTGCCCTCGCATATCTATGTCTGCGTAAATGAGTGACAAAGTTACGCACCGCCCACTTTTACAGCAGCAAAAATGGCAAATCATTTGTCATACTATATACCAGCAAAAAAATAGAAACTGAAACAAAACTAACATTAGACAATTTTTGCAAACGTAGCAGCAATTCACGAAACAAGTGGCACTGAGTGGTAGCTGCATTACTTATGAAAGATGGCTGCAATTTGTGGCAGTTCCGGGACTGCCAACTTATGCATGAGTGGGGGTAGGAGACTGTATCACTGTAGGACTATTTCCATATTGCTGTTTACAAGCCATATCTTGTTTACACATCATGCAATAGGCCAACAATTTATTAATAATTTCTCTTCATCTTTCATGAACTTGGACCTAGTTGGGCCTTTTTATCAGGCTATAAATAAGGCAATGATGTAAATAAAGTTTTATTTTAAACTTCTAATAATCCTTATTTAATGCAACTAAAGGATCATCAATCTGAAGGTTTTTTTTCAATAAGGTTTTTCTGATAAACCACGCGGGAGTACTGTCAAGTTGCCATGTGTTTTTATACCCTGTACCGTATGGTACAAAGGGTATATTAAGTTTGTGCAAGCCGAAAATGTATGTAACATACAGAAGAAAACGTCGGAGACCCCCCAAAGTTACCTAAAGTATGATCAGAGTGACTAGAGAAGTCGATATACCCATGTCCGTCTGTCCGTATGAACGCCTAGATCTCAGAGATGGTAAGAGCTAGAGCAACCAAACTTTCAGATAAGATCCCTTATTAATCCATAGGAGACAAGTTTATTTTATTTTTTTGATATCGGGACTACATTATGTAGCTCCCATAGGGGTGTTTCAGAGGACCTCGAAAAAAAGCAAAAGTTTTAGATGGATAATTCGTTTGCTTATGAAGATATCATAACCAAATTTGGCAATCGGAAGTTTTTTAGAGATCTTCAACACAGTACCAAATTTTATCAAAATCGGTTGACTATATCATATAGCTCCCATAGGACCAATCGGTCGAAAAAAAGCTTTTTGTACAAAATTTGTTGTGTTTCGTTTGTTTATGAAGATATTGTAACCAAATTTGGCATTCGGAAGTTTTTTAGAGATCTTCAACACTGTACCAAATTTTATCAAAATCGGTTCACTATATAGATCATATAGATCCCATAGGACCAATCGGTCAAAAAAACGCTTTTTGTACAAAATTTGTTGTGTTTCGTTTGTTTATGAAGATATTGTAACCAAATTTGGCATTCAGAAGTTTTTTAGAGTACCCAAGCACTGCAGCAAATTTGATCAAAATCGGTTGACTATACCACATACCTCCCATAGGAACGATCGGTCAAAAAAACATTTTTGGTTCAAAACTCGTCTGTTTTTGGTTGTTTATGAAGGTATCGTAATCTAATTTGGCAATCAAATGTCTTTTGGTGTTCTTAAGCAATTTACTGGATTTTATTGCAAGCAGTGGTACAGGGTATCCCAAAGTCGCCATCTTTTATTCAGTTTTCCTTATCATTTGATCATGGAACAACTTACACCCGAACAACGTTTACAAATCGTACAAAACAATGGAAATATTGAGGAACCAATTCGGTAGCAACTAATTTCACGCTCCGGACCGGTGGACTGGCCATCAAGATCGTGTGATATCACACCGTTAGACTTTTTCCTTTGGGGCTACGTGAAGTCTAAAGTGTTTGTGAGCATCTGAAAGGGATTATTTTTAAAAAGTGAATGGCAAGAACGGTTCTTTCTATTGATAATAAAGATTTTCCGATTCATCTTAAATTTTTGTTTTTTTTTTTATTTAAAAAAAGCCAACTTTCATATCCAGAGGGCAGACCAACGTTTTTCAATGTTTTTATCGTCGCTGAGTCCGATTCCGAGATCAAATAAGCCCTTGCAAGTCAGTGTTCTGTCAGAACCTCAAAAAAACCTCATAAAATGTACTAACATGCTGGTATTTTGTACCTCGAATTAGGATTCAGTAACTACAACAATATACAAAAAACATTGTCGGACAATAGGGCTACAAAAATATTCTTAATTGGCTGTTTTGAGAATATGATATAAAAATTCTATGTTTTCCAAATTTTTTGGTCTCGCTCCAAAAAACCTTAACACGACAGAGTTGTGGCATAACCTCAATAAAAACCTTAAAAAATATGTAATTTGGAGTTTGTCTCACAAACCTAAGATAAGGGCCAAAGGCTCGTGGTTCTATACTAACCTTAAAAAAAACCATAGAATTTCTTTCAAGATAGGTTGTCCGAAAAGTTTATTTTATTTTTTTGATATCGGGGTTATATTATATAGCTCCCATAGGGGTGTTTCAGAGGACCTCGAAAAAAACAAAAAGTTTTAGATGGATAATTCGTTTGTTTACGAAGATATCGTAGCCAAATTTGGCACTTAATAGTTTTTTAGAGTTTCCAAGCACAAATTTGATCAAAATCGGTTGGCTATATCATATAGCTCCCATAGGAACGATCGGTCAAAAAAACATTTTTGGTTAAAAATTCGTCTGTTTTTGTTTGTTTATGAAGGTATCGTAATCTAATTTGGCAATCAAATGTCTTTTGGTGTTCTTATGCAATTTACCGGATTTTATTGCAAGCAGTGGTACCGATATCAAAAAAACTTTATGTTTCTGTTAGCCGTTTCGGACTGAGAGCTTCGAAATATATAAGAAAACATATGCCTCGTTCCCAGATCAATACATCTTTTTTTGTGTAGCTGTGTAATCTACAAATTTGGCCAATTTCAGAATGTATTTAATAATATGGCGTCCAGATAAATATTCAATATAAACAAAATGAGATCCTAAGTCCCAATCATTTTTGAAAAAAAAAAACTAGTTTTAGAAAATCAGAACTAATGTTGAGAGCTAAATAAAATTTTCAAAATTTTATTGCAAAAAACTTATTTAATTTTAGGAATTTTTTCTTTTTTGTTTTTGGAGTTATATCCTGTACTTTGTATGTATTAAGTTTGTTAGTATGTAACAACTAGAAGGAAAAAAGGAAATTGTCCTATCCGTCCATATTTTCTGTTTTTTAAAGACCGAAAGAGCTAGGGGCATGAAATTTGATAATGATGTGCGTTTTTTGTGCTACTTCTGATTCGATTTTGACACCACATTTTCTCAAGTGACAGTATTCAAAGTTAACACAGTGCTTTAGACAATTTTAAATTGAAACCCCTTTAGTCTAGCAGTTCCCATAAAAACTACTACAAAAAGGCTACATTTACCAAAATCGATATGTACATTAAAATAAAAAAAAACAAACTTTTCACTTTTTGGAGATACCACCCCTAGTCTATATATTATAACCCATGCAGCTTACGTATACAATTTATTCAAATCGATTGTGTGCTTTTGGGAGTTATAGCCAGATATTATCAAACCTAAATACTTTTTGGCTAGAAGCCTCACTAAAAACAAGCAAATTGTAAATATCTTTGTATAGATTCATATTATGCCTTATAACGTCTCAAACACTTTGGAAACTAAAAAAGTCGGGGTATAATATAGTCGGTGTGTTCTGACTTCAACCGACCCGCTTGCTTTATTCGTAAAGCACATTTCGAACGTATATACCAGAGTGGCCTTGGCGCAAACTTCGATTTCAAGGCTGCCAACTTGTGCTACTACGATCAGCTCTAGCCCATCGAAAACATTTATCGATCCATAAATTGGTAAAAACATAAAAAATTCAAAGAGTTCCATTCCATTGTTGTTGTTGTTATTGTGTTTGTTACTGTGGTTGCCGCTCAAGTTTATCAACGTGCTTCGTGGCTGGATTTTTTCCTGTTCATTATTTTTCCACCCCCGCCAGGACGCACACACACACACACTCAGACTCACACACACATTAACTGCCTTGTAGCGCACATTAGCACCGGCCAAAAAAACAAAGCAACAAACCACCACCAGAAAAAAAAAAAAGCGGGAAAGGCTGTTGGCGACACTCCCCCAAGCACACACACACATACATATAAATGATTGCCCATACACAAACACACACGCAGACAAACGCGCCCCAGGGGGGTTGGCACCTTAAAGTTCAGGATTGGTCTGCTGCCTGCTGTTTTGTCACACAATTCCCGCTGCACTTCACTAACGGTACAAAAATATAACAAAAATATAAAAAAAAAATTTATATATATATATATATATATATATAGCAACTATAGTAATGGCTACAGCGTGTAGTATGAGTAAAGGAAACGGCGGAAAAAAAAAAAACATTTAACTAAAATAAAATAAGGGAAAAACTTTTTGTTGTCTGCGTTTAGTTTGTGGATGTTCCCATGTGACTTGGTTTGGGTGTGACTTAATGTTGGTACAAAAACACAATACATACGTAAATCTCAAGCCGGAGGCTAGAGGATATGACAAACGTTTTAGCAGCACTGCTATAAAACTCTTATAAATGAAAACTATACTCATTATTTAAGACTGTCAAAGATCTACAGCTGACAAAGAATAAATGCAGATGATGAGTATAAAGAAGTAATGAGAAAAACTTTTAAACACTTAACAACAAACAATACCATAAAGTATACGAAAAAAAAAAAACAGAATCACAATAAAAAACAGTAGCTTATTATGAAGGTTTGATAGGGATTTAAAACGGTAGCTGACAACAGATCGAATTACTTATTACGAAAACTTCAACACCCACAAAAAAAAAAGTAATGAAAATTGTAAGCGATTAGAAAAAGCAGCAAAGGAAGTGAAAGTTTCAGATACGGAAAAGTGCATTATTAGCAACAAGATAGTTGGAGACGATACGATTGTAAAGAAGCCCAAAATCCGGTCTGTTAAGTTATTTAAACTGTAGCCAACAAAAAATCAGATCTTTCGAAATAAATGCAAGTTTAAACTATATTAACAACAATTTATTTTAACCACAGTCCATAATTTCTTAGCCACATTCTTCACCACATGAACCAAGAAATTATCTCTGAAGCCAAACATACATAAAAGCTAAGACCCAAAGAATTACCTTCCATACCTTTTTGTTTTCGATAAAGGTATATTCATTTTGTGCAAACGTATGTTACGTGTGGAAGGGCGACAGATCCTTTATAAGGGATCTTAGAGGCTATAAAAGCTAGAAATTTGTTTAGAGAGAGAGATTTACACTCACACTATAATAGCTACCCGGTCAAAATGACATAGTGTTACTAACTAGAGTATACCGAAAAAAAATGTAAATCGGATAAAAATTTCCAAATTTTTAGATAAAAGTAAAGGGTCATCAATCTTGAGGTTTTTTTTTAATAAAAAAAAAATACAAAAATTTCAAATGAATCGGAAAATCTTTATTATCACTAGAAAGTACCGTTCTTGCCATTTACTTTTTAAAAATAATCCCTTTCAAATGTTGGCCGCAACTGCGCCGCCAAGCGGAGGTTCCAATTTTCGATGACGCGTTCGAGCATAATCGGCGGTATCTCGGGAATAACACGGGTAATGTTGGCTTCTAATGCTTCAATCGTAGCTGGATTATCGACCAACAATTAAGACTTCACGTAGCCCCAAAGCAAAAAGTCTAACGGTGTGATATCACACGATCTTGGTGGCCAATTCACCGGTCCGGAGCGTGAAATTAGTTGTTCACCGAATTGGTTCCTCAATATGTCCACTGTTTTACGGGCTGTGTGGCAAGTAGCGCCGGCTTGTTTAAACCAAATGTCGTCGAGATCTCGGGCTTCAATTTCAGGTAGCAAATAATTCATAAAACATTCTTTACAGAACGCGAATTTTCGTAATATAATTGTACGATTTGTAAACGTTGTTCGGGTGTAAGTTTTTCCATGATAAAATGGCAATGAAAACTGAACAAAAAACACATGGCAACTTGACAGTACTCACGCGTGGTTTATCAAAAAAACCTTATTGAAAAGAAAACTTCAAGTTTGATGACCCCCTCCCAGAAATACTACATTAAAATTAAGCTATGACGTTCCTTTTTTTATGACTCATCCATGGATGCAAGTATTATTAAAATTCAAAGTGTACGTTGGAAGTTAAAACAAAAAAAAAAGATTAAATTTAACCGCTTTGTCTAGAAGATTTTTCAAAAACAAGTTATTTTTAAAACTTTTTGAAGAGAAACCAAAATCGGTATGTAGATTAAAGTATAAAATGTGGTTTTTTTACTTTTTGGGGATATCGCCCACATGGAGGTGTCTAAAAGTATACAAATAAAGAAACTTTTCAGAACATCAAGTCGATAATGGATAACAACAATAACAACCATTCTTCCCTAGATACCGTTTATACTTTGCATAATCAGGAGCGTTTTGGATTAGTGAATTGGGTTGGTATAGGGTATTTTAGTGTCGGATAGGTACGACTGTAGCATTCTCAAATTCCTAGAAATTAAGGGGGTATTATTATTATAATCGGGATGTACCTTATGGTACAAAGGGTATATTAAGTTTGTGCAAGCCGAAAATGTATGTAACATACAGAAGGAAACGTCGGAGACCCCCCAAAGTTACCTAAAGTATAATCAGGGTGACTAGAGAAGTCGATATACCCATGTCCGGCTAGAGCAACCCAGCTTTCAGATTATTTTGCCACGGGAGATAAGTTTACTTTATTTTTTTGATATCGGGGATATATTTTATAGCTCCCATATGGGTGTATCAGAGAACCTCGAAAAAATCCATAAGTTTTAGATGAATATTTCGTTTGTTTATGAAGATATAGTAACCAAATTTGGAATTCGGAAGTTTTTTAAAGTTCCCAAGCACTGTACCACATTTTATCAAAATCGGTTGACTATATCATATAACCCCTATAGGACCGATCGGTCGAAAAAACGACTTTGGTCCAAGAATTCGTTGTTTTTCATTTGTTTATGAAGATATTGTAACCAAATTTGGTATTTGGTAGTTTTTTAGAGTTCACCATTACTGTACCAAATTTTATCAAAATCAGGTGACTATATGTATCGGTCAAAAAAAAATTGTTTAGGGCATAATTGGTTTGTTTATGAAATTATTATATTACTAAACTACATATGTAATTCTTCAGTTGTAATATAGTAATCTAATCTATAATCTAATTTTTGTTTCTATTAATGCTTGCTTTAAGCAAATTTTATACTTCCTTTGGCAATAAAGCAAACCTTTGAAATTGAAATTGAAAAAATTATCGATCGTTCAAAAAAACATTTTTGTTGCAATATTCCTCTGATTTTGTTTATTTATGAAAATATCGTAAACAAATTGGTTCAATCCAAAGCTATGACTGTCTTTTTATTTAAAGAAAAAAGTATCTATAGATACGAATACTTAGGTGCCGCTAAAGCGTCAGTTTTGTATCAAAAAATAGGTAGTTTCTTTAATTAAAATCTCTGCTACCAAGAGTAAACATTTTCAAAAAAAACTAGTATTCACAACTGATAATGAAACAGGGACTAAGAGAAATATAGATTTTTTAATAAACCATGATTTTTGGGATCTGACCAATTCTTGAATTGGACATAGTTGGTATTATCAACTTTTTACGATTATTATTCTAAAAATTTAATTGGTTTATAACGCTTAAATTATAGTAAAAAAAAACCCTTTCCCTTGGCTTTCTAATTTAACTTTTTCCCTAAAGCCAAACAGTCACAAAACGACGCACATTTTACTTTTAATTAACAATTTCCCCAATTACCGCTTAAAGTAATTATACTTTGTATAGAAGAAGTCCTTACCAAAAAGGGCTAACTAGCATTTAAACTTAAACATTCCGTTTCTAATTAACAATTTCTTGCCTTGCCTGGTTAAGATCTCCTGCTAGGAATAGTACCCTATATCAAAAATAACATGCTGCGTTATTTCACATAAACCCCACTAAACTCAGACCCTGCCAGAGCAAGCAAAGTCAACATCAAAGACTGGAATTGCTGCAACCCTCCGACAACATTTTTCAACAAACTAAAAAAAAAAAAAACACCCCAACCCAAACCAGAACGAAATCTAAGGACACAAAAAGCAAAACATTAACCGCGACATTAACAATCACAAATGTTGCTTCTATTACTTTTTGTTTCGAGTTTCAAAGCGCCCACAAATAACCCCACCAGGCCCCCCCCATAACGAAAAAAATAAAAGAAAAACAGAAAAAAAAAAAAGTTAAAAGCTTTGCTCCAATTTTAAAGCCCAAAAAGTAGAAAACAACAAAAAACGCATCTCACATGAGAAAAACATGAAAAATGTTGCAGAATTACAGAAAAAGTTGCTAAATCAATGAAACCCACAAAAAAATTAAACCCCGCGAAACCGAAACTAGAAAAATGTTTTCATTGTAGCGCAAAAGCGGACAAGTTTTTAGAGGGTTGCAAAAACGTTTACATTTATATATGTACTATATATTGTATACAAAAAATGAGAAGAAAAATTTGAAGTCAAGTGAGGCTTCACTTTTGCTTTAGAAGTTTTATTTCACTTTATTTGATTTGATTTAGTTTTATATGCTGCTGAACAAATTTACGGCAATTTAGAATTTTTATGGTTTGTCGTTTTTCAGCTATGATGTTGACTTTGGTTTTTTGGGGGGGGTGACTTGAGAAGGGAGGGTCCATCATAAAAACGAAATTTTAGATTGTATCAGTGTTGATATAAGCTGTAAATTTTCAAGTTTTTTTTTTTTTTTTTGGAAGGGGTTAGTGTTGAACGGAATAAGAGTACAGAGTACACGACATATAGAAACTTTGGATTGCTTTTAAGTTACCAGACTCTGCTCTCTATAAAAATAATATTGTGAAAGAAATATATTAAGCATACTTTAAGCGCAACTAAAAAAGTTGAATAAAAAATCTGCTACAAATTCGATTACATTGACTGCTTCTGCAGCTTATACCATCTTGGCATAGACTAACACCCTGACCCGAATACGTTCGCATGCCGATGCAATAAAATCCGTAGTGATCCTATCATTATGCAGCCTTCAGATTTACTGCATCATAAACTAAAGTCATAAAACTATCCTTTTTATTGGCATGCCAAACCTTATTCTCTGCAAGTTAACGATTGCATATCCTGACTGCAAACATTCTCCGCCGTGAAGTCTCCTAGCTTAAGCGGACATAACCTTAAAAAATTGCAAGTTTTTACTGCATCTAAACTTGTAATTGAAAAGTACATATATATATAAGCAATTAAGTGACAAATAAGTTTCCAGACATTCCAAAGGATTCTTCGAGTGTATTATTTTATAATATGTATTAAAATTTAGAAAATTTTTAGTTACTTAAGTTTAGTTCATGCATTATAAAGCCTTACAAAAAAAACGGACTTTCGCATAAAGAAGTCAGGCCATATTTGCTCCCTAGTGTTAGGTTAGGTTAGGTTGAATAGGCTGCTCAAACTATAGCTGAGATCACCAAGAGACCATTGTGATTAATCCCTAGTGTTGGGTTCTCGAATAGTAAATAAACCCCAGCAAGTCAGGACTGTGCCATAACCTCAAAAAACCCCTTCATATGGAGGTTACCCTATATTTTGTAGGTTATCTCAGAAACCTAACATGCTGGTTTTTTGCCGCCCCAAAATATATAAAATAAAGCATCGTCGCACATCAAGACTCTTTATGGGATGTTTTGAGATTATTTTACACATAACACAATTACACAAAACAAAACTTATTGTCCCGTTCAGAGGTCAAACCATGTTTTCCTAATTCCTAATCCAGTCTCCAAAAAAACCCCAGCACGTCAGGGACTTGGCATAACCCCAAAAACTACATAAGAAAAGTTGCATTTTTTTCTTTGGCCTCGTATTTGGATTCAGCATATCCAAAAACATATAAAAAAGATGGCGTACGTGGACTTTTGGATACCCTGTACCACTGCTTGCAATAAAATCCGGTAAATTGCTTAAGAACACCAAAAGACATTTGATTGCCAAATTAGATTATGATACCTTCATAAGCAACCAAAAACAGACGAATTTTTAATCAAAAACTTTTTTTCGACCGATCGGCCCTATGGGAGCTATGAGATATAGTCAACCGATTTTGATAAAATTTGGTACAATGTTGAAGATCTCCAAAAAACTTCTGAATGCCAAATTTGGTTACAATATCTGCACAAACAAACGAAACACAACGATTTTTGTGCAAAAAACGTTTTTTTGACCGATTGGCCCTATGGGAGCTATATAATATAGTCAACTGATTTTGATCAAATTTGGTATAGTGCTTGGGAACTCTAAAAAACTTCTTAATGCCAAATGTGGTTACGGTATGTTCACAAATAAACGAAACACAACGAATTTTGTAAAAACACGATTTTTTGACCGATTGGTCCTATGGGAGCTATATGATATAGTCAACCGATTTTGATCAAATTTGGTGCAGTGCTTGGGAACTCTAAAAAACTTCTTAATGTCAAATTTGGTTACAATATCTTTACAAATAAACGAAACACAACGAATTTTGTACAAAACACGATTTTTTGACCGATTGGTCCTATGGGAGCTATATGATATAGTCAACCGATTTTGATCAAATTTGGTGCAGTGCTTGGGAACTCTAAAAAACTTCTTAATGTCAAATTTGGTTACAATATCTTCACAAACAAACGAAACACAACGAATTTTGTACAAAAAACAAATTTTCGACCGATCGATCCTATGGGACCTATATGATATAGTCAACTGAATTTGATAAAATTTGGTACAGTGCTGGGGGTTTCTAAAAAAACTTCTGATTACCAAATTTGGTTATGATATCTTCATAAACAAACGAATTATCCATCTAAAACTTTTGCTTTTTTTCGAGGTCCTCTGAAACCCCCCTATGGATTAATAAGGGATCTTATCTGAAAGTTTGGTTGCTCTAGCTCTTACCATCTCTGAGATCTAGGCGTTCATACGGACAGACGGGCAGACGGTTAGACGGACAGACGGACATGGGTATATCGACTTCTCTAGTCGCTCTGATCATACTTTAGGTAACTTTGGGGGGTCTCCGACTTCTCCTTCTGTACGTAACATACATTTTCGGCTTGCACAAACACAGTATACCCTTTGTACCATACGGTACAGGGTATAAAGATGGCGTACGTTAAAGTCGGGCGCGGACGACTTTTGGATACCCTGTACAACTGCTTGCAATAAAATCCAGTAAATTGCTTAAGAACACCAAAAGACATTCGATTGCCAAATTAGAAAACAACCAAAAACAGACGAATTTTTAACCAAAAATGTTTTTTTGGCCGATTGGTCCTATGGGAGCTATGTGATATAGTCAACCGATTTTGATAAAATTTGGTACAGTGTTGAAGATGCCTAAAAAACTTCCGAATGCCAAATTTGGTTACAATATCTTCACAAACAAACGAAACACAACGAATTTTGTAGAAAAAACGATTTTTTGACCGATTGGTCCTATGGGAGCTATATGATATAGTCAACCGATTTTGATCAAATTTGGTGCAGTGCTTGGGAACTCTAAAAAACTTCTTAATGTCAAATTTGGTTACAATATCTTTACAAATAAACGAAACACAACGAATTTTGTACAAAACACGATTTTTTGACCGATTGGTCCTATGGGAGCTATATGATATAGTCAACCGATTTTGATCAAATTTCCTACAGTGCTTGGGAACTCTACAAAACTTCTTAATGCCAAATGTGGTTACGGTATCTTCACAAATAAACGAAACACAACGAATTTTGTACAAAACACGATTTTTTGACCGATTGGTCCTATGAGAGCTATATGATATAGTCAACCGATTTTGATAAAATTTGGTACAGTGCTGGGGGTTTCTAAAAAACTTCCGATTGCCAAATTTGGTTATGATATCTTCATAAGCAAACGAATTATCCATCTAAAACTTTTGCTTTTTTTCGAGGTCCTCTGAAACACCCCTATGGGAGCCATATAATGTAGTCCCGATATCAAAAAAATAAAATAAACTTGTCTCCTATGGATTAATAAGGGATCTTATCTGAAAGTTTGGTTGCTCTAGCTCTTACCATCTCTGAGATCTAGGCGTTCATACGGACAGACGGACATGGGTATATCGACTTCTCTAGTCACTCTGATCATACTTTAGGTTACTTTGGGGGGTCTCCGACTTCTCCTTCTGTACGTTACATACATTTTCGGCTTGCACAAACACAATAATATAATATATATAATCATCGTCGGATATCAGGACTCGAAAAAGATTATTTATTTATTAAGGCCTATACGCAGTTCGAAATATTTCGCACGGAATGACAGAACTTCATAAAAAAAAAATCCCATTTGGGATATCCCATTTGTCATTCCGTGCGAAATATTTCGAAATGCGTATAGGCCTTTACATACAAAAATACATATCGTCACATTCAGAGAGAGTTTTTTGACCTCGAATTCAAATGCAGCAACCCCAAAAACATATAATAAACATAGCCGGACAACCGGACTCGAAAAAAAATGTATGGTTTTTTGAGGTTAAGATAGAAAGCTTGGGTCTAATTATCTTAGCGGATACGGATTCAGGACGTCTAAGTGCATAAGAAAGCAGCCCAAGATTACGACGATCACGATTGTGTTTCTGTGCAATAGGCATGTTTAGTATTTCGATTCCGTTCCCGAATAATGGAATCATTTTAAGAACTATTTTATTATTGTGAAGTACATAAGAAAACATATGTCACGTCCCCAGATCACAACACTTTTTTATGTGGCTGTACAACACAGTAAGTAAGAAGTAAAGTATTTAAAAATATTTAGTACATATGTTTGAAAGTTGGAAGACGGAAGAGGGTTAGATTATACACCAAAAAATATATCAATATATGGACCCACAAACCATGTTGTCGAAAAAGTCTTAATTTTCTTGGCCGATTCGTTTACGTTCTCCTTTTTGCTAGCAATGCGCCAAAGGATTACTTACGACACAGCGTGATGAGCGAACTTTGAAAGATAGCGTAGACGAGCTACGGCTTAGAACCAACTGCCGTTTTTTCGAGTTTGTCCTTAGACCCCAATACCAATACCAAAATCCGCGTTAAAACCGTCAGCAGTCTGTCTATTCATATGTAAAAAAATCAGTCCGACTACTATTCGGCATGTGGTAAAAAATATCTTGTACCAAAAAAATAATTATATTACTTTTTCCAATTTTAGACTGGATTGTCCAAGTCTTTAAAAAAATCAATCATAAAATTTTTCAAAAAAACGTTTTGAAAATTTCTTCTTCTTTAAAAAATGATTATGGAAGTGGCCGAATTTTGTCCAAAATATGACAACCTGGGCCCATAGTGCAGTTGTCAAACTCACATGGGCCAAACGTAGACATAAAAAATACTCAAAGACAAAACTGACACATTGGAAGATAACCCCATTCGATCTTCGAGAGCTGCTAAATCCGGCAAAGCTTTTGCTTACGATCGTTTCGATAAAATAAGGGGCGTTTACAGTAAGGACATGACTTCTGCCGCAGCTGCGTAGACGAGGAGGAGACAGAAAGCATCCAACACCTGCTATTCGACTGCTTCTAAGAAGACGAACCCAGTTTCTGGGTAAACCATTCTTTGAGGATCTGGGTAGTCTGGCTTACGTGCCCATAGCGGATCTGGCTGCGTTTGTCGAATCCTCAAAATGGTTTTGTATTAAGAGAGACTTAGGTGATTAGGGATGCCCTACATTTTTGATCCTCCTCCACCCCTCCCCCTCCCTTTTCCAATTCCTTTCCTCCTTCTCTCACAATTAGGCAACACAATGGACCACATGGTCTCTGGGTGATCTCAGTTACTGACTGAGCTGCCTACTCAACCTAACCTAACCTACAGTAAGGACTTACGGACTACAATATACCCTATACTTTGCTTAATTATCACAGTGTTATTTTCGAGGCGTTTTGAAGCACGTGTTGAATGAGTCTACGTACCAATTTTGGTGATCATAGCTAGAACTTAGTAGAATTTCTAAGTGAGAGCGTTTCCAATTTAGTATTTTTTGGCTATATCACCCGAAGTTAATAAAATTTTTATCTTACAAAGATGTAGTTTTAGTTGGTTTGTTAAAGTTGACTCTTAAAGTGAATATGACATGCGTAATTATAAAACCTAGAGTATAAAGTTTTCCGACAACTACTAACAATCCCCTGCAAGCAGCTTTTTTTATGAGTTTTCACAAAGTTTATTAGTTGTATTTATTCCATAAAATAAACTTCATTATTAATAATCAAGTTGCATACTTTATAGTTATTTTTATGATTGCCATCATTTTTGGTTGACAACTTAATAAAGTTGTTGTTTAAAAGTTTAATGTTAAAGCAATTATCTTGAGTTGTCATAAAAGGAAATAAATGGTTTAGTTTAAAATTTCAATCAAACTTTTCCACTATTGCCTAGAACTAAGTTTACGAACTATCATCAGTGGATACTTAAAGGGTATTTAGAAAACTAAGCGTAATAATTTTCAATATAGTACCTATTCTGCTACCCTAAAAAAATACGTAAATACTGCTTGGTGGAATGGGAGGCAGTTATCATTTCAATTTAACAGACTTTACAAGCGGATGATGTGCGTTTTTTCTCAGCAGTTTTGGTCTTCGAAATCTCCATATCAATCAAATCTTAACCCTTAAGCAATTTGTTGTTAAGCCAGAAGTATCTTTAGGGCTTTCCCAAAAAAAAAGTTATTTCTTTTGTGAAATTTTGCATTAAAACGTCGAGGGTTGTAGCCAAATTGAAGAAACATTAACAACTTGAAGAGTGTATTTTGAAAAAGTTTACTTTTCGTTGCTTATTAGGCTCACATGATTCTTCATACGAAATTGGATCTATCCAGCTTTTTAAGTTCTCATCCGAGCGTAACCCTATGCAGTAGTGCTGGAGAAACATCTACGTTGGCCAACATCGATGTTTTCAAAATTTTTTAACTTCGATACATCGATGTTTCGATACATCGAAGTACATGTGAAATGATAAATAACAATCCAAAAGGCTATACAACGAAAGCAAAAGATAATACAGACCACAAAAAAAAGTGTTGTAAACTTAACAGGTGACAGAGGCATCCCATATTATAAACTTCTTCACACATGGGTTATGAGACAAACAGCAAAAAATCCCGTGAAACGAGATAATTTGGATATTATCTAAGAACCCTTGTATCGGGGTTTTCTGGACTTCGGATTCAGCTGTCCAAAGTCCAGAAGGGGTGTCTCTGTCGCATGTAAAGTTTACACCACTTTTTGTTCGGAGCCTGTGAGTTATAACAAAAAATGTTCTGTTCCAGCCAGAATTGCAGTCTCATAATCTTTAAACTAATTTGAGATCCATTCATTATGGTTATTAAATAAAATCATGTCAACGTTTTTTGATTTAAACGAACTCCGCTTATCGTTTACTAGATTGCCAGCCTTGCTAAACTTTAAAAGGTATTACCTTCCAGTAATTCAACGGGCACATGATTGAATCTAAGTTTTCGACATTAAAATATTGCGAAGTGCCAAAATTGAGTCAACCCTACTATTTCGGATCTTTTGAGATTGGTTTTTTTCTAAAAAATCGAAAAGTGTCTGCGACGTGGTTGCCGTTGATTGCTCATATTTTGTCCCTAATGGGATTTGTTTGATAATCGAAAATCGAAATAAAAATATCGATGATCAAAAAAAAAATAAAAAATATCGATGCATCGATATAACATCGATGGTACTTCCAGCACTACTATGCAGCACATCATTCTTAACAAGGGGTGTTGAACAAATTTATTGTGCCCATGAGCAGAGCCGACGAGAGTAAAGTAGCACCCTTAAAAATATAAAAAATATAAAAAATATTTTATAGAAAGTATGGATGGTTGTAAAGTAGTCTTTTATTATAACTACTTAAGCCCAAAGAGTACTTCGGTTCCAGCGGAAATCGTATCGTTCCGCCACTCTACCAATAGGACTGCCCATGTACCAATATACAAACTTTTATAAGAAAAACCTCGTTTAGAGATTCCTAGCAAATCCCTTTGTAGACCCATTTACACTATAAGTAACATGCATACAAAATTATTGGTCAATATAGACGACTTTACCACAAAAAAACAAAATATGCGCGCCTTTAGTGCCATCTTGATGTTGCAATGTTTAAGCGTACTTAAGAAGTTGGCTATGAATTGTTTGGAGACTATAATGGATCGGTCTCTTGTTCAGCTGCAGCTACATTTTAATATTGCCTGTTTTAAACAGTTTTTTTTTTACGAGTGGCCCATAAAGTTTACCCATGGAAAAAAGTCAACCCACTCACCTGCACTAGGAACAGCGAGCACTGCAATTGCTGCTCCTGGCTATGACTGGCTACCGCCGTTGCGTTGGATGATGCTGATGATGATGTCTAAGCCTTGCAAATGGGGGCGCACACAGAGTTATGAAAATATGAAATCACAAGTAATGCAGCAGGGCAACAACAACAACAACGACGACGACGGCAACGACAACGACAGCAGGCTGTAATGATGATGATGTTGGTGATGATGAGGACAATAATGCCGCTGCAGCTGATGATAATGACGTTGATGGCAAACAATGTTGGCAGGTGCAGCAACAAAATTTTAGCCGGCAATAAGTACGCCGTGCTCTTTATTTCGACTTCGATTTGTTTTAATTTCCGTTGATGCTGCTGCAGTGCTTCCGGCGCAAAGCGGCACACAACAGTCGTTTGATTACGGCTAGAACTACGGCTACGGTTACGTTAATGGTTACTCTAGGGCTGCTGACAAAATAGCGCGGAGCAGGCTGATGAAAAGTGGTGCAGAAAGACTGCCTTTTTTTGTTGTTGTTGTTGGTGGTGGAGGAGCTGCTGCTGCTGCTGCTGTTGGCGTAGAGACAATTTGCTCGTTCGGTGTTGGTCAATGGCACGAGGCTGCATTAGACAGACGACTGACGGTACTACAACTATTTCTTAGACATTTTTTAACACTTTTTCTTTTTTTGTTTGGTTTTTTTCACAATTTGCACTGGTAGTTGCGGCATTTTTTGCGTAACTTTTGAGCTTTTGCACATTGCACAGTAAATTTAAACATTTTTGCAAAAACTTGCACAAACAGCAACCGCAAATTTGCGTTAAAAATTTTTCTCTTTTTTTTTTTTGCCAACTTTAATTGATTTTTGCGCGTGTGTATTTATATATGTGTATGCGTGTGTGCATGTGTGTATTGTGTGTGTGTTTGTGTATAGAAATGTGTGTGTGTGTGTATGTGGGCGAACGAGCGAGCGAGCGAGCGAGCAACGGAATGCGGTCCGGTCCGTATGGCAGTGCGGAGCTTTTGCTTATGAGCTAAAATGGCATTTTTTACTACGGCAGAAGACGACGACGCTAACGTCAACGCCGACGTCGACAACGACAGCGACCGAGCGAAACCGTAACGCTTTTGGCCTGAATATGCGAATTTCCTCCTACGTTGCAGAACACTGCACGCACGACGTATGCGTATGTAAATGTATATATATGTGTGTGTGTGTGTGTTGGTAAATTTCAGTATAATAAAATATCCTGTTTGGGGGCTGCTGGCAAACTTGCTTGGGAGCGCGTTCTAAACTAACACTGCGCAGGCCTTGTAAATTTGGAGCAAGTTGCTGCTGCTGGCAATTTGCAGGCGATAACGGCAACAGCGATAACACCCACCCTCGTTTTTTTTTTTTTTTTTTTTGCTTTTTTTCGTTTTGCTTCGTTTATATCTTTTATGTACGTTTTTGTCTATTCACTAGCCAATTATTTATGCCACAAACTGGATTTAAATATTCTTGTCATTAACAGGGAAAGTAAGTTGTGTTTGTTTAAAAAAAAATTAACACTCGTTTTTACAGTTACACACTTATTTTTACTAGTATTTCTTGGGTTTTAATGACTAGCATGAAAGATGAGAGCGAAATGCAATGCGCTGAAAAAATGCCTGCCGTTTACCGTTGCACAGAATTGCGCATGCGCTTTAATCCGTAAAAGAGTGTTGCCAACTGACAAGCATTGTTGCCAACTTTTTTCATTTTTAGCTAGAGATGGTTTTTTTTGAAAATAATGTAATGTTTAGTAATATATTTCAATTGTTAATTATTTTTTTTTGGTTACATGTTTGTTTATTCGATTTTAGTGTTTTCCTTAATTCCTATAGGCTATAGTGGCGCTTGTAGCCGTGCAGTTACTTTTTTTGTTAGTCCTAAAAATATGCTAGGATTTTCTTAAACATAAAAGTTTAGGCCTTTAATTAAATCTTAAATTTCGAAATTTACTATAAGGACCAAGTAGTAAAGTTACAGGGTATCGAGTTGGCTCTGTTAGGAGGTCATGTTAATGAAGCCCACCCAAAATAGTGGCAGTCCCCTTAGGGCAACAAGAGGAGATAGTTCAGCGTATTTCAATCCGCTTAATTATTTTCAGGGATCGCAAATAAGAGCTATGGGGTAAAAAAAAAATCAAAGCGAAAAGTGCCTTCTATGGAAGTGCAAGCCACTATATATCATATTTTTCATATTTTTGAAAGGACTATCCGAAATAAAGATCAATTTTTAATTTTTATTAAAAATATCAAGCGTAACTTTTATTTGTTGACTTTAAAATACAAGTAACGTAACAATATTGAAATGCTAATTTTTATTAAAATTATTAGTATTTTTCCAAAATAACTCTTATTTTTCAATTTTTATAATAAAAATTGACATTTAAATATTATAATATTTTATACTAATTTATTTAAAAATTGCAAAATAAGAATTATTCTTCAATTTTTAATATATAAATTGAAAATAAGAGTTATTGATCAATTTTTATTTTAAAACGAATTGAATTTAAATATCTTTTGAACCAAGAAACGCACAATGGTTGGCGCATTTATGTGATGCATACTTCAACACCTTTCCTTCGATGCCTAAAATGTCCTTGAAGGATCAATATTAAGGATGCCACAAGGAAAACTATATATAAATTGAATTATTTTTTGCACAGTTGCGAGTCCTGAATTTTACTGGAGGCGCTCGGATTTTCGGTTTAGAATTTCTTATATTGCGAATGGTTAATTTCGTTTAATTTTTTGTGTTGAGTGTAACCCCATACATTTTTATTGAAATTGCATGATTTAATGTAAATTATTAAAAAAATCTTTTGCTGAGCAATGTTAAAATTTTTATATTTACCTACAAAATAAATCAGTTTTTTTCATCATAAAAGCAAGAAGTATATATTCTATTAATTATTATAAAAATGTATTAAATTTTTTGCCATCTTTTTACAACAAAAAAAATTGTTTTTCATACATTTTTTTAAAAAAACAAACAAATTTTTGTTTTATTTATTTTTAACATTGTTTCACCAAATCGATTTGATTCATATTCGCACCAAATAAAATACGTATAAAACACGTGCTCAAAAAAAAAATGGTGATTGACATATTGAAGGAACATACTTAAAAAAAAAATAGAAAATTACATAATATTTTTTTTAAGAATTATAGATTAAAAAAAAAATTGGTTCAAAAATATTCAGTAGCTTAGTCACAATTAAATAAAAAGCACCTCATCTGCCGATGCCCCGCCCTCTGTACATCGAGATTAACATATCTAGGAAAACCATGGCTCACCTCACTGGAAGAGGCAGCCGACAGGGCACCTCAAAAGCTTCTGGCGTTTGCCAAGCATACGCGAATACTTATCGACTAACGTGTAGTGTACACCAGACCTTTCCGGTACCACTAAGGACTATTTAGTCTATGTGTGACCCCCACCGGTAACAACCTAACCTAACCTATGAGCTGCATCATTAGATTTCAAAAATCGCCGGGGGCAGCTTCTAGTACCTTATCCAGCTAGACCCTTTTTTAAATATCTTTCTAAAACATCAGTGTAATGAAAGTATAACATTTTCAAAGGATGGGGGTTCGGAAATTTAAATTAAAAAAAAAAATTTGTATTTATTAAGCGCCAAATAAAATGATTATGGAATATGTGATTCCACGTATCGGTAACGATGTTGAGGCATGTTTTTTACCTATCATTATTTAACAGTAGCCAATAAAACGTAAATTTGTTTATATTTAAACACGCAAACTTTTTAGTAAAAGATTTTAACGGTAGTTTTGTAGTAAGTTCATAAATAATTTTTCTTTTGATTCGCTTCCCAAAACAACTTTATAAAAATAACCATTATAGTACATATTCAAATATTTTTTCCTTTTTATGAAAACTTTGTCTTGTGATAGATTCATATTTCCAATTAATCTTTCAATGTTTTTGTCAGTTTAGATGAGACGGTTTATCAAGTACTTACTTTTAAAATTGTTAAAAATTTAGTGGCCAGTTAATATGATAATTTTTGAAAAGCCAAGAGTAGTATTTAGCATTTAGCACGATCTTGTTATCAAAGTAGTCCAATTTGCAACTACTATCGCAATGCACTTTAAAAGCCGAATCAGATCCTTTGCTTCGTCAATTTATCTAATAAGACTTTAGAATCTTACCCAAGGCATACATTATACAACGTGTTGTACGACACGTCTGTTTATCGAGCTGTACGTTTTGCACCCAAACGATGCGGCAAAATGTGCAACCTAGTTTTAAAATAGTTTTAAATTTGTTGCATAAACGTTTGCGTCGGCAATTTCAGTTTTGACGCGACCGGTATGAACAAACAATAATTCGATCATAAATAGGCCCATACATAATACGACCGTCTGTACGATTGGCCAAAAAAATCAAAACTTTTTGATTTTTCATGCGACCGTCGTACGACTACATACGGCAGCGCCACACACAATGCAATGAATATACGACGCGCTCGATAAACAGCCTCGCTGTACGACACGTTGTATAGTGTATGCCTTGCTTTAAGCTGGCAACACTAGCACAGTACGTAATCGACTATATGGCAGCGCCGTATGAAAAATACCCTAAAAATAATACCGCACAAATAACAAGCAAAATTTCTATAGTTGGCAACGCGGTGAACAGCCTATCGCTCTTATCATTGTATTTTTTTTGTTGCTGCTTTGCGCATCACTAACTATTATAAACTCCGGCTGCAATTTAGGTCGCCTTCAATTAGCGTTCAATATTCAATAAAAACAATGTTTTTACGTGGCAATAAATGGGGAAAACTAGCTTGTAAGTAAAGCTGGCAAATTATGCACAAAAATTGATTTATTTTACCTCACACAACAGCCAATTTCTGCAGCGGCTACATGTCCGCTGCCAATTTCGCAACAAGCGCGGCGCGTTGCAGTCAGCTGCAGCCCAAAACTGCAATACTCATGCTCAATATGGGTGGACCACAGCATACGGATCAGGTGCATGAGTATCTGTTGCGCATTATGACCGACCGGGATATGATACAGCTGCCAGTACAAAGCAGACTGGGTCCCTGGATTGCTCAACGCCGAACACCCGAGGTGCAAAAGAAATACAAAGAAATTGGTGGTGGTTCGCCCATTCTCAAGTGGACGGAGCTGCAGGGACGTTTGATGTGCGAGCAGCTGGACAAGCTATCGCCCGAAACGGCGCCACACAAACATTATGTAGGTTTTCGCTATGTGAATCCGCTGACAGAGGATACTTTAGCGAAAATTGAGAGGTGAGCGAGAGCACAACTGGAACAGGTATACGTATTAACTACGATTATATCTCTTACAGTGACAAACCGGAACGCCTAGTGCTTTTCTCGCAATATCCGCAGTACAGCTGTGCCACCTCTGGCTCCAGCTTCAACTCTATTTTTACACATTACCGAAGCAAGTAGGTTATACTGCAGCAAAGCGTGTAACAGCTTTTAAAGGCTATCTTTCTTAGCGCACTACCCGACAACATTAAGTGGAGCGTTATAGACCGTTGGGGCACGCATCCTTTGCTGATTAAAACCTTTGCGCAACGCATACGCGAGGAATTGGCAAAATTTGTGGAAACCAAACGCAACGATGTGGTCATACTTTTTACAGCACATTCCCTACCCTTAAAAGCAGTCAACCGTGGAGACCCATATCCCTCCGAAATAGGCGCCAGCGTGCATATGGTTATGCAGGAGCTGGGCCAAACCAATCCCTACAGCTTGGCCTGGCAATCAAAAGTGGGACCGCTGCCTTGGCTTGCGCCAGCTACAGATGATGCTATAAAGGTAGGCAATTTTAAGATTTATTATTGGCCTTTTGGCTAATCGTTTTATTATATTTTAGGGCTATGTCAAACAGGGTCTTAAGAACTTTATACTAGTGCCTATTGCCTTTGTTAATGAGCATATTGAAACACTGCATGAACTTGATATTGAGTACTGTGATGAGTTGGCAAAGGATTTGGGTGTGGAGGAAATGCGTCGCGCAGCAACGCCCAACGATCATCCATTGTTTATAGATGCACTAAGCAGCATTGTGGCTCAACACTTAAAATCCGGGCAAAGCGTCAATCCCAAGTTTCTAATGCGCTGTCCCATGTGTGTTAATTCGCGCTGCCGCGACAGCAAACGCTGGTTCCAGAAATTATGCGCACATTAGACGCTGTCTTTGTTTTGTTCAATTATACAAAGCAAGCTTTATATTTATTTGTAGTATGCAGCAAAAAATGCTTAAAAGGCAATAGAGCTGTAGACTGATGGAATGTGAGGCATATTAATTGGATTATTATGATTATCACATTGGAACTGGGATTTGGGTTTGAATTTCAATCGGCTGCAATATCATTTCATAAGCAATAAGTGAATAAAAATTAAGAACGGCACAAGCTTACAAAACATAAAGGGTGAACTTTTTAAAGAACAACTGGGTTGTTTTTTTTTTTTAAATAATTGAATAGTAAGAAACTGTATGATGAATGCGAAATTGTTTTGAAAGCTGTACTTAAGTATTTAAAAATCACTCCTAATGGGTCCGAAGATAACCAAGGAAAATTTACCTAAAAGACTCTAAATTTTAAATCAAAATGTTTCAATGCTCTCTACTTCCTTGAAAGATAATGGACTACATACAGCAAAAGACAAATATCAGCTTTGCACTTAAAAAGCAATCCAACGCAATTAATTTGACGGAAATTGGATACAAGTAAGGTGTGTCGGTCAATCATTTATAATGTCATATTACTGAGCTACTGGTTGCACTGAATGCATTAAAGTCAAATGTGGACTATGAAGATTAATTCGCTCCCACCGAAATTAAAATGAAGTAGTAAGTCACATGTGTATTATAATAATTAATAATAATATCCCTGGCTGACTATTTTGTCAGTCGCCCCTGGGCGGAGCATGGGGATCTCTATTAATAACTGTTCGAAAAGAACAGTCCGAACGGCGGTGTCTTGAATTAATAGAGATTTTCTCGGGCAAATAGCGTCGTTGAGCTAGCGATGCCAGTGCTAGGCAAATGCACCAGTGCTACTGCGGGGAATCGAACCACCGACCATCGGATTATAAAGCGAGTACGCTACCGATGGCCACACATCTGCATTATAGCAGCTTATCATTTCTGTCGGAATATTAAAATTTTATCTGTTCATTTAAAAGCAGAGGCGCTTCAAAATATGTATTCCTCAACCAGTAAGGAAAATTTTCGTAGAAAGGCCAAATTTTGTTTCATTGGAAAAATTTAAAAAGACCTTTTAAAAAAAACAAATTTTTCAGTTTAAAACCATATATGTAAAAAAAAAAATCCCATTTGGGATATCCCATTCGGGATTTTTTTTTTATGGTTTTGTCATTCCGTGCGAATTTTTTTGGCATTCTACGTATAGGCCTTAAAAAACAATATTAACGATTTAAAGAGACAAAAACTACGAAATATACTTTCGCGGCTTTAATATACATCTTGCATACTGACAGATTGCTATTAGCTTAAAATTCAATTAAAATATATTTCTGCTTACTATTGAATGACTCAGAATATGAACTCTTGGTATTAGTTGATTAATATTGATTCTTTTTTTTTATTAAAATTCTGCCTACTCTCCTTTAATATTGCTTCAACTACGCACACTTTTGTATGCGTGCGTTTTAACAACTTTTTCTATGAATAATGTATATTTCGACCTTTATTTTATAAGGTCTTTTCGACTGGGCTAATGTTAATGTGTTTTACTTAAGTCTGCTCAATCTTCGCTTTGCTTTTAACAATGGTCTAACAAATACGAATGACATAGGCAAAAGCAAAAAAAAAATGTTATCGTTATTTTTTTAAATAAATAATTCTTTTGGCATTTGAAAATAACACCCTGTACTTGTATGCTCTCACTCTCTCTCTCTCTCTGTTTTCATCGAAATTTGACAAACGCTCTCATATGCTTGCTGCTTTCTCTCGCTCTAAGATTTCACGTGCATGGCTTTTTGCGCTCAATCACTAAAACATCTGTTTTGGCTGTCAAATTGTCTTTTACATTTATTTATGGCCCCGCGAGTTATTACATTTCTTTGATTCATTCAAATGGCCAGAGAAATCAGAACCTACACAACGTAGTCTCTCCAGTGGCTATAATAAATATCTGCTATTTAAATTGTGTGCATTTAAATTTACAGTTTTATAGACCCAATATCCTCGTGCTGCCGCCGTACATTGCATAACCAACAACAAATATTACTTACGCCACGGAACCTCGAAACGATTCAGTGCCAAACACTTGTGGAGACGGAGACAATTTTCCGCCGAACACGTTCCAGCATATAAAACTTTATAACCTGAACCACGAATAATAAGTTTAATTACAAAACATATGTAGTATGTCGGTATTGTTTCAACTACATACATATAAAAAAGGAAGGAATTATTGGCCCCCAGGTCAGTTTAGTTTGAGAGGTGACGTTGCTCTTTAAAGCGCTGCTTGTGCTGATGCTTGAGGCGTCTTTATAAATTGATTGACAATAATTGCTTTGATTTAAAATAAGTAGTGTATATTGTTTATTGCTGCGGCCTTAGCACAGTGCCGTGCAGTACAAGCAAAGGCGGCAATCTAATCGGAGTAACGACATATTGGCCATAAAACAATTAGTTAATCCGGTGACTATAAATGAGTAGGTTCAATACTCGCCGTTCCGTTGGAACCGACTATGGCTACGACAACGGCGAACCGCCGGCTGCAGTCTACGCCGTGATCTCAACGTTGGACGATAGCAACGTGCTGCCCGCGGATTGTAACAAGTGAGTAAGATTTCATTATTATATTCAATTATTACGTTAGTTACGAGTGTTAAACGTATACCCTAGCAAAAGGCATGTACTATTGGTTATTAAGAGTGTAACGCAATGGGGGCATCACAACGACGCTATTTATAGATTTAGAGTTGCATGCGATTTGTATCTTTTTTTTGTCGAAAGTGTTCACCCAGTTCCAAAATTAGCGTGAAGCGTGTTTTTAAGAACGGCAATTTAAATATAGAAAGCACTCTCGACATCAAGTAATTGGATTAAGTCTACAAGTTTTGCAGCTCCCTAGAAGCTAACGATAAGTAGGCGATCTATCTATTAAAGATAAGCTGCATTCGCGACAGCCCGGCTGTAATATACCCTATATTCTCAGCAACTTTAACAGCTAAGTGTTTCTCAGAACTACAATCAGATTGTGATGTTTTTTAAAAAATCCATATAACATTATAAATACGTCCCATGTCTCAAGTTTCATCTCAATAGAAAGCAGTTCAAATCTGTTGCGGTTGGAATCCAAAAATACTACCTTACGCTTTGATTTTAGTGTAAAGGCCTATACGCAGTACGAAATATTTCGCACGGAATGACAAAACTTCATATAAAAAAAATGTGGTACAGTCGAGGCGGTGCCCGACAGTGGAATACCCTGTACCTTTTGTCTCGCAAACAATTTTTCCTGCATATTCCATATAAGAACTTTCCAATTGGAATTTATTTTTTTTTTGGTGCAAAACGATATTTATACCTATAAGTTCCGTAAATTTGTACCGATTTTGATGAAAATCGAAAGTTACGTCAAAGAAGCTATTTTAATTATATTGGGTAAGTTTCAAGTTGATATGTTAAGGGGTGTGGGAGAAAACACGGTAAATCGATTGCGGGGGATGGGGGGACCGCATCGATAAAATTTGGATGTGGATTTGTTCATTAGAGCCACATGAATGAGCTTGCCAAAAATTGTGATTCTAGGTCACTTGTAGCCATAATTGCGTAGAGTCAAATATTGACGCAGTTTATTGGCAAGGGCAGGTGAAATTTGCACATTTTTGACTATAACTTCTGTTGTATTTGTCCGATTTTGTTCATTTTTTACACATAGATGCATGTATCCACAACGCATCGCTCTGTTAAATTTCAAATGAAAATATTTAACGGTGTGGCTAAAAACCGCGAAAATCTACAGCGGGGGAACGGGGAAAGATATTGACATGATTCAACAAACTTCATCTGCTTAGGAAATATGCGCACCAGCAGGTAAAGTTCCGTGTCTCTAGCTCTTATAGTCTCCGAGATCTAGGCGTTCATACGGACGGTCGGACGGACGGACGGACATGGCTCAATCGCTACCCGAGGTTATGATAAGCATTTTGGTATAAAGGACTTGGGGTCTGCCACGCCTCCTTCTGTCCGTTACATACATTGCACAAATCTAGTATACCCTTTGTACCTATAGGTACAGGGTATAAAAAATAACCCAAATGGGATTTTGCGATTCCGTGCGAAATATTTCGTACTGCGCAGACCCCTTAAAAAACGAAAATTCATAATTTTTTGTAGGTAGGTAGGTTGGGGCGGCAATTGGTACTTAGCGTCCCAACTCACTTAGGCCAAGAATAGGCCCTTGTGATACCGATAATGGGAGTAAGTGATAAGAATATAGAATAGACAGGAAAAATTAGGGAAATAGGAAAAGTGGAAAGTGCAGGACCAAGCTTTATGTGAGATTCGAAGCCACAACCTCTGGGAAGATAGTCTAGTGTAAGTTGTGCTAAAAATCTCTAGACAATTTTGTACGAAATATTATTTTAAATCGAAAACAATATCCGTAGTTTCAAGCTATTATAACACTAGTTTACACGAAAAATGAACCTTCGTAAAAAAGTGTTTATACCCTGTACCGTATGGTACAAAGGGTATATTAAGTTTGTGCAAGCCGAAAATGTATGTAACATACAGAAGGAAATGTTGGAGACCACCCAAAGTTACCTAAAGTATGATTAGGGCGACTAGAGAAGTCGATATACCCATGTCCGTCTGTCCGTCTGTCTGTATGTCCGTATGAACGCCTAGATCTCAGAGATGGTAATAGCTAGATCAACCAAACTTTCAAGTTTATTTTATTTTTTTGATATCGGAGTTAAATTATATATATATATATGTTTCAGAAGATCTCGATAAAAACCAAAAGTTTTAGATGGATAATTCGTTTGTTTATAAAGATATCGTAACCAAATTTGGCATTCGGAAGTTTTTTAGAGATCTTCAACACTGTACCTAATTTGATCAAAATCGGTTGACTATATCATAAAGCTCCCGTAGAACCAATCGGCCAAAAAAAATTTTTTAAAATAAAATAAATAAAAGAATTCTCTTTGAGCTTAAAGCTTAACATAATTTTTAAAAAAAAATTGTCGTTAATAAAAAGCAAACCAAAAATTTGTAATTTTAAAAAATTGTCGAAAATTACACTTTTTTCGACCTTGGTTGCTTGTAACTTCAATATTTTTTACTTAATCTATACGTAATTACTATATATCACTGTAAAGAGCACATCAATACCTTTCGATCTAATCGTCTTTTATTATTATTAATAATAACTGAAAAAAGTGCCCAAAAGCCGGTTTTTCGAGAAAATCTCGAAAACGGTGCTTAAGAAAAAAAAAAGGTTGTCATTTTCGTGTTCCTCGACCCAAAATAACCTTGAAAAAACACTTTCATACGAAGGCTCACTCGATGAAGCTTAAATTTGTAAACTAGTGTAATAGATTAATAACGCTCCATAAGTTATTTCTGACATATTTATAAACGAAAAGTTTTCTTTTGCTGACATACGGTTTAAGTATATTATATTGTTCTCGGATTAGAATTTGAACGAATGCTATTTCTGGCAATACTTAAAGATCTCTAGTCCAGTTTTACTGAAACTAGCTAAATTCTTTGCCACAGAACACAAGGTTGAACAATAGTTTTTAATGCAACAATGTTTTAACAGATTTTTTGCACAGTACAAGTTTATAATTTTGTTCTATAGTAAGTTACGGGATTACCTTAATCGAATACACACTTGAGCTTAATACAAAAGAAATGCGTCAATAAATATGAGTCAATGTTGACTAACCAAATATGTATTACTTTTCTATGTGTTGAAATTTCCTTGAGAAATTGCGTAAATAAACTGTTAAATTTTACAACATACTAGAGGGCTCCGCACCTGCTCGCTTCGTTCGCAAAACTATGTGGAACAGAGTAAAAAGCAAAAAAATATATCATCCACTGTAGTTGATGGTGAATAAAGTAAGAAGCAAATATGAATATCATATACATTATTAATGATAGTTTTGCTTCCTATTTTATAATTATTAGGTATATAATTGACCATATTTTAATAAGGTGATTTTTACTTTTTTCTAAAGTTTATTTTATTTTATTGTATTTTATTTTGTTTTATATTTTATTTTTTTTATTTTAAGGCCTAGGTATATGACTAAACTTTATTTAAAAAAAAATCCCAAAAAGGCCTATACGCAGTTCGAAATATTTCGCACGGAATGACAAAACTTCATATAAAAAAAAATCCCAAATGGGATATCCCAAATCCCGAACTGCGTAGACCCCTTTAGTTTATTCCATTTCGTTTCAGTTCAATTAATTTCATTTTATTACAAATTTTTTTCATGTAAAATTTATGCTTCGCTTAAGTTATTTTTTAGGCCCTGAATCTGAAATTTTTTTCTGTTTTCCCCCCATCTAAAGTATTTTAACTTTACCAAACCAAGAGATTTAACTTCTGATTTTTCCACTGTATAAAGCAGAACAAAGTATGTATACTTTGCCATATAATATTAACAGATGTAAAGAATTCCCAGAGGAGCAGAAAGTGGGTTCTTTATATACAAAACTAGCGACCCAGAAAGAAATTATATATTTTAAAGTTACTCAACGAATTCAAAAAATTTTGCTCTTTTCTGCATTGATCACAAATAGAGATTTCCCTCCATTTCCCATTAGTTTTCGACTAGGCGGTCTTCTTCTTCAGATGATTTAAAGGATTTTCAACTAAACTTCAAACAGACGTCATTTATACTGATTTTAGTAAGGCCTTTGACTCTTTTAAACACAAGCTCCTTATTTTCAAGCTTGGGCTTTTAGGATTTCCGACCAACTTTCTCAATTGGATTTCTTCTTACCTTGCTGATAGAACCCAAAGAGTTATAGTTAGGTCTTCTGTTTTCAAAATTGTTCAAGTATCTTCCGGTGTTCCGCAAGGTAGTCATCTAGGTCCTCTCTTTTTAACACTTTTTATAAATGATCTGCCAAATGTGGCAAATCATGCCCGTGTTCTTATGCTCGCTGATGATGTTAAACTTTGTTTCTCGTTTAATGATTCCACGTCGCATCTTTTACTTCAGGATGATTTAAACTCTCTTTATAACTGGTGTACGGTTAACCATTTAAACTTAAACCTTTCTAAATGTATGTTTATGACATTTCATCGAAATAAGCCTCACTTGGTTAATTACTCCATAAATGGTTCTCTTTTGGTGCGTATCTCTTTATTTACTGTATTTTTTTTTAATTCCACACGAAATGTCAAAACTTCTTATAAAAAAAAAAAATCCCAAAAAAGGGAATTTTTTTATTTTTATATGAAGTTTTGACATTTCGTGCGGAATTTTTGCATGCTGCGTATGGGCCTTAAGGTGTTACTTTTGACCCTAAAATTACCTTCAACACCCATGTTTCTACAGTTGTGAATAAAGCCAGTTGGTTTTTAGGGTACATTAAACGCTGGTCAAAAGAATTTAACGATCCGTATACGACCAAGGTTCTTTATTCTGCTCTCGTTCGCCCAGGACTTGAGTACTGTTCCTGTGTTTGATGCCCTCGGTACAAAAAATATCAAGCACGAATTGAATCTGTTCAGAAACAGTTTCTCCTTTTTGCTGTACGTAGCTTAAATTGGGACCCCAATATCCGTTTGCCTCCTTATGCCAGTAGACTTCTTCTAATTGATCTACCTTCTTTGAAAAATCGTAGTATTGCCCTTAATGTTTTTTTTTTGCATCAACTCATAACGTGTTCCATTGATTCCCCTTTCCTACTTCGGCAGCTTTTGTTTAACATTCCTAGAAGCTCCTCTAGGAATTTTGTACCCTTATCTCTTAAGAGATGCACTTTTAGAGTTTTATGTTCGAATTTTAATGACTTGGCGCGTATCCTCACAAGTGAACTTTCGCCTTCCAGTTTGATGAGAGCTGTTTTCAACCACCTTGGCTCCAACGGGTCGGAGCCCCGTTTATAAGTTTCTTTTTGTATTATCTTTTTTAAATTAATCAACTGTTTATGTTATATGTTGGTCTTACACAAAATAAATGAATGACTTCTAGGCAACAGTAAGCAGATTAGTGAACACTTTTTTTGCCTTTCTCTACCAGGCAATCCGCCATTTTACCCTTTTAAATGCAAACTACTGCAAAGACACATAGAAAAAAAAAATTGAGATGCCACTTTCTATAGATTTTGATTTTCTGCGAACGAAAAATCAATTATGAACCGATTACAAGCATTTCCTGACTAAAGGCCTATACGCAGAATGCAAAAATCCCTATTTGGGATATCCCATTAGGGATTTTTTTTTTTATATGGTTTTGTCATTCTGTGCGAAATTTTTTTGAATTCTGCGTAGACCCCTTAAATTCGGTCTAGGTGAGATGACTTCAAGACCATGTTAAATTCGATACTTCGCAGCAAGCTCATCATTATATAGATACTATACTACTACTACTACTACTACTAGATTTGTGCAATGTATGTAACGGACAGAAGGAGGCGTGGCGGACCCAAAGTCCTTTATACAGAAATGCTTAGCAAACCCTCGGGTAGCGATTGAGCCATGTCCGTCCGTCTGTATGAACACCTAGATCTCGGAGACACAACTTCTTTGACGTAACTTTCGATTTTCATCAAAATCGGCAAAAATTTGCGAAACTTAAAGATATAAATTTCGAATTGCACCAAAAAAAAAAAAAAAATCCAATTGGAAAGTTCTTAGAAGGAATATGCAGGAATAAAGTTTTTTCGAAAAAAAAATGGTACAGGGTATTACACTGTCGTGCGGCGCCTCGACTGTATCAGATTTTTTTGTTTTGATTTTTGGCAATACTTAATGGGCCTCCGACCGTGTCAAAACCGGTTTAACCATTCGAAACGTTTCAAACGTTTCTCTCTCGCTCTCACTCTCCCTATAATTTAGCAATATACAATATTATAAGTAGTATTTATCTTTACGATGTGTATTCACACTTGCAAGTTGTATTTACAGTCTCCGCGGTTCCATACATTGTTAGTGTATGACGTTGCAGCCATAGACCTTTCGTAGCTTATTATCTAAACTGTCCACAATTGCCACACTTGGCATTGGAGTGCTGCAAACAGGCACGCACCAATTAAATTAACTGATTAGTTTTAAGAGTGATGACTGCTACTCATAAATTAATACGTGCCCATAGCCTAGACATTGAGATAAGTTTCTTTGAATTCCAAGCCAGCTGTGACTAGTAGATGTTTGTTTTTTATAGCTAGTATATGCCCAAACTTTTTGTTTTGTTCGGGCATTCGTAAATCTTTAAAATGATTCAGCGAAATATGCAAACAAAAAGTAATTCACAAAAAAAAAAAGTTTAATGAGGTTTGTTGCTTTTATTGCCACAAGCAGACATGCACTAATTGGATAGATATGAGTATATAATATAATTTATAAAAAAACGATATCGTAAAACAAATAACCACTTCTTGCTAACATTGTAGTATCTAACATTACGCTTATCTTTCACATCTATTTACAGATGCGCTGAGGACTACAACGAGAACAGTGCATTTCTCAGTTTTCGCAGTTTTGGCAAGAAGATGGGGCACAAGTATTTCAACGTGTTTAAACAACGCAGTCTTATTGTCGATTTGCTGGCCATCTGCTTTGGCATTGGTACCTGGATAGCCGTCAATGGCACCTTTATACAGCTGCCTTTGCTGGTCAACGATGCACCCGAGGGTTGGAGTCTGCCCTCCTATCTCAGTGTGATGGTACAAATAGGCAATCTAGGTCCAATACTGTATACAGTCATACAGAAGTATTCCCCAAGAAAGCTCAACGACGGCTGGTCCGTGCATGTAGTGCTGGCCGTGGGCACAATCTCTTGTCTACTAACGTCCTTTTTCTACAATCGGACTGCCAACTTGGCGGGCAGCGAACACAGTGTGGCTTTGTTTATCCTTACGATATTTACCGCGCTGAATGCCTGCACAAGCTCTGTGCTGTTTATGCCGTATATGGGACGCTTTAAGGAAAAGTATATGGTCACATACTTTATTGGAGAGGGCCTTAGTGGTCTGCTGCCGAGCGTGGTGGCACTCATACAAGGCATAGGAGAGACGGAGCAGTGTGTTTTGGTCAATGTAACCGAAAGCGGCCAAAACATTTACGAGCAGCAAAGACTACCGCCGCGATTCAGCACACAGATCTTCTTTCTCATACTCTTTGCGCTTATGGTGCTCAGCTATATAGGTTTTACGCTGCTCAATACGCTACAGCTTGCTAAGCGTGAGTACGACAATGTGACGGTCAGTGAGGGCAACAAATACGTCTACGAC
The DNA here is from genome assembly GCA_949987675.1 of Chymomyza fuscimana. Taxonomy (NCBI): domain Eukaryota; kingdom Metazoa; phylum Arthropoda; class Insecta; order Diptera; family Drosophilidae; genus Chymomyza; species Chymomyza fuscimana. The sequence goes on from OX465088.1 coordinate 115,181,990, forward strand.
ACGGGCAATGTAACAGACGCACATGAAGCCATCGTGGAAAAAACAAGCCCAGTTGAGCAACTTTCATCTGCACAGTATTGGGCCTTGTTGCTGCTGATAGGCGTCATCTCGCTCTTTAGCAACGGCATGTTTGGTAGCATACAATCCTACTCCAGTGCACCCTATGGCACTCAAGCTTATCATTTGGCAGCTACGTTGAGTGTTATAGCGAATCCAGTGGCTTGTTTTATGGCCATGTTTTTGCATTTTACTTCGCTGCGCATCATCACGGTGCTTTCTGTGCTGTCAGCGCTGCTGACTAGTTATGTATTCACCACAGCCATGTTGAGTCCGTACCCACCGCTTTATAATGAAACCATTGGAGCAGTTCTGGTGGTAAGCATAACTCAAAATATTTATATAACTTAGCATATTGATAATTGTGCTGTTTTGCAGGTAGCCGCCTGGACTCTATTGGTGGGCATTGTCAGCTATACCAAACTGGGCATTACTACCGTAATGCGTGCTCAGGGCGGCCAATCGCTAGTTTGGGTAGGCGGTATAACACAGCTTGGATCTACCATAGGCGCCATATCCATATTCTTTGCAATTAACTATACGAGGTTCTTTCAGTCGGCGTATACAGAGTGCGGATGAATATAATGACGTTTTTATACTCGCCTAGTGTGATATTTTTATAGCTAAATTAAAAGACATTTAGAACTGTTTACTGAACAAACTGATTTTGTATTAACTTGATGTGGTATGCTTTTAGAACTATTAAGTATTTCTTTATTAACGACATCCAAAAAGTCAACAAAGAATGCTTGCAAAATTTTGCTTTCCAGATAGAAAAAAACTAAGATGTATTGGCACTCTTAAGGAACAATGACTGCGCTTAAAGTCAGTCGGCCACTAATTGTGGCTTGAAAATTATTTTTATCCTTAATATACGAATTTGAAACATAATTCAAGCTTTATTTAAATATATAAGGTAAGTTTTAAGTTCATAAATCGAGTAGCCAATGTTTTGTTTATCAAAATTCAAAACTTAACGGCCCTGGCAATAGCTGCCATTAAACAAACAAATTTTAGTTAAACCCTTTTATCTCCAAATTTTAACTTTGAACATTTCTTTTATATCCATTTACAGATGCGCTGAGAACTACAAATAGCTGAGAACATTTAAACATTTTTAAATGTTGCAAAAATTCTCCAACGTGTTTAAGCAGCGCAGTATCATTGTCGATTTGCTGGCCATATGCTTTGGTATTGGCACCTGGCTAACCATCAATGGCACCTTTATACAGCTGCCTTTGCTGGTCGGCGATGCACCCGAGGGTTGGAGTCTGCCCTCCTATCTGGGTCTAATGGTACAAATAGGCAATCTTGCAGCATTATTGTATACAGCCATACAAAAGTTTTCACCAAAGAAGCTCAACGACGTCTGGTCCATATATGTGCTGCTGGTCATAGGCGCAATCGCATGCCTGCTGACGGCCTTTTTTTACAACCGTACTACTAACTTCGGGGCCAAAGAACATAGTTTGGCTTTCTTTATACTAACGATATTTACCGCATTGAACGCCTGCACCAGCTCTGTGCTCTTTATGCCGTATATGGGACGCTTTAAGGCAAAATATATGATCACATACTTTATTGGGGAAAGCCTAAGTGGGCTGCTGCCCAGCGTGGTGGCACTCATACAAGGCGTAGGCGACACAAAAAAGTGTGTTTTAGTCAATACAACCGAATCCGGTGAAAACATATACGAGCAGCATAAAGTGCCACCACGATTCAGCACACAGATCTTCTTCATCATACTGTTTCTGCTAATGGTGGTCAGCTTGATAGGTTTTACGCTGCTCAATACGTTAAAGCTTGCCAAGCGTGAGTACGACAAGATGACGGTCAGTGAGGGCAACAAATACGTCTACGAAACGGACAATGCAGCAGACACACAAGAAGCCGAAGAAGAAAAAGCAATCCCAGTTAAGCAACTTTCAACTGCACAGTATTGTGCCTTGCTGCTGCTCATGGCCGCCATATCGTTCTTTAGCAATGGCATGTATAGTAGCATACAATCCTACTCCTGTGCACCCTATGGCACGCTACCTTATCATTTGGCAGTGACGCTGGGCGTTATAGCGAGTCCACTTGCTTGTTTTTTGGCCTTGTTTCTACGTTTTACCTCATTGCGCATCATCACAGTGCTTTCTGTGCTGTCGGCGCTGCTAACTATTTATGTATTTATCACGGCGCTGTTGAGTCCTTACCCGCCGCTATATAAACACACTATTGGAGCTGTTCTGGTGGTAAGCATAGCTTAAAATATATAACTTGCACATGAGCTCCATATTGTTAATATTGCTTTTTTGTAGGTTGCCGTTTGGACCATATTGCATGCCGTTATCACATATACCAAACTGGGCATTACTACCGTTATGCGTGCCCAGGGTGGCCGATCGTTGGTTTGGGTTGGTGCCGTAACACAAGTCGGAGCTGCAATAGGTGCCCTCATCATTTTCTTTGTCGTTAACTATACAAGGCTCTTTCGGTCGGCGCATAAAAAGTGTGGATGATTATAATGATGATATTACCGGCGCTTGGTATATTTGGAATTTTTTTTATTAGGTTTTTGAAATAGGCCTTTAAAATCGCATCAGCATGAAATCTTATATGAGATGAAATTTTGTAATCGGAACATGACATGTTAATTACTTGCGTTTGAATTTTTATAAAAAAAATGTTTATATTACATAATTAGTACCTACCTATATTTATTATTTTTATCTGAACAATGTATGAAGACTTTAGCTGCCGCGTGTCACACAATGGATTACTATCCGAACCCTTTGAAATAAATACTGGCGTAAAGCAAGGCTGTATTCTATCTCCGATACTGTTTATATTGGCACTGGATGACATTATGCGCATAGTAGACAACGAAGCCCAGGGAATCCAATGGTCTCGCTTCACAATAGGGAATATGCGGACGACATATGTCTTCTGTGTAACAGGAGTTCTGATATGAAAAGCAAAATTAACGTACTCAGCACTTAACCAATAACGAGAAGACGAAATTGTTAAGTAGTGGATATACCGCTTCTAATAATCCGAACATCGTGATGGGCAACGAAGAAATTAAAAACCTTAAGACTTTCTCATACCTCGGAAATGTTATTACTGAGAAAAGCGGCCAAGTCAACTTTCGGTCAATTGAGAGCAGTGTGGAAGTCTTGCCAAATAAGTGTTAACACCAAGTTACGGCTATTCAGTTCCAATGTCAAATCAACCCTATTCTACGGATGCGAAACGTGGAGAAGCACTGCAAGCACACAAATGTCTACGACTTGGTCACACTTTGGGAAAATCTTCGACCAGCATCCCAAAGCAAGCAATGCGATGGAACCCATAAGGCAGTCGTCGCCCAGCGGCTCCAGCACGTACTTAGCCGTGAATTACACGATGCAGGATACTGCTGGAGTGATATTAATAGCGAAGCGTCGAACAGAGTCAGATTTCGTAGGATTGTTGAAGACCTATGCTCCACTAGGAGAGACTGACGACAGTAGTAGTAGTAGTATTTATTATTTATTGACTGTATAAATTTTTGATATATGACAAACGCAGTGAGTTTTAGAAGACATTAAAGTTGCAAATACGTCTGGTGACCATAATCCAAGATACAAAGAGTCTATATATAATTCATAGCTACATATTGAAATTGTTTTATGCGGGCGAAAGTCATTCTTATTCACAAGCTCAATTGTAATTTGTTTTCAAATGAATCTATACGAGCTATCATTGATTCATTGCAATCCGCAATTTACAACAAAAACGGTGGGCAAAATCTTTAAGATAATCCAAGAAAAAACCCTTGGACAAGCAACTCACTTCGTTCAGTACTTTTAATCTTAATGACATCCTGATATACCTCTAGTTCTATGGAGTTTGTACATTTTAGCTTGAGGCTATATGGTCGCTGTCAATATCACCCTCATATCCAGATTGTGCTGTGGAGCTAACTTGTGCGATTTTAAGCGTATTCGGCAAATCGAAGGCGGATTCGTAAATACTTTCATCCGATTCCACCGCTGTATTTTTATTAAAGCAACTCTCAAACTGATGAGGTGCATTTTCGCCATGCTCCAAAGCCTTGTTAAACATGTGTATCTTTTCACGCAAGCTCAGATTGTTTGAATTACAACCTTTAAGAGTGTCGCTGGAATTTGGTGATAAATGCCGCGTATCACTGCCAAATGTGTCCAGTACAGCATCAATCTTTTCAAAAGAATCTTTGGCACGCTTGCAGAGCAAGAGAGTTTCATGCAATAAGTGACTGCTATCGAGGTTCTCAAAGTCGGTCTTTAATTGCTGCAGTGTTGCTAAGTCGTCCCGAGACAAGTCTATTGCATGGGGTTTACTGGGAACCTTGTTGAAAGCATTTACGCTTTCATATTCGAATATTAATTTCTTGATTCTGACGGCGCTTTCCGAGCCTGCATCTATTTGCCGCACTAAACTATGCGAAACATCGTTGATCTCCTTTAAAAGGCTCACAGAGTTCTGTATAGCTGCATTATGTTGTTGGCAAGAGTTTTTTATGCGGTCACGCAAGTCTCTTAGGTAGACGCAGATGCGTTTAGTGCGCAACTTCTCTTCATCATCTGTAAGCAAAGTTTTTGTCATCCGATAAAATATGTATTTATTACAAAGAACTTACTATAATCATATTGATCCTCTTCGGTTTCAGTCATATTGCAAATTATAATACCTCTTAAATACTCAATAATCTGATAATTTAGGTTTTTCTACGAATGAAATAAATTTTGATATACAGCCGCCAAGAAATTTTTGAAAAGTGTACAAACAACTGAAATGCTTTGTATTTCAAAGATAGTTTGTTAAAACTAAATCAAATTTTTATAAGGACAGCGCTAACTGATTTAAGTCCTCCTTAATTTGTCTGTATAGCAGTGGTGGGCAGTCTCTCAATTTACATAACGAGCGAGGATAGGGCACCAAAATCGCAGTCGGCTCATGCACAGTCCAAGTGTGTGAAATCTGTCTCTCGTTTTTGCTTGATTGCGGTTCTTGCTCTCTCGTGCGCTTTTGCCTACTGCGCTGCTTACTCACACAAAGAAATGTTTGTTTGTATGAGTTTTGCCCACCACTGCTGTATAGACACAGAGTTTGAAAACCTCCTTTGATGAGTCTCACTATACTAAAAATTTTCACGTTTTTGTAAGTTCACAGTGTGGGATTGATTTGAAAATCGAGAGCTTTTATAATTTTTAATTATTTTTACATATTATAATTTAAGAACAGGGGCTAAAATAAGCCAAAGATTTTCCAAAAATGTTCAATACCAGTTGACGGGCAAATGCAAGCAATCAAGCCACTATATGTTATTGAAGATGATGCAAGCTTGTATGGAGTCTTCCACAGTGTTATAGCCTTAAGGTGGATCGAGTCCAGACGACTTTGCTTTAAGAGGTGTTTTAATGGGTTTTTTTTTTTTTGTTTTATGTGTAGGAAGCTTGAAAAGCCGAAAAGTGTGGGGCTTGTGTTACCTCACCCACTAAACCTACCACCTACTCTCCGCTTCCCTCTCAAGATACCACCGCTAAGTATTACTTCTCGAGGGGGAGAAGGCATGAAAGCCACATCTAGCTTCTCATCTATGATTTGAATTGTTACGCTGGCGCAAGGATTTGATTATCTCTGCTGCCATGTTGCTTATAGCAGACCAATTGTTTTGCGAACTAAGTAGGATATCCATCAAGTCATTGACTTCATTCATGGCCTCCCAATTCCTAAGCTTAGCTCTTCCTATTCAGCAGAGAATCTTGGACAGACAAAAAATACATGTTCAGCGTCTTCTGTGGTCAGTGCACAGTGTGTGCAAAACGGATCCGTCTCAAGCTTAAACCTGTGCAAATAAGACTTAAAACAGCCATGTCCCGTATCCTGGTGGGCAACGAAGAAATCGAACACCTTAAGGCTTTCACATACCTCGGAAGTGTTATTGCTGAGAAAAGCGGTGCAGAAGAAGATGTCCTAGCGCGGCTAAATAAGGCCAAGTCAACTTTTGGCCAATTGAGAGCAGTGTGGAAGTCTAGCCAAATAAGTGTCAACACCAAGTTACGGCTATTCAATTCCAATGTCAAATCAACCCTGTTCTACGGATGCGAAACGTGGAAAAGCACTGCAAGCATACAATCACGCATCTAAGTTTTTAACAACAAATGTCTCCGTCTTATATTGAAGATTTGGTGGCCAGAGCGTATCTCGAACGAAGTCCTTTGGGAGCGTACTCAACACACACAAGCAGTGGTAGAAATTAAGCGAAGAAAGTGGAAATGGATTGGCCACACTTTGCGAAAACCGTCGACCAGCATCACAAAGCTAGCATTACGATGGAACCCGCAAGGCAGTCGTCGCCCAGGGGCTCCAGCACGTACCTGGCGCCGAACCATCGACCGTGAACTGCAAGATGCCGGATACTCCTGGAGTGAAATTAATAGCGAAGCGTCAAACAGAGTCAGATTTCGTAGGATTGTTGAGGCCCTATGCTCCACTACGGACTGTCGTCCGTAGTAGTAGTAGTAGTAGCCATGTCCCGTAAGTAATGGTGTTAGGTAGAAGTCAGTTTGTCCATGCTTCCTACTCACCCACGACCTTATGTCCGGAATCAGTCTTTTTGTCCACGTGCCGTTGGAGGAAGCTCCCCACCTTTCTTGCCATGTCGCCAGGGTTGCCTCTCGTCGGCACGGCTGTGATTCGTTGCTTATTGCTTCTCCTGCCAGCAAATCCAGGGGTGCCATACCTGCTAGTACGAGGGCTGCATCTTCTGATACTGTGCGATAGGCACATAGCACTCGAAGGGTGCTTCTTCGGTATTCCGACTTGCACCCACGACTGTAGGAGGTGACCGCCATTGCTGGTGCCCATACGGCTGATGCATACAGGAGGATAGACCGTACTACGTTAGCAATGAGCCATCGACTTCTTTCTCACGGGCCGCCAATATTTGCCATAATACCAGTAAGTGCATTAATGGCTTTCGCCGCTTTGTCACCAGTATGCTGTAAGTGGTGCTTGAAGGTCAACCTGTGATCTAGAAGAACTCCGAAGTGTCGCATTGCCGGCTTAGAGCATATCTCTGTGTTGCCCACTCGGACTGTGGCAGTCTCGACCTTTTTTCTGCTGCTAATAAGAACTGCCTCTGTTTTTAGCGGCGCCAGTGCCAGTCCGTTTTCTCCCAGCCAGTCAGTAACTAAGCTGATCACTGCGTTGGTGCAGCGCTCGACCCCATGCAGCTCCTTGGTGACAACTACCACTGCAATGTCATCAGCGAAACCCACAACAGTCGCACCGTCTGGAATTGGCAAGCGGATCACACCGTCATACATTTTGTTCTACAATGTAGGGCCCAGTACCGATTCCTGTGGTACGCCTCCGGAAATAATGTGTTGTTTACGACCGGAAGAGGTATCATACAAAAGGATTCGGTTTCGAAAATAGGCGCATATGAGGCTGATTAGATATTCCGGCACCTGGAGCCTGTTGAGCGCTTGTTTTATGCTCCGCCAGCTGTCTGTATTGAAGGCGTTCTTTACGTCTAGTGTAGTTATAAAACAGTACTTCTTGCTGCCATTACGCCATCTTGTGCCTTGAATAGCTGTTCTTGCTATATCGACGACAGTGTCCTCTTGCGGATGCCAAATTGTAGAGCTGATGGGCTTAATGGGTTGTAGAGCACTGTCTGTCGCTACGGTTTTTTCTACAAACTGGCTGGTCAGTGCACTTTTATGTATTTTGCCACCCATAGTAAGATGGCTCTGGGAATGCCGTCGAGTGAAAGGTGTGGGTCCGGTGGTGACTATCGTCGGTGCTTAAGTATTTTTTTTTAGATCTACGTATCCGGGCACAAAAACTAAAGGAACAGAACGATTTTACAGATAGTACATAATTGCGAGCTCTGGTGATTTTCCAACGAAATACTTAGGGATCATCCATAAATTAGGTGACGCTCCAAGGAGTGGGGGGATGATCCCTTACGCATAATGCTATTGGCGGTAAAAAAAATAAAATCAAAGATTTCCTTATTCTTCCCTTAATTTTCTAGTCAATATGGCCTTGTTGCGCCTAAGTCAAAATCGTGATAAAATTAAATTTATTTTTTTTTTATGGTTTATTTTATTTACAATCTATCCGTGGATAATAAGTAAATGATTTGTCATAATTAAATTACATAATAGGATTGACTGAGATTCAACAAAATCAGCCAATATAAATAAAATGAAATGCAATCAAAAAAAAAGTACTTGCTAAAACAGAACGATTAGTTTTTAATCGAATGCAAAAATAGTAATAAAAAAAGTTAAAACCAATGAAGGAGTATGCAGTATTCATCATGATCACAATATGGCCATTTTATTATTTATGATTTACTTAAATTACAATCCCTATAACGACAAATAAATGAAGAAATAAAAGAAAAATTTTATCGATTAATTAATTGTTTCATTGCTATAAGAAATCGAAAATATTATACATATAAAGTTTATTCATCTTATTCTTATATTTCTGTTTATATATATATTCGTTTTCCCTGTTTATATTATTATGTGTTGCAATCTTTTTCTCCTCAATGAAACGTTCTCTTTCAAGCTGAATAATTTCTAAGGCCTTCCCGAGCAAGAGTCGATGTGAGAGTGCCGCCTATCTCTCGGAGAATGACTATGCAATAAATCTTAACGATTAAAACTTTTACAGCAGCATATGAGGGAGTACGCGCATATTTTAGGGTGGCCTTTCATTGTCACTTAAAAAGTGATGGCAGTGTTGTTAAGCACCAATTTTATGTAAATTAGTGTAGTGCGAACAAATTTTGTGCAAAGTATCTGGAAGTTGTAAGTTAAGAACGCTTAAGCTATATACCAACATAATCTGTTTAGCAAAATAAATCAATATAGTCCGTCAGTTTCTAAAAGACCACAAGTTCTACATAAAAGAGCTAGTTTTTGATACTTTTTGAAACTGCAGCAAAATTTATTTTCTTTATACGAAAAAGTGATTAGAGAAGTCGGTATATGCATGTCCGTATGTCTGTCTGTTCGTCTGCCTGTCTGTCCATATGAACGCCTAGATCTCAGAGATGTTAAGAGTTAGAGCAACTAAACTTTCAGATTAGATGCCTTATTATGTCATGGGAGTCAAGTTTTTTTTAATTTTTTTCATATCGGGGTTACATTAGCTCCCATAGCGGTGTTTTTTTCGAGGACCTCGAAAAAAAAAACAAAAGTTTTAGATGGATAAGTCGTTTATTTATTCTGGATTTTTTTTATAGTTCCCAAGCACTGTACCAAATTTGATCAAAATCGGTTGAATATATCATATAGCTCCCATAGGACCGGTCGGTCAAAAACTTTGTCTGTTTTTTGTTTGTTTATGGAAATATCCTAACCATATTTTGTAATCATATATCTTTTAGAGCTCTTAAGTAATATACCGGATTTAATTGCAATTTGGTGGGTGGTACGAGGTATCCCAAAGTTGTCCGCGCCCGACTTTTATTATAGAAAAGTCATCTTTTATTATAGAATTCCCAAATAGTTAGGCTTTGCATTGATATAAAATTTTATACGCTTTTAAGAACTTTTATAAATCGGCTTTTTTTTACAAATTTCAATAATAATAATAATAATTTTACTCCATAATAATAATGTAGCTTCAAGGTAGCTTAATTTTTAAATAAACAGGGTTGAGAGTTAAGTCTAAGCTAATTTTCTTTTTTTTTATTTATTGCTTATTCCCTTCACCCTTTACGAAATATTTCGTACTGCGTATAGGCAAATTTTCATGAAGCTAGTATATGAAAAATATTTATTTACAGTGTTGAGCGACAGTTTTTCATCATGAGATATTTTATATAATGTTGTCTAACATTATAAGATTTAGTGTTGTAATATATAAATAAGTAAGGAAAATGGCGAGTAAAAACCTCAATAACTAAACTACTTAAGACTAGTTAAGCAATTGAATAAAAAATATTCATAAAAGCAGTCTAAGCATATTTAATATAATATTAATATAATTTGTAATTAATAGCTTATCGAATTAACGAAACAAAGTTGAAAAATATATTATTCAAATTACACTTGTCATTTGCGTCTAACGTTTGCCAGCACTTAAATATTCACAGCTGAACTACTCGATACTGAGCATATTTTATTATACCAAAAAATAAGCTCTCGCACCACTGTGCACAACTCTGCCGGCGCATAGCGAACAACGACGAACAGCTGTTTTTACGTTTCAGTCGTATACTTTCTGTTTTCATTTTTATTAAAGCATATTCCGATGATTAAACCAGTCGAGTCGCAGTCGACAGTGGCGTAGAAATATGAAAAAAAAACTCTAATAAAGTTAAGCAAAATAATCAAAGTATTCGTTTTGCAAACATCATAGAATTTAAAGTGATATATTGAAAATAAATTGATAGGCAAGTGAAAACTAAAAACGACTAGTTGGACCTTAAAAATTTCCAATAGAGTTTTTATACCAAAAAAAAAAAAAAAAAAGAAGCCAACGCCAGCAAAAAAGAGACGACGCAAAGCAGAGCAGTGAAGTGAAGAGACGAGAAGAGTAAAGCATCGGGAACAGCGGGGACAAAATGTACGCATTGTATACAAAGACCGCAATGATGTGCTACTGGAACGCCAGCCTGCAGACGCGTTAGTGACCCCCATAGACAGTTTGTATTCTTGTGTGTGTGTGTGTTGAGTTTGAGAGGAGTTGGAGTTGGAGGCGTGAGCTTGTGTTGGTTTTAGTTGTATCCAAGTGCTGCCTGCTTATTGTTGTAGCGCAACGGAGCGTGGGCGTAGCAGCAAGCTAAACGGAGTTAGTGATTAATACAGTGAGAGCAGCTGCAGCGGCACAGCAGGATGAGCTTTTTTAGTCGTGCGGCAGCCAGCTTCAATCTGGATCATGCGCTCTGCAATAGGGAAATGCAGATGCAGCAGCAACAGGGTCATATCTTTCGGCAGCGTTTATTTGCAGCAAAGAATCTCTATCAGCGTAATCTAACGGCGCATTATGGTTGCATCAATGCGCTGGAGTTCAGCAATGGCGGGCAGTTCCTAGCCTCGGGTGAGTTTTTGCAATAAGTAAGTTAAATCCTTTTATATACATAATCGCGTTTCATTTGGTCTTTACCAGGTGGTGATGATCGACGCGTTTTGCTGTGGCATGTGGATCAGGCTCTGGCCAATATTGGCGAGCCGCGCGTTATGTATGGCGAACATGCCAGCAATATATTTTGTCTTGGCTTTGATACGCACAACTCTTATGTGTTCTCTGGTGGAAATGATGATATGGTCATACAGCATGATCTGGCCACGTAAGTTATTAGAGCTGGTGATTACTTGGATTGCAGGTGGTTTTCTAAGCCTGCATAGATGCAATGCTGCGATGGGTTAATCCTTTGACAGCCGGATTATATTTAACCCTCCGTCGGACACTTGGGTCTGGCCAGACATATTTCATGTGTCCGTCCCAAGGATTAAAAATAGGTGTCCGACGGAGGGTTAAACTTGAATTGTATATTTGGATTTTCATGTCTTTCTAAAGTCAATCTCAGCATCGTTTTTTGCACCATTTTAAACTTTCTGATTAAAAAGAGTTAAGTTGGAAAGATATTAAGTTGTAGCTTATACCATTCTTAATGCTGTTTAAAAAGGCAAAATTCTTTTAAGCTATTAAAACTTTTTAAGTAAACACTATGGTAACTTAAGTAGTTTCTTCTTCTTCTTCATTGTTGATTTAAAACGTTAAGTCGTTAGTCATGTTTGGCCAGCCTTTAAGATTAGACCACATCTATACGGCTGGCCGTGGTTAATTTTTCATTGAATTGAAGAAACGTAATGGCCGAGCTAGACGTCTGCTTAGCTCCGATGACTTTTCCGAAAAAAACTACATTATGAAATGAGTAATTATACAAAAGACCAATCATTCCAAAATGTATAAACAAAATATCGTATAGCCTAGATATAAACATACTCTACTCTTTATTTAACAAATCTCATTTTACTGTTGATAATTGCACCGATATTATTATTTATCTTATTTATTGCAGCGGCAAGAACTTAAGTTCCTTTTTACATGATGGACCCGTATATGGATTGAGCGTGGATAAAACCAGCGCAAATCTATTAAGCGTCGCAACGGAGCATGGTGAAATTCTGGTCTATGATCTGCGTGCGGACAAAACAGAACTAAAAGCTATTGCCAAATTTCGCACACCGTTTAATGCCGTCGAGTTTCATCCCTTGAATGGAAACTTTTTGGCCACTGCCAATGCCAAGAGAGGTGCCATGTTATGGGACATACGTCACCATGCACAGTACGTATCGTTTCTGCTGTGTCTAACATCATTTAATCTCTAATTGTTTGTTCTCAGACCGCTCTGTCAGTACAACATCATACCCGAATCACCAAGCTGTATGAGCGTACGCTTTAATTGCAATGGCACCTTATTGTTGACACTGCATCGTCGCCTACCACCTATGCTATACAGTCCAAACTCGCCGGAACCTTTGTGCACCTTTTATCATCATGAGTACTTTAATTCCTGCACCATGAAGAGCTGCACCTTTGCGGGGCCCGAGGATGAGCTAGTGGTTTCGGGTTCGGATAACTTTAATATGTTCATATGGCGTTTGGATGATGTGGATTGTAAGTGTATACTTAGAATGTAGTTGGAACTTAGGCAAGGAACTATGTTCTTACATTTCTTATAATCTACTTTACCTACGAAGAGAACTTTTAGCTTATCTGTGGGCCTTTTAAAACACTCTTTTGGGATTGCATTTCCTTCTGAAGTATCCATATCAGCACTAGGTTAAGCTAACATCTGCTTTTTAGACAAATAAATTAAAAGTGCTTTTAGATGCAATCTAAATAATAATGATTATAGAATAATTCAGCTCAATTGAGCTATAATGCCAGAATAAGCTAACCGGAACCGGTTCAGAGCCAATTTTATTAAAGTTAGCAAACAGATTGGAATAGGAATAACTATATTCAAACTTTTTTTTTCTCACAGTGGAACAAAAGGATCAGTGGATAGATACGCCACCGCTGATGCTAACTGGTCATCGTTCTATAGTCAATCAAGTGCGCTACAATCGCCAACGCTGTCTGCTGGCCTCTTCGGGTGTGGAAAAGATTATCAAAGTGAGTAAACCACATTAACGACAACAGATCTCTGATTTTAAGTTGCTTTTTTATACATTTGTCTGCCCTTGCAGTTCTGGAGTCCCTTTGATCAGCAAGGCTGGCAGGGCTCGTTACTGCACAAATCCACGACGCCTTATTGCACTCGCACACTCTATCGCAATGCGACAGAACATGTTACTCAAGACTTTAGCACACGCAACACTGATGAAGATCCTGTCATGTTGGCCTTCTTTGACAGACTGGTGCAGCGTGAGCTGGAATCCTGGCATACCAATCCAACTGGCACTTTTGTTAGTAGCAACAGCTCGGGCAGCAGCGAGGAAAGCTTCAGCAGCACTTTATCTGAGAACACCCAAGACACGCCCAATGTCAGCGAACTCAGCTGGCAAAGTCATCCAAATCGTATTTTTTATTTAATAGCCAAGAAGCGTCGCGCTTTGCTTCAACTGGCGCTCAAATGCGCCAGCACTGGCGGCAGACTGCCCGTGCGTGTGCGTGGTAAAACACCGGTTAACTCGGAACAGCTGCTGGCCAGCGTGCTGGGCGAGACTAATCAGGCAGCTATGCGTGCTCGCATCAGTGAATGGCTGGAGGAAACACATCGACAGATTGGTGATGATGAGGCACCTACCACCTCAGCTGAGGCAGCGGCACGTGAACGCTGGCGTCGTGCGCTCTGGAGCAGCGAAGAGGAACGCGAGGAGCAACCGACAGTCAGCGAAATGCCAACACCATATAATAGAAGTAAGTAGATATATTTCAAAACTTTTTTTTTAATCCTTTCGTATTTGGCTCAATCCATACACAAATTATAGTTTTACGTTCCTAAATCAAAAACGTGGGGCAATACGATAATTGAGTTCAAAGTACCTTTATTTTATAGACGTACTTATAACGTGGTGCGACCAGTTGATACCATGTGATAGTCCCACTTGATTCTTAGTTCTAAGAAACTTTATTTGAGCCAACGTGAGCACAGAAGCTCTATGAGCCACATTACTAAAGCCAGCAGGTTTCCCAGCGACAATGTATAAAACGCTAATTGCACATCGGTTAGAGTGAGCACCTTCCATCGACCCATGTCCTGTTGCTCGGCAAGATAGTCTGGAACCTTGTGTACGCTCCATTTGGCGCGCTCCTTCATTTCATTGGTCCATAAATCCATGAAACCCCCGGACATCAAGCGCAAAACAATTTCGTTAACCGCTTTCAAATAGGGCGAATGACTGGGCAGCACATAGGCAATATGATAGCTCTTGGGGCATTCAGCTATCTGATGCACGCGATTGGTCATGACGTAGCGTATATCGTTAAGTACAAGACTGCTGGCACGTGTTACTCCTGCAAAACCGCCGCGTTGCGCCACCATGCTTATTAAGCGCTCCTCGCCCTCACCCACCAACAACATCTTGGCATTAAGGCGCTTATACACGGCCGATCTGTGGCCATAGAAGAGATCATCCTGAAAAGCCGGGTGTTTAATATAAATAGGCATCTTTGACATATCCAATTCCAGCAAAGTATTGATGTCTTTATAGTACAAGGGACGTATATAAACTGTAGCCAAACTTGATTCCAGCAGTGCGCCAAAGATTACGCTGACCAAGCACAATGATATAATAAATATGCGTTCTGAATGAAACGGCGGAAACCGACATACATTGGAGCGCACCCACATAACCCAGGTGTCTATGAAAATGCGCATAGCAGTGCCCAAACAGCCAGCAGTGTAATGCTCCTCCTTACCAGCAATTTGCTCAATGTGCAGCAACAGATTTAAACCGCGTATGCAGAGCCAAACAAAAGCAGAAGCAAAACCCACCAGCAGGAAACACAGCCAGACATCCAATCTTACGGCAAAAAGTGGCAATATAGATTGTGGTATGCGCTTGGCTTTTTGGACATATAAGCAGAGTTCATCAGTGTAAACAGCGGCGCTAAACTCCACACAATTTGTTAGATAATCTTTGATAAAGAAACCCGTAAAGCAGATGTCTAGCTCTTTGCGTAAGACTCGTCCTAAGGCACCACTAAACGAACCATTTTCCGTGCGACCACTGCAATTGAAGAAAAATGGCAAATGTAAGATCATAATGCAGAAAATGCTGTTTTGCGAGATTTAACCAACATACTTCAATGGTTTAGATTATTCCAGCGTAACGTACGCCTCCCTTTCTTGAGTTGAGAGTCTCAACAAAAAAAAAACTCAAACCTAAAACTTATCGCGTTGTCAGACTTACCCAAAGAACTCATCA
This sequence comes from Chymomyza fuscimana, assembly GCA_949987675.1. Classification (NCBI taxonomy): domain Eukaryota; kingdom Metazoa; phylum Arthropoda; class Insecta; order Diptera; family Drosophilidae; genus Chymomyza; species Chymomyza fuscimana. The sequence goes on from OX465088.1 coordinate 115,197,472, forward strand.
TCCGGCCACAGATACTCCAACGAAAAGTTTAGTTTCTGTGCAACCGTTTCTGCCACCTTGGCATCTGCACCTGTTACACTAGTCACTTGTTTGCTGTCGGGATCCCCAAAGACTGCTGAATACACCGAGTCAAAAATATAAATTCTTAATGGATGACCATACATATTGTAATGTATGCGCTCATACGCCATGGGCTCCTCCGCCAAAACAAAGCTGCGCAGATACGGATTATAGAGTAAAGTGTGAAACCCAGGGAGCACATAAAAAACACGATTATGGCCATAACGTTGCCATAGATCAGTCATAAACTGTAACAGTGCGCTGTCTGTGGGAGCTTGTTGCAAAGCCAGTATATAGACACCACCTTGGTTGTTAAGGCGTGATAGGCTTTGTTGCATTTGATCCATATTCGCATGCAGCCAAAAATGATGACGGCACGGCGATACTGAGGCGTCTTTAATCAAACCCAATCTCAGAGTGCAGTCTTGCTGCTGCAACAAATATGCCACAAAGTTATTATCATAATCCTGCTCGCTGTGCAAATGCAGTTCCAACTCATTTATTTGTTTTAATATGTAGCCAAAAACTTGCTCATACTTTTGGAACTCTTTAATATTAGGGAAAACTGTGCTATTTGTTCGAATCAGCATTCCTTTTACAAGCACTGGTATAAGAAATCCAATTAAATGCGAAATCGCGCACATTATACGAGCGACTGACTTAAATGTCCAGATTATCCTGACCTATGTCCATATCTTTGGTAACCAAAATATGTGAACAATAGTTGGCTTTTTGCTGAGACTGTGGTGTTTGCTTAATGTCAATGGCGTTGACAGTTCCCCCAGAGCTAACAATAGAATGCAACCCCCATTTCATAATTGAAACCCACAATTATTAGCTGGTTCCCTTGCAGGTTTTTTATGGATAAACACTCTGTGGGAGAGCGGTCATATAGGCTTTTGCGGAATCAGGTGTAACAACAATCTCTTGGAGAGCGGTGCCTGGAGAGCCTTTTCCAATCGGCTGCATTTTATTTTTTAATAACTCGACCTGAAAAGTCATATAACTAGAATCTAGTAAAAACTATCAATAGAGTAAGTAACGCTTCGAAAAGATTATAGTTGTGATTATAGCATTAGTTAGCGTCATGTAGATAGCTTTGCCTAACATAGGTTGCTCAATTATTTGGATAATGTCAAAGCTGACAATGACAAGGTATTCGTTAGTCGCTGGAATTGTCAGTTATGGTTCTTTGATTCTTGTCAACTTGTCCAGACTTTCGCCTGATAATCTACATCTTTTCATAACTCGATACATGGCTAATATTCAATTGGCCGACTCCATAAACCCCAGGGTACTCGCACCCTGTAATTATCATATTTTGTGTATTTGGCCAATTCCTGATTAAAAATAAGTCGCCAAGAAATGTACATTCACAATATAGCCTAACAATTTATATTAATGTTTTTGTTACTTACAGTTGGATCATTTCGTGTCAGATTCGAGGCACTTCAACGGAAACACAAATTACAGCGTTTGCGTCTGCTTTCTCGTAAACGTCGACGCAATATGAGAGCACGTAGACACAGTAGCGATGAGGAACACGATAGCATTAATACCTCAGAAACGGAATCCATGGATTGTGATAATGATGCCGATGACACGGCTGGTGATTCAAATGCTTCAGTATCATCTGTGGAGCATGAGCAGACTATGCAATTATCGGAGGCACCCGGCAGTTCGACCAACTTACGCTGTGACAACGAGCCAGAGACCAACAACAACAGCCAAATGACTACCAACAATAATACCAATAACAACAACAACGACAGTGTCATTACCAAAGCTAATAGCAAAAACCTGGCAGTGGCCTGTAATGGCGATAATGGAGCTCCCGAGCCTGCCAACATTTAGATAGTATAGGCTGCACTTTAAAAAGTAGCTTTAGGTTTCTGTAATAAGTAGCAAAAAGCTCTTAATCAATTACTATGAAAATCAGATATGAGCGCTCTAAAAATTGCAACACTTTTTGGGCTAAGCTTATCATTCTTTTATATATATATAGAACTATTCAATATCAATTATAATTTAACATTAGTTTTAAAAGCGTAAATTGTTTGTTTATATTGGTCAAATGAATACTTGGTCTACCTTTAAACAGTTTAACATAATAGAACTAAACCTTGTTTATCTATTTGAAGTACAATTAAGTACAACCGATATTTTAACTACAAATTGCGATCAAAATTATGTGGTTTCAAAAATGTTGCCTTTGTATAAAAATTGGTAAAGCGTTCAAGTATGTACAAAAACTAAAAATATTTTTAGCTTTTCTATTTTAAGATCTCAAAAACTTCTGTACCAAATTGAAGCTACCTATAACTATTATTAAGCTGTATCTTCATTACGTTTATTTGAACAAACTTTTTCAAATTTCAAATTTCAAAAATTTGCGAATAAGTGAGATACAAAAAAATCAATGTCAAGTCACTTGATTTATTTAGTTTCTCGCAAATTTGAATACCGAAAAAATGTGTGCTGAACTCGCTTATAACAGGCAAAACTTTGTTCGGGCAAAAAAACAAAACTAGTTTTATATATGTATGCTTAATTTTTAAAAATATGAAGTACGTTTTTTTTTAAAGTAAATTTGGAATTAATTTTTTTTTTTTGTAAGCCTTGTTTTGAAAGAGACATCGCAATTAAATAAGATGAAATCAAAGTGGCGGTACGCTAAAATCATGTTTTTTTGTTTAAATGTAAATTTTTAAGCTTTTTTTTAAAAAAACCTACTAAAAAAAAACTGCGAAATAAAAAAGTATGTCTTCAAAATATTATAATATATTTCGATATTGATGTTTGAAACTAACAACTCAAAAATCTATGATTGCTGCTTTTTTATTTCAGCTATCAAATACATTATTTTTAAAACCTAACAATTAGTTCTTAAATTAATAATTAAGCAGCTTTCCCTTGAAGTGTTGCGATTTACATAATACACATCTGATGTAAACAGCTTATTTTTATTTAAATGTATTAAATTTTAAGCATCCAAAATAATTGGCAGCTGGTCGTAGAGTAAACGCCAGCAAGTCAAAATGTGATTGAACATAAATTATTTATATTTTAAGTAAAAAAAAAACTGAAAGTATGGATTATATGCTCTATAAAATGTAAGCAAAGCAACTACAGAACTCAGTATGTCATACTATGAAACGTGAAAATCTTTTGAGCTGCTGAAATAATGTTTTTTTTTTCTATATATGTATAAACAAAGGTTCATATAAAAACATTTGCGCAGCAATAAATATGCTTAGTATTACAAATAAACAAAAAATATATTTCAAAGTTTACAGCATTACTTTTTGGCGCATTTTTTGTTCTTATTTTTTTGGGCGTGTTTTATTTAAATTTATTTTTTTTAATGCTACATATATGCTTATATTTTTTGATAACTGTATCCAAATACTTAAGAATATTACAGACAGAGAATGTGTTTGGGAAAAAACTAAAAACAATTTTCGAAAATATAAACAATCGTAAGTGTCATAACCTAAATTACACTTACAAAAATTATTTTGTGATTATTTAAACTTAACACTAGACTGCCAAAAGTTAAACAAAACTATGGTAAATATGCATGAGTGTGTGTTTGCGTGTTAGTATATGTGTTAACTCATGTTTATCTAAGGCTTAAGAAAGTAATTTAAATAATTTACACTAATGCGAGTTGTTTTGCTCAACAAATAGCCTCGGCATTCATATCGCTGGGCTTAAAGGGCAAATGCAAATCCTTGCAGCGTGCAATGACAAAACGTTCCAACAATCTGCCGGCACTGCAAATGTATAATATAGTTTTTTAGAAACAATCTTAGACGGGGGTACAAAAAGCATACTTACTCATAAATTTCATTGCCCTCAACATTATAGAGATCGCAATTGCGAAACACCAGCTGTACATCGTTTAGCAGCTCCTCGTTTATCTGGTATTCACCCATATTTAGCTTAGACTTGACTTTGGCCAAATCCATGGGCGTCTTCACTATCTTGTGATAGTCCGGCACCTCTGAGGTCAATACAGGTCTACGGAATGGCCAGGCCGCTTTGTGTTTAATTGTCTGCTCTAGCAGCTCATATAAAGCGGCACTATTTAGTGGCAGATTGTCGTTGGTGCGGCGTCCGGATCGACGATTGTTGTTGTTGTTACTGGAGTTGTTGTTGTTGATGCTATGTCGACCAGCGGATTTATCCGTCACTTCGCCGTTTTGCAACGAATGACGCAACGAATTTCGTGAAGTACGGGAGCGTTTGCTTTGCGGTTCATCATCATCATCATCATCATCCCCCTCATCAGCTGTTAAAGCACAGAAATATAAGTTATTTGGAATGAAAATGTTAGTGGAACAAGCTGTTTCTTATTAAAATGTATGAACAGATTACGGCTGGCATATTATCGATTGGAAAATATATTATTATCTTAACAACAATGGTTATCGTGATACAATCGGGCAAGGAGGATATCAACGTCAGACGCCGAATTGAAGATGCGTTTCAATTCGAAAAGTAACAAGCAATTGATAATGTCATGTGTATACGAAACTTTAAGTTTGAATTATGACAATGCACATAACACTATGTTGGAGATCTTTTGAAAGCACAAAATAACTGATAAGCAATAATTGACCACTATAAACTGTTAGTGTCTCTAAATGAGGCTTACCATTTCTATGACGCGGTCGCGGTCGCCGTGGCTCTGGATTCTTGCATTTTTTGCACACGAATTCGGTCCGTGGAATCCGTTTTAGCTGCAGGCACTCCATATGATAATATTCACTACAGCGGGCACAGCTTAACTCGCTGCCAGCATCAAAACAGACATTGCAGTTCTTTAGGTCTTCCTCTCTAGTCGCGGAAAATAAGTTAAAAATGAGAAAATAATATAATCTAAGTAACTATATACTTACTCCTCAGCCTCTTCATCATTCTGATCTTCCTCCTCATCTGGCGATTCCTCCACTTCTTCATCTTCATCATCATCATCATCGTTCTCTTCAGCGGACTGGGATCTATCATCTGATTCCGCCTCACTGGCCACATCGTTGTCATCATCACTATTTTCATTTTCAAGCTGCTCTGCTATTTCCTTGGATTTCAGACGACGATCACTTCGTAGTGCTGCAGAACGTTGCGATTTAGATTTACCATTGACTTTGCCATTTAAGTGCTTTGCAATCGGTTTATACTCTGGTTCCTCATCAGATTCTTCTTCTTCCTTTTCTGTTTTTTCTACATCCCCGCTTTCGTCATCATCTTCATCTTCCACATCCTCTTCTTCTGCTATAGATTTACGTTTGTTTTTAATTTTTTTCTGTTCGATTTCCTTAGCTTTTAAATTAGCTTTAGTTTTCTGATATGGCCCACGCTTCTTTTTGACTTGGTCTTTGCCATAGACATACGTTTCATCCCCATCGTCCGGTTCGTAACCATCAGAATCAGAATCTGAATTGGAACTCTCGGCCTTTTCTTCTTCCTCTTGTGACTCCTCTTCTTCATTCTCACCCTCTTCGTCTTTCATGATAAATCTGCGCTTCTTTTTCTTATCCGAGCCATTTTCATTACTTAAACCCAAGTCCTTCGTGCATCGCTTGCAATACCAATTACCCTCCGGAACTGTTTTCATTTTAGGCTTCATACAGAACATGTGAGTGCCACCATTGCATTCATCACACAGCAGCATCTTTTCAGGATTGCTGCCACGTCTGCAGATCGCGCACAAAGATTTTTTGGTCGAGCGCGCCCACATGATACAATCATGTAAAATATTTAAATGTAGAAACACTTGTGAAAAGCTGGTACTCTCCATAAGCGACAGCTGCCACTGTTTCAAGCGAGCCTGTCCATAACGCTGCTTTGCTTCCAACTTCTCTTTGCTGGTCTCACGGGCGGAACCACCAAAAGGATGTTTAAAGAATCGCCGCTCAATAGCCTGTTCCACTTGGAGTAAAGCTGAAGCCGCATTCCGCACCTGTTGCTGTAATTGCGATGATTCCAAAAGTGGCACTTCATCATCTGCGCTGTCCTCGGAGTCAATTTCCAGCGTTGGACCCAAAAACTGCCCGGGATCTCGATACGGCTTATTGACCACCTTAACAGTAGATTGCCCTGCTGTTGACTCGTCCTCTTCATTTTTATTATCTTCCTCTGCAATCGAACCATTTTCCGAAACATCATCATCATCTTTGTTCAAAAAACGCGGGCCATCGCCATTGGGACCCCACTGCAGCTTGCCTTGTGGGTCATAGTTGCCCTTAAGGAAATCATTGCGCCATTTACTCATGTCTTTAACCTTCAAACGGCCTAAATTGCCCTCAAAAATATCTCGTTCGAACTCCAGTATGCGATCTACCAAATGGTTCTCCATTACCTCATTCAAATCCGCATTATCGGGCATACCGAAATTGGCTTTGCCATACTGTCGGTTAGTTTCTTGTGACATAGTTTGATGAAACGACCTGCGCCTTTTGCTATCCTCTAGCGTCCATAATTGAGTGGGACAGCTTTTGGCATGCTGTTCAATAAGCGTACGTAAGGAAATTATGTCGTCTCGTAACTTGGACTCGCGTTGACCCAAAGGATTAAGCGCATTGATAAGCGCTTGTATTTCCTCTGGTTTATAGATGTAGCTCCAACGCTGGCGATCCGGATTTCGCTCGTCATGGACGAAGCAATTACGCTTGTCACCTGTGCACATTCTTAGCTCGTATTGAGTGGGATTCGCCTCGGGTGGAACATCTGCATCAACATCCATAGCAACATTTTCATTATCATTACCATTGCTTAAACCATTCACAACATGCTCTTGGTTTTCTTTGTTTTCCTGCGATGGTTTGGATGCTTCAGAATTGTTGTTTTTCTCCTCATCACTGTATATTTTTATTAAATATGCGCGTAATTCCTTGCGATACTTGGGTCTCTTCGATTGTTTGCGTATGTCAGCCTGTGACAAATTAACAGGAGGCTGGTCTAGGCATGTGTCCATGCAATCTGGCGGATGCTCTACAAATATTCCGGCCATTGACTCCAGCACATAATATTTGCGATAGCAGCGGTCCATACCCAAATAAATCATACAATTAAAGATCTTTGAACGCAAAGAGAGCACCTGCGATTCGTGCTTTCGGCGTTCCCGATCTGACTGAGCCAGAAGCTCGGCAATTCGTTTGTTTAGCTTGTCATTCAAAGCCTGTTTCTTTTCTACATCATTTTTAAGCTCATCCGTCATGCACTCCAGGTGATGCTCGTTGGTCAGGCGTCGTTTATCAGCCTCTACGGCAGTCGCACGACGATTTTCGGCAGCTATTAGAGAGCGTAACTCTACTCTTGTTTTGACCATTAGCTCCATGCGCTCCTCAATGACATTAATTGTGCCCGAGTAGGTAAGTATTTGAGCCATTAGACAGCGTATGACGCGCATGATATCCCGAAAACTAAACTGATAGATGGAATAGTTTTTGAGCGCACGCAGTATATGTGAGTGTTGAAGACGCAGCTCCAAGCCGGGATCCTGCCGAGAGTTATAACCATTGCGATACAAAACACGCCACCTTTCATTGCGCTCGCTGGCATGTGCGCCTGATGACAGCAAATGCAGACGAAGCACCTCACTTATAGTCAAGGCATCCAGGGGCAGTTCATGAATCTTTAAGGAAAAATGACGCTCGGCAAAAAAATGACTGCGGGTGGCGTTGCTCATGCTGCGATATGGCTCAAGGTCTTTGGGTCCGTTACCAATCAAGTATTGCACTGCTAATTCCTCTTCTTCCTCCCGTTGCAAATCTAAAACGGTGCCCAGCAGTACTAGCAATATGTCCGAAAGTGGACCAGCCACTTCGCGTGCTGTCATGGCTCTAGTCATCTCATAAAAGCTAAGATTCTGCCGAAAGACTTCGACGCCTGAAAGCATACCCGCAAAGGAATGCATAAACTCCCGCAGCATAAAGCAATCGCCTAAAAGTTTTTCCGGTAAAATCGTTACAACAGGCAAAAAGTTAGGCAAGAGACGCTGATCGTTGCGTTCCAGATCATCTTTCACAAGAAGCAATCTATCGCATTCGGACTCAACTCGTTCCATAAGCTGCGCCTTCTTTTCAGCCTTTTGTCGGTCCTGCTCCAGCAGTTGTTCCTGCTTTTCTCGACGAACACGCTCCATTTGCTCTTGCAGAGATTTGGCCTCTTCGCCCTTAACTATATACTCATTGAGTGTAGGCTGCTTTCTCTTATAATACTTGGCACTCTTTGAATCAGCGACTTTTTTAGCCTTGGATGGCGTATAACGCGGCATCTTGCCTATAAAAATGCTGGAAAATGTGAGTTTTGGATCGCTTACATACTTTTTATAAGCATCCGGCTTGGGTCGAAATATGCCACCGTCATCACGTAATGCATTATTCTTGATGAACATATGTAGATTTTCAAGATTAAACTCGGTGCGCGGCCGCTTCACCTGCTCAAAGGGAACGATAATCTCTTTCTTTGAATCGACATCACGCAGTCGGTACTGCAACTCATCCAAATTTTCATAAACGCCATTAGCTGGTTCGGGTACATTTTTGTCCTGCTGTATGCCCACAACTATAAATTGAGAATTCTTTTTGTTTACGCAAGAGACCTCCTCATTTAAGAAGAAACGCTTCCGTAGAAATTTGCTCACTATGAGATCAAGTTCCTTTATCGTTGACTGATGCGCTTCCTGGATGACCATTAGTGCAGGTCCGCGTAAGCAAGGTTTAAATTGCTCCATCTTTTTTCGCATTGTTCTTTCACTTTTAAGAGCCTCTTCGTACGTGAGGTTTTCCCGGCCTGTTGCTTCGCACTGCCAGACAGTGGAATTGATTACCATAACATGCCGAAAGAAGCTCCTGAAAATATATAAAAATTTTAAAATTATTTTAAAATATAAATAGATTTTTGAATTTTACATGAGCGTTACAGCTGATATATAAATTATTTTTTTTTTGGAATAGTTTAAGACACCTTTGACTGATCTATTTGAAAGCAATAAATGATTGTTTCATATTTTATTAAATTTAACACAACTTAATCTTAATCATTATGGAGTACAAATGAAGTGTGATATTTTAAATCAAAGGGTTTCAGTACAGTAAACGAAGGCTCAAAAACGGCGTTATTGGAAAAAAATACTTAATGGATGAAACTTTCGGGGATTGTTAGGGACCTTATTCTAAGTCTAAAACCGAGTTTTCGTATTTGTGGGTAGCGGCGTGGCAAAAAAACTGAATAATTACATCCATCCCTGAATCTAAGTCAATAACATATAAAAATTATTGTGATAGAAATTAAAATAAAAAATTGCGTACGTTAAAGTCGGGCGCGGACGACTCTGGGATACCCTGTACCACTGCTTGCAATAAAATCCGGTATATTGCTTAAGAACACCAAAAGACATTTGATTGCCAAATTAGATTACGATACCTTCATAAACAACCAAAAACAGACGAATTTTGAACCAAAAATGTATTTTTGACCGATCGTTCCTATGGAAGCTATATGATATAGCCAACCGATTTTGATCAAATTTGGTACAGTGCTTGGGTACTCTAAAAAACTTCTGAATGCCAAGTTTGGTTAAAATATCTTCACAAACAAACGAAGCACAACGAATTTTGTACAAAGAACGTTTTTTTGATCGATTGGTCCTATGGGAGCTAGATGATATAGTCAACCGATTTTGATCAAATTTGGTACAGTGCTTAGGAACTATAAAAAACTCGCCAAATTTGGTTACGATATCTTCATAAATAAACGAATTATCCATCTAAAACTTTTTGTTTTTTTCGAGGTCCTCTTAACCCTATGGGAGCTATATAATATAACCCCAATATCAAAAAAATAAAATTAACTTGTTTCCCCTGATATAATAGCGCATCTAATCTGAAAATTTGGTTGCTCTAGCTCTTCTTCTCAGACAGACGGACATGGGTATATTGACTTCTCTAGTCACCCTGATCATACTTTAGGTAACTTTGGGGGTTCTCCGACATTTCCTTCTGTATGTTACATACATTTTCGGCGTGCACAAACTTAATATACCCTTTCTACCATACGGTACAGGGTATAAAAATATAATAAACAATTATATAATGTTTAATGTTTAACCGCTTGATTAAAACTTTCACATAATTGTGTATAAGTCCCGAAGTTCTCAACACACTTTATCAATGGTCATACCACGAACATTAGGTACGAGGGCCGTCCCAGAATTAGCCGATCTTATAAACTAGTGTAGGCAAATGTTCGAGGAAAAAAATTAATAAAAAGGGGAAGTCCCGTATTTTGAAAGCTGAAATTCAAAGTTTTGCGTTGTAACATTTAGGGTATTTACGCTTTGTGTTGAGTTGAGGAGTTGAAAAGTTGAGGACTTTTACAAAAACAAATACATGCTGTAAATCAACCCTGCGTTTCGATTTTCAACTCAACTTTTCCTAAACCCATACCCTAGTCTACTTTTGCCTGTTGAGTTTTTGAGAAAGTGTTGCACAATGTGGTAATTCGCTGCCTTTTTAGCACTAATGCATTTGTCATTTTTTAGCCATTTCGTGGTATGAAAAATGTGGTACAGTCGAGGCGGTGCCCGACAGTGGAATACCCTGTACCTTTTGTGTCAAAAAAATTTTTCCTGCATATTCCATCTAAGAACTTTCCAATTGGAATTTATTTTTTTTTTGTGAAAATCGATATTTATACCTATAAGTTCCCTAAATTTTTACCCATTTTGATGAAACTCGAATGTTACAACAAAGAACTTATTTAAAGTATACGGGGTAAGTTTCAAGTTGGTATGTTGAGGGGTGTGGGAGAAAACACGGTAAATGGATTGCGGGGGGTGGGGGGACCGCATCGATCAAATTTGGATGTGGATTTGTTCATTAGAGCCACATGAATGAGCTTACCAAAAATTGTGATTCTAGGTCACTTGTAGCCATAATTGCGTAGAGTCAAATATTGACGCAATTTATTGGCAAGGGGAGGTGAAATTTGCACATTTTTGACTATAACTTCTGTTGTATTTGTCCGATTTTGTTCATTTTTTACACATAGATGCATGTAACTACAACGAATCGCTCTGTTAAATTTCAGATGAAAATATGAAAAGGTGTGGCTAAAAACCGCGGAACTCTACTGCGTGGGAACGGGGAAAGATATTGACATGATTCAACAAACTTCATCTGCTTAGGAAATATGCGCACCAGCTGGTAAAGTTTCGTGTCTCTAGCTCTTATAGTCTCTGAGATCTAGGCGTTCATACGGACGGACGGACGGACGGACGGACGGACGGACATGGCTCAATCGCTACCCGAGGTTATGATAAGCATTTTGGTATAAAGGACTTGGGGTCTGCCACGCCTCCTTCTGTCCGTTACATACATTGCACAAATCTAGTATACCCTTTGTACCTATAGGTACAGGGTATAAAAACAACGAGTAACGCCAAATTTAAAATAATCAAATTGCATTAACGCAAGTAAAAAACGGTTGCGCCGTTGCATTGCATTCATGTCCTCTACATAATTATCCAAAACTTCATCAATTTGTGCGTCGTCCCGCAACCCAATGCAATGAATTTGTTTTAGCAGACGAACGAACCTTCAATAAAATTAATTTTAGCCAAAGCCAACAGTTTCAATCAAAGTTGACTTTACTTTTGCAGCAATAAAATAATAAAAATCTGTGTAATCCATAGCTACTTTAGCTGCAGGTTCTATTAAAGTAGATTTTATGTTCGTACTCTACAATTTTAATTCAAGTTTTTTAAATTTAATGCAATTTGAACCAATTTACATATGTAAACAAACTCTGGACAGAAGAAGAAAACTCAACAACTCATCTCCTAAAACTCAACAGGGCTGTTCACGCTTTGGCCTGTTGACTTTTTCCTCAACTTTTCAACTCCTCAACTCAACAAAAAGCGTGAATACCCTAATTGTGTAGTTTGTTTTTGACCGATATTACTTTAACAAGCTCGCAGTGAATATCCAACATGGAAAAAAAATTGCTGATCATTATGTGATGCAAAGGTCTTAGTTCGATTGAGCTGCCAAGATTAAAGTCGCAGTGAGATGGCCACTCCAGATTGTGCATAGGAATTTTAAAATGCGCTGTACATGGCATATTGACGAAAAATTTGGAGAAGAAAACAAATGTTTACATTCTGAAGAGACCAAAAGACGAGTTGAAATTTTGAAATAAAATTATGTTTTCAACATACGTATGTATGCTTCAAAACTCATAAATACCATATGAATATAATGGCTTTAATATTTTTGCAGCCCGGATTAGCTTTACATTCTAAGGGAAGCAGTTAAAATCTCTCTTACCCATTTTACATAAGCAACATACATATTTTTCTTTTAACACAATTTAAAGTAGTTTGGTATATTAGTCAATTGCGTACTGGTATAATTTAAATAAGCACAAAAAGCAAACTAGCTGGCAACGCCGTTCGCAGCAGCTGTGCATTCTTCATTCTTCCCGCGCTTTGTCGCACTACCGCCCGCTTTCACTAACTAAACAATCAACCAAAACACACTCACACATACACACCGCTTGCCCAAAGCATGCGTTAGTCTAGTGTTCCTTTTGTTGTATACTTTAGCGCAGCGTTTGCTTTGCCCTTACTATACAGCTTTTTTTCTTTTTGCGCTTCTTGCTATGCTTTGACACTTAACGGCGTAACAAGCGCAGCGGTGGGCAGCAAAGGAGTGACAGCCATGTACAAAAAAAAAAAAAGTGAAATGATGCGGAGTGCTGCTCCTGGCATTGTACTTACTCATAGTCACGAAATATTTGCTTGGTAATGTAGCAGCAAAACACCATATCGTTGTCATGGAATGTATCATTGCTGTCTTGCATGGATTTCAGATCGAATCCTTCGCGTTTGCAAATCGGCATTTTGATGTTTTTATTTATTTAAGTTCACACGCTGCTCAAATATATGTAATTAAGAACACTTCATGTGTTGTTGGCTGAGTCTAGATTCTAGAATGATGCCAATTTGGAGGGAACCAACGCGCGTCTGTGTGTGTGCGTTTGTGCGCGCGAAGAAGCAGCAGCAGCCAGCCAGCCCAAGAGAGCAAGGCAAGCGCAAGCAGCAAATGTGGCTTTGCCACACACAGAAGGCGCCCAATTTTTTGCTGGTTATTGTTAACTTGTTTTACAGCGTTTCACTTGTTGTTATTTCACACGTATTTATATGCACTTTATAAACCATAAATGTTTTAAGATTTGTGCACTATTTTAGCTTGTTTTTGTTCAAGCCTAAGCTTTGAATTTGCTGAATTTTTAGCGCATATAAATATTTTCACGCGCGCCTTGCGAATTACTTTTTTCGCTTTGCCTTTTCTTAACAGCGCTACCAGACTGCAGCACTACCTACGATTGCAGACATCACGGATTGCAACATCGATATTTTTTTTTATCGTGCCGCCAAAATAAATATGTCGATGGCAGGGTAACTCTAAATCAAATGCAAAAAAAAAGCAGAAAGAACCCACACATCAAAAAAGTTGACGAAAAAGTGCAAAATTTGTGTAAAAATTGCTTTAAAAAGTTAACGCTTATGGTCGCAATGTGTGCCATACTTTATAAAACGCACACATTGCGCTGCCGGGTATGACGACTGTCTGTTTTACGCTTTACTCAAAACAAAAGGTACGCGCAACCAGCAGCAGGCATTTTATTCTTTCCCCGTTGTCTTCCTCTTCGTTTTCGATACACACGCACACACACACACATGCAAAACGCATAAATTTTTTAGTGGTAAAAACTGTACAAAGCAATGCAGCTGCTAATTGTTATCCTAAGCTAAGACCTAAAGGTCTTTGTCTATAGTTTATGTTTAATCTTATATGTTTTTACAGTCTTGGGCAGGCTATTTGCAGCCTTACTTCGATTTGTAACTCGTGGCTTGTGCGCTGAACTGCGGGTAGAAAAAAAAACGCGCCAACCTACCTAGTATAGTGCTTGAACCGTGGTATATTTCTGTTGAGCAATCACGCGACCTCCCAACAACAAAAGCAGCAGCGCCAGCCAGCTCTATACAAATGATAATGGTGCGTAGACGCGGACGGGCTGTCAAAGAGCCTAATATGTTTTTAACATCCAATGGCGCGGCAGCTCCAGTTGATGCTGCACTGCCTGATGAGCCTTTGGGTGCTGCTGTGGCGCTAGCAGGAGCTCAGCTTTTGGAGGATCAATATTTTGCTAGCCCTAAGCGTAAAGATTGCCGCCTAATGCTAGCCAATGAAAATCTCAACGAGCAGGACCAGACAGCATTGGCCAGCAACCACAACAAAGGCAAAGCCACAAAAACTGAACGCGCTTGCAGCGCTGGTCGCACTATAGGTAAGTTGTGCTCTTTACATTTTGAGGTTAGCTTTGAAAACAACAACAACTGTGTGTTTTAAACAATTTGCAGGCGTGCCGCTGGCCACACGCTCGCAAACGCGCACCATAGAAAACTTTTTTAAAGCCAAGGCTGCCGCTAATGACGCCAATAAAACAAAGGAAAGTGCAGAAGAAAAGACAATATATTTCGACACAACAAAACAAACAGATGGCACGCAGCAGGATCAGCTGGAGCAGCAGGAACAGCAGGATGTGCTGCTTTATGAAAAAAACTCGCTGGCGAGCTCAAGCTCTTCCAACTATCAGTTAATACTAGAAGATGAGGAGCATATTGAGCAATACGAGCTATCAGAGCCAACGCCACAGCCGGAGGAAAACTTAGCTGTAGACCATGCTGTACTGCTGCAGAATGGCAGCAGCTCAGCCTTCCAAACACATCGCTCTAGCCTGCGTGACAGTCACTCCAGTTCACACAGCAGCAGCAGCACCACCACCACAGACAATATATTCCTACAAGAACCTGTGCTTACATTGGACATAGATCGCAGCCTGATTAAGGCCTCAAGCATAAAGATAAACAAAAGTTTTGAGCTGGCCAGTGCTGTGTTTTCTTCGCCACCTTCCGCATTGTCTGCTGCCTGCATGCTCAATGGACGTTTTAATCAAATTGTAACACTTAACGGACAGTGCGAGCCACAGCCGATTAACTTTATGGCGCTGCCACAACCACTCAATGGCTTTGACTTGGACCAACATGACTGCAGTTCCTGTGACAGCGGTGTAGCCTCCACATTAACCAATGCTGAATCACCAGGCGGTGCAGCAGCACCAGCACGTCGTCGCAAGCCGGCCACGCCACATCGTATACTCTGCCCATCGCCTATAAAAACGCTGCCAAGAGATCATAACATATTGCTGCCAGGCGCGCGCAAAATGGCTGCTGCAACAGCTGCAGTCAAGGGTGCTGGCGATGCGCTGTCGCCACGCAAATCGCCGCGTAAATTGGCCGCAGCTGCAGCTGCCTGCAAATCGCGACGAAGACTGAATACGCCAAAGCCGCAAGCGCCTTATGCCACACAACAGCTGATGTTAGAGAGACAAACAGCAACTATTGCTGTAGATGATGTGGTTATCGTCTTGGACGATGATGTGGAGGATGAGGATGAAGACGATGTGCATGCGTTGTTGCGCGCTGCTGCCGAGCTGGAGAATCGCCAGAAAGCAATGAAGAATAATAACCACAACCATGTAAAAGCCATGATAAAACCGGCAGCACCTAAAAAGCCAAGTTCCAAGGGCGCCAAGCCAAAAGGTCCGGCCTCAGCATTGCCTCTAGCCGCCACCAATGGAAATCGCGAGATATCCGAGTTCTTTCCCGTGCGCCGTAGCGTGCGCAAGACCAAAAGCGCTGTCAAAGAGGAAATGATGCGTAATCTAGAGCAAGCTGTGCTGGAAGAACGCGCTGAGGGTCTAGCAGTGCGCAACTTCGAGGGTAAAGGACGTGGCGTCGTTGCCGATCGTCACTTTAAGCGCAATGAATTTGTTGTGGAGTATGTGGGTGATCTTATATCCATATCTGAGGCCACAGAGCGCGAGCGAAAATATGCACTGGACGAAAATGCAGGCTGCTATATGTACTACTTCAAACACAAGAATCAGCAGTATTGCATAGATGCCACAGTGGATACTGGCAAACTGGGCAGACTTATCAATCACTCGCGCACGGGCAATCTCATGACCAAGGTGGTGGTTATTAAACAGCGACCGCATTTGGTGCTGCTAGCCAAGGACGACATATTGCCGGGTGAAGAGCTTACCTATGACTATGGCGATCGTTCCAAAGAGGCCTTGATTCATCATCCATGGCTGGCCTTTTGAGAAGAAGAGAGTATTGTATGAACTTTTTTTGAGAATATGAGAACAAGATAAGAGCAGGCAGCGAAAATTATGATTATTCGCAAATTGTCATTAGAAATTGTGCAAAAATAAGCGGTTGAAATAGCTTTGCCTAAAATTTTATTGAGGCGAAAGAGATCTCAGCTGCAGCTTGTAGCTTTTTATCTTTGAATGAAGAAAGACTTTTTCAATTCGAGGCATTTTCATTGCAATAAGATTAGAAATCATCATACATCAGTAGCAATATCGAGTCAAACTTGAAGATTCTATATGTTTTAGCAAAATTTTACAAGTAGTGCAAGCAAAGTGATAACAAATTTCATACAATTTGTATAGGACGAAGAGGACTTAAAATCAACATTACATGCAATTGTTCAAATCTTAAATTATAATTTATTTATTTAACTTTAACTAGAAAATTTTATTGTGTTCCCGCAAATAACATTCGAATGAAAATTGGAATTATACATTAAGAAAAAAAACGTTTTTTGAGATAAGTTTCAAATACTAAAACCATTTTCGGCACCTAAGAGACATAAGTTTGATTCGAGAACGACTTTTTAATGGCAATTTTCAAATAATCATAATCTTTGTTGTCCGTTAAAGGCTAATACGCAGCAGTGTAAAACATTGTACACTGCTGCGTATTAGCCTTAAAGGCATTCATTATAAAAACAACCAAGCATTGCGTACATATTAGTTTAATATCGTTTTAATTACTAAAAAAAAATTAGGTATAAAGAAAAGCAAAAAACAAAAACTGTTAGTGCAAAATATCATAACATATAACGACTTCACTGCATATTTTTGAATTTGTTATTAGAGTTCCGTCTTAATTAATTAATTCTTAGCTCTTAAATCGCTAAATGCAAGTGCAAAACAAAACTGGCCTGATCGTGTTTATTATTATTTGCTGGCTTGTTTTTTGATGCAAAACAAGTTGAATATGTAACTAAAAGAAATAATATAATATTAATACTTAAATTTAAGCATAAGCAAAGAAATTAAAATTGTTAAAAGTTTAGACGAAGTTGTGAAAAATTGATGATTATGAAGACATTGCATTCACATTTATAAATGAGAAAAAAAAAAAACATAAATTATTTATATACATAAATATTTATATTAGATACATGTGTAATTGGTAATTAATTATTTTTATGTAATACACCACTATTTACTGCCATAGTGCTCTATACCCGATGCACCTTAACCCTAAATTTACTCCCGACTAAACACGAAACACACTAAACGCAAAATTGAATGCTCATATGCTGAAGTTGGTCATGTGACAGAAGCAGCGTCATCATGAATCCCCACATTTGCATGACGTAAATGCATTCTAAATTCCATGTCGAATACAGGAACGGCGGGTATCAATGTCTGTTAAGATTAGGTTAGGAAACATTTTTTTGTTATATATTTTAGTAAATTTCTCTTTTTAAAATATTTATGACGACGTAACTTGGCATCCCTTGGAATGAAAGCAACACAAACAGAAAAAGCGCCTCTTATTAGCGAATCAGACGCAGCGTTGATGATAGCAGATGAGACTAGCAACAAACTATTATGAACAAACTGAACGCTGGAGTCAATCACAGGGATACCCATTTGTACCAGAAAACTAAAATTATGTATCAAGTTGTGAATTGTAAGCGTAACCAAGGAAAATGCTTGGCGTGGTTAGTTGTTCCGACACAAACAAATTATTTTTGGGGGCACTAGCTTATTCATTAAAATATCTAAAAAACTTTAATAAGACTCTTTGTGTGGTTTGATAAATTATTGGATATATACTTTCAAGTTTTCATCTTATTTTGAAGATTTTAATACCACAGAGTTTTGAAATTAATTTATTTATTGTATTCAGCTATGATCAGAGCTTCAAATAGCAACTTTACTTATCTTATGGACTCCGCGATCTAGGTTTTTATATAAACAGAGGTCTACTATCGATACCCGAGCCTGTTATGATATCTTTTTTAAAGTATCAAATATAACAACAAACTCTTAATATATATTGCACAAATCTTTAATTATCAAAAGCGATGGAACAAAACTACAAAAACTGCATGCTTTGCCCATAGTCTATAACAAAGGGGGATCCACTGGGTGTCCTTCAGAACTTCAGCATCTACACAATACTAAATTGAATTTATTGTAGCGTCCTTTGTCCTTTGACGCACTGCCAGAGCGAACAGTTAGAATTCACACACATTTTCACTCTCTCTCCTTTATCTCTATAATTATAATTAATTTTTTATTAAGCACGTGAGCTAAATGTTATATAAACAGGTTTCAAGTTCACTCGCAAGTTTCCGAATTTTAAATTTTTTATATTGGCGCTCAAAAATAGTGCAATATTCAGATCTGTTTCGGTTTTTATTATTAGGCTCTACTATTAAAAGGATACTCGAAAATCGAACTTGCCAGCTGATTTGTTTAGAACTACAATCTATGCTGCATATCTTAAGGCTACAAAGTGCATCAAATGCTTATAATACTGCACCAAATACATATGTACTTTATAGCGACAGTAAAAACACACAAAATAGGCTTATATAAGAAATACTAACCCCACCTAGGCAATAACAAGCAAAACCCAAACTAGATCCTCGCTCCTTAAATAATTTCAAATGACTTTAGTGTTAAGAAAATATTTTTCAAATAAAACTCCAATAAAATTTGTTTTATATTTCATTAAATCTTTTTTATTAGCGCATATTTTAACTATACATACAGTAATCTATATATATATATATACTTTATATAATATATTTTTTTAAATTAAGCAGCATTTTATCATGTTTGTTTTTTTTTTCTTTGATTACATACATAAAAAATAAAAACAAAATACAAAACTATTTTTAATAATTTACATTTAAGACTACAGCATTAAAGTGTAGCTTTAATTTATAGTTGATTTATATCCCAAACACACACACACACATACTCATGCATACATACAACTACACATACAGCTACAAAAACATTAAGTGCATAAAATAAAGCAAATAAATAAAAGAAACGCGTTTAACAAAAAATTGTTTATGCTTATATTTAAAAAAAAAACAAAAAAATGGAGCCTTTTTTTAACTTTTTTCTGCTTTGTTTTGGAGATCATGACAAACTACACATGTGGAATGTACAAGATAATTTTCTAGATCTAACAAATTCTATGGTATTATAGGCCCAAAACCGAGTTTAATTTAATAAACTGCAAGCGGATTAAATACATGAAGACGCGCTTAGGCGGGATTAAGTAGTTGGTTTATGTACTAATTTTAGCAGCGCATTTCGAGTATTTTTTGAAAAATAAACAGAAAATTTACTTTGAGAACGTTTGGCTGATATCGTTTTCGATTTTTTTTTTCAACATAATTACTCGTATACCTATGGAAATCAGTTAGAATTGATGATAAAGCTACTACAGGAACACATGCTATGAACTCTATTTATTGTCAATTGAAGATCCTGAAAAAACCGCCAACAATTGATATAGATCTGATATTTTGAAAATACAGGCCCAACATGAAATTAAAATATTAGCAAATATCAGATTTGGTCTTAAACATCTAGCTGACATGCCCCTTAGACACAATATGTGTTTTTAAATATTACATGCCTTTCCTTCTTTGGAAATACTACTATCCTTTTATATTTTCATACTGCCGCAACAGCAAAAACTGGTCAGTTAGTAATTTAAGGATTAAGCAGCAATGGACAAAGTTCAACATTGTTTTGTCGAAAGGCTCAGTTTAGTCCACAAGTTAATTTTTGAGGCTTGAGACAATATCATTCCCATTACAGGGAATAATGAGCAGGTAGTGTAGAAAGACCATTTAAAGCCCCTTGAGATTTCTAACAATCAATCGCGCCAATCAGAAATCGAGTCAAAGAGTAATCTTAAATGGCTCTACACTGAACAAGACCCCTTCGAATCTATACTAGCCGATAGATGCAATTCAGATTTTATAGGGTGTCTCTAAAAGCGTATGCAAGTATTTAACAAAATTTTACAACTTTATCTCACATAGTTCAACGATTTGAGTCTGTTCAAAAAAAGCAGCTTGTATGCAATTTCAACATATGACTAGGCGCTCTCAAAAAATTGTTCTAAAACTGTTAGAAAACTTTAAATCATTCAAATTAACACTCGGAAAATTTGTTTTACATACTATGTGATCTAAACATATATAGCTCTTGACTAATACCAACTTGCATGTTTACATAATTACAGTTTCTATACATATATATTTATTTTAAGCTATGCCTAAACAAGTTTCTTAATGTCAAATATGGATTTCGAAAATATTGCACTATAAATTTTGATAAATCTTAAATTTTATATAAGTATTTGCAACTAAAAATAAAGCAAGTTGCTGGCTGAGGCCTAACTCAAATGGAAATTCTAGCATGGCTTAGAGCTAACAACATCAACAACACAACAACAACAACAGTTTTTTTTTGTTTTTTTTTTTAATAACGACAACAATGTTGAAATCTAGTTTGGTTTTTTTTTTTTTATATCAACTATGTATATGGTAGGATATATCAAGACGGATTCATAATACTGACTGTCTAACGCTCTCTTTAGCTTGCTTATGCTGCCATAAACTTTTCAACACTTTGCTCTTTAGCTCTTAGCAATTTAATTAAAATAACTTTAGATATCTAAAGGAGTTTCCAGTGCTACAACACTACACATCTCTTCCACAACGCTGTCTTTTGAATCTAAAAACTTTCTCTTGAGCTTAACGACGCCATTATTCAGGTCACTTACTATTTTACTACATACCTAATGTTTCCTTTAGTTTTCTAACGACCTTTTAAATTCTTAAGTCACAACTTACGTAATTTACTATTTTCTTAGATTGCTTTAGCTCTCAACCAACCAATATTAAATACTTAAACATCTTCGTAGCGCTTTAACAATTTTAAAATATGGATCTGCTTCAAACTCTTTCTATTTCCTTTAGCGTTTTAATACCCATCTTCTGCTCCATAGCCCATCTCTATAGCTTTATGACGTTTGTTACCCTTAGCTCTCTTAACTCGCTCTTACTAACAAACCATGTCTCTAACTTTCTAAGCTCCTCCACTTTCTAAGTTAAGATGCTCGCTTCGTTGGATCGGGATGTTGCCACTAAGGGTATACTTGCTAATGGGCGTGACTGCTGCTGTTGACCACGCAACTGTTTCACGCTGCGCAACATTTGTCATTTCTTGGCATTGAAACTATTCTTGGGTAGCGAGCTCATAAATGCGCCTGCATTGGTGGGTAGTGCTGGCGCCACAAAACTCAGATCGGGTATAAGGGATATGCGCGGAGCTACTTTGGCATTGCCTATTTGAAATTGATGCGTTTGTTGTTGTCGCTTTCGCTGCTGCTGTTGTTGTTGTTTTAGCATTAACTGATGGTGTTGATGATGCTGTTGCTGATAGGTGGGTGCAGCTGCTCCAGCCGTGGGTAACGTAGAAAAGTCATGCATGATGTGTATTTGCTGTGGAGTCACTTGATTGTTATTGTTGTTGTTGTAGCTTTGATATTTCTGCGCTACAACATTGCTGTGTGTGGGTTGCTGTTGTTGTTGATAGAGTCCCAGCGGATTGTTGTAGAAGTTGGCGCTTTGCCAAGCGCCCGAATTGAATTGAGGCGCAGCACGTGTGGGTAATGGACTACTAGACACAAAGTCGGACCAGTCATCATCTTTATTTACTGGGTGTTGCTGCTGTCTTTGAGGTGTGCTCAGCTGCTTGTGGTTGTTGTTAATATTGAGATTGACTGGGTGCGGTTGTTGTGTTTGTAGTTGTTGTTGTTGCTGCTGCGGCTGCGTTACGGGCACGGAAACAAAATCCGACCATTCATCGTCCTCTACATGCTGCTGCGCTACAGTGGCACTTATGCTAGGTGCCGCCGTCTGACGTTGTGGAACAGACTGCGTCTGTGGGAACAGCTCCTCTATGCGCGCCAGTTCTTCAGCATTTATGCTGGACATGGCGCTATCGCCCCACTCTATGTTGGGCTTAGCCAACGCTATGGCTTGAGGCAACAAGATTGCTGGGCTGAGTATCATTTGCTCGCCAAATGAAGTAGGTGTGCCATTACGTGTTGGTTGTTGCTGTTGCGTAGCCTTGAGTGCAGCTGGTGCGGGCATGCATTGAAAATCAGAGAAATCATCATCCTCTGTTTTGGCTACGTTTCCAGGCAAGCTAGCACTTAATTTATTCGGCGTTTCTGGACCAAAGTCCGGCGGCTTGTACTCAACATCTCGATATTCCTTTTTCACAACCGTCTCATCAATAATTATGCCCGCTGAGGCAATCTCATAATCAAAATCTACGGGCGTGAGTGTTGTGGTTTTGGCCACAGCCGTATCCGATTTGGAGGGCGTGTATATATGAGTTTCCTTTAGCGGCACCGCATAGCTGGATGTGGTGACCATTTCATCCAGCTGGTTGCCGCTCAGATCAAGGTGTTGTTGTTGTTGCTGTGGTGTCTGCTGCAATTGATGCTGCTGCTCACTGCTGTCGAAGCTGTAGCCATTGCTGTCTGCTGATAGAGCAATCGATAGCGATGTTGTTGCTGCTGCAACAACAAATGCTGATGCCGCTGCTGGGGCGTCAATATCGGGGGGACCAAAGCTGGCGCTGCTCTCATAACTGTTGCTGGAGTTGGGTTCGTCCTCGTCGCTGTGCGATTTTTGCCCATAAGACGCGCCAGGCTGCGTTTCAATTTCGCGCGTTTGTGTTGCGGTTGAGTCAAGTCCTGTTGATAGAGTATAAAAAAAGTTAACTTGAGAGTACGGACTAGAATCTTGAGTTGAGAGTTTAACAAAAAGTGGTAGAATAATTTCGGAATACCGAAGTTTGCATACTCCTCACGTAGCAATATGTAAGTTGGTCATAAAATCCAAAAAACCTTTTTAATCTCAGTGCCAGTTACATACCCAAGTTTTGGGAGTTCATATGTGTATTTAGGTTTTAATCAAAGACCGCATAGACGGAAAGAGTTCCTTCACGTGAGGTATCTTGGAGTTTCTTTGTATTTTAAGCGCAAGTGTAAAGCATTTGACGAAGACTAAAATCCTAACAGCTCAAAAAAAATTGGGCACAAGAATTTGTTGCAGTCAACCTCGAAAACTCATGACAGACTTCATGATACATGGTGCATTTGCTTTTATGGAAATAGACTTGAATTCCACTTAGCATTCCATTTGTTGTCCTGTTTTTCCTTGGCGTCATTCCACTTGCAAACCGTTTCAGTTTTGTTGTAAACTGTATAAAGGATTTTCTTATGAAAATTCATATATCCAAAATTTACACACATTAATTTGTTTTAGGAGCAGCGACAATAAATTATGAATTAATGTCTCAAGATCGGTGGAGTACCGAGATAAAATTTTCGTTGTGGCCAAATCTCACAACCAGTCTGATTTCTGGCTAAGTAGTACAAGCACTTCATAACGTATGGTAAAAATTTTAACTTACGTAAGACCTGATAAAGTTTCATAGAATTAAGTAGTACTTTTTTTCTTTATGTCTAAATTTGTATTATCTCGCCAATTTAGCGTTAGGAAGGGGCACAACTTGAAATATACATTTTCTATATATATACCTATAATACAAAGTCGTGTAATATGCCTGCATTTCCATAACTGGAGCGTCCAACTTGTTTGGGAATTTTTGAGTTGCGTTTTTCTGGGATATTCCATTTTAAGGGGTCTACGCAGAATGCAAAAAAATTTCGCACGGAATGACAAAACCATATAAAAAAAAATCCCTATTGGGATATCTAAATTGGGATTTTTTTTATATATTGGGATATAGGCCTTAACATAAAAGTAGGGGCTCAAGGGCAAACGAAAAAGAGACCATTGGATTTGAGATATTAAATAGTGCCTTTAATAGGACACGCTTAGACACCTCATTTAAGGGACATCGGTAAAAAGGTAAAAAAAAAAAAGGGGAGGGAGTCAAAGACATATTTTTGGCTATAGACTTAAAAGCCATCATCCGATTCATTCTGTCAAAACTTGACTGGGTAGCAGCTAAGCGTGGGTGTAAGCCGCCATAAGTCACGGGTTAAGATACCGACAAACTAAATCCGCATTTGTTAAAATTTTTGGACTCGATAACATAGACTACGATATCCTTTTATTTATACAGACCGACACGGCATTATATGTTGTATAGGGTCTTCTACGCCTACTTCTGGTCTTTACATATATTTGCCTACATAAATGGCATTCTTACAGAATTTAAAATTTTTTTTCGAATGTCACTTAATTTCGAGTATCGAAAATTCTCGCCAGAGTCCCTAAGAGCAGAACAACGTCTGAGGGTAACGTGGAATGTTATATGTCACTTAGCATATAGCTTATCGAAATTTCGAGTATCAAACTTCCTTGCCTGAGCCCACTAATAGCAGGACGGACAACGTCTGCCGGATCCACCAATAATAATAATAAAATATACTAAAATTTTTACTGAAATTAAATTGATTTTATAAAATATAATAGAAAGAACCCAATTGGGAGTCACTGAAAAGTCCAAACTTCACAGTACGTAAAAGAGTATAAATAACTAACTACGATTATAAATATTTGACAAATTTCTAATGCTAAATATCTAGACAAAAAAGACTAGCTAAATATTGAAATGGAATTATTTTTATTTTTGGAGTGCAAAAGGTTTTCGGGCTGGTTGTGTAAGAGATGGAAAATCAAATTTAAAGGTGCACATAGAAGAGGTAGAACTAAAGAGAAGTAGAGTGGCAAGAACACTAGACACGCATACAGCCAACGAAACTTACTAAGGTCCAGCAAGGCATCGTGAGCAGTGATATTTGTGTTAGTTGTTGTTGTTGTTGTAGTTATTGGGTGATGGTTATGGTTGTTGTTGTTGTTGATGGTGGCAAAATGTGTGACAAAATTTTGGTGCATATCAATGTCATTGCATTTGTTGTTGTGGTTTTCAGCATTTGTCGTTGAGCAATTGTTGTTGTCGTTGTTGTTTGTGATTGTCGCAATATCATAAAGATCCATTAGAGGCATTGTAGAATTTTTTTCCATTGAGTGGTTGTTGTTGTTGTTGTGGGAGTAGTTAGAGGTAACAAGATTTATTTTATCAGCATTAGCCACCATCGTTAGTTGGTCTAGTTGTTCCAATTGTAAAGTCTGTACATGTGATTCTAAATACAATTTATCATAAGGATAAATTTTCAGTTGAAAAATGTGGACATAAAAAATCGTTCAAAGAGTTTTTTCTTTTTTTTTTTTGTATCCAAAACAAAACATGAACCCAAAACTAACAAAACAGCCAATAAACACAAAAAAAAAAAAAATCAAAACAGCAGGCCAATTGTTTAGTTTTGTAAGCAAAAGCTTAAGAGTAAACAAAAAGAGAGCAGCAATAAGGCAGCAAAACTTAAGAGACGCATTTAAAGGAGCGAGCGATAGGCTGGTGGCAATTTTGATTACGAAATTCGTGTGTGTAGCGGTTTAATTTGCGTTAACTAAATGGAGCAATAACTGTAAAGGACTTACCCTCTAAAGTTTGACTACTGCTGGATTGATTTGCAGACTTCCAGTCGATGGAGCTTACGGCTTCTGAAGCTGGTGGTACTGCAGAGTGGGCGGCATTTATAGGCTTGAGTGGCTTCAAGGGATCAAAGCTTAAGTTGGCCGCAAAGCGCGGCATATTTGCATTCCATTTATCACCAAAGAGCTAAAAATAATAAGATGAGAAAAGTGCACCCAGAACAAAATATGTGTATTATTCTATTATCTCCCAAAAAGTCTGAAGCTAAATCTGTGTGCACAAAATAAACACCCTATATGAATACTTACAATATTTCTGGAGTCTATGGCCAAGGAACGCACCAGCGCATGACGCATTTCCGAGTTGTTCCATTGATAATCCAAAGCATGCGCTTGCTCAATGGCTTGAAAATGTATTCTCTGTGCATTAGCCAATGGCTTTTGTTGTATACTTTCCGGCTTGACATTTGACATGGGAAACATAAGATCTAGCACAGGCTTGACACGATCTGTAATGCTAAGATGCAATGCAGCTGGTGGCGGTGGCGGAGGTACAGCAATTTTAGTGGTAGGCGTTGGTTGTGGAGCGCTAACAAATGCAGGCTCCGAAAAATCACCAAAGTCATCGTCATCTTCATCTTCATTTACAACATTGTTAGCTAGCGGTTTGGAAAGCTCAGCTGCAGCTGTAGTTGTTGTTGAAAAAGTTGTAGTGCTTGGAAAGTCCTGAAAATCGTCAAAATCATCCTCAAGCGTTGTTTCTGCAGCGTCCGGAACTGTTTGCTTGGTAGTCTGTGTCTTTTCCGGTGGATTGGCATTAGTGACCGCAGCAGAAAAATCCGCAAAATCACCAAAGTCATCATTTTCATCAACATCGTTAAACTCCAACTGCCCAAGATCTTCAGGTGGCTTGTCATCTGGAAATGCTACAAAATCCAGTTGTTCTTCTAGCATTGGCTTATCACACTGTTTTGTTGTTTGTAACTGTTCCTTTTCGACATTGTTAACTGTCTTTAGCTCCGTAGTTAACTCTTCATTGTTTGGCCTGGCTGGTGCTTCTTTCGCCGTGGGCGTGCTTACAATTTCTATGGCAAAAAAGTCTTTAGCCCCCTCGCGTATATATAGTTCTTTGGGTTTCTTTGGCGAACACTCCTCATCGCTGTCATCAGACACATCTTCCAGTGTTACTTGATGGCACAAAGCAGGTTTCTCGATTGCATCCACTGCAGCCAAGTCATCTGCTATAGGTGATAAAGTGGAAGCAGCAGAAACGCTTTCACTGGAGTACAGACTCAAGCTGTCTAACTTAAGTGAGGGCACATTATCATTGGTATTGGGCTCTTCTTCTTCCTCGAGTACTTCCTCATCCAGGTACTGCTGCTGCTGCTGCTCAACATCAGCTAAAGGCGGTGGCGTAGGTGGAGATTCTGGCTGATAGTTGGCATAATCTGGCGTAAACTTTTTGCCAGCTGTTGTAACTTGGTAGTTAAACGCCTCCGCAGTTTGTTTGGCATTTGTTGCTACTGCTTTAATATTGTTATTAGCCACCTCAAGTGGCGGCGGTGTTATCAGGCCATTTTCAAAATCGGGCGGCTGCGCGCTGTAGTCTGATATGACTGATTCTGTTTGCGTCGTAAGGCGTGGCAGCGAAGGCGCTATAAGTGGAGCATATAAATGAAGTAAAACTTTGTGATAAAAGTTAAAATAGAATTAACGCACTATTACCTTTCGCATTGAGTTGGACTTCGTGCGACTCGCTGACTAAGCCGTATTCAGAGTATTCGTCATTCTCGTCTAAATTAAGCGTAGATTGTAAGCCAGAGTCATCGTCATCTTCACCAAAATCAATGGGGGGAGGTGTGCTGCACAAGAGCGGCGGCACATTAACCATTTTTAGCCGTCGTTTTGGCCAAGTCCTTTGTTCTAAAGGTTAAAATATAATGCGTAGGCTTAACGACTTTTTCTGCTGCTGCTACTGTTGTTTTTGTTGTTGTAGTGAGTGCTAATTTGTCTTATAGCAGCTGCAAACACTTCAGGAACTGTCTTGGCCCGTTTGTGATGTGCTGGCCCGTGTGTTCAGTGTGTGTGTGTGTATTTTTGTGTATGTGTAAGCCACTCAAGGTCTGTGTTGGAATTTTATTTTGTTTTGCATTTTAAAACGTATTAATTGCAAGTTATTTGTTTTGTTTAGGCACTCTCACAGCGTTTAAAAATAATTGAAAATTTAGTTTGAATGTTTGCACCTGCACCTATATTAGGTGTAATTTAACATATTTTCAACAAAACACAATTTTTCTCACTGCGCTCAGTTTAGTTGGTGGAGGTTCTGTCTTTTTGACATTCACAGCGCTGTGAAAGGCAACAGTGCTGTAAAAGTGCGACAAAATTTTTGAATGCTTTAATAAATATTTTGTGCCGTAGCAGCTCATGCTTTTTAGGTGCTGTTACAAAGTTGTTAAGAATAAATTTCTCGCATTCAAACTTTATTTATAAGCTTAAAATTGAATTTTGGCCTACGCTACAACACTTGCAATTTATCGATTATTACACAGCGATAGCTAGCTGTCAATTTGACAGCTGCTTTGAGGTTATATTTTTACTATTACTGTCCGTATAGTGCATAAGCATCGATTTGTGGTAATTATGCTGTTTTTAAACAGTATTTAGCAAAGTTGACTGCGTTAGCTGCAACAAAACACTGCAGACGCGCTCAAGGTTGCTGTTACAACTTTTTAACTCTCTAACTTGTGCCTATTTCTTGCAGTTTTCGACTTGCACATTACATAACTACTGACCATGTCGCAGCCTCCAGTTCGTGTCTCGCCTTTGATCAAGCTCGGCAGATGGTCCCTGCTGCTTGTGGGCATTGCCTATGGCGCTGCTCACCAGAGCCGCCTTTCCAAGAAGGAAGACAAAGTACGTGAAATTGAGGCGCAACAGAAGGAAGTGCGTGATGCCAAGTTGGCCGAGGAGAAGAAGCGCAATGCCGAGGCCGAGGCCAGAGCGCTGGCTGAACTGTCAAAGCCAACCAAGAAGTAAACTTAAACACTACGCTTAAGCTCCAACCAACTACGTAAACATAAAACCAACAACAACAGCAGTAAACAACAAAATTTTGAAAAGCGCAAACCAATCTTTGTAACTACAAGCAGCAGCCAGCATGCTCCAAGCAACAACTGGAGCCATAGCTAGTCTACAATATATTACTTGTGTGTTCTTTTAATAGTTTGTGCAAAATTTACGTTAAATTAAATGAATGAAATTTAATTATGTAAAACATAAGCGAAAAAGTGTTTTCAGTGTTGCTTAATTTCATTTTAATTATTTGCTCTCGTCTTGCTTGGTTGCGCTCTCATTTTGCGATCAGCTGATCGTTGGCCCTTGCCGGCTGATTTTCAAGCGCGCCATTTGATTTGGTGCTGACAACCATTTTGTTAAATCAATAATTTATTGCGCTGCCAGGGCAATAATTTTGCATTTATTTTAACACCTAAAGTGTTAGGCACACGCAAGGTGCCTTAGCATGCAATTCCTACACTCACATGCCATCAGGGCCACCCGCAATGATGACAAACTTTTTGGATCAGTTGCCGAAGCATATTAGAGAAATGGCGCTGCTTGGTAAGTTTTCAAATTATTGTAAGTGGCTGCTGATTGCATCTAATGCGGTTTTGATACTTTGCGCTTAGTCAAAGTCTGCGAGCCGGAGCAGATATTAACTACGCCTAGAACTAAGTTTCTAGATACGCGTTCACTGGAGCTGCACACAATGGTGCGTAAGTGTACGCCCGAAGATGTACGTCTTCTAAAGGACGCGGCGGCTAAGTGGCTGGCCCAAAAGCCTGAGTCAGGTCAGTTGTATAAACAATTTATTATAGCTTTAAAATACATTTTTTATACTGCACAGCGGATAACCTTTTCAAAACGCCTGCCTCTGTTAAGTGGACTCGTTTGACCTTCGGCTGCGCCGCGTTGGATCGCTGTACAGGCGGTGGCATTGTTACACGCGGCATAACTGAGTTTTGTGGTGCCTCCGGCGTGGGCAAGACACAGCTGCTACTGCAGCTGTCGCTTACGGTGCAGCTGCCATCTACATTGGGTGGTTTCAGCAAGGGCGTTGCCTATATATGCACCGAGGACGCATTTCCCTCGCGACGTTTGCTGCAAATTTCAAAAACATTTGAAGCGCGTTATCCCAACGAGAAGCTCAACTATTTGGGTAATATATTCATAGAGCACTTGTATGACAGCGTAAGTAGAAGTTGTCAGAAAAGAGATTTATTGCTAATTTCTTTTTATTTAGGACCATTTACTCAACTGCCTTAAAAATCGTTTGACGGCGCTCATGGAGCAGCATGGCATTGGCCTAATTGTTATCGATTCGGTAGCTGCTATCTATCGCCTCTACACAAACTATATAGAACGAGCGCGAGATATGCGTCGCCTGGCCAGCACATTGCTTAATTTTGGTGATAAATATAACTGCGCGATAATATGCGTCAATCAAATGTCTGCCAGCGCAGAATCTAACCATAAACCCTTGCAGGACATACCTGCATTGGGTCTACAATGGGCCCATCTAGGACGCACGCGCATACGCATTTCCAAGGTGCCAAAGCAGTTAAAGATCGGCGATGATTTGTTGATTGTACGCAAGCTAGAGATCATGTATTCGCCGGAAACGCCCAACGAATTTGCTGAATTTTTGATTACCCCAGAGGGCGTGGTTGATGTACCGCCCCCAGAAGCACAGCCAGCCAAAAAACAAAGGCAATTTTAATTTGTAATTGTTTATTTGTTTAAATTTAAAATGTGCACCTGCTGCTCTCTATACGCCTTCAAGAGGCGCCGATTTCTGCTTTTTTCTTTGTTGTTGTTTTTTTTTTTGTACATTCACAATAAATATATCATTTAATTGTAATTTGTAATTTTATAATTTACATGTAGCATAGTTTTGGCTTAAAAGTAGAGTGTTTAAATAGCTTTTTGAATTGTAAATTTTTTAATTTATAGTCGAAGTAGTAAAATTAAGTTTGTTATTAACATGCCATTACCTCAGTGTGGTTGTTGTTTGTTTTTAGATTGACGCACTCTATTTCGTATACTTTATCACAAGAAATTTTCGCTTTAGAAAGTTTAAATTACATACATAAGTAGTTTAATTTTAAGTGCTGTAATAGAAATCATTTAGCTTTTGTTTAAAACATTTAAATGCGTTTTCCATGGCAACATTTACAAAGCCTAGAACTTATAATTAGGTAATTATAATAATTTAAAATAAATTAGATACATGACTAATATAAAAAACACTCGGCATTGCATTTAAAACTAAATAGTTAAGCATAATACATAATTTGTTTTTTATATATCCGTATAAACAGGCCGTGGCAAAACTTTTGACAGCCAGTGTGTACTGTGTGAGCAATATACATATTCGACTTTTTTTTTTTTTGGCACAAGTTAATTTGACTCTGGCTGGGACTGGATTTCAATTAGATTTCAGGCATTTCCAGATCCTGCGACTGCTCCGTCTGTATGTCAGTCGTTTTCTTTGAAGCTGCCTGCTTAAGCTCTTCACATTTAGGCAAAGCATCGCTTGACACTACAGCTATGTCAGCCATGGCCAAGGCTATCTTGGATGCGGCCAGCTTGCTTTCAAAATCTATTTCATTAGTATTGGAGGAGGCAGCAGCATTGGGTGCAACGGCGGCTGCGGCGGGTGAGCTGCTTCTGCCATTACGTTGTTGTTGTTGCTGGGCTGCAGCTGCTGCGGCCTTTGCACGCTGCAAACTCCGCTGCAGCTCGCGATGTTGCGGTGATTCTTCCAATTTGATTTCTAGCTTCTCTGTCTGCTCCAGGGGCGCCGCTGGCTCCACAGTCAGCGGTATGGCATGCTGATGCAGACGATGGTGATGATGATGTGTTGACGTTTCCCCTATATTGTTGTTGTTATTGCGCTTTTCCGCTGCTTTGGCGCCAGCATCCACGCCGTTTGTGGTGGCTTTTGTGGGCTTCTCTAGATGTTTTTTAATTTTTGCTGCCGTTTGCTTGCCATGAATTTTACTGTCATTGTTGTTGGCATTGTTATTGTTGTGGGTTGTGTTGTTATTGTTGCTGTTGCGTTGCTTCTCGGGGTGACCATTGGCGGAGTTGGACTTCTTTGGCGTAGCAACAACAGTTGCAGCAGGAACAACAGCAGTATCAGCATTATCCGTAGCATTGTTGTTGCTGCCATTTGTTTTGGGCTGTGAATCGGCTGTGGGTGTTGGTGGTTTAGTTGTATTGACCGATTTGTGCTCAGCCGCCTCGTTATTTGTGACATTATCCTGTTTTTTCCATTTTGTGCGACGATTTTGAAACCATATTTTAACCTGAAAGCAAGCAAAAAAGTAAAATGAATGTAAGTTTTATCTTCAAATGAAATAAGAATGGCGTATAAGAAACGGATAAGAAGGACTTATGGTCACACTGCGATCGTTGGTGTATGCTCATCGATAATCGTTAAATTGCACGCTTCCTTTTGCAATGCAACTCCCCATGCTAATCTGATAAGACTCTAATCCGATATCGATAACTATTTTAGTTTGCTTTTGTTTTACATTTTAAGCGCGGCTTAGCGCGTAATTGCATAAATTTATATAAATTTGTTTATGCAAGCCCGCTTAAATGTAAATCGAGTGCTTTTGGCTAATTTTAATGTTGTTGTATGTGCTTGAAAGTGTGTGCGAGTGTGTTTATGAATTATTACAATAATATTGTCCAACATTTTTAGCGAGCGTCTGCTGCGTTTGTTCTTATTGGACAGAAAAATAATTTAATTTATGGAGTTGCAGGCAAGTGGTATATTTTATAATTACTATCTCGTCTAAAAGTCATTCTTTATTATAAAGCTTGTTCAAGTTTTGTATTGACCGCTAAAATTGCATGAAAGAATAAATTAACGGCGGCTGCAGCAATGTACCGTTACATCGCAACTTACAGTCTCGTCTAAAATTAAGGGCACAGCTTACTAAAATGCTCAACATGGTGCCTCAGTAAAAGTTTTAATAAAATAACCCGTCACGTCTTGCTGTGCCGTTTACTAAATTTAAAGAAGTACTAATATCGTTACAACAATATTCAATTTTTATTTTGGATCATTGTGTATTTTAATTCGTTTTATCGAGAAAAGTCTGACAATTCAAGTTTTCAATTGAATGCTATTTATTGAAGTGCATTTGGATACACAATGTTTTTAGTTGTTCCATCTGATGGTTTTCCAATATATATATATAATTGTCCATGGGAGAAGCATGGATTCTCTAAATTCAATCCACATACTTGTAGCGATTGTCCTTGTGCTTTGTTGATCGGTCATTGCAAATGCGAGTCGTATTGGAAACTGCAAACGTTTAAATTCGAAAGGCATATCTGTTGATATCATTGGAATGCCTGGTAACAGCACATTTTCTTCTTTGAATTTGCCAATCAAAATGGTTGCTTCGATGATATTGTTCAATTTTCATTTCCAATTCGAAATGTTCGTCTGTCAAATTTGAATTCAATGGAAACTGAGTGAACACTGTGTTTTTTTCGTTGCATTTGAAAACTATGCTCAGTAGTCAGCGCCACCTATCGAAAGGTGTCCATACTTATGTTGTAAACCTTCTCGACAACATACCAAACATAGCCTGTAAATATGAACACAATCACACTGCAATATATGGACTCTATAAGCCTCGTACAAACATACTTTCATTTTTATATATATAGATAAATAATAATAATAAATTTTTTAAGATCATTGTCAGTAATAAAAAACTCGCAAACAAATAATTTAGACTGCGAACCTTTTCTGTTCAAAACTTTTTTCTAACTTTATTTTTTCATATAAATTTAACTTTAAATGGGTCTATCCACCTGCTTGAGAGCTGGGCTCGCAGGTGGAATGTTACCTTAAATCCGCCCAAATATCAGTCGGTTTTATATACTTTAAAGAGAAAGACTCCACCCGCAGTATGGCTAGATAGCCAGCCACTCATCATTCAAAGTGAAGCGAAATATCTTGGGGTGATACAAGCGGCAAGAGCGCTTTATAACACAATAGTGGCACCTACTTGGAGGTACGCTATCCAGATCTGGGGTATGGCGGCTCGCTCGAATCGCTTACGTATACAGATCTTCCAAAATAAGGCATTGCGCCTTATTATTGGTTGCGATTGGTACGTAAGGAATTCCTCAATCTGGATATCGTGGACATCCAAATCAACAAGCACGTTAGCCGATATAATGAGCGTCTAAGCGGAAACACAAACAGGCTGGCGAAAAACTTACTCAATGATAACCCAGTAACAAGATTAAAAAGGCGAGCGTTAAAAAATTTAATTCGCTAACTCCTACATTGGTATAACGGCCTGATTTGGCCTTAAGGCAATTCATGCCCAATGATGGCTCCAGCTGCATCCTGGATTGGCGACAATAAAACATGTGATAAATGCCATATTTAAAAATATATGAATTTTTGAGTTTTTGCAAAAAATAAATCAAAAAAAAAAGTTCTATTCCTTTGCTGGCAGCAAAGATACTGCTGACGACAAAAAATACAGACAGCGGCAGTTTATCAGTTTTCTATCGTCAGAATATCAAAATAGTATGTCTGATAACTGTCTTGTCGATTAAAATAAACAAATTTCAGAAACTTAACCTCTAAGAAATTAAAAATTTTAACTAACCGAACTCCGTACCATCCGCAAAAGTAAAGTAATTGTCTTCTCATAGTCTGTTTATAGTCTTTTCGTTCAAAGTGTTGTTTTATTAAAGCCTGTACTGTTCAGGCGCCTGAGCGATCTAGCAAAAAGAAGATCCTTTGCCAGGTTACTAAGGCGGCTATTTAATTTGTCTCTATATCGGCAGGTGCGCCTCCTAATCTGCTATTCTACAAAGTGCATATAAAGGTGTAGCATGCCTAAAGCCTAAGCACCTGTTTAAGATAACAACTTGTCGGTGCGGGAAACGCCCAAATTTCCACGTCATAGAGCTATGATGGATGTATCTTTTGGCCCACTACGTTGTTGCCTCCTTTGATGGCATTTTCGGAAGGTGGGTCAGGTGTAGCCGAAATGGTGTCCTCTTAGCCAACATAGACACGCACCTACTATAAAGACCAACCATTTCGCATATAAGCTAGTTTTAACAGTCGCGTCTCAATAAAGTGTGCCACCTGTATAGCTACTCTACCGGTGAGTCATTTTATAAACAGCCTATTATAATTATGCTTGTTTATGCTTCATTTGCGCTTATTAGTGGTAGCAGGTCGTGAGTGCAGTCAGAGAAAAATAAGCACCTACATAAATAATTAAAAATTATATATCATTCTGTATATAACTTGAAACACTTCCGCTGCGTCATCTTTGGATACAAAAAGAAGGCAACGGTTAAAATGATGTGCGCCTGTCAAAATGCTTCAGAGCGTGTTGTTTTTTTTTTTTTTGTTTTTTGTGTAAGTGTGTGTGGTGCCTAGTTCTGTATGGAATCTGGATTGTAGCGCCGTAGACAGTACGGCAGGCTGCGTCAATGGCGCAACATAAAACATTTGCCTCTCATTTTCAACAAAAATCAAATGATGGCTAAATAAATGAAAAATCTATTTAAATCGCGCACATAATTAGTATTTCAGCAGCATGTCTACACTAACACACACACACACACACACACACACACACACACACACACACACACTGATTTTGAACTCGAATAAGCGCCAAAGATAGCTCCGCCATATGACATGCTCATTTTATCCGTCATGTTCTGTTGCTGCGCAGCTCCGGCCGTAAAAATTATGAAATTAACATGAAAATGCCACGCACAGTTTTCTATTTCGTTTTGTATTTTACTGATGTATGATGTTATTTTCTTTTGCCACTCGCTGTGCAAGAGGAAATGCTCAAGTACACTTTAGATACTCAGGCCATATAGTATAGATAAATATATGCATAGATACACACAGATACAGTTTGGTTCATTTTCATATTGAAAAGCAATTAATTGATTGCTAAATATTTTCGTCTGTTCAAAATAGCTTCTCATCTTTTTGTATGCTACCTCTACTACATCAATGAAATGTACTTGTCGATGGATTGATAGATGTGCAAATTGTTTATTTTATCGATGAAGATGGATTATGAAGGCAATTTGAAATTGTTTATAGCGCACATGAGCTCTATTCGCTGGTTGTTAATTTTCTGATATGTAATTATATTTTTCATGCTCTTGTGAGGAGTATTTTAGTTTTTTAGCGCATCTGGTAGCTTCTTAAAAGTCATGTGAATAGAAATATTTTTATTACTAAACCCCAGAGATGCCTATCTGTTTAAGGTCTATAAGATTTGGAAACTGATGAAACAGGTGCGCAAGTGTTTTTTTTAAGCTAATTTCGACAGCTTTTGGATTTTTAATTTGGAATCTCATTATGATTGGCACTGACCTAACCAGAAAGTTTACTTCTTTTAAGCTAAGTTTAAATTAGGAATGTATTTATTGTTGAACTACTTATTTGAAATGAAATAGTACAAACGATCATTATAAGGATCAGGTCGGAAAATTACGTTTGCATCAACAACATTTTGTTACAAAAAACAAACGTGCGTTATCCAAATGTTCAAAATAATAATCCCAAGAGGGAACTAAATTCTCGGTGCAATTTACATGTTGAACATACTCAAGATTTGTAAAAAACTCGTATATTTTGTGAAGTACCCGACTCTTAGAACCGCCTTAAATAAATTCACTTTGATTCATAGGTAAGAAAATTATCATTCGTCTGGTTTTTTGAGAGTCTTGAATAAAACCCAACAAATTTAGAAAAACTTCAAAATTTTAAAGAAACTCTTATATTATTGTTAAAATATGTGTGATAGGCGGGTCCTGAAATTACTGCCGGGTCTTCAACATTTTTTTTTTTTAAAAGACTAAAGAAAGCGATGAGAATGAGCAGGCTGAACTTAAAAAATCCTAGTACTGGACTTTGTTCCCATTGTGATTTCTGACTCAATTCGATATATTGAATATGTTTAAAATTTGTGAAAATTATTATACGGGATGTCACCCTTATTTTGTTATTATAATATGTACGATGCGCTGGTCTAGAAGTTATTGCCGGGTTCCCAAAATTTTTTCAAAAAAGTAACGGAAGGGATGGGAATGGGCGGAATAAATTTAAAAAAATCCCAGGACGGAACTTGAAAAATTATTATGTGGTACGGCTTTCGAACATTTTGCTACAAAAAATTACCATGAACATGCTCTAAATTCGTAAGGAACTCATATACACCTAATTCTGTTTTTGCGCGATCTTTTTTTAGGCCAATTTTTGTTTTAACGCGATTCAAAAACATCATTCCGTTTATTTTTACGCGATTTAATTTGATTTAACGACATTTTAAGAAATGCACTAAATTTTTTTAGTAAAAAATAACACCTTATCGCATTTTGAATTTTTTTTTTATATGAAGTTTTGTGATTCCGTGCGAAATATTTCGAACTGCGTATAGGCCTTTAAACACAAAACACTTTAAAGGAAAAACCACTGCTATAGATATTTGTACAGTTTGAAAACAGCTGATAGCAGACAATTTTATTAGTTGCGGGAATACCCTAAATAGGTTTTTTCTTCAATTATTTTACTCCTTTGGCTTTCAATGTGACAAAAATAATTGCGCTGCTAATTGTATAAAATCATGTGAAATAACGAAGTCTTTCAATTTCGTTGAATTAAATTAAAAACATAAAATATTAAAAATTGTCCTGGCTTCAATAAACTGTAATTCATAATATGAATAGGAATTTTATTTTTGTGAAATTAATATTCTTTATTGTATTTTTTCGTTTTTCCTTATCTTATAAGCTATTTTAGTTGGATTTTCAAACGGAGAACCAATCCCCTACTTTTATATGGATACTGTATCTTTTTTTACGCGAACGTATCTATCGCGTAAAAACAGAATTTTGTAAAGTATTGGACCCTTTGAAGACTCTCCAGATGTATTCGTACCTCGACTTAACGGCTAGAAAATGAACCTCCGAGTTTTGAATAACTCACACTGAACTTTAGAGTACATCTTTTTGGTGCAGTATCGTACGCTTGAAAGCTTCTTCAACAACTCCAAACTTTAGCAGACATCTTCATTATTATGTATATCTTTATTATCATACTATATCAATGTATCCTTCTATAGTTCACATAGCAGCGATTTCTTTTGCTGTAAAGAGTAGTTCATCTTTACATCATCTTCGTTTGCTTTTTTTTCACTGCTTGTATATTCACTTTTTCCGACAATTGCCAATTACTCATACGTTATGAATCGACTGCTTGCCACCCGGTTCATTAATACCCTAATAAACTTTATTGTTGTTGCTGTTGTTGTAGATGTTGCCCGTTGTGTTTACCTTATGAGAAATTTTAATGGTTCCTCAAAGATTTCGTTTTTGTAATTTAAATGGGCTATTTTTATTGATTTTATATGCCTAATGCGGGCCGCACACTTTAGATGAATACATGGGGAGCTGCTTACAATTAAATTGTTGATTATTTTAAAAGTATGTCTGGCCTAATTTTTTTTTTTTTTTTTTTGATTCCAGCGTATTTTAATTGCCTTTGGGCAAATTTTTGTAGCTGCTGTTACTTAATGGTCAAATGAATAATTATGTTTTGGCTCATGGTCAATGGCTAATCTTTTATTTAATTGAAAATTGAGCGCTATTAACAAGACACATTCCTTATAAAAAATATGTCATACACTTCCCATCGTAAATAAAAACTTGCTTTGTTTGTTATGATCCATAGTAAAATCTCATTAAGCTGAGCAAAACAAATCTAAATATAAATGAAAAACTCTGCCATGAAAACTGAAAAGCGTAAAAACCTGCGCGCCAAAGATATTTCTTTGCCTGGCTCTTTTCACTTATGATTTATTGACATTTAAACGTAATTGTGTGTGTGCGTGTGTGTGCTTTATTTATGTCATTCTTAAAAATCTGTGACAGTAAAATGTAAAAAATAAAAGAAAAACCGAACAACTTTCAACATAAATAGCTTTAAAAACTCAGCAAAGGGCAAAACGCAGCCCTAAACTGTTTTTGTGAATATGCACAGAGTTAAGTTAAGAGCAAGACATTTCATTTGGTAGTTTCTCCAAATCCTTAAATAGTCTCTAAATGGTCTGGCATGCCCAGCAATTTCAACCGCATTTTTCATTAGAATGCTATGTGCAAGTTGCATGCACCATGCCGCATGTCATGTTGCATCTATAACAGAGAGCTCCTCCAACCGTGTGTGCTTAATATAATTAATTTTCATTTCACATTTTGCGCACACACGATTCTCAAAATAAACGACGAGAAATATTCAACTCAAATTATGATTGCCAGCCAAATTGCATAGAACGGTTTTGTTTAGACTCTGAAGAATCCCCCAACATAACGTCCGTCGTCATCTCTTTGCCTGGTTATGCTGTCTGTTTTGCTCTGTGCGTGCCAAGAAAAATGTCTGAGTATTCTTTCTTTTTTTCTTCGCGTATATATACATTATTTTTTTTTTTTTTTGCAAATTATGCTTCAATGTTTAATTTAGCATATTTCGTTATATGGTTTTCTGCGCCGTTTCGCGCTGTTGAAAAAATCATGATAATTGCCTTGGTTTGCCTGATTAGCGGTATTTTTTAAGCGATGTGTGTGAGTGATCCCCTTTGGGGATGGCTGATTTGGAGTATGTTTTGAAGAGGTGTATGGTAATTAAGCGAACAGTAGGAGGAGTGTATGCAGATTCAGTAAGTTAGAACGAGGTTTTTAAGTATAAAGCAAACGAGCCTGTTCGGGAAAGATTTTGCAGAAGTTCAGTTCCATCAACTCTTCCGAGATTTTGGATTTATGGCTTAGAATATGTTTTTCAAGATTAAACATTCAACTAAAGCTTTCCGAAGAATAACTTTTATAGCCTCATTTACTATAAGTATTTTAAAACAAGTTTTTCAAGGACGGGCATTATGCTGGGTTCAGTTTCGGCACCTCATCAGTTATGATACTCTTTGGGTTAGATTTTGCGGATTTAAAACACTTGACGTTTCTCAAACATTTAAAACATTATGAGTTAAAATATTAATTTAAGATCATCTGTAGCATGACAAAAAGTTTGGTCATTCTAGCTTTAATAATCTCCAGGATCTAGGCATTCAATTTTAATACAAGTTCTCGTTGTTATATTAGTTTATTTTATGGTACAGGGTGTAATTATGGTTTAAGGCCTATACGCAGTACGAAATATTTCGCACGGAATCGCAAAACTTCATATAAAAAAAAAAATCCCATTTGGGATTTGCGTAGACCCCTTTAAGGCCAAACAAATTTTTTACTTTTTTTAATTTAATTTTTCGACTAATTTTATTTTTATTTTATTTTATTTTAGAGGGGGTACAACAAAGTACAGTTGGCCTTAAAATATAAGAAAAATTTTAATGAAATATTGAAAAATAGAACGAGGAAAAAAGATAGATTTGAACTCATCACCGCATCACTAGCCCGGTGGGTGAACTTTTTAGCGATATACACCGACTCACATCAAAATCTGGTCAGGGACTTTGATTTACAATAACCAAGTGGAAAAAGGAAGTTCAAAGAAAAATTAAACATTACATATACATATAAAAAAAGCCAAAAGAGCATCAATGACCAAACAGGTGCCTCATAATGCAGGATTGGTCATAGATGCTCGAAGAGGCAAGTCAAGATGACTTAGAATAGAAGACGTGATAGAAGGAATAGACCGTTCAAAAGAAAGGAAATTAAAAAGGCTATTATAATTAGAGCATTAGAGTATTATTTTTCTAACAAATTACAAAAAAAGTGTCGTGATCCGGGAAGAGATATGTTTTCCTAGCTATTTCAACGCGCTGTATCCGAATCCGCTAACAGAATTGGGCCCCTTCGTTCTACTCCAACCTCAAATGGCACAGTATTTTTTTTTCAAAACCGATTGTGGTGCGATGTTAATTATATGTTTTTAAATCAAAGATCAAGAAAACCCCAGCATATCAGGTTTCCGAGATAACCAGCAAAATAACTCGTTTTATGGTCGGATTTGGATTAGCGACGACCCAAAACACTGTAGTAGACACAGGTTTCAGAAATTGAAAGTCGATTTATTTATTTAGTTGTTTTATAAACTGTTGAAATATAAACAAATTATCGTGTACCGATCATACCATTTAATTTATCGATTATTCATAGACTTAAGCAACGCTGTTATTTCGATTATTGCTTTTTACTTTTCTCTATCAAAGTGTACGTACGGACGTGTAACAAATGAATTGTCAAATTATAAGCTAATAAATAACTTTAAATTACAACATAAACATCTCAAAAAAATATTTGTTATAGTATTCTGAGGTAGCCAGCAAAATAACCCGTTTTATGACTTTTTTGAGGTAACGTCAGAACACTGATTTGCTTATCTTGGAGCAGAAAGTCGTTTTTTTTTATGTATGGCTGTGTAACTAATACTGATCAGATCTGTACAATCAGAAAAATAATCAAAAACGTTAAACAAAAATTTAGAAAATATTAAAAATAAAAAAGCTTTCATAAAAAATATATATTTATTTTCACTTTCGTTTAGAAAGTACTAGCATAAAGTAAAAAATACTTTGAAATTAAATAAGTTTTTACTTGAGAAATAATTTATAAAAAAGTTTTAAAAAATGTATACATTTTGCCGTAATATAAAGGGTCATCAATCTTGAGGTTTTTTTTCAATAAGGTTTTTTTGATAAACCACGCGGGAGTACTGTCAAGTTGTCATGTGTTTTTTATTCAGATTTCATTGCCATTTCATCATGGAAAAACTTACACCCGAACAACGTTTACAAATCGTACAGTTATATTACGAAAATTCGCGTTCTGTAAAGAATATTTTCGCGCGCTTAGGCCATTTTATGTTCGCCATACCATCAACAATTTAGAAACCCAATATTCATTATATAGACCTCGTCCAGTGCATAGTTTATGGGTCGGTGGAATCATCGGTCACCATGATAACGAATTATTTGCTACCTGAAATTGAAGCCCGCGATCTCGACTACATTTGGTTTCAACAAGACGGCGCTACTTGCCACACAGCCCGTGCAACAATGGACATATTGAGAAACCAATTCCGTGAACAATTAATTTTACGCTCCGGACCGGTGAATTCGCCACCAAGATCGTGTGATATCACACCGTTAGACTTTTTCCTTCGGGGCTACGTGAAGTCTAAAGTGTTTGTGGATAATCTAGCTACGATTCAAGCATTAGAGGCCAACATTACCCGTGCTATTCGGGATTCGAGATACCGCCGATTATGCTAGAACGCGTCATCGAAAATTGGAACCTCCGCTTGGACGAGCTACGGCGCAGTTGCGGCCAACAGTTGAAAGGGATTATTTTTAAAAAGTGAATGGCAAGAATGGTTCTTTCTATTGATAATAAAGATTTTCCGATTAAAAAAAACACCTCAAAATTGATGACCCTTTATAATGTAAGCGTGAAAATTGTTTGAAAAAGTTAATTTGGCCTTCAAAAAAAACAAAATTGTATTTTGAAATATTTATAAGATGAACCCAGCCATTGGCCAAAAAAGTTCTGGAATTCTTAAATTTTCTAGGCACTTTTCCTGAAAGTTGTATTTTTTAGAAATTTTTTTTAAATCATTTAGATTATAATCTATTTGACTTAGAAAGTATGTAAGGATTTTGGTAATGATAATTTTAATAGGAATAGTTAAATTCCATGAGTAATAATTAATATAATCAAAATGTTATAAACTTGATCTATAAATGGAAAATCTAGAATCTGTAACATATCTTCCAATTTTTAGGCCATTTACTTAAAAAATTAGATATTTAAGAACTTGAGGTAATTATAGTTGCCTTATCAGTATAATTTGCTACTTCGACATCACTGACAACAGCGAGACAAAATACTGCTCCGTAGAACCCTAGCATGGATACGAATGTATATAGCTCTGATAAAAGTGACGGTTCGAAATATTTCGAGCTGCGTATGGGCTTTAACGCGGGAACCCTGTCGCAACAATCGGTCATGTGTTCGTGTATGATACGTGCATATACCCAAACACTAAAAAATTTGTTTTGGGTTGTGCATGCTATTTTTTGGGTTGAGTCAGGAAAAAACTAATTAAACATATTTGTTAGTAAATATCTAACTTGAAGTTGGCATAAACATAATGTAACAATATCAAAGAATATTTAAAAAATTATTTCCGTATTCGTACTTTTTTTTAGCCTATTTTGCCGATTCGTTTTAATTTCTCTTGGAATAAAACATTCGGTTTCATATCAAATAAAAAATTCGATTTGGTGAAATTGGATGCACCAAACATTCGGTTTCGAAGCGAGTCCGAATAAAATGGTCGGATTCGTTTTCCGAAGCACGGCCGAATATTCGGAAAAATAATTTAATTTAGAGTAGTTAATTCTCTTTCCAACGATATCTCTATGTAACGGATAGTTGCTATCAAAGAAATGGGTAAAAATCTAAGACTACCTAAGAAAACCACTAAAATAAGCCTAAATACAAAAATTGGGCATTAAAAGGCAACTACCTTTTTAGGGGGTAAACCTACTTACTATTACCCAGAATTGGAATCAACCTGCCGCAAGATTCGCTGTTGCACCATAATAGTTATAAGACTTCTTTTTCACTTTGTATTTACTTTCTCCAAGATTTAACGAATTTTTTTTAATTTTTGCACTAACGACTATACTGTTATACTAATATACATACGCACGCTTTTATATACAGATTAAGTTGTTATTTAATGGAAGCCAACTCTAAAATTGGATTAATCCTAAACATTTAATAGGTCTGCTTATTTATTTATAAATGCAGATAATAACAACAACTATAACTAAAACAACAATGCAAATATTTTACGCAAAATATGTTATACAATGAAATGCTTTTGGTCAGCATTTTCATTAAATAGAAAATTATTATAGAATTATTTAATTACCGTGGAAATGGTTGTTAGAAATTGTTGAAGTTGGCGCAAATTTCTGTAACTGCAGGCAGGAATTTTCTCTGTGTGTGTGTGTGTGTGTGTGTGTGTGTATTATAACTTTTGTTGTTGCAGTATTTGGCAGCAGTTGCATTTAAGTCTATTTAATTAATAATCACATAACAAATTGAAGCAAATATGCCTTAACAAATATACAAACCAACACACAATTAATCAGTGGCGCAGATAGTTGAGGATTTAGGGGAAGAATCAACGCCAATTTGCAAATTATGACGGCAGCACGACATGTTAAAAAAAATTTTAGCTTAAAAAAGAAGTAGAGAGAGATTTGCTCGTTTAAGCCATGCTGTTGAATATTTTGACTTGACCCGTTTTGGTGTCACATTGGAAGCGTATAAAAAAATGAAAAACGGCGCTAATTTTTTTTTTTAAACAAAAAAAAAAAAATAAAAAAAAAAATTAAATTTATAACTTTTGAAGAAAAACGTACTATAAAAATAAATTAATTTTTTAGTTTTTAAAAATTTTACACTAAAAATGTAAGCAAGTCCCTTACGAATTTTTCCATAATACGATTTTTATACCCTGTACCTATAGGTACAAAGGGTA
This sequence comes from Chymomyza fuscimana, assembly GCA_949987675.1. NCBI lineage: Eukaryota > Metazoa > Arthropoda > Insecta > Diptera > Drosophilidae > Chymomyza > Chymomyza fuscimana. Next base: position 115,241,989 of record OX465088.1, read on the forward strand.
TACTAGATTTGTGCAATGTATGTAACGGACAGAAGGAGGCGTGGCAGACCCCAAGTCCTTTATACCAAAATGCTTATCATAACCTCGGGTAGCGATTGAGCCATGTCCGTCCGTCCGTCCGTCCGTATGAACGCCTAGATCTCGGAGACTATAAGAGCTAGAGACATGGAACTTTACCTGCTGGTGCGCATATTTCCTAAGCAGATGAAGTTTGTTGAATCATGTCAATATCTTTCCCCGTTCCCCCGCTGTAGATTTTCGCGGTTTTAAGCCACACCGTTTAATATTTTCATTTGAAATTTAACAGAGCTATGCGTTGTAGTTACATGCATCTATGTGTAAAAAATGAACAAAATCGGACAAATACAACAGAAGTTATAGTCAAAAATGTGCAAATTTCACCTCCCCTTGCCAATAAACTGCGTCAATATTTGACTCTACGCAATTATGGCTACAAGTGACCTAGAATCACAATTTTTGGTAAGCTCATTCATGTGGCTCTAATGAACAAATCCACATCCAAATTTTATCGTTGTTGTCCCCCCGCAATCCATTTACCGTGTTTTCTCCCACACCCCTCAACATACCAACTTGAAACTTACCCGTATACTTTAAATAAGATCTTTGTTGTAACATTCGAGTTTCATCAAAATGGGCAAAAATTTACGGAACTTATAGGTATAAATATCGATTTTCACCAAAAAAAAAAAATCCAATTGGAAAGTTCTTAGATGGAATATGCAGGAAAATTTTTTTTGACACAAAAGGTACAGGGTATTCCACTGTCGGGCACCGCCTCGACTGTACCACATTTTTTTTTCAAGTACAGTAGTGATCTACTTATAACCAATTTCTGCTCCTGTACTGAAAATCCGGGCCCTCTATTATACCTTTAGCTTGAATCACGAGAGTACGACAGTAATTACACCGGACCCCTGATAAAACTACGGGCCCGGGGGAAATCCCCCCCTTTCCCCCCTCTCGACGGGCCTGGTTGTAGCATAGTATGATTGTTTCAAAGCATATATTTAAAGCTTTATGATATCTTAGGCCCCTACGGCAAAGAGCTATCTACGTCACTGCAATGCATACACAGTAGGAAATATTATTTGTGCATTTTAAGCGCATTGTATACGTAATTGTTTGGCAAAAGTGTACACTCGGACCTTGTGTATTGGTGAGTGTGTCTATGTGTGCGTGTTTGCTTTTGGCCATGTGTTTGTAAACGTGTGTGCGAGTGTGTTTATATATTTGCTATTTGAGCATAATCCAAAATGACAGGCAGGCGTAGTGATTATGTTATTAATTACTAATGTCATTGCAATGCGCATATTTGCCTTAAACAAAGTACTCCACAGTACTGCAAAATTGACATGGGTTTGCGGAGGGGGGGCAGGAGGGTGGTAATACCTAGAACATACGGGTTTGTTGGGTAATAACAGAAGCCCATGCATTGGCTGGCTTATTTTGTTTGCCCTGCTTCAATCGTTTGTTGGTGTTGCATATTTGATTTACGGTTTCGGTTGCATAATTGAGTTTTGGGGGCATCATATTCTTCGCTTACATATAACCAAGTTATGGGCTTTAAAGTTTTCCAAAGCAATTACCAACTACTTAGGTATTTTAAGTGTAGTTATTACGTCAGTTTTTAATTCAATTGAAGTTCTTACATAAATCATTATTAGTGATTATTAGTTAATATTCTTGGCATGCTTTCAAGCTTTGAGTCGAGAAGTTTGCCAAACGATAGAGCTAAGTAGAAAATAGCTTCAGCATATTCAAGTCTTTCTATTTGTGTTGAGCTTAAAGTGCTTAGAAAAGTAAATAAGGTAATAAATTGCAAACAATTAAATAAGCTAAATGGAAGCATCTGTGGGTAGAAGTCAGTGTGATACCAACTAGTCGGCTCAAAAACAGGACAAATCGATAAGAAAAAAATATGATACAGTCGAGGCGCTGCCCGACAGTGTTATACCCTGTACCTTTTTTCTCGAAAAGAATTTTACTTCTGCATAGTCCTTCTAAGAACTAAGAACAGTACGATATTTAGATCGATTTTGATAAAAATCGAAAGTTACGTCAAAGAAGCCGCATCGATAAAATTGAGATGTGGGTTTGTCTGTTAGTACCAAACAAAACTTAACGAACTTCATCTTCTGAGGAAATATGCGCATCAGCTGGCAAAGTTTCGTGTCTCCAGCTCTTATAGTCTCCGAAATCTAGGTGTTTATACAGATGTACAGACAGGCGGACATGGGTTACTCGCTACCCGAGGTTATAATAAGCATTTTGGTATATAGAACTTGGGATCTGGAAAAAAATGTGATACAGTGTAATACTCTGTACCTTTTTTCTCGAAAAGAATTTTATTTCTGCATAGTTCTTCTAAGAATTTTGTTCCCAATAGGAAAATCAATTTTTTTTTGTTGCAGTACGATATTTAGATCGATTTTGATGAAAATCGAAAGTTACGTCAAAGAAGCCGCATCGATAAAATTGAGATGTGGGTTTGTCTGTTAGTACCAAACAAAACTTAACGAACTTCATCTTCTGAGGAAATATGCGCATCAGCTGGCAAAGTTTCGTGTCTCCAGCTCTTATAGTCTCCGAAATCTAGGTGTTTATACAGATGTACAGACAGGCGGACATGGGTTACTCGCTAACCGAGGTTATAATAAGCATTTTGGTATATAGAACTTGGGGTCTGGAAAAAATTGTGATACAGTGTAACACCCTGTACCTTTTTTCTCGAAAAGAATTTTATTTCTGCATAGTCCTTTTAAGAATTTTTTTCCCAATAGGAAAATCAATTTTTTTTTGTTGCAGTACGATATTTAGATCGATTTTGATGAAAATCGACAACTACATCAAAGAAGTCGCATAGATAAAATTTAGTTGTGGGTTTGTCTGTTAGTGCCAAACAAAACTTAACGAACTTCATCTTCTGCGGAAATATGCGCATCAGCTGGCAAAGTTTCGTGTCACTGCTCTTATAGTGTCCGGTGTTTATACAGATGCACAGACGGACGGACATGGGTTAAACGCTACCCGAGGTTATGACATGCATTTTGGTATATAGTTCTGCCACGCCTTTTTCTGTCCGTTACATAAATTGCACAAATCTAGTATACCCTTTGTACCTATAGGTACAGGGTATAAAAAAAGTCAAAAAGAATGAAAAAAAAAATAAAAAAGGATAGAATTCGACCAGAGCACCGGTAACAAAATTAGGGCTGCTAACTTCGAATTTCGGGTGATTGCTGCCAAATTAATATTTTGCCACTTTAACAGATGAAGGCTCTTTTTTTGCTCATATCATCTTGAAAAACGATAAACTAAGCCTAAAAAAAATAAGATTTCTGTATAGGGTATGTTAGATATGTTTATCGGCTGCAGAACTTTAAAAAGGGAACAAATTCATATGAAAAATGCAAAAACGGCAATGTAAATAAGCGCCATTTTTGAATTAAAGGGTCATCAATCTTGAGGTTTTTTTTTCAATAAGGTTTTTCTGATAAGCCACGCGGGAGAACTGTCGAGTTGCCATGTGTTTTTTATTCAGTTTTCATTGCCATTTGATCATGGAAAAACTTACACCCAAAAAACGTTTACAAATCGTGCAATTATATTACGAAAATTCGCGTTCTGTGAAGAATGTTTTTCGCGCGCTTAGGCCATTTTATGGTCGCATAATCGACCTACTGAGACCACTATTCGCTATACCATCAACAAATTTGAGACCCGATATTCATTATTGGACCGAATAGACCTCGTCCAGCGCGTAGTTAATGGACCAAAATGACGGTGGTAACCGTCAATGGCGACCGTTATCGTACCATGGTAACGAATTATTTGCTACCTGAAATTGAAGCCTGAGATTTCGACGACATTTGGTTTCAACAAGACGGCGCTACTTGCCACACAGCCCGTGATTGCCACACAGCCCGTGAAACAATGGACATATTGAGGAACCAATTCGGAGAACAATTAATTTCACGCCCCGGACCGATGAATTCGCCACCAAGATCGTGTGATATCACACCGATAGACTGTTTCCTTTGGGGCTACGTAAAGTCTAAAGTGTTTGTGGGTAATCCTTCTACGATTGAAGAGGCCAACATTACCCGTGTTATTCGCGAGATACCGCCGAAATTGGAACCTCCGCTTGGACGAGCTACGGCGTAGTTGCGGCCAACATTTGAAAGGGATTATTTTTAAGAAGCGACTGGCAAGAACGGTTCTTTCTATTGATAGTAAAGATTTTCCGATTCATTTGAAATTTTTGTTTTTTTTTATTTAAAAAAAAAACCTCAAGATTGATGACCCTTTATAAGCTGGAGTCAAAAAATGTTATACACTATGCCATGTAGCTCAATGTCATGTATTTTTTACAGATTTCTCTAAGCGTTTGGAAATAATTTCTTTAGGAGTATCCACTCCATGCTTGCTGTTAGGGATTAAGGTTGAAGCTTCGATATTGGGGTCGCTGGGCAGTTAGGTAGATTAAGCATTGCTTTTTAGAATGTCTATGGTTTTGGTTTAGACATCATTACGACTGACATCCAATATTTCAGTATTCAATTAATATTTTACCACAAAAAACCCATCATTATTCCAAAAGAGTTGAGGGTAAAGGGAAAGCACTTCGACATTATCTAAAGACCACAATGAATTCGGTCAACTTGTACCATTATCAATATAAACTTTTTCTTTATAATTCTCTGAATGGTGTTGATTTTCTATTTTAAAGATACATATGTTAAAAATAGTTCACACTGAGTTCAACTCATTTCAAAGGCGCACAGTCATTATGTGGTCTTATGATTCTATTCGTACCACAAAAATGATGCCGGAAAATGTCTTTAATAGTCAAGAAACCAAATCAAAGTATTCTCAGAACTAATTTTTAAGTTCTGCCTTGATTATAAATGAAGGCTTTTGACAAAATTATGATGAGTTATGATCTTTTTGACCTGCACTGTATTATTTGTTGCATTTTTCCTATAGAGACTGAGAGAAAAAATAAAATAAAGCTGGCCCCATTATATTAAGTCGTGTGTGAAATTAAAAAGTCAACGCCTTGCAATTTCTACTGAAAATTAACGTTTTATAAATAAATCAAATGCGAAATGCAAAAATTGTTTTACAAAAATACACTGTAGAAAATAAAGGCTTGTAGATTTGTTTTTAAATAGAAGAAATTGCTGCAGTGAAAACAAAATAAAAACAATGGGAAACGCATAAATCAAGCAGCAAAGCCAAGAAAACCAAAAAGGAAACATTTAATCAGGAGTGTGCTAGAAATCTCTAGACGGTTTTGGCTTTACTATAAGAATTTTATTTTTAAGGCTCTTAAGTAGCACGTTTTCTAGCATATCCACGAAGTGAATTTTTAGCTAAAATTATGTGCAAAGATATTTTCGGCACAACCCTTCTAGACTGTTTTAACTTATATTTCATTAAAAATCACTTGGAGGTTTCGGCCGCAAACATCAATTATAGATTTGGAAGGTTCTTAAATATGATTTCGGAGCGTTCTATTTAGAACTTAAACTAGCAGGCAATATACATTTTTGGTTGAAAGAAATTTTTGGCACAACGTCTCTAGACTGTTTTGTCCCTGGGAAAATCCGTCGGTCAAAGACTTTAGTTATAGGTTTTAAGGGCTCTCAAGGTTGATGCTGAAAAATTGAATCTTTTAAAATTCAGTTGAAACCAATATAGATCTGGAGTTAAAATTATGCTAAAAAAGATTTTTGGCATAATGTCTCTGAAACACTTGAACTTTTATTTTTATATCAATTTCTTTAATTTTAGATTAATTAATAGATTAATGGGTTAAAATAAGATTGAAAGAGATTAGATTCGTTACAGTTCTTAAAAAATGCGTCGGTCAATAATTTAAGTTAACAATTTCTAAAGCTCTCAAAGATTTTTCTGGCAAAGAGACATTTTTATTTTTGGACTCAAATTTACTTTTTGATGTTGGGTTGAAATGAGGTTGAAAGAGATTTCTGGCACAATGTCTCTAAAAGTGCCTTGAAAAAAGCGTCGGCTAAGGATCTCAATGAAGTTTTTGGAAATGCTTTTATTTTCAACTCAAATTAACTGTTTAAGGCTTGCTTGAAATAAGCTTGAAAGAGATTTCTAGCACAACGTCTCTGGACTGTTTCAATATATTTTTCATTAAACATGCCTAGAAAACTTTAGTAATACCAAATCTTTCTGCCAAATCGACTATTTTATTTAGTTACGAACGATACATGACTATCGAATACATATTGGATTTAAATTAGCTTTAAAGAGATTTCTGTCACACCACTGAATGATTTTCATTTTATTTGAAAAAATATCAACGCTTATTTTTTATTTCTTTGAATTTTATTTTTAAAATTTGAATTTCACTGCGTTGAGTTTGCTTTGGGAATATTTTTGTGCAGCTTATGCGCTGCGGTTTTTAGAATTTTATTTCTGTTTTAGCCTCAAAAGCATTAAGTAGCATAAATTATGTTTATTAGCCAAAGGGAATGAGTAGTTTGAACTGGCAGCGTAGAAACGAGACAGAACTACTACTGGAGCTACAGTTTATGCCTTTGACTTTTAGCCAAGTTTTTTGCCTTTCACTTTTTGGCCAAAAGTTGCATGCACGCACTCTTGACTTTTAATTGGCTTATTGTGTTACTTACAACACAGAAAACCTTAACGTCTCGTTCAAAATGGCAAAGGCAAACTTATTTAACAATATAATAATAATAATAAAAAGTCAAGCTAAAATACAAAATTCAAATTAGATTGCTCATAAAATGTTAAATCTTTAAAATCTAATAGCAAGTTTTTTTGGTTTTATTTTATTTGTTAATTGGTCCAAGGCTCTTAAAGTTTTTTTTTTTTTCATCTCGCATTAAAAGTTTGCTGCCAACAACTTATAATGCTTTTCAGAAATTATGAATAATATTTCTTTTCAAAAAATAATAAACTAAAACCCGCAGCATGCCGAGCTGTCAGCTGTTGTTGATTTGCTAATTGCCCAACGTTTAGGAAAATCATTCACAGAATTTACACAGACGTCTTAAAATACATATATAAACATGTACATATATATGCACAAGTATGGTACATATGTATACATTGTATACATACAGCAAGATCATAAATATTTGCTCGAAATTCACGCCCAATATGAGGAGAGCAAAAACATATAAAAAAAAAAAGATAAATATTTGCAGATTTTTAATCTTGAACGGGTGAGCAATGACAGAGACTTTTCGAATTTAGGCTACTCTAGGAAAAACTTTAAGGATTCATTTTCGAACGAGTTAAATATTAGAATGCTCCATGATACATTTTTCGAATTTAGTATGCAGAAAAAATGATTTTGTTGGTTTTCAAGAACTTAAAAAATGTTTTTAAAAGCCATGTTAAGATTTTTTGGCTGCAGTAAGTACAGAACGTAGTTGATTGACTAACTAAAATCTTTTCATTACATTATTTTCTAACCAGAATTTATGCACATTTGATCTAAAAATTTTGGTTAGGGATTTTTGGTTTGCTTTTTACATTACAATAAAAGCCCATGCGCAGTTCGAAAAATTTCCCACGGTATGAAAAAACATTATATAAAAAAAAAAAATTCCAAATGGGATATCCCGAATGGGATGATTATTCCAAAGCTTCTTCTGGCTTCTTAAAGTCCAGTTGGTTTTCAAGAACGTAAAAAATTTTTTATAAAGCCATGTTAACATTTTTTGACTGCAATAAGTACAGAAGGCAATAGATTAAAAATCTATCTAAAATATTTTCATTAAATTTTTTTTTAAACAGAATTTAGGCACATTTGATCTTAAAATTTTGGGTTAGGGATTTTTGGTTTGCTTGTTATATTAAAAGCCCATACGCAGTTCGAAAAATTTCCCACGGAATGACAAAACTTCATACAAAAAAAAAATCCCATTCGGGAAAAGAAAATCAATCTGAAAAATTTTGCAAATATTTGGGGTTTTATCTACCCCCCCAAAAAAAGTGATAGTCTAAAAATATAAGTCTAAAAATTATATATTATATAAAATATAATATAAGCTTTTTTCTATGTAAAATAAAAAAATACTTGAGATCTATAAATCTTGTTTACAAATTTTTAGATAATGTTGAATAATCTATAAAAATTTTCAAGATTTTATTTCAATTCAATTCAATTCAATTTATTTCACGGTTTTCATTTACAATATTTACAGTGTACGTGAATTCTAATATACTAACTTTAAGAGTTCAGGTTTTAATTACCTTTTCTACTTAATTATAATATTATATGCTTTCAAAAAATTTACAATGATAGGATTATAATATACAAGATTGTGGAAAAAAGTTCAAGATTTTATTTCGACTTTACAGAATTTAATATTAGTAATTAATTAATTAATTATTATTAATTTAAGTGTGATAATAATAAGTAAGCGCTTAGTAAACATCCTATAAGCCTATTTGTTGTGATTTTCAACATATTAATTTTGTTTAAGTATAATAATTTGAATTATATAAATAAAAAAAAAAAAGCGTGCACACGTTATTAGCTGTTCAAGTCCCTAAGCCATTTCTGGGTCTTTAACGCCGATCCTAATATAAGTTCTATATCTCTTTATTATCATCTATCGTGATATCGATAATTTTTTTCCAGTGTTTGAAAACCATGAAGAGTTCTGGCCCTTGTGTGGTATCAGCGGAAGAGAAAAAGAGAGTTTTAGAAAAAAAGTTGGGTAAGAATTTTTTCAGCAAACTTGTGGGGCATTGCAGACTGAAAAGAAGAAGAAAGAAAGAAGTAACAACAACTACTTACTGAGTATGAAACTGTAGTTTTAAAAAACTAACAAAAATTACAAAAATATATATTTTCTACAGGTAGCTATACAGTTTGTAGTTTCCGATGAAAGCTTATAATCTCTAGGTATTCTTTCAAATCAGTTACAGATGTTAACAAAAAACTAATATGCCTTTTGTTTACCCCACTTTGCTTATAGGGTATCGAAAAATGCCATTAAAAACAACGTCAGCCATTTGACGATAAGGCGTTGCTCCGCCTTCATTTTTTTTTAAAAAAGTATTTTTATTTAGCAACAACAAAGTCTTAAACACAAAATAATGGCGTACATCTGAGAGATAATGTTGTTTTTGTTGCTGGTGTTTTTGTCATTTCAACGCAAAAAATATTCATTCAGTTTGTCAGAATGAGTGAAAATATGAATTATAAATAATTAAAACCAAAATTGGCTCAAAAACAAACTGGCAGCTAATTTATGCAAATTTTGCAAGTCAAAATTAATTGTCAAAATGGCAGTCAAGTGCGTATGTGTGTGTGTGGGATTTGCTACACACAAAATGGCCAACAGCAAGCAATTAATAGATTTTAGCCATTGTTGGTTTTTTTTTGTTGTTTGTAGTCAAATTTATTCATTTATGTATATAATTTGGTGTTAAAATAATATTGCCAAAGCCATTTTATACTCTAAAAACTCAAAAGGAGAGGGTTTATTATATAGCATGCGGTGGTGTGCCAGAAATCATTTGTAAGCAATTTTCAAGCTATGAGCGTGTGGGCAATTCTTTTTTAAATCATACACAAATTGTGTATTCAGAATTTTGATACGCATTCATCAGCATTCAGGACTTGGTATGAACATTTTTTTCAAAAAGAGGATTTTTAAATTTTAGATCTAACAAAATATATAAAAAAATACAACGGCAAAATAAATGTTCATAATAAAATGTTTAAAAATTTCGCGTATTAAAATAAATGATTAATTATTGTTTTTTTTTTTTAATTTAAAAAAAAATGAAATTTCAAATCTTAAAGTGTAGTTCTGTAAAAATACAAAGAAAAACGTATTTATAAAAAATAAGTCTTTTTTTTGTAAAAAAAGTTATTTAAAGATGTAAAAAAATTAAAAAATCGTTAATAAGCGAAAAAAAAAAAACAAACAAAATTTATCTCAAAAAGAAGTAGAAAATATTAAATAAAATAATTAAATATAAATAAATTAAATATTAAAATTGAGTTGATGTTTTATTTATTTATTTTAGCACATTTTTTTAAAAGCAAAAAAAAATATTTGTTTTTATAATCAAAATTTTGACACCAATTTCGGTAATACGGGTAAACTTATTTACTACATCGAATTTTTGTATAATTTGATGTTATAATGTTAAAACGTAAAATTTTTGTTTGCTAAATCCAATAGATATTTCTACCCGATTTTTAAATCACGAAATTTTTCAGAGTTGCGAATTCGTAAATAAATTAAGACAAAAATAAATGCGCAAAGTTTTTCGTCTATTTGTTGTTGGAAAGAAGCTAATACTCCATAAATTCAGGATGACAAAGCTATGCCAAATTGTCTTTTAATCCGATCTATGAGCTAAAGGAATGCATTAGGAAGGTGCTACTCTTCACTGTTTCACTTTTCCACAATTGAAGATATAGCCTTATATAAGCTAAAAATCGTCACAGACCGTCCCTATCAAATACCTTGCTACTGCTTATCCTCAATAAAATCCCTTGGGCACTTTGGATAATTATATACAAAAATATTTCAATTTGAATTTCTTTTTAAAGGAAGCTCCATTTAACTTCATCTGTTTCTAAAGCAATTTCTAAAAAAGCTATTTATAAATTTAATTTTTTGGCATTTCGGAGATATTACCTCAGTCTTTCAATCTTTAAGGCCCATACGCAGCATGCAAAAATTCCGCACCAAACGTCAAAACTTCATATAAAAAAAAAAATTCCCTTTTTTGGGATATTTTTTTTTATATGAAATTTTGACGTTTGGTGCGGAATTTTTGCATGCTGCGTATGGGCCTTAAAGTTCGATAATTTTCGCACGCAATGACAAAACTTCATATAAAAAAAAATCCCATTTGGGATTCGAAATTTTCCCAAAAAACCCTTTTTAGAAAAATCGCAACTTGAAACGAAGAAGAAAATAGTCATTTCCATTCCAAATTCAAATCGCAAAATCGCTTGAAAACTATTAATAAATAAATTCTAGAAAGATCAGTGTATAAACCGGTCGGAATATGCCGACGGTAACCGCGCTACTTGTTTGTTCTATCAAAAAGGGAACACAGCAATAGCCTGCCAGCATGGCGTATACGCAACATTTTAATTAAGTTGCGGTGCAATAATATAGAAAATTGCATTTATTGTTTTAAATTATGTACACACATATTTATACATATATTATATAATGTGCGGTATTTTTGGGCCTAAATAAGGCTTTTATTGTAGGCTTAGATACGTGTTTGTGTGTGACCTTTTATGAGGCTTATTTGTTTTTGTGTATTTCGGGGAATAAAAGCACTTAAATAATTGACATTATTTAAGCCTAAATGACTTTGTTGCCAGATTTGTTCACAAATATTGTGGTTAATAATTATGAAAATTTATTTCAAATATATGTTGCATATATTTTGCACGGCATGTGCCGTTAACATTTTAAATAAGAATTGTAATTAAAAGTTTAATTAGCTTAATTTAGATGGCATTAATTGCGTTAGTTATTTAGTCGAAAAAAATAAAATAGCTTAATTTGCTGTAATGAAAACATAAACAGGCTTTACATATTGTATTTAACGTTTGTACATAATTTAATTTAAGGCCGAAATACAAGTAAGCAAATAAATAAAAATTAAAAATTTATTATTTTTTTTTTTTTCAAACACAATGACTAAAATAAATCTGAAAATCTTTTTAATATTTAAAGATTTTTTTTATTAATGGTCCGCATTTTATAATATTATCTTGTGGCCCAATCTATGCTAAGATATCTTTTTGAGTAATCTGCACAGTCTTTTTTCAAAACTTAACATATATGATAAAGTATATAAAAATTGGTGCAGTGTCTAAATTGTTGTTAATTCATTTTATAAAAAAAACTACTCTAAGAAGTCAAAAAAAACTACTAAAATAACTTACAAAATGATAAATCTTTAATCCCTTAAAATCAATTCAATTAAAACGCCAAAGTTTATTACCATAGCTTCCAATAAATATTTAAAAATAACTGCAAATATCAGATATATTAAAATATATAAATTTTAATTAACTCATTATAATAAAAAAGATTCTCACACACAGCCAAAGAAAAGTATCTGTGAACAGCAGCAAATGACATTATTAACTGTACTTCAAATAATATAAACTTTACGATAAACTCGTATAAGGCACAAGCTGTAAATAATGCGTATGATTGATATAAATGTTAATATTTGCCATATAATATTACACATACGCAACGTTGTACCAGCAAAATGCAAAGCAAACAACATGGAATCATAGCAAATGGTATTGCAAAAATTATTTTATATAGTTGTACAATATATACATATATGCATATATACATGTATGCCGTTTATTGCGCAAAAAGTGTAAATATCAAGCATATATGCATATAACGTTTTATGACACAAAAATATGCAAACAGATTTAAATACATTAAAAAGCCCAAAAACGACAGAAGCAATTTTGGGAAAAACTAATGAAAATAATGGCGTCCATAAGGCGGGATTTGGGGTATCCATTGCATCGATGAATTTTCGAAAATTGTGATAGAACCAGAGCTCGTAAATAACAGTCGACCGTTTTTTCCTTTGCGGTCTACTCGCAACCACAACCGAAAAAACCATGCACGCTTGCTCTCTCTCTGAGCATAACACTTCGCTTCGCTTTATTTCGGTTTTCAGCTGAGTGTTAACAATTGAGCAGTTCTTGTTACGCTCTTTCAATAACATCTTATTGAGAGCGAACTGATTGAGCGCTCGCACATTAGCATCAGCAGACCCATGGTATAATAAGTAAGGTAGAGTAATAGAGAGTTTATTAAGATCATAAATTTTGTGAGAGTAAGAAAAGTGAGAGAGAGAGAGAGAAGCAAGCAAAAATACTATGTTGTATTTACACATAGCATACACGTGCATGTGTATGCTTGCAAATGCTGCAAATAAAAATATTCACGCAATAAATAAAACAACAAATCTTGTGTTTGCACACATAAACATGTACTGCGTGCTTTAGCTGAAAAAGAAATCATGCGCATCGCCAACCTACCCCACATCAACAGTCGCAACAAGACTGAAAAATATGATCTTCGTGTGAGCGAGCGCACTCTCTATTACTCTACCATGTTAATTATACCATGAGCAGACCAACCGAAAAAATAAATGTCAGCGCAAACGGTCTTTTACGTTTTAATTTGCTTTGTTGAGAATGCTGCACTTTTTGTGTCGGTCCATTTATCTCGAATTCTATAAGTCATACAAAAAAACTTTCAAGGCAAAATATGATCAAAATTGAATTTCGAGTTTTGTTTGTATTGGAGGATATACCCAGAAGTTCATGTTTTCGGCGGTAGATGGCGCCAAAGTTAAAACAGCGCAGTTTTTCGTATTTTTACCCACCCCCTTGCACTTTTTCGTTTTTGGTGTGTATTAAAATTGTAGTAAAATTGTAGATCTCAAAAAAGTACACTAGACTGGTTTTTAAATCGTGTAAGTATCTCTAGTAGTTTCCAAGTTATAGCGCCTTAAAGTCTTCCCGTGCCTTGAAAAACATATGCTACTAACAAGCCCAAACAGACGCCTCACTCACATACACGCATACAAACACAAAAGACCTTTATTTTTTCTCTCGCGACCAAACGGTTGGCGAATAACCAGAGCAAAAGTAAAACAAAATATCGGTTATTCGTTGAGCGCAGACCGATTTATTAAAAGAGCAATGTGAACGGTTGCTCTCTGAGACATTGCTCAAAAACTCAGTAAATAAGAGTTATTTTTGGACAACGAAAAACGGTCGACCTTTTTTACGAGCTCTGGATAGAACTCATAAATACACTTATGCATTTTGAATAAGTTGACAGAATAATTTATACGAGAATTTTTGAACTTTCTTGCCAACTGATAACTAATCATTCTTAGCAATAATGTTTATTAGGTAAGTAATTTAAAAAAATTTTTTCGTTCAATATTTTTATCTGGACAGTTATATAAACGAGGAACCAAGGAGGAAATCCAACAAACATTAATTGGTTACTGGAATTTATAAGGCTTTATAGATTACACTAGTTTACACGAAAAATGAACCTTCGTAAAAAAGTGTTTTTTAAGCACCGTTTTCGAGATATTTTCGAAAAACATGTTTTTGGGCACTTATTTCAGTTATTATCCCGTGAACAAAATCGAACATTTCGAGTCTAAGATCTTTAAAATCGGGTAAGAATTGTAGATGCTATGGAACCATGTACGGAAGTTCCAACCTTCACCGAATCACACTTTTGTATGAAAAACAAATTTTTAACTCAAAGTTTGTTATTTGCGTTAAGTTACGTCTTCACGAATTTGTATGCAGCTGTTGTCGTGATTTTTCGTTCATGGTTCCATATTGAGGAATAACTGAAAAAAGGGACCAAAAACATGTTTTTCGAAAAAAACCTAGAAAACGGTGCTTAAGAAAAAAAAAATAATGCCATTTTCGTATTTCACAACCCAAAATTATCCTAAAAAAGACTTTTATACGAAGGTTCACTCGATGACCCTTAAATTTGTAAACTAGTGTTATCGGATATCCTTTTTTAAACATGAAACACCTGGAATTGACAAAGCTTTATAGATTATCGGATATCCTTCTTTACTAGTGACATGGAACACGGAAAGTCACATGGAGTTGTAAAGAAATTTGTTGAGTATGAGTCGAGTTAAAAATTTAGATACGTTGAAATAAAATTGCGTATACGCAATATAGCCTTATATGAACGGTTAAGGCAAGATCGTTCAATAATGTTAAGCTAATATTTTATACGTTCTCTCATTAACAAATTCACAAAAATTTTGACAATTTAGGAAAACATGGAGAATAGATAAGAGTGTGTGGAACGAAATTAATAATGATAATCGATTAATATTAAATATTTTTTATTTTTACTAATGATTTTGTGTTGTACTTAGAGTACTTCAACCAAAACACTTGCGTTCAAAATTTTCTAAATAAAATTACGTATACGCATTGCAGCCTTATAAGGCCAAAAAGTTAGACAAGACCAACAAAATTGTGTTTTGGAAGAGAAAAAAGAAATAAACATTTTTTATACAATTGTATACAAATTGATAAAGATTTTCCTTTAAAATGAAAGGATAAAATTTTGTATAATATATATAGCGCGTTAATTTTATATGGCATCTTTTAAATTTATGTCAAACGAATATTATAAAATTAGTTTAAAATTTGGCTGAAAAGAAGGCGAAGTTTGGGAATTGTATGTGGCATAATGAAAAGACATACAAACTTTCTGTTTTGATTGTTAAATGCAATTTTTATTGTACAATAATTGGACATTTTTATCTCGACGAAATTCAAAATGGCGGCTCTTGTCTGTCTCGGCATGCAGAACATCGTCCCCGCATTTCAGTTCTCCAGCCTCTTGTAGTGAACAGAAATGAAAAATGTTTTTTTTTTTACTTTTTTTTGGTGATTTGACCTTGCTTAAAAATCACAATTTATAAATTTTACATGTATATTGTTAGTTGAAGCCATAGAAAAAATTATATCCTTTCAAACATGGTTTAAATGAAGCGAATCGGAATATTAGAACAAGAGCTGTGCTTGAAATGCGTGGTTCCGAGAAAAACGCGTTTAAAGTTTTTAGATAGTCCCTCATCGAAAAATCCATTCGTACACATATTTTACGAATACGTAGCATTCATTTTTTGTAAAAAATAAAAAAATCGATTTTCTCGAACAAATTTGAAAAAACCTCTCCTTAACTTAACGAATGATTTTGTGTTGTCCTTGGAAAAAGAAACCTAAGCCAAAACACCTGGCTTCAAAATTTTCTAAATAAAATTACGTATACGCATTGCAGCCTTAAAAGAACGACAATATTAGGCAAGTATTATGCTTGCTATCATTATTAATTTGACCAAGTTTTAGAACTGTATGAGCATTTATTTATAAATATTTCGGCCAGTTTTTTATAGAAAATTAAAAAAAAATATGTGTTGATGCCTTCTGCTGACAGGGTCCCTGTTGTTTTTCACTTCTAATCGCTAATGTCCAGCCACTAGAATTTCATAAAAATTTAATACAAACGGAAATATACCCCTATTTTAAAAAGCTATACAAGCCACTGTCCAACATATATGTAAAGCATGTACATAAACATGCACATATGTAGAAATAGTAGCAAATATACATAATAATAAACAACTAGTTGGGCCACTCAAAGTGTAAGAATTGTCATTTGATTTGTTTGTCTGCTTGTGGCAACAATTTAATTTAATTATTTGCCATTTGGCCTAATGCCAAAATTTCTGATAGCCAAAGCCATAAAAGCAGCACAGGGGCGAAAGCGAGAGAACACGCTGGCTGGCTGGTGAGTGAAACAGCATGCATATTGTGGCTGATCAAATAGGCCCAGTTATTGCAGGCATTTGATTGGCCAGACAGCGAGCACATGTTACACACACACACACGCCCCTCACACACGCATACGCAGCTATACACAATCTCACAGATACACGCACTCTTCGAATTGGCAACTATCTGAGCAGAGGTCAATACGGGGCTGCTGACATATTATCTGCTTACAATTACGTCGGATTATGAACACAGATTTCCCAAAAACGTAGGCAAACATTTAAAATGAAATGTTTAATGCAAATTGTCAGCTATGCAGCGTCGCGACCATAAACCGCATTTGCCACATTTGGTGCGTGGCACAAACAGGGAAGCAGCACAGTGGCACAGCAGCAAATCAAACCCTTTGCCCTGGCCTCACAATACACTGTTAGCAAATGCGAGTGCTCCAATCGAGGTTTGAAAAAGATAATTAGGTCACGAAAGTTAGAAAATAAATATAGGAAAAAGAAATTTTGTATAAAAATAAGTGCTAAGAGTTTTTCATTCTCCGCGATCTCTCTCAAGTACAGCAAATTGGGAAAATTGTTTATAAAAAATTCTACGATCTATGAATGCTTTGAAGATTCAGAATTTCAAATTTACCTAACAAATTTTTGTAATTTTTTTTTAAATCGTCTTCGTTTACCAGAAATGATAAAAAAATTGCATATTAAATATTTATTAATCGATATTACGATAAGTTGTAAGAAAAAGCTTTATCGATACAAATGTTAACCCAAGCCATATACGATGCAACTGGTTGTACAACTTGGTTGCTTATCGAAAAATCAAAACATTTTGATAACAAAACTACATACAAAGACACCACGCATAATGCAATCAATTGTACAACATTCTTGTTTATCAGCCGCATTGTACAACCAGTATGGCTTGGGTAAAATCTTGGAAATTCAAGAGATTCAAAGATTTTCACGGATGGTTCCAAGCTGGACGACCGTGTAGGTGAGGCGTCTACGTTGAGGAACTCAACAGCTTTCCGACTCCCAGATCACTGCAGTGTCTTTCAGGCGGAGGTCAATGCAATCCAGCAGGCTCTGACAATAATAAGGAACCTACGAGTACGGAATAAGTATATCTGTAAATACTCGGACAGCCAGGCGGCTATTAAGTCCCTAGCTTCATTGACATCATGCATGAAGTCAGTGAATAACTTCCGCTTATCTCTTGAGGAGATGGCTGAGCAGTTTTCAATCCACCTCATATGGGTTCCTGGACATAGGGATATCGAGGGCAACTGTATTGCGGATGAACTGGCTAGACAAGGAACTACCAGCATCCTCCTTCAGGAAAAGGAGGGCCTGGGTATACCCATGGCCAGCTGCAAACTGAGAATACGAAATTACTTCGCTCTCTTTGCAAACCAAACGTGGAATCGAACATCGAACACGTGCAGAATATCACGGCAAACCTGGCTGACTTACAGCAGGAAAAGAACTAAGGAACTTTGCTGTCTGAACAGAGACATTGGGTGGTGGGGATCCATGCATTCAGGCTAAATGCTCCCCACCATGACTTCTGTAGAAGCTGTGGCGATGAGGAGGAGCTGGAGACAGTGGAACATCTTTTCTGTTACTGCCCTGGACTGTGCAGGTCAGTCCCAACTGCCGTCCCAACCAACCAACCAACCAACCAACCAAGAGGTCGAATTCAATTCATGCCGGAATTAAATTAATCGATAATTTCTTAAGATCGTATGTTTATCGTCAGTTGGAATACAATTTTTTTAATGCATCCAAATACAAATTTTTTCGTGTCTAAAGGACGTTGCAATAAATTGCCATAAGTTCAAAAAAGGATTCGTTTTTGTGTGCTGCCGATTTTTTGTTGTCGATAACTTCTTATATTTCCCTGTGATTCTTTTCAATACATTCTTATATTGTCCTTTAACACTTTTCGCACTTTTAATTAATGTATGTCTAATAATCAGTCTTTTAATTGAATTTAATATTAAATATGGAAATTTGAAATTCTGAATCTTCACAGGATTCATAGATCGTAGAATTTCTTATAAACAATTTTTCGAATTTGCTGTACTTGAGAGCGATCGCGGAGAATGAAAAACTCTTAGCACTTATTTATGTACAAAATTTCTTTTTTCCTATATTTATTTTCGAATATTAAATACCATATTAAATATGTCGATAACTTCTCGTATTTTCCGTTCATTCATTTCGATAAACTCTCAACCCCCTTAAACAATGCTACTACAGCTTCGCACTTTTCGCTTTTAATCGTTTGCATGTTATTATGGTTAAAGTATAACTACATATTTGTCTTTTAAATATTTATATTTTTTTGTTCAACCTTTTCAAGCACTTTTCTTTCTCTCAGTGTAATAGCCACTAGACTCGATCGCTTTGCTTTTGGCTGTGGCACTAATATGCAAATGTAATTTGCCGCGTTTGGCGCGTGACGTTTGTTCATAAACGGCAACACAATTACAATGTTGCATTTGGTGTGAGTATGTGTGTGTGTGTGTGTGTGTATTTGTGTGTGTGGCTGCACCGGCTCACTTGGTTGCAAGCGACGATGGCCCAGTGACAGAGGCAAAGGCAGCGGCATGCACACGCGTAATTAATTGATTTTTATCTGGCTTAAGGCTATTTTACAGTTTGTTGATGACAGACGACGAAGTCATAGACACAAACAGACAGACCGATAGACAGACAATAAAACAGACAAGCAGACAAAGAGACAGACCCGCAAAACATTGGCCAAATGGGCGTGGGTTTGGTTTAAGGGCACTGCCCATTACTCTATATGCAACGATAGAGTCGTCTCCATGTCTGTGTTGAGTCTATTTAAAGTGAGTTTTATGACTTTGCCACTTTATGTTTTTTTTGCCGTTGATTTTTCTTTTTTCTTTTTGCTTATACCAAAGACACCAAATTGTTATTTTTCCTGTTTTCATTGTTATTGGTTGTTTATTTTTGGTTAGTCGCTCGTTTAATGAGGCGTATGCGTAACATTGTTGCCTGTAATGTGAGGCACCACTGATTCTACCTCGAGATACAAGTACAAGCATAACTGAGTGCTTCAATTAGTATAATGTCTAGCTATGAATTTTATAACTTGTAAAGTTGAGTAATGTGCAAAAAAAAAAGAAAAAAGAATTAATGTCATTAAAAGGACAAAGTTGTTTTCTCACTAGAAGCATTAGAGTAATGTCTGGTCCAAGAAAACTTAATAATTGTCGTGTTTATGATTATGATTATGTTGACTTTTATATGTGTCTCTATCAAAACAATTGTGCAGAAGTAAATGGGATAGTCTCAGTGGATGGATGGATGGATGGATGGATATAAGGCGACAAAGTTGTCTTTCAGTGCAAACATTAAAGAAAATGTATGCACAAAGATGTTTAGGATTATGAAAGCAAATGGAGAATTGTGTTTGTTGTATTTGTAATAGACTTCATTAAGTAGTGTGTAGCTAATTTTAAAAGAAAGCATTTATGAAAGCCATGGCGGAACGTAATTAAAAATACGTTTTGGACGTAATGTAAAAAGCCGGATGCCAGCTTTGCTCAGAGAAATACATTTGACATCATGTTCAGACATTCGTACTCCTTAAAGATTGCTGCTATCTGAAAAGTTGCTTTCATCTCAGCGGATACTGTCCTTTTGGGGAATTGAAGAAGCGATTGAGATGCGGGGATTCCCCGGTTTCTACGACAAGCTACAGTACAGGAGAATTTTCTGAAATGTGCAGCGAGGATGTGATTTTTTCATTATCGTGAAATTTCTGCGGATCTCAAAAAATTGTTGTTATTTCATGATAATAATTTTTCTACTTTGAGAGCTGGTGCCATGGCAATAAGTCTACTCTTATAAAACCTGAAAGTGAACGGTCATAAATATTTGAGACGAAATAATGCCAAAATTAAATTTAAAATACTCTTTGAGAGATATAATAAATTAATCAAACTCATTATGTTCAAGAAAAAAGTAATTTTGCATTTCCAATAATGTACAAATCAGATGGAGTACGCGCAAATATGAAAGTAGATATACAATATAATACTTATATGATAATAATTTACTGCTGAGTATTTTTCTAGAATAAATATTTTATTTTTCGAAACTCAAACTTTCATAGAAAGACACCCGTAACATGAGCCGGCTTGAAAATTCACTAAGGGAACTAAAAGAGTATTTTTGTGGCAAGTGAATTAAGCCGAAACGGTATTTCTATCAAAATTTGCGATTTTAAATTCGCTTAAAAAATTGTGAACAGGTCTCATAAAAAATAACTTAGCGACAGTAATCCATAACCTAGTCGGCATAAAAATTCGAAATGAATAAGAAATTCTTGTGGAACATTCTGTTAAGCTGTAGGGGAATTGCCATTAAAATTTGGGATTCGTTCAAAAAAACTGCTGGAACTGGTCTCATAAACCTAAAATATTAAGAGAAAGACATACCAGGAAAGAAAACCATAACCTATCTATAGAAAATTCTTGTGGGATTTTAAATTCGTTAAAAAAAAGTACTGGAATAGGTCTAATAAACTAGATAAGTGGCCACTGGGGGCTTTTCGGGTCCGGACGCCCTAAAAGTTGGAAAAATGGGTTGACAGTCTTTTGCGAACTCTGATATAAATACACTCCGCACCTGAACTACAATAGATTAAGAATATGCCTCTCTGTAGGTACAAAAAGATTAAAAACAGATTTTTGCGATCTTTAATAGTTCTCTTATCTTCTTCATTCAGAAATAAATTGACTCAATAAACAATACACTTCGTAGTAAAGAACCCCCTAAGACCAAATCCTGGATTCGCAACTGAACTATAATAGATGAAGAATATGCCTCTGTGTAGGTACAAAAAGATTAAAAACAGTTTTTCGCAATCTTTAATAGTTCTCTTATCTTCTACATTCAGAAATAAATTGACACAATAAACAATAAAGAAAGTAGACTAAAATTGCTTTTAACGTTTACCGATTATTTTATTTATTTATGTAAAAATTAATACTAAATCAAAAATAGACCTAGGCTATCAATAAAAAAAGCTTAAATCTTTAAAATTTAAGTGGTCGAAATAAAAAGTTGGAAGCTTTCAAGCTGAGGTATGAGCGGAACGGGGAAGCGTTTTAAAAATATGAAAGAAATTTTGCCATTTATTTGCCTATGAAATTTTTCTTTTAATTTTTATGATTAAAATTTTTGAAAAAATTTGTGGAATTCTTCAGAGCTGCAATGAGTTTAA
The DNA here is from genome assembly GCA_949987675.1 of Chymomyza fuscimana. Lineage (NCBI taxonomy): Eukaryota > Metazoa > Arthropoda > Insecta > Diptera > Drosophilidae > Chymomyza > Chymomyza fuscimana. The sequence continues at coordinate 115,263,662 of OX465088.1, forward strand.
ATAATTTATAAAGAAATTTAAAGGAAAATTTTGTGGTAGTTTATAAGGAAGTGTGTAAAGTTTATTGTGAAGAAAACTACGGAAATTGGTCTTGTCAACTAAGTGAATTATCTCGAAAGCTGCAAAAAAGTTTGAAAACAGATTTTCGTGATTCTTGAGGTTAAACTTCTTTGTTAACAAATAAATAAACTCGATAAATAAAATAATAGGTTAAAATTGGCTTCAACCCAAAAAGCTGAAATCTTGAAAATTTAAGAGGTCAAAAAAAGTAGTTAGCGTCTAATTTGCGTTATGGGAGGGCCAGCAATCTCAAAAAGTAAAAGTTGGATAGCACTTTTTTATGATCTAGAGATTTCTGAGGTCTTTAAAATTACAGACTGGCCCCGAAATTTTTCTTTTATTATTTTTATAATAATTCTGTTTTATTAAATTATAGCTGGAGCTCAAAAATTATTTATTTGTATAATTATAAAGTAGAGTGCTTTGTAGCCAGAGCAACGTAGGCCTTCAGGCTGAGCTCAAAAATTATTTTAGGAAATTTGAAGGATATTCTGTGGGATTCTGTGCAGTAGGAGGGGAAATTAAATAAAAATACGCCATTTTTAAACAACTATTATACAAGAATAGTACTTTCTGATTAAGTGTATATAATATGCCTCTCGGAAGCTACAATTCCATTGTAGATGCTATGGATCCAGGTACGGAAGTTCCAATCTTCACTCAATCGCACTTTTGTATGAAAAAAAAATTTTCACTCAAAGATTTTCATTTGCGTTCAGTTCCGTCTTCACGAATTTGTATGCAGCTGTTGTCGTAATTTTTCGTTCCTGATTCCATAACATCTACAGTTCCTCGAAATGTTCGTAAAAGAATTATCTTTTGAGCCTAAAGCTCAACATAATTTTTCCAAATTTTTTTCGTTAATAAAAAGCATACCGAAAATGTATAATTTTGAAAAATGGTCAAAAATTATCCTTTTTCGACTTTGGTTGCATGTTACTTTGATAATTTTTACTTAATCTGTACATATTATATATCACTGGAAAGAGCACATTAATACCTTTCGATCTAATCATCTTTTATATTATATATTGAGGAATAACTGAAAAAAGTGCCCAAAAACATGTTTTTCGAAAACATCTCGAAAACGGTGCTTAAGAAAAAAAAAAAGGTTGCCGTTTTCGTGTTTCTCGACCCCAAATGACCCTAAAAAACACTTTTTTAGGAAGGTTAATTTTTCGTGTAAACTAGTGTAGTAAATTTATGGTTAAAATTGACTTCAATCTTTATTAAATCTTGAAAATTTTAGCGGTCTTATATCTCTTAAATATTAAAGCCCAAAGTTGCAAAAACTATAGTTTATTTCGAAAGCTTTACTAAAGTGCATTGAAAACAATAAACTCTTTAGAATAAATATTGCACAAACATCGCAGCAAAATCGAATGGAATTCTGTGTAAATCCCTTCAATTAACTAGGATTTTCAATGCGCAAGTAACATTAATTATGCCACATTATGCATGATCTACACTTTTGGCCAAAAAGCAAATTGCCAAGTGCCAGTGTAAATGCCCCAAAGGTTTCAATACAGTTGGTAGCTCTGTGTGTGCTGTGTGTGTGTGTGGGTTGGTGTGGCTTTCGAGATGGATAATCGTGTAGGAAGGGGGTCGGAGGTAGTGACGCAATGCAAATTGCAGTCAGCTGATGCAGTTAATTTGCTGATATTATTGCTGTGATTAACACATACATGTTTATGTGCACAGCATAGTGTTTTATATACAAACACGCACATGCACACGCTCTCACATAAACACACACACGCACCAATTACGCCCAAAATAGTGCTACAAAATCTGTGCATTGTGTTGCACTTAAGCGTGGCACAACTGACAAAGTGACAAACTGACAGACTGACAAAATGGCTGCGGCTGCCATTGTGGTTGTAGCAGCAAACGTTACAGCAGTCACGCACACTTGCAAACAAACGCACACATAGCTACTATGGGAATATGCTGCATGTCCTTGTTTTGGCTCTGTCCAGGCTTGGTATTCGATGATAAATTGCTTCTAAGCTTATAATATTAATAATATAGTCAAAACACTTGAACATGACGACATGCATAACATGTTGTCTCACACATACATGCATATAGACGAGGGCAGTTTGATAAGTCTGTGAAAAAATTTAAAATTTGATAGCGAATGAAAATAGGAGAGCTGACAAGAGGCTGTAAACATCTGAGCAAATACTTACACAAGGGATGTCGCAATTGTTCAAACTGAAACATGAGAGCAACCGTGTGAGGTTTTTCTACTTTTGGAATACGTTAAGGTAAGTTAGGCTGCTCGGCTCAGGCTCTGATCACCCAGAGACCAAGCAAAAGGCTGTGAAAAGTATGGGAGAGCGAGGGGGAAGGCAGATGGAATGAAATGAAGGCGGAAGAGATGCCTTGCTGCAGTTAGGTGGCATAGCTGGTAGACGCTCTCATATTCGATTAAACGCTCTCCTGTTCAAATCAATTTGAGGATACGATAAAAAGAGTCAGTTGCATATTAGCTCAGATCAACGAGGAAAAGGCATTCTTTCTATCTTTCTCTCATTTGCTTTCATGCATTAGTATAAGTCTACAAGTCGCTGTCTTATCAAGCTGCCCTCGCATATGCACATACACAGTGTATATATAACATAGTGTTTATATACTTGTAATTAATTGACTTGATGGAAAATGTAATTTAATTAAGCAGACATTTCAATGTGGAGGCCTTGTTGCTGCCGCATGTTGTTGCTGTTGCAAGTTGCTTTGGTTACGCATTGCCAACAGTCTTGTACGCTCTCTTTTGCACTCGTTCTATTGAGCTAACTGCCTTTGCATCTTTCTCTGCTTCGTGTGTCTATGCAAAGAGCCAATTAGTCTTATGGCGCTTGGGCTTACAGTGCGTATACGTAATATGCCTTTGTACGATTGTGTGTGTCTCTGTGTGTGTGTTTGTGTGTGTTTCTGTGTGTGTTTGTGTGCGTATGTGTTTGCTCTAACTCGCTTGATTAATTGAAATTTGATTTGGTTTCAGGCCGTCGCTTAAGCATTCGCATTTCCGTTTGCATTTTCTGTACTTTTTCTTCTTTCGCTTTCTTTTCGCTGCTGCTTCGTGCTAGTGAACATTGAGAAAATGGCAAATGTCAAATGCAAATGTGATTGGCTTTAAAGCACTTATCGATCGTTATATGCACTCAAAGTGCAAGACTTTTTGCGATTATATGCTATATGCACGCTTATGTATACTTGCTTTAAAGCTCTAAAAACTTAAAAAAAATTAAAAAAAAGGATAATCTCGCGTATCCAAATTTTTAAGGCGCTTAATAAAGTTTGGCATAAATTTTTTTAGTACGGTTGCAAGTGGAATCTTTTGATTGCAAGATTAGTGTATCTTATAATTTGAAGTATTTTTTAATTTATATTGGTTGTACTTTGTGATAGAATTTAGTGGGCAATATTTTTATCTGTGTACTTAGTTTTGATAGTTAAGGCTTGTACGCAGCAGAACAAAACGTTCTTGAAAAAGAACAAACTTCATATAAAAAAATGTATCCCGAAATTATAGTTTCAAACACTTACTGAAACATTAAGTAGAGAGAGGTTCATACAAAACAGTGTTGTCCTATGAATTTATATAAAAATATGTCGCCACCAATACTAATAATCGGCCTCAACTTTATGTTGAAAGTAAAAAACATGGCGGCTAGAATGGTTATGCAATATTTATTACAAAGCCGTTAATTATTACAGTCGAACTTTTGTGCGACGAATTCGCTCAGAAGCAGAATTTTAGATTGGTAAATAGAAGCAGATCAAATACGCAGTGTAATAGGAAAAAAATATTGTATGCCGTTTAGCAAATAATCCAAACTAAGTTTTGCGATAATCCACCATCGAATGAAAATTTACTGTAAAAACTGTAGTGTATTCTCGAACTTAAAATTGGAAAATTAAATCTCACCCAGATGCTGCGCCCTTTGCAGCAGAAAAAAAAAATAAATAAAAATTTGTAGAAAAGGCAACATTGTGTTAATAGGTACACACTGTTCGTTCTTGAAGCAATTAAATTGCAGTTTTGGTTCCGAACCGTTTCGGCCTGCTGCGTACTGCCCTTTAAACGTAAATAGCGAAAAGAGTTTACCAATTAAAGAAAATAAATTTGCAACAAAAGCAAACAGCGAGAACAAAATATAATTAGGATACTTATAATAATATATAATATATAATATATTAATATATTAACTGTTTAGTTGAACATTGTAGGCTTGTATAAGCTAAGTGATTTACACAGGTACTAAGTAAGGTGGAATATTTGTGGTATATCTAGATCTCTATTAGTAGAGGGTATAGATATTGTCGAGTTAAGCACTGTAAATTTTTGCAACTTTTTTGATTCTCGAAATAAATAATAATAATAATAATAATATAGGCTCCCACCAGTTTTAGGGTGCTACATGCTCTTACTAAAATTAAATACATTTTTCAATGTGAGAAGAAAAACTACAGTGCTTTTCAAAACAATAGGGGACACCTTGAACCTCTTTTGAGGTGGTGATCCGCCAAAGCTTTATTTGCCACAATAACTGCCTATTATTGGACCTTTGGATTTACCGTTAGACCTTTGCATTATTGCTTCACACGATTTTTCGTAAGAATTTATTTATTGAAACTATAGGAATATATTTTTTTTTTTTTTTTTTTATAGATGTTTATTTATTTTAGACAGTATTATTATATATATATATAACTATAGGAAAGTAGTCTTTTATAAGGAAATTAAGTTTAAGTATGGCATAAATATATTTTTTTTTTCATTTTAAATCACTTTTTGTTCATTTTATGATATAACTCCGGAAGGTATGGCTTTTAGTTTAGTGGACAGAGACCAAATTATAGCCAGTAACGACATGGGACTTAGAACTGTCAAGATTTATGAAAAAACATATAAGCCGATAACATAATTACACTTGAAATTAATGTTTAACTTGGTTTAATTTGTTGTGTATTAAAATTACATAGCTTAATGCAAAAAATTAAAAAATAGTTACCTGCAAAATAAATCAATTTTTTTCATCGTATAAATAAGAAGCATGTAATCTTCTAAATATTTTATAAATTTATTACATTTTTAACCATCTTACGACAAAAAATTTTTTTTTTTTAAAAATCATTAAAAAATTTTTGTTTCATTTTTTTTTAACATTGTTCCACGAAACCGATTTGATTCACATTCAAACCAAATAAAAAACGTATAAAAACACGTGTTACAAAAAAAAATATTTAAGGAACATACTTAAAAAAAAATAAGAAAATTTCATATTTTTTTTTAAGAAAATGTGTCGGTTTAAGGTAATTTTTTTAAAAATCCCTGTTGCCAAACTAGATTACAAAAAAAAATGTTTCAAAAATATTCACTAGCTTAGTCACAATTACATAAAAACGAAAGACAGGTTTTTTTTAATTAAGCCGTAACGCGTTAAGGTTAAAAACTGAAATTTTAGGAACAATTTTTTTTTTACCATACTGCATCATTAGTTTTGAAAATTCGCTGAGGGCAGTTTCCAGTACCTTATCCAGCTAGACATTTTAAATTTTTAAAATAAAACCAACTTCAATTTTAAATTTTTATTTCCACTGCACATGCTAAGTTCCTAGAAGCGTTAAAGTCATGCTATACATTACATATATAATGGTCATATGTATATAGTTTATATACATGTCTCTATATATATTACTGCAGTATATTTAAGCTTTATTTACTTAATAGCCTTGACTGGCTAAATAAGCGTTTGCTTTAGGGCCAGGCACAGCATGTCCTTGTTATAAAGTTAATTTATTCTAATTAGTCAATAAATCTCAATTAATTTCACATGTGCGCATGTAAAGAGCCTTAAACATGTGCGTGAGAGTGTATATTTATGTATGTATATAGGCTATGTATATACAAACAAATTTTGTTTGTGTGTTTGAGCACTGCTTAAAGGCATTTCATGTTGCCATGCAAATTGCAAATGTTGCATTTACATTTTGCCCCTTGCAGCTGCCACTGCCAACAAGAATTACGGCAGCTGCAGTAGTTGCTAAAACAACAACAAAAACAATTACGGCAGTTTTAGTAGGGACAACACGACTATTATGTACACTGCAGCTCAGCTTTCTTCGGATTTGAGGCACATCGAAAAATAGTCTCGAATTTATTATTTCATTGAACGTTTTAGATGTTCAGTTTAAAATTTTCAGTTTGAAAATTGGCTTTAAGGAACTGGCAGTGTGAAGATCAAGTTTATAAAACTTGTTGCCTGGCTGCCAATTTTGATGACTGGAACAGTTTTACAACTGGATGAACGTATCACTAACTAGGGCCAATTCGGTATACTTTCATAAAACTACCAAAGTCGAACTACCCATCGAAAAGAGATTTTCTTTTCTTCTTTCGTTTTGAAGTTCTCAAGAGGGCCGTCCCCTTAAAGTAGTTTTCGAAAAGAACGTATTTTAAGAAACGGAGCAAGCTGTCCCCGTAACGCGTATCTGGAGATATGGTATTCAGATCTTGGTTACCCCTACTAAGTAACTCTAAGCTGCAAGCTTTACAGAATAAGTTAAAAAATAAACAAAAATCTAATCTCTTAGTCTTAAATGGCTTGGAAGGCAAGACCTGCGTCCTATTTTAAGATTGTAGCTTTACTTCATGGAACCTTCATTTTCATTCTCTTCTAGTTGTTGCAAACTTCGTGCACTATCTTAACATACCCTTTTATGCTTTTACTACAGTGTATTAACACAACATATAATGGCAACAATAATTCAAAATTATATATGGCCTAATAACTGCTGCGGCATTAAACAATATCACACCTAGGTTGCCTTTTGTTTATGCACTTTAATTAAATTAAATTAAATTTTATTCTAGCCGCAAGTGCTCTTAACTATGCATATTTTTAGTCATATAAAATAGACTTTTATAAATATTGCAACAATTGAATTCTGCTGTTGAAATGCCCATTAACTATTTATGGTTATAAAGGTAAATATGCTGTTTAGGTCAACAGGGGGGGGGGGCTTGTTAAACTAGGTCAAGAGGGGTTAAGAGTGAGTTGCATAAATAATGCTGAAATTATGAAGAAGTTATCTAATGATGGGCTGTAGGCCAAAGAGGGTTTGCTAGCATTGTGAAGTAGTGAATGTTGTAGGGTTGTACAATTAGTGGATAGAAAAAGGGTTAAAAAGGGTTGCCAAGTGACTGAATGTTATGTATTTGCTGTAAGCTGACATTAAGTTGAAAATAGTATAGATAACTAGAGAAAACTTAGGGGCAAGTTAGACGCCTAGAAGTATGCTTCATAATTGCTGTAAAAAAAATGTGGTACAGTCGAGGCGGTGCCCGACAGTGGAATACCCTGTACCTTTTGTCTCGCAAACAATTTTTCCTGCATATTCCTTCTACGAACTTTCCAATTGGATTTTTTTTTTTTTTGGTGTAATTCAATATTTATACCTATAAGTTCCTAAATTTTTACCGATTTTGATGAAACTCGAATGTTACGTCAAAGAAGTTATTTAAAGTATATGGGGTAAGTCTCAAGTTGGTATGTTGAGGGGTGTGGGAGAAAACACGGTAAATCGATTGCGGGGGGTGGTGGGACCGCATCGATAAAATTTGGATGTGGATTTGTTCATTAGAGCCACCTGAATCAGCTTACCAAAAATTGTGATTCTAGGTCACTTGTAACCATAATTACGAGGAGTCAAATATTGATGCACTTTATGGGCAAGGGGCAGTGAAATTTGTACATTTTTGACTATAACTTTTTCTGTATTTGTCCGATTTTGCTCATTTTTTACACACAGATGCATGTATCCACAACGCATCGCTCTGTTAAATTTCAAATGAAAATATTAAACGGTGTGGCTAAAAACAGCGAAAATCTACAGCGGGGGAACGGGTAAAGATATTGACATGATTCAACAAACTTCATCTGCTTAGGAAATATGCGCACCAGCTGGTAAAGTTCCGTATCTCTAGCTCTTATAGTCTCCGAGATCTAGGCGTTCATACGGACGGACAGACGGACAGACGGACGGACGGACATGGCTCATTCGCTACCCGAGGTTATGATAAGCATTTTGGTATAAAGGACTTGGGGTCTGCCACGCCTCCTTCTGTCCGTTACATACATTGCACAAATCTAGTATACCCTTTGTACCTATAGGTACAGGGTATAAAAATCAGTTGGTGCAGTAAAATTATTGTGGTATGTATTTAATTTTTTTTTTAAGTGAATATTTTATTAAACATTAATTAAACTACTTTTCTACTATCTAAAGTAAGCTGCCTAAACTAATTTTGAATTCTTCTATAAAAACTCGCATTGCTAAAAGAAAAATTGTTTTTTTTTTTTTTGCTTAACAAAAATGTTTTGAGTTTTTCGGATTTTTAGGAAATTAACTGAGTAGTTATATTAGTGCCTTCAACGATCCTCGGTTTTGCTTGAAGAAATTTATGAGTATATTTGCTATAAATCTTTCAAGCTTCTAAAATAAAGGATACGGTCCCTTATTACGTGACGTGAAAAAAGTTTATTTTATTTTTATCGATATATCGATACCCCCATAGGACCGATCGGTTGAAAAAAACATTTTTATGTCATAATTTATTTGATTTTCGTTTATTTATTTTTAATGTTTTTTTAGAGTTCCCAAACACGGTACCAAATTTTATTAAAATCGTTTGACTATATCATAAGGCTCTATAGCACCGATCGGTCGTAACAATTTTTAGGTCCAGTATATGATATCTCTTTTGACATCTAGTATCTTTTTTATTATCTAATAAACACACTATTTAATTTTCTAATATACGTATAGCACACTTTTACTAACATAACATCTATGTTGACGTTCTTGAGAATTTTAAAATGGCTGACGTCATTTGGAAAAACTTTTAATTAGATATTTGAAAAATATTTACTTTGTTTTTATTTAGATTTTATTTAAAGTTATTTAATATTTAGAAAACGAAATTGTATTATTGGGGTAAATAAGTTAAATTGAAAGATATTAAAGAAAAATATTTTATATATGTAGTGGAAAGGCTTGTAAGTTGACACACCATAGCTTTTTTAGCTATTTCTCGACATTGAATACACATAGCCATCAATGTAAATATAACGTTGAAAAGAAAAAAGAAAGAGCTATAATCCAAAATAAGTAAATTATATGAAATTTATTGAAATGAGCATTTTACAGGCAATTTTCAAAAGAGCTTGAAAACGACCACAAAAAAAAGGCTTGTAAGTTGTCACACCTGCGAAAATCGCTGTAAATTTAAGAAAACTGAAATAAAAACGCATGATTGCTAAAGTTTACGAAAATTTATTGATTTTAAATTTAACTGAGCATTAAACTGAATTTAAAAAAACAAGAAAAATTTAACTTTCCAGAGAAGTCAAAATTGTGGTTTTTTGTGATCGGTTTTTCTTGGTCGCCATACTAAAAATGAATTGTTACGGAAAATATTGAAAAAATATATCCGAAGATGGCAGTAAAATGCACTTAAAAAAATTCAAATTAGTTTCAAAAGTAATTTCACACAATAAAAAAAAATAAAAAAAACAAAAATGAAAATGAAAATAGATGTGTGACAACTTACAAGCCAAAAGGTGTGACAACTTACATTTTTGAAGCCATTTTGGAATGCATTGAAACAAATTTGTCTATTCGCTGTATGTCCGAAAATCTTTTTTGTTCATTGAATTTCAGTTCCAGCCAGAGCTCGTAAAAAAGGTCGACCGAGTTTTTGAGCAATGTCTCAAAGAGCAACCGTTCACATTGCTCTTTTAATAAATCGGTCTGCGCTCAACGAATAACCGATATTTTGTATTACTTTTGCTCTGGTTATTCGCCAACCGTTTGGTCAAGAGAGAAAAAATAAAGGTCTTTCGCGTTTGTATGCGTGTATGTGAGTGAGGCGTCTGTTTGGGCTTGTTAGTAACATATGTTTTTCAAGGCACGGGCAGACTTTAAAGCGTTATAACTTGGAAACTACTAGAGATACTTACACGATTTAAAAACCAGTCTTGTGTACTTTTTTGAGATCTACAATATTTTGATACACACCAAAAGCGAAAAATGGCAAGGGGGTGGGTAAAAATACGAAAAACTGCGTTGTTTTAAATTAGGCGCCATCTACTGCTGAAAATATGAACTTCTGTGTATACCTTTCAATACAAACAAAACTCGAAATTCAATTTTGATCATATTTTGCCTTGAAAGTTTTTTGTATGACTTATAGAATTCGAGATAAATGGACCGACACAAAAAGTGCAGCATTCTCAACAAAGCAAATTAAAACGTAAAAGACCGTTTGCGCTGACATTTATTTTTTCGGTTGGTCTGCTGATGCTAATGTGCGAGCGCTCAATCAGTTCGCTCTCAATAAGATGTCATTGAAAGAGCGTAACAAGAACTGCTCAACTGTTAACACTCAGCTGATAACCGAAATAAAGCGAAGCGAAGTGTTATGCTCAGAGAGAGAGCAAGCGTGCATGGTTTTTTCGGTTGTGGTTGCGAGTAGACCGCAAAGGAAAAAACGGTCGACTGTTATTTACGAGCTCTGGTTCCAGCACATATATGATCACTTTTTGAGAGTAATCAAAAATAATGTTTTTTATTTTCGAATATCTTTAAAAACAATTTTTATATTTTGTCAAAAACACATTAAAATTGTTTACGGCGTATTTGCCATCGAAGACAGAAGGAATTTTGGTATTTTCATTGTTGGAACATCAAAATCGACCAGGTGTGCCAACTTACAAGCTGTGACAACTTACAAGCCTTTCTCCTAATATTTTATATTGCAAACTATCTGTAAGGCATAAAAAATGATTTTATTTTCAAATATTCAAATTTTTAGCTTTCTCAATTTACTTACAAATTAAAGCAACTATCTTTATATTATTTTAAAGCCTAAATCTGAAATAATGTGAAAAACATGCAGCTTTTTGCATGTGTTAAACAACAAACCATTTAGCAAATTTAAAATACATTAAATAAACATAATTCGCTAATTAATTATGATTTAAAAAAAAAAACCACTTTAATACATAAAATTTCATCAAATTAGTAACTTGTAAAATTTATAGACTTTTAATTAAATTAATTAGTTTTCATGAAAATATTTTTGCTTTTAAATATTAATAGGCCTCAATTTATAAAATATTCATAATTGCCCAAACCGCTTATGCATTTTAATACGGAAATTAGCTAAAATGAAGTTTTTAGTGTCATAATTGAATATTAATTAAAACATGTGCGCTGGATTATTGCATTTAATTGAATTAAATTGATGCATTTTATATAAAAAATGCCTGTTTTGCATTGAAAATAATATTTCACATGAGCAAAAATAAATATACATTAGGGTGGCCGCCGCTGGTATGGAGGATTTTTAAACCGTCGATATGAATAACGCCACCCCCTAAAAAGTTTCCTTTTTACCTGCATATAGCGCCTGTAAAATTTAAAAACGATCCGAATGTATTTGATGGGTCCGGCAATAGGTCAAAGGTCATAACTTGCACTTTTTCCGTTTTTTACTGTATTTCAAACAAATTATGGTTCAAAAAGTCTCATATCTACCAAAACATAATTTTAAAAAAATATAGAGTCGGCCAAAATAAATTTGGTAAGCTCTAAAATTGATTAAATTGACTAATTACACCAGTTTACAAATAAAAAAAAATTTTGGTATCCTTAACATTTTTGAATCGTTTCTGTAGTAAAATGACATGCTAAAACCGAAAATCAAGTCAAAATTTTTTTTCATGAAACGGGCTTCGAGATATTTTGAAAAAACCATTTTTCGAAATTAAAAAAATAAAAAAAACAAAAAAATTGCCTCTACTTAACAGCAAATATCTCTGGTTATACTAAACTGATTTCGATAATTTTTTTACTTGACTGAAGATAATTGAATTACCCATCGATTATATTCGGAACATGTTTTTGTCAAACTTACGTTTTGGTCGCTATTTATGCATTCATATGAACATTTTTTATGACCTTTGACCTATTGCCGGACCCATCAAATACATTCGGATCGTTTTTAAATTTTACTGGCGCTATATGCAGGTCAAAAGGAAACTTTTTAGGGGGTGGCGTTAGTAAAATCGTGAGATGTTGCAAAAATGGCCACCCTAATATACATACATTATATAATCCTCGTTTGAAAGTTTGCATAAATCTTTTGGATTCTCTGCCATATGCATTTGACACGTTTTATTACGTGACGTATTATATTAGCCAAATAAATAGTTTCTTAATATAATTGCGTTAATAGGCGTATATGATTCTAATATATTTCAACAAAAAAAAAAGTGTGACCTTTGCGGATGTTGTAGGTCTAGCAGAGTACATCCCGAAATGGTGTGTAAAAGTTTTCAAAAACACTAAAAATTAGCAGTTACCATAAACATCCGTACTTTCGTGAAACCAAATGGTTGCGAATGTCAAAATATTTATATTTTCCTACAAAAATAAATAATTTTTTTTCATCTTAAGGCCCATGAGCAGCATGCATAAATTCCGCACCAAACGTCAAAACTTCATATAAAAAAAAAATCCCAAAAAAGGTAATTAAGCCCTTAATATCCCAAAAAAGGGAATTTTTTTTTATATGAAGTGCGGAATTTTTGCATGCAAACATCAAAACTTCATATAAAAAAAATTCCCTTTTTTGGGATATTAAGGGATTAATTCCCTTTTTTGGGATATTTTTTTTTATATGAAGTTTTGACGTTTGCATGCAAAAATTCCGCACTTCATATAAAAAAAAATTCCCTTTTTTGGGATATTAAGGGATTAATTCTCTTTTTTGGGATATTTTTTTTATATGAAGTTTTGACGTTTGGTGCGGAATTTTTGCATGCTGCGTATGGCCCTTTAACAACAAGAGTTATTTATTCTATTAAATGTTATAAAAATTTATTATAATTTTTGACAAAAAAAAATATTTTTTTTCATACATTTTTTTTTAAAACATTAAAAAATTTTTGTTTTATTTTTTTTAACATTGTTTCACCAAATCGATTTGATTCATATTCACAACAAATAAAGAACGTATAAAATCACGTGTTTAAAAAACATATTGACATATTTAAGGAACATACTTAAAAAAAAATAAGAAAATTTAATTTTTTTTTTTAAGAAAATGAGTTGGTTAAAAAAAAATTAAATATTTTTTTTTTAAATATTTATATTAATATATAATATATATAATATATTATTAAATATTTTTTTTAAACAGCACTATTGCCAACTTAGATTAAAAAAAAAAATTGATTCAAAAATATTAACCTTAAACAATTTTTTTTTTGCTACATAGCTCTATGTTCTCTTGAAGGCACCATATTTAATTTGATGTAACATTACATGGCCTATAACCAGCCGACAGTCAAGACGCTTCCAGCAATACCCCATTTGTCAATTTATGATAACCGGTTGAGAAGGTAGAGGGAAACAGATGAACATAAATACAGACATACATACATACGCTTCGCCGCATTCGAAAAAAAACTTGCGACACTTAGCAGAAGTTCAAGGATACATAAATAATTTCGGGACCAGCAGGAATTTCTGGATTATGAAAAAACTTCGTTCAAAAAAACTTTTCTGACCCGCCTATCTTGCACAATCTGGAGATTTTTGCTGGACTCTCAAGATTTCCATACCGCTTCAATCTTTAATACGGATGCTAAAGTACTGTCTTTTTTTTTGTCAGAAATCGATATCGGGGTAGAAATCGCAAACTCATGTTCCATATTGATACATTTGTTAAAATTCGAATTTGTTTGGACTGAATATCGAACCTGGAACTTCAGCTGACTTTAAATTTTAAGAATCTCATTTATTTCATTACAAAACTTTAATCAACATACTCAAACAAACTAATTCTATATTCATAGATAAATCGAAGATATGAGTTTTTATCTACGCTTAATTGAGCACTCAAAATGTATGTAGTACTTGTTGCTTACCTGTGTCTCAGTTACACCCAACAACTTGGCCAGATCGGTGCGTTCACTTGAGCTTAGGTACTTCTTGACCTCAAACATTTTTTCCAATTCGAATATCTGATGACCAGTAAATGTAGTGCGTGCCTTTTTCTTGCGACGTGCATCTGTGGAGCCCGAATCCGAATCATCTTCAGTGGTTTCCAAATTATTGCTGCTATTCTGTTGTCCCGGTGAGCTAGTAGCAGCCAGCTTTATGTCACGCATCAAACTGTCACTGCTGCCCGTAGGACTTATATCCGGTGGCAGTGTGACCGTATTGGCTGTAAGTTTTTTCTTCTTCACAGCGGGTCTGCCAGAGTTCTCTGTAAAGTAGCGTAAAGCAAATCTTTAGCTATATTTGCGTTGTAAATAATACTTAAGAAATATACATGGTATTAAATATTTGCAGCTGTTTAACCTCAATTGACTTAAGTCAAGCTGTCAATATACAATTATAAAAACGTTTGAATCGAGTTGTTGTTTTGTTTCTATTGTATGCAAAAACTTTGAGCTCAATTTGTTATAACAGATTATGACACCTTAAGTAACGAGTATTGGATCTTACAACAAGTGTTAGCACTACTTAACACAACACTAAATTATATTACACTTGACTACAAACTTGATTGCCAATGCTATAAACATGTCTGACCGCCATTTGCAAATGCATAATTGAAAACTAATTGACAGTTTGGCAAACAGTCTGTTGCCATATGTTGGTTATGATTAGTGCTACAATGCCGGGCATTGCTTATACGACGTGTGGGCCTCACAATATTCCATGACATGGCAAGTTAATTAAGCAACCAACAACTGTGGGCCATAGACAGAGTATGTAATACTTGTATATGGAGCAGGCGGCAATTTGATTGGCATTACATCTAGGTAGACTGCTGACATAATTATAAACGACTAAATGACTTTAATGCGTATTGGACTTATGCAAAAAATAATAGACCTTATCAGGTTTCAGATTTTTTAACAAAATGTCCCAGTTTTAGGCAATTTCAATTAAAAGTGTAAGAACAGAAGAGCTCGCTCCAAACTGAATATTTTCAACTCAAATAAACTTAGTTTGTTACAATTTCAGCCAGTTTTGTTAATTACATTATTTCAAAAACAAGCCTAAATTATTTTTTTGTGGTTCCAGCTCGTTGAGGATTTATAACGAGCACAAAATGAACTTGTTTAAATACTTTCAAATACTTAACATGCGAATTTATGGTCTTGAAAAGAATATCAAAAGAAATTATTCAAACATATTCAAATTCTTAAAAAGTTTTTTTCCCTCCTATTTTCCTTGCTTACTTTGATATTTCAAGCTGCTAGCATTAAAATTAAACAAACTAGGGGGCTCCGCCGTTGCTATTCCCCCTTTCATCAAACATTTTAATGTTTCGTATGAGTTTTCATCTGAATAATTTCCACGTATCGAGGTAAAACTTACATTGTGCACACCGTAAGAGGTGTGGCTATCACATAGTGTAAGTTTCTCCTCAATACGTTCAAGCATACGAACACAATCGGTACCAAACTGATTTTTTTGTTGACGTATTTATATATAGAAGATAATAAATGCCTAACAGCTTAATTAAAGTCTAAACTCGCTATAGATAAAGTCAAGCCTCAAAAAAAATTTAAAGTAATAAAATTCTTAAAAAGACAAATGTTTTTATGTTTTTAAAAACTTATGGCCAAGAATCTTCAGAAATATTTGTACAGTTTCCATTTGTTACACATTTATAGCGATTTTTTAGTAAGAAAAGATCTCTGGGATAAGAACCAAAAAGCTATCTCTAACAATATTGAAAGAAATAATAACTTCGGTTGTAAACTAAACGCGTTATCGTCTTTCTAAGTTTTTTAAAATTTATTATAAATTGTTTTTTTTGTTAAAAAATATCTGGGGTCTCTAGGATAAGAAACGAAAAACTATCTATAATAATTTTTAAAGAAATAAAAATTTCGGTTTTAAACTTAACGCGTTATCGTGTTTCTAATTTTGTTTTAAATTTGTAACTCTACTACGTAATGTTTGTAAAACATTTTTTATAATCTGCTATAAATTGTTATTACCAAACTCTTTTTAACCAGCTTACCTTTTTTTTTATTCCTATTCTTTAAGTATGTTTCTAAAATGGTAAATCACTATGTTAAAAAAAAAACAACACATTTTTCAGTCTTTTCCTTAAATGGTGAAAATATGAATCAAATCAAGTTGGTGCAACAATGTTAAAAAAATACATTTTTCCAATTTTTTTTTACAATCATAAACTTTTCAATTTTTTTTACAAAAATAAATTTTTTAAATTTTTTTTACAAAAATAAATTTTTTAAATTTTTTTTTACAAAAATAAATTTTTTAAATTTTTTTTTACAAAAATAAATTTTTTAAATTTTTTTTTTAACAACAAAAATTGATAAATTTTTTTTTTTTAAATTATTTTTTATAATTTTCAAAAATAATTTTTAATTTTTTTTTCAAAAAATAAATTTTTTAATTTTTTTTGACCGATCGGTCCTATAGGAGCTACATGATATAGTCAACCGATTTCGATCAAATTTGGTACAGTGCTTGGGAACTATGAAAAATTACCGAATGCCAAATTTTCTTACGATATTTTCAAAAACAAATGAATTATTCACCTAAAACTTTTGATTTTTTCGAGGTTCTCTGAAACACCCCTTTGGGAGCTATATAATAGAATTATTAATTTTAATTATTTATTTATTTAATCTCACTCAATAAACAATTTTCACTTTGACAAAATATTATTGCAAAAATATTAATTAATCGGCACTGTGATTTTTTTTATTATTTCCATTACATTATATAATTTCATTAAAAATATATTCGATTTGGTTTTACACAACAAATATTAAATTGTCACGAATTATTTATTTATTTAATCTCACTTAATAAACAATTTTCACTTTGATAAAATATTATTGAACAAAAATTAATTAATTAATTGTGGCCGCATCTTAGAAAATATGCAAAACATTTGTCTAATTTTATCATTTTAATTATCTAAATATATAAGTTTTATTTCTTAAATAACAAAAAAAGATATTGGTAAGATTTTTAATATTTCAAACCCATATCATCTTTCCCGTAAACTGCAATAATTATCAAATTTTAATACATTTTTTAATAGCTTGGGCATTATAAACCAAAAAAAAAATGAACTAAAATGAAGTAAAATAAAAAAAATTAATTTTTTTTAATAAAAAAAATATTTCCTAGGTTTTACTTACAATTGATATGGCAAATAATTCAAACTAAAATCTGTCTAAATACTATAAATAACAAAGCCTTACAAAATATGAGTCAAAATAATATAATATTATTTAACTAAGGGGTATTTTTGTTTTCCTTGTTCATGCAAATCCATTTTTAAAAGATATACGAAATAATACAGAAATGTTAACAAATTTCTTTTGTTGAATTTATAATATAGTGATAATTAAAGCATTTTTGGAAAAATCATATAACGTGTTAAGTCAAAAACTCAAATTCTTGCAAAATTTTTGTTTGACCTACGAATCGATCTGCATCATTAGTTTTTTAAAATCGTTGGATGCAGATTTTTTCTATTCAGATAGACCTTTTCCGTTTACATTTATGCCATTTTGTATGCACATGATTTAATATACAAAAACGTTGGCTTGAACTAATAGATTTATATAATAAGGGTATTCACGGTGTGTTGAAGAGTTGCAAAGAGGACTCTTGTTACATCTACAGGGTGGGGCTCAACTTTCAACTCAACTTTTCTACAACCTCATTCAATTCCTATTTTAACGACAAAAAAGCAGAGCTCGTAAAAAACTATCACACTTTCAGAGTGTCCGAAAAAAACCACTCATTTACGAACACTTTGAGAAAAGCAATTGACAAAACACACTCAATTGTGTTTTTGTTCAAAAGTGTTCCGCTCAGAGCAAGACAAATTTTTGAGGTTCTTTTTCGGTTGTGTTTTTCCCCAGACACTTTTGCATGAGACTTTCAGCAAAAGTGTCTTTTGCGTATGTATGCGTGCTTGTACGAGCCGCCTGTGTTTTACTACGTGCATGTACATAGACCAGTGATGTGCACCCATAGCCCGTGGGGGCCGAATGAAAATGAGTATTCACACAGACACGAGCCGAGCACTTGCCGAAGTAAAAAGCCAAAAAAAAAATGCTAGCGTGCACTGACAGAATAGCTGTAGTGGCGCGTAAAGCTATTTTCACTTTTCAGTTGCGCACTGGCCAATACATTTACAATTTTGCCCGCTCTCTTCTTGCACATCCCTGACATAGACACGAGGCCGAAGCAAGCCGAAGTAGTCAATTTGAGCACAGAAGAGAGCAAAATTATTTCTCAGTTCAACTGTGTATGTGTGCAATGAGAGAAATAAATGTTATCAATTGAAAAACGAATTAAATCTAATATAAACAATGGCCAAAAATGTCATACAATGTTCTGCACTCCAAACATTTTCAGTAATAAATAAAAATAATTCAATTATTTTGACGGTCTATATAATTACCACAATTAAGAAACTGAGAATAGTAAGATGCAAATAATAAGAAATAAAGCAAACACGTTTTGCTACACAATTCATTTGCGCAGTGTATAGCTCACTTCGGCTTGTGTCCTCGTAACTGCACGAAGTAAAGCACAGGCGACTTACACAAACACGCATACACACGCAATAGACACTTTTTCCGGCACTTTTTACGAAGCGGTCTTATACAGACAGTTTTTCAGTGAGCGCTTGCTCAAAGTGTCTCGACATAAGTGTTATTCAGAGAGATTGTTTTGCTCAGCCGAAAACACGGAACAAAACCGAAACGAAAAAAGTGTTCGACACAGTTTTTGACAGTTTGGGTTTTATTTGTTCGGTTTTGCTCGTGACCCGACCGTATTGGAAAAATGGGTTGACAGTTTTTTACGAGCTCTGCAAAAAAGTATTAGCACTAATTTATTCAAACGAAAATGTAAACGATATGAAATAATCGAAATGTTTAGACCTGTGCCAATAAAGAGTAAGTGAAATATCGAAAGATATCGACAAGAAAAAAATTTGAAATTTCGATTGAAAACGAATAAAACTTGTTCGTTTTCGTTCTTCGCTTTCCGGCTGATTATTCGTTAAAGAAAGGCAGCTAATTTTAACTGTCTTTTTTTTTTATTTACATAATTATATTATAGAGCAACATAGGCCTTCAGACTCCACTTCAGTTCAAGTTTTATGTAATTTGCTTGAAGTCAGCAAGTTAGTAATGTACTAACAAGTATTTTTAAGGCAGTTATTTCCAGCTCCCTTCATTTCACTTGTTCTGTTTGAATTTTTTCCCCAATCTTAAGTAAATTTTGAGAGCATTTAAACAGCGGGTACATAAAATCAAGTCAAGCGCAAAGTGCGCCCTGAATGCTTGAAATCAATAAAATTAAACGTGAAAACAACAGTTACAACAAAAATATCAATTACAACAACAGAACAACGTTGAAAGCAAGGCAATAATGGCACAACAACAACAATAACAACAACAAAAGCAAAAAGTTTATTTTTTGTTGTTTTTCGAGCTTTTTGCGCCAATTGGCAATTGCCGTGTCATTTCATTAGGCACAGTTGGCAACATTTAAATGTCGTTTGACAAACTGAGCAACTGTGCCAGACCCCAACAACAGCAGCAACAACAAACACTGATAGTCCCCCAGAGCACCCCCCAAAGATCCCCCAAAGTTGCCATTTATGACAGCTGAAAACAAGTAATTAAGCAAAAATTAACAGACGACAACAAATCACAAATGAAACTTGAACGACGACGACGTTGACGCAGACGTTGATGCAGGGGGGGCGGTAAAGTAGGGCGGCGGGGGTGCAGCTGCTCGAATTGGCATTCATTTGTTTTACATACGAGGGCAGTTGGATAAGTTGGCGGTATTTAAATAAAATAAGCTGCAAAACCAAGAAAAGACTGAGTTTTAATTTTTTTTGGCTTGAAAAAGACTACAAAAGTGGTAGAGTAGAGTCTGCTAACAACAGATAACTGGACATTAAAGGTCAATCCTAACTTATGCAATCGCTAGTCAGGAAATTTCGCGTGCGGGAGGTAGTAAGAAGAGCCTCTCTGAAGGGCCTTTTTTTGGCGTTGATAAAATCTCTCTCCAATCTGTTCTAGTGACGTAGACAATGTTTATTAAAGCGACTGGTATGCCTGTTCATTTCCAATTCAACAAACTTTATTCTAAGATTGTGATGCCAGGTGGAGGTCCACCAGACCGCTAGATCGAGAAGCGAATACCAAGATTTCGAAGTCATTCGCATTGATTGACTAGAAATTGGTTAAACCCTCACCGCAGCTGTAAGACAGATCGGCTACTTGTTTTTTTAAGCGGAAACCACCGCATTTGGCAAAGGAAAAGGTGCTCTTCCAGCAAGACAAGGCAATGGTGCGCTAGTCTTCAATTGCGTTGCCAAGAATCCATAAAGTGGGCTACAGTTGCAACAGCATAAGTTCCTGATTTAGTTACCGGCGACTACTTCCGGAAAAGATGGCTATAAGAGATTTGTTTGAAATGCAGAGCAAACAGTCCTATATTTTAAAGATTATTATTTGAAAGGAACACAAAACTAAAAAAAAACAAAGCGCTGGATTAAATGTACCCAGTTTAGAGGACATGTGGAAAATTTAAGACGCTTGAGACAAAAAATATTTTTTTTTCTAGGTCAAATTGAGTAGCACAAAATGTATACTTCCAAATAAAAAATTAACTTAAAGCAAAGTCAAGTTAAAAGGTCTACCTGGATAAGGAACCGAAAACTGCTGCCGACGATTTTGTAACGCAATTAATGCAGATTGATTCCTAGTTCGAAAAAAAATAAATGCTTTTCTGAAAAAATACAGTTTTTAAACCTAAAGCTTTATGGCCTAATTTAAAAAAAAATTTTCACTTTTTATTTAATTGTGACCTAACCTAGTTTTGTACGAATTTTTTTTTTTTTAATTGTATTTCGCCTACTACTTTCTCTTTCAAAAAGTCTGACATTTTTTGCAACCTCAAAAAAATGTTTAATTTAAACTTTTTTTAGAAACTATATAAAAAAATTTTACGCTTCTCAAATTGGCACTAATGCAAATTTTTTTTTAAATTTTTTTCTATTGCTTTTAAAAAAATTGAAATTTTTAAGACTTTTTAAAAAATATTTAAATATTACTTTTCTTAGAAACTATAAAATTAAATTTTACATTGTCTAAAATTTTCACTCAAGAAAAATTAAAAAAAAATTTTATGGCCTAATTTAAAAAAAAATTTCACTTTTTATTTAATTGTGACCTAACCTAGTTTTGTACGAATTTTTTTTTTTTTAATTGTATTTCGCCTACTACTTTCTCTTTCAAAAAGTCTGACATTTTTTGCAACCTCAAAAAAATGTTTAATTTAAACTTTTTTTAGAAACTATATAAAAAAATTTTACGCTTCTCAAATTGGCACTAATGCAAATTTTTTTTTTAATTTTTTTCTATTGCTTTTAAAAAATTTGAAATTTTTAAGACCTTTTAAAAAATGTTTAAATATTACTTTTCTTAGAAACTATAAAATTAAATTTTACATTGTCTAAAATTTTCACTCAAGAAAAATTTAAAAAAAATTTTATGGCCTAATTTAAAAAAAAATTTCATTTTTTATTTAATTGTGACCTAACCTAGTTTTGTACGAATTTTTTTTTTTTTAATTGTATTTCGCCTACTACTTTCTCTTTCAAAAAGTCTGACATTTTTTGCAGCCTCAAAAAGATGTTTAATTTAAACTTTTTTTAGAAACTATATAAAAAAATTTTACGCGTCTCAAATTGGCACTAATGCAAATTTTTTTCTATTGCATTTAAAAAATTTGAAATTTTTAAGACCTTTTAAAAAATGTTTAAATATTACTTTTCTTAGAAACTATAAAATTAAATTTTACATTGTCTAAAATTTTCACTCGAGAAAAATTTAAAAAAAATTTCTCGTAAGCATTTAAGATTTTTAAAGATTTATAGTTTTTTAGAAATTTAAATTTTATAGAAAAATTTGAAACTTAAAATTTTCTCAGAATTCTTAGAAACTACAATAAGTTATGAATAATGATGTTTTTTCCATCGCATTCTCTTAAAAAAATTTATATTTCAAAGACAACTTAAAAAAAAAGGTTTAATTTAAACATTTTTTAGAAGTTACTAAGCAAAATTTTACATATGAAAAATTTTACATAAAAATATGAAATTTTTTAGACTCTTAAAAATATTTACTTTAAACTTTTCTTAGATGCTATAAAATAAATTAAAGATTGACTCAAATTCGCAAAAAAAAGGAAAATTTGTAAATATTTTTCAAATTGTATATTAGGTTTAAAAATATGAAACTTTATAGAACCTTTAAAAAAATGTAGTTTTAACTTGTATTAGAAACTACAATGCAATCTAAGTTGTGCATAAGACTCTTTTTTCTATCACATTCCCTTAAAAAAACAAAATTATAAAACCAATTTTTTTAAAACATTTTTTTTTATAAAAATATAAAATTCTACGTTGTCTCAAATTTGACCTAGCACCAAATTTTGACAATTTTTGTAAAATTCAAGCTAGATTTTTGAAGATTTCTATTTTTTGAAAAATATAAAATTTTTAAGACACTTAAAAAAAATATTGAATTTATACTCTTCTTAAAAATTACAAAACCATCTATTTTATGAATAACGTGCCTTTTTTTTTGCATCACATTCTCTAAAAATAAATCAACAAACATTTTAAAATTTAAACTTTTTTTTAGAAACTATGAGATACAATTTTACATTGTCTCAAATTCGCAGAAACAAAATTTTTCTAGTATTTAGATTTTTCGTGATTTTTAAATTTTAAAAATATGTAATTTTGTAGACCCTTTAAAAAATATTTTAAATTTAAAATTGTTTTAGAAACCATATTATTAATTAAATATATAAATAATTTTATATATTATTAAAATTTTTCAAGTGGCAAAACATTGCAAAGAAGGCAAGCTTCGGTTTGTTAAGGCTTCTTCTTTTTAAAAATAAGAAATTTCTTAATCCATTAAACATTTTTTTTTAATTTTAGAAACTATAATATAAAATTTTTTTATGTGTCAAATTTGTACTAAGCTAAAATTTAAAAAATTTTGAAATATGGTATTTGGGTTTTTCTATAAATCGGACGCTTCGTTTTCGAAATTACAAGACTTTTTTTATAAGTACTTAAAGAATTCCAAAGTTTTTTTTTAAGTACTTAAAGAATTCCAAAGTTTTTTGGCTTTTTGTAGGATTTTTACTCTATAAAAACTTTTGCTTAAAATTAAGTCAATAAGTCAAAACAGAAAAGAACAGCAAGCCTGTAACTCTCAGCATTGCACATATTTCAACATTAAATCAAATATGCATTAAAAACTCACTGACTTATCAAGCGGCCCTCGCATAAGCAAAAATTTATTGCTATAGGTTTTGGTTGTTATTTAACTAATATGTACGTGCTCTTAATAACAATAAAAATCGAACGCAGCATTGAACAATATAATAATAAATAAAGTAAAAACAAAACAAAAAATAAAAAGGAGAAGAAGAAGAAGAGGAGAAGAAAACAACAACAAAAACTTTTGCCACTTGTGTCAAGTTAAAACTCATTAGACTCAAGTTCGTTCATTGTTGTTGATTGTTATTGTAATTGCTGCAGTTGTTGTTGTTGTTGTTGTTGCTATTGTATTTTAATTGCTAATTGCATTTGTAGTTGCTCAGTCTCTTTCCTTTTTTAATGCCTTGCTGTCTCACTCTCATTAACACTCGCTTTATTCTAATTCAATTAAATCAATTTTAATTTCAACGCATTCAAATTGGCAACAAAATATTGAAAAGAAAAGCCGCGAAAGTATGACGAAGTTTGTATACACTAACTTGGTTTGAAGTTGTCATTTATTGATTGTTATTATATTGGTAACAAGTTTTTTTTATGGTTTTCTGAACTTCACTATGCAATTATTAATTTAAAAAATTACAATTTGTTTTGGACGTAAAAAAAAAACATTTCTAAACATTTTACTTTCAAGATCGCTTTATTAGCTTTTTGGGAAGATACTTTCAATCAGGCCGTCAACTAAACCTATTAAGTTCATATAATCGGCAGTGCTCCGTAAAACGAAAATGAACAATTTTATTCGGAAAATTCCACAAAAATAATTAAAATTATTTGTCATTAACTATAAAACTTACAATTGGCAAAATATCGAAGAATATTTATAAAATAACTTTAGTTTAAAATGCGTACACTTTCAAACCTATTTTGCCAATTCATTTCAATTCCCCTTGCTTGTTCGAAATCGAACGTTTTGGATTTCGGACCACATAAAAAATTCGTTTTGGTGAAATTGGAAACACCAAACATGTGGTTTCAAAACGAATCCGAATAAAATGTTCGCATTCGTTTTCCGGAGCACGGTTGAATATTCAGTTTTATACTTTTTTAAGCAGCTCTACAGAACATGCCAGGGTTGCCAACTTTACTTGACATTTTTTGCAAAAGATTATATTATGCCATTTTAAAACTGCAAACAACTTAGTTATGCTTGTTAAGATTAAAAAAAGACCAAAATAAGTCAGTAAGGCTTAATTTAGTATTTTAAAAAAACACCCTATCTAACATGGTAGATTCCAAGAAATTCGAACTTTATGGAAATAATTTTTATACCCTGTACCGTATGGTACAAAGGGTATATTGTGTTTGTACAAGCCGAAAATGTATGTAACGTACAGAAGGAGAAGTCGGAGACCCCCCAAAGTTACCTAAAGTATGATCAGAGTGACTAGAGAAGTCCGTCTGTCCGTCTGACCGTCTGTCCATCTGTCCGTATGAACGCCTAGATCTCAGAGATGGTAAGAGCTAGAGCAACCAAACTTTCAGATAAGACCCGTTATTTATCCATAGGAGACAAGTTTATTTTATTTTTTTGATATCGGGACTACATTATATAGCTCCCATAGGGGTGTTTCAGAGGACCTCGAAAAAAAGCAAAAGTTTTCGATGGATAATTCGTTTGCTTATGAAGATATCATAACCAGATTTGGCAATCGGAAGTTTTTTAGAAACCCCCAGCACTGTACCAAATTTTATCAAAATCGGTTGACTATATCATATAGGTCCCATAGGATCGATCGGTCGAAAATTTGTCTTTTGCACAAAATTCGTTGTGTTTCGTTTGTTTGTGAAGATATTGTAACCAAATTTGGCATTCGGAAGTTTTTTTAGAGATCTTCAACACTGTACCAAATTTGATCAAAATCGGTTGACTATATCATATAGCTCCCATAGGACCAATCGGTCAAAAAACCCTTTTTGTACAAAATTTGTAGTGTTTCGTTTGTTTGTGAAGATATTGTAACCAAATTTGGCATTCGGAAGTTTTTTTAGAGATTTTCAAAACTGTACCAAATTTTATCAAAATCGGTTGACTATATCATATAGGTCCCATAGGATCGACCGGTCGAAAATTTGTTTTTTGTACAAAATTCGTTGTGTTTCGTTTGTTTGTGAAGATATTGTAACCAAATTTGGCATTCGGAAGTTTTTTTAGAGATCTTCAACACTGTACCAAGTTTGATCAAAATCGGTTGACTATATCATATAGCTCCCATAGGACCAATCGGTCAAAAAACCCTTTTTGTACAAAATTTGTAGTGTTTGGTTTGTTTGTGAAGATATTGTAACCAAATTTGGCATTCGGAAGTTTTTTTAGAGATCTTCAACACTGTACCAAATTTTATCAAAATCGGTTGACTTTATCATATAGCTCCCATAGGACCAATCGGTCAAAAAACCCTTTTTGTACAAAATTTGTAGTGTTTCGTTTGTTTGTGAAGATATTGTAACCAAATTTGGCAATCGGAAGTTTTTTTAGAGATTTTCAAAACTGTACCAAATTTTATCAAAATCGGTTGACTATATCATATAGCTCCCATAGGACCAATCGGTCAAAAAACCCTTTTTGTACAAAATTTGTAGTGTTTCGTTTGTTTGTGAAGATATTGTAACCAAATTTGGCATTCGGAAGTTTTTTTAGAGATCTTCAACACTGTACCAAATTTTATCAAAATCGGTTGACTTTATCATATAGCTCCCATAGGACCAATCGGTCAAAAAACCCTTTTTGTACAAAATTTGTAGTGTTTCGTTTGTTTGTGAAGATATTGTAACCAAATTTGGCATTCGGAAGTTTTTTTAGAGATTTTCAAAACTGTACCATATTTTATCAAAATCGGTTGATTATATCATATATAGTTTTTTAGAGATCTTCAACACTGTATCAAATTTTATCAAAATCGGTTGATTATATCATATAGCTCCGATGTGTTTCGTTTATTTGGCAAAGAAATATCTTTTGGAGTTTGTAAGCAATATATCGTACTTGATTGCTATGTGGTGGTACAGGGTATCCCAAAGTCGTCCGCGCCCGACTTTAACGTACGCCATCTTTTTTTTGTGTACATTGTCGTTTTTCCAAAATTTTTAATGAGAAGATCTATGCAAAAATAATTTTTCAGGAAATGCCAGCGTACTCGCATTTTTACTCACACTAACTCTTTTTTGTTTTTTTTTTGAACAGTAACAATTTTCTATAAAAGGACGAGAGAACTTTGTCCCAATACAATAAAAACCGTTTTCCTCTCAAGATCGCTTCAATAGCTCTATTTGGCGGAAACCTACTGTGTCAAAAAACTTTTTTTTTGTTTATGTTTTTATGTGGGAGGAAATTTTCTAAAACACATGTCAAATCGGAGAGTCACGAATATCATAGAATTCTTTATTTTATATTGTACTTTTCGCCAATTTTGTTTGGGAATTAGAATAAATTCTTCCTCTTGAAGGAGACGATTTTAAGAGAGAAAAGTTTTGAATTTTGTTTGGTATTATAATTCCTGGAGATTATTCAGATGCCAAAAATATTTCAAGAACATAAATGTTAATTAATTGAAATATCTTCGTGACTAGTAACAAATTTTTTTTTTAAACTAAAAGTTTGTGAATTATAAAAATGTTTGAAGTACATATTCAAAAAAGTTGCTTAAAAGTTATTTTTAAAATTTTTTTGTTTTTATTACATTTTTAATATTATGTTGAATTCCACAAAGTGCAGTACCTAAAATTGCATTTTTAAGTTCTATCTACAAGACACTGAATGCTGAATCCTTTAACCAAATAAATATAATAAAATAAATAAACTCCTTCTCAGTGTATAAATAAAAGGAAAAAACAATTTGCATTGTAAAAACAAAGTGCTGCAACTAATTAAATTTGCGCATTATGCAAGCCAATTACAGAGCTTACTTTGTTATTGTTATTTAATTGCGCTGTGGCACAAAAAAATTGATTGACTGACTTATTCGATTGAATGAGTGATGAACTAACTGACTGAATGACTTGACTAACTAACAGACCCATTAATGGCTAGCCATTAGCAAGTCAATTGCAATTCACTCATTGCAACGAGCCGGCGACACTTGGCCAAATTTATAGCTCGAATTTAGAGCCAGATAGAAACTAACAGGCGTCATTTATTTTGGCAGTTGAACAAATTATAATACGCATACGCCGCATTGGACGCACGCTTCGCTGAAGCGTTGCAAGTGCTCCGCTCAATTGGCAAACCAGAGAAGCGGCAATAAAATGCAAAACATTTTACCTCACCATCCAATATGCAAGTTAATTAAAAAGTGCAAACAGTCTCTACAGCCGTTTTGCACTGAGAGAAAAACGTAGATTAAGCTACGAAGTTCGACTGACTTGTGCTTAATAAAACTATACAAATTTTAAGTTTAACGTATGTAAAAATTAAAAAACTTATGAAATAATATTCGTCAAAAGTTATCCTTTTAGTTTTTATTCGATTAACTAATGGTAGAGGCAGATAGCTAGAGATGTGGACTCATGTGAGCCTTAAAAAGTTATTCAAACCTTAGAATTATAAGTATGGAAAAAATTATAAACTTAATTAAAACAATTTTTTTGATAGCATGCAAAAAATTAAAAACTTATTTAACAATTTTTTTTTATATATTTTTTTTGAAAATAATTTTAGATACTCGCAAAAGCTGCTTCAAGAGCAAGCAAGACGTAGACTCATGTGAGCCTAATAAACAAAAAAACGTTGATGTTCCTTTAACCCTTGTGTTTTAATGAAATAAATACTATTTATTACTTTTTTTTTTTTAACGAATGTAAAAATTGATAAACTTATGAAATAATATTCTTCAAAAGTTATCGGTTTAGTTTTTATTCGATTAACTAATAGATAGCAGATAGCTAGAGATGTGGACTCATGTGAGCCTTAAAAAATTATTCAAATCTTCGAAATATAGTATGGAAAAAATTATAAACTTATTTGAAAAATTTTTTTTGATAGCATGGAAAAAATTATAAACTTATTTAACAATTTTTTTTTTAAAATTTTTTTTTAAATAATTTTAGATACTCGCAAAAGCTGCTTCAAGAGCAAGCAAGACGGAGACTCATGTGAGCCTAATAAACAAAAAAACGTTGATGTTCCTTTAACCCTTGTGTTTTAATGAAATAAATACTTTTTATTACTTTTTTTTTAACGAATGTAAAAATTGATAAACTTATGAAATAATATTCTTCAAAAGTTATCGGTTTAGTTTTTATTCGATTAACTAGTAGATAGCAGATAGCTAGAGATGTGGACTCATGTGAGCCTTAAAAAGTTATTCAAATCTTCGAAATATAGCATGGAAAAAATTATAAACTTAATTAAAACAATTTTTTTGATAGCATGGAAAAAATTAAAAACTTATTTAACAATTTTTTTTTATTAATTTTGTTGAAAATAATTTTAGATACTCGCAAAAGCTGCTTCAAGAGCAAGCAAGACGTAGACTCATGTGAGCCTAATAAACAAAGAAACGTTGATGTTCCTTTAACCCTTGTGTTTTAATGAAATAAATACTATTTATTACTTTTTTTTTAACGAATGTAAAAATTGATAAACTTATGAAATAATATTCTTCAAAAGTTATCGGTTTAGTTTTTATTCGATTAACTAATAGATAGCAGATAGCTAGAGATGTGGACTCATGTGAGCCTTAAAAAATTATTCAAATCTTCGAAATATAGTATGGAAAAAATTATAAACTTATTTGAAAAATTTTTTTTGATAGTATGGAAAAAATTATAAACTTATTTAACAATTTTTTTTTTAAAATTTTTTTTTAAATAATTTTAGATACTCGCAAAAGCTGTTTTCAAGAGCAAGCAAGACGGAGACTCATGTGAGCCTAATAAACAAAGAAACGTTGATGTTCCTTTAACTCTTGTGTTTTAATGAAATAAATACTATTTATTACTTTTTTTTTTTCTGGAAAAGTGGTTGCAGCGTATTTCACAACTGGCCCAGCTGATTCAAATTTTTGAAAATATTATTTTTTTTTCGTTTGTAATTGTTTATAAATTTAGAATAACGCTTTCCTTATAGGAAATATGCACAGGGAATAAAAATGTTCACATTTATTATTCTATTAGAGTTTAAAAAAAGATTCAAAATTTTTTTTACAAGTGTGAAAGTAAAGTAAGGCGAACCCAAAAGCTCTTAAATCACTAAAACTACAAAGTTTTTTTTTCAAGTGCATGCACCAAATTAAATATGGTAAATTTTTTCCCTAAAATCGACTTACCCTTCTTCGAGCAGCTCTTGCCCAGAATTTGACTCTGCTTGACTGCCGGCATGGGCGAGGTGCTATGTCGATGATTCTGTGACTGACTGCCATCGTCGCGTGACTTCTTGGCCACACACAGATTTAATGGCTGATCGAGTGGCGCCGTCTCCATGGCGCTGCTGCCATTCGAGTTGGCGTTGACGTTTACATTGCTGGCGTTGTTTATGGTATTCATGGTATTCGCCTCCTCCTCGCTGGCATCACTCAGTGAGGCGCTGCGCAGCGTATGCTGCTCCTGCTGCTGTGCAATCTGCTGCTGTATGGAGTGCAACAGCGTCTTTGGTGATTCGGCTGGACCAGCTGTAGTAGTGGCTGCATCCAGTGTATCCTTGTTGTTGGACTGCAAGGATGCACTGCTTGTTCCAAGTGCTGCAGTCTTTTGCCAGCCCAATATATCGGCTATGGCATGCGGTGTCGGGCGATTCGGTGGACGCGCATAGACATGAGCATGCCAAGAAACAGGCGTATTGCTAACGGCATAGGGTGTCATGCTGCGACGTGGCTGTGGCGTTTGGCATGGAACGCGTTGCGGTGGCTCGTTGTAGTTGTTGACGCGTGGCGCCTCCAATTGTTTTTGCAGGAAAGTGGTGGGTGAGCTGCTGGCACTCAGCTGTCCATTATTGTCGCGCCCGCGTAAAAGACTGCCAAGCTTTTCCTTGCCGCTGGCTGTAATGGAATTGGCGGTGACTGTATTGATGGCAGTCGGTATGGACAATGGACTGCTATAGACATAGACTGGGCTGTTGGCCATTTTGTAGCCAGCTGTGGGATGACTATTACTGTA
The DNA here is from genome assembly GCA_949987675.1 of Chymomyza fuscimana. NCBI lineage: Eukaryota > Metazoa > Arthropoda > Insecta > Diptera > Drosophilidae > Chymomyza > Chymomyza fuscimana. Next base: position 115,294,293 of record OX465088.1, read on the forward strand.
ATTGTTGTTGTTGAGATGGGGTTCATGTAGCTGTTGTTGTTGTTGTAGCTGAAGCTGAAGCTGTTGCTGTTGCTGCTCCTTGACTAGCAGCGCGGCCGGTTGCGCCACATAGCCATGTGGCAAGCCACCGCTGAGCATTTCTGCAGCCATCGATGAGTCGCGTTCAGTTTCGGGCATCATTTAGGGGCGCAACGCGTACCAGCTCTGTGGGTGTAGCTGCAAGGATAAGAGCAGAACGAATAAAGCCAATTAGTTAAGAAATATGATGATGAAGTGTGGAGTTGGTGTCCGACAGTGGGAGACTCTGTAGCCTATCTGCCCAAAAGATATAATTCAAATATGTACACTCAAACTTCGCTATAATGAACATATCTACTACGAAATACATCGCTTTCTTGATCTTTTTGTAACGAATTCTTTATATAACGAACCTATATTAAATTTAATATTCGAACTCGCTATGGGCAAGTTTGACTGTATCACGCACATTTTTTACTTATATTAAAAAAATCGTTTTCGCTGTAGAAAAATCTTTTAACAAAAGCATATCCTTATACAGTGCGCGAAAAAAGTTTAAGCCCACTTGCTTTTTTCAATAAATCTCGAAAAGTTGAAAATATTTTTGGACGTCTTTTTCTATATATATTTTTAGTAACTATTTTAACGTACCTATATTAAAAAAATAAAAATATTTCAAAATATACATAGATTCAAAAAATAAATATTCTTATCTGTGGTTATTTGACAAAACAACTTATCTCGAGATAAGAAAATTTGATTTGGGATTTTGATTTTTTGCGGCTTTTTGGTGCGAAATAAGGTTAAAGTCACTCGATTACTTTTGCGCGAAAATCAAATTTTTTGAAACATCTGAAACAATATTTAGTGTGTTTACTTTATAATTCATAATAGCACCCTATTCCTTATGGTAAGGCGTATATTAAGCTTGTGGTTGTCTATCTATATGACTGTCTTGATAGTAATAAGATTTTGGAAATGAACTGTATAAAATTTCTCACAAATCTCAAATCTTTTTTATTTTTTGCATTCTATCTCTAGCTTTAATTCAAAATTTTTTTTAGATATATATGAAAAATGTTAACTCTGTATGATAAGTAATCTAAGGAGTCAACAGGGTAGGATACATGTCGTTGAGGTTATGTTTCTTAAGTATCGTACGGAGATCTCTCTCTCTCTTTTAGTTCACTATTTTAACATAATATAATAAGAAATAAAATGCTCTTAATCCAATTATAGCATTGAGACTAAACATTTTTACAATAAGCATGAAAAGCTTTTTTAAAGCTTTTCTCAAAATAATTCTAAACATTATTAAATTAATAATAGCTGTCTACAAAAAAAAAGCTTTTCAGATAGATATTTAATACCCCAATACTAAAAAATCGCTCTTGGAGTACTTTTGACACAGCAAATAATAAAATTAATAGCTTTAGACAACGCAATTCTTGTTCTAATAGTGAACTACTGATCCGCCTTCAAAAAATTTCGAAGAGCTATATTTTCTAGATTTAGTCTATTTGGGTAAGGTGCGCGAAAAAAAAAAAAATTTTTACCAAACATAACATTCCTAATCGGACCAATAAAACCGGTGATGGTTGTAACCAGTGGCGGATCCACGGGGATGGTTTTTGGGTCCGGACTCCCCCCCCAAATGTTGGAAAAATGGGTTGAAAGTCTTTTGCGAGCTCTGACATATATATACACCGAAGTGAAAAACCTCCCCCAAGACCAAATCCTAGATCCGCACCTGGTTGTAACTAAATAAATTTAAGGCCAGTTCGCCATAGTTTTTGTTTATGTTGTCTCTGGATCTCCAATTGCTTGAATTTCTTAAAATCCTATTAATATTCCATATCTTCATAAATATTAACAGATTTTTATATTGTTTGATCCCATCTTTAATTCAATACTTAAGTTTAAAATGCTATATTCTTGAATCGTCGTAGTTCGCCACATTTCTTGTTTATGTTGTCCCTGTATATCCAATGGCTTAGATTTCTAAAAGCTCCTATAATTTCCGAAACAAATGTCAGCTGTAAAAATTTTGATTTTAATTGGAAAACAAGCCGTATCTTAAAAAACTTATTTTTTTTATTTTTAATGTTCCATATTTTTGTAAATCTTTACTGATATTTTTATTGCTAGATCTATTATAAATAATCCGATTCTTTAAGTTTAAAATGATATTTTTAAATATATTCCAATTCTCTCAGTTCGTTGCAATTTTTGTTTATGTTATCCCTGGATATTTGGAAAAACTCCTATAATTTCCTAAACAAAGGTGCGATCAAAAAATGATTTCTAATTGGAAAAAACTTAGTATCTAATTGAAAAACTTGTTTATTATTTTAAATATCCCATAACTACGGTAAATCCGGTCCAGATTTGTATATTTCTAGATCCCATCCTTAACTCGACACTTCAGTTTTAAATGCTCTGCTTAAGTATCTTTAAATCGTCTCAGTTCGTCATAGTTTTTGTTTAGGTTGTACTAGGACCTGCAATGGCTTGGATTTCTTAAATCTTCTATAATTTGCAAAACGAAGTTCACATCAAAAAAAGTTTTTTTTATTGAAAAACAAGCTGTATCAAATTGAAAAAAGTATTTTTTTAAGTATCCAAAATCTTCTGCAAATATTAACTGAAAAACCTTATCTTCGAATCTTCTGTGTAAGTTAATTCGAATATCTGTGTAAATTTTTTGGGATATGAAAACCATAAAATTGTGCTGCGAGAAATCGAAGCAGATATCGGCTGAGTTCGATAAACTAAATCTGTTCCACGCTGATGCGACACGTTTGGTAAAATTTGGTATTCCTTGTTTTAGTAGTCTTGGAGGTCTACGAGATCTACATACAAACATATAACTTAATAGCTACCCTAGACAATGCTGTCTAATTTGATATAAAGTGCTTACTGTTTCAGTGCCCTGCACCTACGTTTTACCAACACTGCACAAATCTACAATGCCCTATATACACTCTCTGGTTAACATGGTATAATTAAGAGAAATTAGCTTAAGAGTTAGTGAAGCGCAAGTTGCGCATTTTGTCGTTGCTTTAACTTGTTAATGATGGCTTTTAAGCCTGCAAAATGTTGGCCAACTATGAGCACTTAAAAGTCTGTCTGTCCGTCCTGCAGTCCGACAGTCGTCTCCAAGTCCAACAACCAACAGCTGCGTTAATGTAATTTGCCAACCTTCAACTTTCTATGCCACACACACAAAATGCAATAAAATATAGCTCCTGCACATTTCCCAGGCCCTGCTCCTAGAACTTGTCGTTGTTGTTGTTGTTGTGGAAAATGTAGTTCAACTTATTTAACCCCAATGCCCGAGTGAAGGCTTTTTGCCTAGTTCCGTTCCTGGCGCACGTTGCGTTGTGATTTGCATAACAAAATGTTGCACAAGCAACACCGCAGGGGCGGCAAGCGGGTTGGAGGGTGTTTTAAATAGGTGGCACAGCGAGTTAGGGCAGCAGACGTAACCTCGAAAAAGATACGGGCGTAACACTACACAGCCTGCCCGTAAATATGATTTTTTTTTTTTTGGGCATTTTTTACACTCTGTATTGTGTGTGAGTGTGGTGTGAGTGTGGTGTGAGTGTATGCGTACATATGTCATTGTGTGTGCGGCTGTGTGTGACTGCTATAAGTGTTGGCATAAATTTATGGCACAACATTTGAGTGTGACACAATTTAACTTAATTTTCAATGCAAAAGCTTCATGCACACGCACACACACACACATACATACAGACATTAACAAATACACATAAATACGTATATATGAAAAGTGATATACTTGAAGGGATAATATGCTTTTAGGGTTACAGTAAAGGCTGACAAAATGGTAGATTTCTTATAGACGAAATAAAGAATTATTATGAAATCCTTATAACGATAAAATCAGTACAACCTAAGGAACCTAATTATGTTTGTACAATTTTTTGTGGTTAGTTATGGGTTGTTATATTGATTGGCAATCAAACTGGTAAAATATGATGTTAAAATCCAATAGGTGAGAAAACTAAATCGCTTCGTACTATACATTATTTATTGTGAGATATGGCTAATCGAATTTACAAAAATTAACAAAAGAAGTTCAATTTAATTTTTATTTATTTATTAGGTGCGCAACTAAGTTCTCGCTGTTTTTTTTGATGAAAATGTAACTTTATTATAAAAAAATGGTTATCAATGACTCATTCAAAGTATTGCCCATCGCTAGCTACAACTTTTTCCCATCTTTCTGGCAGAGTTCGAATACCTTGATGGTGGAAGTGTTCGTCTTTTGAGGCTATCCACGAATCAAGCCATTTTCCGATATCTTCATATGAATGGAAGCGGAACAAGTAAAAATCGGACGGCGCAATATCTGGCGAATATGGCGGGTGGGGTAGGACTTCCCATTTGAGCGTTCCCAAGTAGGTTTTAACAGGATTGGCAATGTGCAGCCGAGCGTTGTCATGCAGTAAAATCACTTTTTCGCTCTGCTCGTATTGTGGCCGTTTTTCTCGCAGTGCTCGGCTCAATCGCATCAATTGAGTGACCTGGTCCCACCAAATGCACAGCATAACCTTTGCAGCGTGAGTATTCGGCCGAGCCGACGACGTGGTAGCATTTTTCCTCTTTGGGTTGCTTTAATGAATCCATTTTTCAACACCCTTCACGATGCGATGAAGAAAACTCTTCCTTCTTTGTCGCTGGAGCAGTTGTTCACAGGCGAAAAAACGACGCTCAACGTCCCTTGGTTTCAAATCATAAGGAACCCAGGTTCCTTGCTTTTGAATCATTCCCAACGCATGCAATCGCTTGGAAATGGCTTGGCGGGTAACTCCTAATGCTGAAGCAAGCTCTTCTTGCGTTTGGCACGAATCCTCATCGAGCAATGCCTCCAATTCAGCGTCTTCGAAGGTTTTGGGTCTTCCTTTACGTGGACGGTCGTCAACATCGAAATCACCGTCTTTGAAGCGACGGAACCAATCACCAGAACTTTCTGCTTCTTCTTCTTCTCCCAAACCCTTGTTGACCTCTTTTTGGACTCGCTTATGCTCCTCTTGAGGTGTGGGTATGCGATCCCAGCATTCGTCTGCAAGCATTCCGAATCTGGATCATGTCGTCGCTGAGACCGATTCGTTGCTGATGTTAAAAAGGTGAGGTTTTTGGCACTTGTGTATGGATATTCGTTAGTTATGGACTTTCCTTTTACACCGGCGGTTGTCTCCAGACCCGGTAACCAATCGCATACACTGATCTTTGGAAGATCTTTGAGATGTTAAAAATGTGCCTCAGGCTCAATGTGATGGTAAGTATGCCTGCATCTGACTAGTTCTCTTTTAGGGGCCTCTTACGCCAGGCAGAGAATACCGTGGTGTTAAATTATATTACAGGAATTTTAAATTTTTTAATTTTGACAGCAATTTCCATGAACTTTCTGCTAAAGCCATCTATTGACAAACAGCGAGAACTTAGTTGCGCACCTTATATTTAAAAAAGTGTTCTGTCTAGACAAAATTAAGTGTTTTAAAATTTTTTCGACGGCTTTTTATGTGGAAGGCTTCAGCAGACAAATATTGAATTATCTCCATTTTGCACTAGCTAGATCTAGCTTAGAGGATTCCAAAATATTTGCCATTTATAAAATTTAGTTTAAATTTGTATTTGCTAAGAATAAGATGAATGGGGTACGTATCAAAAAATCAAAATGAAAAAAAATTTCCATCAAAATTAAAATGAACCAACTGCCATATGTCATACCACGGCACAATGATCTTAATTGCGAATTTTTTGCGAAAATGTTAAGAAATGCTTAAGTGCTGCGACTCAGTTTAATGATAGCACGCAAAACATTTGCACAAAATTGGAGATCGATCTGTTCGCAACACCCATATAAGGCTACATTGCGTATACGTATGCCCTTGCCCTAGCATTTTTAATTCCCACTTAATATTTTGCACAAAAAACAATGCTTTTTTATGGTCAAACATAACTAAAGTATAGCTGAACAAAAGTTTTTTATAATAATCTAATACAGTTGGCGTAGTAATACTAGGTATATATTAATTTGATAAAAGTTAGCTCTTTGTTAGATTTTTCTCAATATAGCAATTTAAGCTGTATATTTGTTAGTTGTATACAATTTTGATTAACTTTTTGGTTGCCGTAACTAATTTGATTTTTAATCTAGTTTAAAAGGGCTTCTAAACTTATTTTGTTTTCAAGCCACAAATAAGACATGGTGGCGTCTCTTAAGCTATTATACTTTTCAAAAATCAACAAATGAGTGTGCAAATTTTGTCCAAAACAACAAAATAAAGTATAATTAAAAATTAAACTTTTCCATACACCCGAAGCCATTTTGAAGTTAAGTTTAATTTTTAGTACTTTTTTTTTTTGGAGCAAACAAGCAATTAGATTTTGCAAGTTTATCAAAACTTTAGGGTTGCCATCACATTGCTTCTATTTATGGGACTTCTACAGGTTAAGAAAATATAAATTAAATATATAATATCCCTAGATATTCGCTTTTGAAAATTTTGACTTTTTTCCAAAAATTTAGCATTTCACTTTTGTGAAATATATAAGCGCTAGAGATGCCCTCTTGCATCAAAAAAAATTTTCATACGAAAAACAAAACATTTTTTTTTGTGGTAATAAATGACTATTTGCAGCAACTACAATCTGATTCCGAGTCATAAACCCTAGTAGCTAGTTCTCTTTAAATTAATATTAAGTTTAGTATTAAATACTAGATTGAATTTGTTAAAGTAAAAAATAATACAAATACTTTATTAGAAAAATAATTTCGATATATTTTTTCACCAACAGTTGATTGAGGGTAAGAATTAAAATAATAATTTAAGCTAACGAATAAATATAATGTATATAGCGAGAGGGTTTCTTGGTCGTGCAGTATGTCATGTGCCCTTAAGAAAATAAATAATATGTATAAAATATATATACTTTGTTTGCTGTGATTTTTGTCTTAAAGTTTAATTATTGATGAAATTTTACAACAAAAAAAATAAATGATAAGGAATCGTTTAAATTAATAATAATAAAGCTAAAAAATTAAAAATTGTATGCCAAAGATTTTATTTATAAGTGTTTCACATTGCGGTTGTCTACTGTAACTTAAAAGCCGAAAAGCAATTTTTTAAGTATAAGCATGTGTGCGGCTAAAGTTATTTTTGGCGATATGCTAAAGTGCGCTCAAGGCTGTTTGGACCTTTATGGCAAAAAGGGTTCTATCTAGCCGACTCAAATTGGCTGCTTTTGGGATCGCATGGTATGCTAAACTATGAGAATATATGTATACATATATTTTTTTTTTTTTTTTATATTGATGTTGTTGCATATCCTGTAACAATATACTCTGACCAAAGAGCCATTTTAACATTTAGTTATTAATTTGTTGGCAAAACATTTTGCATGTCATTTAAATGCTGCATTATGTGTCATATTTCATAGCTGACAACCCTAAAAGCAATTTAAATTAATATAAAGTGCAAACTCATTTAAAATACACAGTGTACACATACACGCGCACACAAATACAAACCACAGTCGAAATGTCATTTTCGTGCAGTGTATGCGCTCACTCACGCGCACACACACATATACTCACTCACTCGCTTGCGCGCCATGACACTCAATAATATAATGTAATGCGTGCTTAAATGTTTTTTATTGCCAACAACAACAATAACAACAATAACAACAATAACAACAACAACAACAGCAGCGAATAAAGGACCAAAACGAAGCGCGACATTTGCAGCCAGCACACAATGAAACAAACAAACAACCACCCACAATTACATTATACGCACGCACACATACCCACGGCGCCACTCTCATTCATCATACAAATTGAGCGCAAAGCGCGCTCTCAGCATATTGCTAGCAACATGTTGCTAGCAAAAATCACTTAAAAGCAGAACAAAATAAACAGCAAATAAAATGAAATAAAAGAGAGGCAAAAAAAAGTAAAAAAAAAAAAATGAAACGAAGCGACGCCAATTCAAGTCAGTTAAGCTTTTGAAAAGGTTATGTGGGTGGCTCGGGCAGATGAGAGCGGGGTGATTGCTACTACTTGGAGGACACATTCAAGCAGCGGAAACAAGGCAGGCAAGCGGAAGAAGTTATTTCAATTGCCTGACTGCCAGCTCGAGTTCAGGCTAAGGCACAAGTGAGAGACAGAGCGAGAGCAGAGTAAAGTAGAGAATACAGTCACAAATAGAGTGAGAGCGACAAAGCGGCGCAATGTGTGGCACGTACAGTGGCTTAATATGTGTGTGTTTTGCGTGTGTGTGTTAGTTACCTGGCACGCTTTTGCTTTTGCTAGATGAAACCAAGCGGAGTGGGTTTTGAGGTTTATATGGCTGTAACTGCGTGTGTGCCCATTATACGGGGGCTGGCTAATGGCATTTAAGTTTTGCTTGGACTTGTCTGTCATGCACACACACACACACAGACACAGCTATAAAGGGTGTTTGTTCGTGTCAGGAAATTACTTTTAATAGAGTCAATAATGGCTGGTATTTAAATTTAAAAAAAGCTTAGTACTGGATTGTCAAGGCGTTACACAAATACCATTTTATTTATAGGATTTGTGTTAAAATAAAATAAACCACTCAGGCATGTAACTACTACTACAGCTACTATTATAGCTAAGCAATTAAAGTAACACACTTATATCTAATCGTTTTTTTTCCGGGGTTTTTACAAATAATCCACATTAAAGTTCTCATAGAATAATTACAGATGTAGTACAAAGTAACTTAGGTATATTAAATTTGAGACGAAAGCATTTGGTAGTGTGCATATGATATAATAAATACATTTTAATATTATTTTAAAATGCCATTGTATATTATGTAAAATAACTATAATGGGACCTCAGCTCAGTTTTATGTACATAAGTATTTTAGAAAGTTATGGAGTGTAATAGGACGTCTTACAATTTTTTTGCTAGCGAAATAATTGACAGCTTATGAATCAATAATTCAGTTCAATTAAATTTATTTTGGATTAATAAAAATTTTCCTTAAAAATACGTCAATATATGTAAATACAACAGAGCTCGTATAAAACTGTCAACCCATTATTCCCATGCGGTCGGGTCACGACCAAAACCGAACAAATAAACACAAACTGTCAAAAACTGAGCCGAACACTTTTTTCGTTTCGCTTTTCGGTTTTGTTCCGTGTTTTCGGCTGAGTAAAACAAACGTGTCTCTCTCTGAATAACACTTATGTCGAGACACTTTGAGCAAGCGCGCACTGAAAAACTGTCTGCCTCAGACCGTTTCGTAAAAAGTGTCCGGAAAAAGTGTCTTATGCGTGTGTATGCGTGCTTGTGTAAGTCGCCTGTGCTTTACTTCGTGCAGTTAAGAAGACACGAGGCGGAAGCAAGCCGAAGTGAGCTATACACTGCGCAAATGAATTGTGTAGCAAAACGTGTTTGCTTTATTTTTATTTCTTATTATTTGCATCTTACTATTGTTATTAGTCTCAGTTTCTTAATTGTATATATATATTATATAGTATGCGAATACCCGGCTTTATGTCGCCTGTGCTTCTCTCAGTGCACACATTGTATAAAGTTGAACTGAGAAATAATTTTGGTCTCTTCTGTGCTTAAATTGACGACTTCGGCTTGCTTCGGCCTCGTTTCTGTGTACATGCACGAAGTAAAACACAGGCGACTCACACAAGCCAAAAAACATGTTTGTACTCTTTACTAAAAGTTAAAATTGCTCAACCTAGAAAGTATGTGCTCATATTCTGAGCTCATGCCTCCAAAAAAAAATGTATTTCAAGATTTTTCGATTCTGTCCAAAACAAGATCTACATAAGCAAGGCTGTGTAATCGATGCCTTGAAAAATTCAAACGCAGATCGTATATAAGTATTAGAATTTTGCTTTGACTGACTTGCCATTTTTTGTTGGACTGGACAGGCGCAGTAAATAATCGCGATGAAAATTAATTTTGTGTTCTGGAAAGAATGTTGATTTTATGAGTTACATAGTAGGTATATGTATATTTAAAATTTAGTTTTGGGTCAAGGATTATGCTTAAGTATTTAATAGTAAGTAATTGAATTAGTCTAAGAATCTCCTAAAAAGTTTTACATGCGCTTATATCACATCAACAATTTTTTAGTGAAATTGCTTATTTATTTATTTTGGTATCTTTCAAGAAAATTAATTTTGGTAATACGTTTTTATTGTTTACCTTAATTCTAATAAACAAGTAAATTGGTTTTAATGACATTAATCATAAAGTGACTCTCGCACTCTCGAGTATACTACTTAATTTCTTTCATTATTAACTGGTTCCAATGGTAGCTTTATAAATGTATTCAATCAGCCGTGTTCCAAAAACCAAAATCGAGCAAATTTAATTTGTTTTCTATTTTTCGTGCTTTCTATTTCACCTTCTATATACTACATATTTCCCCAGTGTATACCCTGATATTTCCCTTACTCTTTGTTAGCACAGCTCTGAACCTTTCGATTACTTCATATTTCGATTACTTCATTTTTGTTTGATTAAAATATCTCTGGTACTTTATTATTTTGCCTTATAAATAAATGTAAAAGTTTAATATTTTGTTATATTTTAATGCTTATTGAAATTAACCACGATTTAGCTATTTTTATTACGAGGCATATTTTTATTATGCATGACATGAACCATGTATGTGTATGTTTTATCTTTAAAATTTTTTAAATGATTCATTTTCTTTTTACTTTAAAAAAAAAAGAATGTTTGGACTTAATGCTGAGATTTAAAGTTCTTAATCTTAATTTAAGGAAAATGGAAAAAGAAAAATTCTTATAAATTGAAGACTGAAAATTAATGTGAGATCGGCTCTATTTTCTGACTGTACCCCCGCATAATGACGAAAAATGAGATCAGCGCTGATATCGGCCCCGATAAGCTTCCTAAGATAATTCGATACTGACCAACAGCACTCAAAAAATAGCCAATCCATTTTTCAAATTGTTGTTATTGAAACTCCTAATTGTTTAACACTTAAATTAACACCCTATAAAAATATGACATTCATATTGCACAGACATTGTCTACATTTTGCCTTTGAAACTTTTGCCTACATTATTATCCTTAAGGCTTAGTGGGCAGCCTGACTGGCCAGCAACGTTCTTCTTATATACAAATGTACATTTATATAATGTATATGAGTGCCTCTGTCTGTCTGCCGGCCTTTGAGTGTGTGTGTGTGTGTGTGTGTGTGTGTGTATGCAGCGTTTTATTTCATTTCATTTTATTGCATTGACAACAAATTCCTTGCCGCTTTGGTATGCCATTTGTATTACGTTTATATGTGTGCCAATGTGTGTGCGAGTGTGTGTGTGAGTTTTGAGTCTGTGAATTTCGAGTGGTCGTTGGATTCTGCGGGGCGATGTTGGGGTTGGACATTGGCAGCTGGCATTTTAACAAGCTACTGCTACTGCTACTGTCGAATCTTCATCATCATCGTCAACATGGTTCCTGCTGCTGCTGCTTTTTCTTGGCTCTCCGCCCGCTTTCCCTCTCTCAAACACACACAGACACAGACACTCATTCTGACGTAGACGTTGTCATCCTTAACGTGCTCGTTGTCGTCATTGATGTGCGCTTCATTTGCCCGCTGGCTGTGCGGCATCATCTTGCTACGGCTCACTCGCTCTCTCTGTATGTCGCTTTGCTTTTCAGCTTTTGCTGCGTCCTTTTATTTTTATTTCATTTGCTTCTACAATCCTCTCTGTACGTTTGACGTTGAACGTGGCTGACTTTCGTGTCTCCTCGCTTGTTTTTCCATAGAATTGTGGCCTCGTCGTCCTTTTATTTATTTTTTTTTTTGCATTTCAGCATAATTTAATGTGCTATGTATTTCATTTTGTGCTCTTTCTCTCTACATAATGTGTCCTTTGGCGTTTTTATATTGTTGTCAAACCTGGCAGTTAAAGTGTAATTCGTCATTCATATTTACGTTTTCTTTGCTCATTCAGCGTCGCTTGCTTCCCATTTAGATCCTTGCCGCCATGTCTGTTTTTTGATTTTTGCTTCACATGTCATATGCCTCTTTCTCATTGACTTATGAAGATTCTGAAGCTATATGACTGACTCCCTGACTAGCTGACTGACTGAGTCATATCACAATTTTTTTGTGCTTTGTCAACATTATTATATGCTTAGTTTGCGAAACACAAAGTATTCGAGGGCACGGTGGGAGTTGATAAAAGCTTGTGGGGGGAGGTCTAAAGACAGCACGAAAATGTTGCCTAATCATAGTCAAGCTACTTGAAATATCTTTGACCTTTTTAGCAGGCGTTTAATTTTACCAACAAACAATAAAAGTAAGCATTATCTAGGGCAAAGTTAACATCATGGTTGTGAAAGTTTAAATACTCTTTGGGAGTTAAGGATTTTTTACAGCATTATACTGTTTAGTATTTTTAATACCGCAAATTAAATATTGTTTTTATAACGAATGTCGGCCAAAAATGGTTACATATTTAGTTTCAGCAAAATTATTGCTTTTTGAAACTTATCTACTCAGATAGATATTTAGGATATTCGCTTTATCGAGCAGAAATTTAGATATGCAGATATGGGTCTTCTTATATGTGCAGGCAGGTAAAGTTGATTGAAGTGTTCACTTTTTCGGGAATAAATGCACAATGGTAAAAATAAAAAAAAGTCTAACAGCAATTTACACTAAAAAAATTCTGCATTTGTGCCTGATCCAGATCCTTAATTACGAAAAGTAGGGCCCTTATTACTACTAGTAGTTTGATAGAGTTTTTTATGTTGGTAACACCAGTTAAAAAAAAAAGGAAGTTGTTATTTCTTCGCAGTGGAAGATTAGCAAATATATATTGTGCTGATAAATATGCAAACATTTATTTTGTATCCTTTCCATGACATTTTTTTACGTCTTAGTCGGGCACTTCTGCCTTTCTGCCCGAAAAAGTGAACACCCTACTAGTATTTTTAATACCAAAAACTTAGTCTTTTTTTAATGCTTGGCATATAATCGTTGCTATTTTACAAATTTACTTTAAAGAAAATTTACTTGGCTCAATAGTTAGATAGTTAGTTAAGTATCTTTGAAGTTTAAATTTTGACTTTTACGTCCAAAAATATTATATTCTTGTTCTTACGTACTGGAATTTTAATTTTGTTATTTTTTGAACATTGATATAAGGTGCGAAAAAATACTAATAGTCGGCTCATGTGGAATGACAACTGATGACCTGCTGAATCGATTGTCTCAATGGCATATAGAATTAAGGTAGCACAAGAAAATGGAAGCTTGAGATAAGTGTGGATACTGATCTCGGCAAATTGCAGTCACGATTAGCTGACATCTACGACTGCTGTGGGAGTCTTCACTCTGGGTACTTCTGACAACCTGCACTAGCTGAAATCTACAAATGCTCTGGGAGTCTACACTCTGGGTACTTCTGACAACTTGCACTATCCCCAATATAATCTGTTGACCTTCAGAAAAAGCTTGAAGAAGATATAGAGTTACCAAATGGATTCTTGGTGCTTTGTTGGATGGAGTGCTAATGATTGTGGAACTTCTACTTTTACCAGCTTGGAGTTGCGATAATGAAAGAGGAAGGTTCTTGATAAAAATTCAAGAAGGCGAATTTGCATAATTGGAAATGGAACTATGAGAAAGCGTAGTAATGCGTTATGCTGCGCTTAAGCATCTGAAAAAACTCAATCGCAGCTGGTGGTCTCGGAATGAAGGTGGCAGATATATTCAAACTGATGACTATTAAAAAAGCGCTATACAGGCAAAATCGGTAAGAATTAAAAATTACAAAGCCACACAAAAAAATCGTTCGATGGTCAGACCATTCTGACTTTATGTTTCTTGGTCCGATGTATTCGCATCCAAGCTCCACAAAAAAAAACCCCTGATATGCAGGGTTCCGACATACCCCCAAAAACCACATAAACTATTTCGAGTCCGGGAGTCTGACAATGTTTATTTTATGTTTTTGGGTCACTGAATGTGAATTCAAGGGCGCAGGGGTTTTTTATACCTGCGATTCGTATTTCTGGTGCAGAGAATTTTTTTTACCTTAGGGGGTTAGGTTTTTGACATAGACTACCAATAAAAAACCACATAGACCAATTTTTCGATGTTTATTTTATGTTTTTGGGTCGCTGAATCCGAGCCTGAGGTTCAAGGTGTTTTAAAGACCTTCTATTCGGATTAAGGGTTCAAGGAGTTCATTAGATATTGGACTCGGAATTAGTTTCCAAGAGGTTTTCTTCTAAGTCGAAAAAAACCCCAGCACATCAGGGTTTCGACATACTCCCAAAAAAACAACAGGGGTTTTTTTAGACCTTTAATTTGAATTAAAGATCCAAGGAGTTTGTAGACCTTTGATTCGGATCGAAGAGGGCTTTTGAGGCCGTAGATTTGGAATCCAAGTGTTTTTTAGACCTATGAACCCGAAAGTCGATTTTGTTTTGTGTGGCTTCATTACATATGGAGCTCATGTGGGCAAAACTGGAGACTGTTGAGCTCGTCATATAAATATTAAGATGGTACCATTATGGGCAACAAGACTGTTGGGAGATGGTCGATTTGGAATGAGGAGGAGGAATTACTTTGATATTAACACAATGGAGTTCCTTAATGATTCAGCCGCATGGGACAACAATGTTCTTATTCAAGAATAAATTCGGACTAAAATTCAAAATAGAATATAATATGCTTGGAGAAAGACTTAAGCAAGCCAATGCAGGATCAAGATTTATCTACCTCTGCTAGCAAAGAGTGAGCAAGGATAGCTCGCTTAAGGGACGCACTGCATCAGCTCGCAATGGGTTGCTATGTCCAGTCGATGCCAGGAATGCTGTTAAATAAAATAGCTCAGCTAATATGCTGCTGCTTATAAAGGGTATCAAAAGTGGCAACCCTGAGGTTTGCCCCGCTTCAACATTCCCCGCCGCCCTCTTTCTCGCCAGGGGAGTACAACATGCTGTTAATTGATTTTTATGAGGCGTTAATGAATGTTTGCAAAAAGCTGCCAAGCTGCCAATCTACCAAGTGCTTTAGCTGCTGCACGTTGCCATACCAACATGAAATTCTTTCTACATATCCTTAGCAATTGGTTGGGGAGTTTAGGGCACATACGCACACACAGATACACACACACACACATACACACACAGGAGATTCGTTGCTTGACTCTGCTCATATTTCACTTGAAATTACTTGAATATTTTATAAAGTTATGTGCTCGCTAATTAAATTGACGTGCCAAACACACACACACACACACAACCATCGACAGCCTTGGTTATATAAATGTGTGTGTGCGTGTATCTGTGTGTTTGCATGCGCGGTAATTTTAATGAATTTACTTTTAACGTGCGCACAGTTTACAGTCATTATGTGCATGTGTGTGGGTCTGAGAGAGTTTGTGTCATTATGTGTGTAAATGTATGCGTGTGAGTGTATCTGTGTGTTTGTATTGGCAACTTGTCGGCAGCGTTCTTTGCATATTTCTCCGCTTCTTGACTGCATTGTTGTTACCAATTTTTTAATTGCTTTAATTTGCTAGGCGACATGCCACGCGCACATTTCTCACAATTTCCCACAATTTCCACACAGTTTTCCAGCGTCTATATAGTATGTGTGTGTTTACTATGTATTTGTGCTTAACTTACATGCAATTTATTTAGTATAGTTATATAAACTCTTGAAAACTTTCACACAAAAATCACAAAGAGCAATAAAAAAATGTTGCTTACACTTTTAATTTTATTTCTATGCAATCGAAAATTGGGTTAACTGTCCGCACACAACTCAAAATTGAATTAGATTAAAAACTCGGAACAAACAAAAAACTTCGAGCACAACAATGACAACAAACATGAACGCAAAAAAAAAAAAAATAAACAACACTGGAACTAAAAAAGAACTTGAAATTCTAGTCGAAATTCTAGTCGGTTTTCATTCTAAATACATTTCTTTTTTGTAACGACTTTGAAACAAAAGCCAACTTGATGCTTTGCTATTTGTAAGAGTAAAGGAGTATATTAGTTTTGACTGAATGTTTGTAACAGGGAGAAGGAAGCAGCTACTATGTACTATGCTAGAAATTAGTTTTGAAGTTGGAAATATTTTTGTTAAGGGCTGTGTACCATATGCACTTAAAAATTATTTGTGTTTTGAGAAATTAAAAAATCTTAGATTAATGACGATTAAGTGGACTCTGCCCTACGTCGGCTTGTCTGTGATAAGCAGATTCCGGCAAGGTTTTTTGATATTCGAAGTATTCTTTCTGTCAGGTCGCTTGCGAGGAGATTTTGGTGAGGATTGGAAGGTTGAGTAGCTGGTAATTAAAACGTGTTAAAAAAAACTAGCTTGTATATTTAGAAACATTTTTTTTTTTTTTGACTTCTCTAGCCCATATACCATATTTGAAGTATTTATCTTTTTGATTCAACCGTGTACTAAAATCTCTATTAGATATCCATTATTTTTGAAACTTAGTGCCTTGCCACTTTTTGGTCAGGAAGGTTGCGCAGATTATAGAAAATAATAAAGTAGCTGACTATTCATAATTTATTATTTAAGGTAAGGTAAGGTTTATAAAAAGGTAATATTAATTACAATTTTGCTACTAACATATAATAATATGATACAGTAATAATTTGTATAAAATTGAACTCAAGGTTTTAATCTTATACAACGGTCGATCATGCGTTTCCAAAAGTGGTATTTTTTGTCGGATTTTTGTCTGTTTTGTGGTATTTATCGCAACTTTGTTGCGGTAGTTTGGGTAAATAAAACAGGAATTGTCGTTAATTTCTTTTTCTTGCATTCATTTTTGTAAACAACGCGACATTAGTTACATACAATTTCTTTTTGAAGTCGAAAATTAATTTAATTAATATGTACTTTATTTGGTTTGTTAGACAGAACAGCTGTTGTTATTACTGGCGCAATCTAGCGATGTTGGTGGCGCCATCTTGCGTCGGTTGCATCAGTAAAATAAAATCATAGGACAACACATTTTTATTTATTTATCTGGATCCCTTTGTCTTAAGCTTTTGGATACGAAATTTTGCGACTATTTTTTTTAATATGAAGTCTATTACTAGAGGGTCATCAATCTTGAGGTTTTTTTTTTAAATAAAAAAAAAAAACACAAAAATTTTAAATGAATCGGAAAATCTTTATTATCAACAGAAAGAACCGTTCTTGCCATTTACTTTTTAAAAATAATCCCTTTCAAATGTTGGTCGCAACTGCGAGGTTTCAATTTTCGATGACGCGCTCGAGCATAATCGGCGGTATCTCGCGAATAACACGGGTAATGTTAGCCTCTAATACTTCAATCGTAGCTGGATTATTATCCACAAACACTTTAGACTTCACGTAGCCTAAAGGAAAATGTCTAACGGTGTGATATCACATGATCTTGGTGGCCAGTTCACCGATCCGGAGCGTAAAATTAATTTTTCACCGAATTCGTTCCTCAATATGTCCATTGTTTCACTGGCTGTGTGGCAAGTAGCGCCGTCTTGTTGAAACCAAATGTCGTCGAGGTCTCGGGCTTCAATTTCAGGTAGCAAATAATTCGTTATCATGGTGCGATAACAGTTGCCATTGACGGTTACGGTCTGACCAGCATCATTTTTGAAGAAATATGGACCGATGATTCCACCGACCTATAACTACGCGCTGGACGAAGTCTATTCGGTCGAGTGTCATCCAATAATGAATATTGGCTCTCAAATTTGTTGATGGTATGGCGAATAGTGGTCTCAGTAGGTCGATTATGGCGACCATAAGATGGCCTAAGCGCGCGAAAAACATTCTTTACAGAACGCCAATTTTCATAATATAATTGTACGATTTGTAAACGTTGTTCGGGTGTAAGTTTTTCCATGATGACATGGCAATGAAAACTGAATAAAAAACACATAACAACTTGACAGTACTCACGCGTGGTTTATCAAAAAAAACCTTATTGAAAAAAAAACTCAAGATTGATGACCCTTTATGAGTATTATAAAAAAGTGTGAGCTTGATATATTTTTATCGATTCAGTTAGGGTACGACGCCACATGCAATTTCCTATGTTTTTCAAAACATTTTTTTTTACTCCGAAATTTTTCACTGCACAGAGAAATTTAAGTTTGGACTAGAGTTCCAAAGATTAAACGAGATCGGAGACTGCTGGTCCGAAGTGGTGTCAACTTTAGACAGACTCAGTTCCAAATGTTTCCTTTTTTCTATGAGGCGTTTGCATACTTTACATGTCTGAATTTTGGTCGCAATGAGCGACCAATTTACCGGTATGCGATTCTCTCATTTAATTTGCGAATTTCGGTCAAAAATGATTTAGATTTAGATAAAGTTCTAGCCTATATTTTTTTCAAAGGCTTTCACGGCGAGTTCTAAAAGGACAGTATAACTTTATTCACCGCACAGAAGAAACTGGCCTTTTGGATTAGAATGCTAGTAGGCCAGTCTGTTCCAGAGCATGAAGAAGTCTTTTTTCCTATGCACGGTTTATTCTTGCACTGATGTTTCTAAATGCGAAATTTCTCGAATTACCTTAAAAATCTATTGAAACTGAAATGGATCAAATTGAATGTATAGCCACAAATGTTTTCTTTCAAAAAATCACAGAAATACTAAAAAAAAAATGACAGCAGTATGAAAAGTGAAAAGTGAAGTGAAACATCAAATTTTGAAAATTTTGCCAGAAACTGACATAAAAACCTACGTTTCTATAAATTTGCTTTGGTGCAAAATTTGTTAGTTTTTGAAAGTATCAAATTTTAAACATTTCTTGATGAAATGGATCTAAAATTCCCAACCAAATCGGACGCTCCTGTTTCGAGTGAGAAATTTTTTCCTATTACAAATTTTATTGAATTACAGACCCTGCTTTTTCGTAAAATATTTAAAAACTTTTTTTCTATATAACAAAATAATAAGTAAGTATAATAAATAAATAAAAGGTGTATTGACGTGCTAAAAGTAAAACATATTTTGGGCAGTTTTCAAAAAAGCTAAATAAAGTTGTAGAAAAAAAGTTTAGTTTAAAGTTTGTCAGTTTTTTGATTAAGCTCTTTCTCCAAATAGAATTTGTCGGTTTAATTCCGCATTTTTTTTAACTAACCAAAGGTTTTCCTATTTGGGTGCAAACTTCGTTTGGGAAATTCGCAAGTTATAGCTAAAAACTAAGAAGTCCCACTAAAAAAACAAACAGGTGAATATATTTATAAAAAAGCCACAGTTACCATTGTTATGTAGACAATCTATATAGTGAACACTGTAGAAACTAAGAAAGTACAAAGGCACAGAAGCCCCGTTCTCCGGGAGTTGGCTGCGAAGCCCCCTAGTTTTTATTAAAACCTGTAAATTATGTATGGAAGATGTGATAGGCAGATCAATGTAGGTCTAAGATAAAATAAAATTTTTTTCTTTTTTCGAAAAAATTGCTATCTTAGAAAAGTTTCAACTTTAATGTTTTGCAGGAAATATATTTTTAAGGATAAGTGTACAGATTATCTTAGTGATGACAGTTGAGTTATAGGTATTTGAAAGTCGGTCACGCACGAATTTTTTGTTTTGGAATTTGGTAATTTTTTGTTGTTTTTTTTGTTGCTGTTGGTTGAAAATGTTGTTTTGAATGTTCAACGATGTGCGGTAAACAAGTTAAACGAATATAAAAAAAAAATAGAGAGAGTAGTCAAAAGAAAAAGCATGAAAACTGCGTTGTGGCATTTTAAGAGCAAAGAATAGAAACATAAATAAATCATAAACGTCGAAAAATGAATGCAATGTGGAAAGAAGACTTGGCTTGAATGTTATGAATTTGGCAGTTGAAAACAAAAACAACAATGCGAAGAATTGTTGTGCAATAGTCAGTTAAATTGACAAGGATTCTTTTCAATTTAAAATTTATTGAATTTGAGATAAATTCAAAGTCAGTTTATTGGGTCAGATGGTTTAATTCATCTAAAAGTTAGTTTTATGCAATAAGTATTAAATATCTTTATCTTATGTTTACTTTTTAAGCATCATATTGACTCTAAGGCATATGAGTTGTCTCTTTTCCAGGCTGGTCTGAAGTGCTTAGTTACAATAAATCCAAGTTCAACTAATTTTAATCAAAATTTAAAGCTTTTTTTTCAATCAAAAATCAAAAATTTTTTAAGAAAATTAACATTTTGAAAATTTTTGCTCTCAAAACTAGGTTAGCTAATTGAGTTCGAAAAAGCCTAGTAGCGAAAAACTAATTTTTAAATAGAATACATATTAATTATTTAATTTCATATCAATTTAATTAATAAATTTTAAGAAGAATTGAAAAAAATTACAAAAATCCAAGCTGACAGCTGAAACAAACGTTCTCATCCGTTTAAATCGTCTAAATACACTAACCAAAAAAAAAAAACAATCTAAATTTTAAATTTTTGCTCTCAACAATGCGATTTTTACGAACAAATCTTAAAAATATGAATATTAAGATTCAAATAAGCGTGGAAAAATTCTAAATGAGATATGGTTTTTTGGGACTGTTATTGCTCTCGAATTAAGATTTTTGTGTGCTTGTTTTAAGTTTTAAATTGGTTTACGCTTAAAAATTAAATTCAAGAATTTTTGAAAATTTTTTTTTTTGCTATAGGAATTTTCGTTTAAATTTATTTAAAATTTTTTTTTATTTATTTTAAGTTTTCAACATTTTTTTTGGCTTAAGGCCTATACGCAGTTCGAAATATTTCGCACGGAATGACAAAACTTCATATAAAACAAGAAAAATTTGGTGTTATTATAAGAATTTTTTTTCAATATTTCAATATTTTTTTTTTTACTATTCCTATGCTCTTTTGTTTAGTTTTAGTTTTTGTTTAGCTTTTATTGCGAGTTGAGAATTTGTCATGTGAGCTTAATATACAAAAAATTGTTGACACTTTGACGAAACATGAAAAAAAATGAATTAATTTTGCTTACAAATGAAAAGAAAAAAAAAATGCAATCTCAGATTTGTCGAATATACTATATACATAATTATTTTAAGGTACAACGTACTATGGCGCCCATTGGAGCTGCTATCAGTAAAATAAGCATAATTTCCCCATTTATAGAAGTTACCGATTTTTTATTTTTCATAGTGAACTCACGATCACTTTTGAGTTTTAAAATTAAAAAAGCAAATGTTAAAAAAAGTTAAAAATAAAATCAAACTTTGTTTTTTAAATTTAACTAACGTCTAATTCAAAAAAAAAATTTTTTTTTAAATTTTGAAAAATTTAGCAATTAAAAATTTTTTTTTTTAAATGAAATTAAAATTGTGAAGTGTTTTTAAATAAAATTTTTTTTTTTTATCTCTCTTGAAAAAAAATTTGTGTATATGTATATCTTTATTCGTTTAGGAGATATAGCTTGTAATAAACAAGTCACAAAATGAAAAATTCAATTTTCAATTATCGATAACTCGAGAAATAAGCAAAATTTTGCATTAAAAATATACTTGGTTACTGTTGGCTCTAAATCGAAGAGATCAACCTAAGAAGTGAACCGCTTCCTTTTTAAAAAGCTAAAGCTACCCAATATATTAAGTTTCCACTCATATGACCCTAATATGCAAAACAAAGTTGACCTATTTACGAAACATAATTCTGTTCAATAGACCAGAAGTCAAAGTCGAACGTTTTAGTTGGTTTCCATGAGAACTGGAAAAAAATCTTTATATTTTCCATCCTTCAAAAGAAAAGATTTAAATATTTTTTACTTTTTATAAACTTTCACTCGACTACTGAATTAAAATGGCGTCTGCTCTAAAGTACGTAGTTGGGGGTCAACTTGCTATAGCTATAAAATTTTTCATTTGAAAATGAAGCTCAAACAAACTATTTTTGTGCCAATATAGGGTGCCAATAAATGGTAGTAAGTACTATATAAGAATAAAAGCTCTTTATTGTACACAACTAAAAAATAATTGCATGCCATTTTCAAAGTTGTTCTTCTATAATTTATAAGAAAATTATTACAATTCAACTTTATTCCCCCTTTCCAGCTGTTACCATTTCCAAGTAATCCTTGACAAAATGTTGCTAAGTCGTAATAATTATCAGTATTTCAATTATTTAATACCATATATCATACACAGTACAATAATTCAGCTAACAAAGTAAACACTTTGCGATTTGGCACAATCCACAATTCGCCCCTCCACCGCGCCCCACTTTAAGCCAAATACCGAGAAACTTTTCGAAGTCATGCCAATGGCAGTTGCCACACATTTCAACTTAAAATGCACGCTAACCACAAGTTATTTGGCAGTCGTGTGGCACTTTCTATAGCATACTTTGCAGCGATTTTTCCCCAAAGGTGAGAGAGTGTGTTTGTTGGGAGAGAGAGGGAGAGACTGCGACGGGGGAGAGGAACAGCGCAGAGTGTTGCCTAACCTCTTGCAACTTGCCGCATTCACATGCCAGTTGTATTTCTTTCTGCCACTTTAATTTTGTAGGGCAATGCACCGCATGTGAGTACACTGAGAAAAATATATGATCAAGTGCGTGATTGTATCAAGCAGTATATAAAACGAACTTAACTAATTTGTAGCTGATTTAAAGTTGTAAAATTTAAAAAAAAGGTATTTCGCTTAAGATTAGATTGAGATTTGTGCTTTTTTATTGTGTAGTTAGCCACATACTATAGATAGAACCAGATTCTCTCAGACCCTCAGATTCTATGCAAAAAAATATGCGTTTAAGTTGTCTAAGAAACATAAAGTGCTCCAACGATTGTTAAAAAATAATGATGGAAAAAGTTTTAGTTTAAATAATAAAACCGTGCTTTTCATATTTATATTTTATAATAAGGGGCCTCACCTCCTGCTTGTTTTGCTCGCCAATTTCTCGAACCCTCTGTTTAGTATCCTCTTTCTATTATTTTTTTGCAAAGCAAAATCTAATCAGCAAGTCGACTTGAGGTGTTTAAACGTTAAGACACCTTAATTTTTAGCTGGTAACCCTAAAATATAAGAAGAAATTTTATATTTCAGTTTGCTGGTGGACTCGCCAGATGACCTTCCTAAATATTGGCTTCCTTGTTATTAGCAAGACTATCACTCCGAAACTCCTGAAAAATTCAGCCATGAACACAGGCATGAAAAGGAAGTGAACGCTCATAGCTTTCAAAGAGAAAAAAGGACACAAACAAAAATGTATCTGTCTATCTCTTTGACAGACAAGCAAGGCAAAAAAGAATAAGCAAAGAGAATCAAGAAAAGTGAATTGTTCATCAGTGATTTCAGGCATGAATTTTCAAAGTCAATCAGCACTGAATTCGTAGCTGATTGTTACGGCTATGCTTCAGGCCTGTTGAACCTCAGTCAATCCTCTTATGTCAATTATTTATGTTAAATCATTTATCTTATTATCCACGGATAAATTTCAAATTATATACACCAAAAAAAAAAAAAAAATTTTAACAAAATTTTATTATTAATTTTAATTTAATGTTATAAAATTTTCACAGCACCTGCACACACAAAAACCTTTTTCTTTGTGTAATAAAACTAAACGTCAGAAATAGCTACGCACACAAACGCAAACACCAATACTAATGAAGAGTCAAATAACAAAATACAATTGACTTTTCTTATTTCTCTTTGCCTATTCATTTTTGCCTTGCTTGTCTGTCAAAAGAAAGAGATTGACAGATAAATTTTTGTATGAATCCTTCTTACTCTTACGTAGCCATGAGCTGTCGCTTCCTTTTCATGCCTGAATTAAGGGCAGAATTTATCAGGCATGAACGACCGAACTGCATGGTTGTTAAAAAAATATTACAAATTAGAATCAAAGAAATAATCGATAACTATTCGATGTTCAGCCTGTTCACCGCTTATTTCCCTAGTGCGTCTACCAAATCTTAATAAATTTGAAAATTTCGAAAAAAAAAGTATGCATTCTTTTTCTTTATTATTTGCTGCTTGATTTTTCTCAGTGTACGCGTATGTATTTACGTCTTGTTGTTATAGAAGCCTGTTAAATCTGTGATGCACACACACATGCATAATGATGCTATTTTGAGTGAAGCATTTAAGCGCTTGGCAACAATTCCCTCAGCGACGTCTTAAACTGTTATTTTTATTTTATTTCACATTCTATTTGCACTTATATTTATTTATTTTTATTGACAGCATTATATTTTATTTATTATATATAGTATTGAATTCATGTCATTCTACTGCCACGAACAGTCAACGCTCTGGCCAAGCAACCCGCCAATGGAGTACTCCATCCCTACTCTCTCTCCCGCCAAGCATTGCCAAAGGCACGTCTAAAAAAGAGTGAGATACATATATATATATATATATATATACATTATGTATACACACGTGTGTGCTCGTGTATATGTCTTCGATATTATTGTCAAGTCAGCATATAAAACAGTCAGTCGTCATTTCTTATATGGGGGGGTTGAAGCAAAATAAACGTAAAAAAAGCTAGAAAAAAATATTATGGAACTTCTTAACTTTTTTTTTACGTAGTTTAGTTTTGCGAGCTTTAAACGGAAATCGTTATATAAATCAAAGACAGATTATAAATGCTGCGCAATTTTCAAGTTATTTCTGTTACCAGCTCAGCAGCTCCTTGGGGTTTGTTTGTGTGCGTCACTTTTGGATGAGTGTGCGTCTGTGTGTGTGTGAGGGTTGTTGTGCTGGCTTGACATTTCAAGAACTTATTTTTGGCCAAATGAAATTGAAATGGTCCTTCGAAAAGGTTAAATTGGGGCTGCACTGACCGCTGACGCAAAGGTGGCATTAACTAAGTGGACAGTGAATTCAAATTGGACAACTGTTGAGTGGGCTACGCAATAGCCATAGAAAAGCTTTAGCTGAGCTCAATTTGGGCCAACGAATTTTAAATACTCTTAAAGAATTTCCATACTTATAGAATTCGTTAGAGGTTTAAATATTTTATTTAGTTTTGTAACTTGAACAAAACTGAGAATTTTTACAAAAAAATAAAGCAATTTTTTTTAACGATATGTTGAACTTTTGAATTTGGATTTTTAATTTGGTTTACTTATAATTGTACTGATGTAACACTAAGTAGTTGGTTGAATTAAGAAATTACTCAAAAATTTTGTTGAAATTAAGGAAAGCGCTAATGATGGATATTGATTTCGGATTTAGATTTTGTTTGATATACAATAGTTGTACTGATTCGAGCAGTCCTTAAAAATGTAATAAGATATTTAAAATTTGACTAAAAATAAAGTCTTTCCAAGAAAGATCAAATAATGGATTTTAATTGAATTTTGATTGCTTTATAAGGTAAATTTAAAATATCTGATTATTTAAGCGAATTCACAAAGAAAATAATATTAAAATTAGTCTAAATTTTAAAAGTTTTTTATTTTATGATATAAATGTAAATTTTTCGTGCTACTTTTTAGTTAAAGAAGTTTGGATAGTATTGGATTTATTTCCGCAGTAAAATTGCATAAGTTATTATAAATATTTTTTTGAGATATAGTGAGAAAAAATTTATTTTGGATTTGAAAAAAATCCTATAAAAAGGCTTAAAAAAAGAAGTTTTAAAAATCTGCTCCAACAAGCGCCGAACTGAAAGAAAACGAAAAGAAGACCGACAGAAAAGCGGACCAAATGATGGCCTCCTGATTGACAGGACTCCTTAACACTCCTAAGACATCTCTAACTAAACAAGCTGGATTGGCGATCATAAAATAAGAAACCTGCAATTCATAAAAATATATGTAATTTTGATAATTTTGCAAAATAAATATAAAGATCAGTGTATGCGATTGGTTACCGGGTCTGGAGACAACCGCCGGTGTAAAAGGAAAGTCCGTAACTCTCGAATATCCATACACAAGTGCCAAAAACCTCACATTTTTAACATCAGCAACGAATGGGTCTCAGCGACGACATGATCCAGAGATCATCCTGATCCTGAGATCGCATACCCACACCTCAGGAGGAGCATAAGCGAGTCCGAAAAGAGGTAAACAAGGGTTTGGGAGAAGAAGAAGAAATACAAAAAAAAAAAAAAAAAATTTGAAAAAGTGTCTTTTTTGAGCTAGTCTAACATTTCTATTTTGGAAATAATAGTCAGATCGATAACTTGGCAGAGAAATGTTGATGAAAAAAAATCGTCTAGAAATATTGCATCTTGGTTTTTAAGGTAAATCAATGGACTATAATATTTCACTTTGATTTTCGTTATAGATCGACAACTTGCCTGAGAAATATTAATAAGAAGATTAAAAAAATCATAGAAAAGTATTTTATCTTGGTTTTTAAGATGACTCAATGAACTACAATGTTTCACATTGATTAGCTTTAGAGATTTCTAATATTCTTTTTTAGGATGAACAGTGCGAAATGTTGATATAGAAAACAAAAGCTCATAGAAAAGCATTTTATCTTAGTTTTTAGGATAACTTAATGGACTGCAATTTTACATATTGATTAGCGTTACAGATTTTTATTATCATTCTAATTTAGCAATAATGGTCAGATCTATAGCTAACCTGAGAAATGATGCAAGAGACAGAATCTCATAGAAAAGTATTTTTATGTTGGTTTTCTGGGTAAGTTAATGGATTACAAGGTTTCACTTGGCGTTACATATTTTTATCATCCTTCTTCTTTATATTATTGTTATCCTTAATGATGAGATCGATAAATTGCTAATAAAAAATAAAAAAAAAAGTTGTGTCTGGCATAAATGCCGAAAAGCAGGAATGCCCAAGTAACGACGTCAGCAACCCTAAAGATGGCGTACGTTAAAGTCGGGCGCGGACGACTTTGGGATACCCTGTACCACCACATTGCAATCAAGTCCGATATATTGCTTACAAACTCCAAAAGCTATTTCTTTGCCAAATAAACGAAACACAACGATTTTTGTTCAAAATACGTTTTTTTGACCGATTGGACCTATGGGAGCTATATGATATAGTTAACCGATTTTGATAAAATTTGGTACAGTGTTGAAGATCTCTAAAAAAACTTCCGAATGCCAAATTTGGTTACAATATCTTCACAAACAAACGAAACACAACAAATTTTGTACAAAAAACAAATTTTCGATCGATCGATCCTATGGGAGCTATATGATATAGTCAACCGATTTTGATCAAATTTGGTACAGTGCTTGGGAACTCTAAAAAACTTTTTAATGCCAAATGTGGTTATGATATCTTCATAAGCAAACGAATTATCCATCTAAAACTTTTGCTTTTTTTCGAGGTCCTCTGAAACACCCCTATGAGAGCTATATAATGTAGTTCCGATATCTAAAAAATAAAATAAACTTGTCTCCTATGGATTAATAAGGGATCTTATCTGAAAGTTTGGTGGCTCTAGATCTTACCATCTCTGAGATCTAGGCGTTCATACGTACAGACGGTCAGACGGTCAGACGGACAGACGGACATGGGTATATCGACTTCTCTAGTCACTCTGATCATACTTTAGGTAACTTTGGGGGGTCTCCGACTTCTCCTTCTGTACGTTGCATACATTTTCGGCTTGCGAAAACACAATATACCCTTTGTACCATACGGTACAGGGTATAAAAATGGGGCATAAAAGTAAAAACGCCCGAACGAGAATGGAAAGAAATTAATCTTTAACTAACAAGAAATGGCAACTTTAATTTTATTTTTAAAAAATACTCTTTTGGTGGTTGTTTACAATCAGCTGTTTTCTAAAACGCCAGAAACACAAAATACACCAAATACAGTTTGAAAACTACTATGTGAATTATTGGTGCTTTTTACACCGTTTTTTTTTTGGCAAAAAGGGCAATACTTTTCGTAATCAAGTGTCTGGGTCAGGCGTTAATTTAAATTTTTTTTGTGCACTTTTACCCTTTTGCTCTTTGGCCATTTTGCATTATTGCCAGACAAAGTGAACACCCCGAATATCTTGACAGTTGCTTAATTTGGGCTTTACTTTACTTTCCCATTATTTAAATTATATATTATTTTTCTGTATTTAGTATCTTAATTCAGTCCGATCTGAGTTCTATATAAACAAATCGAAATGGCATTCTATAATATAAAAACAACTTTTCCTCTGTCCATGATTTATTTATATTTTACCGCCGCTGCACTGGGCGATTGTCATATTTTGGCCAAAAATTTGGCATTTCCATAATAATTTTTTTAGAGTGCTGAAATTTTACACACTTGTTCGTTAAGGATTGAACTATTTTCTGGGAAGTTTGAGCCTCCTCAGATTTTATTTAAAATATAGATAATCTAGACCAAAATTGAAAAAAATTTAAAAAAAACCAAAAAAAATGTTTAACTTAGTTAAAAAATTCATTGGAATTGGACCATAATCCACACAGAAGTAGAAATGTGCTCCACATACATTGAAAAAATAGTCTATAACCAAAATATTGAATGGTTTTGGAGTTATAGGCCCAAACAGTTTCAGCTTCCAAGCCAATTACAAAAAGTCGACACTACCAATCAATCTGGTTTTTAAAAGTTATAATTTTTTTGGCATGCTCTTTTAATTAACGAAAAAAAAATTTTAAAAATCTATATTTACATTTTTTGATTTGCATCTTTGTAAAATTTTCAAATTGTTGATTTTTTTACAATTTAGTACAACTTTTGAAAAAATGGTTTTTAAAGCATACTTTTAGGCAGCTAAGAAATTAAAAAAATAGTAAAATTTCCTGGGGGTCAATTTGTAGAATTCAACTTTTAGATAGAAAATTCAATTTCCGAAAATCGTGAAGAATTATATTTTCTTGTAAAATATATAAAGAAACTTGTAAAATTGTTTTCGATCAAATATCGAGTGGCAGTCGGAGTTACCCTTAAAACAAATTAGCCAAATGATAAATAAACCAAAAAAATCTTTATAGCTACTCGAATATATTAAAAACCAAAAAGCTCAATTTTTTTTTTTTCTGAAGTAATATTTATAAATAATAAAGTGAATGAAGATTTCGTAGATACATGTATTATGGTAAATGCAGAGTTTTTTTTTCTGTAAATTATCGCGAAAGCCCATAAACTACAAAATATCAACTTTGATTGCTAATAACTTCAAAACCACTAATTATAATTTAATAATTTTTTTTTGCACAGGATTCCTTAATACATATGTGTAAATCATATCAAATTGTCATTTTGTCCAAGTTTTGACTTTCTTCTGAGGGACTTTTGGCCAAAATCTGGCTAGGCGGGTCCATTGTTGAAAAATTTTAATAATTTAGCGATTTATATTTATTTTTTTGTACCTCTCAAGGAGATTTTCAGAACTTTTTTTAAATTTTTTTTCTAGATATATCTTGCATACTACCTTCTTCAAGCCGATTATTATTTTTTTCAATTGACGGCTCCAAATCTGGCTAGCGAAGCGGTCGGAGCTCCTTAGTTTGTTACAAATTCATTTAGAGAATGCCCTTGGAGTCATTACCTTAATTTTACTTTTGGATGTTTAATTCCGTCGACATTAGTTTAAAAATTGATTGACGCGAAAATATAGATCTATCAAGCTACTCTTCCAATTTCTATATGCCTCATGGCAACTATAATAAATCCTCACAGATGCTACAAGCTGCATGACAAATTAATAATGGTTTTTACTTAGTGAAGCGTATAGAAAGGTCCTTGGTAACTAAAAGCTTAGGGCGCTACTGTCTAGTCAACCCCTAGACAGCGTCATGAGTTGCTCATTAGCAACGACATTGTCAAAAAGTGAAAATTATAAAGCACGCAAAAACAAGTGGGAATATCTTTAACGACAGATGGAAAATGAGTGAAAATGTCAGCTAATTATAAGGATTTTACTGTTTCCACAGCTGCTCCTGACAAATGCTCCAGCTGTGAGGCTGTGTGTGTCTGCGTCATACGCGTGCCTAACAGGAAATACCATCAAGCTCATTTCCGTTCGCCATGCTTCCTGTCATAATTTCGCATAGATGTCTTGCTATTTTTTTTTTGCCTCCCATTGATTTTCATCGTTAGTTGCTTAACGTCTTCGCCCAAAAAACCCAGTTAGACATGCCACTCATAAAGTAAGTCATAAAACTTTTAGCTACTTTTGGACTGGCCTTCTCAAAACGTAAGAAGTCTTTAATTTGTTGATCCTACAGCCTGTCAACATGGCTCTCCATTATGGCGGCCAGCTCCTTGCGAACTTTTCGCAGCATTTTGTCATGGCTTATTTCACTTGAACTTTTCACTTTGCCAGGTTTTTGGTAATGGTCTGGTTCGGAGGTCTTGGTTCAGCTTTACTTTTAATTTTCTTGTGCCAGCATTTCTTAAACGGTTTTCGTTTTCGGCTTGGATGCTTTGTGTGCACTGTGCGAAATAAGTTAGTGGTTGAGTGATGCGAACAAACCGAACAATATAAATAATACTTAAAAGTTTGTTCTTATGTCCTGTAGTTATTTGGACAAGGATATTATAGATTTGTATAATATATATAAACATTAGTTAATAAAACCAGTTAATAAACCAACCATTTATTTGTAACCAATCGACTCAGGTATCGATTTCTTCATCCGTCTGCTTTAATCTTGCAGTTCATAAGCGCTTAAGAGACAAAATTTTGCTTACGAGTGAGAATAAGCGTACCGCGTCACTTCTTAAATCGATCTCTTCGATTTTTATGTTTTTTGCACATGTGGTAAAGCAACTGTTGAATATCAACAGTGCAAACTTTTTTTTTGTAAAATTCCGTTTATCGAGTTATCGATAGCTGAATATTTATAGAAATTTTTTTTGGGAAGGCATATCATATGTGATTTGTGGCATTTGCATATGTGGTAAACGAACATTCGAATATTAACAGTGCAAACTTTTTTTGTAAAATTCCGTTTATCGAATTATCGATAGCTGAATATTTATAAGAATTTTCTTTGGAAAGGCATATCACATAAACGCATAAAGATATTTAAGTTTAACAATTTGCTTTATTTTTATAATATGAGTTTTGCTTAAAGCTAGCCAATTTTTAAAGGAGACAGAGCTAGATGTAAAAATATTTTCAACTGACTGACTGAACTGAAAAAATTTTTTTTTTCAATAAATTTTCGAAAAAAAAAATCATTGACGATTGAGTTTTATTGATTTTTAAATTAAAGTTTATCGATTATGTCAATATTAGCTTTTATATGTAAATATTTTGTTGGATAATTATAAGGAAGGTTCAATATCATCATCAATATTTTGTTTTGCGCTGTTTTAAAGATATTTTACTAACTTTTTTTCAATGAAAGATATAATTTTGAATTAAAAAAATATATTTCGGATTTGTGAAACATTTTTTAATTGTTAAAGCTTATACGCAGTTCGAAATATTTCGAACGGAATGACAAACCTTCATATAAAAAAAGTCCCAAATGGGATATACCAAATGGGATTTTTTTTTTTATATGAAGTTTTGTCATTCCGTGCGTTATATTTCGAACTGCGTATAGGCCTTTAAAACTGTTAAACATTTTTAATTAAAAAAAAGTCCCAAATGGGATATCTGAAATGGGATTTTTTTTTTTTATGAAGTTTTGTCATTCCGTGCGAATTATTTCGATTCGGTGATTCGCCGTTTTCTCAAAAATAAGAAGCTACAATTTTTTGAGCATATTTTTTGTTTGAAATCTTTACACACTTAAAATGTAAAATTTTGTGTACTTACAAATTTTAAAATATTAAATCAGTTGTTTCCGTTTTCACAATTTTTCCAACTTTCAATTTTTTGCAAATTGTACTATTTCATACATTGTACTATTAACATACCTGAAAAAAAATTAGATATTAATTTATAATTAATTAAATATTCATGGATTTTTAATTTTTATAAAATATCAGTAAATCAAATAAGTAATTTAAATATAAGTATTTCTGATTAGCACTTTTAGTTGAATGCAATTATTTTATTAAAGTAGTTTTTTTTAAATAAAATTTAGTTAGTATTTTGTCACATTAATTTTAGTTAAGTTTCTGTCAAAAAGAAAAAACTTAATTGAAAAAAAAAATAGTATTGTATTGATTTTTTATATAACAATTTCTGATCCCTATGCTCTGAGCTGCATTCTATTCAGATCTATTTCAAATTTCGATAAGTCGTTTAACACTTCAATTATGGTAAACTGGCGTGAGAGTTGCGATAAAAAAATAATGCGACTGGTTGTACAATTTGATTCTTTATCAAAAATTTAAAACATTTTGATTTATTGCACAACTTGCATACAATGACCCCACACACTCGATGCAACCGATTGTACAACCTGCTCAATGAACAGCCAAGTTGCACAGCCAGTCGCACCGATAAATATCGAAGTGAGACCAGAAATTATTCGGAAACTTTTTACTTTTGAATTAAAGCTTTGTCCCTCTAGTATGTTGCTGGTTCTTACAAAATTTCTCTTAACGAATGGTTAATTTATTGTAGCAAGAATCTAGAAACTCTTTTTTATTGCAAAATGAATAAGAAATCACCAATTAACATCCAAGGAATCACTAAAAACAGGAATCGAAAATTTACAAAAAGCGAAAAAAAATAAATTTGTTTGTTTTCCGGAGAATGGCTCTTAAAGCAAGTAGTCACGAAATTTTTAAGTGGCTTCCGATCTTCCGTTTTTATCGGAAAAAAGTGTATGGGGTATTTCACTTTCGGGCACTGCCTCGACGGTTTCAAATCTTTCTCTGATGAAATATATTATTAATTAATAGTTTCCAAATAATTTCTTGTCGTATAAAATGTCTATTGGGTTTTTACAATTTTTACCTGTACATAAAATTAGTTTTGATAATGTTTTACTGATAAAGGCCTGTACGCAGCATGCAAAATTTCGCACGGAATGACAAAACTTTATATAAAAAAAAAATCCCAAATGGGATATCCCAAAGACAAAAAAGTACTTTTTTTGTTATAAGAAATGGCGCACTTAAATAAAAATTTACACTCTCCAAATAATTCCAAGTCCCATTGCCTTTAAAAACTTAATTGAAAATTGCACTAAGTTTTAAAAGTATGTATCTCAAAAATGAATAATGTATTTTTTATTAAGAATGTATTATTTATTTTGAATCACATGACGTTTTGCCAGCAAAATTTCTTGCAGTGTAATGTACAATATGTGAGCATTTTTTTTTCGGCCATTAGCCTGGCACGCCATTTGTTGTTTTTTTGTGTTTTATTTTTTGGTTTTTGTTTTTGTTTTTTCTTTTGGTTTTTGTTATATTTTTTTGGTACTTTGTTTTGCTTTTAGTCGCCGTTGCTTAAATGTTCTCTTCTTATTTGCATTTCAACGCTTAGGCGCAATTAACTAACTGGCAATGATTGATGATCTTTTAAATGACTGTACCAACAACAACAATAAGAGACAGAATAGCAACAACAACAGCAACAACAACAACAACAGCGTTGCCAACTCACTGGCTAGCAACAAGAGCAAGACAGAGCAGAGCAGACAATTTATTGCCATTTCAAATAATTTGCTGTGATTTGCTCTTGTGGCATTGTGGCGCATTAAGGAAGCAAGTACAGAATACAGAAAACACAGGAAAATGGAAAATGAAAATGGAGCTTTTGGAAAATTTAAGCACATTTATACTAGCCACTCACTTCGACATCTAATTGATTTTTAATTATGCCCAACATGTTGAAACTAAATTGCTTTCATTTAAATGCAAAATCAGCAAAAATAATTATTACTAAAATGGAGAAAAATGGAAAATAATTTAAGAAAATGAAAAATGCAGGCACTCTATGCTTTAAAAGAGAACCCTGTGCTCTTGGGCTCAAGTGAATTGCTAAAAAGTATTTCAAAGTAAGCAGAATATAAGTTGTTTATAACAAAATTATGGGCATTATCTTGACGTCGATATGAACAAGTATATCTTATAGAACACAAGAACTAAGCACATCGTATTCTCATATGAATTTGTTGGAAAATCACAGCTCGCTGCGATAAAAAAAATATTTCTATTTTGGCGTTACGTTACATTTGTGCGACAAAAATTGACTACGGAATGCGAAAAGGCTAAAGCTTATACTTAAGTAGCAACTAAGTAGCATAGTAAAATAAAAATATATAAACAAAATTAATCTTGGCGTTACGTTATAAAAAAATATAAAAAATGTGGTACAGTCGAGGCGGTGCCCGACAGAGGAATACCCTGTACCTTTTGTCTCGAAAAAATGTTTCCTGCATATTCCTTCTTAGAACTTTCCGATTGGAATTTTTTTTTTTGTTGGAGAAATTCGATATTTGTAGCTAA
This sequence comes from Chymomyza fuscimana, assembly GCA_949987675.1. Lineage (NCBI taxonomy): Eukaryota > Metazoa > Arthropoda > Insecta > Diptera > Drosophilidae > Chymomyza > Chymomyza fuscimana. The sequence goes on from OX465088.1 coordinate 115,328,621, forward strand.
AAGTTCCCTAAATTTTTACCAATTTTGATGAAACTCGAATGTTACGCCAAAGAAGTTATTTAAAGTATACGGGGTAAGTTTCAAGTTGGTATGTTGAGGGGTGTGGGAAAAAAAACACGGTAAATGAATTGCGGGGGGTGGGGGGACCGCATCGATAAAATTTGGATGTGGATTTGTTCATTAGAGCCACATGAATGGGCTTACCAAAAATTGTGATTCTAGGTCAGTTGTAGCCATAATTGCGTAGAGTCAAATATTGACGCAGTTTATTGGCAAGGGGTGGTGAAATTTACACATTTTTGACTATAACTTTTGCTGTATTGGTCCGATTTTGTTCATTTTTTACAGACACTCTGTTAAATGTCAGATGAAAATCTTAAACCGCGAAACTCTACTGCGGTGGAACGGGGAAAGATAATGACATGATTCAACAAACTTCATCTTCTGAGAAAATATGCGCACCAGGTGGTAAAGTTTCGTGTCTCTAGCTCTTATAGTCTCCGAGATCTAGGCGTTCATACGGACGGACGGACGGACAGACAGACGCACATGGCTCAATCGCTACCCGAGGTTATGATAAGCATTTTGGTATAAAGGACTTGGGGTCTGCCATGCCTCCGTCTGTCCGTTACATACATTGCACAAATCTAGTATACCCTTTGTACCTACAGGTACAGGGTATAATAAAAGTAGATTTCGACTAGGGGATCGGACATTTTTATACCCTGTACCTATAGGTACAAAGGGTATACTAGGTTTGTGCAATGTATGTAACGGACAGAAGGAGGCGTGGCAGACCCCAAGTCCTTTATACCAAAATGCTTATCATAACCTCGGGTAGCGATTGAGCCATGTCCGTCCGTCCGTCCGTCCGTCCGTCCGTCCGTCCGTCCGTATGAACGCCTAGATCTCAGAGACTATAAGAGCTAGAGACACGAAACTTTACCAGCTGGTGCGCATATTTCCTAAGCAGATGAAGTTTGTTGAATCATGTCAATATCTTTCCCCGTTCCCCCGCAGTAGAGTTTCGCGGTTTTTAGCCACACCGTTAAGTATTTTCACGTGAAATTTAAAAGATCGATGCGTTGTAGCTACATGCATCTATGTGTAAAAAATGAACAAAATCGGACAAATACAACAGAAGTTATAGTCAAAAATGTGTAAATTTCACCACCCCTTGCCAATAAACTGCGTCAATATTTGACTCTACGCAATTATGGCTACAACTGACCTAGAATCACAATTTTTGGTAAGCCCATTCATGTGGCTCTAATGAACAAATCCACATCCAAATTTTATCGATGCGGTCCCCCCACCCCCCGCAATCCATTAACCGTGTTTTCTCCCACACCCCTCAACATACCAACTTGAAACTTACCCCGTATACTTTAAATAAGTTCTTTGTTGTAACACTCGAGTTTCATCAAAATGGGTAAAAATTTAGGGAAGTTATAGGTATAAATATCGATTTTCACCAAAAAAAAATAAATTCCAATTGGAAAGTTCTTAGATGGAATATGCAGGAAAAATTTTTTTGACACAAAAGGTACAGGGTATTCCACTGTCGGGCACCGCCTCGACTGTACCACATTTTTTACGTTATGGTAGTATGGTTTTAATAAGGTTAGTTAATTTTTGTCGAAGATGTTACGTTACATGGCGTGACGTTACTCATGTAACCAATAAAATTTTTTTTTTAATTTTTATAAAAAACTATTTAAATAAAAATTTTTGCATTTAATATTAATAATTTTAAGGAATATATTTCACTTGTTTTAAATTTAATGATAATAAGAGGGCCGTCCCAGAATGAGCTGACCTGACAGTGTTAATAAATATTGGAAAAAAAAATTCAAGGGAAAGCTTAAGTCTAAAGTTTTCTCTATTACTAGAAAACGATCAATAGATCGACAGAAAACGACATCGAAAAATTGGTCTTCGTGATCACTCCAGAAATGGTGAATTAAAAACTCAAAAAGCCTTGTAGACATTTTTTTCGCTGTGAGAAAAGCGTTGAACACTTTTATTTAATAGCTTTCAAATATTTTTCTTAAATAATACAAATGCGAATATAGTTTTATTTAACTACTGGTTTTTCAGTCATGGTGAACCTTTCTGTGGAAATGTTCAAAGAAATAACAAAAAAATAATAAAAAGATTCGTAAAATTAATAATAAATCAAGTTTAATTTATAATTTATATATATTGTAATATCTCGACTGTAAAAATTTGCTTTAAGCAAATTGTAATTAATTAATTAAAAATTTATGTAAAAAACCAATTTTATAAGCCGCCATGTCAAGTCGGTGAAACGATAATCGGCAAAATTGTGCGGAGGGTAAAGGTTAGCAGATATCGGCTCAATTAATTAAATTTTTTGGGTCTCTAGCTCTCGTGGTCTTTAAGATGTAGGTGATCATACAGACGGACAAAGGGACAGACGGACATGGTTCAATAGCTACACGTGGCTTTGATTAGCATTTTGGTACAAAGAACTTACGGTCTGCTACTACTCCTCCGCAAATCTAGTATACCCTTGACACTATGGTTATTGTGTATTCAAAACAAAATCGATTGGATAACACTAGTCCACACGAAAAATGAACCTAACTAAAAACTAAAAAAGTGTTTTTTTTTGGGTAATTTGGGGTCGAGAAACACGAAAATGGCAACCTTTTTTTTATCGTTTTCGAGATATTTTCGAAAAACATGTTTTCGTGAACAATTTTATATCGACATGAAAGACAATTAGATCGAAAGGTGTTCTTTCCAGTGATATATAATATGTACAGATTAAATAAAAATTCAGTAAAAGTAAAAGTTTCAAATGTGTCATTTATGACCATTTTTCAAAATTACAAATTTTATAAACAAAAAAAAATTTTTAAAAATTATGTTAAGCTTTAAGCTGAAAGAGACTTCTTTTACGAACATTTCAAGTTAAAGATCTTTAAAATCGGGTAAGAACTATAGCTACTATGGAACCATGTACGGAAGTTCCAATCTTCACTCAATCAAACTTTTGTATGAAAAAAAAATTTTCCATTCAAAGTTTGTTATTTGCGTTAAGTTACGTCTTCACGAATTTGTATGCAGCTGTAGTCTTGATTTTTCGTTCATGGTTCCATATTGAGGAATAACTGAAAAAAGTGCCCGAAAACATGTTTTTCGAAAATATCTTGAAAGAAGGTTGCAATTTTCGTGTTTCTCGACCCCAAATTACCCTAAAAAACGTTTTTTTAGGAAGGTTCTCACTCAATGACTCACATTTGTAAACTAGTGTAAGTAAAATCATGGCTTGTTATTCGAAAACTTAAAAAAAATTATTACATATGAAAAAACAAAAAAAGATATTTACAATATTTGAAGTCCACGGCATCATCATTTTTGGGCATTTTTGAAAGCTTAAAAAAAAATTAACACCTAACAAAAATTTTCCTGAAGTTTTCGTTCCAGAACAAAAAAAAAAAATGTTTGGTGTGTATTTAAATTGAAGGGTTATATTATGTATTGAAAACGGAGAAAAAGTTCTAAAGCATAAAAAAAATTCATCTTAAATTCTGAATTGAATTTAAAAAAAATTGTTGTTTTGAAGCTATAATTGGTGAAAAGTGGAATATGAGATATATTATTTGAAGCACATGATCTTTCATGAATGTAAAAGACAAGAAAATTTTTTCATCCAAAATCCTGAAACACGTAAAAGTTAATTATACTCTGTACCGTATGGTACAAAGGGTATATTGTGTTTGTGCAAGCCGAAAATGTATGTAACGTACAAAAGGAGAAGTCGGAGACCCCCCAAAGTTACCTAAAGTATGATCAGAGTGACTAGAGAAGTCGATATACCCATGTCCGTCTGTCCGTCTGTCCGTATGAACGCCTAGATCTCAGAGATGGTAAGAGCTAGAGCAACCAAACTTTCAGATAAGATCCCTTATTAATCCATAGGAGACAAGTTTATTTTATTTTTTTGATATCGGGACTACATTTTATAGCTCCCATAGGGGTGTTTCAGAGGACCTCGAAAAAAAGCAAAAGTTTTAGATGGATAATTCGTTTGCTTATGAAGATATCACCAAATTTGGCAATTGGAAGTTTTTTAGAAACCCCCAGCACTGTACCAAATTTGATCAAAATCGGTTGACTATATCATATAGGTCCCATAGGATCGATCGGTCGAAAATTTGTTTTTTGCACAAAATTCGTTGTATTTCGTTTATTTGTGAACAAACCGAAACCACATTTGGCATTAAGAAGTTTTTTAGAGTTCCCAAGCACTGAACCAAATTTGATCAAAATCGGTTGACTATATCATATAGCTCCCATAGGATCGATCGGTCGAAAAAAAAGCTTTTTGTACAAAATTGCTTGTGTTTCGTTTGTTTGTGAAGATATTGTAACAAAATTTGGCATTTAGAAGTTTTTTAGAGATCTTCAACACTGTACCAAATTTTATCAAAATCGGTTGACTATATCATATAGCTCCCATAGGGCCGATCGGTCGAAAAAAAGTTTTTGATTAAAAATTCGTCTGTTTTTGGTTGTTTATGAAGGTATCATAATCTAATTTGGCAATCAAATGTCTTTTGGTGTTCTTAAGCAATTTACTGGATTTGATTGCAAGCAGTGGTACAGGGTATCCCAAAGTCGTCCGCGCCCGACTTTAACGTACGCCATCTTTTGCTTTATACAATTTTGAAGAGAAAGGTGGAGGTGGATAATAATTCTGAAATCAATGTCGGTACATATAGAGATTTTGTATTATATGAAGTCGAAGCACATAACTTGCTAAATAGCCTTACTACCGTTTTTTCAATATACAGACTTTAACTTACTTAAGATACTTTTACATCAAAATAGAATTAAGTTCATAAAATAATTAACTTAGTTCAGAAAAATTTCATAGAAAAAAAAAAACAACATATTTTAAGCTTTTTAACAAATGAACGTAGTTTCAAGGTTGCTATTTAAAATAAGCAGGAATTAATCAGGCCTGTTCTAGATTTCGACAGTTTTTGCCGGAATCGAAATCTAGAACATGCGTGAATTTCTTTTATGAAAAAGTGCAGTGTATCCCACTGTCAGGCACCGCTTTGACTCTAACACATTTTTATATTAAACACTTTGAAGCTCATCCATCATGTATTATAATGCATTTAATATGCACTACTTTATAAAATTACATTTTTACGATAAATTCTGTTGATAAACCAAAACTAATTGGAGTTGATTTTTTTTTGTTATCGCAAAAGCTGTCATGCACTTTGACAGGCCTGTCAAATAAACTTACATAACGTGGGTGTTTCAAATTTCGCCCTAGTACGGAACTGAGTTATTGTAATGCGACACTTTGAAAACCGAGTAACGACTTGGCACTTTGATTAGCGAACATTGACTGAGAATCCTAGTACCAGAACTTATCTCTTTTAAAGGGTGTTCTAATGTGTGTCGCGTGCTTTTAAATCTTTATTAAAACGCAAATGATAACTACATTTTAATAGGAAATGGAAACATAAAATGCATTACGTCATCTAGGCGATAAACCTTATATAATCAAAATTGATAACAGATTAAAACATATTTTTTTTAATGCGCATCTTACTTTCTATTAAAAGAATTAAGTCGGAGAAAGCAGAAGCTTAATTATTTTTTTTAATGTATTTGTATTTGCAATCTATCAGATAGGAATGAAAATAATTTATATATACTTATATATATATATATCTATAATAAATACGACAGGACTTATTTTGCTTCCTGAGAGTCTAATGTAATCTATATTAAAATTTTGTTATAACAAACTAGATTTTCTGGTTTGAAACTCTATACTTTTTGGTTTTTTGTTTTGCTTATTGGGTTCACATAAGCCTTCATACCGATTTGGGCGGCACTATATAAACATAATGGGAAAACAAAAATTTCTTTTAAATTATAAAAAGGCGTCAGAAATACGCTATTTATTTGTAAATAAAACGATAATAAAGATATTTTTACACACGCCTAAATTCATTTTTTTTTTTCGCAAAAACTAAACTTCGGGAAATTATAAAAAAATATGTGCTTAAAACTAAAGAATTCTCATCTTTAAAAGTTTTTAAGCTTTAAGGCCCATACGCAGCATGCCAAAATTCCGCACGAAATGTCAAAACTTCATATAAAAAAAAATCCCAAAAAAGGGAATTTTTTTTGTATGAAGTTTTGACAAAAAAGGGATTTTTTTTTTTTTGCATGCTGCGTATGGGCCTTTATTTAAAAAAAGTATTCAATGGAAAAAAAATGGTGTGAACTTTATAGGTATTATGGCTAGCCAGTTTTTAAGGCGCTCAATTCGAATCCGAAGTCTTACCAAAACCTAACACAAAAGGGTTCTGCAAAAACCTCAAAAAACATGAAATTTAGTATTTTGAGGCTTTCTCCAAAACCAATTGCGCTGTTGTGTTTTTCACCACGGATTCCGATTCAGCGACTCTAACAACAAACAAAAAACAAAGCTGGACAACCGGTCTCGAATATTTCTTTTCGTGGATTTTTTGAAGCCAACCAAAAAAAAAACGATTTTCAGGTTCGGAGGAATGTTTATGTCATGTTGTTGGGGTCGTCAAATCCCAACTCAATGTCTAAAAAACGCCAAAATGACCAGGTATTTTGGAGGCTATCTCGGAATACTGAGTTACTACGATTTTTTGTATTCATGACATATGAAAACATTTACTCAAAAAAGTGCATAAGGGATTCGGCTTAAGTAATTATAAAAATAAATTTATAGAAGCAGATAAAAGTAGGCTGTATGTATAATCAAGATCTTGATAATCTTATTTTCTTCAGAATTAATAATATGAAAAATTATACCCTAAAAACCAGTTTCAGGTAATCCGTTTCCATTTTCAAAATTCCTTGAAAAGAAACTTAAAATTTTCTTAACGCAAAAACATATTTTTTCGGCAGTACATCCTACAAAATTATATTGCATTTTGTACGAAGATGTGCTATAGGTTAAGTGGCGTTATCTCTAAATTTATTTATAAAATAAACCCCGGCTGCGTTTTAGAAACATCTTATCTTTACAATTTTTCTATGTAATTAACCTTGAGTTCAAGTCAAAAGAGGCGCATTTCCACTTAATTTTTATTGTACCCTGCACCCATAGGGCAAAAAAATCTAAAAAATACTTTAGAATCCTATTAAATGTGAGGTGTCGTAATTTTTTTATAATTCTATTAATTTTGATTCATTTTTTATGTTACAGGCATCTTTATTATGTTTAATATTAATTAATTGTGTTATAATTTTTGACTTCTTTTAACCAAAAAAAAAATTTGTATTTCATATATGTAATAAAAAAAAATTAAAAAATATACTTATATTATATGATGTCATATTTACCCCATATAAAAAAGGGATAAAAAAACTTGTTTTAAAAAAAATTCTTAATCACACTTGCTTACCAAAAATAAAAAAACATCTGTTTTTTTAAAGAGTATGATGTGGGAAAAAAAATTAAAACTTTTTTTTAAAAAATCTAATAGACAACTTAGATTAAAAAACTTGGTCATAAAAGACATTAACAAAAAGTTGACTATTGATTTCTTCAAAAAAAATATTTTTAAGACATAAATACACTGATAAAAAAATTATATCTTAAATCAAGATTTTTGCATTCTTGTTTTTAATTCTTAAAATGAGACCAAAAAATCTTGAATTAAGAATAAAAGTTCTTGAATTATGAAACAAAAATATTGAATTCCAATCAAGACCCGAATTCTAAAATCATGAAGAAAATTCTCAAATTTAGACAAAGAGTTCTTAAAACAAGATGAAATTAAGACGAAAAAAATATTAAATTTAGATTTTTGTGGTAATAAAATTTCAATCTTAAAATAAGCAAAAATATTCTTAAAATAAGAAGAAAAGTCTTAAAACATAACCAAACATTCTTAAATTAAGATTTAAAATTCTTAACTTAGACAAAAAAAATTTTGTTGAAAATGCTATAAAAACAAGTATTTAAGACAAAAAAAAACATACGTTTGACATATTTAAGCAACACACTCAAAAAAAAACAAAAATTTCATATTTTTTTAAGAAATTATGATGGTTAAGAAAAGAAGCCCTTTTTTTAAAATTGCCTAATAGCCGTATTTATAGAAAAATTTTTGAAAAATATTCACGAGTTAAGTCACAGATAAATAAAAGTGAAAATACTTTTTTTTTATTTTAACTTAATCTTTAAGTTCGAAAAATAAAATTTTGGGAATTTTTTTTTTCACCTATAAATTGATCTGCATTATTGTTGATCGTTGGAGGCAGTTCTTTGTATATTAGATACAAATGTATAAAAATTGATCAAACCGTGAATTTAATGCAATGGAAGATGTTACTCATTATTGGTAACCTACAAATCCGAAAAATTACAAAATCTGCTACCAAAGCCATTGAAATCGCTAACCAGTTCATTCAGCTTAAAAAAAATGTTTTAATAAAATTTAAAAAAATCATTTTTTTTTGATCACATAAACTGTCACATAAATGTTAGAGCATAGTTCGTTGCACTCTTTTTTTCAAAAATCAATAGAAGCTTTGTTATATAGCAGTTGCGCTTTCGTCAATAGATCAAGATGAACTAGTCTGTAAAATAAGTTTAGCGATAATGGGGTGCTAAGAAACTGCCAGATGTTGAAAAGCTCAATCAGCTTACAGCGGCTGTAAAGAAAAGCTCGATCTTAAGCTAAATCTTAATCAGCATGCTTACATTATGTTAATCTTTGCATAGTGAAGATTACGCTCAAGTAAATAGTTTCAAGACTACGAATGTGGTTTCAGGGATCGATCTAGTGGTCTTGGAGGACAAAAAATTTTAAATAAATAAATATTGCAATGCAATTCATCATGTTACTTCATGCCTAAGGGAATACCCACCTCAAAATTTTTATCAAAGGATTTTTTTTTAAAGAAAATATTACGACGATACACTGACAAGCCAGTGGCGGATCCATTAATACGCAGGGGAGGAACTGTAAAAATATTTTACTGAGTATCATAACATTGTAATGTAGAACAAGAGAAACACATACGGAACCTATTTTACCAAAAAGATACAACAAAGCGCAATTGACCATAAATAATAAAAAATGAATTTTGAAATAAAAAATAGCTATGACCTAATCCGATTGTTTACCCCGATGGGTGAACTTTTTTTTTATATTGAAAGTTGTATTGTGCATTGAATTAGCTACCTTGTGTCAAAATTTCAGATCGATAAGAAGATTTTTTGTCAGGTAGATTGATCTCCGAGCAAAAAATGACAAATTCACGATTTTCGATTTTTTTGAGGTGAATCCAAAAGTGTCCAAAAATTATAAAAACCGCCATAAAATTTCATCGCAAACACTTTATTTCTATATTTTTGGTAAAAAAGAGGTTGAATAATACATTGAAATGAATAAATGTGGAATAAAAATAATTGTTGCCTAGTGAAATGGCCTGAAAAAATGTTTTTTTGTTTTTTAAAAAAGAGGGAAATCGCCTGAAAGAGCACTCCTTTTGTCGATTTTCACTGCCTTCAGCATTTCCAACAAATCATCAGAACTTGGAACCGGGAATTCGATTCGATTTTTTTGGAGAGTTCTTGGCATTTTGACACAAAAACTGTTGAAATCCGTGCTGAGATTATATTCAAAATAATTATTTGGCCCCAAATCAAGCTTCCAGATTCACCCCAAATCGACATTTTCAAAACGGAGTAGCGTCATTCTGGTGGCTTGCAAAAATCGAAACGAACCCTTTAGCTTAAGTATAGAGTCTAAATAATATTATGGATATACTAACATTTGATTTTACTCGAGAAAATGTTGAAATTTTAGCGACACAAAAACTTAAAATAACACTTTCAAGGTAGCCATTTTTTTAGAAAAATTATACTAAACAGAAAAACACGTGTACTCGAGTCGGAGTATTATCAAAAACCACTTTCCTCTACTCATAAATACATTTGCCTCCCAAAACCATCTGCCTCTGGTGGCACCGAAAAAATCTTCACCTACTGAATGATTTGATGAGGAATGCTTAGCATTTAAAAGAAAGAAAAAAGTCAAATAAAACTTCCACCCAGACTATTCATAGTAAACTATTCAGACAGATTTTAGCACCATTTTGTATACCTACTATTTATTAGTCTAGTGTCGTTCGATATGAGCCGCCATTTTAAGTATTATGTTTATATTTGAAAAAACTAATAACGAATATGATTTGCTCGTTATTTAAAATTATCAATACTAAAATATATAATAATCAGATTGATTTGATTGGGCATTTTGAATATCATGTGTTTTAAAAAATCAACACACATTATCACAAGTTACATTTGTGTGTTTGTGTGGCATGAGTGAGTGCTGCTTCGTGTCTGAAATATGAGTCAATTATACTTCCGTACGCATAAATTAATGATTAATTGCAAAATAAATTGACTTGCGTCACTTAATTACATTGCTGGCGCGCAAAACGCGGCAAACGCGTGTCACGCCCCGTGCAACGGCTAGAAGACTGTCAAACTGTCAACGCACCGGCGACACACACAAACACACAGATACATACACACACACAAACGCACAACGACTGTATCGAGCTCTGCTGCTGCTGCTGTTGACATTCACAGTCAAACATGCTTAATTAATGCCAAACGACATTGCCGTCGCTCATCGTTTCTCATCAGGAAAAAACAACAACAAGAGAGTCCACAACAAGAACAATAAGAGCAACAATAATAATGAGAGTATGACAACATTAACGGCAACATTAACAAAAAGTGCTGCCAAAAATAAACACTTGGAGGCATCATAATAATGATACATAGCCCTGGCATTCGCATACGCCATCTCATTCGCGCACATCAAATCCGCTTTCCCATTCACACTTGTTAATGCAGCCACACAAACACACACACACACACACATTTACACTCCTTGTTCCTCTGCATGGCGGCCTCTCTGAGAGGATGCGGCATATCCGTTAGTTTGATTGAGCGTCTCTTTCTTCGTCGTCGTCTTCTTCACTGTATCAGTCTGAGCTTTCATAATTAAACACATTTCGCTAATGCTGCGGGGCACAGTGGTACAAAGTTATCAATTAAGTGCTGATAATTTTTTTTATTATTTATTTATTTATTTATAAACAGCTTATATACTATTACAAATAGGATAAAAGTTTATTTAAAGCCCTAGCGACTAGGCATTAAGCTTTGAATTAATTAATTTGTGCCCGTTTTTTATGCTCTGCATTCACTTGTATTGACTTAATTTTATTTATGACTACATACTTATGAATATTATCATAAAATACTTGACCTTTTCTAAACAAACAATACCATTATAATTATTTTTTTTTCATTTCAAATATTTCCTTTATTATAATAACTTTATTTAAAGCTAGCTTATTTTTTTTTTAAGATTTTTTTTAAATACAAAAAAGTATATATCGTGTAAGTAAAATATTACAGTTGCTTGCATTAAAAAAATTAAAAAAAAGGAAAAATTTTATAATTATATGTATATTTATTTATTATTTATATTATTTTTTCTGCACCAGAGATAAGCTGATTCATCGTTTAAAGATTGGAGTTTTTATGCAGAGACTTTGTTTCAAAAAAATATGATACAATTAGTATCATCTACATAAATTTATTTTGAGCAAATAAAAAAAAAAAATGAGTATAAAGGTTTTTCAACACCTAGTACGATATTGCTCTATAATATTCATCATATTATATAATATTCAAATAAGAAAATAAAATTCAAAGCTTTAGCTTATTGATAAGGTTAAGATAAGTAAAGATATCTTACATCAATCCAATAACGAATTATATTTAGGTTTCCTTTGGGCCATGGTTTTTCGTTGCATATTATTACGTTAATATTTGTTTAAATAATCTAGCTTCATATATAAAACTTTGTAAAAGAGATTTCTATCTCTGTAAGTTCTAGTAAAATAATTATATGTATGTTTTGATGGTAAATGAAGCAAATTGCTAAAAAAAAATTATATTAACCCTCCGTCGGACACATATTTTTAACCCTTCGGACGGACACATGATGCCTGGCTGGACCCCTATGTATTTACATACATTTATATGGGAATATACCTCATGTTTCGGCTCAATTATATACCAACGAGGTATATTTTCTTAAATAATCACCATTCTGTATCGATTTGGCATATGTTGAGCTACTTGACTGAGGAAATAAATATTCGAAAAAAATTTGAATTTGGAAAAAAGCGCACTTTTTTTTTTCTTTTTTTTTTTTGTTTTTTTTTTGTTTTTTCTTATTAAATTCAATGTTGGTCGAACGAAAGTAAAGGGATTTAAATGTATTTTATTATGAAATATAATGCAAGATCATTTATGGACTCTTAGGAACACATAGAAAGCAAGTATAAGCGATTTTACTGTGTTGTTGACACATGGGATTGCTGCAATTATTACAAAAAAAAACGAGTTTCGCCTCCTTGCAAACAAATGCGACAGTCTCTCTTGGTTGTGAGTGTATCGGGGCAGCTTTTATTTGCAACGATCGCATTTTCTGTAATATTGATTGGTCTGCCAAAAAATGCTTCAACGGCCAAGCGTGTGGAAAATTGACAAATGACGTGTGCATTATTCATTCATCTTTCGACGTTAGCGAGAACTAAGTGTTAGCCAACGAATCCAAAAAAGCACGTCTTGCGCCTGATCGTCTATTTCCTTCCACTTCTTTATAAATGCAAAAAGAAGCCAAAGCCATAACATTTAAAATGTTGCAGAAGAATGCATACGTCCAACGTCTTGTCGGTCGTTTTGTTGTGAAGTGTGTGACCATTTGGTCCATACAGTCGACACCCACTTTATTTTTGTTATAAAAAAGGATAGTTTCGGGTTTTTTTGCTTCGCCTTCACAAGATTTCGAATAATGAACTGTTGAAAGTAAGTTCACGACCTTATTCTTTTTGGGCACATAGCCCGAAATTGATACAATGTTTTCGTGAAAACCAAAGAAAGATGAATGAACTGGACGAGAAACATATTATTTCATCTCCGGAGGAATACATCTTTTGTTGGCTCTTATGGTGCCAACAAGTGCGAGACCAACAGCAGCAAGTTGTTTAGCTGCTTTCAATGTTGTAAAAAAATTGTCGGTCACAACAACACATTCTCCCCTTGATTTACTTCACGCTCGAGTCCTTCTTTGCCAGTGTATAATTTTCCTTTTATTGCCCACCATACTTTTATACCATATTTTGCTGGTTTCGATGGTATATATTGGGTGAATTTAGTTCGACCACGATATGGAAAAAGTTGCTCATCAACTGTTACAGTTTCGTGCGCATTATAGTTATTGGCGAGATTTTCATTCATGAAATTCCATATATCGCGGATGGGTGCCGCTTTATCGCTTTGTTGGCGAAATTCTCGCGTAAGATCATCATCGAAACGAATATATCGCGATAAATGCTTGAACCGCTGATAAGACATAGCCGCTCGGAAAATGGGCAGAGAGATGAAAGGGGGTGGGGAGGGAGGGGGGGGCTGTCTGTGTGATAAGTGAACATACATGGCAGTATGATCCCATTAATAACATAAAATATTGAAAAAACGCACGAAGGGCGGTCGATATTGATCAAATTTCATGTACTTCCATACAAAATATATAGGGGTCCAGCCAGGCATCATGTGTCCGTCCGAGGGTAAACTTTTTTAAATCCTTTTTTTCGTCCGTTTTAAGGACTTTTTGATATTTCTACTATACATGGATCGATAGCCAATAAAATTTTAGGAAGCTACCTGGAAGCGCAAGTCGATATCATAATTAGAAATACTTTGAATTAACGGTCAAAAACGAAATAGGTCTGGCCAGACCCAGGTGTCCGACGGAGGGTTAAATCAATTCAATAATGGTTGAAGTCATATTTATTTATTTTATTTATTTATATAATTATAAAAAAGGAGTTAATCCTTATTTATAAAAAGGTTTGTAGCCAGAGCAACGTAGGCCTTCAGGCTGTGAAGTCATATTTAAGAGGCACGAATACAGCTAAAAGTCTCGAAATACTCGAATATTTGGTTTGTCGGACAGGAAAAAGAATGTCTAGTTACTACACAAGGTTTAAGAATTTGTCTAAAAACATAGATAATTAATTTGGCATTTAATTCGAAAAAAAATATAACATTTTCTCGAAAAATAGTTTGATTAACAGTTCCTAAGCTTCCGAAAGTTCATAATTTTATTCGAAAAACGAATTTTATTGAAATTAAGTTAAATTAAATTGAATTTTAGGCCAAACATTTAAAAAAAACTATTTTCCGCGAAAATTCGACTATTTTATATTCATTCATGATTAAATAGTTGCTAATTAGAAATTAAGAAATCAAAACAAAACTAAATTTAGAACGACTTTTATTCGATGGTTTTCTTTGCTTATTATTCGATAACTAACTGAAGTTTTGGAATTTCTTCTACTTTTTAAATCAAACGTCCTATCTGTACTACTATACGGCTGCGAAACTTGGCTGACGACCGAAGACATAAACAATAAGCTCCAATCCTTCGTAAACAGATGTCTCCGAAACATCCTAAAAATATGGTGGCCCAATACAATATCAAATGCCGATCTCTGCAGAAGATGCGAGGTGCGACCGATACTAACAGAAATCAAAGCCCGAAAATGGGGTTGGATCCGTCAGACGCTGCGCAAAGATTCTAGCGAAATTTGCAGACAAGCGCTTAAATGGAATTCTCAAGGCCGTAGAAAGCAAGGGCGGCCCAAAACAACATGGAAACGAAGCCTGCAAAAAGAAACTGAAGTGAAATCATGGGTCGAAATCAAATTAATTGCAAGAAACAAAACGAGATGGAAATGTTTTGTGGATGCCCGATGCTCCAACAGGAGTTAAATATACAATTTATACAATTGCTTAACTTTTATCATCAACCTCACGATAACTTATCTTAAGTATCTTTAAAAACTTTAGTTTTTATTTCGAACATTTTCCATTGCCCACTGACCACTGTAGCCCAAAGAGTCTCATCTGCCTTATTTGCTTGAGGCTGCTGTTGCTGTTGCTGCTGCGTGCAAAAATCAATAAAAACGTTGCCAAAATGGCTTTCGCGCCTTTGCTAGTATATCCGCTTTGGCTGCGTTCAGCTCCCTCTGGCGCACCTTCAGCAGCTCCAGTGTTGCCCACTCCTAGAACTTGCTTCAACTTAACTTTTACATTAACAACCCAGAGTTTGGCACACTGCGCAGCAATTAACGCCAAATTGATACGCACAATTCAGTTTGGAGCATTGAACTTTATTTCGTTGGACTGAGTTGTGGGTTGGGGATGAAGCTGGAACTGGAGCCGGAGTGAATTACTTAAGCGGCAGCATTAAGGCATAATTAAAACAACGCCAATGAGAGCAGAACAGAGTCGAACTCAAACCCTTTAGCTTGATAGCCGGGAACAACGCTGCAAGCGAAAGAAACGAGTCAAAAGATTATTTGTATTTAATTTCAAGTGCTGAGCAACGCAGGATGAGCAAATGCTTGGTTGGTTAGACGGATGGATGGTTGGTTGGCTGCTCTCAGACATTAGGACCAACAAAACTTTAGATACAACTTTAGTTACTTTGCTGCGCAGTTCGTACGTACAATACTTATATAAAACTCAATTATAATTAAGCATTTAAGTGGAAATAAGCGGCACTGTAGCAAATGAAGCGCTACGGCTAGAGAGCGGGCCAACCAAGAAGTTCCAGGCAACGGTGACGACAGCAACGACATCGAAGTACTACTAAGTCCTGGACGTCAAGTGAACCTTGTTTTTTTTTTTTTTTTGCTGGCATTTGGCCGGTTTTATTAGTGGTAGGTTGCACCCTAATTGCTTAGCGCGCCACTCAAACTTTTCGTTTATTTGGCTTGGTTTGGTTTGGAGTGGGTGCAATCGAATTGGTTCGGAATTGGATGCTTTAGTCGAATCGGTGAGGAGCCATATTTAATTACCGCACGTTTTGGACTTGCTGCACATTTGGCATTTGTCAGGATATTGTTACACAAGTTACCATGGGGCGGACGCAATAATTGTTGCGTTAACTAACTTTATATGTATTAACATAAGGAGCAGAAATGGGAAACCTTGTTATATAATTACCAAAGCGGAATGAAGCAAAGACAAACGGAATTAACTGAAAGCAGTGCTGTATTTGGAGTAACAACGTTAAGATACACTTTTAGACGTCATCATAAATAGAATCTTCTTTTTTTTTGAGTGTAATTTTTACTTTGCCTGCAAGTAGCGCGAAATTTAATTTTTCATAATAATAATTTTCAAAGTAAATAAAAATTATTTAAGAAATAAAAATATTTTTAATTCTTTTAAAAGAATTGGGGTAAAATTTAACGATAAAAAGCAATTTAAAAAGTATTTGGGAGCAGCCCTAACCTCCATTTCTAAGAATTCTACATTTTCTACATTAACCATTTTTATGCAAATAATCTTTTTTCTAAAATTTTTATATTTTTTTACAATGATAAAATTAAGTAAATTTAAACAATTATTTAAGAAAAATTATTTGGAGTTTTTTATGCAAACGGAATAAAAATTTATACGACAAAAACTCAATTTATTTATAACCTCGAAGGGACTAAAGTGCTAAATTTTTAAATCGTAGTATTTTCTTTACTAATTTTTTATTTCATACATCCAGTTAATGCATTTAACTATTTTTACGCAATTAGACTTTTTTTTTAAGTGTACATATTTTTTTTTTTTAAAAATATCCCAAAAAAGGAAATTTTTTTATGAAGTTTTGACATTTTGTGCGGAATTTTCGCATGCTGCGTATGGCCCTTTAATGATAAATTTTGGTAAGTGCGGCCTTGTGATCCATTGAAACACGTGAGGACCGGTGTCCTAAATACAATGCTTGTCCAGATGTATCCGCGTTAAAATAAATGTCCAGAATTCTGCGACAATTTTTTATTTTAATTTTTCCCAAAAAAAAAATGAAAGCGCCAAAAAAATACTTGTTCGTTGATACTAAACTAAATACTTCACTATTCAATAAAATATGCCTTACAAATTTCTAGGAGGTATGTTTAAAAAAATTAAAAAATGTTGAACAAGATTTTTTTATGATTTGCATACAAAAAGATATGCTTACGTCACAAGTTTTAGCATGTGCAGCGATTTGTTTAATTTTTTTTTTGTTAAATACTCAACTACACTATCTGTTCTTTATTATAACTTTATAAAGTGGAAAATGCTGCTCATTCTGCAAGCACCTCTTGAGGACAAAGTTGACATACCCATTGCAAAGGGGTTGATTATAAAAAAGGTGAAGCTCACTAAATGAGCGGCAGCAGCAGTTTAAAAGAGAGGAAGTGAGTCAGTCAGGCTTGTCTAAGCGAACTAAATGAAGTTGAAGGCCCAATTTAAAATGCTTAAATGGTAAATGGGTGGATTGAAAATAATGAGGAAGGGGAACAATGCGCGGGATGGGGTGGATACAGAGCGTGCTTGTTGTCTGCTCTGCTTTTGCGCTGCCTTGTTAAAACTGTTCTTTAAGTGTGCGCCGGATTGCAAGTTAAATCAGGGAGTGGGAATGACAAGGCGGAGGAGTGCAGAGCAGCCAAGAATGAAAGTATCTCAATTAATGATGATGATGAGGCAGCTGCTGTTGTTGTTGTAGCAAATGCTGCAAAACTTGTACCAGACTGACATCGTAATTCCTGCCTTGTCCTTGTTGCTATTTATACAAGTCTGACTTTTTTGCTCTACTCCTTTTTTTTATTTTTTTTTATTTGAACTTGCAGCTGGGTACAGTGCCACTTGATGAATGAAGCGCCATAAAGTAAAAACTATGTACTATGTATTATTATAAATACTATGTACTATAATAATTTGCTAACCTTAGCTTTGAGCTTATAACATTTTCACAGAGTTTTAGGTCTTTAATTTGTCTAATTTCTTGAGAAAATTAGGTCAGCCAAGCACTTTATACTATGTATATTGGCCACATTTTATTTGGGTTTCAGCCAAGCGTAAGCATAAAAAAATTGAATTCAATATAAAAACTAAGAGCCTGACGAGCAGCAGCTTTTCACTTTGCTCATTTGCCTTTAGCTTTGGCTGGGCATAACAAAATGGTGAAATGCAAGAGGGGAAAGAAAAACGAAAAAGTTTGGGCTAAACTAGGCTCAGAAACTTTAATGCCCTTATGCCAAATATAATTTCTTAGTAACTCTAAATTAGAGGCTTTTATATAGTTTAAAAGACAAAATTAGTGACAATTAGAAAGACAAACAAAAAATGTTGTTCTAAAATTAAGATTAATCGTGCTTAAAACCGTGTTCTCCTATTTAGAGCATATGAAAATTAAAATTCTTAAAACAAGAATCATTAGGGTGCTTTATTTTAAATTTTTCGATGTTCATCTTTTTCAATTAAAATAAGAATTAGCTTTAAGAATCTGAAAAGTAGGCGTAGAATAAATACTCCAACGACATTCTCTAGGAAAACTCTGCTTGTTTTTCTCTTCACAAAGTCAAAGAAGTTGTAAAAAATTAAAATTTAATTTGATTAAAAATTAATTTAAATTAATTAAATTTTACTGCTGATTTGTTGTTAAAAGATTCCATGCATCTAATTGAATAAGCTTAGTTTTCTTTAAATCTCTGCAAAATTGTTAGTTACACAAATATTTCAAAACGTTTTCATTAAATTTTTCATTTTTACAATGTTTTTTGGATTATGTGCCACTGTACATTGATAATAGCTTCGAGAAGTTCGAATTATTATTCGGATGATTGTAGCTTAAAAAATGTATGCCCTTTGTAAGGGTATAATTAAAAGTAAGCTGGTGAAGTGAAGCCAAATTAAATGCCACGCCGAATAAGTTGTTGATGTAAAATTTTAATGACTTTTTAAATGTAATGAAAGTAATTTTCAAATGGCGGAAAATAGGTAAGGAAAATGAAGGAACACTGTGGTAAAGTCAGCATGCGGTTTTTTCTGTTCGCTTTCCAAGCGCTCTTCTGCTTTGACTTGCTTTCGCTACGCTGTTTCATTTTTTTTCTTCCTCCATTCCATTTCTTTTTTTTTTTTTTTTTTTTTGGACTAACAGAATTCAATTGCGGTAAAAGTCGAGGCGCAGCAAGGTTGCAAAGTCTTGCGTTGCGTCCTTGCTACAAAAATAAAGAAAAATATAATAATAATGATAATGATAATGCGCCCTCTGGCAGACGCCACTGTCTTTTGCTTGTTGGCCAGCACTCAAATGATTTTGAAATGGCATTTGGATTATTGTAGCATTTAATTTGTGTGGCGCGCAGTTGACGTCGCAGTCGCGGTCGCAGTCGCAGTTGTTGTTGTCTGAATGACTGTGTTTGTGTCTGTGCCTGTTTATTTGCCGTGCTCTGGCAGCCTGTTTAATGTCACTGTGTGCGTGAATTTTAGTCTCTCAGTGGGCATGTGTTTGTGTATGTATGTATGTCTGAAAAGGATTAATTAAACTGACGTCTGTGGGTGGCCGCCGCCATGGCAGTTGTATGTGTGCGCTCTCTGCCACAATTACTCTTACGCTCTCGTTGTCTGCCCATCTCACTCTCTCTGTCCCTGTGTTTCTTGCTGCGTCTCACTTTGTCCTGTCTTTGAAGTTTGAGTTCGGCATAATTAGTTTAATGAGCTCGACTACAACAATGGCGTCAGCTTCAGCTTCAACGTTGCCCAACTCCCTCCGCCTCTCTGCTTACGCATGCCTTTACTGCCTTGCCATTTCGTGCTTGACTGACTGACTAACTGAACGACTGAATGACTATGAGAGTGAGTGAGTGAGTAACTGAGTACTGACATTTCGTTTGGCAGCAGCATTTTTGCAGCACAGTTAATTAATTTTATATGTTTTATTATATTGCTGCATCTCGCTCTTGCTTATGCTAGGTTCAGACTACGTCACGGAATGTCTCAATTTAGGGTCACAGTGGCACAGTTTAATGTAATCAAAGAAAGCTTTGGCCCATGCATTGGTATAACATGTTCCACAAAGCATCACATACTTGGGGTTAAATAAGCTTTCTCTAATTTTCATGGAATTTTAATATTTCTGCAAAATCGTAACTTTTTCCCTGGCATACCATTTTACGTAAGTCAAGAAAAGTGTTAGAATTGCGCAAAATCAAAATTGCATACTTTCAGGATTTCACAAATTTTGCACCAAATCAAATTTTACTCAATGTTTCAAATTTTTAATATGCACAAATTTGATTTTTCATTTGAATAACGCGAAGTGAGTTTTTTGTGGAAAGATAAGGCTATAATTTAATCAATTTAATCCAATTAAAATTTTAGGGATATTTGTGAAAACGGAAGTGGGATTTCGTCTACGCTTGGCACTCTGACACATTTTTTAATAAATATTCATTACTACAGCATAGTGTAAAAATATTTTATATTTAATTAATAAAGTTTAATTAAAGTCCCAATTTTGTTTGTGATATTTTACTTAATAGAATATTAAGTTTTTTAAAAAAAATGGTTGACGTAACACGAAAAAAAATACCATCGTTATCATTACGTTTCCTTTACGAAGAGGAGCATGGTTTTTTATTACATTTTAGTTGGGATATCCAGATTGTGCCGGTTGCTATAAGTGAAATTCTATGCATTCTGACAGCCCTTGGCCAATTGTTGTACTTTTCTTATTGAAAACAAAAATATGAATAAAATTAAGAATTTCTCCAGGAATTTGTTTATTATTTCATTTGGAACTTAAGCAACGCTGCTGCATTGTGAAGTACATATCGTTTACATTTGTTACTTCACAGCGCTGCTATATATTATTTTAGCCAGCCCAGCGATTTAACTGAAAAGAAGGCTTTTGTAGACTTTTTATTGGCTGCTTGAACCAGTAACCATACGACGATTCATCATATTGTATTTTTTTTTTGTGACATCAATACTTCGGCTGTGATTGTCAAATGTCACAGTTTGTGCCAGTGTAAACTTAGCATTACATGGCCTTTTTGTTGTTGTCTTTGTTGGGCGCGCATTGAAATTAAAGTTTTATTCATGGCTCTCATAAAAATACTAATTACAAGTGCAATTGTCTGGCAGCGGGCAACAGAAGCAACAGCAATTAGACCAACAATAAAATGCCAAGCAAAAATATTAATAATTATCAGTAGCAAGTTGACTAGACCCAGTCAAAAGTTGTAACCAAAAAAGCCAAATAAAATTAATTAAGTGAACAACAAATGTGTGTGGGTGTGTGTGGGGTGTGGAAAGTGTGGAATACTGAGCGCCCAGAAGAGCGCCCCAAAACTCATGTTCAACTTTTGCAAACAAGTTTGGCAGCAGGCGGAAATACACAAACACCCAAAGAGAGACATAGAAGTATGGCAATTTTCGTGTGTGTGTTTGTGTGAGTGTGGACTTACATTTATTTACAGTTAGTCATTTAGATGTGTTTACTCACATACACATACATACATATATACACACACTTACTCGAAGTCATAGACAATTCACATTTGTTCACTCTCATTTGCTGGCAATTAAGCGCACATAAAATTTGAAGCTACAGTAGACACTCGTGCTTATGAACCACTCGGTAGTTCCATAAATATAGGCCATGCATTGGGCAGAATATGCAAATTATAGATTTGATTTTGTAAAGTTTCGAAAGTCTACTGATATTTGAATGTTTGAGTGCAAACAAAAAAGATTTTATACAAATGCCTTAAGTTTAAATTGGGTTCTGGTTCGTAATTAAATAATTTAGAAATTCTTAAAGAAAATGTCTAATTTATGTGAGATTTTATTATAATAAATAAAAAAAAAAACAAGCCAAGAAAATATTTTACATATTTTTTATTTTGCCAAAACTTCTGAAATTCTACTGCACCAAAATAAAAATTCTTAACTTTTCCGTAAATCGTATGCCAACTTTGACATCTTAATTTCCCCACTCATGAGTACCCACTGTACTACTGTATTTGAATGAGCTCAGCGCTCTTTTCACTGCCATCGTCATTTAAAATGGCGCCAGCTACATATGTGTATACATATGTCTGCATCTATGTATTGGTGTATGTGCATTTTAATTAGAAACTTGTATATTTTGCTTAATTTGACAAATTGTTTTAATATTATTTGCACACAGATACACACACTCGCATTGACAAACTAATTTGAATGCGCAACTTTTTAGCTTCTATTGCAACAAATTAGTTTCGCAATTTTGTGGCAGTTTTGTAACTACAGATGCAAGTTCTAAACTGGGTCAGTTTAATCTTCTATTTGTACAATTTTTATTACTTTCATCAATGGCAAAGTTTTATTTTGCGGTTACTTCGATCTGCTTCAAAATGGCAACTATTAAAATCCATATGCAACAATTAAGCGCACAAAATTATGCAACACTTTTTTTAATTGCATATATAAGCGCGTTAAAATGCCACCCCTTGCTCTCTTTCATCCCACTATTACTCGCTCTCTGCCGCCATAGCAGAAATGCTAATAACGGCACGCATGGTTGCTATGTGCAACAAACTTTGCCAAAAGGATTAAGTGCTGGCCGTCAACAAACAACTGCTCGTCGTTCGTCTCCCTCAACTCCCTAGTCTACCTCGAAATCTACACTCTCCCAAACCAATTCACCAAACTAGCCGTTAACTGAGCTCATTGATGTGTGCAATTACCCTTGGGCTCTCACTCTCTCACATAAGCGTGCTCGCTCTTATGCTTACTGTACTGTCTATTTTTATATCAGTTTATTTATAGATTGAAAGGGTATGTTAAGTTCTTCCAAGAGTATGAAACAGGGAGTAGGTAGCATTTTTCAATCTTTAAAGTATGCATACTATATTACTGATAATTTATCTGTATGAACTGAAAGATTTTGGTGATTAAAAATAAGAGCTAGGGTCTCCGAATTCGGTATACAGATTCTTCTGATGATTTAATAGATCAAGGCTAAAAACTTTGTCACGCCCTCTAAGGCCCCGCAAAGATAAAATTTGAGTTACTCACACAATTAGGAAAGTAGGTCTTGCTTATGGATAGCACGCGATCTATAAAAAATCATTGCCGCAGACCGATTTTGGATTTTAATACTCGAAATATTCACAGCAAGCATTTAATTTAAAAAAAAAATATTTCGTGATCTTTGAACTTGAATGGACGTCAAATAGCGATTCAGGCCGACAATATCAAATATCTTCATTTACCATAGCACGAAAAGTAAAAAAAAATGTAAAAATTTAAGGATAATTTTGAAAACAAATTTGAAACATTTTGCTTAAATTAAGCTGTTTGAAGAGTTCAAAGTAGACAAAGGTTCTCGAATAAGTCATGCATTATTTACAATTCTTTTGTGAAAAAGATGCCGAAAATAATGTGAATCTTATATTTTTTAGAACTTTCGAAAATCATTACGATTCAAAATGATCCAATCATCGTCGCTGTTGAAGTAGAAAGCCCGACAAAGATGCGGAGTAAATGCCACAGGTTTGTTGGTCTTCAGACTTGCAAGAAACCTTATAAAGTCCAATCCAAACTAATATTTCAGCTAACTGCTCACAAGCTGCGAAAAATCAACCTAGATCTTTAAACATAATACCAATGAGAAAATATTACTCGATAAGGCATAAATGGTTTTTATGGTAAATATAATAAAATCTTAAGAAAACAGGGTTTACCTGCTCTCAACAAACCAAGTGCCTTGGGCTGAAATGCCTTTGGCTTGTCGGCATCTACTTCAGCATTTTCAATTGTTCCCTTTGCAAGCAGAGGAAGTATATTTGTTTAAATTTAAAACTGCCCTATCACACACTAAGTTATCTTTAATATGTAGCAATTTATTTCTGCTTTCAATATTGAATTATAACCTTATGTACTTAACGGTTGATTGTCAATAAATAAATACATATAAGAAAAAAAATTAATTTAAAACTGTCATTCTTGTTCGTTGACATTGTTTACATTTTCACAGTGAATGTCAAAAATTTCGAGATGTACCAAAAATTATCGATTACATTCTTGTTGGAACGCAATGAGAAAGGAACAATCCCACAAGATGTTGGAATAATGTTGAAAATTTTGAAAGAACAAGTATATACAGAATATCTTTGCCAAATTTAAGAGATGATGGATCAGAGTTTGGCGACCTTTGTGCCGTGGGTCACCGAGTGACAATTTTAGAGAGCCATTTTAGTTTCGAGAAAAAAGTTTAATATATAAAGATAAATTATAAATTATTATTTACTAAATGACTTTGACTGCTGCGCAGAGCCAGCAAGCTATCCTTAGAATATGAAAGCATCGTCTGTAAGAGCATAATAATGCCAAATGGTTATTATGTCTCAGGAACCGCAACCAAAGCCAACCTGATAAAATTCAAATTATGCAAAAAGGAGCCTTGCGAAAAATTGCAGACGTCTCTTGGTATGTCCGAAACCGTAACCATCACAAGAATCTTGGCATTTCTTTTGTGGGTGTTATTATAAGTAAACTATGAGCGCATTAGGCGGATCGCTTGAGATCCCACCCCAATCTTCTTGCCTGTGCCCTGGGCGGTCATAACCCTAGCAGACGCCAAAAACGCTTCCACCCTTGTGACCCCAGACGTTGTCTTCTGATTTAGTCGCTGAAGTTTCTCGTACACAAAGGCAATGACTTAAAGAAGTGCACCCACCAGACCTATGTAAATGGAAAGTAAAATAAATCGTATCTCTTTGCAAATCTCTTACGTTTAGATTTTGTATATATATGGGAAAGGCTTGTAAGTTGACACACCATAGCTTTTTTAGCTATATATCGCCATTGAATACACATAGGCATCAATGTGAATATACCGTTGAAAAAAGAAAAGAAAGAGCAATAATCCACAATAAGCAAATCATTTGAAATTTATTAAAATAAGCATTTTACAGACAATTTTCAAAAGAGCTTGAAAACGACCACCAAAAAAAAGGCTTGTAAGTTGTCACACTTGCAAAAATCGCTGAAAATTTGAGAAAACTGAAATAAAAACGCTTGATTGCTAAAATTTATTAAAAATTTATTGATTTTAAATTTAACTGAGCATTAAATTGAATTTATAAAAACAAGAAAAATTTAATTTTCCACAGAAGTTAAAAATGCGGTTTTTTGTGATCGGTTTTCATAGTCGACATCCTAAAAATTAATTGTTACGGAAAATATTGAAAAAATATATCCGAAGATGGCAGAAAAATGCACTAAAAACAATTCAAATTAGTTTCAACAGTAATTCCACACAATAAAAAAAAAAAAAAAAAAAAAAACAAAAATGGAAATAGATGTGTGACAACTTACAAGCCAAAAGGTGTGACAACTTACAATTTTGAAGCCATTTTGGAATGCATTGAAAAAAATTTGTCTATTCGCTGTATGCCCGAAAATCTTTTTTGATTATGAAAGTTTATTGAATTTCAGTTTCAGCACATATATTTTCCTTGATTTTTTTTTGGTTTGATCACTTTTTGAGCGCAATCAAAATTGTTTTTTATTTTCCGATTTCTTTAAAAACCATTTTTATATTTTGTCACACACACACTGCGTTTTTGAGTCTATTCGCATCAAAAACATATTAAAATGGTTTACGGCGTATTTGCCATCGAAGACAGTTGGAATTTTGGTATTTTCATTGCTGGAACATCAAAATCGAATAGGTTTGCCAACTTACAAGCTGTGTCAACTTACAAGCCTTTCCCCTACAGGTATAATTATATTAGCTAGTATAGTCTCATCTTTAAAAAATTGGATTGCCAATAAATAACTTACGAAAAAAACAAAATCACTGGCTGATCTTGATCCGAACCCTGTGATAGATCTTGCCCAGTGTGAATAGCGTATAAACCTCTTCAAAATCGGTTGACTGATGTGGGCTTTCCTTCTATATGTGTGGG
Organism: Chymomyza fuscimana; assembly: GCA_949987675.1. Classification (NCBI taxonomy): domain Eukaryota; kingdom Metazoa; phylum Arthropoda; class Insecta; order Diptera; family Drosophilidae; genus Chymomyza; species Chymomyza fuscimana. The sequence continues at coordinate 115,354,559 of OX465088.1, forward strand.
TTTCTCTGCTAGCTAGTCTTTTTTTTTGAATTCAATTTGAGACAGGGACTTTTCTCATATTCGAGAACCTTAACGCCTCGCTCTATAAAAACAATCAGTAAAAAAAAGTTCTTTAAAGTTGGGTATATCGAAGTCGGTCAATGCCGACTTTAGAGTTTTCAGTTTATTTGAGTTTCAGTCTGTCTGCTCTTCCGTCTGTCTGCTTGTTTGTCTGCCTGTTGTACTATATATGGTTCCACATACACTCACTTTATATTAAAATTGTAGTTTAATTAAGCAATTCATTTTCAATGAACTGTAAATGCATATGTGCATATAGCTTACTTCGATATTGTTGTTGTTGTTTTTGTTGATATTTGTTTTCTGTGTTCTGTTTTTTTTTCCGCCATATTAAATTGAAATCGAAGCGCAATCAATTTGTGCAAAAAACAAGCGGATTGCAGATTGTTGTTCATAGGGGGGGCTAAAAAGCAGGTCTTCTCCGATACATACAGGGTGAAGGTTTTGGGCAATCAATCAGCGATTTTTATGGGTTTTCGATTTATGCAATTTTTCGAACATTTTGCTTTTATTTTTGATGCTCACAGTTTGTTTGATAAACTTTTTATGACAAATATGATATATTAAATATGATGAAAAAGTGTATCATATATGCTTGGTATTTGTACGTATAAAAAGAGTTTGAAAAAAATATTTTATGCATTTTAATGCGAATGCAAACTCTATAAATTTTTACTTGCATTATATTTTATGTTTTTTAAGCTGAAATAGTATTTTATGGAACGCTCATATTTGTTTGTTTGATTACCAAAGTAACGTTGACAGTTTATTGTATTGGGAGAATATGACTATGTAATAAACTCCATACATATATTTTGTTTACGAAACTATATTTTAAGTGTTACAAAAACAAGTAGCATTATTGGTTATATTTTTCATCAAAAATTTATTTTTAAACTACAAAAACAAGCTAAATACTTAGCATATAGAAAGCAGTCAAAAACTGCCGGCTAAAGATGTCTAAAATGAACTGGCTCATGAACCACCGCAGCCGTCTTCCTCTCCGATGCAAAAGAGCCTTATATAAAATGGTAGTGGTTCCAACCTGGATATACGCTATCCAGATCTGGGGTATGGCGGCTCGCTCGAGTCGCTCACGTATTCAGACACTCCAGAACAGGGCCTTACGCCTTATTACTGGGTGTGAATGGTATGAAAGCAATTCGACCTTGCACCACGACCTCAGACTGGAGACCGTCGAACTCCAGATAAATAAGCACACAAGCCGCTACAACGAAAGGCTAAAAAGACATCGTAATAGGCTGGCAAAAGGGCTCCCAAATGAAAATCCTATAAAAAGGCTTAAAAAAAGAAGTTTTAAAAATCTGCTCCAACAAGCGCCGAACTGAAAGAAAACGAAAAGAAGACCGACAGAAAAGCGGACCAAATGATGGCCTCCTGATTGACAGGACTCTTTAACACTCCTAAGACATCTCTAACTAAACAAGCTGGATTGGCGATCATAAGATAAGAAACCTGCAATTCATAAAAATATATGTATTTTTGATAATTTTGCAAAAAAAAAAAAAAAATTTATTTTTGTGCCCTATACCAAAGGTAAGGTGTATATTAATTTTGTGCAAAGGAGATAACGCCGATCTCCCAAAGTTATGGTCAGGAGTACAAAGTCCGTCTGATGCCTAGGATCTTGTAGACTTTAAGAGCTAAGATAACTAAACTAGATTTTTGGACTCCTTATGTGACCAGCCAGACCAAGTCTATCGCTTTTCTTCTGCTACGTCCCCTTCCATCAGCAAATAATTTCGAAAAGCTTTGTTTTCTAAAGTTTGTATGGGTAAAATTTGAGAAAAACATCTTTCGAATAATGTCCAGGATCATTAAAATCGAAACATAAACAACGGGCATACTCACAATATAGTATTTTAGAGGTAAATGAATCGCCTCAGTGGCAAAAGCATACTCAGTTGGTTGAGTTTCGAACTTAACGAGACTTAACGTATCAACCAACGTCTCAGAGGATAAAATTTTTTTATATTTTATACCCTGTACCTACTATACTAGGTTTGTGCAATATATGTAACGGACAGAAGGAGGCGTGGCAGAACCCAAGTCCCTTATACCAAAACACTTATCATAATCTCGGGTAGCGATTGAGCCATGTCCGTCTGTATGAACGCCTAGATTTCGGAGAATGTAGGAGCTACAGACACGAAACTTTACCAGCTGGGTCGCATTTTTCTCTAGAAGATCATGTCAATATCCTCCCCCGTTCCCCCGTAGTAGAGTAACGCGGTTTTTAGCTATACCGTTTAGTATTTTGATCTGAAGCTTTACAGATCGATACATGGTGTGGAGGTGGGATACTATCGATGGCACTATTGATAGTATCGATAGTTTCATTTTATAGATACTATAGATGGTTTTGTTCGATATATCGATACAATAATTTTGTATGTAAAAAATTTTTTTGACAAATCAACGGGCCAAATTTTGGCAACATGTCAAAAAGAATACAAAACCAGTCGAACATTATTGACGCTTTTAGAGTCACCAAATCCGATGAGGACCATAAAAAATTATTTAAGTAGGTCAAATTTTTATCAAAATTCTTCGTATAAAAAACCAAAAATCGATGCCGCATTAGCCTCAATGATTGCCATAGATTGCCTTACCGGATAATAGGCTCTTTGGCTTCCGAAATTTCGAATTTCATAAAATTCGTATTGCAAAAAACTGAAAAAAAGATCTCTAAAAATTAGGTAGAAGCAATATTTGACACTCCACATTATTTGGCCAGACAAAATGTAAGCCAAAATGCAAATCCATTGAGCTTTTGGATGTTTAGTATAAACAATTAAAAAATGTAATTAAAAATTATTCTACTTTCAGGGATACGACTACAAAACTTAGTCAACAATTGTGTATGCACTCCTGCGACTTCTACTGAAAGTGAGAGGATGGATGTTCAGTAGTAGTGGTCTTATAGTTTTGGACCCGACTGAAACCTAGAAATGTCGACATGTTGGTCTTCCGCCACAAAAACAAGCCACTTGAAAGATAATTTTTTTATGATTGTTAATTGTTGAATGAAAATTGAATGAATGATTTGGTTTTTTAAGATGTAATTTTAAAAGATCTCTTTTACAATATCATGAATTAAACGTTTCTGTTTAAAATTTGAAATACTCTTTTTGTAAGTATTAGAATTTTCTCCACTTGCTCTATGGTACTTATTTGAAGAATGTACCCTTTTTGTGTGCCATATTTCACTTTGTTCAGTAGTACTATCGATAGTATCGATGGTTTCAACTATCGAAGTCTAAACTAACGAGTGGTGGCACTATCGATAGTATCCCACCTCTAACATGGTGACTGTGTGTCAAAAATGAACAAAATCGGAAACAGAAGTTATGGTAAAAATGTTACTAATTTGCCTATAAAATGTATCAATATTTGACTTTACGTAATTACGTAATCTAGAATCACCAATTTTGGTAAATGTATTCATGTGGCCCTAATGAACAAGCCCACATCAAAATTTTATCGATGCGACCCCCAATCGATTTACCGTGTTTTCTCCCACACCCCTCAACATATCCACTTTAAACTTACCCCGCATACTTTAAATAACTTATTTGACGTAACTTTCGATTTTCATCAAAATCGAAAATAATTTAAAAAATTATAGCTATAAATATCGTTCTGCACCAATTTTCCAATTGGAAAGTTCTTAGAAGAACTATGCAAAAATAAAATTTTTTTTTGAGAAAAAAGGTACAGAATATTACACTGTCGGGTTCCGCCTCGACTGTATCACATTTTTTATACCCTGTACCGTATGGGTATATTGTGTTTGTGCAAGCCGAAAATGTATGTAACGTACAGAAGGAGAAGTCGGAGACCCCCCAAAGTTACCTAAAGTATGATCAGAGTGACTAGAGAAGTCGATATACCCATGTCCGTCTGTCCGTATGAACGCCTAGATCTCAGAGATGGTAAGAGCTAGAGCAACCAAACTTTCAGATAAGATCCCTTATTAATCCATAGGAGACAAGTTTATTTTATTTTTTTGATATCGGGACTACATTATATAGCTCCCATAGGGGTGTTTCAGAGGACCTCGAAAAAAAAGCAAAAGTTTTAGATGGATAATTTGTTTGCTTATGAAGATATCATAACCAAATTTGGCAATCGGAAGTTTTTTAGAAACCCCCAGCACTGTACCAAATTTTATCAAAATCGGTTGACTATATCATATAGGTCCCATAGGATCGATCGGTCGAAAATTTGTTTTTTGTACAAAATTCGTTGTGTTTCGTTGGTTTGTGAAGATATTGTAACCAAATTTGGCATTAAGAAGTTTTTTAGAGTTCCCAAGCACTATACCAAATTTGATCAAAATCGGTTGACTATATCATATAGCTCCCATAGGACCAATCGGTCAAAAAATCGTGTTTTGTACAAAATTCGTTGTGTTTCGTTTGTTTGTGAAGATATTGTAACCAAATTTGGCATTCAGAAGTTTTTTAGAGATTTTCAACACTGTACCAAATTTTATCAAAATCGGTTGACTATATCATATAGCTCCCATAGGTCCGATCGGTCGAAAAAAAGTTTTTGATTAAAAATTCGTCTGTTTTTGGTTGTTTATGAAGGTATCATAATCTAATTTGGCAATCAAATGTCTTTTGGTGTTCTTAAGCAATTTACCGGATTTGATTGCAAGCAGTGGTACAGGGTATCCCAAAGTCGTCCACGCCCGACTTTAACGTGCGCCATCTTTTTAGTTCTGTTTTATATGCAGATTATAAGCTGCCTTATAAAAAGCCGATCTTAATTTTAGTTTGATGTTGCTTAAATCAAGATTTCACTCTGGAATTTAAAATTTTTTTATTTTTTTTTCCAATTTTACTGAGCTGAAGAACAAAATACTCTATATCTTAACATTAACTTAACATTCTAACTATGAGCACAAAATGCTCTTTAAGAGCAATTCTCCAAATAAATATATGGTTTCGCAAATTAGGAATTTCTATTTTAATAGCCGTCTACAGTAAAGCGCCATTGTTCACAAAATCGTTCAAAATAAGGTAAAATTCAAAATTTAAAAAAAAACATAATTTTTTTTCTAAATAAGAGAAAAATCGGACCTGGCGTTCTTTCGACCCCCTAAATTCTTGTTTCAAAGACAAAATTATTAACATTTTTTCCACAGTGAGGCAAATTTGTAGATTATTATGTCCTTAGCAATATATTGATTTTCGAAAATATTTTTTTTTCGAAAGACGCAGCTTTTTTGGGCTCGATATAGCCTCCAACAATTCGAAACATTTCCACTCCTTTAATGCCATGAAAATTTTGAATAAAACTTTATGAAAGTTTTTTCAATGCCAAAAATCGTTTTTAAAGGTATAATTTATATAATAATATAAATAATCGCATCATTATGCCAGTGAACCAGTTGTTTTTCGAAGAAACAGGCGTTCGCAAAAAACTTTTGTTAGGTTTGGCTCGACTTGGAACACCAATACTGTTGGCCGTTAAACCTCGTTTGTATTTTTTGATCATCATTTTTATCTTGTACCAATCCTAACGAGTCTTTTTTTGGGCATCACATTTATCTTAAGACATTCATTCAAAATATATAAATTGGTGTTGCTCAATGGAGCGTAACCAATCCTGTTAAATTTATAATATTATTACCAAATTTGTTAAATGTCAATAGACAGCTTGCAGATAAAAAAAATATGAAAAAAAAAAAAAAAAAAAATGCATTCAAAATTTGTATGTTTCAATCTCATGTTGTACCAAATGGAAAATGTCGTGATGCAATGAATTTTTCAAGGTGGCGCAAAGAAGTGCGCGAGAACTGGTTCAATTTACTATGGTAGCTATATGAAATGGTTGGGGAATTTTGATCAAACTTCACAAAAATGTACAGTCTAAAAGAAAATAGAACTGACATAAAGTTTGTCACGATATTTTAAGCAATTACTAGAGGGTCATCAATCTTGAGGGTTTTTTTTTTAAATAAAAAAAAAACACAAAAATTTCTAATGAATCGGAAAATCTTTATTATCAATAGAAAGAACCGTTCTTGCCATTCTCTTTTTAAAAATAATCGCTTTCAAATGTTGGCCGCAGCTGCGCCGTAGCTCGTCCAAGCGGAGGTTCCAATTTTCGTTAACGCGTTCGAGCATAATCGGCGGTATCTCGCGAATAACACGGATAATGTTGGCCTTCAATCGTAGCTGGTTTCTATTGATAATAAAGATTTTATTTTAAAAAAAAAAACCTCAAGATTGCTGACCCTTTCTATATTCCAAATATTGAGTTAACGAAATATCAGTCATCTCGGGGGGGAATCCCCCCCCCCCCCCACGGCAGGACTGAGAACACACTAATGAAACTTAGTCACCTGCTTAAAAAGAATCCAATACTCTGTTTTGAGTTCACTTTAATATTTTTTATACATTTAAATTAAATTTTTAATTCATATTTTTTACTACTTGAATTGATTGCAATTTTCCAATTTCCTCTAAATGCTTTAGTTTGCAATTTACATTTTGAAAAACATTCGTACAAATTTAAAGTTGCATGTCTTACATATTTGCAATTTATTTCATCTAGTATTCTAAGCAAATTTTCATTTTCTTTGTTTTGAATTGAATTTAATAGCCACTGCCAATTTGCTTTCGGAACAGACAATTTCTTCAAACAAAATTTTCTGGCCATGCTAAATTAAAATAATAAACAAGAAATTTTCAATTTTGTGTAATTTTCACATGCTTTGATGCAATAATTTTCGGTTTGAATTTAGCTTGAATATATTTATTCGATGAAGTAATCAAAAATTTTCAATCAATTCGATAAAACCCAAAGAAAAAAAAAAGGAAACCAATAAATGCCAATGAAAATTGATTTTGAAAACAACTAAACTATATTTTTATAATGCAATTATTTGAGTGCAAAATAGTTTCTTTTACTGAGCATCGTGATTGGAATTGTTTGTGTCTGGCAACGCCTGTTTGGCATCCAGGCCGGCTGGAATCTGTTGTTCCAAGTTGTCTACAATTATATGCTGCTGCTCGGGATTTTCTGCAGCGGCAATCTCATTATGGGTATTGTCGTTGGTCTCCTCTTGCAGGTTTATTTTGGCAAAAAGCTCATTTAAATCCTTCTTATCCTGCACCATAGCCAAGGCGCGCTCTAAGCGCTCCTTCCAGCAAGCTGGATAGAGTTTAGCTTGTTCTTTTAGCGTGTTCTGTACCACCAAACGCAACTCCTTCTCTGGACTTTCGTAGTGCAACAGCAATATATCCATAGCACGCTTGATAAAAGCTTCCCAAACTTCGCGTTCATACTCTACTTCTTTCTGTTCCTCCTCTCCTACGGGTTTCTTAAATACTGGCCGAAATTTGCTCACAGCAGCGGCTGCCATTAGACGTATGCCTGACGAGGGATCATCCATGCGCTGCATTGTGGCATAAGCCAACGGCTTGAGTTCCTCCACATTCATGCCCTGGAAGTACGGTATGCACTTGACAGCATAATGACGCGTAGTGACATTATGATCCTCTAGCAAACTGGGCATGTGTTTAGCAAAAGAAGGCAGCAACTCTTTGGCCTCCTCCTTGGCACTCTGTGCCAAGGCACAAAGCGTTGCCATGGCAATAGAACGCATTGCCTCAGCACTGGCGCCAGCCTGCCAAGTCAAATAGGGCTCCACAATTTCTTTAATAAATTCCGCCAACAGCTGTGTGCTCTGCTCACGCTCCAGCTTCATGGTATCCGACCAGATCAAAGCGGAGAGAGAAAGACTGCTAAAGATGCGCACCTGAGCGCTATTACAGCAATGCGCAAAAACAATCTTGACCTTATCCATAAGTGCATGTATATAGGCGGGACGTATGTGACACAGATTGATAAGACCATCCAAGAGCAGTGTAGGTTCGGCATTATCCTCCAAAGCTGCATCCAAGTTATCCACATCCGCCAAAGCCACAGCGAAAAGACGTTCATTTATGCCACCTACTGTAGTGCCTTGTTTTTGCGCAATATCTTCTATAAGCATTTGTCCCTGATTAACATCGTTAAAATCGCTTGTCTCACGATAAATGGATAAGGATAGTGCCATGACCTTCATGCCGGCCACATAGATGCTTTCATACAGCTCATTTAGCTGCTCCTGTGTGGCATTAACATATTCCGATTTTTGCAGCATGGTTTTCAACATTTTCAACACATAATGCTGAAAACTAGGCTTAAGTGTATGCGAATAGTCTGAGCTACGCAGCAGCTTGCCCAGACGCAGCAGCTGCTCACAATTGCCACCCTGCGAAGACTTGAACATATAGTAGAAACATTTGAGATAAGATTCACGCGCCTGTCGCTCCAGGCCATCAAAACCATGCTCTATCCAATCATCATAGTAAAGCAAACGTCCCATAAGATCGGCTACCTTAAAGGCCTGCTCGCTGACTACAGACTCCGCATCGCCGCAGGCATGCGCCACATCCGGATAGATTTCAAAGAACTTGGCTGTCATGGCCGCCTCGGCATGCAGCACAAACTGATAGAGCAGCTTGAGAGAATGTACACGCACATTTTCCTTCCAATCACTGGTTTCACGTGTAATTAGCGGTAGCAGACGCAGCGAACGCTGCACCAAAGCGCGACAGCCTATGCTGGGACGTTGCACATGCGGCGGATAGTTGTCAGCGGGCAAGTCGCCCAGCTCTATTTTAGATAGCTCCGCTTCGTTTTCGTCATAGTACAGCTTGCCGCATTTGAGCCATAAGGGTGTAATGTGTGCGACTACCTCGGGCGTGTCATCCTTTAGGCAGGTGAGCACCAATGGTATCAAATGCTCAAAGTAGGAATAGCGATCCAGCAAGTCCAATAGCAATAGAACGCCCATAAGACCACACTCACGACGCACCAAGGGCATGCTGTCCATCAAAAGCGGTGACACTTCCATAAGCAGACGACGCAAAGCATCACCGTTGGCATCCATGTGTAGTGCTACATGCCCCAGCGCCTCTATGGCTGCAATGCGCGCCTGCGCATGCTTGTGATTCAACATGGTATACAAGGCTAGTGCCAGCTTCTCGGTCAGCGGTTTTAGCTCTTGTAGCTCAGCTACTTTGGCCAGCGCTACCCAGGCAGCGCAGGCCTCACGCTGCACGGCCGGATAAGCATCCTTGATGGACTTGATTAATATGCGCTGTACCTGCTCATAGCACTCACCAAAGGCATGCACATTGCCCATTTTGGCATACTGACGTATGAGCAAATGCAGCTGTGCTATGTATAGCAAGCGTATCTCCTCACTGGTTTCCAGAGTCTCTGTCTGGCCCATGCGCTCATGCAGCGTGCTAACCACATTGAGCAAATGAAAATCCGTGGGCGGCAGACGTTCCAAGAAAGCGCTTACAGCGCGCACTGCCGCATCCCGCACGCTCTCAAAACGATCTGCATAACAATTGAGCAGATGCAGATACAGCTCATCAAAATGGGCGGCCAAAGCGTCCACGCTCAGTACCCCGCCGCTCTGCTCGCAGTCCAAAATCAGCTGGCCCAAGGCGTTGGTTTTTATACGGCGCTCCGTGGAAGCCAGCTGCTCACAAATCTTGGTCACATCAAAGCTCATGTTGCACGCGTTTTTATTTTTTAGTTTTTCGTTTAATTTTGTTATAATTATTATATTTTATATGTTTACGCTGCTACTTTTGCACACTTTTTGTTATTGTTGTGTAGCGTCTCAGGCGTCGCCTGCTGCAAACAAGAATATAAAAACAAAAAGCATCAAACAACTGAAAAAACAACAACACACGTTGCTATGCCAACTAGCTGTATATAGTTTTATTTACTTTACGCTACATTATTTATCAATTTCTTTTTACGCTCTTTGTTAAACACGCGTCTGGCGCAAAATTTGCCGGCTTACTAAACAGCACAGCTGTTGCAGCTGGCGCAGAACAGCTGTTTAGTGTTGTAAAGCGTTGAACACAAAACAGTGCGCGCCAAACGCGTTTTTTTAACGCTTTTTCAAATTGCTTATGAGCTCATATGTGCTTAGCAGCACGAAATTCAATTGAAGCCATTTATAAAACAATTCGCTGTCATTTATGTAGCTGGCCATAAATATAGTTACGCTTATCATTTACCCTAGCTATCTAATTGCTGTGTTTGACGCTTATCTAAGATTGATTATATTCACTTTATGCGCTGTGCAGAGGGGCGCAGGCGACGCAAGTTATGCGTGCTTGATAAAAATCACATATAAAACGTTTCTATTTTTATCGACATGCGCGCACTGTTAATTATATAGACTCTGAGCCATCAAATTGGATTATAAAATTGAAAAAAAAAAGAGTTTGGTTGCTTTATTCATTATACATTCCACTTGTGGGTAGTTTATTACCACAATCTGTAAGTTGATTAAGTCATAAAAGTAGCTAGCTATTTTTCAAACTATTAAATGTTCCATATATTTGCTTGACATAAGTAGCTTAATGTGTCTTGCTGTCGTCATCGAAACGAACTAATTTGTTTGCTTTTAACTGCGCGCAGAATAATTTTAAATCAAATATACATTTATGTAAAAAGTGTAAAAGTTTTGTAAAATTTGTAAAATGGAAATTCGTTTCTTTTTATGTGATTTTAGATTGATTTAGACTGGCTTGACCAATGAAAAGTTAAACTATCAAGGAAGTCAACTTTACCATGCGCTTTATCAAAATTGTTTTATCAGTCGGTTTGCCAAAAATGTTTTGTATGCGTTAAAAATAGTGAGAATATTAAAAAAAAAATGTTATTTTTAATTGACATTGTGTGGTATTTTTTTTTGCATTTTGATTACTCATTTTCACAACAGCTGCCTATTATTGTTACCTTCAGCAGCATATGACCCTTTTTAAGGGTGCCAAAATCAAAAGAATGGCGGAATTCAACATTTTGCTTGAAAATATGTTTTTTATTTTTTATCAGTTGTGAAATATACTATGTCGATACATGATATTAATTTATAAGGAACTAGAAACTTGGATAAGCAGCAAAGATACTCTGCGGCAGTTCTACACTGAGAAAAAAATCAATAATTTGGCGCTCAAAAGCGAAACAAGAATTTGCGGTATCAAAAGTAAGGCAGGATCGATTATTTTATTGTTGAGAGTAAATTCTTATTCGTGAAAAGTTTTTTCTAGTTGGAGGAAATTCGTAATTTGAGAATATTAAGAATGATTTTAAGAACAATTCGGCATTATTGTGGAAACCTACTAAGACAGAACTTTTTTTTTAATCTAAGAAAATGTAGAGCGATTTGAAGAACTGCTCTCAAAAATATTTTGTAATGCTGATATTTAATGTATTTTATTCTAAACTAGCTATACCCGTCACGCCTTTCTATGCCGTTTACTAAATTTAAAGAAATACTAATATCGTTACAACAATATTCAATGCTTATTTTGGATCATTGTGTATTTTAATTCGTTTTATCGAGAAAAGTCTGACAATTCAAGTTTTCAATTGAATGCTATTTATTGAAGTATTTTTGGATACACAATGTTTTTTGTTGTTCCATCTGGTGCATATGCGTATAAGTCAGATGGTTTTCCAATACATATAATTGTCCATGGGAGAAGCATGGATTTTCTAAATTCAATCCACATACTTGTAGCGATTGTCCTTGCGCTTTGTTGATGGTCATTGCAAATGCGAGTCGTATTGGAAACTGCAAACGTTTAAATTCGAAAGGCATATCTGTTGATATCATTGGAATGCCTGGTAACAGCACATTTTCTTCTTTGAATTTGCCATTCAAAATGGTTGCTTCGATGATATTGTTCAATTTTCATTTCCAATTCGAAATGTTCGTCTGTCAAATTTGAATTCAATGGAAACTGAGTGAACACTGTGTTTTTTTCGTTGCATTTGAAAACTATGCTCAGTAGTCAGCGCCACCTATCGAAAGGTGTCCATACTTATGTTGTAAACCTTCTCGACAACATACCGAACATAGCCTGTAAATATGAACACAATCACACTGCAATATATGGATTCTATAAGCCTCGTACAAACATACATTCATTTTTATATATATAGATTTAAGGTAGAACAAAAAAATCTTTTAAATTTCAAAGCGAATCAATTGAGAATTTAGAATATTCAAACTTCAACTAAGATAGGTTATTTTTTCTGAGTGTAAGATTAACTAAGTTAACCGAACTTCAACAAACCTAAGCATGATTAAGTGAAATGAAAGGTCGGTATATTCACTTACTTTCGAGGATATCTGGAGGCATGCCAACGTGCGCAGAGGTGCGCAGACACTAGGCTAAGGCCACAGCAATGATAAGATATAAGGAGGACGCTGGTCACACCTTCTTCAACAGCAGCCAAAATTCGAGAAAGCGGATTTCGCTGTCTTAAATTTTATTTTAATTCAATAATTTGTCATTCAGGACGGCAAAGTCAGTGCAAGGCCATAGTGATTGCTTTTGGAGGCACTTATTAAAGAGCAATGCACAAAAGAGCGCCAGTTGGAAAATCTTTAAGAGTACGAGTTTGGCCAAAACATTGTCCTTAAATTATTTCCATTTTTAAAAATTTTTTTTTTTATTTTAATTTATTAGCCCATTATGAGCCGAAACCCTTTAAAATTAATCAATTTTTGTACCCAAGCAGGTACAGTGGCCACGAGCCTGTAAAAAAGCCTTTAATTATTTCTGGATTTGTTTCTTCAAATCTCGCAAATTTATTTTGGTTTAATATTTTGAGTTTAGTTTATTTGCTGCTTGCATCTAATCATACCAGAAATATATTTAATTTTTTTCAATACTCAGTCGGTCTTATCGGTTTTACCGGAAAAAATAAACTATTGGTAAAATTTCGATCATAATTTGTACCGCATACAGAAATAAATTTTTTAGAAATCATTCATCATTACACGAATTATTTGCCCTCTTTTTTCAAGAAATTATTTTGCCTAAAATAAAGTTGTTTGCTCACGGTATCACTATATGGCAAATATTTCCTACAAATGTTGTTTGGCAAAACACTGGCTAAATGTTGAACAAACCTTATTTGCTCATTTTGTAGAGGAAATATTTGCTTCGACATTATACACTATCGAAATATTTTCCAAAATTTAATAATTTTTTTTTTTTTATTTACAATGTATCCGAGGATAATAAGTAAATTATAATAATAATTAAATTACATAACATAACAGGATTGAATGTTATTTTCGATTTGACTCAAATATTGTAATAAAATTGTAATAATTTTCTTTGCTCTCATTCGAAAATATTCGTTTTTGTTGCGATACTGACGTTTTTTTAATCAAAATCCAGAAAAATACTGATCCTAAAGATCACAGCTCATTACATGAAGTAAATATTTGGTTGAAATTCTATTTGGTAAACACGAGGCCAATTAAGTTTTGGCAAATATTTGGTGCAAATATTTAATTATCACAAAGAAAATCAAATATTTAACGAAATATTTTAAGCAAATAGTTGACCAAATATTTTAAACAACTATTTTTAACAAATATTTTGAACAACTATTTTTAACAAATATTTTGACCAAATATTTGCAAATTGTAATACTGGAGTTAGTGCGCCTTTTTGATTTTATTAAAACATATTTAAATTGTAGAACTGCCAAGGAACTTATAGATATGTCATTTTGCATAAAGTTGGCTTTCGGTTTGATTATTACAGGTATAAGCAGGCCCGTCGAGAGGGGTGGTGGAAGCGGGGGAATCCCCCGGGCCCGGAGTTATCTCAGGGGCCCGGTGTAATTACTGTCCTACTTACAGAACACAATGATTCAATCTAAAGCTGTAATAGAGTGGCCGGTACTTTTTCTCACACGGGCGCGGATTTTCTCTCTACGGCCCTGGGTATAAGGTATTTATTTATCGTTTTCGTTTATATACAACGTATGGATAAATATCGACTGCACTTTTTTAAATGGCAAAGGACCTCAACTACATAAGTAAATTGCTCGCAGCTTATTTTTGAGTAAAAAAAATGAACTTAACTTAACTGGTTATGCCGGGAAGCAGGCTTACCCAATTACCGAATTGTTAATGTGATTTAATTTTTCTAACTTTTGTACCCCTTAAGCTCGGATGGTTAGCAACTCCATTTAACGCCTCTTTAAAGTCAATTTGTTTTAATTTGATGTCTATCCATTGAGTTCCAACTTTGAAAATTTTTTGCCCGTTGGCATTCAATGTTGTTAGTGTCGTTGTTGCTGTTGTTGTAGTTGAATTGGTTTGGATCGCCTTGTCCTGGTCTGGTTTGACTTCCTGAGTCTGCTTGCCAGCGTAAATCAAAGGCCTGCTTTTGGTTTGTTGGTATTGATGTGCGTGCTGCTCATATACAATATAGATACATATATACATATTTCATATGCTCGCTTCTTTTTTTTTTTTAAGCAACTGTCAAACATTTTCTGTCATTTTTATTGCAAACTGCCTGAACGGCAAATTTGACTGCAGGCCTTTGCCTTTTAATTTTGTTGTATCTTTTTTTTTTAGTACGGCAACACTTGCAGACTTCATGGATAGGCAGTCACGCTTTGCGTGTATGTATCTGTGTGCATTTATTCCTTTTATTGTGTGTGTATAACATTTTCATACCTTTTTGTTGTTGTAGCGGCATCGGCCTCGACGCACGCTCCAAAGCAATTAAGCGCATGAATCAGGTCCCAACATTCAATGGGGCACAATATAAGTAAAAAAAAAACAAAAAAAAAAAAATGCGAGCAAGGCATGGCATGGGCAACGCTTGTTATGTCTGTATATATCTATCTGTATATGTTTGTAGCTATGTGTTTCTGCTTTTAATACTCTTCACATAAGTGCAAAGTTGTACAATACTATAGGCTTGTCATAAGGTTTAAAGACCCCATTAAGCATATGTACGAGCCTAAACAATTAGTGTCGTGGGAAGATTGAATTTCTGCATAAACATTCATTAATGAGGACTTAGGTTTTATACTACAGATCTGATATTATATACAAAACAATGTTAGGTAGGATCTCATGATTGAACATTTGCCCTCACAATGAAGTTAATAATCATAATCAGAATTTTTTTATTCACTGTCAATTTTCGAAACAAAATGATGGCGGAGCCCCCTACGCAATCACTATGCTACTCACAGGAATATGCAAGAAATCTCTATGCGGTTAATTAAAATCGACTAAATGCTATATTTTTAGGTTTTCCAGCCTTTAGGATTGATATTTGCTAAAATTAGTTTTTAGGCTCACCACTGATTAATTTTTTTAAAACATCATTTTTAGCGTTAGGTCAACAAATTTTTCTAATGTGATATTCGTAATACATATATAAAAAAGAGTGTAAAAAAAGTATTGCCTTCATCAAAATTAGATTTTTTCAGATATGTTGCGAATTACTCTTCTCTTTAATATCCAGAATAATAATATCTTCTAAAAGTATTAAAATTAATGATGTTGATTTAATACTAAACTTAATGCTAGTACAACGAGCCGTGCTCCGGGAAACGAATCCTAATATTTTATTTGGATTCGATTTGAAACCGAATGTTTGGTGCTCCCAATTTCACCAAAACGAATTTTTATGTGGTTTGAAACAGAATCTTTTGTTGCAAGAGCAATTAGAACAAATCGGTACGAATTTTATGCTGAAAAAATTTTATAAAAATTTTTTAAATAAATAAATATTTTTAATTATTATGTATCAATCCAAAAAACAGCATGCACAACTCAAACTAAATTTGTATACGGTCCATCTCTAGCATAAAAAAATTCTCATGTCACGCACAAAAAAAAATTCCCTTGTATTAAGAATAGCATAGTCGTAGATAATTTCCCTCGAAAGGTGTAGAGCTGTGCTAACAAAGAGTAAGGGAAATATGAGAATATGGCGACAGCAAAAAATTCGCATTTGGGAACGAATCCGAATAAAAATGTTCGTTTTGGTTTTTCGTTTTCGCAGCACGGCCAAATGTCTAACTTTTGTTAAAATTTTAATTTTGTTTAGTATTTAGTATTAAGATTTTAAATGCCAGACTTAATAAACGGCTTGGTTTGTGGTAGTAAAGTGCAAAGGTCTTCTTTTAAAATAAGACATCATATTATTCTTTCAACTTGATTAAATTTAATCCGTGTTTATTTTATGTGAAAGTATTTTTCGCTTTTTAGGAACATAGGGGCCATACCCAACTACGTGACCCAAATTTTGCACTTTTTGACCCCCCCCCCCCCCAAGCGTGACCAACCGTAGTGTAAAAATTTGGACCATTTTGACCAAGCGTGGTATTCCCAAGACCCTACCCCCTAAACGGGTCACGTAATTTGGGTATAGCCCCATATTATTTTTTTTATTCGTAGCATCTTTAGATGAAACACTTATACATTTGTGAGATTAAAAATTATTACTGCACTTAAAAACAAATAGTAATACGTTCTAAAAATTTAACTATGGAAAATATGTTGGGTGTTCGAAAAAGTTCGGTTACAAATTGTCGCTATATGGCTTTTAAATGTAATATCCGTGGTAATATTAATTACATCTGGCAATGCTATAGCTTGTTTGAAAGGTGACATTTCATGCTTCATTTTGTTAGAAGACTTTATTAAAATCGCATTGTTCTGTGAAAAGTTATTATTATTTTTTTTTTATTTTTTTTTATTCTCAAAGACATGTGACATATAAATTGTGATATTAAATATTCGTAAAATAAAGATTTCAGGCTTCTAGCCTTTCCTATTTGGATATTATTAGCATTTTTTTGAAATTATGTCAGCAAAAAGTGATAAAATATTTTTAGAGGCCAAAAAATTAACAAAAAAAACCCATGAAAATAAAATATTTTATTATCTTCTTTGTATCGTTCTTATGTTAGAATCAAAAATTTTTTTTTTTTATAATTATATAATTTTATATGTAATCTGTCAAATAACAATCATTCAAATTTTATAAATAAAACAAAAATAACAGAATTGAATATGAATAAAATATTTTTTAATATTTTGTTTTTTTTTTTATTAGCAAAAATAAGTTCTATAGATTAGAAATCAATTCAAACGCTTGTTTATTTAGCCTCCACTCATTTTATATTTATATAAAAAAGTTTTTTATGAAAAATCCTTCTCGATTCTGCGAGTTTAATGTTCCGGAAGCCCTCCGAACTTGTTTCAGATTTTGAGCAAGTTCCTTTTACTGCAATTTTATACAAAAACGTCGCACTGAGCAAAAATACACGGATCCAAAATGTTTTTGTCAGAATCATATGAATATAATTATATGGATATCTCAAACAAAGTATTATAATATGTTTATAGTCCTATAATTCTAGACTTGGGTATGCTCAATATTAGATCTATAGCAAAAATATCTTCATATACTTCAAATACTTGCTTACGGCTAGAATAAAAGGTAGCTATCTTTTAAGAGCATCTAAGCTTCGGCATCAGCACAGGTGACCGACCAATCGAGATTTTTTACACATCGTATCGTACAGACTTACAGACAGACATATATACCTGGCTGGTACAATCATACCACATACTATATATGGTGTGTCGTTTTAATACAAAAAAACCGCACACACACACACACACACAGAGGCAGAGACAGTCCAAAACGTCAGAGGAGAGAGATCGCGGCAATAAACTTAATTGATATGAAATGAAGTCATTTGGCAAAATCACTGAGAGAGTAATGGACCGCGCTTATTCAATTTGATTTGATGTCTGGCAGGCAGCAGAAAACAAAAAAAAAAATAATACGAATATATCATGTGTTATAAATACACCAAAAAAAAAGTTACCAATTTATTGTATATATTTTTTATCGCTTTTTAAAAGCAATTGAGCAT
This sequence comes from Chymomyza fuscimana, assembly GCA_949987675.1. Lineage (NCBI taxonomy): Eukaryota > Metazoa > Arthropoda > Insecta > Diptera > Drosophilidae > Chymomyza > Chymomyza fuscimana. Next base: position 115,372,463 of record OX465088.1, read on the forward strand.
ATGCATTTGTATATAGATGTGTACGTTTGTGTTTGCCGGTAAAAAATTCAATTAAAATTACATTTTCATATATCCAATGGATTTTTATTATGGCTGGAGTTCAGAGACGGTGTGAGGTGTGTGCTTTAAAGAGTTGTTGTCAAAGCTGCAGCCAAGCGCGGAAGCTGTTCGACTGCATTTTGTATACTTTGTGAAACCGGTTTTATATTTAGTTGTTGTTGTTGTTGTTGTTATTGGAGCTGTGATAAAGCGCCAATGGAAGTGGTATAATTATTAATTATACGCACCGTATAGCAGCAGTGTCTCATTTACTTACATGCAAGTTGATTTGCTAATTGCATGCAAACCAGCTGTAGATATAAATACATTTGCAGATACAGATACATTTAGCATAACTAGAAGTAGTTTGTTGCTCAACTAATGGCTGAAGATAGAAAATTGCCAGAGCAGTAACTTTTTTAATGTTGCATGTTTTTTCTTGAATTGGGCAGGATGTTTATGCGGTAGAGCATGCACACTGATAAAAAATATAAAATCTTACAGATTTGTGCGTTTTAAATTTAATTCTTAAAAAAATCTTGAAATATGATTAAAAAATAATTAAATAAAACAAAAAAAAATAAAATGCAAAATTAAAGAAAATTTTGTATGAGTTGTTCGTTAGAAAAAAAAAACACTTTAGGACATACCTCTTTGAAAGATGCAGAATCTCAAAGCACGTCTAGAGCTAACACAAAAATCTAAAAGTTTTGTTTTGGAATTAGCCTGGCTGAGCTGCTCTAGGACTAGAAGGAAGCATAATAGATTCTTAGAATTGTAATGCAGCTTTCTTAGCAATATTAATTTATTTATGCCAGCTGTTAGGCTTCAGGTTGCAACCAAGGTGTACTAGTTAATAATCCAAGAGACTTCCCCTTAGCTGCTAGTGTAACAATGAGAATTTTGAGCGAACCCAGAAAAAATTTAGCAAAACATCCAAATTTCAGATAAAGCGTAATTTTTTGCTCATTAGTGTGAACTGTAGTACAAGTTTAAAATTTTATAGAAACTCAGAGATTTGGAAAAGCGGTTAGCTGAATGCGGAGACCTTTCGCCTTAATAGTCATAAGACTTTAATTTTTTTAGAATTTAAAATAATTTATGTACCTATGTCTAATTTCATTGGATACCAATTTCGCAAAAATCTTTACAACCAGAGAGCTTTTGACCACTTTATATAGAATATAATATAGATTCGACATTACCTCTATGGCAGTGATGGGCAAAACTCATACCAACAAACATTTCTTTGTGTGAGTAAACAGCGCAGTAAGCAAAAGCGCACGAGAGAGCAAGAACCGCAATTAAGCAAAAAAGAGCGAGAGATTTCACACACTTGGACCGTATATGAGCCGACTGCGCTGCGGCAGATTTTGGTGCAATAGCCTCGCGAGTTATGTAAATTGAGAGACTGCCCATCACTGATCTATGGTATCCTTTCCCACTAGAGAAACGTGGTGGGTCTCCTTAGGTCTCCATTTATTTTTAAAACAATAGAATATAATACTAAGATAGCTCCTAAGCTTAAGGATATTAAAATATTTATACAGCAATATTCAATATCTTTTGAAAAATATATATTTACTAGAACTGTTTGTGAAAAATCTATATCTCAAATATATTTGAAATCAAATTTTATTTTTTGGAATCCTTAATATAGATCCCTCAAGGACATTGAACAAATCTTAGTTGCTCATTTTGTAGGGGAAATATTTTCTGGCGAAATATTTGAATTTTCTTTGTTCTCACTCGAAAATATTTGTTTTTGTTGCGATACTGACGTTTTTTTTTAATCAAAAACCAGAAAAATACTGTTTCTAAAGGACATTGAAAGGTATTGAACTGTAGATCACATAAATACCATTATAGTGCACACCTTGGTTGAAAAGATATGAAAATTCAATTTATATTTTTAAATTGTAAAATAAAATATAGAGTATAATTGTTATTTTCTTATTTTAAAAATTAATTTTTATTATAAAAATTATAATTAAGAATTAAAGAATTTTTATTTTTTAAATCGAAAATAATAAATAAATTCTTTATTTTTTAATTACAATTTGCAAATAAAAGTGGAATTTATTAAAAAAATTAAATATAAAAAAAAGTTACTAATAATTTTCATTTTTTATTTACTAATTAATTTTTAAAAATAATTTGTGAATTTTTTTAAAATTGAAAATAAAAATTATTCTGCAATTATTATTTAACAATTTTATTTTTTAAATCGAAAATAAGTATTAAATAAATTATATATAAAATTCAATTAAATATAAAATTAAATTAAATATAAAAAAAGTTACTAATAATTTTAATTCTTATTTTTTATTATCTAATTAATTTTTAAAAATTATTTGGGATTTTTTTTTAAATTGAAAATAAAAATTATTCTGCAATTGTTATTTTACAATTTTATTTTTTACAATTTGCAAATAAAAGTTGAATTTATTAAAAAAATTAAATATAAAAAAAGTTACTAATAATTAAAATTTTTATTCACTAATTAATTTTTAAAAATTATTTGTGCATTTTTTTAAAATTGAAAATAAAAATTATTCTGCAATTATTATTTTACAATTTGAAAATAAAAATTATAAAATACCATTTATTTCTCGATTTTTAAATAAAAATTGACATTAAACTATGATTTTAAATTTTATAGTTTTAGATACAAAAATAAGAGTTGATATAAATGAAAACATAAAAATGTGTCCTTTTTTTCGTAGTACTTAATAAATATAAAATTTATTTGTTTTTATAATTATAAAGTAAAAATTAATTCTTAATTATATAAAATTATATAAAAATATTAAATATTTTCGCTTGTACTTGCATACAATACATTTTAAGGCCCATAACTCTTATTTGCAATCCTAGGTTTTATCTTTATTTGAAAAAAAAAAAAATTTAATTTTTTTATTTTTATTTCTAATTTTTGCTTAAAAGCTAGCTTAATTTGCTAGTATATTAAATTTAATTTAGGTTAGACCTGTGCAGCTGAGATTTTTATATGTGAATTAAACTTTAATATTAAATGCATGGAATATTAAAAAGGGCTAGGACAATAGAATTAAAAAAATTTTTTATTTTTTCAAGAAATGTTACATTTTTAACAAATATTTACTCAAATTTGCAGTTATCGATAAATCGATATTTGCAAATAGAAAATTAAACTTAAAATTTAAAAAATATCAATAAAAAAAAATTTCGCTAAATGCATTTGCGCACATATGCATTGCATTGCAAACCTATCTTAACCAGACAAATGCATCCATAGCCCGCGCGACCTAACGAGACATGACGAAGTTGGCCACATTGGAGCTCTCTAGCTTCTTGTTGCTGGTGTGGCCAAGTCGTGCTCCAATTTGTTTGGAGCCAACTTAAACGGACTTGTTGTTAGCTGCTGTCTAAATGTAAATTTCCGAATTGATTGAAATGCTTGAAGCGAGCAGCGCTGCCGACTGCGCCGCTGCTGCCGACTGCAGCCGCTAATTAGTTTCATTTTTCAAAATGCACAGCAAAAACAATAAAAACAACAGCAAAAAAACAGGAACAACTGAAACTCTTAATAACCGAGTGAGTGACTTGTATGTGCTGCTTGTTGATTGACTGCTGCTTTTTTGTATGCATGTGTGTGTGTGGGTATCTGTGTGAGGGTATCTGTGTGAGTATGTGTTGCTATTTGTCGATTTCTTGGAAAACACTTTGATTAGAAATATTGCTGCTAATGGGCTGGCTGGCTGGTTGTTTGGCTTTAAATGCTCACAGCTCTGGCTCATTTGGCTCACCCCCCCTCTACACTGCCCCTGTCCGAAGCAACTGTTTGACAGACATGTGCTGCTATATTGTAACGGCTCTTGCTCTTATATACTTAATTTCCACATGCATTTAAATCGGCAATATAAAACTGTGCCTGCATTAAAAACGATTTGCGACTTGGTGACCCGTCTTTAAAATTGTTTTTATACATATGTAAGTATATATATTGCTGTGCCTCTGCTTGTGTACGTTTTATGAGTACATATATACTTTAGCTTGCGCCGTTTAATTGCATGACTCATCATTCAGAGGTCGCAAGCTTCTCATCGTCGTCTCGTTAAAGTAGTTTATGTTGTTGGGCTCATTTACTCAGTGCTTTATTTACTTTGGTTATTATTTTTTTTTATTCACTTGTTTGTAAGCTGATATGGAGACTTTTCTGCGAAACTCAAGAGCTCTACTTAAAAACAAACTATGAGCAATACGATTTCGAAATGAAGTTGGGCTTGGTTGGGGTGCACTTAAGAAGTTCTAAAAGACGTTAAATATCAAAATTTTTTTTGCGCAATTTTTTTTTTTTGAAATTCCAATGGACGTCGGTGTTATAAAATTTTATATTTTAAATTTTTGAATATTTTTTTGGGATAAAAATTTTTTGGAGATAAAAAATATGTGAAAAAAATTATAAAACCTCATGTACTTAAAAAACAATACAATCTACACGTTAGTAGAAAACTTTAAGCTCTAAAATATTGTGCATTAAAAAAAAGTTTTTAAAGTACGGAAAAAAATTGTAAAACTGCTTTTTATGACCTTTGATCATGATAAACATTGTTGCTTTAATATTTTTTTTGTCAAATGTTAAAACAATTCTTTATAGCAATTTTAAAGTTATTATTTATCTTTTCCGTGAATTTATACTCATACCATTGGAGGTGCCATAAAAAAAATAAACATTACTTCCTTAATTAGAGGAATTACCGATTTTTTATATTATACAAATATTTTTTTTTAATATTTTTAAACAATTTTTATAATTTTTTTTGCTAAAGAGCCATACGCAGCATGCGAAAATTCCGCAGCAAATGTCAAAACTTCATATAAAAAAAATTCGCTTTTTTGGGATATTTTGCTGCGTATGGGCCTTAAAGGCAAAACTTCACATAAAAAAAAGTCCCAAATAGAATATCCCAAATAATATCGCAATAATTATACCCTGTACCGTATGGTACAAAGGGTATATTGTGTTTGTGCAAGCCGAAAATGTATGTAACGTACAGAAGGAGAAGTCGGAGACCCCCCAAAGTTACCTAAAGTATGATCAGAGTGACTAGAGAAGTCAATATACCCATGTCCGTCTGTCCGTCTGTCCGTATGAACGCCTAGATCTCAGAGATGGTAATAGCTAGAGCAACCAAACTTTCAGATAAGATCCCGTATTAATCCATAGGAGACAAATTTATTTTATTTTTTTGATATCGGGGTTCTATTATATAGCTCCCATAGAGGTGTTTCAGAGGACCTCGAAAAAACCAAAAGTTTTAGATGGATAATTCGTTTGTTTATGAAGTTATCGTAAGTTTTTTATAGTTCCCAAATACTGTACAAAATTTGATCAAAATCGTTTGACTATATCAAATAGCTCCCATAGGACATAGGTCAAAAAAACGTTTTTTGCACAAAATTCGTGTTTCGTTTGTTTGTAAAGATATCGTAGCCAAATTTGGTAATCAATTGTCTTTTAGAGTGCTTAAGCAATATATCGGGCTTAATTGCAATCAGTGGTACAGGGTATCTCAAAGTCGTCCACGCCCATCTTTTTAATTTTAAGATGCTATTTTTTAATAAATCTGTCTAAGATTATCTTAGAGTTTTAGCAATATTTTCTTAAAATTTTTAGAACGAAGATAGCCAGAATAGAATAAATAAATCGTCACGTAACAAAACGAGGTATGCTGTGTCTGTATGTGTGAGAGTACAGATATTTTACTAATCTCCATTAAATAACTTTATTCTAGAAAAGTCAAGCATTTTTCAAAAAGTTTGGGTAATCGGTACAAAACGAGTTTGGAACTTTCCTGAATATTTATACAAGATATTAAATAAAAACAACAAATTGTTTAAACACATTTAAACTTAATTTTATGAAAAGAATTGCTTTTCTAATAATAAATAAACTCATACGAGGGCAGGCGGAAAAGTAACAGAAGTGTTCGGCGACGTTTAATCGCAATAAGGAGAAAGGGTTTATTTAAATAGGATACCAGAAACTGCCCCAACCGAATTTTAAAAGCTTATAATGTAGTTCGTTTAAAAGGGTAAAAAAAATTATTGAAACTTATAAAATAAAAATAATTTCGAATTTCTTGCATTGAAAATGGTTAATTTTGATTTTTTACCCGATGTATTGTTTTTAAAACTACATCACTTAGTGCAAGTAATTAAAATATTCTTTGTTGGCCAATGCTAATTTTTTAATATTCACCCACAAAATTAATAAATTTTTATATTTTTTTGATTCTTAAAAAAAATTGTATTTTTTTTTTATAATTTAAAAAAAAACGATAGAAATTGGTTTTATTTTTTTGAAATTGATGCAACTAATTGATTTGACCCATTCTTATAAAGAGGGATGAAAAGCCGTGTTATAAAAAGGTGATTGACATATTTAAGGAACATACATACTAATATTAAAAAAAATCGTTTTCTTTTAAAGAAAATGTGCTTGTTAAAAAGTGTTTTTTTTTTTGTATTTAATATGTAGTCTATTAAATATTTGCAAAATATGTTAGAATTTTATAACAAAACAAAAAATATTTTTTGAAACAATTTTTTAAAAACCCTTATTTTTTTTTTAACATTCTTAAAAAAAAAAAAAATTATTTAGGAAAATGTGTTGGTTGAAAAAATTAAAAAGGTCAAAGGTTGAAAAATGTTCAGTAACTTAGTCATAATGAAAACAGTTTTTTTTAATTAAAGACCTATTTGCAGTTCGAAATATTTCGCACGGAATGACAAAACTTCATATAAAAAAAAATATCCCAAATGGGATATAGACCCCTTAAGGCACAACAATTTAAAATCTGAAATCTTGCACGGTATTTTTTTTACCTATAAATTAGTCTGCATCATTGTTTTTTAAAAATCGTTTGGGGGCAGTTTTTTGTACCTTTCCCAGCAAGACCCTTTTTTTTTGGTAACTTGAATTGAATTTGTTCCAAGGAATCGACACCAAACAGAACCGACAATCAATAGTGGGTCTGTCAACCAACAAGGTGTTGCCAATGGTTTTTTTTGGCATGACCTATATTGATAGCTTTGAAATATGATTCGAAAAATAACTCGGATGTGTAATAAATAAACTGCGCTACGATTTGGTTTTTTAATCACCATATTGACACATGAAATTTTCCTATATACGAAGAAACGACTTAATGAAAATAGATTTTCTTGATCTTCTAAACGAAAGTCCATTGTCAACAAACCCACAGAGTTAAAAAACTGCTGAATAAAGCAACATTTTAAAGTAAGTCCCCTGTTTGCCAGCGCAATGACTTTTCAGCCTGCCCTCGTAGATCTATCTATTAACTAAGCCCATCTATTTATGCGCTCGTTCTTAATCGTCTGTCCCAGAGTGTAAATCCCTAATGACGCTACAGCGCATTCCGAATTCGTTAAGAACCTGCTGCTCCAAAGTCTATAAATTGTTGAAGTATTTAGCTGATTGTTCAGCGACTTTGGTATAATTGATGCATGTATTTGTTGTATGTTGCATGTTATTTATGTACATGTGTACATGTATATATGTATTGTTGTTTGCTTTTTTTATTTTTATTTTTATTTTTATTGCTTTTGCCTTTGGTATGCATTTTCTGTCAACGGCGCTTTGTGCTAATTTACTATGCGCTGTTGTTGTTGTTGTTGTTTTTGGAGTTCCCTCGATACTTTGCTCCCTTGTTTCGTTTCTTGGTAATTTGTTTTATTTTTTATTTCTTGAGCGTCGTTTTGCGGTTTTTGCTTTAATTTCAATTTACACTTATTATTTTATTTTTAAACATATGCTTTAAATATTTACATACTATATACATATACGAGTACATATATGCGGTACACTGCTTGTTTTGAGTTTATTTATTTACGTTATTAGCTTGAAATATGCAGTGCGAGTAATGTGAACCTCAAATGGATTTTGTATTTTGCATTTTGCGTAATCGGCAACAATATCGCATTCAAAATTCCATGTATTTTGTTGTTGTTGTTGTTGTCGGTTTAGTTTTGTTTTTACAGTCACATAGTTTGACGACTTGTCAGATATCAGTCATACCGTCAGTAAGTAAACAAAAACAGTTTGAGCAACAATTTAATTAATTATAGAACGCAATGGAAACCAGTTTAGCGTTAAATATCAGAAATTTCAGACTTGACTTTTTGTCATGCTAAATTTTGGCATATATTTATATACTCGTATGTATAGGCTCTGATAAATATTGTTGCTTTTATTTTTGTGGCGCCACATATATGTATATGAAAATTGCCATTTAATTATGCATAATATGCATGACACTCTATTAACGACTTGATAAGTTTTTAAATGAGAGCGCAAGCAATGATAAGTTTCATATCGATATGTTATCAATTGGAGATGAGTAAGCGAAAGCAAACGATATCACAGGCGTATAACAGAGCTGTCAGCTGACATCTCACTGATCAATTGATTGGATTCAAAATGCAGTTTGCAATAAATATAGGAAATTTATTTATTACACCTTGTGCCTATATATGGTATATACATTTGTATTTAATAGGCACAAGGCGCAACAGACTTGTTTATAAAGGGTCATCAATCTTGAGTTTTTTTTTTTTAAATAAAATAGAAAGAACCAATGTTGCAGAGGTTCCAATTTTCGATGACGCGTTCGCGCATAATCGGCGGTATCTCGCGAATAACACGGGTAATGTTGGCCTCTAATGCTTCAATCGTAGCTGGATTATCCACAAACACTATCAACTTCACGTAGCCCCAAAGGCCGGTGAATACGTCCATTGTTTCACGGGCTGTGTGGCTAGTAGCGCCGTTTTGTTGAAACCAAATGTCGTCGAGATCTCGGGCTTCAATTTCAGGTAGCAATTAATTCTTTATCATGGTGCAATAACGGTCGCCATTGACGGTAACGGTCTGACCGGTGATTCCACCGGCCCATAAGCTACGTGCTGGACGAGGTCTATTCGGTCGAGTGTCATCCAATATTGAATATTGGATCTCAAATTTGTTGAAGGTATGGCGAATAGTGGTCTCAGTAGGTCGAGTATGGCGACCATAAAATGGCCTAAGCGCGCGAAAAACATTCTTTACAGAACGCGAATTTTCGTAATATAATTGTACGATTTGTAAACGTTGTTCGGGTGTAAGTTTTTCCATGATGAAATGACAATGAAAACTGAATAATAAACTTGACAGTACTCGACAGTTTATCAAAAAAACCTTATTGAAAAAAAACCTCAAGACTAATGACCCTTTATCTCGGGCTTCTTTTAAGCCATATACCGCAGCCATATCTCTGGAGTCAATAAATTTTAGGCAAAAAATACGAATTTTTTGTTTGTCGATTCGATATTTTGCCAACATGACAAAGCCATCCGATAGTTTTATTATTATGATACAGCTTTTTATCAAAATAAGTGAGTCAAATGTAGATCCACTCTACAATAAATTCCGACAGTATGTATAAGTCAGAGCTACAAAATTTGATGTGTTCACTTATGTGAGCCTAATAAGCAAAGAAATTATGACTACCCAAGCCAACAAGCACTCTAACACCGCAACGATTTTTTTCAAATGTTATTTACCATTTACTTCTCATTATTATTAATTTATCTTTTGGCTATATGTTAAGTAAATTTAAGCTGTCAAAAATGTTTGTTTTTTTAGAGTTATCATTAAATTTAAGCAAATATTCTTAACTAATTTAGCATCATAAACTTGCACAGACTTTCACAAACTATGAATTGGCTTAATTTAAAACTGTTGTCTACTCCTAAAAAAATATGATTTTTGACAATATTCCCAATTTTATTGGATGGCTTGTATTTTTGACTTAATAATTTTTTAAATTTAAGTCTTAGATTTTTAAGCCGTCAGGTCATAATAAAAAAATTGAAAAAATCCTGCTCAAAAAACCCTTTACCTTTACCTACCTTAGTATTTTTGGAAAAAAACACAAAAATAATTTTTTTACCCAAATTTTGATAAAGGCCTATACGCAGTTTAAAAAATTTCGCACGGAATGAGAAAACTAAATATAAAAAAAACAAACCCACTATTATAACTTCATATAAAAAAAATCCCAAATAGTGGGTAGTTTTGTCATTCCGTGCGAAATTTTTCAAACTGCATATAAGCGTAAATGTTCAAAATTTTTTTTAATGTTATTTATTTTTAATCTTCAATTTTTGATTTACTTATTAGTCTTGGATTTTCAGGACGTCTTAAGCATAAACAAAGAGATTTTTAAATTATGCTGAAAAAAACTCTGAGCTGAGGCATTTTTGTAGAGTAAAAGAAAAATAATTTTTTTACAGAATTTTGACAACGTTCCAATTTTTGTTGGGTGGTTTATTTTTCAAACTTTAATTTTTCATTTAATTAGTAGTCTTAGATTCGTGTTAAGAAACAATAAAAAAAATGTTGCTTAAAAAAACCTATCTCAAATATTCTTAGAAAACATACAACATTTTTTTTTTTAACAGAATTTTGCTCATGGTTCAATTTTGTTTAATTTTTTTGTTATTTAATTTGAAAGAGACCCAGCTTAAAAACACGAGATTTATATTTGCAGAAAAAAAAATTCCGCTTATGTTTAGTTCTAAATTGTATCTTTTATTCTATGCTATTGCTATTCATAGTTCATTTAAATTTAAAATGCATGCCCAGCTCTAAGAGCAATAACCAAGCCACTCTGTCTAAATGATTTCAACACTCAAAAGTTATAGATACTTTTCTTTGATGTGTTTAGATAAGTTTACAGGCACGCCAAACACAAAAAGATAGTGAGGTAAAGATACTTCTAGTAGTTGAGAATTGTTATCACAAACGAAACAGATACACTCACACACTTGCTCTCATAGTTTATCAAGATATACTCGTAGGCCTGTTATTGTTATCAGCAGCGCCTCAGCAGCAACAAATACATAGTCATAGTCGGCAGTATCTACAAATGTATCTAACATTGTTGATGTATCTGTCATGCTATGCCATAATTGCAGATTTTCTTTTGTGTAGCGCCCATTGATAATTTTCTTGTAACTCACTTTTGTTTTTATTTTGTTTTTGTTACTGTTTTTCCATAATTGTTGTTGGAAATTTATTTAGCGTGCCAGTTTTGCAATTGTCGGCTTGCATTTGTTTACAATTGAAATACTTTTATGATAGTGTTAGTAGTAGTATTTGTATCTGTGTGAGTGTTTTTTTTTGCAATTGCAATTGCATTGGGCTGGATTTTCTGCGTTTCCGATTTCCACAATTGTTCTGTCATTTCTGTGTGTGTGTGTCTGTGTGCGTTTGTATCTGTGTATTATTATAATAAATGTCATTTTGCTGACGTAAGTTAAGTTGAAAACGTGTTGAGTGACACCATTGAACTTTGTATTGAGTGCGAGTGTTTAGGTATGTAAGTGTATCTGTATTTAGTAGTAAGTACTCGTATAATATTCAGATAGTCACAACAATAATTAATAGGAAACTATAAAAAATTTTACGAAATTAAAGCTAATTGCTACGTAGATTTATTAATGGGTAAGTGCTATAGCTTAAAATGGAATCTATACAATGAGACGGGTTTGTTGAGTCATCTACGAATGCCAAGTAGATCTCAGAAATCATATGAGCTGGGGCTTCAAATTCTATTGGAAGATTATTATTTTTTATTATTTATTATATTTTGTTTTATTTTTTTATTATTTATTAGTTTTTATAATTATTTGTTACAATTTATAAGCATTTACTCTTATTTATTTATTCAAAATTGTTCAGCACTTTGTGATCATTAAAGTGCAAAATAGACAATTTAAAAAAAATTTCTTAGAATGTCAGGTGTCAAAATAACTTTTGATTTGAAAAACAATTAAGCTCTTGACCCAAAAAAGCTATGTATTTCTTAGAATTACATTCAGTAAACAACATTATCAACATGTAAAAATAAAATAATCAGCAAAAAATTTGAGCAAAAACAAGATTCTACAAATTTTTTTAGTACGACAATGAATTCTGTTTATTTTAGGAAAATTTTTTCTATTTTTTCAATTAACGTTCAAGCAGCATTTCGTAACTCAAATCTGATTATATTTTCTTAAGGGCTTGGGCCTTTAGGGCTTAAAAAAGTATATTTTATCTGTTTGGCGTTTGGATTTCATCAACTTATCAAGCACTCCAAAATAAGATGAATTCCACCAATTTTTCAAGCCACCTGTGATCCTTGAATTTCAACAATATTTATACAGTGATAAATATCCTCAGCATTGTTTGTTTTTCTTAATTTTCATGGTAAAATGGCGTACGAAAACCGTTTTCAATGCAAGAAATTTCGAAAAATCAATTTTTTTTTGAAGATGAATTCGACCAATTTTTCAAACCACCTGTGATCCTTGAATTTCAACAATATCTTATTGTAATAAACACAGTGATAAATATACTCAGCATTGTTTGTTTTTCTTAATTTTCATGGTAAAATGGCGTAAGAAAACCGTTTTCTATGCAAGAAATTTCGAAAAATCAATTTTTTTTTAAAGTGTCTTCAATTTATTGCGAATATCTAAAGTTGTACATAACCGATTTTATTTAAATTATATATATTAAATTTACTCATCAAAGCAATCGCTTTGACATTTTTTCGTTCCATTCACGGTTGGATTTTTTAACATGTGTATTAAATTCATTAAAATCTTTAACAAATTTTTGTATTTTTTTTTTAAATTTTATGTGCACCATATCACTAAATTATATAAAATTATTCCATTGGGACTAGTATCTCGAACTCGGGTTATTATAATATTATATCATATATTATCATATAATCATCTTGAGAGATCAAAACATGATAGATTCCAATGACTTAGGTACAGGCATGAATCATACATGAAGTCATAGGTAAATTTTTAGTACTAGTCATGAATCTGCGCATTTATTTGTCACTGAAACTTGGCTGTAACAATCAGCTATGAGTTTAGTCCTTATTTCCTTTTAAAAATCAGGAGTGAAATCACACGTGAATTTTATTTCAAAACAGAATTTAGTGCTGATTAGCTTCGAAAAGTCATGTCACAGGCATGTAATTAATATATTACAATTTTAGTGATAATGTTATATTTTTTTAGAAAATGTATGAATAAATATGATATGCTTTTTTCCATGTATTACCTAAGCTTTCTTAAGCAAATTATCGATTCACTTTTCTGGTTTCTCTTTCTCTTTGTATTTTTGTTTTTTGAGCAACGTAAGAAATAGGAAGAGCCATTACTGTAAGCTTCCTTTGTTCCTCTTACAAAGCCATGAAACATTCACTTACTTTTCATGCCTGAATTCAGGACTGAAAAATTCACCACTGAGCGAACGAAAATTTTTAAAAAAGAGTAATTTTTACTCAAAATCGGAAAACAAATATGGATTGGGGGCTTATGGGTTCAAAAATGAGCTAAAAAAGTATAACTTGAAACTTAGCCCCTTGTGATGAAGAATGAAAAAAATTCTAAATCGGTTCACTACAACTGGAAATATTTTCATATAAGTGAAGATCCCTTTTCTAAAAACTTTGGATATATATAGTATATCTGTAGTGCTCTTTGGTGGTCTATTATGGTTTATAATGGGCTCTGCTGGTCTGGTGAAGAGTTTTGCTCCAACTTCGGCTTGGTCAGCGTTATCGAAATAGTACGACCCGTGACCCGTCTATAGGCGCATATTTCAGCTGTGTAACAATTTTTAATATTATTACTTTATACACTACTAGTTGTACAATTGCAGCTTAAGCTATTTTCTATTATTTATAAAATATTTATATTTGAATATACTCGCATTCCATAAATTGCTACAGATTGCTTACTTTAGATTTAATTAATCGTGATTAATTGAAATGATTTAATTGATACGGCCGCAAAAATACCTTCTGGGAATTAAATAAATCAAAACATCATCACAGCCTTAATAAAACCCATCACATTAGCGTCACGTGTTGAAAACAGATTTTATAATATTTTAATGGCAAAGGTTTCGATAAGGAACAATTTGTTATGGGCACGAGCCAAAGTCAAGTTTATATTCAGTCGCAAAAAAAGTGCACTGTACTATTTAACAATAATAAGCAATTTATGCTATAATACATTAAGTTGCTTTTTTTTTAATATCATGTAGTTATAGAAAAAAATAGAATTCAACATTTTTTGGCATAACACTTGATTACAACTTTGGCCTTAAAACTTGGCTGATATATGAGATACGATCTTAGGTAACATTTTTTTTTTTTTAGTAAAAAAAGCACCCTATCCCATTTTTTAGAACCACTTATTTGTTTCGTCAAATTTAAGTTTAAAATTTTTTTTAATTTTTAGGGAAGCCCTTATTAGTCCATAAGACTTCTTCTTGACAATCACGTCAGGAATTTGAGATATTTGAGGTTATGTAACCGAAAAATGGCGTTTGTTTCCTATTCTGACCCCGGATTCGCATTCTACGCAGTTACTTCGTAACTTTGAATAGCCATAACTTTGCGAAAAAAAATCGTCGCTTGAACTTTTAAATTAAAGGGTATGAGTGGTACTAAATGATGTAACTGGAGTGACAGACCACAAACATTTTTTGCACCCTGTACATAACCTCAAAATAAGAAAAAACCCCGTTTTTCGGATACATAACCTCAAATATCTCAAAATCCTGACGTGATGTGCCAATTCTGACCCCGGATTCGGATTCTACGCAGCAAATTACTTCGGAAATTACCCTTAGCTTTCCAACAACTAAACCATGTTGGCCTGTGTAATTTAAAATAATTTTTTATCGATATCTCAAATGATTTCGATAAGCCGATGCTTTGCGCTCATTTTTAGTCCGACGTTAGTTAAATGTACCCTTAAAATTATAAATTATTATAGGAAAAAATTTTCAAGCTTTGGGTTTCTTCAATATTTTATAAGAATAGAAAATAATTTGTCAGCTTACCTCAGTCGAAATTGCAGCTTTTGATGTTTTCCTTGCACATATATCCTTGTAAAATCCAATTAAATCTGTTTTAAAATTTTTTTTAAATTTTTTTTCTGTTTTTATCATGAGTAAGCGCACTGTAAAGTTGTAGCTCTTTGGTTTAGTTTTATTCAAAGGACACACGCACACACACTAGCTATTAACTAGTATTGGTATCCTTTGTAGATTCACTTTTTTTTCACTTCCTTTAAATCGCAGTTTTTTGTTGATTTTGAATTTTACTGTTGAGGTCCTTCTCACACCCACTGTTGCTTTAATTGGGTTTGTAGAGCCTATGCGAGTACATTTCATGCGCACTGTAAAGCACTTTGTTGTTGTTGTTGCATCTGTTGTTTATGCATAATCCTTAATTAGTCTAACGAGTTGTAAATTAATCCACTTTACTTAATTAAATTGCTGCACAGCAAAGCTGCAAAATAGAAAAAAACAAAAATTGCTCATTATACTATATAATAAATATATATTTTTAAACAAATTTTTTATTTAATTGAAAAGCAGGAAAAAGTCAAAACAAGTACAATGAAATCATAGCCGGAAAAAATACCGACTATAAGATACACTATTTGTTAAAACATAGTATATATAAGGTACACTGGAAAAAAGAATCGAGTAAATGAAGAGCAAGAGAAAATTACCGAAATCGAAAAAATTTGATCAAAATATTTTTTAACTGGTATTTGTGTCTAAGCACTTAAAGACATCGAGATGAGTTATGCCTATAGCAAGGGTAAAGAAAAAGATGGCGTACGTTAAAGTCGGACTCGAACGACTTTGGGATACCCTGTACCACCAAATTGCAATCAAATCAGGTATTTTTCTTAAGAACTCCAAAAGATATTTATTTGCCAAATTTAATTCCGATATTTCAATAAACAAACAAAAAACGAATTTTGCCCCAAAAACGTTTCTTTGACCGTTCGGTCCTATGGGAACTAAACAGTGCTTGAGTACTATAAAAAACATCCGAATGAGAAATTTGGTTACGCTACCTGCATAAATATCCGAATTACCCATCTAAAAGTTTTGTTTATTTACGAAGTCCTCTGAAACACCCCTATGGGAGCTATATAATATAACCCCGATAACAAAAAAATAAAATAAACTTGTCTCCTATGGAATAACAAGGGATCTAATCTGCAAGTTTGGTTGCTCTTGCTCTTACCATCTCTGCGATCTAGACGGACAAGCCGACAGACGAACATGACTATATCGACCTCTCTAGTCACCCTGATCATATTTTAGGTAACTTTGGGGGTCTCCGATGACTCCTTCTGTATGTTACATACATTTTCGGCTTGCACAAACTTAATTTAAATTAAAAAATTCCTTAGGACGGTTTGTTTTTAAATTATTTTTCACCATAAACTCCTGATGTAGGCACAAAATAATATAGTTGATCCCCTTACGGCGTCTAAAATTTCTAAGTAACTGGAAACAGAGGTCTGTTACAATTTATATTGTTACAATTTTCGTGACTCTGGTTCTCTTATGTTCACCATATAAAGATGGGATAAAAAGAAAATGGTGACGTATTTAAGGAACATGTTTAAAAAAAAATTGAATTTTCTTATTTTTGCTTAAGAAAATGTGTTGATTAAAAAATTAAAAGAGCCCTATAACAACTTAGATTAAAAAAAAAATTAAAAAAAAACTTTATTGAAAAAAACCTCAAGATTGATGACCCTTTTTTTTTGCAAATTAAGCTAAAACGCGTTACGTTAAAAACTGGATATTATCGAAAAAAATTTTATCTATAGTATGAATTGATCTGCATCATTATTTTTTTAAGTAAGTACCTTATTCAGCTACCTCTGAATATTTATTTGATTGTTTAAAATAGTTAACTCTATAATTAATTAAATAAGTCGGCTTATTTTCAGTATTCAGAAATAAATATCTAAATATCTGGTAGTCTTTTTAACGAATTTCTCAAAGCTTAGATTATCTGAAATTTTGAATAAAAAAATACAATTTCATTGCAGATATTTTCGGGGATCACGCAACAATCAATCCTGCCCAAACTGCGCTTCATCTTTTGCGGTATAGCCTTCCCGATACTCTCTCCAGTGAAAAAGTATAGTGTACAAAATTGCTTTATGTTGAAATCAAAATTTTTGACTTAAGGCCCATACGCAGTTCGAAAATTTTCGCACGGAATGACAAAACTTCATACAAAAAAAATGTGGTACAGTCGGGGCGGTGCCCGACAGTGGAATACCCTGTACCTTTTGTGTCAAACAAATTTTTCCTGCATATTCCATCTAAGAACTTTCCAATTGGAATTTATTTTTTTTTGGTGTAAATCGATATTTATACCTATAAGTTCCCTAAATTTTTACCCATTTTGATGAAACTCGAATGTTACAACAAAGAACTTATTTAAAGTATACGGGGTAAGTTTCAAGTTGGTATGTTGAGGGGTGTGGGAGAAAACACGGTAAATGGATTGCGGGGGGTGGGGGGACCGCATCGATAAAATTTGGATGTGGATTTGTTCATTAGAGCCACATGAATGAGCTTACCAAAAATTGTGATTCTACGTCACTTGTAGCCATAATTGCGTAGAGTGAAATATTGACGCAGTTTATTGGCAAGGGGAGGTGAAATTTGCACATTTTTGACTATAACTTATGTTGTATTTGTCCGATTTTGTTCATTTTTTACACATAGATGCATGTAACTACAACGCATCGCTCTGTTAAATTTCAAATGAAAATATTACACGGTGTGGCTAAAAACCGCGAAAATCTACAGCGGGGGAACGGGGAAAGATATTGACATGATTCAACAAACTTCATCTGCTTAGGAAATATGCGCACCAGCTGGTAAAGTTTCGTGTCTCTAGCTGTTATAGTCTCTGAGATCTAGGCGTTCATACGGACGGACGGACGGACGGACGGACGGACGGACGGACGGACGGACGGACGGACGGACATGGCTCAATCGCTACCCGAGGTTATGATAAGCATTTTGGTATAAAGGACTTGGGGTCTGCCACGCCTCCTTCTGTCCGTTACATACATTGCACAAACCTAGTATACCCTTTGTACCTATAGGTACAGGGTATAAAAATATCCCAAAAAAGGGAATAATTTTTTTATAAAAAAATTAATTTTTTTTTTAAATTATATATTAGCTTTTATAGTTTCTATACGATCTGGATGTTTTGGAAAAGGCAAAATATCGGAACAATATTAAAAGATTTCAATATTCTCAACGATTAAAAACAAGAAAATAATTTTGGAGCATTTAGTGGAAGTTTGTTAGTGGAAAGATATAAAACGGAAGATATACACGAATCTAAATTCAGGGAATACAAGAAGTTTTGCATAGAGTAGTTCTTAAGGGAGGGAGTAACTCTATTGATTTGAAAAAAAAAATAATTTTGGATGTGGATATGAATGAAGTTTTTGAATCCAGAATCAAGGTCATAGCATCTGTAATATGGAATTTTTTTTATATATTGGAAGAACTTGAGCATTAGAAGGGAAATATTCTGTTCTTGGTTTTCGAGAATCAAAACGATAGACAGGGGCCAAACAAACAGATATGCAACAGGATAATCAGAAAGATTAAAAATAAAGGAAAATGGCGACGGCAAAAAATAAACAGCAAAAAGAAAAAGTCTGATAAAATGATAGACAAACAGAAATCCAAGTTAGAAAAAAACCAACTAACACAGAACTTAATACACGCTTTTATTATGGAATTATAGAGTATAAAAAGTGAAATGAATTTTATTCAAATATCATTAATTTATGGTACTATAGTTTACGCTCATTTTTGGGTCCCTGACAATTATTGATTATATTTAATATTTTTTTTTTTAGCAACATTGTGTACAATAAATTGCACAATTTGTTATTTTTGTCGACTATCTTGCTTTTATTTAACTTTTAATTATATTTAAAAGTGTTCTGGTTTCATAATTGGCAGCCCATTGTAAGCAAATGTTTTACATACATATATGTATATATATGTACTTTCTCTTAATGTTTTTGATTTAATTACATGTTTTTAATTATTTGTGCAAAAATAATATGCAACTTGCTTTGTATGATTTCATTTCATTCTCATTCTCATTCTCGTTTCAATTTAATTTTAAATTTGAAACTGTCAGCTTTGTTTAAATATTAAAAATGTGGTGAAATATTTCATTTGATTTATGCACTTAGCATTTATTTTTGCATTTTACATTGACATTTTTGAAACAAATGTATTTAATTGCAAATTGACTTAAATTGTCTTTGTTATGCTTTTTTGTTTTTTGAAACAATTTATTTTGAATGTCTGGTAGCAAGAATCAAATAAACAATAAACTAAATATGAATAACAAAGCTCAATGAATTTAGCCTTAAAATGAAATTGTTTTTTTTTTGTTGGCAACAAATATTGTCAAAACATTTTTGCCTTTAAATTTAATAATATATGCGTTTTTATACTCTATAGCCAGGGAGTTAAGCGTATTATAGATTTGTGCAATGTTCATAATGAGCAGAGGGAGATGTTGAAGAGCTTAAATGCGTTGGTATGAACACCTTTATCTTAGAGACCATAAGAGCTGAAGATACCAAATCTTACCAAAAGGTGCACATGAAGGTGCATTAAAATTTAAGGCCTAAATCACATTTGGGACTTTTTTTTATATGAAGTTTTGTCATTCCGTGCGAAATATTTCGAACTGCGTAGACCCCTTTAAGGGCCATACGCAGCATGCAAAAATTCCCCACCAAACGTCAAAAAATAATCAAGTCCGATATATTACTTACGAACACCAAAAACAATTTCTTTGCCAAATTCAGTTACAATATTTTTATAAACAAACGAAACACAACGAATTTTCTTCAAAAAACTTGTTTTTGACCGATCGGTCCTATGGGAGCTATATTATATAGTCAACCGATTTTGATCAAATTTGGTACTGTGCTTAGGCACTCTAAAAAACTTCCAATTGCCGAATTTGGTTACGATATCTTCATAAACAAACTAAACAAAAAGAATTTTGTTCAAAATACGTTTTTTCGACCGATCTGTCCTATGGGAGCTATATAATATAGTCAATCGATTTGGATCAAATTTGGTACAGTGCTGGGTATCCCTAAAAAACTGACAAACACCAAATTTGGTTACAATATCATCACAAACAAACGAAACACAACGAATTTTGTACAAAAAACGTTTTTTTTGACCGATTGGTCCTATGGGAGCTATATGATATAGTCAACCGATTTTGATAAAATTTGGTACAGTGTTTAAGAACTCTAAAAAACTTCGGAATGTCACATTTGGTTACAATATCTTAACAAATAAACGAAACACAACGAATTTTGTAAAAAAAACGTTTTTTTGACCGATTGGTCCTATGGGAGCTATATGATATAGTCAACCGATTTGGTAAAAATTTGCTACAGTGTTGAAGATCAATAAAAAAATCCCGAATGCCAAATTTGGTTACAATATCTTCACAAACAAACGAAACACAACGAATTTTGTAGAAAAAACGTTTTTTTGACCGATTGGTCCTATGGGAGCTATATGATATAGTCAACCGATTTTGATAAAATTCGGTACAGTGCTTAGAAACTCTAAAAAACTATTGTGTGCCAAATTTGGTTACGATATCTTCATAAACAAACGAATTATCCATCTAAAACTTTTGGTTTTTTTCGAGGTCCTCTGAAACACCCCTATGGGAGCTATATAATGTAGTCCCGATATCAAAAAAATAAAATAAACTTGTCTCCTATGGATTAATAAGGGATCTTATCTGAAAGTTTGGTTGCTCTAGATCTTACCATCTCTGAGATCTAGGCGTTCATACGGACAGACGGACATGGGTATATCGACTTCTCTAGTCACTCTGATCATACTTTAGGTAACTTTGGGGGGTCTCCGACTTCTCCTTCTGTACGTTACATACATTTTCGGCTTGCACAAACACAATATACCCTTTGTACCATACGGTACAGGGTATAAAAATACAAAAGATGTAGCGAAGAGTATTTAAGGAGTAACACCAGTGTGGAGCATGGTTTTTAAGGTAGTTTTTCGATTTTTTTTTCCAAGTAACTTTATTTTATATTCAAAATCCAAATAGGTGACGATATTACACATATTTTGAGCTACAAAAATTAAATTTTCCAAAGTAATAAAAAACAAAATGGCGCCTTTAGAGAGCTACGAGTACATGACTGATTTTCGAAGAGGCCCCCACAGCATGAAACATAACGAATTTTTTCCTCTTAATCTATGGACCACGTAGGGGTTTCTAAAAATATCAATTTAAAAAAAAAATGGCATAGTTTGAAAAAAAGTTTTATTTCGTAAAAAAAAAAAAAAATCATGAAAAATGGGTTGTAAAATAAAAAGTTTTTATTATTTTGACCAAATCCCACGTGGTTCACTAGAAAATGATGTTATAAAGATTGTGTCAAAGTTTCAAATCGATCGGATAAAAATCGACTGAGTTATTCGTGAAGCCATATGAAAAAAAAGTGGTTTCGAGAAAAACGCATTTAAAGTTTGAAAACTGGCCCGACCATGTGGCGGGTTGCTTAGCGCCCGACTTTTATAAGTGAGGAAAATATTTTTTTTTTTTTAAATCACTTCGGTACATCATTTCTTACATAATTGTCTACCAATTCAGCTAAAAAAATAAATATAAATTTTCTGAAGATTCTACATTAGGGTGGCCGCCGCCGGTATGGAGTACTTTTAAACCGTCGATATCAATAACGCCACTACCTAAAAAGTTGCCTTTTTACCTGCATACAGCGCCTGTAAAATTTAAAGGCGATCCGAATGTTTTTGTTGGGCACTAAAATAGGTCAAAGGTAACTTTGTAGGGGGTGGCTTTGTTAAAATCGTGAGATGTTGCAAAAATGGCCACCCTATACTACACTGGTTTTACCCCTTAATATAAGACCTTTCGCCTTATTACAAAAGCTGAAGCTATTTAGCATGTAGCACTATGAGAGGCTATTAAACAACAAAAAGTTGAGTATTTCTCAAAAAAGCACCCTAACACGCAAATCCCGTCAAACTAAATTGAAACCATGTTCCATGTTCCTTCATTATTAAAAAAGCTTAAGCTATTCGGCATGTAGAACTATGCGAGTCTTTGAAACAACGAAAAGTTAAATTTTTCTCAAAAAAGCACCCTATTACGCAAACTCCGGCAAACTATATTCATAAGACAACCATCAGCTTCGGACATGTAGATCTCCTGTTAGTGATTTTTTTTTTAAGAAAAGTCTAGAGTATCCTGCTATCGGTCATCGTCTTGACTAATTCAAATTTTTTTGTATATTTTTTGTTGTTTAAAAAGTAATAACAATTCTCAGTCATTTAGGCATGACAAATTATAAGTAAGCTTAATTAAATTTGTCAACAAAGCTTGACCCTAAATATTAATAGTTTTGGCTGCCTAGTAAACACAAAAAAAACAAAAAACAAATACAAACAAAAAAAAAAAATGTTTAAGCTAATAACGATATAGGGTTATTATGTATGACCATATTGTTAGTTTTTGAAAAAGTTTTCATTTTATTGGCAAAGTTTTTATTATTATTTTAACGATTTTATATAAGCCGAGGTCAGGGCAACGTAATCTTCAAAGTCTTTAGTATTTTAAACTTTATAACTATTTTATCTGTTTATTTAAACTTTGACAAATCTAACAATTTTCTATTAGGTGATATCATTGAATAAAGTGTTAATTTTTACTGTGATAACGTTTATTGAATTTGGTTTGTTTAAAAACTTAAAATATTAGCATGATAAAGTTAAGGGCCAGCCCGTGTGAACACTAATCATCATTAATGTATAATTCAAATATCTTTTAACTAAATCAAATTTTTATCTTCTATGAATTAATTGTCATTGATATTGTCAAGGAAATGGCGTGAAGACAACAAAAATAATATTTCACAATTTGGCTTATCGATGGGTAAGTCCAATTAAAAATCGATAATAGCTAACAAATTAGATAGCTGATATGTTAATTGCTATTAAAAATAAGTTTGATTTTTTTTTTTGGCCGCATTTAAAAAAAAGAAGTGAAATCTACCAAATATTGTAGCTAATATTTTTTAGTTCATTAAAATGTTTTTTGATCAACTTTATTAAATCTCACTGTATACTTTTAAAGATTTTCAAGATTCTTTAACAGCTTATAATTTATTTAGATAATAAATTTTTATAAAATTCAGGATTAGTTTTTTAATTTCGTCTTTATGTTTGCAAATTTTTATGACTTAACCTCCTTTCACCTATTTAAAGGCCAGTGCTGATATATTTTATTTATTACTTGTATTTCAATACATAAGGCGCACCATTTTAAGTCGATCTTTTCGATTTTGTTGATTTAGGTGCTATCCAATAATAACCTAGTCAATTTTATTTCCAAAACTGCGATTACTTATTGAGTTATCGATTACTGAATATTTAATCAGTGGTGGGCAGTCTCTCAATTTACACAACTCGCTCATGCACGGTCCAAGTGTGTGATATCTCTCTCTCGTTTTTGCTTGATTGCGGTACTTGCTCTCTCGTGCGCTTTTGCTTACTGCGCTGCTTACTCACACAAAGAAATGTTTGTTTGTATAAGCTTTGCCCACCACTGATTTAGATAGACTTTTATTTGACAAGCAATATCTCGTAAACAAATAAAGACAACTGAATTTTTTTTTTTACAATGGAAGAGACTAATTTGAATTAAAAAAATATTGTATTTTTATAATAGTCATTTATAAAAAATTTTGAATATGATCAATCTCATTTTTAAGCAAAGTTGGGATCACTTCTAAATTTTAAAATAATTTTTTTTTTTTAAATTAAACATTTTTTTAAATAATTAAACTTAATTTTTTATTTTTACGTTTAACTTCAAATTTTTGTTAAAAGTAAGAGTGATTTTTTTTTTAAATTAAACATTTTTTTAAATAATTTAACTTTTTTTTTTTTATTTTTAAGCTTAACTTCAAATTTTTGTTAAAAATAAGAGTGATCATATATTTTGTACGCAAGAAAGTTATGCTTATTTTAGAGATGGCACCTTCAATAGAACATAGTAGTACCTTGAAATATTTTGAAATGGCAAGATAATAACTTCAAACTTGCTGTGAATGTTTGTTTTGATATTTTGTAACGAATTTTGTAAGTATCAGTTTATATCTCAATCGGATCTCATGATATTCAGGGAAAAAGATTACAAAAATCGACTTTTTGCAATAATATGTATCTCATGCCTAAACAATATTAAAAATGTTGCAAAATATTTTAAACGTAACATTTACTACAAAATCTGTAAATTTTTTTTAGTATTATCTTGCATTGAAAAAAACATTTGTTTAGAAATCTTAATTCTCTAACAAGATATGGCTTGTTAAAGAAAAGTTATCGATAGATCGATAAATAATTTTAATTTCAGAGGTTAATATTAATCTAACATGAATGCAAAAATTATCAAAGTCGAAGAGATCGACTTATTTACGCATCACTTATTTACGCTCATATGAATATTTTTTTTGTTTTCGTATATCTTATCTAGTAACCCTATTTTTTCTACAAGCAGTGCTTCTTGAGAAATACGTATCTTTGAGTATAAGAAAAGTAATTCGATTTAAATATATCACATAATCATTATATTGAATATTTACTGTGAGTTTTGAGTACGAACTTTTAAAATAACGATATCAATGAGCGCCTTCTGCAAAATCTGAGAGCAATCTACTATTAAATTCAAATATCTTTTTGTTGAAATTTAAAGACATTTTTGATAAATTAGATAATATTTAGAAGACATCGTGGATTTTTGATATGTTTGTAACCATTTAAACACGCCCAGTTCTGATTCAGAAACTCAGGTTCATCTGCACATCAAAACGGCATATTCTACAGATAGTTCAAGGACAAAAGTAGACATGCCCTTAACCCCCACGTGACAAAATTTTTTGGGGCGTCTGAATTTTCTAGAGCACCACAGAGCTCATTGCTGCCTTCTATAAAATTTTGACAGGATTTATGTACTTTTTGGTAGATACTTAAGTTGGCTTTCTTTGATATGATTTAATAATAATTTTTTTTTATTTTTTATATATATGTCTTAATATCCTAACAAAATATAGTACATATATATATTTTTTTTTAAGTAAACTTATCAAGATATTTTCAGTTTTAAAATGACTGGAATACTTTCAATGCTCAATGCAACCAAAAGGTGATATCAAATTTTGTGTATCTAACAAAAAAACGAGTATCTTTGCAGTTTTTTTGATATTTGTTCCTTTTCCCCAAAAAGTATTTTGCAGCTTACTATAACATTCTTCAAGAAAAATGTCTTTGCTTTTTATTAACTATCAATAGATACATATTTCTGAGTACTAAACAAATTTGGTGAATACTACAACTTTATTTAAATCAATTATATAATACCGTAGGAGCTTTTACAATCTCTTAAGAATGTTTGTGCTAGATACATTCGGAAGTTCATATATAAATTATGCATGTTTTCTGTAATGAATTATTTGCTTCCAAACACTTTTATTTTTTAAACCACTTTCATTATAATAATAACATTCACTTTTAATTTAAGCATTTAATTGTGCTTCGTTCTGCTCATTTATTATATAGTTTGAACACTTGGTAGGTATATAAAAATATTTTTATGTATTCGCATGCAGCACTAATTAATTATTGCTTTAAATCACAAAAACAATTAATGTTTATTTTTATATATATTAATTAAAAGCTACAACAAGCTTCAAGTTCAAGTGTTTCACATAGCTCGCATACGAGCTTCCTCTTATTTCTGCTTCAACCCACTAATAATCAAAGCGAAGTATTTTTAATCGATGAACTTTTAAGCACATATGTATAAGTATTCAATTCTGAATGTCATTAAAACATACGTCATAGATTTGTTTAATTTTGTGGCACTTTTAATGAGTATACTCGTACTTCACACAATTATTTATAGTACATTAAATACACTTTGGATTCACTTCGGATTCACTTTTATACTTTTATACTCATATCAAAGTCAAATTGCCGACGGCAACTTGAACGCACTACACGCAAGTGTTTTTTTTTTTATTTTTTGTTATTATTAATATTGCATGGCATTTAAATTAATTACTTTTATTTAATTGGCGTTTTGCACGTAGCTACAATAAAAACATGAACTTTTGTGCTAAAAAACAATTTAGCATATTTTACATAGCTCTATGCATTTTAAATTTATATTAATTTGCGCAAATTGAGCGTATATTAATAATAAAATGGTACACATACGCACACACACATGTACACATATACATATGTATATATATAGATTTATGACACCTTCAAGCTAAATTGCATTTAATAGAGTAATTGTATAATATTTGTAAAAATTAAATTTCCTTTTTAATAATTTATTTATGAGTTGTATTTTTTCTTTTTTTTTAAATAAAAATCAATTAACAGTCAAAAGGCAACAGGGCGGCTGCGTAACCTGAAGAGAGTTAAGAGCGTCAACGCTGACGTCGCGTTACTGCTCTTTCTCTCTCTGTTCGTTCGTCCGTTGCGCTCTTTCCGTCTGTCAACACATTGCCATGACAAATTGGCTAAAGTACGAAGCGTGCGAACCAGACGAACAAACAAAATGGAGAGTCAGTCTGGGACAAGGGACAAAAGTTAACGCCATTGAGTTTGCGTCAACAACAATAGACCACAACAACAGCAATAACAACAACAGCATTAACTAGTCAGCTCTTGTTGTACTCCAGCTGTAGCTAAAGTATCTTATAGATACAGCAACAATAAGATGTCAGCTCATATGCGAGCAATTAGCGCCAGAGCAATTTGCTTAATATTTATGCACTACAAGCAGAGCAGGCATATGCGCTTTGTTACAAAGTTTGTTGTTAGGCTTAAGCATAGCTTAAACTATTTCGAAAATCATGAAAGGAATGACAGCTAGTGAGAAAGTTCTGTACAGTAGCTACGAAAAGTGTGCAGCATTATAAATATAGATAAACTGCACTCAAACTTTGCTAAAAAAAAAAAAAATTATTGAGCAAAAGGTTTGCATATTCAAGGAAGCTGGAATTAGGGGTAAGGAAAACAGACAGTTATTTTTTTTTTTTGAGAAAAAGGTCGACATTTTGTTGTCAATCAGGCTCACATGAAACTATAGGACTTTTGTTAATGGATTAAAGTGGAATTGATCATTTTTAAAAGGCTTTAGTCTAAAATTGGTGATTTGCCAGTCCTTAGAAGTTTGCATTCGATCTAAAAAATTTGCGGCCAGCTGTTTTACTGTGTCAAAATTTAATATCGATATTATATAGTATATAAAATTAAGCCCGTCGTTCCAGTGTGGAAATGTAACAACATTAATCATCAAAATTCATCTGCATACGGATAAGGTAAAGGTCCTTTGTTACAATTGGGTGCCTAACTCTGTTCATATGGATGCACGGACATCTTTACTACCAGAGCTTCTTTATTTGAGTATAAAGAAATTATAATCTACGTCGCCTTCTTCTGCCTGTACAAATCCAGTTTATTCTTTAATCAATGAGTATGGGGTAGGTATTTGTATACTAATTACCAAAAAGAAGTTGGCCCTAAAAAATTACTTTTCCTAATACCTATCGTAACCCATAGCACTCAAAACTTCATTTGATAGATTCACAATTTTTTTTCCTAGAAAACGAAGATGTTTTCGAATGGTAGTTTATTGGTACTCTGGGTGGCTCAAAATGTCAGTGCATTGTTCTTCTATACGACAAATCCCAAGCAGAGTCTGAATAAAACACAAAAATGCAGGGGTTACTAGGTTTTGGAGGTGCTTGAATGAAGCTTGAAGCTTTGGCAGCAAGTGTATTTTGAAATTTGTTGAACAATTAGACGGAAACTTTAGATAACGATACTTTTTAAATGATTCTAAGAAAATCAAGATCTTGAATCGGTCCTTAGGCTTTCTTTGACGCACGAAAACTTTTGATTAAAAAACGCCAGAACATACTCAATGACTAGCTGTTGCATAGCTCATACTTCCAGTTCAATTTTCGACTACTTTTTCCAGAAATTTTATTTTTTTTAAATAATAAACGTATCCCCAAAGAAAATAATGAAAAGGCGTCATATGTTATGATTTTTGTGAAATAACATTATCGATTATTATAGTATTTTTGAGTCGAAGGAAATGGCTAAGCGGTACCTGAATCCAAAAAAAATTTCCTCATGGCATTGAGGGGAATAAAATATTTATTTTTCAAAATCGAGTTAAAAAAAAAAATGGAGCATTTGAGTAAACTTAAATTGGAATTGGTGCGATTTGAATATAAAAACACTACTACAAAATCTAAAAAAATTTGTGGAAACTTATAGCCAAAAGTGTAAGCTGGTTTTTTCGAAAATTTTTTTAAAATTTCCCATTAAACAAATAAAAGAGATTTTTATTACTTTTTATTTATTAAATTGCAAATTACAATGATTTGTTATAAATCATTAACAATATTTTATATTTTGTATCAAAATTTGACTTTTTTGCGCAAGCTACCGAAAAGTTTTTATTTTAAAAAAATCTCACGAAATTCTAGTTGCTTCAACTAATACCAGAGATTTTTCACACATTTCAGCCATTTTCAAAATCAATTTTTACTCAGAAATCATTATCGAAGCTTTATGTTTTGGGTTTATGTTATTAAAAAAAAAAATCGTAGCAAAATTCTAACAACAGAGATTTGTATTTGTTACTCATCTTCGATTGTGGGCGATTTTGCACACATTTCTTTAATTTACATTTTTTTCAGAAAGCTATATCCAAGCCATAAATTTTGTGTTTTTGCACATGTACCAGAGCTTTTTATTTGGAAAAAATCCTTACGAATTCTAATTTGTACGACTTGTATTAGAGATTTTTATTTTTTCGATTGTGAGCGATTTTTCACACGTCACATAGAAATTATTAAGCAAAGCTTTAAATGTTTTAAATTTAAATTATACTGATGGTTTTAATTTTGAAAAAAACCATATATGAAATTTAAGTTTAGTTAACTACTACCAGAGATTCGTATTTTCATCGATTGTGAGCGATTTTTCGCTTACTTCATGGCATTTTTTTTTTTTTTCAAAAATCATTATTCAATTTTTTTTGGAGCAAAAGAGGGTTTGTCACTTATATTCCCCACTACTTTAAAAACAACCTTATTTACAGCTTTTTATTTTGAGAAAAGATCTCTTCTTTAACCGATTAGAGCGATTTTTCACGCTCAAAGTTTGAACTTTTTTAAACTCACTTAAATTGTTTTTATATTTTTTAAACGTATATTAATTGAACTAGTTGCACTTAACAATCGCAATTCACTTGAATTTTTGTTTTAAATCATTTTATGATTTTCGTATCTTTTGTGCAAACTGAGAGCATGTTGACTTCGTATGCCACAAAAGTAAACTTTATCTCACAGATTTTGTTTGTTTGATTGCTCTGCTTGTTGTTGCCATTGATGTTAATGATAATGATAATAATGATGATGATGGGCTTGTTAATTGTATGACCAAAAATGTGGAAATTGTCATTGTCGTTGTTGTTGTTGTGGTTGTTGTCATCTTATAAATTTAATATTTCATTGGGGCGCTCGCAAAACTCTTAAAGCGGCGTGAAAGCGCGTTGTCGCACAAAAATAAACAAATTAATGAAAATTCCAAAGTCATAAAAACAACAACAAAAGATACAACAACGAGCGTATAATAATAATGTATATAAAAATACATATGAGCACACAAAATGTGCGTGTTGTTGTTATTGTTGTTGTTGCCACTTTTGCGCTAATTTGTTGTTGTTGTTGTTTTTTCTTGGATTTGTCTTTTTTTTTTTTTGTGTTTGGGGCAGACAGAAATCACTTTACGAATGCGACAATAACAAACAGCCAAATGCTAATTAGTTTCATGTGTGACTAATGGATACAAAAAGCGGCACAAACACACAGATACACAGATACATGCGCTTGTTGTTGCTGTTGCTGTTGTTGTTGCACAAATAACACACTTAATTAAAATAGTACACTTTCAGCTTGGCCCAACAACAACAAAAACAACAGCTTAACCGCGGGAGGTCCAAAATGGGCTGCTATTATTATTATTATTAATATTATTATTACATTTATAATAAGTTGAGTGTAGCGCATTCCTTTATCCGTAAGATACAATAAGCGCGCGTTAATTTAAACGTTGCTCCCGTTTTAATATCCATAGAAAAAGCGTGCCTTAAACATTGCGACGCTGACGACGCTGACGACGGCGACGAAGCAGCAATACAGTTTAAGTTTTTAAATGTTTTTGGATGCCCCCGAACAATCCGATACCGAAAACCGACCACGACCACGATACCAACGATTCTGAACGACTTCTGAGTGTGAGCGCTATAAAGCACGACAACGACTGCGACGACGACGACGACGTTGACTGAGACGCTGGCAGCAAAGTCAGCGCAACGATTCTGAATGTAGCTCTGTATGTCTGCGTCGTGCAACTATTTAACAACGACTGAATGTGGCAATTATGTATCTAGATACATTTTGTCCAAACTGCTTTCTTGTTGACGACGACGACGAAGCCAGCGTAGCAGTTGGCGCTGCGTTTTGCTCTCATTTGTCTCTGCTTTGTGGGGGTTGTTGTTGCTGCTATTTTTGTTGTTGTTGTTGCTGCTAAACGAGGCAACCATCATAAAACATATTACTATAATTACAATTATGGTGCGCCCCAATGCATAGTCGAGTGCCCGCACGAAAGAGAGAGAAAGATTGATAGCGTAGAGCGCGGGAGTGGGTGAGAGAGAGAGAGAGAGATAGAGCAACATCGGCCACAGTCGGCAGATACAACATAACAACAACAACAACAGCAGCAACGACAACAATCGTATAGCACGTGAATATATCGCACGGCAATAAAACACCAATTTTCATATGCAGTAATGCTTAATTGTATCTTTATTTGCTGCGCGTTGTTTTCGTTGTTGTTGTGCTTGTTGTTGTTGCTGCTCAGCTCATAAATTTATGCGGTGTCAGCAACAAATGTTGCTATTAAATATTGTTGCGCAACATGTTGCTGCATAAGTCGTTTAACTTTTGCTTTTTTTTGCTTTCCGTTTATATTGGTTGCGGAGGGTATTTGTGATTTTTTTTTTTTGTTATTGTA
Organism: Chymomyza fuscimana; assembly: GCA_949987675.1. Classification (NCBI taxonomy): domain Eukaryota; kingdom Metazoa; phylum Arthropoda; class Insecta; order Diptera; family Drosophilidae; genus Chymomyza; species Chymomyza fuscimana. Next base: position 115,403,694 of record OX465088.1, read on the forward strand.
TGAGTAAGCCTTGGCAAGAGACGTGACATTTTGAGGGTAATAGAGCGGATAAAAGCGTTTTGGAATAGAATTAAAATATTTTTATACCGAAGCAATATAGTTATAATACCATAACATTAATATATTTTATGTAAAATTTATAAATTAGTAGTTATAACAAATATTTTGATTTAATGTGTTAAATATAAATATCTTAGTTGTCAAGCTGTAAACGCTAAACTCTATATACGTATTCTAATTAGTAAGTAAATGAATATTTAAAATATTAGGGTAAATAAATAAATTAGAAGTTAAGTATTTCTTACATTACTACATTCTAAGTTTGTTTAATTTTTTATATAAAAAGTCCTATCACATACTAAATTCTAAATTTTATTTCTTGTGTAGCGAATAATTTGTCATCAATATTGGATTATAACCAAATTTTTATCGGTTGATTGCCAATAAAAAATAAATATCAAAAAAAAAAATAAAAAAATTTATAAAAAGTAAGGTGATATATTTTTACTAAAATTAAGTTAAATAAAATGTGAAACTGCCAAATTGAAAAGTTTTTTTTTTAACATTGTTGCACCAAGTCGATTTAATACACTTTAACATAAGAGAAAATAAGAAAAGAAAATTAAATAATAAATATAAGTGAAGATTAAAATATTTAAGGAACATACTTTTAACTCTAGATGCTTGTTCTTATTTTGCATACTCTAAGTTTGTTGTTCGTCAAAACGACTACAACCAATTTCAAATTACTATATATTTGCGCCCTTACCAGAAAAAAACATAACTTTTACTTTTTATTTATTACTTATTTTATTTATTATGCAGATCCTTTTTTTAACCTTTTCTTTCAACATTATATAAAAAATGACAAGAAAAAGTGACACCATGTTTTTTGGAAACTTTACAAAATAGTCTTCTTTTCAATTATAAAATTCGATATCTCACAAAAGACTTTGCTCGATTTTTTAATTTTATCGTAAAAATAATATTTAAAACTAAAAAAAGTACTCAATATTATTAAGATTTTTTTTGTTAATTTGTGTAAGAGGCGTAGAGGTATATTTTGTGCGATTTTGAATTTTTTGAATACGAAAAATTCATTTGAAAAATTTTGTTCGTCAATTCAACGAAGACTATCCATCTAGGTTGAAATAAATAAAAAAGTTCTCATATTTTTTAGAAAAAGTGATACCTTCAAAAAGATTATTATATCAAAAATATTTAGTAGTTTTGTCACAACTGAATAAAAAGCAAAAAACTGGTTTAATTTTTAACTAAGCCGTAACGCTTTAAGTTTAAAATGCAATCTGTATTATTATTTTTGAATAGTTTTTAAAAAATTCTTTAAATAAACCATTTTTTTTTAAATATCACGATTTTATAGTACAAAATATTGAACAATTTTTCTTTGAAACGAATTTTGGGATATTGGTAAAAATGTATTTATTTATTTATTTATATAATTATAAAGTAGAAGTTAATTCTAATTTATAAAAGGTTTGTAGCCAGAGCAACGTAGGCTTTCAGGCTGTGGTAAAAATTATTTTGTTGGATTTAGAATATTCTTTAGTTTTATTGAACCGATTTCTATATTCATATATTTATGTTTATACTCTTAAGTATATAAACTTCGGAGTAATTCGCATGTGACGATACAAAAATACCTATAATTTCTATATTTCTTCTCAAATTTTAATAATCGATCATTCAATTCTTTCGTCATAAATTGAACTCTAGTATTCATAGAAATAAATTTAAAATATTTTTTTTTTAAGTATTACAGACAAGCTAAAATTTTTTTAAAAATTAGATACAAATTATAAACAGCGAGCAAACTGTAAATTTGGCACAAAAAATAAAACATTTAAAAAACAGCTGGAAAAAGACATTTCCCTAAAAATTTTAATGGACGACCATTTATTTCAATATTAGATTAAAATTTCGAAAAATATTTATAAATGTATGTTCCAAGCTGTAAATCTGACGAAAAAATAAAAGTAATTTAAAAAAACTGCAAAATTTATATTTTTTCGATCTCAAGCCAAAAATTCAGAAGGCATCAACTTGTCTACTTGTGTAATTAAAAAAACAAAGAGAGGGATTTTATAATTCTTTTACAATACCCATATTTTTTAGAAAACAATTCAAAAGAAAGCAGTTTTTTGAACTAAGAAACCATCTTAATGTTCGTATTCGTTGTGGATTTTACAACCAACCAAAAAAATTTTTGAAATATTCTTTGAAATTCTTAGATTATATTTGTGCCAACTTCAAGTAAGATATTTACTGACAATTATTTAAAATTTTTTTTTCTGAATCAACTCAAAAAATATTATGCATAAAGGCCAATACGCAGTTTGAAAAATTTCGCACGGAATGACAAAACTTCATATAAAAAAAAGATTCCACTAATTGGATTTTTTTTTTTGTGTCAAATTTTTGCATGCTGCTTAGAGGCCTTAAAGTAATATTTTGGTGTAATTTTGCCAACACAACATAAAAATTATCGGAAAAATATGGGAAAAAGGAATTTATCGAAAATAAAAAGGGAACGTACATCATCTTTTTTAAATTATATTTATTCTAATTTCACGTAAAATATTGACTGATAATTAATATTTTTGCATATCGATAATCGATAGATGCGACAGGGTTGAAGTGTTGCACAAAACAAAAAAAAATTCGTGGTTAATCAAAACAAATATTGTTGCTAAAGCAAATATTATTGTGACACTTTATTTAAAAGAAAATAAAATAATAAAGTACTAGCAATATTAATCAAACTAAAATGTAAACGATATAAAGTAATCGAAAAATAACCGAATTTATTGAAAAGAGTAAGGGCAATATGAGAAGTTATCGACATTTGGAAACAAAAGATATATTTTAGAAAATCAGGTAGTTTCAGCATTTATTGTTATATCTCAATGCAAATTTTCCGCAACTATATCTATTTTTTGTAATGGTTACTGTTTCGGTTGCAAGTTTTAAATTCCAATCGGTTAATATAACAATTGAAAATACTTTAAATGTTATGGCTTTTTGGTAATTGATTGTTGCACGAAAATTTTCCATTTATTTTTTGCATCCATAACTTTGTTTATCGCCTTTATTTTGGTAATATAAATTTCATTAGCAGTCTTTCAAAATATGCGAATTGTTAATTTAGTTTAATTGATTTAATTTTGGCATATATAGTATTTGTTTAGCCATAAATATAATTATGTCTTTTGCATCGTGGTAAAGTATTTTCGTTTGATTACGTATCTTTTATTATTTGACTTAATGATACATATATATTTTAAAGAAAAATCTTTATCATTTATATCTTTTGTTAAATCTGTGCTATTAAGCAATAATATATATTAAGCTTTTCTTTCTTTGTCGAGCGTAAAACTGTTGAGATACTTTTGTATCTTTTTATTATGTTGCTTACTTTGGGGGCATTGGCAATGGCGGCGCTTGTTGATTATTAAATGCTAAATGTTTTTTATTGCTTTGATTGTTTTTGTTGAAGCTCTCTGTGTTTTTGTTGTTGTTGCCGCATATCTAGTGCGCTGCCTCCACAGACAATTGGCAACGAAGCTGCTGCCATGTATATATGCTATTATATGTATCTGTATCTATATCTTTTGCATTGCAAATTGTATTCGTCGTTGTAGTTGTTGTTGTTGTATCTGTAGATGCTGCTGCTGCTGCTGCTGCCGCTGCTTTTGTTTTTAATTCTCTATAATTGAGTTATATGTACTTTAATAAGTTGGCGTATGCTGTGCGGCAGCAACTGCGCTGCTTTTGGGTGCTGCTTTGGGGAGTTGCTGCTGTTGTTGTTGTTGTTGTTGCTACTGTTGCAGCTCTTTTACACACGCATTTACTCTCTTTCCCTCTATCTCTGTCCGCCTTATACTTTGTCACTCCATCTCTGTCACATTCACTTTACGTTTTTGTTGTGTCTAGAGATCTTTGGCATGGCCGAGGCAGCATAGGCGGCATTTAGCGCTAATTAATGCCGAGCCACTGAGCCACTGGCTTTCCATAGCTTTTGTTTTTTTTTGGCTTGTTTTGTTTTTCTTTTTTTTTTACAGCATACTGTATACACTTTTGGGTAAGGTGTGTGTTGGGTTTGCGTAAAAAAATGTGTTGAACATAGAAATGGAAGTAAGTAAGATACTAAAAATTATCTTTTGATAAATATATCATTGATAGTATCATTTTTTTTTATTTATGATAAAAAATTCATAAATTCAGATTTCTAGCATTAAAATTTCAAACATAAAAAAGAACCAAAGATACAATTTTTAAATTGCGAACACTTCTTGAAATCTTGAAGTAACATAAAAACTCCCTAAAGATTTTTAGCAAAATAAAATTTGAAATTTGCGAGACTAAAAACTACTAAAAATGCGTAAATTACACTAGTTTACACGAAAAATGAACCTTCCTAAAAAAGTGTTTTTTAGTGTAAGCACCGTCAAGATATTTTCGAAAAACATGTTTTTGGGCACTTTTTTCAGTTATTCATCAATATCTCGTGAACAATTTTGTATCGACATGAAAGACATGAAATCGAACATGATCGAAATGTATTGATGTGCTCTTTCCAGGCATTTGACTCAGTAAACCATAGCCTTCTTCTAGTTAAACTGTCTCGCTTAGGATTTCCTTGTCTTTTAAAGTGGATCTCATCCTTTTTAACTAATCGTGTGCAGAAGGTTGTTTTTAAAGGCTGCGAATCTAAAGTAATTAATGTCACGTCAGGGATACCCCAAGGCAGTCATCTAGGTCCCCTACTTTTTATCTTATTCATTAATGATCTTCCACAAGTTATCCGGTCTTCTCGCATTCTTATGTATGCGGATGATGTAAGTCTTTGTTTGTCCTACTCCCACAATGATAATAATATGTATTCACTTCTTCAGCACGATTTCGATACCATGCAATATTGGTGTAATGTCAACCAACTTTTTCTAAACAAGACGAAATGTAAAATTATGACATTTTACCGTTCTGTTCCTCATTTGGCTGCTTACTCTATAGACTCCTCTACCTTGGATCGTATCCGGAGTGTTTTAGACGTTGGCATACTGTTTGACCATAAACTCAAATTTAACGATCATATTTGCAATATTGTAAATAAAGCTAGAGGTGTTCTTGCTTTTATTAAGCGTTGGTCTAAAGAGTTTAACGACCCTTACACAACCAAACTTCTTTACATTTCTCTCGTCCGTCCAATTTTGGAATATTGTTCCTGCATTTGGAGCCCTCAATACCACCTTTATCAGGACAGGATTGAGTCTGTTCAAAAGCAATTCCTCCTTTTCTCTGGCCAGTTTTTGATGTGAGTCGGTGCATATCGCTAAAAAGTTCACCCACCGGGCTGGCGACGCGGATTAGTTTATATCTATCTATTTTCCTCGTTTAATTTTAAATATTTCTTTTAAATTTTTCTTATAATTTAAGGCCAACTGCACTTTGTTGTACCCCATTTAAATCAATAAATCAAATCAATATATAATATGTACAGATTAAGTAAAAATTATCGCAGTTACAGGCAACCAAAGTAGAAAAACGAAAAAAAAATGTTTAAAAATTATGTTAAGTTTTAAGCTGAAAGAGAATTTTTTTACGAACATTTTGACTTTTTCGAAGATCTTAGACCGATGTTCACGAGATATTGAGGAATAACTGAAAAAAGTTACCAAACACATATTTTTCGAAAATATCTCGAAAACGGTGCTTTAGAAAAAAAAAGTTGCAATTTTCGTGTTTCTCGACGCCAAATTACCCTAAAGAACACTTTTTTAGGAAGGTTCACTAGATGACCCTTAAATTTGTAAACTAGTATTATGGACCAACATTTTTAAAAGTGTTCAATACTTATAGAAAATAAAAAAAAAAATATACTAAATTCTTAGTTAAAATTTTTAGTAAATTAAAATTTTAAACTTATAACAAGAACCAATATTATCAAACTCTTTCAAATTAAGTTTAAAAGTCTTTTATAAGAAATTAACTTCAAATAAAAAATCTTAAATTAAGAAAAAAATTTTGAATTGCGATTTTCAGCATTGGTAAATTTCGTACTTTTTAAGCAAGACCGAAAATTCTTAAAAAAAATATTCAAAGAGTCGAAGTAACATAAAAATTCTCTCAAAGACTTTAAGTATTTTGGCTTTTATTTATAACTTTATTTATTGGCATTCGACCTTTTAGCCGATGAGTCTATAACATATTATGGAAAATTTTATCGCTACATATATATATATTTTTTGATGATTTTTATATATTTGGTAGAGCTACTAGCGAATAGTAACCACGTCAAATTTTATTGCAATATTCCGATTATTTATCGAGTTATCGATTACATATCTTCTAAAAAAATTAAGATATTGACGCGTTTTTTCCACGCATAAAATGACATTAACACTTTTTTTTTAAAGTAGGATTTCCTTTGGAATTTTAAAATTAAAAACTAAAAATTATAAAAAACTAAAAATAAATAAATATTAAAAATAAATAATTTTTTTTTTTTACACTTAATATTTTATCTATTATGAAAAAAAAAAAAAAAAATCCATATATCCATATCCATAACTCAATAAATAATCGGAATATTGCAATAAAATTTGACGTGGTTACTATTGGCTAGTAGCTCTACCATCTACTATATAAAAATCATAAAATCGGAGAACTACGCGGGAAAAGTTTCACCGATATATAAAGAATTGTGTGTTACTTTAAAATAAAATTACAAATTTGCAAGACCAAAAACTATTAAAATTAAATCAAAAATTCTCAAACTAAGAATTTTACGATTCTTAAATTAAAATTTTTAAATCTATAATTTAAAAAAAAAAATTTTAAAATACCTTAATTCAAAGTTTTTCTTAAGATTAAAATTCAGATTTTATTTGCTTGTTTGTCTTCTTGAAAATTGCCATGCTCTCATGTCATGACAGGATTCAGGAACCAGTCGGATTCCAATACTTATATAGCGCCCAAAAATTTGTTATTCAAAATTAGTGCATTTGGTTATAAATAGTTGTAAAAAGCGTAGAAAACAAGTTTTTTTTTTGTTGTTTCTTTTAGTCTGCTAAAATTCGTACAAAAAATGGAGATAGTCAAAATCTGTAATACACAAAAGTTTTGGACTTCCCCGAATAAGTTTGGTTTGGGTCATATCTGACTTTTTTTGCTGTACGATTACTTTGTTTTTTTTTCTCAAAAAACCTTGGGGTCCAGAAATAGCAGCGCTGCTAAATACCTGAATTTTTGAAACAAAAGTTATGATATAACGAATGTACTTCAGTTTTTGAAAAAATTTTTCCATTTTTGTAGCACATCAATTTCAATGAATGCATCAAAATTTCATGGTCAGCGTATTTAACAATTCGGTTTTTTTTTGACTGCCACCACTTACTTGTTTTTTCTATTACCAACGTTGTTTGGCTCTTTGGCTGTTTTTGTCTTTTATATTTCTTAATTGTTTGCTAAGCGGCATATGCCCGGCTATTTCTTTTTCCTATTTTTATTCACTGAGATTTATTATTTGATTAATTATTACGATTTCATTTCTATATTTCCTACAATTGCCCACGGGGTCTATTATTCTCTGTTGTAGTTTTCTAATTTGTCTGCCCTCTCTTGGGCGCGCTCTCTCTCTCTCTCTGCCTCTCTCGCTCACTCTGTGCTTCTCTTTCTAGTACATTATAATAAAAAGCTTTAATGGATTTTTTATTGTTGTTAGTGTGAGTGGTTTTTTGTTTGTGGAATAATTGGTGTATAATTTCATTTCCTGAGAAGTATCTGAAAGCATTTATTGTTTGTCTCGTAATACATTTTTGCTCATAGTCGACTCGTAGTATTGGATGAATAATGTCCCAACAAAATTAGTCATCTGAGCAACAAAAACAACAACACGAAAAACTACAGCAGAATTAATTATAAGGGCGACGCAAGTGTTTTATTTTTGTAACTAAATTTAATCAACTTAATCAGTTTTGCAACATTGTTGTAACAAGTTAGAGGCAATAATATTTCAAAAACGAGATATATTTTATATGGGGTATTTAAACCAAACCTGTATAAATTGTGGGATTTTTTACGCGGCTGCTTATTTGTTACGTGGTTTACAATTAGTTAATTTAAAAAGATTTTTAAAATTTTGTATTTTTAAATATTTTTTGTTATTTGGTTCTCATTGCCTTAGTTGATTGTTATTCTTGTACTTATATTTCGATTTGTTTTGATTTAGAAAAAAATGTTTCTTAAATATTTTTAAAACACAACAAACATCGAACAATTTCGTTCTAATACAAATTTTTTTCTTTTTAACTTAACAAATTTGTATGCTTCATTTTATTTATTATAAATAAATCGTCAGCAATATTTTATAAGACAACCTCATATAGATGAGTTTTTGACCAGTTTGTATTTTGTTTTTTTTAAGCTAAAATTAGTAAAAATATATCATTAATTAAAAAATGTTATTACAATATAAAACAATTACTAAAAATTAAATTGCTGATTTTTAAAAACTAATAATGCAGATCGACTCATGTCAAAAAAAAAAAAAAATGTTAGAAAAATTTCAGTTTTTAAACTTAACGAGGTTTTGCTTATTTTAAAAAACTTGTTTTTCACTTTTGAATAATTTGTGACTAAACTACTAAATATTTTTAAAAAAATTGTTTAATTTAAGTCGGAGACGATTTCTTTAAATAATTTTAATTTTCTTTTTAACCAACCACCTTTTTTTATAAAAATTTCTATTTTTGACAATATGACATTTTTTTAACCAACAAAATTTTCTTAAACAAAAAGGAAATATTCGTATTTTTTGCTTAATAGATATGTTCCTTATTTTTTTTTTAACGCGGTATAAAAATTCCTTCTATACATATATGGTGTAAAGGGTCTAGCTGGATAAGGTACTGGAAACTGATTCACAGAGCAAAAAAAAATGTTTCCCAAAATTTCCGTTTTTAAACTTAACGCTTTACGGCTTAATTTGAAAAAAATTTTATTTAATTGTGACTAAACTACTGAATATTTTAGAACCAATTTTTTTTTTAGATCTAACTTGGCAACAGGACTCATTTTAAAAAAAATTAAATTTTTCTTATTTTTTTTAAGTATGTTCCTAAAGTATATCAATCATCATTTTTTTTAAAACACGTATTTTGAAACTTTGGTGTGAATATGAATCAAATCGACTTGGTAAAAACATATTAAAAAAAAAATAAGACGAAAATTTTGTAATGTTTTTTTAAAAAATGTATGGAAATTTTTTTTTTGTCAAAATATGTTAAAAATTGTAACAAATTAATAATATTTAATAGAAAACTTACTTCTTGTTTTTATGATAAAAAAAAATGTATTTTTTAGGTAAATATAAAAATAATAACCTTGCTCAACAAACGATTTTTTAATTATTTGCATTAAATTTCAATTTCAATAAAAATGTATGGGGTTACATTCAACACAAAAAATCCCTTATCCCATTTAATAAAATTTTTGAATTTCTTGTGAATTAAAAAATTTGTTTCCAAACAAAAAAGGAAAATTTTTTTTTTTTGCGTAGGTTTGTTTTTTCATCTATTGCATTACATATAAGTTACTTTTTTAACAGGTTGATTGCCAAAAAATATAATAACAAAAATAATAGTAATTTTTCAGAAAAAAAAAAATACAAAAATAAAAATTTTTTTATAGCTAACCTTTTTTTTTTAAAAAAAAACTAATTGATACGCAGGTGCTTTGAGTATCAACCGTGGTATGAATATTTAATTAAAATAATTAAAAAACCTTTGTTACTTCTAATATTTTCGTAAAAAATTAAACAATTTTTTTTTATTGTATTAAAAAATTTGGTATAATTTTTTACATTTATTAAAAAAAATTTTTTTTATGTGATTAAAAAAAATTGTATTAAATGAATATAATATAAAGTTTTAATTTTTTTTTTTTAAATTTTTCACCCAATCGCTTTTATTTATGTTTGCACAGGAAACTAAAATACGTACTCATTGACATTTAAGAAACAAAGATATATTAACAAAATACGAAAATTTCATATTTTGTTGGTTAAAAAAATAATACAAAAATTTTAAAGAGCTTTATTGGTAATATAATATTACTTAAGTAAATGGTTTAAAAGTAATCAGTAATATAAAATAGAAAGTGAAATGCACTTTATCTTAAATTGTTCTTAACTCGTAAAGTTCAAGCCAAAATTTTCGGAAACGTTTTGTTTTATGTTTGAATCGATCTGGGCAGTTTTTTGTTCTATAGCTATATCCATATCCGTGTTGTTAATTTAATCATTTAAAAAATTTTTTTTAAACTCTTTCTAAGAATTTTAAGTTCAGTTTTAAAGACATTTTTATATTTTTCGCATGAAATTTATTTTGTAAACATGACAAATTTGATATAAATACTAGAAAAATTGCTTTTATTTATAATTGAAATATTAAATAATTATAAATACCTAAATGCATTAAAAGCTCTTTCAACACTTTGCCAAAGGCAACATTAAATGACCAACATAATAAGTATCTAAAAGTATGCAAAAAAAAAAATACAACAAATGAAAGAGTTCATCATTTAAGCCAAACTAAATGAATAGCGCGTGCATTAATGATGTGCCACAAAAACTTTGGCTGTGAACTCAATGAACTCTTACAAAGATATGGCAACAACAACAATGAGGCAGACAAGACCCAAGTAAACATCATTAGCTAAGCCGCAACAACAATAACTGCCTACAACAACAAGAGTAAGCATTCTGAGCACTCTCTGATTGCTCATTTAAATGTACTACACCCAAAGCAAATTGAATTTATTGGAAGGGAGAGGAAGTTGAAATAAATAAAAAATAAAAAAAGGGAAAGGGCCAATATACTTACATATGCATATGCCAACAAGCACTTATGAGAGTGTGAGCTGATGCTATGTTTACACTGCCATACACGGCGGCAATGTGATACTTGCTAGAAAGTGTTCACATAAGTGGCACAGATAGTTGCCTAAACGATGTGTCACAACGATGTAAAGAAGCCAATTAATATATTTAAAACGAAAATTACAAAGTTTTGGGAAAACTTTATAGCAGAGAGGTGATCGGGACGGTAATCTTGGCGATCCCGCAAAAAACTAAGGAAGATTCATTAATGGATTTTATAGTGCACGGGATGCACGTTGCTTTTTCAGGATCTCAAAATTGTAGCAGCTTAAGCTCAAAAACTTTTGTTCATAAAAGTATTATGTTAAACAAAAGTATTATGCGTGATAAATTGAATAAAATTTGGGACAGAATTTTTAAACAAAGGGTTAGTACATTCAAGTATCGGTACGAATTATGTGCTTCCATCTCAATTACCGAACAATTAGCTTATCCAAAATGCAAATAGAAACGACGAAATAAAATAAAAACGGAACCGACATACAGTGATAAAAAAAATAATTCCGCGCTCAAAATCGAGCGTTTTGACCTCAAAACAAGAATTTGTGATGCCAAAATTAAGCTAAGAGACTAATTTATATTATTGAGAGTAAAATTTTTATTTTAAAATCGTTTTTTTTGTGGACTTAAATTCTTATTTTCATAATTATTTTTAATAACAATTGCATAAAGAAAATCTTCCTGTGAAAATGATTTTAGGAAGAAGTGCTCTCAAAAAGCATTTCGTGTCCATCGTGAGCGTATTCTCAATGCCTAGATTAAAGTATTTTAATGATATTTAAAAAATATCGAGAACGAAATTTATATGTTCTAGAGTGAGAGAGTCTTGTTTTGAGTAAATTCTGATTCTGTGTTTAATGACATTCACACTTCCTTTTTCCTAATTCGTTTTTGTAAGTCCTTGTCTCTGAGCACTTGATGCTGTAAATCCGGTGCTTATCATAAAAAGTTCGCCAAACAGGTTAGGAACTGGTATTAGTTTATATCTATTTTCCATCTTATTTGTCAGCACGTTAATTCGTTTTATATTCTGAGGTTAATTAAACATTGTTGGAGCATTTTTTAAAAAAATAAGTAAATAAAATAACTAAATAAATTCTTGTCAAAAAATGTCACAGTGTGTGAGTACACGGAATATTTATTTATTTATTTTTTTTTATTTTTATTTTGACAAATTAAATCTAGTATTTAATAATAAACTCAATATTAATTTAACGAGCACTAGCTACTGGGGCCTTCGACTCGATTATTTATTTATAATTAACGCAGTGTAAACTTAGCATAAGAGAGTTTGAAGCCGTCACAGAGAAGCATAACTAAAAATAACTGCAAAAATATGAAAATCTTTATGATGAACGCGAGCGACGTCGGAGCAGCAGCATTCAATGAGCTAAGATGATGCTTATTGTTGTTGTTGTTGTTGCTCTGATGCTGCTGCTTAAGATGAAGCAATTTAGATACACTTGAACATAACACACACACACACACACAAACAGATACGCACTCGCACAGATACACACGCACACACACAAGAAAAGAGCAAAGCGCATAAGAAGTTGTAAAATTGCTTACAAATTGATGCAAAACAAAATTCTGCGATGTGTGTGGCAGTCAAACAAATAGATAAACAAACAAAAACAAACAGCCATAGATATTGCCTTACTTTTACTCAATTTGTACGCAGTTGTTGTTGTTATTGTTGTTGTTTATGGCGGCAAAAGTTCAAATAGAATAAGCGGTCGCGCGCTTTGCCAATAAAAAACACGACGGACGGAACGAAACGACGCGTCGTCCGTTGACTACGAAAATGCGACAATGAATGGTGCAACGTTCACGTTGACGTCGGCATCGGCGTCGGCGTCAGCGTAGACGAAAGCAGCGAACGAACACGTCGTTAACGCAAAACGTCAATTTACAACTGTGAATGTGCTTGTGACTATGGATACGAAAAGCGCTAAACGAGCTTGGCTACATTTGTAGCCAACTAAATGTTGGCAGCATGTTGCCAAGCAAGGACTTTGTAGCAACGGGTGAGTGCAGCCGGAAATACTGCTAATTGCAGTTGAGAACTAGAGATGGGCGGAAAGCAAACGAACATATGGCACTAATTGCAATTGCTTGAGGGCCAGCTACTTATTTTTTACTTAGAGTATTTATTAATTTATGAGTTAATTGTTATATAATTAAATTTAGCTTGTGCGGTGACCTTAGTACTTTAGATTTGGCCTCGTAAAGCACACATGTTCCTGTAAATATTGTTTTCTTCGTAGGTAGAACCCTTAGATTATAATTGGTTTTTATTTTCTTTTTTTTTTTGTACATCTAGTTTAAGCTGCCAAGATTGGTAGTAGGGAACTAGTTTAATTACATGATATAAAAACTTTTTTATAATTAAGGCCTATACGCAGAATAAAAAGAAAAGACGCTCGGAATGACAAAACCATATAAAAAAATGTACATATAATGTCATTCCGTGCGAAATTTTTTTGCATTCTGCGTATAGGGATTAAAAAAAAAAAAAAATACTATGTATATATGGAACGAATTACGTGACTTAGTTTACAATATTTTATCAGATAATAAATAATGAGCTGAATGATAGCTTTGCATCAAAAACTAATTTGCATAAAATCTGAAATATACAACGTTTATTTTGAGTAACAGCATCGATATGTTTTACCATTTGCAAAGTTGAAGCCTACAATAATAAATGGAAATCTAGTTTGGCTCTGTTCGGAGTCCCACAAAAGCCTGCTACTTTTTCACCTAATGTTTTGGTAAATATGTACGTCAATAAAAGATCCTTTCTCTTTTTTTAACATATCTAAATTTACAAGCATTTTTATTTTAAAGCAAAATAAAATTATTATTTTTATGCTAAATATATTTGTAATAAATTTGAAATTTTACAAACCCAAAATATTCCAACTTATTAAATTGTAAAGGATTTTGATATGAGAAAGTTCTTACTCTGGAATAGATATACAAGGTATATCCTCAAAGACATAAAATATATGCAACACTGCGCTCTATATTTCGCACAATAGCCGAAATGGCGAGGGGATCTCAGAGATGGTTATATTGGAGTAGGAATTTTAATGTATTACAAATGCTAGTGCCGAAAGGTGAAACGTGGCTAAGAACAAATATTCTTCATACCTATAAGATTAATGGACTCGCTGACACATATTTATCAATATGTATAAGGCTATACCGGTTGACCCCTGGGGGGAGTCACACATAGACTGAATAGTCCTTAGTGGAATATGTATAAGTGAATACCAAAAAAATTATCGTGCATTTTTCAAAACTGTTATCGCACTAAATACTTTTGTGACCAAATTTTCATAATAGTCTTGTAATAAAAATTATTCTGTTTTTGTGCTGGTTTTATATCATACTTCTTGAACAAATATAATTTATTTATTTAAATAAAGTGATGCCAAAAATGCAATACTATTTGTAAATCTACAACTACGTATACTATATATAAAGCTACAAACAATTTGTTGCCTTATTTTTATTTAATATCTTCTAAAAGCGATCTGCATCTGAAGTCGAAAACCTGCACTCAAAAAATATATTTTTTCCAAAAAGGTTTTGCACATAATTTTTTTTTCCTCTACGAACCAGCAGATTAAGCCGACAAGTACCAGAGAACTAGTTTCATGTCGTTCTAACTATATAATAATTTAAAAAAATACTTTCTCAAAATCATCGTCTAGACACCAAGTCCGATTCCCAGTCCAGTCAAAGATAGTTAGTAGTTTACCCATATATAGTAACATAATTGTTAGTGCTTTTTTACTTTTTGCATTTATTTATTTATTTATTTATTTAGGATCAACATATAATATAATCAGTTGATTACTTAAAAACAAGAAACAAGGTTAATTTAAAAAGGATAATACAAAAAGAAACTTATAAAAAAATTTTTAGAATATATAATATAATATAATATAATATAATTAATATTAGGTAGATTGCCACTGACCCGTTGGGGGAATTTTATTTGCCTGGTGGCCAGCTATGCCCCTACCCACAGCCAATTGTGGTCAGTAGCAAACAAGTATAAAAGATTTTTCTGAAATCAGAATCCATTTCAAATGTCTTTTCACAATTTTCGTATTATACCATCTGACAAGTCCTTACCGCAATAATTGGTACATAAGCCAATAACGCCCATTGCCATTTTCACAAATCTCTCAAGTTGCTACGCGCGAATTGCGCTCATCTCTACTTCTAAGCATAATAAACTTATTATAAATACATACTTCCACTTAAGACTTCAATTGTCAGTCTCTCCACCTCTGCCAGCTGCGCTGCCCACGCCGCTGCCACTGCCACTGCCAAATGCCAACAACACTGTTGGGGGCTCCATTTGCGCTGCTTTGCAAATTGCAGGCAACGTTGAGTTACAAAATGCGCACACGCAAAGCTAAATCGATGCTCTCACTCACTCACACACACACTCACGCAAACACATTGAAGCACACAGATACTGTATCTGACATATCGCATAAGGCAAATAAGTAAGCACAAAGGCATTAAATAATGACAACAACATTGCGCTTAATGGACTGCCGCGTCTCAATTCAGAAGTGCATCACAAACACATACACATACACTTACATGCACACACGTGCAAAGAGAGCTAGCAACATTTACTTTATTTTATACACTCTCTCAGGTTGAAGCTCTCGCTCGTTAACTCTCTTTCGCTCTTCTTGTTGCTGTCAAGTTATAAATCCATTATAATAAAATCATTGTATGTTGTTTTATTAGTTTAGCAACATGTTGCAAGGGCATTGGAGTCAAGTGTTTGAGCAACATGTTGCTTTGCCTATAAATATTGCAAGTGTTTTCAATTAGCTCTCGTTCTGTGACTTTCATATTAAATGAGTGAACAGAGCAAAATGGCACAGACAGTACTGAAGAGAATAATGGTCAGGCGCGCTGTTGCACTGAGAGAAAAGATTTAGATAGTTGTTTAATAATAAGAAATAAGTAATAATTTGGTAATAATTTTGAAAAAATATGAAAATACTTTATGGTAGTAAAGCTACTTACCGATTGAAATAAAATAAATTTTTTTGTATAGCTAAAAAACTTTAAAGTAACCTGAGAGTTTGGGGTCTCTTGCGTTTTTACTTGTTTGAAGGGGTTGAACCTATAAACCTATAAAGTCATGTATATAAAAAAGTCATATGCTACTAGTTGGGACTTGTCCAAGCACTTTTTTCGTAAGTAAGTGAAGTGGAACCTCATTTACTTCAAATTTTAAGATAAAGAGCTCGTAAAGCTCGTTCTATGTCCACGCCAAGGAAAAGCTCAACAAAGCCAATAAGAACTTTATTCCTTCTTACCACAGCACGCCCTTTGGAAAGATGCAGCTGTAGTCTCAATCAAAACATGTCACCTGTACTGCAAAGATTCAGCATTCAAATCAGACAAATTTAGTTTGACTTAAGAGTGAGAGTGACTGCATTCTTTCAATTCTGGATATTCGTTAAATTAGTATTCGACATTACAATTTGATGGATAGGTTATTCTTTGACTTTATAGGTATTAAAACAAAAATCATTTTACAGAGTGTTAGACTCAATTCTACTACTGATCTCTTCTGATTATACTTTTGGAAAAATATGGTAGTTCATGGGTCTTTGAGAGAATTTTGGATGCGAGAGAATCCCCTTTTTGCACCTCCCTGTCGACAGTACTAGTGATGCCTTCTGTTGTCCTGGTGTAACTTCTTTCCCGCTTTAACTTCCCTTTTTTTTCAGTGTTGTTGTGCAACCATTCGTGTTGCTGCAATTATTAATTTGTATGCGCTCACGTGGCGCCATTATTAAAAATAAAGACGGTTAAAACAAAAGCTGCAACAACTACAGTTAAAACAACAGCAAAAGTTCAAAGTTTTTGAGGTCAGCCATATGTTAGGCTATCCTTGCCTTTTTAAACTGAATTTTTAGCTAGCTTTTGCAGGCAGCTCGACAAAGCAATCAACGCACTTCCGCAGTAACCCATGGAAATTCCAAACAAATCTACAGCCCTCTGCCCAAACAAACGAAGCCCTGTTATTGTGTATGAAATGTCAATGCAATTGTGTGTGTGTGTGTGTAACTATGTAACTCCGTATGTGTGAGTATCTGTGTGTGCGTGAGAGTGAGTATGGAAAAGCAATTTCCGCTTGTGTCCGCAATTAAAAAGCAATATCATCGAAGCATAGAAGAAGTAGTAGAACAAGAACAAGAAAAAGAAGAAGACATAAACAGAGAATTGAATTGAATTTTTATGATGTGTTTGTTAAATGGTTTCATAAATGGCAAATATTGTCTGCATGCAGCAAATGCAAAATGTATCTCAGCTACAATTGAGAGACGCCACAAAAGACAGACCTCAGAATCGTATCAGAATCATATTTAGCAGTTGTAGCACAGAAAACCAAAGTGATTGCAGGACTTGCTGCTGTTTCGGGGGAGTCCCAAATGCCTCAAATAGCAAAAGTCAGCTTCACACAGATACAAATACACCTATTGCTGTGTGTGTGTGCATAACTGTTACTGCTAAATTGAAGTGGCAGCATGAGGATCTAAAATGTACGACGAGTACACTCCATACAAAACACTTTTACCGCACATTGACTGACTAACTGACTCCAAACGAGGGCGGCAATTGCCAGCCAAGCCAGCATGGAATGTTGCACGTTTGGGTTGCTATATGAATTGGATGGGAACTGGTGAGGTGGCTACTTCAACGTGGGCTTGTTGCGTGTGTACTACGTCACTTGTCGGATTGCCGTGCATGGGAGTTATGTATTGTTTGCTTGCCATGTGTTTCATTAGCGCAATAACGCATATATGGAATTTTTTGTGACATTTAAATGCCATGAAATATTCATGCCAAATTTTAAATGTATTTTTAAATTAAATTCCCAGCTGATGCATATGAAATTATAAATATTCACAACATATTTGGTAGGCAGGGTAAATGGTTGAATGGCCGTGTATTCTCAATATAATTTCATCAATGTGGGTTTTAATTGAATCCAGTTGTGATGGATAGTCAGGGTATAACAAAACTATTAGCGGGAAAAACATATGAATGTTAGATAAAAAAGCAAAGTGTCCTTGCGGGAATTGCAATGTTTGCGGTTTTTGAGTTATAGCTATTGAAAAATATATTTGAACTGTACAACTTATTATGATAAATTCACTTAAAATTATAATTGCTTTAAATTTAAAAACTGCTTGTGAGCAGAAAGCTCTAGTTATACCCTGTACCGTATGGTACAAAGGGTACATTAAGTTTGTGCAAGCCGAAAATTTATGTAACATACAGAAGGAGACGTCGGAGACCCCCCCAAAATTACCTAAAGTATGATCAGGGTGACTAGAGAATTCAATATACCGATGTCCGTCTGTCCGTCTGTCCGTCTGTCCGTCTGTCCGCCTGTCCGAATGTCCGTCTGTCTGTATGTCTGTCCGACCGTATGAACGCCTAGATCTCAGAGATGATAAGAGCTAGAACAACCAAACTTTCAGATTAGATCCCTTATTATTCCATAGGAGATAAGATTATTTTATTATTTTGATATCGGGGTTACATTATATAGCTCCCATAGGGGTGTTTCAAAGGACCTCGAAAAAAACCAAAAGTTGTAGATGGATAATTTGTTTGTTTATACAGATATCGTAATCAAATTTGGCATTTACGAGTTTTTTATAGTTCCCAAGCACTGTACCAAATTTGATCGAAATCGGTTGACTATATCATATAGCTCCAATTTGAACGATCGGGCAAAAAAACATTTTTGGTTCAAATTTCGTCTGTTTTTGGTTGTTTATGATGGTACCGTAACCTAATTTGGCAATCAAATGTATTTTGGAGTTGCAGGGTGGTGGTACAGGGTATCCCCCCGGGCCGGAGTTTTCTCAGGGGCCCAGTGTAATTTATGTCGTACTATCGCGATTCAAGCTAAAGGTGTAATAGAGATGCCGGTACATTTTCGCCCCGGCCCGGATTTTCTCTCTACGGCCCTACCTGTAGATATAAAGTGTGGCAGACCGCAAGTCCTTTATACCTAAATGCTTATCATAATTTCGGCTAGCGATTCATCCATATCCGTCTGTCTGTCCCCGTAAAAGTTATAGTCAAAAATGAACTAATTACAACCTAAGCAACCTATAGGTATAAATATCGGACCGCACCAAAAAAAATATGTTTTTTTTTTTTTCAATGGCAGAGTTCTTAGAGGCAATATGCAGAAAAATATTTTAAAACAACATTTTTACAGTCTTGAATTTTTGAAAATTTTTCTCAATTCTTAAATTTGAAATAAAATACTCTTGAACCCATCATTTAGGCTACATAATAAAACTTAAAGCTCAATAAAAGTTAGATCTTTATTTCTTCCTTGAGACCACTTGCTCTTACAGTAATTCTAAACAATCTCAAATTACGAATTTCTGTCTACTAAAAAAGTCCTCGAAATGAGCATTTTAATATCAATAATGTAAAAATTCCTCATCCTCATTCTTATTTTAAGTGCTCGCTTCTGTGCGCAAAATTCTGCATTTTTTTTCTCAGTGTATAAAACATCTGTTTACGTAAAACACACAGTGTCCAACATCCGTATAAAGACAAATGTGGACGAAAATTTAAATATATTATATATATAATTTAATAATTCTACATTTTAATGCTGAATCCCAAAAGCAGTGTGACCGCAGTGTCACTGATTCGATATATTAAGCACCCACCCGCATCAGTAGCTCCAATCCGAGCTGGTAATGGTCGTTGGGATTTTGCTGCTACTGATGCTTTTGCTTCTTCAGATCTTTAGATGTTGCTGGGATCGCTGCTGCTTCTTTTCGTCTCTTGAAATTTTCCAATTAGATCAATTTCATCAAATGACCTTGTTATGAACTTTAAGGCACATAATCCTAAAAAAGCGGCAAGAGTGGCCGCTGAACCGAAAATATGCCAGGATTGTTATGATTCTTAAGTCAGCTACATATATAGCTTCTTATCGAAAAGACTGTACTTGGACAGAATTTTGGCTGTAGTAAAAGTTTCAAAAATCCTCCCAAATCAGCAGATTGGTTTCTGCCCTAGACACAGTACCTCAGGAAAGGTTCATCATGTGGTGCAACAGGTACTTGACGCATTTGAGGAAAAGAAACTCTGCATAGGAGCTTTTAAACTTAAAGATGCTTTGCTTTCAACTCATTACTTGGTCCCTAGACCGTCTTCAACAAGCCTGTCTTTTCCAGCTGCATTTAAGAATGATGCTGCTGGAATACCTCAGAGAAATGTTCTTTTCTTTATAATTTTTTTATTGCCGACATGCCCTCTCCTCTTCTTGTAGCTATATTTGCTGAAGATTCATTTAGTGTCTCTGCATCTAATTACCATCAAGGAGCCTCTGTTACCCTTTAGGTCATGCTTAACGAGATAAGATCATGGGCCAGGCGGTGCAACAATCTTTTAAGTGGCGATAAATCGATATGCCCCCTTTACCAGTTAAAAAGTCGCATCCTTACCTAAGCATTCACTTGTCATGTCCGTCCAACATCCTTGGCTTGCTTGGATAAAATTAGGAAACTGGAGTGGCTTTTAAGAGGTAGTAGCAAGCTTAGCTTAGACAACGAAATTCTGCTCTTCACATGCCATGTGGGCCTCTGCTGTCAGATGTTATATATATAGGGTGGTCCAAGCGTGTTTTTTTTGTTAGTTGCATTTTATTCGTATATTTTCCAACAATATTGGGCAAATTTATACATATATCAAATGCATACTCATTAGGGTGGCCGCCGCTGCTATGGAGGATTTTTAAACCGTCGATATCAAAACCGCCACCCACTAAAAAGTTTCCATTTTACCTGCATATAGCGCCTGTAAAATTTAAAAACGATCCGAATGTATTTGATGGTCGCGGGAATAGGGGGTGGCGTTAGTAAAATCGTGAGATGTTGCAAAAATGGCCACCCTAATACTCATTTATGTATGAAAACTAATATCGCCCAAATGGCCTGTAAGCGAACATTTTTTGACAAAAACTAATCTGGCTGTTCTCCCATCCATTGAACGAATAAGCGACGCTTATAAATTTCCGTGGGCTTCAATTATTGCGTCATTTGAATCTTGTAAGTGTATCAATTCGACACAAAGTGGTCCTAGCAAGGTATTATTCCGGCAACGATGGTGCATCGATTTTCCCGGCGACTCGTCGACAATGACCTAAATTATGGTTTTTTTCACAGAACGACCAGGACTAACATTGAGAAGTTTTGAGCTTGACATATGTCGAAGAGAATCCACTTTGGACGAGTATGTTCCGAATTATGAGTGTTTAACAACCAATCCAACAGATGGCCCACCCTATACAAAATCCAAGTCAGGCAGAATATGACTTTATGGAAAGTTAATAATTTTCCATCGTATATGCGTAATCGTTATCGTAATTTTAGCGTCTCTTTCGTGGGTGATGTTTCGAATTGTCTTTTCGCGGATAACTTTAAATACCTAGCTCACTTGCCCATGACCTTGCCGGGCGTAAGCCCAGAATCCTTTGGATTAAGTGATAAGGTCTTTGTTAACTATTCCTACTGTAGCATGATAGCTATCTGTGGCTGATTGCCTATAAAAAGATATAATTAACAAACAAATTTTCTGGAGCCATAGCCAAAACTAATTAAATCTTAACTCTTTGGGACTAGAAGCCCCACTAAAAACAAAATATTTTTAAATCTGCTTATGACGAACCTACATTTACCAAAATTGTTATGAAGACTTAGAACTTAAATATAAAATTTTTTTTTTAACGTTTTAGAGATAGCTTCAGACCCTAGCAGCAGACGGTTCTTCACCAAACAATTTTCGTAGAAAGCTTAAATTTATCCTGTTTATCTTAGCTCTTATAATCTCCAAGATCTTGGCGCTCAGACAGACGCACGGAAGGATATACAGAAGATCGGGAACGTCAATATCAACTTCATTTGTCCTCCTGATCATATTGGGAGTAACTTCGGAAGTTCTCCGACATCTGCTGCTCTATTTGACATACATTTTTACAAACTTAATACGTCTCCTTAAATAATATAATTAAGAAATAAACTTGAACATAGATAGTATTGTGAGATTTTTGGTCAAATAAATTGCAACCCATGATTCTGTTTCTACGAAATCTGATTATTAAATGTTTTGTTTCCATCTTTGGTAAATGTTATCTCAGCTTTTAAATCAGTTAAGATTAACACAAGTCTTTGAAGCAATTTCAATAATATTCCAATCGATAAAAGAATCTTTTTGAAATTTTTTTTTTATTTTCTGCGAAATTAATTTAAATTTATATTGAAAATTTTTTGAAATTTGCACCCACTTTATATAAATACTTTTGCATTGCTAAAATCTGATCAAAATCAGCTTAAACCCTGCCACAATAACTACGCAAGGATTGTGAATAATTTTCGATAAATCCGCACTCGATAAAATGTCATAATTAAAAAATGTTCTTGCAAATAGCCAAGTTAAAAAAAAAAGACAAAAACAAATAAAAAAAAAGAAGTCAAAGTTGTTGTTGCCTGACAGAATGACCTTAATTGCTCTGCATAGCTGCCATACGTTCTTGCAACATGAATGTGTATATATGTATATGTATGTATGCACGTGCAGCTGTGCGAATGTGTTAGTGTGTAGTATCTGTGTGTGGCAGGCAGCAAGTGACGCTGTCAAATGAATAAAATTAAGTGTAGCTGTGTTGCACGCTGCTGTTGTTGCTCTCTCTTCATGTGGCAGCAACAACAGCCCCAAACACCAACAACAAAAACAACAGCTTAAATGATGGCAGGATATGTTGTTGCACTAATTGAATGTGGCATGCAGCGCACAGTTGTGTGCCTCTGCCATCTCGCTTACACTCTTGGTATCTGAGTATCTGGGTATCTGTATCTCTACATCTGTATCTGTGTCTGTGTCTGTGTCGCAGACAAAGTAGCTTCATTTTTCGCTACAATTCGCATTCGCCAGTTTAAGTGCAATGGCATACACAGATTGCTGTTGACATGGCAATGCAATAAAAGTTCAGTTGCAACACACCACGTTCCCCGCATTGCTCACTCGACTTCACGCACTCTCTCTCTCTCTTCACGCTTCTCTCTATATCTCATGTCTCATTTGGTCTTTGCTCAAATTGCACTGGCAGCAAAAGGCTTGCCTCTCCCTGTACAAGAGATTGTGGCAGCATTGGCCCAGGCATGGCAGCCGACGCCAAGTGGCAATTGTTTCCCATTATTGCTTATGTTGATGATTAAAAGCATTGGGCAACTTGCTGCCAGCTATGCTTGGCATTTTGGGGGCGACCACACGCACACTCACACAGATACGGATACACACACACTTATAGGGTAGGCAGATTAAAATGTGTTAATGGATCGTCACAGTGGCTCTGCAGCTGCCCCCCCACATTGAAGTGGCAATTAACAATGCCTCTGTTGTCAGGGCGCATACTTTTTGTTATTTTTTTTCTTCTCCCTTTCATGTTGCATACATTCACTTGCCCCCAGCAATAAATTGCCATCAATTAAAATCCCAAAAGCAGTTCAAAATCTTAAACTATTTGCATAAATAATATAAAATCAACAAAAAATGACCCAGTTGGAAATTGTGTACATTAAATTAATTAATTTTTAAACCTAACTAAAACCTACTCTAAAAAAGCCTACATAAATTTTTAAGTGTTGTAGGTTGTTGTTTTTGTATTTAAAGACCATATTTTTAGGATATAGAGGCAAGTTCCAAAATGTAAAAAGAAAAAGCTATGAAAGACATATTATATTTACACTTCCTCTAAAGCTTGAGACGAAGTTTATAAAGAATTTTTAAAAATAGAATAAGAAACAAAAGTCAACTATAGCTATCCCAGCCGTTGTTTTGACCAAACCAGAGGTTAAAGTTAAATCGTTAAAGTTATCAGGAATAGTCTTCAAATATGTTAGTTTGTTAATTGGACATTACAACCGTGGGTCGGTCTTGGCCGCTTCCAGAAGCCTACGCCAGTAGCTTTTGCTTTGCGCGTGCTGGTGGCAATTGAGAACTTCTAGCCTAGGTCACCAGCTACCGGATCTTTCCATCTCAAGGGGCCTCCCCTCCTCGTCATTAAAATAGGGAGTCCTTATCAGTGGCTTCGTTGATGTTTTGATGGAAACAAGGTCCGTCTTCAGCCCGACGCAAAATCTCAGAACTTGGGGAGAATTGTTCGCTGCACACATTAGTTCACTTTTTACGAATGCTGGTTGTGATCCAAGGAGACCACGAGGAGGTCGTGGGTCAACTTGACTAAGATATGCATAAGAATCGCACTGCCAGGCTCTATGTTGAATACGATCAGTTGCTTTAACTTAATTATCTGATCCCAACCCCAGAGTCTTGAAATATGTTTTGCCCCAGAATTTATCCAAGTATCGAGTGCTAAAACGAAATTAGATTCTACAAAACTATTAAAAAGTCGCTTCCAGCAGCTTGATTCATTAAACCAAATGGGCATTTATGTCCGACTCAGACACTTGACTATGAAAAGTAGTGCATTCTTGCCCCAAAAAAAATTGTAAATAGAGCCAATATTTAAAGGTGAGCATATTTTTCGACTTGTTTTTGGGTTATAAAAAAACTAAAAAATAAACAGCTGTTTCTCAACAAAAACTATACTGGGGTATTCACTTTGTCGGGCATAGGTAAATGCATTATGGTAAAAGAGCAAAGTTTCCAACAACAACTTAAACTTCAAAGAGGGTACATATACCCGACTCAGGCTCTTGCCCAAGAGTAGAGAGTAAAACATATTTTTATTACTGTATTTCCAAAATTTATTTTATGCTTTTAAATAATTTTGAATAAAACTTTTTTAGTACAATCAAAGCACGCCATACGCCAGTTGTAAACAGCTGATTGTTGCTACTCACGTGGTTAAGCTGGCATTTTTGCATTTATGCCCCGTTTTTAGAGTTACTCACGTCATTACTCGGTTATTGTTACATTTACGCATTTATGCACGACAAAGTGAACACCCCAATTGTTTGCATACACATTTTGTAAAAATCTATAATTTTGTATGCCTAACCTTTAAAAAACACTCTTTAGTAAAACCCAATAATTTTTTAAATGTATTGCTAAAATTGATTTTTAATTTCATTCATTCAATTCAAAAAAATAATCCAAATCGAGTAACATTCGTCCAAAGACTCGTCTGCTTTATTTTATACATAATATTATGAGGTAGACAGCTCTGTAGAACCATCTCCAGTTATCGAGAAACCGATCCTATAAACTTTATCTGTAATGTAATAGCTAAAGAACTGAGCGTCTTTTTTGGCTTTGGCATTTTGTTGTTTGTTGAAAATTTCGAAAAAGTATAAAATAATAAAAAAAAAAAATGCCATAATTTTAGAATTCCAAAAATGTTTCGACAACAATATCACAGTGTCTATGAAAATTTTAAATATACCAAATATGAGAGTCTATAGTTTATCGAATATATAATATTAATAATAATATTTGTACAACATAATTATTCATGAAAAGTATTTTGGCTGGTGCTTTTATTTTTTTATTTTCATGGAATTTTTGTTTCTTTATTTTCTTAAGGTTTTTGAAGCTTCTGAGAGAAAGAACATTTTGGAAAATGTTGTGTATATAAATAGAACCCGTCATATTTTATTGGTCTGTGAGAATCTGTGAGGGCAAAGTATTAAAAAATGCATATTCAAAAAATATAATATTCTAAAGGTGACTAAATATATTTGTAATTAAAGGCCTATAAGCAGAATGCAAAAAATTTCACACGGAGTGACAAAACCATATAAAAAAAAAATTCCATTTGGGATATACCATTTTTTTTTTTTTTTTTTTTTAAATAGTTAGGTTCTCTCACAACAGAGAGTGGGCACTGCGACCTCAAGATCTATTGTACCTTACCCATTCTTTTAGGACAAAAGACCATCTGCCTCCCTTATGAAGAGCAGTAAGTCTTTCGTTGGGATTCGGCGTAGCTGAAACGGGGTGATCCGTTCAGCTCCCAAATGTGTGACTCTGTCCCACACTATTGCTGGACAGTCACACAAGATGTGTTTGGTCGTCTCGTCGTCTTCAAAACAAAGCCTGCACTCTGAGGAGTCCGATAGACCCATTTTTTGTAAGTGATAACTTACAGTATGGTGCCCAGACAAGTAGGCTACCAGGAACCTTAGGTCTGCTCTACCAAGACCTATAGTTCGGTTTGCATCCGAAGGTGAGACAAGCACTTTTGCCTGTCTTAAATTCGGTAAAGAGAACCAATATCTCCTATGTTCACTTAAGGCCCATTTGTTGAGCATAGTTTTCATTGTCGACCAGCTGATGGCACAGAAAGGCGCGGGGCAAGTGGTGGGCGAAGAGGAGCCCAGTCTTGCGAGCTCATCAGCTGTCGAATTACCTTCCACTCCTGAATGTCCAGGAACCCAACAGAGTGTGACTCTGTGGGATATACCATTAGGGATTTTTTTTTTTTATATGGTTTTGTCGTTCCGTGCGAAATTTTTTTGCATTCTGCGTAGACACCTTAAGAAAGGAACTCACAAAAAGAATTCATTGATTAGGGCAAAGTGATAAATAACCCACATGAGTTAAAAGGTTTGTCATAAATGATTGTACGTGAAGTTGTTCACTTATACATTTTAAGTATATATTGTCCTAAACTTGGTCATTTTAGTACTTAAAAAGTAAAGTTAAAGTAAGCTTCTTCTTTTTTGATTCGCTGAATGTTGTCATTTTTTTCTACGCTCCGCAGTTTCCTACTGGGATTCAAAAAATGCAAGAACTCAATCTTTAGCTCTCATACATGAAGCATTTAAAAACTTTTCCTGTTGATTGACAACTCTGGAGACTTTGTTGGCATTTATAACACATTACGACTTCCTTTTCAATAAATGCATGCAAATCAATTGTATCCGACTTTAAGTCTGTGGCAAACTTTTATAAAAGTTCTATACGAGTATTTGCGTAATGTTAAAAACAAAAACAATAACATACAAGAGTTTGGGAATTTATGTTTTAATATTTCAAAGTTTTTGAAATATTTTCTTAAATATTTATAAACATTTATTCAATCCAAGCCAAGCGAGTGCGTCTGTGCTGTGTATTTGCTTGTTGTTGCATTGGAAACTTGCCGCAATGCCCCAATGAGTAAGTTATCTGTGGTCGTGTTGTGTCTGTTTGTTTAAAAACAACAACAATAACACGAGGAATAACAAAAACAACAGCATTAGCTTAAAGTATCTGCTGCTTTTGTTGTTTTTATCCAAGTGTGTATCTGTGTGTGTGTACATTAGTGTATCTGTGTGCGTGTCTTTGTTTTCAGGAAGTTGTCTGTTTGAATGTCTTTAACATTTTCCATCAAGTTCTTGCAGTTAAGCGCAATGAAATGAATAAGTTAGAACATAAAGCAATGGGATGTTTGTACACTGAAAAAAATCAGGAAAATTTTTACAATATGTGAGTCTTATAATGTTGCTCGAATGTTAAAAGTAGGCAGTTCTTAGGTATTATACTTTTTGACTATTCAAATAAAATTAAAATTGTTTCAAAATCGTAATTCCTTCATAAGCATTATATATGCTGTTAATTTCGTTTTTAAAACAAAAAATTCGGACGTGCTCCGGAAAATATGAGATATGAGAAATATATCGACAAAAAAATGAGTATTTGGAAGCACGCAAAAACGAAAACGAACAAAATTTATTCGTTTTCATTTTCCGATTTTGATCAAATTTGGTACAGTGCAGGGCAACTCTAAAAAACTACCAAACATCAAAATTGGTTACGATAGCTTCAGTGAAATATGAGAAAATATCAACAGCAACAAAATGTGGAATTGCGAGCAAACAAAAACGAAAACGAACAAAATTTATTCGTTTTCATTTTCCGATTTTGTTTTGGTACAGTGCTGGGCAACTCTAAAAAAAATACCAAACATCAGAATTGGTTTCGAAGTCTTCATTAACACAATCAGTCCTATAGTGGCTATGTGATATAGTCAACCGATTTTGATCAAATTTGGTAAAGTGCCAAAAAACTAAAAAACTGCTGAATGCCAAATTTAGTTACGATATCTTCATAAACCGCCGAGCTATGCCTTCAAAACTTTCTTTTGATCGATCGGTGCTACGGGAGCTATATGATATAGGCAACCGATTTTGATATAATTTAGTAAAATGCTGGGGTATAGAGTTCCCCAAATTTGGTTACGATATCTTCGTAAACAAACGAATTATCCATCTAAAATTTTTTTTTTTTTTAGGTCCTCTGAAACACCGCTATGGGAGCTATATAATATAACGCCGATATCAAAAAATAAACTTATTTTGTAAGATAATAAGAGAGCTAATCTGAAATTTTGGTTGCTCTAGCTCTTACCATCTCTGAGATCAAGGCGTTCATACAGACGGTCAGACGGACATGAGTATGTTGACTAATCTATTCAGCTAACTTCTAACTTTGGGGGATCTTCGACGACTCCTTCTGTATGTTACATACATTTTCGACGGGGTATAAAAAGTGAAAGGTACTGGGAAGAAATTTTTTCTTTAAACTGTGCCCAAATTATTAAGGCATTAAATGTAGAAAACAAGTTTTTGGGATACTTTTTCGGTCGTGTGTTGCGGTCGTTGTTTTTTATTTTTGGCTAAAAAATTATATCAAATGATGAAAATATTTAAAAATTTTAAACTCCAAAAATTTATATTATAATTCCTCAAATTTAGATTTATTTCAATTAGTGGCTAAAAAATAGTACTTTTGATGGAAGTTGGCACGAAGTAACTCTTTATTCACCATTTATAGTCTATTAGCGCTTATGAAATTAATTTATTTTCCAAGAATTCCTTAGTGAGCATTTAAAATATTTAAAAAAAAATCTGTCTAAATAAAAAAAAGTCTTTATAAGACAGCTGAGTAAACAGACGTTAACTTGGTTAGTACAAAAATAATTATTGTTTGGTTAAGTAAAATGCAACTAATCAGTTTAATACAAGCAAGATATTGCTCTGTAATTACTTACTACTAAGTAAACAATA
Organism: Chymomyza fuscimana; assembly: GCA_949987675.1. Classification (NCBI taxonomy): domain Eukaryota; kingdom Metazoa; phylum Arthropoda; class Insecta; order Diptera; family Drosophilidae; genus Chymomyza; species Chymomyza fuscimana. The sequence continues at coordinate 115,432,761 of OX465088.1, forward strand.
TTAATTTCAGCTATAAGTCTGTTTTTCTTTTTTAAGTTAAATGATTTTCGATTTGCATTTCTTCTATTGGTTTATTCAATAATGGGATTGATTCCCTTGAACCATATTTTGTCAACGTTTTGTTAGAAATCTGCATCCCTACAAAATTTTGGCAAAAGTTTTACTTGAAACCTTATAAAGCAATCACACTAAATTGGTATTTTTTTAATTACTTTAAAAGCCTACCTAATAAAAAAAAATTATTTTAAAGTAAGACCAAAAATTTTCAAAATCCGCCTAAACGTACTCAAATTAACAGTAAAAATCTTCAGTACATGAAAAAAAAATTTAATTAATTTATAAAAATTTCAATTCTTATTCTTATAAAACAAAAATTATGACTTTATTTAATTTAAAGATTTTTTAAATCTTGTTTCAAGCTTGTTGAAATTCATAAATTAAATATTTTGTTGCGATTTTAGAATTTTTGCAGTGTTTTTTTAAAGCTTTTTCTTCTTAGAACCTACTTACTAAACGTAGCAGCTTCTTATGTTGCAGTTAATGGTAACTTTAATTAATTAATAAACAATGAAGATATTGATAATCGTTTTCGGTGTTAAGTTTCTGGTTCAATTTTAGAATTTTAATTTTTTTAGTATACAATTGGAAATAGGTCTTAAAAACAGATTTTAATTTCAAAAAATTTCGTGATGAGTTTAGGGCTCACTTTGTGCGAGTATTTCGTAAGGTTCCAAGGCAACAGAGACCTTTCACCATTTATATTATAAATGCATTGCCCTCCACCCCCACCAAGTAGCTATAGTTACACTTAACACTTTTAAAACTCTCGCAACTAATTTTGATTTGTATCTTTAGCTCAAGTTACTATGTGACTCTTTTTTGCGCTCATCCGCTTCCTCTCCACCTACTTTTCCTTTTTCTCTTTGGTCGTTCTCTTATCAAGCGTAAGCTTCTGCCACGCACAGTGTACTTAACTTAAACAAGTTGACTTTATAAGCAACATAAAAGGAACTTGCCAACTAAATGCTTGACGCATACAAACACACGGACATCCAGAGACATAGAAGGAGAGATACGATGAGTATCTTTTAGTATATAGAACAACAGCTGTGTGCCAACTAGTCTGGTAGCTGGAATTTAAGCACATACGTAACATGTAGTAGGGTACAGTGGAACCTCGCTTGATACGCGGCTAAGTTTTTTTTTTCAAGAATTGGAAATGTATTTGTAAGCTCGTAAATCTTGCACGAAACTATTTTAAAATATATAGACCATGAGACAAAGTCTTAGTTGTATATATTTCTTCAAAACACTATAATTGTTGACTAATAATATTTTTTTTGAAATTATAATCCTACATTTGATAAGCTTAAAGTAAGCTTAAGCCTATAAATTTTTAATTGGGAAATACCAAATATGAACATCAGGTTAATATAATTGAATTAAAATGAAAATGTAAATATTTATTTATTTATAAAAGGAAATTAATTCTACATTATAAATAATTCTGTAGCCGGAGCAACAAAGGCCTTAAGGCTCAAAAAAAATGTAAATATCATTTTTTTGGTATATATATATATCGGTGAAAATAAGTGAAACGGACAATTTTTCCGCCGACCTTCTCCGATTTTGATGATTTTTACAGATTTTGTAGAGCTAAAAAAAAATTCCGATTATTTATCGAGTGATAACTGAAAATTTAGTTTTTCGTTTTTAGGCTATGGAAGATCACTTTTGAATTTTAAAATTAAAAGCGGTGTATTTTTCAGACCTGAACAACCAAACTGCACGGAAATTAAACATGAGAAACTAAAAAAAAAATTATATAGTCAACTGATATCGAGGCAAAGGTGGAGCCTAAGAATTGTTCTATAAAGGTATTATTTGTTATTTATTTACTAAATACCAAATAACTTGGTTTTTTTTCGTTGATTTTACTTAAATAAGCCTTAAAATATTCTCGCAGCATGAGATAATATAAAGATCAAATATTATTTTAATTGACAGAAATAATATAATTCCAAAAACGGATTTATGTGACTTTGACCAGATATTCCCGAACTTATCTTAAAAGACTTTTAGAATTTCGTAGCAAAGTTTCATGAAAATTTTCAGCCTATTATTTATCATTGCTTGGCTATTCTTTTTTGAAAATGTTTTAAGGAAGTATTGCGACAGTGTTTATGTTGAAAATTATTTTGTTTTTGTTCGTACTTAAAATCAGCTTTTCAAAAGAAAAGATCTGATGCTAAACAGTAAAAAAATTGCAGGAAACTCGGGAAAAAATACTGATTTAAGTGACTATAGGATCATCCGAAACATATTTTGTCAATAGGTTTTTAGCAGGGATTTTAAACTGACTATAAATTATTTTCATAATATTTATTCCCACGGATGTCCAATAATAAAAGGAAAGTCAATATTGTAAGTGGAAATATTTGGGAGTAAGCAGCATAATTTTATTAGAGGTTAGAAAACTGATCATAAGAGGCACCTTGGGGCATAATTTTGAGAAACGGACAATACGTACAGACGGACGGACTAAATGTCTTGGCTTTATCTAACGATTTCTTTTATCGTCCTGATTATTTTGGAACAATGGCTGTGGGGCTCTTCTCGGTGTTATACACAACAATTATTTTGAAGTAACATAATATACCCTTGTACCAAGAGTACAGGCTCTATAAACGCAAGTGTTGTTCAAAGAGAGTTCACACTGTGCGCATACAACCTGCTGCTGAGACGACTCCGGCTGTTGCTGCTGCTGCTGTTTGTGCGCTCCTATTTAGACAGCTAGCTAACTTGGTGGGTCTGTGTGCCCTTGCCACCGCTACGTCCACTTCCAGTGCCATTGCCACTGCTGCAGTTGTCTCATGCCACAAGGCGACGGCGACAGAAGGAAGTTGATTGTCGGTCGGTTGGACGGCTCGCAGGCAGGCTGTATGCCTCTATGGCTGGAGAAGGGCTGGAGTTCTGGAGATCTTCTGGCTGGTTGGCCGTAGCCCACCCACGCTACTTACGGCGAAAAGCATGTTTAAATGCTGCTTAGTTTGCCATTTACAATATCCAATGGTTTTTGTTGTTGTTGTTGTTGTTTCTGGGAGTCTCTGCCTCTGCCTCTGTCTCTGTCGCTGCTGTTGTTTATGCTGCCTTACTTACTTACTTATTTTCCAACAATTTGTTACATGCACAAAGAATCACACACGTGTGTGTATCTGTGTGTGTGTGCGTGTGTTTCTATCTGTGTGTGTGTAGAGTATGCTGCAGGGGCACAAAACTCTTGGTAATAGCAAGTCAAGACTTGCTTGGAACTCTATCTGCACACCGCACCCACTTCAATATACTCCCCAAAAGCTGTCTGTCTATTAGTACGTCCGTCCGTCCCTCCGTCCGTCTGTCCCTCTGACTGACTGACTGACTGGCAAAAGTCAAGGTATTTTACTTGTGAATTGTTTGTAAGTGGAAAAGTTTTATGCACACGTTTCTATACTTGGCCATAAATTTTATGTTATTTAGCAATTTCTGTTGAAATTTTATGGGAATTATAATAATTATTTGACGGTTTGACTTTAAGCTCATTGTCTTTGGAGTATACAAGTAATAAGGTAAAATTCAAATTGAGCAAAATATGAAAAAAAAAAATTAGAGAAAAAGTAGGTAGTAGTTATTCTCTGGTGGAAAATTAGTGGCTATCTAATGCTCTGTAAGTAATTTTAAGCAGATATCAAAATTTGTATGGCCAGTAGGGAATGTCAGCTAGTACCGAAGTGGGTCAAACGAGCAAATCGGTAAACAGTTTTGAAGTTTAAGCTTAAATTCTACTCATTTTAGAAAATCACAAGCAGAACTCACGAAAAACTAAACAGAAGTATAGCTAGATTATTGTGGCCAGCAAAAAGTCTGGATCTAAATCCAATTCAAAATCTTTGGGATATACTAGCTTATAAGGTGTACAGACATGGTAGGTCATTCGAGACGCTAAAGCATTTGCCTAACTGGGCCAAAATAGCTGAATACATCATTTATAAACTCTAGGCTAAATATTTTTTTAAAAGTACTTACAATAATAAAGATCTAAATAAGTCGTTTTTCAATAACAATTATTAAGTTTTTGAAATCAAAAGTAAAAAATACTTAAGTGCACATTCTACTTATTTCGCTCTGAAATTTTTTTTAATTTTTATAAATTGCTATTAAATAATTTTCAACCTTTTGTTTTTTTTAAATAATAAATTAATCCGTATATAAATAATATACTTTTACTTTGCTACGAAACAAAGTTTGAGTATATAACTTGTCTTTAAACGGATAATTATCATATCGAAACTCTTAAGACATATTTCAAAAGCGTTAAAAACAAGTTTATCGTATTGATGCATACCTTGAAGCTTTTTAACTTATTTCTGGCAGTTATATCACTTAAATTAAGACAATCGATCTTTTTTTTTTTTTAAACCATTATTTCCTGAAAACTCTCTAAAAATGAGCCTAGAAAACACATTCATTCCAAAAATTTTAAATATATTTTTTTAACGTACAATAAGAAACTTAACTTAAAAAAAAATAGTTGCAAAATTTCATGACCAAGCTCGTACGGCAAACGTACGGTAAAGGCAGACAAACAAACAAAATTCATTTTACAAATGCTTTACGTAAGATGGAGCCAGCAAGTCCACTAGATGGCGCCAGCAGTAACAATAACTTTTCTGTTTTGTCGCACAGACAAAACTAATCGGCGTAAAAAATGGCTAGTTTTGAAATATTTCGTTTAAAGATGATTAACATACAACATTTTCATAAGCAAATTATAGACATTGACGACAATTCATGTTTTTTTACTTGTTTGATTTAGCACATGTTTCCCATTTAAAGGGATATAAAGGGAATATAAATATAAAGATATCGTTACCAAATTTGGCATTCGGAAGTTTTTTAGAGATCTTCTGGCATTCGGCAGTTTTTTAAAGTACCCAAGCACTAAACTAAATTTGAACAAAATCGGGTGCCTATATCATATAGCCCCAATAGGACCGATCGCCCAAAAAATGCGTTTAGTGCAAAATTCGTTTTAATTCGTGTGTTTATGAAGATATCATAACCAAATTTGACAAATAAATATCTTTTAGAGTTCTGAAGCCGTATACCGGATTTGATTGCAATGTGGTGATACAGGGTATCCCAAAGACGTCCGCGCCCGACTTTAACGTACGCCATCTTTTTATATGATTCTTAAGTTTTAAGTTTTAGCAATTGGCTTTATTTTTTGTATAATATATATATATATATATATATGCTAGAAACTAAAATTTACAGATATATATATTTTTTTTTTTTTTGTGCATTTTATTTACAATCTGTCTTTATTCGACAATAAGTAAATTTACTAAATAATAATTAATACAATATAAAAATAACAAAAAGTTTCCATCAAACCTACTATTGTGTTTAGTACAGATATATGATTCTTATTTAATTCCCATTTGTAATATACTTTTTTTTATAATACTTTTACTTATTTGGTATTTTTTTTAATTCCTATTTTGAAAATAATATTTTTTTCCAAAAATTTTAAATTCAAACTCTTTTTCTTATTTTTTATTTATAACCTAATTGTTATTAGTTATTATTTTTTGTAACATTTTTGTAACTACTTATTAATTTTGAATTAATATTTTAGAAACATTTTTCAATAAACAAATTCTTCATAAAATATTAAATGTAAATTGTATATTAATTTATTTTTTTAAAACCATTTTTATTAACTATTTAAAATAAAATTATTGTTTGATACTTTGCGATTTCTTTTTGATGATAAAATTTAATAATAATATTTTAATAAATATAAGTTACATTCATTTACTACTTTATATACACTTTTTTAATTAATATATTGCATATAAATTTTAAAGAATACATTTTTCTTCTTAAATATTAAATGAAACTTACATTATTTGCCTAAAAAAATTATAAGCAGAAGTAACTGAGTTCTTGAGGGGTTCTCATGACCGCACCCTAGTTTATGTTTTACATTTTAAATCAACAGAAGAAAATCTTTTATCAATATATAAATACTTCAACAACAAATCAGTGTGGTACCGATTGTGTTCGTAAGCATGAACGTATCGAGGTGAAACTTGCACTATGTGATAGCCACACTTCATACAATGTGCACAATGTAAGTTTCACCTCGATACGTTGAAATTAAGCAGGTAAAGTCTGGCAGGACCGACTGTAGCATGGCAATGGGATGAACATTATGGAAATCAAGACTTGTATAGGGTATATATTATATTACTATTGTCTGGATGATCTGAATTAAGTAAGGAAGACCGGGAGTTGGCGTGCGAAGCCCGCAGTGGGTGGAACCCCCTAGTTTTCATAAAAGTGAATAATTTGTAAAATATAAAAAATATTTAACGAAAGAAAAACTGAGAGCTTTGAATTTTTTGTTTATTTTTATAATATTTTAAATACCACCTTTCTCCAAGATATTTAGACGGTGCGGTTTCCTGAAAGAGGTCTGATACTAGATCTATTCATAGTTAAATTTCTTAGTTTAGTTTAGTTTCTCCATGTTTAATGGTCTCCAGGATACTGCTGCTATACAGAAGGACAAAAATGTTACAATGTCGACAAATTGGGTACAAAAAAATTATGTACTGCCACAAAATCTCTATGCCTACATTGACCTCGTTGGCACTGGATATAATTATAGCATTAAAGTTATTTTCTTAGTTTTATAGCTATTCTTAATTTAGATTCAGGGTAACTGCATATTTAAAACGACCTAAAACTCAATAAGGTCTGGTAACCTTTATATATGCACTTATTATAAAAACACCCTATAATTGTCTCTTATGACAATGAAAAAAACGCAACCTTTAATTAATAAATCGCATGCATATGCAAAGTATACAGCTTACTATACAAAAAAAGAGAATTGTATTTTACCAACAGAAATGAGCCACAGTAAGAGACCCACAAAGATCAAAGGCTGCAACAGACCGTGGGAGTGAGTACAAAGAGTACGTTTCTGGGGATGTGCGTGATATGAACCAGGAGCAGGATGTAGTCGTGATGAGACGCACATTTCGTGCATTCATTGCCCAAATTGGATTGCCTTTTTCATGAAGCAGGAGCACATACGACTGCATTGACAAGCAACTGAGGCAAACAGGCAACAGGCCTCTAGCCATGTCCATAGACAATCCTAGTCCATTACCAATATCTGAGGATGTCTATATGTGTGTATCAGAGCAATGTGACGGGCAGCATTTGGTAAATTAATCAACCCTTTGCTGAATCTGGCGCTTTGTCTGAGGGTGTTGTTGCATTGTGTAGTCGCAGGGTGACCAAGTACATATAAATGTATTATTTTACAGAAAGTTAAGTAAATAAAATTGAGTAATTTAATTTTCACGGCGCTTTAACTTGCTTTTATAAACTTAAACTTTATTCGGAAGGGCATTTTTTTTTTATTTCGAGTGAGTGAACCTCAATTGTTCCTAAATTTCTTTAAAGTGCTTTCAAGCGGATATGCTCACATAGTATTTTAGCTTCACTTAGTTACAAAATGAAAGAATTTGAAATAGTATTTTTTGTAAGAAAACTAATAATTGGTGGATAAACGATTCCAATTGTGGAAGCTAGACGTAGTTCGGTAAAAGAGCGTTCAGAAGGTAGACGTATATTTTTGAATTTATCTTTGGTCACACTTATTTAATAGTGTTGAATAAGTTATTGTTTAAAAGAAAAGTAATCCCATTTGGGATATTTTTTTTTATATGAAGTTTTGTCATTCCGTGCGAAATATTTCGAACTGAGTATAGGCCTTAAGATATATTTTTTTGTAGGAAGTAACATTTTTTTCAAACAAAATTTTTTAATTTTTTTATTTTGGCTAAAAATTATACAAGAACATATTTAACGTTATTAAATTGTATTTCTATGGATAAATTGTTCAGCACTTAAAAGCATATAAAAAAGTCTTGCCTCTAAAAGCAAAATATTTTTACGGAGCACAATCCATCATTTACTACCATCACTAGAAAAATTATCCAAAATTGTTGGAAAAGCTAAGATGATATAAATAGTTTATTGTATGGATTTTTCATAAGTGCAGTAGTGTATTTTACGGAAAAGGAAATTGTGACAATATTTCTTATTTAGCTAAAACAAAATATAAAGTATGAGCGTTGCCAGATTTAAAAAAAAATGTATTATCTGCCCTTAGACAATTATTAAATTTAATGAATTTAATTCGAACAATAGAAAGAGAAATATCTAACCTCCATTGAGCATTTAAGTAATATTTTTCTGAAAAGAGAACTGATATTTTTATATATTTTTAAGTACAGTGCGCGCAGACCACACGAAACAGTGTGTACACACAATAAAAACCAAAATATCTAAAACTTGGGAAAATCTCGCAGCAGACATTGCTGTCTAAAAAATTTTATCAAAATTAGTTTGTGCTGGAATTTAGATTTAGTCTTGCTAGAAAATATAATTTAAGCTTTATTTATATATAGTAAGAAAAAAAATCAAATTATTAAATTGTTAATTGTTATTAATTTTTTCTATCGGCCAAAGTTTAATATAATAAGACAAAAACTAAAAACAAAATTTTATTTTAAATATGGGTAGAATATAAAAATTATTTTGCCTAAAAAAATTTAAACTCAACCAATATAAAAACTAAAATTTAAAGGTTCATAAATCTATAAGGAGATATAAATGTGTCAAAAAGATGATTTATTGCTACTTATTTTCATGACTTTTGAGTCGTTTGAGTAAATAATTTTGGTAATCTTATAAACAAACCTTCAGGTAGAGGGTACATTAAGTTTGTGAAAGCCGAAAATATGTATAAAACATAGTAGGAGACGTTAGATGGTCTAGCAGTACCCCAAAGTTGCACAGAGTTGACGAAACTTGTTCTCAAGGCTACGTTGAGACCTTGTCCTTAAGAACCAATTTATATTTTATTTTAATTTAGTGAGTATATGGGTTTTCGTGTAAGCCTTCGATCCTCCAAAAGTATCTCCTTCAGGTATGGTGACCTTTTTCCTCACTTTTGCACATATGGTTTTCATAAGTTTGAATTGTTGGAAATTTTTTTATTTTGTGTTCATATTAGTATTTAAAATTTCAATATTTAAAAAAAATATTGGAAAATTTTAAAATTTGTTTTTTAATTAAAAAAAAACACCAAACTTTCAAATGAATCGGAAATGCTTTATTATCAATAGATAATCGCTTGCTCAACACAAGTGTCAAAATTGTTCTCATAGGGGAGCAATAGACTAAAAAGCCAAGCCAATTTCCAAAATTTTTCGCTTGAAGTTTCAAAACTTTCCTCCTAGAGGAAGAAAAAATAATAGGAATCACGCCATGTTCCAAAATTTCTCGCAGAAGTAAGCATAGAATCCACGTGGACTTTTGAAATCTTCAGCGAGAACAAAAAAGAATGGTAAGTGATGAAAGATAAAAATTTAAACTAATTCCATAAATTCTGAATTTTTAATGATATAACGCAAAAGAATTTATGGAAACTCCCTCTAAGTAATCTTTATGCCCCTGATGACACTTTACTAGGTAGTCTCGAAAGGTAACGAAAATTATAAATTTTGCGAATTCTATTTGAATTATAGATATTTTTTTACTTATATGCATAACACTTACATCATGTACGTCATGTAAACAAGAAAAAAATACAGAATTACTCGATCAGCTATTTACAGATGTCATACGGCATGGCTTGTTTTTGTTGCTGTTTTCTCACAATTATCATTTTAAAGTATAAAAAATAAAATCAGTAAATGGCAACGTTTATTAAAAAAAAAATACTTATACATTCTTTTGGCGGTTGTTTACAAACAGCTGTTTAGTTTCCCATCGGACTAAAAGCACTTGTGTAACTTGTGGTTGGGCACTTGTGTAACTTGTAGTTGGGCACTTATGCATCAATACCCAACTTCGTTAAGAACGCATGTACATTTTTCGTAAAGCAATGAAAGGCTTTTGTTGGTACGCTTCCTTCAAGTCCATAATTTTCCATTATTATATTGCTCACCATATGTTGATAATTATTTTGTCTAGTGTTCTAAAGCTGCATAAAAAGCAAAAATGAAATAGAATTGATAAAGAACTCTAGAAAAAAAAGGAGCCAACAATTAGACATAGCTGGGCAAGCTGAAAATCAATTGATTCAATTCAATTAGAATACCGTTGGCAACATTGTTGCATGTAGCTGGCAATTACATTACGCACGCCACAATCAAACACGCACATACAGACACAAGCGCACACAGATACACACGCACACACAAGCAGTAGCAGCAACAGCTTTCGTTATGCCCAAAAGCCTAAAATGCTGCAACAACATACCGCAAAAATCATTGCAAAGCAACAAGACTAAAAGCCAAAGGGGGAGTGAAGGAAAGAGAGTAGAATTTCCGCCCCATATCTATATATGTAGATATGTATGTAAGTGTGTGTGTACCAACGGATATGAGCTCTGTGGTTAAAACTAGGTTTGGGGCACACAGTCTGATAATATAGGCATACGACTACTACATACATATATAGGCTTGGGCTGTCTGTTGCAATAATGGCCGTAAATTGCCAGAGTTCCGTGTCATACTTGTTGTTGTTCTTGTTGCAGTTGCAATGCGTGCAAGTTGAAAATGTCGCTCAATGGCTTTGTGCTGCATATATGCATACGTGTGAGTAAGTGTGCATCTGTAGCTGTGTGTATCTGTATCTGAACATTTGTGAAATTAAATGCATTTACGTTCATTGGACTCTGTCTGACACACGCCCACAATTTATAAGCCTTTTGGCTACATTTTGTGGCTTTGATTGCAATTATCTTTTGCATTTTGTATTTATTTGCTACACTTTGCCCAATTGTTCTCGCTGCCTTTTGTTATTGCCCCATTGTCATTGTCATTTGTTGCCATATGTGCAAGAATAAACTGTGCACTGTCGTTGTCTTGTCGACAATGCCACCCAACGTGCAACATTATCACCATCGTCGTCAGCATCATCATCATCATCGTCAGCATCATCATCATCATCATCATCATCATCATCATCATCATCATCATCATCATCATCATCATCATCATCATCATCATCATCATCATCATCATCATCATCATCATCATCATCATCATCATCACCCATGCCAACCAAACGTGCAACATGCAACATAACTTAAGCTACGTTCGCACGAGTATTTTATTAATTAATATTTAATTAGGGTATTCACGCTTGCTGTTGAGTTGAGCACTTTTGCAACAACAAAATGCACAGTGCTGAATTTTAACTTTCAATCCAACTTTTCTCAACCCAGAGTCTAAACTATTTTTTGGCTGTTGAGTTGATATTTACTGCATTTCCAACCCTGCAACATTCGTGATTTTTTAGCCGTTTTGAGATGTACAAAACAAACGAGTTACCTTAAACTCTTTGATAAAGTGTGGCAAAACAAAATTAACAAAAAGAATTTATGCAATTAAATGAGTAAATCTTGTACATTTGATGTACCACATTAAGTTAATTAGTAGTAGGAGTAGTAGAAATTTAAAATTTACAAAATTAGGGTAGAAGAAGCACAAAACCAACAATTCAACTCATAAAGTAACCAAAAGGGATTCACGCTTTAGCCTGTTGAGTTTTTGACCAACTTTTCAACTCCTCAACTCACGTGAATACCCTAAATAGAAAAACTTTTATGCCAGACAAAGTTAGGCTACTTTAGGTTAAGATACGTTACCAAAGTTGCTTGTCAAAAAGTAGAATACCAAAAAAAACAACATTTAAAAAACAAGGGGGTTTCACGTCCTGCATGCTTCTTTATTTACTTGCAGGGTAGATAGCGAGAGCGCAGCCTGGGAAGCCTTCCGAAGAAACCGATATTTTTAGGTAGGGTTGCCACTTTCGCTGTCCATCAAGAAATCTAAATCTTCTTCCATTAATTTTGCCCTGTTGAGATCTATTCTGATGCGCGCTCCCAAAAGGATGCGTGTGAACGTAGCTTAAGGCTTCGTTGTATGGATTGACTTTGTGTTTATGGCATAAAATCAGGTTTTAGTTTTCCATATTTAGTTTATTAATTATCGTTTTCTTGTGTGATCAGGTGGCAGGTGTTGTCGGTAATGGTAAAATATGAGAGCACATAGTGTCTTGAACAAGTATGCGTATGGAGTTAATATCTTTGGAATTTTAGATAATAAATTCATACATTATATGTATATATAAAATGCATAGCATGTTTTTGCAATTCAATTCCTATTGCTTGGCTTGCAAATCTTTAAAATTATTATATTTTTTTTTTTGACTTCTTGGGTTCTTGCGAGAATTACTCGAGCAAAACTTATGGTCAATCAAAAGGAACCCCAACGATAGGGCAAGCCACGTCCGTTGGGATAGTTTTTGCTGTTCATGTGCTCGTTCAAGTAGTTGGCAAAGAACTCTTCTCGATTCGAGGGCTTTGACTCCTTGGTTGCACGTATGGCATTCTTCATGAGATCACACATTATTGGCTGTCCATGGCGTGTGTTGCACAAAGTAAAGAAGCTTCGTTTTTTTAGTGGTTGCTGTGGCACTGCTGGATCTTGTATTGGCTGCAAGTCCACAACGGGTGGCTCCTGCGGTGCATCCAGCATCATGGCAATTTCTCGAGGACTTACATGAAAATCGAGTATATCAGCGTCATCGCCAAGTTCCAAGTCGGGTAAATTGAATTGCAATAGCTCATCTTCCAGATCCATGTCTCTATTATTGCCAGCTAATGTTTTTATTTTTAGGGTTGTAACTTCAAAATGTACAATTAACACGGCAGTTAAAAGTCTGCTTGTAATGTGAAAGTTTATTTTTGTTGTGTCTGCTCGAAATATTTAGTGTTAATAGAAAAAAACAATAAAATATTCTTAAAATAAAAGGAATTTTTGACATATCGAATTTTACGTACTTCCAAAGCTTGCTTAAAAAAGATGAATGTCTTGTGACGTAATAGTTAGTTATGACAAATCGAACAAAATGTCGATTTTTTTTGTAAAACTCAGTGGGCTGGTTACCGATTAAAATTTAAATCGTAAAAATGTAACCGATATGTGAAAGTTCATAAACGCTGTAACAATATCGGCCAAACTGTGCCTGCAGGGTTACCCTACAAACTTCTTTATTAGCCGCGAAAAATATTTCAATTTAATGCCTAGAAATTAAAAGCGTACAATACGAAAGAAGTTAATTTACTTTTTTGGATCACTGTTAATAAATATTTATTTGACTGATTGCCTTAGCATACTAAATTTATTTGGGAATAGTAGCAACCCTATGCTGCCATGCTCATGTGTCCGAAAAAAAGTTATGTGCCATCTACGTTTTTTTTTGTGACATCTGCAATCTAACCGAATTCTCGTGAGATTTCTCTCCACTTCTCTGCAGTAACTTTGGTAAAAGATAATGGTAGTTTATTATACTATATTTATATATCCAAGCCTACATTTTTCCCTTCAAAAAAAGAATTATCAGATCTTAAGGGTTTGCCAGGTCTTAGGGAGCGAGAATACAAAGCTCGAAATCTAAAAGTTATTTACTTTTTCGGAAAACGAATACAGATTGGAACATTTTTGGCTAAATTTATTCTATGGCTTGGTTCTTAATTATTTTATTAAGTGCAATCCCACAATGTTATATAAAGTAGCTTTAACAATTTTTTTAAAGAACTCTGAGCCAATTGATAACTACAGTTGTTGCTCTCCAGAGTGGCTTCTACGATTTTGGATGTTTAAAGCCGAAGATTTTAAAACATGAGCCCGAAGAAACAGTTGACAGTTTAACCACGAAATTTAAGTCTTTTCGACATTTATAAATATTGATATATTATATAGAGTTAACGATATTGCGCCTTTGTGACGTCATGCATCGCAATACGCAATGATAAGTTTGGTTAAATAAGAAAAAAGTAAAAAAAGATAACTATATAATGAAATATCACTTTCTGACCACTCCATGCTTGCTGACAAAGTTTTGTATATCGTGCTGGACTTAGCCTAAATGCCTCCTGCTGAGCATTGTCCAGTTCTATGTGCAACTTGTTATTCCGTTTCAGTATCTGAAACAGCAAAAACCGCTTAAAGACCACTTCAATGGCTGAAGAAGCAACTTTTGTTTTTGGCACAAAACTCAAATTACATAATACATAAATAGATTAACAAACAATTTTACATGCGATAAGATACAATTGTGTATCCATTAGATACATAAAGTACAACAAAGGCACATTCATAACCATATTCATATAGCTCCAGACCCTCACTTGAACAGCAAATGCTACTTTATAGGCTTGAGGCCTGCCTGGGCAGACTCTACCAAATGTCCATGGCTACAAATGGAGAAATGTTGTCTGACATTTGTTGGCCCCCTTTACGTCTCTCTCTCTCTTCGACACTCACACACACACACACACACATACAGGCACAGCCACCCACAATGATTGCACGCATTTAGCCTTATTTAACCCAATGGCGACTCACTTTTTGTATGCTACTATTTACACAGAGAGAAATTAACGAGAGTGTTTTAATTAAATCGATTATCGCTAATAAAAGCATTTCACGTATTTTAGGCAAAATTTATTAAGAATACTCAAAACAAGTTGGTTTGTTCAAAATTTTAAGAATTTTTTCTGCTGGGAAAATAAGATAAGATTAAATAAAATTGATAAGTATATGGATTTTGAGCCGCTAAATCCAAATCCGAGGTCCAACAACAAAAAAACGAATTATTTTGGAGGCTATTTAAAAACCTAACGTCCTGGGTTTTCCGGATTTAACGGCCTCAAAAACATATAAATATCGTCCGACAACCAGGTATAAATAGTGGTTTTGATACTTTAGCTTTTTTATAAAAAGTTTAACGAACAGTTAGGGTTTGGTGGGTCTTCTAGCAGTTTAATATTTGACCATATTTGGTTGGCTATAGGTTCGCTCGTTTTCAGAAACTGAAAGATCCATAACGGGTTTCAACTTGCTAAATTGACGATTTGCGGGTAAACAGTGAAAAACTGGAGTGGGAGGCTGGGAATGATTCCCCAAATTAAAAAAAAAATGATTTTTGGTAGTACTTAACCAAAGGATTGTTATGGGGTTCATTTTTGATCATTTTCGGCCATTATAAAATTTTAACTAACGAATGGGTAATCAAAATAAAAAGATGGAAGATGGCTTTTGTGGAAGAAAAACACGAAATTAGATAAAAGAATGGAGAGTCAATATCAAAAAACTGAAGCAAAATTTCAAGCTCAGAGAAACACACAACACGCTTTGACAGATGGATATGGCTAAGTCGACTTCTGTTTTCATCCTGATCATTAGGGTATAAAGATGGTGGGATCTTACTCGCTATCTTCGAGGCAGTACACGCGAGGTAGTTTTCCGCAAATTTAAGATGTCCTTGTACCCCAAAATGGGGAAGAAAAAACCTTAAAGCTAATAAAACTAAACTAAAACTCAGACTAGAGCTGTTTAAAACTAAAAGGGATAATTGGAAAAATGAATGAACCTCCTTTAAACCCGATAGGCACATATAAGTAAAGCGCAAGGAAGCGTAAAGAAGCATATACATTTCCACGAAGAATATTTATGCTTGATACAAACAAAGATTAATGGTTTCCAACATACGCTTTGTACCCAATGCCCCTTTTTTTAAAATCTTGGCAGTCTGGTAAGTCTACCTATTTTCATTGAATCCTTAAAACGGTTTAGCAAGTAGTGAGATTAAGGAGATTAGGAGTGCCCACTTGCTATGTCACCCAAACTATCTAGCTCAACTGCCTTCCCCCTTTCTGCATCAATATTTTTCTTCCGTCACACAAAACCTACCATATTTTTAATGCCGACTGTATATTGATTTAAAATAAAAGTAATTTTTGAATGACTAATTTCTCTCAGTGTATGTTTGGTTGTGCGTGTGTGTATGTGTGAGTTTGCTGCCATCATCATTACAAGCAATTTAACTCGTCGTTATGTTGCCAATGTGCGCAACACACAGCTGCCCCACAATGGAGTCTCATACTTTTGTTGTTGTTGTTGCTGCTGTTTTGCTGCCAGTGTATAAAGTTGCTCTTGGCATTGCGCCTTGTTTGCTTTTTGCTTGTTATGTGCTCAGTAATAAGGCGGCTGGCTGAGCGGCCTCTCTCTCCTGCTCTTCTGCTAACTGGACTGACTGCTGTGTCCGCCTGTTTGTAATGATGGCACATTATGAACTGTAAATGAGTCCATTATGCCCCACAATTACAATTACAGACGCACACACACACACAGATACTCACACAGATACACACAATTACTGAATGCTGACAAGCTAACAGGCAATTGTTTGGATGAACTACAATTAATAAGCCTTTCGCATAATTACTTGTAGAAAGTATAATAAGTGAAACATTTCGGTTGAAACAACAAAATCACTGCCACATTGATTAATAACAAAAACAACAAGTTAATCAATGGGATCCAATTTGGGTGACGCTTTAACCCAGCAGGCCTTGGTATCGATACTACTACATCACAGATAAGTTAATTGATTGAAGCACTTCAATTGGTTTTTGGACGATTAGCTGGCTGCAGTTTATTCGGGCTATTTATTTAGATTTACTAAGTGGAATGTGACAAATTGGAAGGGCATTATTTTAGCTGGATCTTAAGAAGCTTTACTTTAAGCATGCGATGTGATACTGTAGTCAAACGGTTTTTTTTCTGTAAAGGGGTCTACGCAGTACGAAATATTTCACACGGAATCGCAAAACATCATATAAAAAAAAATATCCCAAATGGGATATCCCAAATGGGCTGCGTATAGGTCTTAACCTTCAAAGCACGCTTTACCTACAAATTGAATTCGTGTCGTTAGTTTACGTTATGTGCTTTTGTCTTTAAATAAAATGATTTTAGGAAGACCTTTATTATTAATTTATTTTTGCAGTCCAGGCAAAAAGATTTTTTATATGGTTCTTTTCATTGTGCATGATAGAATCCTTGATGTTGTCATCTGTTCTGGAGAGACTCTACTCATCCGTCTATCTAAAAGAAAAAAAAGAAGCGTCTAGTTGATTCCAAATTTGGAACTATTTTATGTTATGTGCTTTTGTCTGCAAATAAAATTATCTTAGGACGACCTTTATTTTTTAATTAATTTTTGTAGTCCAGGCAAAAAGACTCTTTATGTGGGCATTTTCATTGTGCAAGAATTCTTTCGGTAGGCCCTGAATAGAGCACTTCCTTCTATTTAAAAGAAAAAAAAGAAGCGTCCAGTAGATTGCTTTGGATCTGTTTTTATGAGATAAAGTGAACTCTTTTTTCATAGTGAACAAACAAAAAAAAAAAAATTTTATTGCAGTGTACAATTTTTCGCTTTATGTAAAAATATGTGCAAATACCCGTTTTTATACCCTGAACCGTATGGTACAAAGGTATATTAAGTTATAAAGTAAGTCGGAGACCCCTCAAAGTTACCTAAAGTATGATCAGGGTGACTAGAGAAGTCGATATACCCATGTCCGTCTATCTGTATGAACGCCTCGATCTCAGAGATGGTAAGAGCTAGAGCAACCAAATTTTCAGATTAGATGCGCTATTATGTCAGGGGAGACAAGTTTATTTTATTTTTTTTAATATCGGAATTATATTATATAGCTCCCATAGGAGTGTTTCAGAGGACCTCGAAAAAAACAAAAAGTTTTAGATGGATAATTCGTTTGTTTATGAATATCGGCACTCAATAGTATTTTAGAGTTCCCAAGCACTGTACCAAATGTGATCAAAATCGGTTGACTATATCATAGAGCTCCCATAGAACCAATCGGTCAAAAAAACGATTTTTGTACAAAATTCGTTGTGTTTCGTTTGTTTGAGAAGATATTGTAACCAACTTTGGCATTCTGAAGTTTTTTAGAGTACCCAAGCACTGTACCAAATTGGATCGAAATCGGTTGACTATATCATATAGCTCCCATAGAACCAATCGGTCAAAAAAACGTTTTTTGTACAAAATTCGTTGTGTTTCGTTTCTTTGTTAAGATATGGGAACCAAATTTTGACATTCAGAAGTTTTTTAGAGTACCCAAGCACTGTTCCAAATTTGATCAAAATTGGTTGACTATATCATATAGCTCCCATAGGAACGATCGGTCAAAAAAACATTTTTGGTTCAAAATTCGTCTGTATTTTTGTTTGTTTATGAAGGTATCGTAATCTAATTTGGCAATCAAATGTATTTTGGTTTTCTTAAGCAATTTACGGGATTTTATTGCAAGCAGTGGTACAGGGTATCCCAAAGTCGTCCGCGCCCGACTTTAACGTAAGTCATCTTTTTATTTGAAGCTTAAAAAAAGGGTGTGATAAATAATTAAATATATTAATTTTCATTTAATTATATCATAATAAAAAGAAACTTTTTTTACGATCAACTTTTCTTTAAGCAGTTGCTAAAATTAAAATACTACTCTAAGAGAAATAATGTTTAAGCTGAATGAATGCCTCTGTGTAAGCGGCGAATAATTAAATTATAGCAGAGGAAAAACGTTTCTGTTTAATTAATTATTTAATTTTGAGCTATCTTGGACTTGCTTTAAAAATGTTTGCTCTCGTAAGTTTAATCATATTTTTTAATTGACGTTGAATTTGAGTTCAAGATTTCTTGTTTTTGTATTGAGAATTTTGGTTTTTTACTAATATTTTTTGGACCTATTTTAAGAACTAAAATCAAGTGTGCTGTAAATCTTAGTTTAAGATTATTATTATTTTTTATTTTTCTATCATGTTTTTTCCAGCGTATTTTGAACCAAACAGTGCGGAATAAACCAAGTATTGCAACTTTCTACCTCGAGTAACTTGTTAAGCGTTCATTCTATCTACATTTCTTCTGAAAGCTTTTTGATTTTTGGCTGTTTACAATTTTCTTAAATGACTGCCTACTCAGACTTACGACGCATATTACATATAAGGTAAGAATATTGATTTGTAGATAATTAATTGCTTTGCATGCAAAGTTTTGTTCTGCGGTTGATAAATAGAATTTGTATGGTTTTATTTGCTGTTTATAAATAGAAAATGCTAAAAAAATCAATTATGCAATGTTATAGCTAATTGTACAATACTTTAAAGAATACGTCATTTTTGAGCCTTCATATTTTCATACTGTAAGGGAAAGGCTTGTAAGTTGGGACGCCATCGCTTTTTTGGCAATACCTCGACATTGAATTCACATTGACATCAATATACCGATGGAAAGAGAAAAGAAAGAGCTATAATCCAAAATAAGAAAATCATATGAAATTTATAAATATAAGCATTTTACACAAAATTTTCAAAAGAGCTTACAAACGACCACCAAAATAAAAAGGCTTGTAGACACCTGCAAAAATCGCGGAGAATTTTAGAAAACCGAAATTAATTAAGCATTAAATTGAATTTAAAAAAACAAGAAAAATTTAACTTTCCAGAAAAGTCGAAATTGTGGTTTTTTGTAATGTGTTTCTCTTGGTCGCCATGCTAAAAATGAATTGTTATGGAAAATATTGAAAAAATATATCCGAAAAAGGCACTAAAAATAATTCAACTTAGTTTCAATGACAATTCCACACAATGAAAAAAATTAAAATAGATGGGTGGCAGCTTACAAGCCAAACAAGGTGGCATCTCACATTTTTGAAGCCATTATGGAATGCATTGAAGAAAAATTGTCTATTCACTGTATGTCCGAAAACCTTTTTTGCTTATGAAAGTTCATTGAATTTCTGTTCCAGCACATATACCTATATGTTTTCCTCGATTTTTTATTTTGATTTAAATAATTTTGAGCACAATCAAAAATAATGTTTTTTATTTTCCGATTTCATAAAAAACAATTTTTATATTTTGTCACAAACACACTGCGTTTTTGAGTCTGTTCGCATCAAAAACACATTAAAATGGTTTACTGCGTTTTTGCCATCGAAGACAGGTGGGATTTTGGTATTTGCATTGCTGGAACATCAAAATCGACCAGGTGTGCCAACTTACAAGCCTTTCCCCTACTATTTATAATAAAACATAATTCCTTTCTGCTTCCTGTTCTACTTTAAAATTGCGAACTTCTTTTATAAAAACGTTTTATATGCATATATGTATATTAGGGTGGGTCAACTTTTTTCGGTATAAGGGCTCACTCGGATTTTGATTCTTTGGGTAATTCTAAGCAAATTTGCCCAAGAAACTATGGGTCTAAAATGAATTTCGAGTCGCCCACTTTTTCAAAATTTTCAAGAAAAAAAACCGAAAAAAATCAAAAACCAACACTAAAGCGCCCTCTGGCGGCACCCAAAATTAAAAATAGATGTCAATAATGAATTCCTCGACCCCAAAAACCCCCAAATTCACATTTGGCTAGAGAAAAAATATCGATTTTAGGCCTTTTCAATGAATTTCTAAGTCGATTTTTGAATATGTCGAAAAAAACCTATTTTGAAAAAGTGGGCGACTCGAAATTCATTTTAGACCCATAGTTTCTTGAGCAAATTTGCTTAGAATTATCCAAAGAATCAAAATCCGAGTGAGCCCCATAAGGTTTTTTCGGCCCCATACAAATTGACCCGCCCTAATGTATATATGTTCATTAGTTGCTAACTACTTTGAACCACAAATTAAAGCGCATTTAGGCGCGTGCCACTCACACACTAACGCAAACGCTTCTCTTTCACACATACACTCGCAACTCGCAACTAATAAAGCCGATTTCGCTCAACGAAAGCACAAACAACAACAAATAATGCCAACAAAGTTTTGCGCCGCATCCAACAAGTTACTTGCTGGCAACATACTGCCGGCAACATGTTGCTAACCAAACACTGCGCCGACGCACACTCTCAGAGCACTCTCCCAGCAGACATGTTGCGCTCGCTGCTTGCTGCATGCAATTTATTATGGCGGGCGCGCTTTATGTCACTGTGTGTAATCACATTGTTGCCATTTTCACTTCATTATTTTGCTTTTATGTGTGGCAATTTTGTTTTATTGCCGTCTGCACATCCTTGCCTTGTTTGCGTAAGCTCTCTCTTTGTTTGCTCTTGCTCTTCCCCTACCACTCTGTCTCTCTCGTACTCTCTTCTTTGGCTGGCTGTGAACTTTCAGCTGCAATTGTAGCCTTTGCTGGTCAGTTGTGTTTCACTTGGTTAAGCAACAAGGCCAGGATGCTTATAACACAATCTCATCAATGCATATGTCTCTGTCTCTCGACCTTGTTCGTTTGTTGCCTTGTGCGGGTGTGGGAATGTGTTTATGTGTGTGTGGGAGTGTGTGTGATAGTGTGCATATGCGTGTTTTGAATGGAGCAGACAGTGATTATAATGCCATGTTCAGTGATAATTGATTCAATGAAATACAAACACATACACACACACACACACAGATTATTTGATCTTGTGCACTCTTTTAGTCATTAGCCATTTTGTTTGTGCTGCGCTAGACAGGAAATAGATTTAATATCTTAGTTATAGAACTTTATAGTAGTTAATTGATATTATTTGAGCAATATTTATCAAATACAACTATTTTGTTCTAATTTTTGTTCAATTGAAATTAGACGAACTTTCTTTTAAAATTTTGTATACAGAGGTTATTGGGTTGTAAAAAATTCGTTAAAGAGAAAAGTTCGCTGTAGAGTATTTAGAGTGCTTGACCAGTTTTTGAAATATTTTTTTCACTTTAAATGAGCTAGCTCCAAAACAAGACTTTTGAAAGCATCTTCAGCTGTCAGAAACCGTTGACTCTAAAATGTGTTTCTGATGAAGCCAAACAAAATGAAGTCATTAGGTGACAAATGAAAAGGACAATACGACAGATGACTCAGCTTTTTGAATAATGTATCTACATATGTGTAGTATATTGTTTGTGCGCTGGTGTCAGAGCTTGCATTGTTGAGGTGAAAAATCACTTCTTTTAAGCGGTTCAATTTCATCAATACATTTAACACTTTTGACAAAAATTGGTTGTTTATTTATCAAATTGAACATACTGCGATGACCAATATGCGCCGAAACACAGCCAAGTTCTTAACAATTTTTTTATTTTTTCAACTTTTTTTACACCAACCAACCCGATATTCCTTGGGAGCAAACGTTAAATTATGTCAAAAGGTCTTCTAATTGGCCAAATAATCTTCATGCAATATTAATTCAACTAATGCTAGGATAGCCTCAAGAAAAAAACTGCCTGAATACAAGATTTTTGGTCATAAAATCGACATGGAAGCCTATTTTGTTGTCAATTTAATATTGTCTTTCTTGTATTCAGCTAACTTTATTATACTATTTAATCATCTCACATCTCATGCAGTTTATTTAATGAAAAGCTAGTTTAAAAAAAAAAAAACAATCCCCAAGGACAATTGCTCAATTAAGTTCAAGTTACGTCCGTAAACTCTCAAAGGGCAGTCAAGGTTCCTATTTACTTGTACATGTACTATATGCAGTTCGTGCCTTAATTACAATCTGCAGCCACTTATACAAATTGCTTAAAATGAACTGCAAATATTTAAGGAATTTGAAATAAACACTGCATTAAACAACTTTTAGTTTAATTTTGTTTATATGCCGAAAATATACAAACATTTAAAAATGCCAAATAGTCTCTTTAGTCCAATAAATATGTCATTAAATCATATGCTCATAATCACTCTCTAATAATATAAACATTCCTCAAATATTATGTTAATGTATATTTCAATAGCAGCAAAAATATTTCAGTTCCCCAAGTGGGCACTAAATTTATTTATGGCCTGCAACTATGGAAATTGAAATATTATTGCATTTAATTACCAAAAGGCATTTTTCATATTGTTGCTGTTGTTGTTTTTGTATCTGTTGCACCTTCTGTGTCTTAAAACATAAAATGTCAACTGCATTAGCATCAAAAGTATCTCTGGATACTTCTATATTGAGAGCGGCAAAAGGAAATTATTGCCCGGCAGCAAGTTGGACCGCGTGCCCCTTGCCTTGTCGCTGTGAGGCCTTTGATCTGGTTGGCAGTGCGTTTGTGTGCGTGTATGAGTTTTAAAGGTGAGTGCGTGATTCGTGATGTTTGTCACGCGCCTCTGCTTAGATCTGTGATGATAGAACATCGAGTATACCAGTCAATGCAAAATTTTACTGCATTTGTAACACATTTTTATTTTATCCACTGCAAAATTTAATTAGTATAGTAATGGTTAGAGTTACTTCCTAAAAGGGCAAGAGGAAAAATGAAGAGTAAAGAAAAAAATACATTGGTTATGTTCCGAAATTGTTTGGAAATTATTGCCGCAGCAATTTGCTATAATAATTATTATAGTTCAATGTTTCTGGCAATAATCATTTACCTAAAGTTATTTCTTGATTCCAAGTACTGCTTTGCCAACAATACTTGATCATATCATACGTTCCATTTAGAATATTACTATTTTTTATGCAAATTTTTTTTGTTGCCAAACTTATCTTGACATTCATTAAAAAGCAATCAGTTTTACATGCCGTAACTTGCAGTTACATTTCTAAGTAATTAAAATTTAAGAACGAAACTAATTTGTATTTAATATTGATAATGGAAAAAATATATTCAAATTTCAATTGTTGAAAAAATATCATTTTTATTTAATAGATTTAAGAATATTTAAACTTTTATTATATATTATATTAATCTAGGCGTCTTGATTGTTTAGTAAAAATTAGCAATCTTTGAATATTTTCAAAATAAGATCGTTATGTTGTATGTTGTATAAAATTTTTGAAAGTTACAAGTTTTTATATAGCCAAGAACGCTTTGGAAACGGGTGGGAAACTCAAAACGTGCAAAAAGGCAGTCATTTAAACGAAATTGTTTTATGATTGTCGGAACATTTAAAAAGACGTAGATAACAAAGTCTTATAAACTGCGACAATAATATATTTTCTATGCTTTATTTATAGCTAGCGCCAATAAATTCGGCTCAAGTGTGCCTGATGAACAATATAAAGATGATTTTTTTTTTCAAAACAAGCGTAGTTGAAAAATATGTGTATATGTATGTGTTTTTAAGATTACGCCAAAACCCTGACGTGCTGGGTATCTTTGGAGCTTGGATTTGGATCTGTAACCCCAATGACGCTTGGTGAATATGCTCCGAACTTCAAACTGGAAAATCGATTTTTTTTATATATTATATTTTAGAAAATACAATTAACATCGCGACGTCTTGATTCCTAGTTGAGGCAATTTTTTTTTATTAATTTTTTTTTTTATTTTTCTTTCTTTTCATTTTATTTTATTTTAATTTTTTTATGCTTTTATATTATATAATATAGGTATATCTAAATAATAAATTGCCTTATAAATTGATGGTATAGGTTTAGGGACTTTTTTTTTTACTTTCAAAGTTTTAAAATAAATTGAATTGAAAGGGATTTTTTTTATTTAATTGTAATCAAGATTTTATTCTAATTTTTGTAAGGTCGAAGATTTACACAAAAACAACAACAAAAAATGAAGCAAATGTTTCAATAAGTATTTCGGCACGCTGATTCCGAATCCTCGAACAGAATTTGCCCCACAAGCATATACGTTCTATCTTAACCTCAAAAAACCCACCAAATTTTTTTTTAAGACCAGTTTTCCGGCGATGGTTTTTATATATTTTCACAGGGTTCCAAATATTTTCTCAAAGTTTCGGCCATTAGTTATTTTTCTCAAGTTCAAACTTTGTTTTTACTGTACTATGACCAGAAATTCTGAGATTTTAATTTTTTTTTTTTTAATTTTGACTACTTCCGACACGAGTTTTTTGCTACTTACGATCTCGATAATAATATAATTTTTTATTCTTATAATCAAGATATCGTGTCACGACCCGCTCTATGCTAGTAAGCACTCTTCGCACACACACACACACACACACACACACACTCTTAATCTCTTTCTCTCTTTGAGTTAATATTTAACGTTGCGCTTGTTAAATTCAATATAGGCAAACATATTTTTTATAGCATCTGCTGTGCGCCGCTATATATCTGTATCTGTGTATGTCAGTATGTGTATCTATGCGTATGTGTTTTGCTTTTATATTTTCATTTTAATTACTTTTGCGCTATTTTTGAGCTGGCGCAGCATTCAGCCAGCCATTCAGCCAGTCAGCATGTCAAAATGCAAACGATCCCGATCCGGATCCCAGTTCTACATAGTAGTGCTACTCTCAAGTAGCGCCGGCTGCCTGCAGCCTCCACAGAACGTTCGTTCTCAGTTTTACTAGGTGTTAATTTATTTTTAATTTTTATTATTTATCTACGCTAGGCAATCTCTCTGGTAGCAGCAGCAGCAGCAGCAGCAGCCAACGACGTCATCGTCAACTTGGACTGCAGTCGTCACCATCAAAGAGCTGAGGCGCACACAGAACTTAAGTGGATCATTGCCTTATGCACATGCTGGCTGCCTCTGCCTGATTGTCTGTCCTACAAGACATCTCTGTCCGCATACAACTGTGTCCGTATGTCTGTCTGTCCACAGACCTTCTGTCTTTGGCTCTCCTGGCTGCCATAGCAGCATCATAAGGTTGACGTTTCTATTGCTTGTGCTTTGATTCTGGATACTCACGGTTTCGGGCTGTTCTGCACTCCACTTGAATGCAATTAATATCATTTTTATGTTCTAATGACATTCGTTGCGCTGCATTTGGTATGCATTTAGTGGCCGAACTATGCGCCCTCTGCCGTGCTCCCCCCTACAAACACGCGTCATCTTCATTGCTCAGAATGCCTTGGCAGGCACGAATCTTTCAAGTTGTAAAAATGCCATTAAATTGGCATCGAAGTGCAGGCACAGTCAAAACGCGATCTCTGCTGCCCCGCCCTCTATCTTTTGGCAGATCACTCATCCATTGAGTCTCTGGCTGCACTCTTCTTGGCCATAAACTGGGCGCCCCAATGCAACATTCTTTTTGTTTATTGACTGGAATTAATTTGTATGTTTTTATATCGATTTTGGTAAAAATTTTGTGTTTCTCTAACCAGAAGTTGTTTCCATTCTGTTACGTTCTGCATGTTTTGTTAAAAGAAAACATTTTTATTGTTGCGCACACTTTCCAAAAAAAAAAAAAATTTATATATTTTATAAATTTTTGAGGCGTTAGTTAATAAAATTTTTGTACATTAAAAAAATGAATACCTTTAAAAAGCTATACATATGTTTATACGTAATTTTATTGTGAGACGTTACAAATTTAGAAAGTTTACGTCCATTCAAAGTGGGTGTAGTCCAGTCTGGAGTCGAACTGAGCGGCGCTTACTATCCAAACGTGTTTGGAATTTTAATGATCTATAAAAGCCAATTAAATGATTTTTTAGTATGCCATTTAGGTAATTAATACAAGACTTGCACAAATCGATCAAAAATTTTTAAAAGCTAAGACATCAATCAATTTGAAAAAAAATATTTTTAAGAGTGAAAAGAGTGAGAAGAAAATGAAAATTTTTCTATACATATATATGCATTTGGGAGTGTTACAATTGACACTCAATGACAAGAGATTGTATTAATTGTGTTTGTTTTTGTATTAAGGCATTTGCTGCCAGTCAGTCAGAGTGTCTGAGACACTCCAGTTCTTCACTTCATTGTCGCTTAAGAGCCTGCAGTTGACAGACAGCAACAACAAAATAGTTAGGATTCAAAGGAATTTTCAGTGTCGACTTTTAAATACACTACAAAATTAGAGATCGATTTCGATTGGTACCAACATTAATTATGGCAGTTTGTTTAAAAGGTATCTTATGTCGATCACTCCGATTTTGATGATTTTTACATATATGATTAAGGCGGTAGCCAATATGAGCCAAACCAATTTTTTTTGCAAAATTCCGATTACACTAGCTTACACGAAAAATGAACCTTCCTAAAAAAGTGTTTTTAAGGGTGATTTGGGGTCGAGAAACACGAAAACGGCAACTTTTTTTTTTTGCTTAAGCACCGTTTCGAGATATTTTCGAAAAACTTGTTTTTGGGCACTTTTTTCAGTTATTCCTCAATATGTCGTGATACATTTTTGTATGAAGGTTCATTCGATGACCCTTAAATTTGTAAACTAATGTTATTTATGGAGCTATCGGTAATAAAATATATTTATTTTTTATTTTAGTCGTTTCTTTGGCCTGGATTAAACAAAGGTATTTGAACAAATTTTGTTTTTAATAATAAAATAAAATATTGCAAAAATCAAAATTGTTCATTATAATTTAAGAAAAAATTTTATTTTTTAAAATAAATTTTATTTTTTTTTTAAATTTTTTTTTTAAATTTTTTTTTATGTGGAGTATTGCGCGACAATTTACTGCAAAAAAAACAAAAAAATAGAAAAATCAGTAACTCCTATCAATCGCTGTATATTATATCAAATGGTTTGATATAACTGATTACTGATTTATAATTGATCATTATTATTATTGATAGAGCACTAAGGAAGGATTTTGAATAGTTCCAAGCTTTGTATGGGGTAAATATTTTTTATACAATTGACTTACAATTTGACGTGTGTTCCTTTTTGGGGAGTAGCCCCTATAAGAAAAACGCACCAAATCTTCTTTTAAGATGATGAGGCATGCGCAGCACGCATGGAGCGGAACCCCTTTGTCTTCTTAAAAAATTAGTTGCATATTTTTTTTCCCCCTATTATTTTTCTTTTATTGTGTAACTAAGCCAAAAATCGGCTAAAAACTTAAAAAGAAATAAGCTTTACTGTCAACAGCAAAAATATTGCTCTTTTCAGTTAAAAGTTGGTGCCTAAATCATTATTTAACTTTATAGTATTAGTAAATAATTATATATAAAATAAATATGTTTTTTTTTTTTTTGTGTCAAATGGTAATGTAAATTTTAAATGTCGTTTATTTCGAGAATTGTAATACCAAAAAACTTTTCGATGTACTCACTATAAGCAGGCAAATCGGTACGGATCCAATACAGTTATTATTATTTTATTTATATAATTATATAGAAATTTATTGTTAAATATAAAATGTTTGCGGCCTTCCGCCTAAAATAAATGGACGAGCCCAAGTCCGTGATTATTATATATTTAGGTATATATGTAAAAAAAATAATAATTTTTGTTTAGTATTTGAATAATTTTTTTTTGAATAATGCATTATAATAATAATATTTAATTAAACATTATGATTTTTATTCTATTTTAAACAACTTATTTGTAACACTAAAGTGTTAAACACAATCTTCTTTACATTTTTATATCTTTTTTTTTTTAGTTAAGTGCAATTTGTTAAATTTTTAATTCAAAACTTTTTTTTTTTATTTTTAAACTGAAATAAGTAACTTTAAAGAAATTGATAATCTCGTTTTGGGCTTGGTACATGCTGTAAAAATTGGATTGGTGTCATTGTTGTTTTAGGTTTCAAAAAATTCTAAATGTTCCTTACAACTTTTTAAAGCTTCGATTGTTTCTTTTAACATTAAGAAAAATGGCTTGGGTAAACAAGTTTTGGTTGAAATTCTCGCATATTGAAAAATATAATTTTTTCACATCCACTATGCCTAACTATTATAGACACTTAATCTTGTTCCGGCTCAGAATTCCAAAAGAACAAGATAAATGTCGTGTTATTAATGCATAAAGCAACATTTGATATTGAATATTAGACCCTCCCTTCTAGGCACCATTATATAAATATCATATCAAAAAAACGTGGTTTAGGGGGTTTGATTCGCCGTGCGGAAGTGCAGAAATGCACAAGTGCCCCAATTACACTAATAAAATCCGCATTTCGGCACTACTACAATAGGTACGGTACAGTGTTGTAAAAAGCGTCAATAATTTCCAGTGTGTACATAACTTTTACACTCCTTTTTTTTTTGCTTATAGTGTGATTGTGAACAGCGCTTTAGTTCAGCGGTGGGCACTTAGACGGCACGCGTGCCAAAGAGCTTTCATACGTACGAGAAAAGAGCTTTTTACCGTAAAAGCTCGTCTCGTACGTGTGAGCTAGTTTTACAATGGAACGCAAAGTTGAGCCGCATGGCAAGACACGAAAGAATAAAACTCGATGATATTGTCAAATTTAATGACAACTATGCCAAAAAAAAAATGATTTGTCCATTTTACCTCGGTTTTTGCGAAAGCTCTTTTTTGTTTACGCACACAGGCACAAAAATTGCATTAGTAGTTTTGCCCACCGCTGCTTTAGTTTATAAAAACCAGCAAAAGTATGTACAAGAATTTAAAAAAATAAAAATTTAAGTTGTCATTTCTTTGCAGTGGAAGATCAGCAAATATATATTATTTTGACCATTTATAATTAGAATTCATTTCTACTTTATAATTATAATAATAAAATACAAAAAATGTAATTATTCTGACAAACGACCAAAACTTAAAATTTTTCTATTTTTCTGACAATAACTTTGCTTAACCAAAATAAGGCTTGCTTGAACTTCTGGCACTTTTGCATTTACGGTTGCTTGGGTCGTTAGTCGGGCACTTTTGCAATTCTGCCCGCCAAAAACTGTGTACCTTTACCTGACTCCAAGCAGTGTCGCTTTCGGCTACTTCGAAAAGACGGAACAAACCATATTGAGCTCAGAAATCTAAGATCAAGACTACATTGTTTCACTCTATTAGGTGCTTACAACCTATATCTCCGTCACAGATACAATGACCGCCTTGATAACGAGAATTTTTTAAGATTATATTATATAATAAAAGATAAACTTTTAAACTAAGCCTTCTAGTTTCTTCCCAAATTGTATACCACTCTGTGTTTATAGAGTATAAAGACACGCAAACCGGTGAATATCAACCCTGGCAAAGCATTAACTTCTGCATCTCTTTAACGACAATGAAGACGACGATGACGTTGACTATGATGACGACTGTGTTGGTTGCTCTGTTGACTTCTTGTTGCCTTTTTGAGTGCTTCGGTTTGGTCTGGCCTGTCCCTGGCTCTGAGACATGGCATAGTAATGGGAGTGGGAATGGAAATGGGGACTAGACCTGGGCAAGAGGGCCCTTCGTTTTCGTCTAACACAACAAATCGCTTTCATTGCCTTGCCTTGCATTTTCAAAATTGATGCGCTGTCTGCGTTTAGGTGGAAAATTGAATTTTCATTTTCATTTTATTTTTCAACTCGTCGTCGTAGACATCGTCTGTCGTAATGCTTGGGGTGTGTTAACTTAAATTTGATGAGGTTGAGGTATTTAAATAAATTGTTGCATGAATTCTGTTTGACATTTCGTTATTTTTGGTGTTTGATTGGTGGAACTGGGCCCCAACAATGTGTGTGTGTGCGCCACACACACACACTCGCAGACACTGGCACACATCGCTACCACTCGATAATGTTGTGCATTTTGGCGCCCTTTTGCTGTGCACCTGCAGCATACACAACGCCTACGCCACTGACAGAGTGTGAAAAGGGGGCGGTTGGAATTGGGTCTCTGACATGGTGGCCACATTTTTAGACATATGGCTCGCATCCAAGGCATAAATCTTGTGTGCGGGAGCAGGCGAAAAAATTTCCAAAATACATTATTAAAGACATTTTGTTGCCCAAAGATATAATTGACATGATCAAGAGGTTAAAAAAATTAATAAAATATAATTTTTTGTTGGTACATAAATTGAAGTTATGTTAATGGAAAAATACATAAACTACATTAGCTCATTAGCTCTATCTTAATGTCTTAATTTAAGTCTTTTCAAATGCTTTCAGTTTCCATCAAGATTAGTTTTATTAGCAATCTCAGTCAATTACCAGTAGCCAAAACATTTTTTTAATTACATAAAACCTTTCAAAAAGCTTTTCCTTAAGAAATGTCAAGTCATTAGAATTGATAATCGAGATTGATGTCGATCTATAAAGACCACGAATTGTATTTTGATTTGAATTAACAACCATTTCAAATAGGCTTATGTTAATTTAACTTTTTCGGCTTGAAGACACAACTTTTGTTTTATCAAGTTTTTGTTTTTTTATACCCTGTACCTATAGGTACAAAGGGTATACTAGATTTTTGCAATGTATGTAACGGACAGAAGGAGGCGTGGCAGACCCCAAGTCCTTTATACCAAAATGCTTATCATAACCTCGGGTAGCGATTGAGACATGTCCGTCCGTCCGTCCGTCCGTCCGTCTGTCCGTCCGTATGAACGCCTAGATCTCGGAGACTATAAGAGCTAGAGACACAAAACTTTACCAGCTGGTGCGCATATTTCCTAAGCAGATGAAGTTTGTTGAATCATGTCAATATCTTTCCCCGTTCCCCCGCTGTAGATTTTCGCGGTTTTTAGCCACACCGTTTAATATTTTCATTTGAAATTTAACAGAGCGATGCGTTGTGGATACATGCATCTATGTGTAAAAAATGAACAAGATCGGACAAATACAGAAAAAGTTATAGTCAAAAATGTACAAATTTCACTGCCCCTTGCCCATAAAGTGCATCAATATTTGACTCCTCGTAATTATGGTTACAAGTGACCTAGAATCACAATTTTTGGTAAGCTGATTCATGTGGCTCTAATGAACAAATCCAAATTTTATCGATGCGGTCCCACCACCCCCCGCAATCGATTTACCGTGTTTTCTCCCACACCCCTCAACATACCAACTTGAAACTTACCCCATATATGTACTTTAAATAACTTCTTTGACGTAACATTCGAGTTTCATCAAAATCGGTAAAAATTTAGGGAACTTATAAGTATAAATATCGAATTTCACCAAAAAAAAAAAAATTCCAATTGGAAAGTTCGTAGAAGGAATATGCAGGAAAAATTGTTTGCGAGACAAAAGGTACAGGGTATTCCACTGTCGGGCACCGCCTCGACTGTACCCCATTTTTTTATTTAGTAGTATAACTAATTAAAAAACAGTAGCCAATTTATGGTGGTCTAGAATTTCTTGCGTTTTTCAAGTTACTTTCTAGCGATTAGTTTCTCTGACAATATTGTAAATAATTAAACATGAGACGTAATAAAATTTTATATTTATTTGATTATATAATTTAATGCATAATGCGTGAGTGGACTCGCCTAGACAGTAGCTTAAGACAATAAAAATTATAGTAATGGCTATAAAAATGCGATTTGTGTCAATCGAAAGCAATAAATTTTATGCTTTAGATACTTTTTACTTTCAAAACAACATTCGCTTCAACGATTTGATGTAAGAACTTAAAGATACCTTGAGATAGGTTACCGCGACGTTCGTGCGCAACCTATCTTTGATTATATTCTCAATCTTCCTAAATCTCAATAAAAGTTGTAGTTACATTTCGAAGTTCGGGTTTATTTTCTTGTTGGGTTCAATTCGCGAAAACTATATATAGGGTGGGCCATCTGTGGGTTTGTTTGTTAATTGCATTTTATTCGTATATTTTTCAACAAAATTGGGCAAATTTATATATATGTATCAAATGCAAGTATGAAACTACTCATTTATGTATGAAAATTTCCCGTATGCGAATATCGTAATTTTCGATCACTTTTCTTTTTGTCAAAAACTCATCTGGTATTCTCCCCTCCATTGTACGAATAAGCGACGTGGTCCGTGGGCTTCAACTGTTGCGTCATTTGAATCTTGTAAGCGTCTAAATGCAGATCCGCATGCGAAATTCGACGCAAAGTGGTTCTAGCAAGTTGTAATTCTTGGCGCATCGATGTTCCCAGCGACTCGTCGAAGCTGGCTTCAACTATATTTTTTTCGCAGAGCGACCGTTTTCATACCACACAGTTCGTTTTTTAAACGACACATGGCTAAGATTTAAGTAGTTTTGAACTTGACATATTTCAAAGAGCATCTACTTTGGACGGGTATGTTGTGTTGAAAGCCAAATCAACAGATGGCCCACCCTGTTTTTTTTTTTTATTAAATTCACCAATAAAAAAATTTTTAACTAAAAAAACGTTTACTTATTTAAAAAGGTTATTAAGTTTTGGAGTTATCTGTATCTCTTTAATTAAATATACCAAAAGTTGTAATTCATGATTTTAAAAAATATATACATATACATATATATTCACAATGCTACAGGCAGCTGATGAATACAGTTGTCATATAAATTTATGTGGATAAACATTTAAATTTATTTTGCGGAAATTGGAGACGAAATGTTGCAAAATATGCGACAAATTACACTAGTTTGCACGAAAAATGAACCTTGAATTCTTAAAAATTATGTTAAGGCTGAAAAAGAATTCTTTTACGAACATTTCGAGCCTAAGATCTTCGAAACCGGATAGGAACTGTAGATGTTATGTAAAAGCACTTTTTTACGAAGGTTCACTCGATGACCCTTAAATTTGTAAACTAGTGTTATCGACTAAGCGAAAATCTGTAGATATTTCTGTAAAACCCCAGTACATATTTTCACAATCCTAGGCTCGGATTGGATTAGTAAAGATAAAGATACTGCACTCGAAGTTTATTTTTGCATTTTTGTATCTTTGTTTTCATCTCATCACAAATATCTCTAGCGCTTAACTGAGATTTTTTAAACACAATTCATTGACGGAGCTTAGAGTTAAATGATAAAAATATCTTCACGTAACGAAATAAGATATAGGTATTATGTATGTATGCGTCAATATATCGAGCAGACTTAAAGTAGACATAAGCGTATCTAAGTTGGTCGGGTAACTTAAAGGCCCAGATTTTATTCAGCGACAATTTATGTAACTTCTTGGAACATAATTTTTTTTCAAACTAAATGTAAATTAATTAAAAATAAAAAAAAATTGTATTTTATTTCATCCATAGGTGTTTGACTTCGCTGATCGAATTCAAATGTTTAAAAGGGTTGGTTGTCAAAATCGGTTGGGAAAAATATAAGAATTTTTTGTGTAACGTGAATGAAGCAAAAATTATCGAATTCTTCTGGACTTTTTTCCACTTTTTTTAAAATCCAACAAAAAATTTATTTTCACAAAATTATAAAATTTTAAGGAAAGAAAAATTTTACCTAAAAATGATTGCTAGATTTTGATAAAATTTGTTATAGTGCTTGGAAACTCTAAAAACTACTGAACTTACGATATTTCAGTAAACAAACACGTTATTATAATTTTTTTTTCCGATTCTTTGGGGTGCTCAAAAGTTTCCAAACGACAAATTAGGTTATGATAAATTCTATTGAAGGCATAGTTCTCCAAGATTTTTGTTTTTTTCGAAGAGAGCTGTATATAAAAAAAACCATATATATTGAAAAAATAAAATAATTATTTGTATTCTTTATTTAAAATTCATAACTTTACGTTAGAGTTATTAGAAAAGTGGAAATCCTTACAAGGCCACTACAATTGTTCCCTTGCGTTTTCTAGGTACTCATACCTAAGTACATAGAAAGTTCGCTGAAAAATACCTATCCACTGAGCATACGATGAGTATTTAATCATTCCCCAGACATGCATTGTAAATGATACCCATTTTAATAGCTTTATTTCCCCTCCTAAGCACTGCAGATAGCCGCCAATTAAGCTTGAATATGTTGCAAGATGTGTCTCGCGTCTCTTATGCAGCAATTGAAGTCTCCGCTGCCTGCAACTTGCTGCAACTCGATGCCCATTTGTGGCAGTGTAGATAGTATGCCGTGTGCTACCTGTGTGCAGTGTAAACTGCTGTAAATATGCAGTATCATCGTTAGATGCACACATTATCAGCTCATCACATTTATTGCCGCTGATTAATTAAGGCAACTGCTGCCGCAGTCGCTGCTGCTGCACTTTTAATTGCCGCATGCAACTTGAGTCACTCAATCGAGAGACAGAGAGACACACAGAGAGAGCCCAAAAGCAGCGCCAGCCAAAGTTGTAAATAAGTCAAAGAGCAGCCGGAAAGGCTCCCAGAAAACTAAAAAAAAAAAAAAACAAGAAGAAGTGAACTTCCCATTACCGCACTCACTCCCTTCATGCTCGGCGACTTGATTGTGTGCGTGTGCCGGGTTGACTGGGGCTGACTATGGGACCCAACCTATGGGACTACTGACTTGCCTGTCGGCACTTAAACGACTGCAACATTCTTTGCTGACAAGGCAGTAATTAAAATTCAATTGCAATTAAAAGTGCGCGAGAACAACGAATGACGGAGGTAATGGGTGAACGCAAATGGCAAACAAAATGCAAGAGAGACACGAGAGATGTACAGAGATATACGGAGACGTAAGACACGAGACGCGTTAAGGCCAGGAGCAAAGTGCAATGGAAGAGGGCGCAGCGCAGAGCATAAAAATTTTGTCGCAACGCCAACTTTTAGCCAAAGGCAAATCGAATGCGTGAGTGTTTTGGAGTTGAAGGTGCGAAAGGAAAGCGACTTGGCGCGTGACATATCGTGATCGTGAGAAATGAGTATCGAAAAAAGCAATTGATTTTGAATAAGAAACATTTGTTCTATAATGAAAAATTTGCACTTTTATTTAAGCGTTTTTGAAGTTGTGGAAAAATATGGGGTTAAGCTTAAATTTTTATGGAAAAATTTAAGAATAATGCAAAAATCGTTTAATACTTTTCAATGTACAACTGTTAAAACTGCGAGATAAGAATAAGAACTTTTCGACTCTTTAAAGTGAGTGCCTAAAATGTGCACTCGATTTTCTAAAAAACAACGTTTGCGCTTTAATATAACGAATCAATTGTTAAAATTTCAATCGATTTGAAAATTGTAGAAAAATTTCAGAATAACGCAAAATTCGTGATTTTTATGGAATGTTGTAAAACTTAAAAAAAAATCTTAATAGCGGCTTCGTGAAAATTGTTAGATTTATTAAACTGGGTGCCGAAAATTTCCAAACGATCTTAAAAGCAGTTAGTTTTGTTCTATATTAAATCAATTTATAGCTAAAATATGGAATTAGGTTTAAAAAAATAAATTTAAAAAATTCATAATAACGCAAAATTTCTGTAATCAATTTTTTTTTTGGAACATTCAGCCGTGCTACCGAAAACGAATCCGAACAATTTATTCGGATTCGTTTTGAAAACGAATGTTTGGTGCTCCCGTTTCCACCAATACGAATTTTTCATGTGGTTTGAAAACGAATGTTTTGTTGCAAGATGAATTAAAACGCATCGAACGAAAATAGGATTAAAAAGCACGCATTTTATATTGAAATAATATTTTAAATATTCTTTGATATTCTTATATATAACTTTAAGTTGAATATTTATTGACAATTTTTTTCTGACTGATTTAATGAATACAATTTATTGCTAAAAAATATATTTATTGCAGGGGAAAACACAAAAGCAGCGAGTAGGACATAATTCTTCCATAATTTTACGCCTTCTTTTAGCTTCACAACTAGCAATTGAGTAAATAAATAAAATTTTTGCAATGTTTAAACATTTTTGACTAAGCATATGTAAATTTATCGGAAAAATGTGGGAAATTTACATATTTATCGAAAATAAAAAGGGAAGTAATCGAAAAAAAATTCGTTTTCTGGAGCATGCAAAAACGAATCCGAATAAAATTGTTCATTTTGGATTTTTCGTTTACCGGAGCACAGCTGATTAAACAACTTTTAAAACTACTCAAGGGATTAAGAATGTTGCGATTCTTTGAAGTGAGTGCCAAAAATTTCAAATAGTTTTTAAAAAAGTAACTTTTGTTGCGCTTTAAATAAAATTTTAATTGACGGATTTGGCAAACTGTTTAAAAAACATGGCGTAAAGCCAAACAAATTATGCCAAAATTTGAAAAGAACAAAAAAATCTATTCATAGTTAACATAAAACTGATTTAATGAATATCAGAATTGTGCGAAGTTTTCGATTCACTAAACTGAGTATAAATTAAATAAATAAAATTTTGTTTTAGCCTTTTTTTAAATTGTGATTGACTTAAAATCCTTTCATGCTTCTTTTGGATCATTGTGTATGTACAGCTTTCCAAATTTATATCGAAAATTTTATGAAAAATTGTTTAGTTAAAACTTCTACTAACTCGCTAAATGAATGAGCCAAATCAAGTGCAAGCGATTGTCGCATTAAAAAACAGTGAAGCCTCAACCTAGTCAGTAAAAAAATAAACTCAATTTTTCTAATTTTTTTTTTTTTTTTTGCAGCTTTTAAAACACTTGGCACGAAAAGTGAATACCAATTTTTCCTTTACCAGCTTACGAATTTCTTTTTAGGAAAACTAAATAAAGGTCATTTAAAATTTTATTTACCTTAATGAAACTATCTTTGTATCTATCTAACTTTAAAAGAAACAATAGGCCTAACTAGTGCCTACTAGGGTAACAATGTCTGTCTGTATAAAAATGTTTTTGTCGCGGAGATCATAAGCTTGGCAAATTGTGTATTCACAGGAGTAAAAGGAATAAATTTATTACTACTTATTATTGCAAAATTCCACTTATTTTCACCGATATACATATATATATAATTCCCTTTATTGCCACCCTGTAAAAGCCGAAACAAGGCGCAGTTAGGCACCCTGTTGCTGTGTGGTTTAAAAATTATCAAAGCCTTATAAAAACTTCATAATATAAAAGTAATTAAGTATAAATATCAGACTGTTAGTCCCTTAAAAATTATAAAGTAAAAACTTGATATACACTAGTCAGCTTTTGCTGTTACCACCTTACCAACATTTCTACCTTAATATCACGACTTTCTAGAATTATTTGTGTTCATTTGCTATTGATGAGTATTAAAATAAAAAAGCATAAGTAACATTATAAATATTTCACAAACTGCGCTAAAGCATTTAACATTCTTAGCAAGCAAGAAAGCATTCTCAGATAATCAAAAGTATCTCGTCATCAAATTCATGAAATACTTGTCACGATTGTCATGCCCAATCAGCCTAATCCGTTTATTTTTAGTGCTCAAGCATATATTTATACATTGACTTTGTCAGCGGAAATGACTTTCAAGAAAATGTTTATCACGCGCCCATCTCTAATATGACAATTCCGGTTAAGCCTCTCAGTTTTCGTCTTCGCATTGCAAAATATTTTTTGCTGCATTTTATTTTGCTTTTGTTTTGCTTCCTACTCTTATTCTCTATTTATGTTTGCGTAGGCGTTTGATGTGTGCGCTCCGCGCCGCTGATTAGCCTTTGGCGTTGCCAACGTCGACGTTGACGTCGACGCCAATGCAGACGCCGTCGTCGACGGCCTGTTCAAAGACATTGCCAAATATTTTTTTATGTCATATGAGTAGATTTTTTTTTTAGATTTTTATAAGCTTTATTTTTAATGGGAATATATGCAAATCAAACTCACAGAAGTCAATGACAAATGCTGGGAAATTTTTTTTAATTTTTAATTGTTTGGTCAACTGAATTCGAATGCGACGATTGAACAACTGTTCCAGGAAATGGCAAATATGTTTATTAAATACAACAGAAAAATTGAAATTAAAAACTGTTAATGTAACTACAAAAGACTTTATATACTCTTGCAGAAAAATACATATTAAATATGTAGTGCAGTTTGCAGCGCATGCTAGAAACTTACGATAAATATCTTTATGTACATATACGCTAGGATAGCATATATATATGTACATATACTTAATTGTGAGTGAATATCGAACTATCCAATGCATTTTCAATATTTTTTTTTTTTTTTGTTATTGACCAAATAATAATTTAACAATTGATAAGAATCTATCGGTTCTAAGTTATCGTTAAGTGAAGCTGACCACACAGCTGTTCAGTCCGAAAATGATTTGTCTTTATATTGTGACGTCACATAGCCTATAACCAGCGGATGATCAAGACACTTCCAACGATATTTTTTTTTCTTAAAGTATCTATATGACATAATAGCACACACAATGGCGAATTTGACTTTATGTGAGGTTTTTTTCATTTTTTTTAGCCATGACTTAAAGTTCATTTAAGGGCGCCATATTCATTTTGATGTAATGTTACATGGCCTATAACCAGCGGACAATCAATACACTTTCAACAATACTTCATTTGTCAAATTTTGATAAGTGGCTTAGCAGTTACGAGGGAACAGATGAACATAGATGCATAAATTCAGGTCAAACACATGATTTGGAGTATTTTTTCTTGAGAGGTATCTTTATTTGAAATATCAAAAAACGGCTCAGAAATTGTAAAGCAAATACAGCTGTATTTTGAAATGGATTAAACTACTATCCCATCAACGACACTAATTAAAAACTTGAAAAATTATTATACATATAATATTAAATTAAGTATTAGTTTGTTCAAAAAATACAGGTATCTATTTAAGCCATTTATGATAATCCATCTTGAGCAATTTTCGCTTTCATTTCTAAAAGCTGCAGCATCTTCTGAAACTTTTTGGCATTCTAATTATCTCATTAAGATCAACTAAAAAGCTAAGTTGGATTTCAAAGGGTATACAAATTTGTAATGTAATTAGTTAAGCTTTTTCCAGTTTTTGTCAACTACTTAAATGTCAAATGATACTTTAAGAACAACAAAAACCACATAGGAGAAACAATTTAAATGTAATTTGCAATTAATTAAGCTGCCGCTTGCTCATTATCATAATGTAGTTTCCCCTACCCACCCCGTAATACTCAACATTAACTAAGTACATTGCTTTGGGATTATTGTTGCCTCTAGCGTTTATTTTCATGCGAATTTTGGGCGATTGTTGTTGTCGTCAGCAGAAAATTCTGAAAATTATTTATAAATTCAAAATTAATAAGAATTATAAACAATTACAGTGCTGAGTTGCCATTGTTGTATTTGTTGTTTTATTTGCTATTGAGTTTGCTTTTCGATGAGTTAATTTTTGCTTTATGTAAATTTTCGCAAAGAGTCTATAAATTGTGGTTCTTTAAACATAGATTGTGCTTTCATTGTTGCATTCGTCTATAAAAATTTATCTACTACACGTTTTTTTATACTGCCTCATTTTAAGAAAATTGTTTATTAATTTACTAGTAACAATTAAATGAACTGGGCACTTTAACTATCAGTAGATACAATGCATGTTAAACCAATTGAAGTGTTTACTTTGTCGGGCATAAATGCCTAAGGGCAAGAGTGCCCGATTAACGATATGAACAGGAAAAAACAGGTACCCTGTACCTGTATTTCTTTATAAAGTAGTTTAATAATACTATGTAATCAGTTTCAACAAAGTTAAGTTTAATATAAATGTCAATTAGTATTAAAAATATTTAAAGCCAATTAATTTACATTTTAAGCGTTAATTTACCGCTCATTGACTGTTTCAACAAATTAATTTATGTCATTTTATAGTCTAGATGAGATAATGCTTTGGAATTTTCTAACTTAGTAACATATTTAATAGCATGGCATGAATGCATGCTATTTCCACTTATTATTTGTCATTGGAATGCAGAAGTGTAAACATATATGTACCTATAAGATAATAAATTGAACACTGCAAATAATAAAATAGCAAATTCTTATGGTATGAATAAAAAAATGTTTTACTTAGATTGCAAATTGTTACTATTGGAGCCTAACAAATAAATATAATATAATTTAAGTTAAAACAATGTAAACATAGCATATAAGTCTAAATCTGTTAAACACTTAAACATTAATACTAAGCTAAACATAATTGTTTATCCATGCACATGTAAATTAACATAGAACATTCTCTTAAGACATCACAACATAATGTTAACATAAAATACACAAAATGTTAGTAACATAAGCTTACAAAAGCTCAATGCAAGCCGGCATTAAGCTCTCTTTCACTTGTACTTGTAAAACATACGGCCACTGCAACAAGCATACACACTACATCAAACATATACATATATAAAAACCTAAACCTAAAAAGGTGTTATCATTGGAAAGAATTATCTATTGTGCCCGAATTATCATCCTTCGGCGAAAGCAGTGAACAGTTACAATTTCCGTTAAAATAGTGCCGGATTTCACATTCACTTTACGAAAGCCCAGATCAAAGATGTCGAAAATTTTATAAATTCTGAAAAATTTCTGCAAAAGCCATTCATCAAATTTCTTACTTCTCTCTCCTCTTATTTGATAAAACGGGGACGTTTTGGTTTCCAAGCCGAGATTTGGCATTTGCCAATATTTAAGCTATATTTTTATATTAAATCTTAAATGGCACAATTACTTATGCCAATACTTTTTAAGTACAGCCCTGTTAGGTCCTTCTATGACTTGGAATATTTACAACGGGGGTGCCACAGAGATCTTTAAAGATTTTGGCAACGGTTTGATGACAAATCTTTAGAAAAAAACGTAGGTGCCAAAGAAATCACAAAAATTTCATATTTCGGACAATTAATTCCAAATGTTTACGCTTTTGCTAGAATTGCTGCATAGGGTTGCCACTTTCCTAAAATTATTGTAGAACAGTGATCCAAGAAAGATAATTCTTTATAACATTAAGCGATAATTTTCAGCATATTTTGCAACATTTTACTTTCTATTTGTACAAAATAAATATGAATGAAATTTGAATATTACTCTCGCCCAATAAATGAGTTTCTATGACAATCCTGCGGGTCAAGGGTCAAGAGCTGTCATCAGCGTTGTGAATGGCTAAATTCGTTTGATTACACTTGAAAACTTGCACGCAAAGAGAAAATTATTTTCAAAATGCCTATTGTGGGATTATTAGCCATTGATGCCTTAAAATAAATTTGTACTTACATTTTTAATTTTATTACTCGTTTGTTTTTATTTTTGCTTATGAACTAACAGTAAATTTAATTATTGACATTCACATTTATCGCAAACACGCCGTACATTGGCACACTAGGAGAAAAAGGCGCACAGCACTTATTTATTTAACTGTGCATTAAATTCGTCGCATTTCATAATGACAACTTAATTAAATTAAAACAAGCAATTTTTTAACTTTCATTCAAAATTAAAAACATCTATTAACATGGTAAAATAAGTACTCCGAATTATTATTATTTAGTACAGAAACTAGGTGGCAACTCCTTAGCTTGAAAAGAATTAAAGCATTAGATTTATCAGAAATTGAGTAACCTTTCCAGATAAGTAAGAGCTTCTTTGAATAAAATAGGTTTTATTGGTGAATTTAATTAAATCTCGCCCTATGCTATTAATTAAATCTCAAACAATTTTGTGAAAGATTTTAAAACCGTTACGAATCTTGTCTGTGGCAACAAGACTTGGAATTGTAAAGATATTGAAAAGAAATTGTTTTCTGTGGTACCCCAGAAAGTCTAAAATCATGTTAATGCATTCCCGATAATCTGTACTTAATAATTCCCCGATTGAAGAGTCCTCGTCCTATCCAACTCCTTTTCGCAAGCCTCTCTTAAGACCATTTCTTTACCATCAGGAAAATTTTGAAATCATTAAATATGCGATAGTGTCTTGGTGCCAGATCTGGAGTAAACGGTGGATGCGATAAAATATCCCATCCAAACTCTCGAAGCTTCTGACGCGTCATGATAGTTGTTGTTTTGATGGAACACAACACCTTTCCTATTGGCCAATTCTGGCCGCTTCTGTTCGATCACTTGCTTCAATCTGTTTAGTTGTTGACAATATAGTTCCGAATTGAGTGTTTGGCCCTATGGGAGCAGTTTATAGTAGACGATTGATTCCCTTCCAATCCCACAAAACACAGCAAAATCTTCTTGGCCGTTTATCCGGGCTTGACGATCGTTTAAGACGACTCCTCGCGTTTGGACCACTATCTTTTTGGCTGTTGTTCATTACCAGTCACCATCCGCTGCAAAAATGGGTCGATTTCGTTACGATAATTCGTTTACCAACCATACCACCCATCGAGCTTCTTCTTGAGACCAACCTTAAATGCAAACGGTTCCAAACGGTTTTGTGGCTAATCTTTAGTTCCTGGGCAATAGAATAAGTGCTCACATGCTGACTCGATGATTTCCATGATTTTATCAAAATTTTCGACGATTCCTCTAGCAGAGCGTGAACTATCTTTGACGGCCACATTACCAGAACGGAATCTTTAGAACCACAGCTTTGCTGTTGTATTCGAAACTGCTTCGCCTTTTCACCTTGCTTGTAGTGGTAATGAAGAATGTACCATTTTTTTTTTTTCTCAATTTTGAAACGCTGTAGCACAAGCTGACTTCACCAAACTTTTTTTAAGCGTAATGTCACCTTTAAAATGCGCTATGATATGACCGAATGCGATATATACCTGAAGAGATATGGCTAACTAAAGGCATCGAGCGAAAATCGCCAGTTACTTTTTACTTTACCTAATCCCTATATATATACTTCGACATGAAAAACTCCCCTAAGATCAAATCCTGAATCCGCGCTGGTTATGCCGTAACCTCTACTTCGCAGATCGATATAATCGATAGTGGCTCGATGTTTTTGCAGCCCTACCAAGCGAATACCACGAAATAGACAGTTTGTGAATTTTAAAATTAGGTCGCCATGTTTTTCGCTTCTTTGGGTTATCGTAATGAATCCATTTTATATCACCAGTGACTCTACTATTTTCATATAGAACCGAATTTCCTTGTTTTTGAATCATACCCATTTCTAATGTAAGTAAGTTTTTTTTTGCGTTTGGGACTTATTTTCCTCCAATAACATTTTTAATTCCTTATCTTGGTATAATTTCAGCCTTCAACAGTTAAAAAAAAAATAAACTTGGGTGACAAAGGAATCTCTAGATGTTGGTTACTTTGCAAATCTCGTTCACTTGTTTCCGAATGCTTACACATTTACGAGTATGGCAGGAAAGAGTTGCCACTATTTTTTTTTTTTGGTCGAATTTACTACGGATTTTACTTGAAAAATTTTAAATATAAGATAAAAAATTTAATATGTTTAATTATAAAGATACGGGTTATAACGGGTAGATTAAGTAACAGTTTATTTAAAAAAAAGTATTCTCTATTGATAAATTTAATCTTATCGCGAGTTTTACTAAAGTTTTTGAAGCCCACATAAGGCTCTGTGTTACCGAGAGTTGGAATTCTGAGAGAAGTAGATTTACCCATGGCTAAAAATAGAAAACGGTTGGCTATTCTTTTAGAAATTTTCAAAAATATTTAACTTTTTATCGAATTTTGTTACTCCTTAAAAGTTGGCAACACTGTCCATAACCAGCAACTGGAT
Organism: Chymomyza fuscimana; assembly: GCA_949987675.1. Classification (NCBI taxonomy): domain Eukaryota; kingdom Metazoa; phylum Arthropoda; class Insecta; order Diptera; family Drosophilidae; genus Chymomyza; species Chymomyza fuscimana. Next base: position 115,476,865 of record OX465088.1, read on the forward strand.
TCATACAACCAACAGAAAAATTTTCAAAATTTTTTTTGCTAAGCCTTTCGCTCAGTGTATGCAAATTTTACTTACAGGGCTTTCATAATTGTCACTCTGCATTCATAAAATTGTTGCACAATGTTCGGTGGCAAGTTGTTGCTGATGTTGTTGTTGTTTTTGTTGTTGCAGTTGCTGCCATTTCAATTATGTTGATATTAATTTTCATATTTAATTTAACGCAAAGCGAAAAACGTTAATGCAGAGACAGAGAGAGCCAATGAACGCACGGACAACTATGCGAAAAATGAGAAAAAAGGAAAATGGAAAATGCAACAAAAACAACAAAAACAAAATCAACATTTGCGAAATACATTTTGCAGTAAAAACCGCATGCATTATTTAATTTTTAAGTGAAATCAATTACGCGCTGAGTTGAGGCAGGACGGAGAACGAGGTAGAGAGATGGAGGACGGAGGAAAGAGAGAGAGAGAGAGAGAGAGAGAGCGCTAAAGGGTACGCCGCTTTTGATGTTAAATGTTTGGGGCAGTTGGGCGGGAGGGATCATGGCAGGAGGGCAACGGAAGTGCGCATAAATGCAATCGCAGCCGAATAAATAAATAAAAATATTTTGTGCCATTAAATTTCAATTAATAACGGCGAAAACATGCGCAGACACACACACACACACACACAGCTACAAACTTACAGATGCAGATACAAACGCATAATATGCTGGCAAGTATATGCATATGTGTGTGTTTTGCTGTTGTTGTTATTGTTGTTGCTGCTGCTTTTATGCAGTTGTGCGCTGATTGCCGCCGCAAGCCCATGAAATTAAGTCACAAATTAATTAATTAATGCAATCAATACGCGCGACATTTGCATTGCATTTCATGCACAGCATACACACAGATACACACACACACACACACAAACGTACTTATGCAATTTACAATTTATACACATTATTGCTTATGACAGCAAGAACAACAAGAATAACTTACAACAGTTCTATGGCACATTCAGATACAAAGCAAAAGTCAGCGTCTAAATTTAGCAACTAGGCCGTTAAGGTCGCTCGTTTAACAAATTAAACCGACTTGTTTTTGTCGTCTTGGTAACACTCACACAGACACTTACACACACACACACACGCACTCACACTGACACCCAAACAGGAGCAGACATAATTTTTAATGGACTTTTAATGTCGCGCTTGTCGCGTGCGAGAATCATTTGGATTTTTTTTTTTCGTATTTTTTGGGTCACTTTGTAAATTTTGTCACAATTAGCCGTCATTTGTTGGCTACATGTGTCAGCATAGGTGGATTTTCCGACTTTTCTTTATTGTGACTTAATAAAACAATTTAAGCTGAACTTACATATAGGCTGGGCCATCTGTTGATTTGGTTGTTAAACGCTCATAATTAAGAACATACCCGTTCAAAGTGGATGATCTTCGTCATATGTCAAGTTCAAAACTACTCAAAATGGTCGTTCTGTGAAAAAAAAACATAATTGAGGTCAGTGTAGACGAGTTGCCGGGAACTTGGACGTGCCATCGTTCGCAAGAATTACAACTTGCTAGGACCACTTTGCGTCAAATTTGGCATGCAGATCTGCATTTGCACGCTAACAAGTCTCAAATGACGCAACAATTGATGCCCACGAACCATTATCAGCGTCGCTTAATCGCTCAATGGATGGCAGAACAGCCAGATTAGTTTTCTTCAAAAAAAAAGTCGATATTATTGGGCGATATTATTTTTCATACATAATTGAGTAGTTTCAAACTTGCATTTGGTATATACGTTTGCCCAATTTTGTTGGAAAATATACGAGTAAAATGCAATTAACAAGCAAACCAACAGATGACCCACCCTATATAATATACCCTGCATTTTCCTTACCAATATAATAATAATGAAAAATCTAATTTGGGACTCAGGGCACACTACAAGGAGGCAATTGTAACTGCAATGCTAATTGAGATATTTCTTTATTAAGACAGTGTTTGATAGCTCCGTGGTTCGGTGGTATACCCTCAAAGCTAAAAGAATTTTTATATTTAACTCTACAGGAGTCTAAATAATGTTAGCTTTAAGTTTATGCTTTTTTTTCACTTGATAGATTTTTATGTTATTTAATTTAGTGTGACGTCACGATCCTATAACCAGCGGATGATCAAGGCACTTGGAACATTCCGATAAGTGGCTTAGAAGCAGGCCCGTCGAGAGGGGAGTGGGAAGGGGGGGAGGGGATTCCACCGGGCCCGTATTTTTCCCAGGGGCCCAGTGAAATTACTGTCATACTATCATACTAAAGTTGAAATAGAGGGGCCGGTACATTTTCCCCCCGGGCCCGGATTTTCTCTCCACTGACAAACATACACACAGGTCAAATACATAACCCCATTTTTTTGCTTCGCCTAGATCGGGTAAAAATCAAATAGTTAAACATTGTATTTCTATGGGTCTAGCAGTTTTTCGAAAATTTGAGTTAACTTTTAAATTTTACTAACGAATGAACTAATTTTTTTATAAGTCTAACTTCTTTTTAAAAAAATGTTTTCCACATTTTTTAACCTAGCGTTTTCATTAGAAAAAAAAATGGCGGACGTTAAATTCATTCGCAGATGACTTTGAGACACCCTGTATCATAACAAGAAACAAACAATATCCCTCGTTCCTATGGGGTCTATATGATAGAGGAAGGTTAGGTGAATTCGGAAGTAGGGTGAATCCGGAAACGCATCCTAACGGATTTCTCAGTTGACATTTGACTACGACACCAATTTTTAAATAAACGTCATGACCGACGGTGATTTGTCATAATACGCCGACTCGAGTACACGTGTTTTTCTGTTCAGTATAATTTTTCTAAAAAAATTGCTATCTTGAAAGTGTTATTTTAAGTTTTTGTGTCGCTAAAATTTCCACATTTTTTCGAGTAAAATCAAATGTAAGTATATCCATAATATTATTTAGACTCTATACTTAAAAATGCTAAAAGATTCGTTTCGATTTTTGCAAGCCACCAGAGTGACGCTACTCCGTTTCGAAACAGTCGATTTGGGTTGAATCCGGAAGCTCGATTTGGGCTGAATCCGGAAGTGTCGAAAAGAGCCAAATAATTATTTTGAAATGAGGAGAACTCTCAAAAAAAAAAAGCGAAACAAATCCCCGTAAGCCGGTTCCAAGTTCTGATGATATGTTGGTACTGCTGAAGGCAGTGAAAATCGACAAAAGGAGTGGTCTTTCAGACGATTTCGCTCTTTTTTTAAAAAATACATTTTTTCAGGCCATTTCACTAGGCAACAATTATTTTTATTCCACATTCATTCAGTTCAATGTATTATTCAACCTTTTTTTTTACCAAAAATAAAGAAATAAAATGTTTGCGATGAAATTGGTTTGACTGGTTTTAATAATTTTTGGACGCCCCAAAAAAATCGAAAATAGCGAATTTGGCATTTTTATTATTATACCAAAAATATAGAAATAAAATGTTTACGATGAAATTTTATGGCGGGTTTTATCCTTTTTGAACACTTTCGGATTCACCCCAAAAAAATCGAAAATCGCGAATTTGGCATTTTTTGCTCGAGGATCAATCTACCTGATAAAAAATGTTCGTATTGATCTGAAATTTTAACACAATGTAGCTTATTCAATGTCCTGAACGACACAACTTTCAATTTTTAAAAAATTCTTCCAAATTCACCCCACTTTCCTCTATATTCAACCGATTTTGATTAAATTTGATACAGTAAGCAATATCTCCAGTGTGCCTTTGGGAGCTATATAATATAATCCCGATATAGAAAAAATAAAACATTTTTGTAAAATTAAATACCAAAAAAAGTATCTAATGAATGATCAAAAAAAGCAGTGTACTTGACAAGAATTCGTTGTAGGGAAGGTCGCTGTGGATGATGTAAGTGGGTAAGACATTGACATAATACGACAGACTCGATCTTCCTGTAGATAACGAAAATATTTTGGTAAAATATCTATAAAATAACACTAGTCGACAAATTCAACACTTTTTTTCTCCAGAGATGAGACTTATATTGACTGCTGGTGTTCAATAGACATTTCGAATTTCACGAAAAAGGGCCTTTTTGAAAGGTACTGACTCCTACTTTCTATAAAAATTCAAATATAGAAGAGTGAACCACTTTTCAAAGGTTAAATGCAGTTGAAAGTGAAAAAAAAAAATTCCTTCGAAAAAATATTTTTTAATTTTTACTAAAAGTTCAATAAATCAGTAATTTTTTGTGATAAAAAGACGACTCTATATAGAAATCGTATCTACATATCATGACCAATAACCTTAAATAGCTAAATTTTCAAGTGTCTAAGAGTTTTTCTGAAAGAAATAGCGATATTTGTACGAAAAGTCAAAGTCAGTTTTTCGGGGTTTTAAGCACACTCGAATAATGAAATAATTCTAGTTTGTACAGTTTTTATGACCTCACATATGTGCAACCGTATTTTGAAAAATGTCCTTTTTCACTAAAATAGCTATAAAAAAAAACAAAGTTATTGGAGGATAAAAAAAAACGGATTTTGAATGCTGAAACATTGCTTTAACATAACATATAAGTCTCATTTCTGGACATTTTTCATCGTCGACTAGTGTGATAAGACCAATTGTGATCAAACTTACTAAAAATGTGTAGACTAACATAAAAGAATAAAAACACGTTAATATATGTTCGAAAGCATTTTTTTTTTTTAAATGTTGCGAACAAATTTATGCCAGTTGTATTTTGTTTTAGACTTAACATATGTGTCAAGCTTGATCAAAATTAATCCACTATTTCATATAGCTACCATACAAAAATTGAACCAGTTTTTTGCGCAGTCCAACTCGCTTACTGCGTCACCTTGTAAAATTCACTGCCTCATGATGCATAATAACAAGGATGTATAATAACTTGACAGGCTCTGTTCCTTACCTACATTTGCACGAACTTATTATACCTTTGGTACAGATTATAGCAAAAGTTTGAAGAACATTCCCGAACTTTTCGCACTGAATTGGTGTGAAATGAAGTTTTATTGAAGTGCTCAATTTTTTAACCAAAAAATTAAAATTTGCTTCCTATGACTAAATTTCAAACTATTTAATACTATTGTACTATTTTTAACGGTTTGTATTTTGTCGAAAGTTCCATAAAAAAGCTAAGTTTAAAGCTAATTTGAGCAAGAGGCTTTTAAAACTTTTGGTACTTATAAATTTATCTAAATTTTTTGTTTCTTGAATTCTTATAGCCAAAGGAGTGTTTGTTGTTTTGTCCAGTGTAATGCGTAACTGAAGGTTGTGTTGTTTGCAGAAACCAACCGCTTCAAAAAAGAGTATTTTCATTTCCCATGATATCCCCTTCAATGATTTTTGACCTTTTTTTTCGATGTTTATAGAAAGTACTAAAAAAATCAAAAATGATTAAAATTTAAACCTACAAAAACTTTTGTAATTAAATTTTTAAAAATTTGTTTTTCTAAAATTTTTGCTAGCAAAAACATTTTGCGAATATGTGCCCCAATGGAAAGCAATTTTTGAGAGCATTTTTCAACACCAAGTCTTTTACATATTTTCCCACACATTTTAAAATTTTAAGAAAATAAAAATATTGCTTGGAAATTTCTACTGACTGACTGGGGAATTTACGATCTATAATTATATTCCTCATGCAGTTGGAAATTCGGATGTCACGTTTTCACGAGGTGATAAAACATACATAAAAAACATTACAACTACAACATGACATATGCGAATATTTTTGAATAAAGCTTTCCAAGTTCCGAGTTTTAGTACCCACATATTGCTACATCATCATATTTATGATACATTAAATGATAAATCTTTGTTAAATAATATTTGGATTTTAATTAAAAATAATTAAACTGGTAGTTTTGGTGGCCTTTATTGGATATATTGCATTTGAAATTTTTTTTAATTAAATTTTTTCACCCTTTTTTTTTTTTTAATTAGGTTATTTTATTAGTTATGCAATAATTATTTTCATGTATTAATTATTAGCTAATCAAATATTTATATGCCGATTCCAGATGACGATCCAGGATTAGGTCTTGGTGGTTTTTCACTTCGAAGCAAAAAACTGTCATCATTTTTCCAATTTTTGTGTACGTCCGGACCCGAAAACCGCCCTCCACCGTGGATCGCTGGTTATATATATATATTTATTCCTAGACTATTGTAGAGCTTAAGTATGCGTTTACGAGTAGTCGCCCCTAGGTGAATCACTGATTGATTCCAATTCAATATTTTTTGAAAAATTCAGTTTGACATTTAAAGCATGCGTTTTGTACGCGTTTTTGATTGCGCAAACAAACTGAATCGAACTGCTTGTTTTACCTGTATAAAATCTGTGGGCAAGTTAACTTTAAGCTTTAAATCAGAGCGAGTAAATACAAATTATAAATGCATATAATTAATTTCTGTTGTAATAGTTGGATTTGATTTTTGTTTTAAAGTAATTTCAGAACCAAACGCTACAAATAATCTTTGATGCGTTTTGCGCGCGTTTTTATTAAATGAACTGCTTACTAACACCACTGCTTGACTACGCTCAATGTGTTGGTTTTGTTCTGATAGATGGCGCCACTACCTATATTTTTCTCAATAGATGGCTTTTGAAGATTTATATGTTTCGTTAACTTAAAATTTAGAGAAACCCTCTTTTGTATTTCACTTTTGTTAATTTAAAAAATGAAAAAATTTATATAAATTAAGCGTAAAACATTTACCAGATATTTTTGAGCTGCACATTGTAAACCGTGTGCATCGTCAACGTTTGAACAAATTTTGCGTTTTATTCAGGCATGTTCTAGATTTCGATTCCGACTAAAACTGTCGGATCGGATGTATGTTTATGTATTGATTTATTTAAAATTTTTTTTTTAATAATTAATATTTTTTTTTTGTTTAATTTTTTATTTGTTTTGTCAAAGTAATTTCAATGGGTTTGTTTTTTTTTGTAAATTTTTTTTTTAATATTAACATTTTTTATTTAATTTTTTTTTTTGTTTAATTTGTTTAAAATTAAAAATACACTTTTTTTTAAAAATTTACTAATTAATTTGACAAAAATTTAATAAAAGACTCATATTTGGGGTGAAAGTACGTTTTCGGTTAAATCAGTATTATTTTTGGAAAACCGCTCTTTAATGATTTTAATGGGTCCAACGATATTAACAAGCCATGAAACAAGTCTTCCATAGTTATAGTCAAACTAATATGGGTTGTTGGAAAAACACTCTGGCACTGGATAATCAACCAAAAACCCCATTTTGTTTTTGAAAATATAAAATATAATATGCAATTTCTTTGTAAAATTATACATAGCTTTAACTTTGTTTTTGAATCAAAAGATTGGACGATATACGAACATTTTAACTTTTTTTTAAATTTAAAGTTTACTATTCGAAATTGGTAGAATAAATTCTTGCACATGTTACTACGAAGAAGAAGTCATCCGAAAAAAAAAAAAAATACCAAAAAAACTGGTGTTCTGGTGGCTATCGAAAAAGTAAAAAATATCGGCTTAGCTAGCAAGTTTGAAAATGGACTTTTGCGGCGCTAGGAACTTCATTAGCACCACTGTGCCACGTCTCTGAAGATAGACCCTAGCTCTTTTTATGAAATTTTTGATGACATTTTGACAAAGATGTGGCTCTATAAAGCGTTGGATCTTGGCCTTGAGCTCAGGAATGGCAAGATTGAGATCTTGCATCAAAATATATAAAGTCTATAATATAACGCTAAGAAACTAAAAAAAAATCTAAGAAATTGCGCAAAATGAGCAAAGAGCTTGTGCCGTCTCCAACGAAAATCCAGGGGCTTGCCGACACTTTTGAAGCCCTCTGCCTTTGATGAACATATGTTTAAAGATGAGGGGCAGGAGTTGTTCCGATGTGTTTGGTAACAATGTGTGGCTGAGCTAACTCGGCTAGTTCAACACCAAGATATAATGTGCCGATTAGTGTCTTTTTTAAGTAAGGAAATATCAGCTGCGTTCTAGTTTGTATTGAGATGAAAAACTATATATTTAATTAACTAAAGCTTTAGGATGGGGGAATAACCAGCTCCGCAGGTGATCAGCTGAGATGGAGCGATTTCGATATAACCCATACTCGAGGATACTTCCGAGTGACTACCAAGTACAATTTTTGTTTTGATAAAAAAGCAAGTCTGCAAATTAGCTTACGCTTAATGCAAAACTATAATAACATATAATTACAATTTATTTAAATAATTAGGCATTAAAAATCAAATATTTTTTTGTTTCTGTTTTTCCAAGTCAGCTTTTGCTTTCAAACCCTGAAAATAAGCATAATCCTGCTCCAATTTGCGAATATTCAACAAATCCACTTGAGGTTCTTTACGCAAGAAAAATTTTTGTTCATCGGACAGATCTACATCTTCCACAATATACTTATGATAATTGCATTGCAAAAAGTTTATGTAACTTTTAAATTGAGTGAAAGAAACTGTAAGTTCTGGAGTTTCTTCACATGGAATCTTCACATGGTATGGACACTTTGCATGGTATACCAACTTACGTCCATACCAAGCTGGTATCTTATGTACCAAACATTGCTTGAAAAATGCTTCATTGTCTTTAAATTGTACGCGCAAGCCAATAAACCAAATTGCTTTCATTACCAGATCCAAGCTTAGTGGATCCATACTAAAATAATAAAGAACGGGTTCATATTTTATTTTCATTTCATCTAGAAAGAGATCCTTTAAGTCAACCAAAGTTTGTAATGACATATGTCCAAAGCGAATGCAGTGTATCAGTGAATTCATATACTTCTGTCTTTCTTCCAAATCTTCGTCAACCCATGTCAGTGCACTGAATAATACTTCTAACTCAGAGTTGACTCCAAAAGTGTCACTGCCAAGTAATTCAAGCACATCTGTAATATTTAGTTTTCGGAAACCCTCGGAACTAACCAATTCCAAAGAATAATGATGCACACGTGACAACATTACATGCCGCAAGTCACTCAGCAATGGATATTTTTTGCACTCCACAAACATGCGGAAAGCCTTTTCCTCACGGTTGCTATCATCGCATAGCAACTTCCAGCACTCTGGCTGCAATAGATCCACCCCAAGGTGCCTTGTAGCTTGTAGCAACTCTAGGGCCAAGTCCTCTTCTACAGGCTTATAGCAGCGCGTCCATTCATAGAAAAACTTAAATGCCTTATGCGGCACATCATTTTCCGAGAACTTGAAATGTTTTAATCTGAAATCACGTTCTTGAAACCATATGGAGTACACTTTCAATACAGCGGCGATGCACTCAAAACGATGCTCTCCAATTTCAACCACTGTGGTGGCATTTTTATTATTGTCAATCATATCCCTTATTATTTCGTCCACTGTTGTTTTGGGCGGAATGTTGGCAATTTTAATATCTGGTAAACTTTTGGGCAACAATGAGCACATGGAGTACTCTGGCACTTCACATCTTATTGTGCTATTTATGTACTGCTCGTCGGAAAAGGTCTTCCAAAATTTGCAAGCGGCTTCCATGTCGATTTGTTTGCCAGACTGCGATTGGGCACTTGTTGAAGAGGTGGCGCCCTTTGTGGTTGCATGCAATTTCTCCGGCGATTTAGTTGGCTTGTATATGTGGGTCTTGCCAAAAGTGACTGCTGGAGCATTTTCCACGTTCGTGGAATCTTTGGCAGCAGCCAGCTTCTCGAAACTGTTTTGTTGCTCAGCGGTATGGGTTTTTTGAAGTAGTGGATATTTTTCTTTTTCTGAAATATCACTGCAGTTGGTTAGTCCTGCTGGCAGCTGGACATTAAAGCTGTTTGGTTCCTCTGATGAATCAGTGCCTTGAAAGTTAATTGATGTCTTTTCTAGCAACTCCATAGAGGCTTCACTCGAGTTTTTCTTCTTTAAAGAATCCTTAACCAGCTCACTGTTGGTATCTTGCTTCAATGAGTCCTTAGGCTTTGCTCGCGCTACGTGGTTGGATTCTTGAAGCTGAGATGCTAATTCATTGAAGCTGTTATTTTGCACCAACTTGTTGGTTATCTGAAGCTCAGTTGATTCTTCTTTCCATAGCTTTGTTTGAACTGGACTGTTGGATTCTTGAAGTAAAGATGCTTGTTTTTCTTTTTCTAATCCCTCTTCCTGTGATGGCTTCTCGTTAGTTACTGCAGATTCGTTTTCATCCTTGTAAGAATCCTTAGCCAATTCATTGAAGCTGCTGGGTTTTACCAACGTATGGGCTTTCGGAAGAAGTTCAATCGATTTTATATCCCCCTTGTCTGAGCCCTCCAAGTGGATTTTATCCATGGTCGCATTGATTTCCAAAAGAACTTGCTTAATAATGGCTTCTTGTTCTTTCTCGCTTGGCATCTCTACGAGCGTCTTGCTTTTCGGAAGTGCAAGTATTTCTTTTTGGACAGTCTCGATATGAGCTGCACTGCCTTGCTTCATTTTGGCCATCGAATCTTCTTTTGGCTGGTTGTTGGTGTCACCGCCACACTTGGCCAAAGTACTGTTATTTGCTTCGTCCTCTTTGTCCTGTCCTCCAGAAGGTGCATTGTTCATTTTATCCATTTTACTTGTTTCTTATTGAAAAAATGTAAGCAAGACCGTTAAGAAAGTAAAAAAATTTAGTTTGGCTTTATTTAACTTGCCTTCTTAGTTAATGCCAGTTAGTTGTAGCTTTCTGAAATATATAAAATGAATATATTACTCAAACTCGTTTTAAAAAATAATTATTTTTGGATGTTGCATATTACTTGCCTACTAGGTCACTGCTCAATTGTGAGTTTTTCGAATAAATAATTTTTATTTGCTCTACTTGTTAGATGCTTGCTGTAAGAAGGTCGACTGTGTTCTGAAAAATTATAAAACAAAACAGTTGAAAAGAAGACCAAGTTTTTTTTTTTTATTTATACTTGTTTTGGGAAAACGTCGCACAGCTATAAGTAAATGTGGCCTGCAGAAAAAGTAATCGAAAGCAAAAAAAAACAAAAAAAAAGCGAGTATGCGCATGGTTAACGAGAGTGTCCAAACCGTGGTAATTGCGAAAAACCATGTGGAAATGCGGTCATCAGTGACGTTATGTTTGTACAATCAACAATAACTCGGAAAAATATGTAGTTTATAGATTTCGGGGCAAGTGATTCTATGACATATCGCACGGAAAACTCTTTAAACTATTTGCAAAGGTTAACATGTCGGCCGAGGCAAACGTTGCTGTTAAAGCTCAGAGTCTGATCCACGGGAATGGTTTTCGGCTCCGGATCCCCACCAAAAGTTGGAAAAATCTTTTGCGAGCTCTGATATACATATACTTCGAAGTGATCAGAGTGACTAGAGAAGATCCCTTATTATTCCATAGGAGACAAGTTTATTTTATTTTTTTGATATCGAGGTTACATTATATAGCCACACCCATAGGGGTGTTTCAGAGGACCTCGAAAAAAACCAAAAGTTTTAGATGGATAATTCGTTTGTTTATAAAGATATCGTAACCAAATTTGGCATTCGCGAGTTTTTTATAGTTCCCGAGCACTGTACCAAATTTGATCAAAATCGGTTGACTATATCATATAGCCCCCACAGGGCCAATCGGGCAAAAAAAAGTTTTTTGTAAAAAATTTATTGTGCTTCGTTTGTTTATGAAGATATCGTAACCAAATTCGGCATTTGGAAGTTTTATAGAGTACCCAAGCACTGCATTTGATAAAAATCGGTTGACTATATCATATAGCTTCAATGGGAACGATCGGTCAAAAAAACATTTTCGGTTCAAAATTCGAGAGTTTTTGGTTGTTTATGAAGGTATCGTAACCTAATTTGGCAATCAAATGTATTTTGGTGTTCTTAAGCAATATACCGGATTTTAATGCAGGCTAGTGGTACAGTGTATCCCAAAGGCGTCCGCGCCCGACTTTAACGTACGCCATCTTTCGCAATGATTTTTCAAATTAACGCTATGTATACTGTTTTAAAAGAAAAGCAGATGTCAGTACTTATTTGAAAGGGTTTTTGGATCGTGTGGAAGCTGACACGGGAAAAAGAGCAAAATGCATAGGATCCGATAATGACTTGGAATATGTTAATAAAGAAATTATGTTATTATGAAATTATTTTTGTAAATTTGGCGGCAAACGTATTAGAACTTTAAGTGCTTAGTTTTGCCAAAAACAAAAAATAAAATAAAGGGTACGTTAGTAGAGTTACGTAAAATTGCAGTTTAGTCAATGTTTTGTCAACTTTGTGTGTTTTTGTGAAGATGTGTCGGTATTTTGTTTATGTGTATTTTTAGCCTAACCTTAAAAAGTATAGCTGTGTTTCGTGGAATAGTACTTTTGTGGGACACAGCGGTCTTGTAAATGGGAAATTATTAACTAAAAAATGCGCAATATAAAACTACTCGTTATTGCTACTTTTTGAAAAAAAATTGCGTTTTTCTAGAAAAGTGTGTGTTTGCGCATGCAGAGCTGATTGGCATTTGGAACATCAATAATCGCTCTGAGAACGCAGTTCAACAGAACATAATTAAAAAGATGGCATATCTTAAAGTAGGGCGCGGACGACTTTGGGATACCCTGTACCGCCATATTGCAATCAACTCCAAAAGAAATCGATATTTTTATAAACAAACCATAAAAAAGTCGAATTTTGCACCGAAACCGTTTTTTTTTTTGGCGATTGGTCCTATGGGGGCTATATGATATAGTCAACCAATTTTGATAAAATTTGGTACAGTGCTGGGAAACTCTAAAAGACTTCCGAATGCTAAATTTACTTTCGATATCTTTAAAAACAACCGGGCTATGCCCTAAAAACTTTTTTTGATCGATCAGTCCTACGGTAGTTATATGATATAGTCAACCGATTTTGAAAAAATTTGGTACAGCACTGGGGAACTCTAAAAAACTTTCAAGTGCCAAATGTGGTTACGATATCTTCGTAAACAAACGAATTATCCATCTAAAATATTTGTTTTTTTTCGAGGCCGTCTGAAACATTCCTATGGAAGCTATATAATGTAACCCCGATATCAAAAAATAAAATAAACTTGTCTCCTATCGAATAATAAGGGATCTAATCTGAAAGTATGGTTGCTCTACGGACGGACAGACAGACAGACGGACATCGGTATATCGACTTTTCTAGTCACCCTGATCATACTTTAAGTAACTTTGAGGGGTTCCCCGACGACTCCTTCTATATGTTACATACATTTTTGGTTTGCACAAACTTAATATACCCTTTGTACCATACGGTACAGAACCTGAAATGTTATTCTTCAATATGCAACAAAAAATTTGTTCCTATGTATATGCAAAGTTATATCGCGTTAAAGTTGAAAATTTTTGGTGTCCGAATAAATTATGTGTCCACTAGGGCGGGTCAATTTGTATGGGGCCGATAAAACCTTATGGGGCTCACTCGGATTTTGATTCTTTGGGTCATTCTAAGCACCTTTGCCCAAGAAACTATGGGTCTAAAATTAATTTCGAGTCGCCCACCTTTTCAAAATATGTTTTTTTTTCGAAATATTCAAAATTCGACTTAGACATTGCATTGAAAAAAAATTTCTAAAAATTATGTTAAGTTTTAAGCTGAAAGAGAATTCATTTACGAACATTTCGAGTCTAAGATCTTAAAAATCGGTTGTGAATTGTAGGTGTTATGAACGAAAAATAACGGCTACAGCTGCATACAAACTCGTGAAGACGTAAGTGAATGCAAATAAAAAAATTTTTGTGAAAATTTTTTTTTTCATATAAAATTGTGATTGAGTGAAGATTGGAACTTCCGTACATGGTTACATAACATCTACAATTCTCAACCGATTTTTAAGATCTTTGACTCGAAATGTTCGTAAATGAATTCTCTTTCAGCTTAAAGCTTAACATAATTTTTAGAAATTTTTTTTCAATGCAATGTCTAAGTCGAATTTTGAATATTTCGAAAAAAAAAACATATTTTGAAAAAGTGGGCGACTCGAAATTCATTTTAGACCCATAGTTTCTTGGGCAAATTTGCTTAGAATTACCCAAAGAATCAAAATCCGAGTGAGCCCTTACACCGAAAAAAATTGACCCACCCTAGTGTCCACTGTATGTACTATGTTGTTGTTGTTCACGCAATGATCGGCACTGCCACCGAAACCAGACGTATTTTATATTACCAATAACAATATTACATATTTTTTAATGTAGAAGAAGAATGCCGCATGTTTTACACTTTACGTGTTTTTTTTAGCAGGTTACTTTAATAAAAAAAAATAATTAAAGGGGACATAGTCATAAACTTCGATGCCAAAAGAGGCAAAAATTTACGTCACTAAAATTACGATGGCATAAATAAATTTAAAAAAAAATGTTTACTCTATTACCTGCTCATATGTATATATTGGACTAATTTTTGATTGTATGTGTATATTGAATCGTACCTTTCCCCGTACCCACAAAAGCTTTTTGATATTTCTTTTATTCTGACATCCGTAAGGTTGTGTGCAGAGCTCGTAAAAAAACTGTCAACCCATTTTTCCCATTCGGTCGGGTCACGACCAAAACCGAACAAATAAAACACAAACTGTCACAAACTGAGCCGAACACTTTTTTCGTTTCGCTTTTCGGTTTTGTTCCGTGTTTTCGGCTGAGCAAAACAAACGTGTCTCTCTCTGAATAACACTTTGAGCAAGCGCTCACTGAACAACTGTTTGCCTCAGACCGTTTCGTAAAAATTGTCCGAAAAAAGTGTCTTTTGCGTGTGTATGCGTGCTTGTGTAAGTCGCCTGTGGTCAACTTCGTGCATTTACTTCGGCTTGCTTCGGCCTCGTTTCTGTGTACATGCACGTAGTAAAACACAGGCGACTCACACAAGCATGCACACTTACGCAAAAGACACTTTTGCTGAAAGTCTCAGGCAAAAGTGTCTGGGAAAAACACAACCGAAATAGAACCGAAAAAATTGGTCTTGCTCTGAGCGGATCACTTTTGAGCAAAAACACAATTGAGTGTGTTTTGTCAATTGCGTTTCTCAAAGTGTTCGGAAATGAGTGTTTTTTTCTGGTTGTGTGAAAAAAACTATGCACTTTATTTGTTACTTGTCAATTTTTTTTATACCTTTCGCCTTAACCACACTTTTTTGTTACTAGTCACATATTTTCATAACTTTCGCCTTAAGGCCCATACGCAGTTCGAAAATTTACGCACGGAATGACAAAACTTCATATAACAAAAAAAATCCCGAATGCGTATGGGCCTTTAACCACAATTTTTTTTTGAGCTTTCTTTTATCGTGACATTCGTAGTTGCATGTGAACATTTTTTTCAAATTTCGCAGTTTTATACAATAGAAGTAGTAATATATTTAATATATTAAGAAGTTAACATACTATTTATTCACAAACGCTTTTTGACATTTCTTTTATTCTGACATCCGTAAGTGTGTGTGAAAATATGTGTGCACTTTTTTTTTTTTTTTTTGTAACTGGTCAAATTTCTTCGTCTGACGCAGTTTAAATGCAATAGAAAATTTATTTTATATTATTTAATATTTTGAGATTGCTGCATGTTGGCTATTAAGCACCTGCATTATGCACCCATATACTTTTTTTCGATTGTATATTGAATTGTATAAAAATTGCATTACCACAGCATTGCGAGTATTGCAGGCACTAGATTAAGCCCCGAAATTGCTTACCGTACAATGCAGAGACTTCGTTTTTCACATACACATATTTTTTGCAAAAGCGTTTGTATCGTTTGCTTCGTTAAAATAAATGCATTCCAAAACTCGACAGATTATTGCAATTTTTGTTAAGTATTTATGCAATTGTTTTCACCTTTTTATTACAAGACTTGCACCAGAAACCGAACTTTTGCTTTTCAGATTTTAAAAACGACTACTCGCATTGCCTTGACAAAATTTCCTTATAAACAGTTTGGCTACATGTTAGGGTTGCCATACGCTTTGATTTTTCTGAAAATGTGCTATACACTGTCAAACATGATTTAAGCTTCGTTCGATAATTCGATAGACTGCATCGTCATTTATTTATCGGTTCGGAAGGCGCAAACCTAATGAGTATCAAGCTAAAAGAGCCGAACACTAGATCGGCTGTGGGCTAAACTACTAATGCAATTTTTGAGCCTGTGTGCGTAAACAAAAAAGAGCTTTCGCAAAAAACCGAGGTAAAATGGACAAATCATTTTTTTTTGGCATAGTGGTCATTAATTTCGACAATATCATCGAGTTTTGTTCTTTCGTGTTTTGCAATGCGGCTCTGCTTTGCGTTCCATTGTAAAATTAGCTCACACGTACGAGACGAGCTTTTACGGTAAAAAGCTCTTTTCTCGTAGGTACGTGTGAAAGCTTATTCGCAGGCGTGCATACTGAGTGCCCATCGATGCACTAGATCAGCGGTGGGCAAAACTACTAATGCAATTTTTGTGCCTGTGTGCGTAAACAAAAAAGAGCTTTCGCAAAAACCGAGGTAAAATGGAGAAATCATTTTTTTTGTGGCATAGTTGTCATTAAATTCGACAATATCATCGAGTTTTATTCTTTCGTGTTTTGCCATGCGGCTCTGCTTTGCGTTTCATTGTAAAACTAGCTCACACGTACGAGACGAGCTTTTACGATAAAAAGCTCTTTTCTCGTACGTGTGAAAGCTCTTTGGCACGCGTGCCGTCTAAGTGCCCACCGCTGCTCTAGTAACAATATGTGCATTTTATCGGAATTATTATCGATAATCAGCTGCTTTTTGTTAACAAATAGCTAATTTTTAAAAGGCGTGAAGTAAAACATAAAAGCATTTTTTGTGTAAACAATGCTATAATAATGACATGCATTGCCATTGAAATGTTGGATGAGAAAAAAAAGTGACGAGAGGAGGCAAAACCCAGGAAAAGGCAGTGTTTGGGTGACCCCATATTTAATTCGCATAATATTATTAAAGCTATTTTCTTATCCTTTCCCAACGATCACCAACGATTTTGTTGACCAGCCATAAAATTCACGTGCAAAATAAATAGCTGCACATAAGTTTTGTTTATGGCGCCAAAACCGAACAGCTGTTTTTGCTGAGTGTGCCATCTATGGTTTGCTACTGGCATTAAAAAATAAAAAAAACGAGCAACACTGGTCTAAATACCAGCTGCAAAAACAGTTTGTGACCAAACGTTTGTGAGCCTTTTTTTTATATGAAGTTTTGTTTATTTTTCGTGTCTGCGTAGGAACCTTAAAGTGACTTAAAAGTTTTATCTGGGCAAAAAAAAAAATTCGTGCGTTTATTTTTTATAACTTTCGTCGTTTATCGCAACAAGAGTGTCTGGAGGGACTTAATTCGGTGTTTGGCGAAGAAGCACCGCTCGTGAACTGGTAAGAGCTGGGCAAAAAAAGCTCGCAGTTAGTCTTTTATTTCTCTCAGTGCACACAACGTACAATGCCACAGTTGTATTGAACTGAGTAATAATTTTGCTCTCTGCTGTGCTCAAATTAACGACTTCGGCTTGCTTCGGCCTCGTGTCTTTGTAAATGGCCGAAGAAAAAATGCCCGTTTGGGCTATGGGCTATACGTTGTATAAATGGGTCATCCGCAGTATAGTCCTGACTTGGCATCTAAAGATTTATTTTTGTTCCCTCACATCAATATTAAAATGCATGGTTGGCGTATTTCGACGCTCGAAGATGCAGTTGATGCCCACAAAATGCATGTTTCTGAGCTTTCTGATACCGAATGAAAAAAACGTTTAGACAGTTCTTTAAATGCCCATTGCTTGTAAACGAGAAGGCGTACAGCAAAAATACGCCCAGATTCGTGTCAGCCGCGTCCAAATCTATATTCCGTGCAAATATAAAGCCAATCAAAGAAATTTTATTTTCTAAACTGTCATTTAAAGTAACTTAAAATAACTTATTATTAGGGTAAGCTCATAAGAGATTGCAAAATAATTGGTATGGCTATATTATTTAAATTTTTCGGTTGATATTTATACCCGATAGATATAAGTAACTTCTTCTTTTACCAGTTTTGGGCAAGTTCAAGTCGATTTAAAATATCAGGGCATAGTAATAGCAACTTTAACAAAAAAAATATGCGATACAATCCATTATTATTATTATTATTAAGTACTAATTGTGATGGGTACGTAAAAAATTCGACCTTCCACCATGATCTCAACCTGCAAACCGCTGAACTCCAAATATATAAACATACTAGATGCGACAATGATAGACTTAAAAGGCACCGTAATAGGCTGACAAAAGGTCGTCTCACTTAAGATAATCCAATAAAAATGTATGTATTTTTGATTATTTGCATTATATAAAGGGTCATCAATCTTGAGGGTTGTCAAGTTGCCATGTGTTTTTTTTTTTAGTTTTCATTGCCATTTCCATGGAAAAACTTACACCCGAACAACGTTTACAAATCGTACAATTTTATTACGAAAATTCGCGTTCTGTAAAGAATTTTTTTCGCGCGCTTAGGCCATTTTATGGTGGTGGAATCATCGGTCCATATTTCTTCAAAAATGACGCTGGTCAGACCGTAACCGTCAATGACGACCGTAAGCGCACCATGATAGCAAATTCTTTGCTACCTGAAATTGAAGCCCGAGATCTCGACGACATTTGGTTTCAACAAGACTTGCCACAAAGCCCGTGAAGCAATGGACATACTTAGGAACCAATTCGGTGAACAATTAATTTCACGCTCCGGACCGGTGAACCAAGATCGTGTGAAAGCTCACCGTTAGGCTTTTTCCTTTAGGGCTACGTGAAGTCTTAAGTGTTTTTGGATAAGCCAGCTACGATTGAAGCATTAGAACCCAACATTACCCGTGTTATTCGCGAGATACCGCCGATTATGCTCGAACGCGTTGGAACCTCCGCTTGGACGAGCTACGGCGCAGTTGCGGCCAACATTTGAAAGGGATCATTTTTAAAAAGTGATTGCAAGAACGGTTCTTTCTATTCACAATAAAGATTTTCCGATTCATTTGAAATTTTTGTGTTTTTTTTTTATTTAAATAAAAAACCTCAAGATTGATGAGGTATGTATGTATGTATGTAGTATGTATAGATTAATATATAAAAAAAACCCAAAAAGTATAATATTTATACCTACAATACGAACATCGGAAATAATGACTCAATCCTAAACAACAACAAATTCAGGTGGTTGTAGATATAAACAGAACCTGATTCCAAAGTCTCTTATTTTATAAACCACAAATATAAACCTCATGTTTTTTGTGACCTATAAGCTCTGTAAAACTCAAACGATTTCGATATCTTAATAGGTAAGTTCTAAGTGCATATATTGAATGCCAAATCGTTTGCGGGAGTGGGTGGGTGGCGTAGAAAAAAAACTCGTGTCGTTTTGTTTATTTGGCTTACATAATGCTTTATATACTTAGAAATTAAACGCCCAAACATTTCCCACATACAACCATGGCAAATACTCTAAAAAGCCCTACAAACACTTCCACATAGGCATGACGTCATAAGACTATAACGTTCTGGTCCGCTTTGCAGTCAAAATCAATCAAAACGGACTGCTAGAGTACGCTTGATACCAGGCGCACAGAAATAATGAGCAAGCAATTATTCAATCCACTCAAAAGCTGCTTGACTTGAAATGTGTCACTAAAAGTATGCTACACTTTTTGTTCAGCTTGTACCCAAGAAAACTTAGTTGAGCCAAATTGTGTAGCATGCTTTTAGTTACCAAGTGTTTTTGCTCATAGCAAGCAGCTTTTTTTAAATAATTACTTGCTGATTATTTCTGTGCGCCTGGTATCTGGCGGCAGTGCGCAGTCCGTTTTGATTGATTTTAGCTGCAAAGCGGTCCGAACCGTTACAGTTGGTTGTATGACGTCATGCTTCTATGAGAATATTTGTTGGGCGTTTTATGCATAAATTACATTTAAATATTTTGTTATGTGCAGTCTGCTTAGTGGAAGTTGTCTGGAACTGAATAGTGAAGACGTGGAATAGTTCGAATTTTCAAAATTTTAATTTATTTATTTAAAGTTATATTTAGCTGTAAAACATAAGATCATGTAGTAGACAAGGTGCTGATAAGATTTTTTCCTTTTTTTAGTACGATGGATTGCAAGAGATATCGGGCCGTTGCTGGGTGGCCAAAGGGCTAAAATAGGTTAAAATTAAATTTCGATATAGTATTTGTCTTATATCGCAGATGCCAATCTAAATAAATAAAAAGAAATAAGAACATGCTTTGGTTTTTTTTTTGCACATTTCATTTTTTATTTTTCTAGATATATTTTGTAATTTTATAGCAATTTTGCTTCACTTTCTATACACCATTTTTTTTTGTTGTTGACATTGGTTAGTTTTGTTTTTTTTATTTCTTTATTTTTTTTTTTGATTTTAGCTTGTCATTAATGCATATTACATACATAGTGGATAGATTATACATTCAAACCATACATTTATATTTTAGCATATACATAAATAAAACTATAACGCCAAAATGGGCATATTGATCAAGGATCATAAGGTTCATACATCAATAATATTTATGTGTATATATATATATTTAGTATATATGTTTATAAGTGTATATGCGCATTGCCTTAAACTAACAAAAATTGCGTTTTTTACTTTCTTTTTGTTTTTTGGTTTAAAACGCTTTTATCATGTACATTATTTAAGTTTATTTTTAACTATAAAACTAATGTTTTGCTTTTGAAACCAAATCGAGACATTTTGAAACAATTTTTTCTTCTTTGCTGTTAAAATTGAATGTTTGTTTTTTTTTTAACATACTTCTGAGTGTATTGGGGTTTAGTATTTTAACTTAAATTTATAGAATTTGACTAGTTGAATTTGCTTTACACATTTTTTTAAGGTTGTTTTGAAATTTTCATCTTTTGCATTTAAACGTTTTACAATACGCGCGAGTTTTTATTTCTAAAACTAATTAACATTAAAGACATTAAGTGCCAGCAAATAATTGTATAATTTATAAAATTATATTTAAAACTTTAGCAGGAAATCATTATATAAAAAATATAGACATAAAAAGTATACATTATTTGTGATATTTATGTGTTGAGTATTTTGGATGTTAGATTTCATTTCGTAAAGTTTAAATCATATTTCTATATATATGTTTATAAATTAAGACCACATATAAATATATAATACAATTTAAATAAAAAATATTGAAGCTTGTATAAAAAAGTAGGTTTAACTATGTACAAAAATATATAGAGTAGTATCATATATATAAAAATAATTCACTTTTGTTTAGGTTTCTACTGCTTGCAGTCAAAACTTTTACTTAGAGGCTCATTGTGGTCCAAAGGATTTGTGTAATCGTTGGGTTGTTCGGCTTTTGTATATATATATAAATATTCTTTATATAGTATTAAATGCGTCAACAATTTTTGCGACATAAGAACGTAGAAGACGACGACGACGATGACGACGGCGACCACGAAACAACGAAAACCCAAGTGTACATTGGATCAACAACATTCACAGGTAGGTAACATCAAGTATTTCTCTCTATATAGCTCTGGGATTCTGCATATTTTAGACCTTACTTTCGGGTCCGTCGGCTACATGCTTGAAGGCCAGGCGTATACGTGATAAGTAGTGCGAGCAAATGTGTCCATAGTTTTTGTTATACCATTCCGGTGTCTTGCCCCTGCAAAATATGTAATAAATTATTTTTTTTTAAACAATTTCAGCCTTGTCTGAAGGGATATCAATAAGTTTAAATTATACTCCAGATCCTACTCCCTGATTTTCTCGAATATTGTGTTCCAACTTACTTGACATCCACGCGTGCCAAATGCATAACACGGGAGCGTCCACTGCCGCAAGGTTCGATGAGATAACGTGAGGCCAGTACAACACCGCGCACAGCTCCAAACAGTGGCTTAGCCTTGGCATGATCTATGGAGGTCTCCACAATGACGCACGCACCACGCGGCAGATCCGTTTGCCAGGATCTAAAGAAAAAAAAAAATATTGTTAAAAGTCTTTAAATAAATAAACAACCTGCCACTCACCGTAGTACACAGAAATCGGTGGTCAGCTGCCCATCAAGGGCATATTGATAGATCTCTGTACGATCGTCTAGTTTCTTAACCGTTTGACATTGCAATAGATTGGCATCCCAAGAGGCGCGTTGCTTAATAATATACTCCAGCACCTCGCGTGGTGGGCCCTCGATTTCGGTAATGCAACGCCACAAGCGCAAGGGATGACCATCGCCCACCTTTTTATAGGCTATGTCCACGTTCGAGTCGGTCAGCGATGTGACGGTGAACCAGCCACGCGTTCTAAAAACGTAAAAGTAAACGAATTTCTTAGTAAGATCTTTTGCACAAGTTTTTTGCACTACTTACTTTTCGCGACCCTCTTTGATGGTGGCACTGGTGCACTCGTAGAGATAACCACGCCAATTGTGAAACTGCATGCCCTCACCCAAAGCCTCCAGCGGCACAGGTTTTGATTCTTCCATGTAGCCGAAATTGCATTTGCCCAGCTTTTCCTTGGCAGCCGTATAAATGGACTTATAATGCTCGATCATAAAGGACAAGCATTCATGTGAAGCCTTGGCCTCGGCCAGCTCCTTCATATCGGGCATGCCTGAGCCTTTGCCCTTGCGTCGCGGTGAAGCAGAAACCGAGGCAGTGCCAGTGGAAATTGAGGAATGGAATATAGACTGAGCCAGGCAGACGCCCAGATTGTTGCTAGTCATTTGATTTTGCTGTGAATTGGCAGCAACAATGGTCAGGAACTCGAGCAGCACATAGAGTATCTCGCGATTCTCATCGGGCAGTAAGAGCACGGCACATTGCACGGCATCCAGACGTACATCAGCGGGCAAATCTATGGAAAAAAAAGTATTTTGTTAGTGGGTGCGCATAATATTGAGCAGCGCTATACTTACGTTGGAATATGGCCACAAAGGTCTCGGACATCTTGGTGGTCAGCAGTGATTCAGGCAGCTCACGGAAGTACTGCTTCAGCATATCGGCCACATCGTAGGCCTGCTGTGTATCAAACACATCCATGCATTCCGCCGTAGATTCAACGCACTCGATAAGCTCACGTAGCCTTGTAATACGTGATTTACCGCCACTCTTACGAAAGATGCCCACCTGATCCAGCGCGTTCAGTTGCAGCCAGCGCAGAGCAGCACGCACAGCTACAGGTAACGTATGACCACTACGCTGTAGAACCAACAGCAACGGCACACCAAATACCTTTTTGTCCTTGTAGTCAGGCATTTTGATTTTTTTAATAAACTTGGGTAGCTCCCAGTTCCAGCCCGAGCGATGTGAGGGACAATAACGCTCCATGTGACCCGTCAAAGTAACCAAGGCCAGTTTACGTATAATTTGCAGCTGACCCGCAGACATTGCAGCAAAGGGTATGCCTGCATCTGGATCCTCCACATGAGGTTCGATCTTTTGTGAGAAACATTTGCGAAAGACCATATGCGGACGCTCCTCCATTTGGAAGCTATGCCAGCGCACAACGGGGGTACGCTTGGAACCGCCATCCTCTTCGTTCTTGGGCTCCTTGCGTGTAGTGCTACGCGAGCGGAACGACGATGAACGAAAACCATCGCGTTTCTTGGGATCTTTGCCCAAATTGAGTGAACCACCACGCGTCAGCTTCTTGATTTTGACCTCTGTGGTATTGGAATTGGCATCCTTGATGAGCAGCTTGCGCCCCTGATGACACTCCGAATCCGAGTGTGCGCCTATATCATCTACTTTGCCGGATCTTTGCAAGAAACGACGCGCCTTCGAGGGCTTACGTAAAGATAATTTGCCGCCTGTAGAGGATTCCTGACTGTCACTGTAATAAGACGAGGAATCATCCGATTTGCCCTCCTTCAAATGTGGCATGGGACTGGAGAAGAAGTGCAGCGGACTGGTGCGCATAGAACGCGGCGTAGTGGGCGTGCGCTTGGGACTAGCACGATTTGGACTCAAAAAGTTCTCGCTGTGTGAGGGCACCTTCAGCTCGTTGCCAAAGAAGGGCGCCTTGGGGAATGTGTGCATGGGACTGACAGCCGAAGGCGAGGGTGGCGTGGAGTAGACAGCATCGGGCTTACGCATGCTGCTGCGTTGACCCAGCTGCGCCAGATCCAAGACCTGTGGACCACTAATCACCACATTTTCGCGATTCTGACGCTTGCGACGACGCGATTTAATGGACTCCACGCGTCGGAGTAATGCTTTGGCGCCATCCTTAAATCTTTCGCTGCCGGTGCGGCGCAAACGTGCAGCGGCGCTATCGGCAGACTCGTTTAACGAGGTATCGGTGGCATCACCCTTGCTGCAGCCAGAGCCGGGTATCATGAGTGTAATGCCAGCGCCGGAAATATCATACGCATCGTCCTCAAAACGATCTGGGCTGGACTCCTTTGAAGAACTCTCAGTTTTCTCCACATTCAGCTTGCCGGGTGGCGGCAATTCCAGACCCATCTCGCCTATGCGTGACCAGCGTCTTATGTGCGGTTGGAATGTCCAGTTCTCGCTCAAAGCAAAGTTCTCATCATCCGATTCCTCCTTTTGCTGTGCACCACGGAATATAAGCATTAGTTATGCTACAATGCGGCTTGCTGACCAGGATATGATTACTTACCTGTGGCGTTTGCGGCTTGTGTGACTGATCCAAACGCATGTTCGCACAACGATTCAAGACGCACAGCCGTCGATATAGCGACTGTAATTGATCGTTCTCTAGATTTGTATGATCTTTGGCTACATTGGTCAAATCGAGCGGAAACTGATGATCTGCAAGTACACAATAAAAATAACAAAAATAAAAATCAATTCAATTGAAAATTATTTCCTTAATAAATTTTTGTATTTTTGTATTTTTTTTCTTTGATTCTAAGTTAGTTGCGCTGCTTGCATGCGCACCACTCGACGATCCATGAAATTCTAATTGAAATTCATTTGATTTTGTTGGATTTACTTGGGCATTATTTTATTTTGTGCTTTTTTTAATTTTTGGACGCACAACTGGAAACCAGAAAAACCAAACGACCAACCCAGCAAGAGGCGCCTATTAAATTGTAATAAGCCAAAAACAACGATGTCGACGACGCTGACGCCGAAGTTGATGCGGAAAAGCGATACGATATATAGGCATAGTACGATATATACATATACATAGATATATATTTTTGTATATGTTTATATTATATGCAATTTTCACATATTTGCCTGGCAATTTGCACGTAGGAAATCAAGTTCTTGGGGACCGACCACACGACGACCACACAGACATATCAAAAAAGTGTAAAAATATTAAAAAAAAAAACAAAAAAAACATGAAAAACTTAAGAGATACGCACAGATCTTAACACATGTTGTGCACACGGTTACAACTGAGGCAGCAGCAGACAGAGATGCAGCTGGAGACAGCTTTTACAGAGTTCAATCCCCGAGTAGGATGCACTTGCATTTGCATATGCATCGATAGTTGTAATTGTATTTCTTTGTATTTGAGCGAAAGGAAGGAAGCTCAAGGAAAAAGAAAAACCTGCAGTCTGCTCTTGGTTTGCTGTCATTGGTTGCGTTGGGTGGGCTGTGTCTTGTGCTTTGGTTCTTATTCTTTTTTTTTGTTTTGTTTTTGTGTTGGCAACCTTGTTACAAATACTAAGATAAATAGCTATTTATAAGAAAATAATGGTTTATACGTTAGACTTAATTATGAATGATGAGCTATAAAATAAGATGCGTTTTTTTTTTTTTTAAAGGCTCATACGCAGCATGCAAAAATTTCGCAAAAAATGTCAAAACTTGATACAAAAAAAAAATTCCCTTTTTTGGGATTTTTTTTTTATATGAAGTTTTAACATTTCGTGCGAGATTTTTGCGTGCTGCGTATGGGCCTTAAATTGTAAAATTTAAAAAACATCATTATCTTCTCGTTACACAAATCCTAACCAGCTCACAAATGCATTTATTTCTGCAGTCATTAATTTGATCGTCTTGTGACGATGCCTGGCTATCAAAATAGCTCATATCACCCGATCATTGGGAACCACAATGGTCTCGCCAGTTCATTTTAGTGTTCAATTGCATAATTCCATTCCATTTCATCCCCTACGTTGGAATAAAAGCTCACATTCAGCAGATCGTTATGGCTGTTCTATTCCATAGTTTCATAAATTACTTTTATGTTTACTTCTGTGCAATATCCCCACAATGATTAAATGATGTTTTAACAAACAAACTTTTTCTTACTAACAATTTTTATAAGTAAAGGAAGAATTTGTTTATTTTTTCAATGCGATTTTTATTAAAGAATAACGGCCTATACGCAGTTCGAAATATTATTAGTACAACCAGAGATTTATGCATTTAAGCAGGCACTTTTTTTTAATTTCGAAAAATGTTTTTTTTAAATATCCCGAAATCCGTTCCGTTTTTTTTTGCATATTCTGAAAGGACATACTTTCGAATCCAGATCCAGATCGGATCAATGGTTTTCAAATTACAGCCGTTTGCAGCGCGCTGGTACTATCCATAGGCATAGTTGACACAAAACTTTAAACGCGATTATCTCGGCATGCGTTTTTTTCAAAAGTACTGTTGCGGTGAACGTGATATCTCAAAAACTTTTCAACCGATTTAAAAAAAATTTGTTTTTAACGATCTCGTGTACTTGAACGATTCATTTTTCATCCGAAAATTTTTAATTTTTTTGAATGAATTTTTTTTTTTAAATTTTGACCACCAAAAAAAATGATTTTTTATGTCAACGTGGTTTTTTTTATTGAAAACAAAAAATTTTTCGGAAACTGAATCGTTCAAGTACACCAGAATACATTTTTCTTAAATAATTTTTTACTTTTTTCATTTCAGTTAAGCGGTTCGCCTTGGAGAACGTTCACCGCAAGCCTCTGCAAAAAAAAAAACGCTGCGGGGCATGGGCCATAGCTCCGACAATTTTCAAATTTTTTTCGAAATTCAAAGTGTTTTTATTTATTCGATAGTACTACTAGAACATTGTGTTTTGCTTTTTACAATAAAATTTGCACCAAAACCCTTTTGAAAAATCACGAACTTAGCTCACTTTTTCGCCCCAACTTTGTATATAACCCCTTAAATCATTTAGTTATGGAATTTAAATAAAATTTACATTTTTTTTTGCAAAAAAGAGATTCCTTATCTATCCTATTCTTTGTTTGCAAAGAATATAGATCTAAGTTAGTAGTATATTCTTTAGGCAGTAAGTCTTACATGTGGCGAGTTAATAGGTATCGACATTTGTTACTTAAAAATAAAGTAAATAGTAAATTTGAAGGTTTCTTTCTAGAAGTCTCTCGAAAAGTCTCTATCAAAGGTTTTTATGATATAAATTTATGTTAATATTATAATATTTTACAATTTTTCGATTGTAGATCGAGATTTGTGCCATAAAGCTCGATTTATGTATATTCCAAAAAGTGTTCGAAGCTGGGTGTATTTGTTATGCACTATGTACTTGGGATGTAGATACCGAGATTAAATGAATGAATAAATTTCATGATGACGTTGCAAGATATCGCAATGAGCCACGCATAAACTTGTTAAACTTTGTATTTCTTGTAACCAATGAAGCCATTCACGGTTTGTTGAACTTTTGCGCTCAAGTCTCAAGCCCCCCATTTTACGCCCAACGCAACCCCCTGACGCATTGTAGTCCCCGGAGCAAAGCTTTTTATAGTTTCCACGTTCTTGTTCTTTATAGCCTCACTTGGTTATTTATAATTTCATTTAAATGTTTTACTAAATGTTGTGTTTAGATTCTAATTGAATGCACTTTGATGCTGTGAAATAAACAAAATCCGAAATAAACGTACACACAGAGTACACCCTGAAGACCCAATTCCGGAGAGTGTGCCACTTGGTTTTTCTATTTGGGAAAATTAGCCTAGCAGCAGACAGCGCAGCAGTGTTGACGTCAGAAATTTTCAATTTTACAGCAATTTACAAGTTTTGGTAGCATATTGAAAATATTCCAAAAAAACCAAAAAAAAAAAATGAAAACAATTTTTTAGTGGGTCAATCGGTATGATTAATTTTTTTGTTTTCAAGCATATGACGCAGGTTATAAGGCAATAAGGTAATAAAGAGAAAAACTATTTGGCAATAGCCATAAAGAATTTTTGCTGGTATTTTTAGTATTTTTATTGTAATTATTGTGGCTGTAATAGTCTTACAAAATATAAAAACAAAAGTAAAAACTTGCTCTTGCCACATTTCGAGCAAATTAAGAGTTGCTTAAAGTTGTTACACCTCCTTTCAGCCAAGTAGTTAAGAGTGGTAAGAAGTTTGCTAAGACTCAAGCATATAAACACCTTCGGCATTTCAATTTGTCCAAGCCCAACCCAAAGCAATGTGTTCCAGAGAGGCCGGAAAAAAAAATAATCTCAATACTTGAGCAAATCGTTTGTGGCTCTGTCTCAGTCTCAGTCTCAGATGTTCTGCTGGTTGTTTACACGAAACTCATTAAAATAAGCATTTATCATGTTCCAGAGCAGGGTTTCGGATTGCAGCCGGCCAAGTTGGAGTTGGGTTGGGCTGTTTGTTACCGGGTTGGGTTCGTCCAGTTTAAAGTGCTGCAAGTTACAAATTTGTTTGCTGCATATTTCAAGGTCGACAAGCATGTCATCCCGCTCTGGCTTATGCGTAAGCGGTATGCGAGCCAAAATTGCAGGTTCTCCATTTCAGTTTCGCTTTTTTTTGTACGCTTTTGGTATTTTTTTGTTATATGCCCTTAACTTGCTCATAATTCAAATAAAGTTATGCGCTGGGGTTTTTTTTTTTTAGTGCTTATCGCTTTAAGAACTTCTTGAAGCGTTTTATTTATTTGAATTTTGGGAATTTGTTCTGCGGCTTTTTCTTAGATTATTATTTTTTTGCTGGTGTTCAGCGGCTTCATCAATCTGCATTGTCCTCAGGCGTAAAATGCGTTGCGACAAGAATTCCGGCGACAAATTCAAAGGGTCTTTTAAGGCTTTATAAGGCATAGCAGGCTGTATATATAGTGTGTACATATGTATTATGATTTGTGTGCTCGACGCGCCCATTTGCTTAAGCATATAAGGAAATTGCCATAAATTTACGAATTGCCTTTAAAGTTCATTGACTTTTTGCAGGTTAAAACATTTTCTGTTATGCTTTTTAAAAACGAAACCATTTTAATTTCGTTAAGGTTGTTTTTTTTTTTTTTTTGGTTGGCTGTTTTTTGTGTTCTTTATATGAAGGTGGTCCCCATAAATTTTTAGTCGCTGCGTGTCCTTTAGCCTTTTATTATATTTTATCTTGGATTGCCTGCATGTTGTTTGTATGTATGTATGTTGTTGTTTTTGTTATTTTGTTGCCCCTGCCTTTTTTTTTTTTTTCAAAATTCTTGGTGTTGAAATTGTGGCCAGGCGCAGGCGCACAAGCCACGACCACAGCTTGTCGTGGTTCCTCTCTGCATACCTCTGGAGACCCTTTAAGGCACTCAACCGCAGCTTTCGTTTTCGCTTGAATACATTTGAAAATGTTGCCCTGAAAGGATTTAATTGTTGTGGCAGTGCGCCGTGCCGTGTATATCAAAATTCACTTAAGCGCTGCAGCTTAGGCTATCATATCAGATACCCAAAACCCCAAACTTGGTGTTGAAATCTTTAGACGAGTTCATTGTACGCCAAGGTTTCAATTTCAGTTGTGCAGATCATGCAATTTTGAAATGTTTTTTTGCCTTGCCGCATGATGTGGCAATAACTATATTCTGTATATAATTTTGCCATGTCATAAGGCTGTTAATTTTAGGCTTTTATTTTCTGCATTGTTTTTATTTATTTTATTATTATGTCTTTAAGGGCAGCGCGAAAGTGAAAGTTGCACTTGACGCCTTCCTTAATGACATGAAATAAGATCTAAAGTGGCATTTAAATTGTATATAACTAAAAAAAACTCAAAGTCATAAAGGAGCTCAGTTGTACTTGACAGCAGGAAATAATTATGTACTTATGTGGCATTCATTTGGGGTCATGTAGAAATTGTGCTTTCAGAATTCACTTGGTAAGCAAATAAACCATAATGGATGTAGGCTTGGGGTAAGTCCACAGCTGGCCAAAACATTTGGAATGACTTTACTTTCTACATTAAGAGTATTACTATATCTGTACAAATAAAAAAAGTTTTGTACTGTACCCCGAAGGCACTCTAGTGACGTCATCAACTTTTAGAGGAAATACATTTTTTTTAAAGAACAGATACAAAATTTAGAGAATCAAGAGCAACAAATTTAGTTAATAATAAGCCTATATTTGATAATATGGTCAGGATAATAAAACTTGGAATAAAAGGATGTCTTTTCATTATGTGGAAAAACAAATAGGTTTGCATACTAAATGTAGTTATTGTGGAACCTATATGGGTGGGCTTGGTTATATGGGATTACAAATCCGATCCAGATAAGAATCCAGGTTCTAAAAATCAACAGCGTCAAAATACAAGACTGCATCCTCATTTTGTAAGGTTACGCCAAAAATTCTCCCAAATAGTTTTGTATTTATTATGTCATATAAAAAAGACAATAAAACGAAAATAAAAATTTGGATCCAGTTCCAGCTGCTCTATTGAATGAATGAATAAAATTTGGTACAGTGTTGGGGAACTTAAAAAACTACCAACTGGCTATGATATCTTCATAAACAAACGAATTATCCATCTACAACTTTTGTTTTTTTTCGATGTCCTCTGGAACACCCCTATGGGAGCTATATAATTCAACCCCGATATCTAAATTGAAAGTTTGGTTGCTCTAGCTCTTACCATCTCCGAGATCTAGGCGTTCATACGGAGGGACAGACGGACAGACAGACAAACAGACGAACATGGGTATATCGAATTCTCTAGTCACCTGATCATACTTTAGGTAACTTTGGGGAGTCTGCGACGACTCCTTGTGTATGTTACATATATTTTCGTCTTGCACAAACTTAATATACCCTTCCGAGGCCACCACCTAGTCAGAAAGATTGAAAGCGCTTTTGACTCCAAGAACATAGCTTTGTGCGCCTTCCTGGATGTCAGGGAGCTTTCGACAACACTGACTTTGGTTCTATCTCTAGAGCGTTGGCACGTAGAAACATAGAACCACACGTGATCGCATGCATCGAATCCATGCTCCGACAGAGGGACATACCTGCATCTCTAGATGGCACAGCAGTCAGCATAAGAGCTGTAAAAGGTTGTCCACAAGGAGGTGTGTTATCTCCTCTGCTATGGTCTCTCGTGATCTCGTGAGCCATAATTACCTCCAAATCCTGTCCTCCCGGAACAAAGTCGTGCTATGTTGGGTAACTGGACACTCAGGTGTGGATGGTAACACGATCGCTGACGATCTAGCACGACAGGGTGCCTCCACCCTGACCACTGCTCCTGCGCCCTTCTGTGGTATTGGTTGGTCCACAATCAAAACTATGGTAAACAAATGAGCTGCAGGAGAACATATGAGATACTGGTTCTCCTTACCGGGGCTGCATCAAGCAAAAGCGCTTATCAAACCCCTGGATATGACAAAAAGACAAAAGGTCTTGGCAGAGCGGACTTAAAACTCCTGGTAGCTTATCTATCTGGCCACCACACTGTTAGATACCATCTACAGAAAATTGGCCTATCGGACTCTTCAGAGTGCAGACTCTGTCTCGAGGACGATGAAACCACCAGACATATTCTCTGTGACTGCCCAGCGCTGGTATGGGACAGAGCCTGTCACTTGGGAAAGGAACGGATTAGTCCCTTCCATCTTAGATCAATACCAACAAAAGACCTACTGCTATTCATGCGGAAAGCGGAAGTCTTTTGCTGTAATTTATGGGTATGGTACAAAAGATCTCCTGGTCGCAGTGCCCCACCTCTTTGTGAGGAACCCATAGGAGGAAAAAAAAAAAAAAAAAAAAAATAATAATATACCCTTTGTACCATAAGGTAAAAGGTAAAAAAATAAACTTGATCTGATTCCTAGTGTCAAGTTTGGTAATCCTAACTACTACAATCTTTAATATCTAGACGCTCATACAAACGCACAGACAGACAATATTGCAGCTACCTTTGGGGCTTTCCGGCGTCTTTTTCTTTTTGGTATATACTACTCATATATATCACAACTAAATATTATAATCTTCAGTATCTAGGCGTTAGACAGAAAATAATTTGTTAACCTGTATCGTTATGATACATCCTATTTATATTTATCCCAAATTAATATCTAGGCGTTCGTACAGACAATTTTGGGTGTCTACGGCGTCGTTTTCTCGTACAATCTTAGTACGGTAAGGTACAGTGTATAAAAACGTTGAGAAAGATTTCCAAATACGGACATATATAGCCATTTCAAAAGACATATGTATGATAAAAAAACGATTTAGTTATAAATTTTCCATCTTTAATGCAAGTTCATAATATCTGGAAGTCAGAATAAAAAAGGAAAAGAAACGTGCCTACTATTTCTTCAGATAAAAAGCACTGTATTTATTTGCCTTTTAAACCCAAGTTTGCTCCTTTAACTTTAACCCGCTTTAAAAATTTGACAGCACTGTCCATCGTATTAGCTACATTTTTAAAATATTTATTTATGCGCTATCACACCTAATATCCTAAGCAAATTTAGGTCTAATAGCTTTTTAAATTGCTTTGAAAATAAGCTAAAAGTAATGGGTCTACTACTCTAAGTCCTCAACCACTTGACGTCTGTCCGTTCTGCAAAGTTCCACTGGGTCTTTATATTTGTATTGACATTGATGACGTAGTTGTTGTCGTCGTCATTGGCGTCATCGTCGTCATTGTGCGCATCATTGTCCCTGGCAGCCATATGAGCGAAACCCGCAATTATATGCAATGGTTACATACTAAATGCCCAGTGCCACGCCCCAAAAGCCAACTTAATACAATGAGAAAAGGCAAAAAATATAAATACAAAAAAAAAAAACCAAAGGGCATGTTAACACGCCATGAACATAATGGAGGGCATACAACTGGTCACCAATGGATGGATGTATGATGTACTGACATTATGTGAAAAGGAAGTGCGTGAACTTTCCAACTTACCTTCGTACATTTGCGCGTATTGTGGAAATCCTGCTGCTCTCAGCCATTTGCATGCTTCCACCGCTTCGATTTCTGTACAAAAGAGAGCAAAAAGACAGTGGGCCGGCATTAATATTACGTATACGTACAGAGCGCACACTGACAATTAAATTAATAGTAATTAAATTTCGTTGATGAAATTGTTGCCGTTGCAGTCAAAAGACCATGTCAAATTCGATTCGCCTGCAAAAACCAATTAAGAAACCGACTTAACTTTGCCCGATCCGCTCTGCATTGAAGCGAAAAATCTGTTCCGAGACTTAAATAAAGTGTCAATCCTGGAACATTGGCATTGTTGTTTTCATGGCCAGGGCCATGGCTTTTTGATGGATTATGTTGTAAACTGTCCAAATGATGTCAACATTAAAAATTATGTACATAGCAGCGGTTGCCCAAAATAACATGGACCAGCCGTGCCTTCATGACAAACTGACTGATTGAGGGCTTATTAAAGTGGGTATCTATATATTATTATTTTTTATTATACACTTGCAAAGGGAGTTTGTTGAAATTGTTAGGAGATCGGAGAGAGAAAATTTGTTTTTTCTAAATTTAGTCGAAATAAAACCGATTGGCTTAAAAAAACTCCAGAATGTGAAAATTATTTTAGAACAATCGCTTTAGGCCACTTTTTTAAGTAACATCAATCCGCCATTTTTTGGATAGATTTTCAAAAAAATTTTTGTTATGCCACCAATGCAACTGTCTTGACGAGTTCATGGATCAGTAAAGTTTATGATAACCAAATTTCTTCTGTATGATCAACAACCAAAAAATTTGCAACTAAAAGTTGGACGTAATATTTAAAAAAAAACTTTTGTAATTTGATTACACTGCGAAAAAAAATGAAGAACAGCGTTTTTTTGTACACAGAAACTATTTTAAGAATTTAAAATTAATTTATTAATTAATTTAATTTTCCTAGAAATATTTCGGACTTCTTGTAAAAATATTTAATATTAATACTTAGATTGAGAGTATTTCATTGTTTAATAAAAGTTAAAAGAGCCCAAAAATTACTTATAAATTCTAGAATGAAACAATCATGTCTTGTGCGAAATTGAGTTTAAAATAAGACCGGCTCTTTTTTCTGATTGTAGTCATAATAACAAACATCCCGTCCGAATTTCTGTTGCCAAAATTTTCCAGGAGGTGGAAATTAAAAAGCCTGTATGTTATATATTTATAGTATTTTTTTAGCAGCCCTCTTCTGAATTTATTTAAATCATATACTGAGATCCTTCGAAATCTTAACGTTGCCTTAACGGCTAATATAGGAGAAAATATCAAGCATCTTATATAATATATAAAAAAACTCAAGCCCTTAAATACTATACTTAGAAATATGAACAACAAATTTAAGAAAAAAAAGTTATTAATATTGTTGTTAAAAAATACTTGAAAATTGCGTATGCGTAATTTTTTAAAAAAATAAATATTGCTTTGAACAAGAATCTTTGAAGAAATCATGGATCTTCAAAAATCAATATGATTATAAAAAAATTACTGTTTTTTTATTTAATTTTAAAATATATAAATAACTAAAGTCTTTAAGTACTTGGAAATATAAGTATTAAGTTTAAGAAAAAAAAGAAGCAATAATTAATGACTGCCAAAATTCTCCCAGAGATGGGAATTAAACAGCCTGTATGTTATATATATTTATTTATAGTATTATTTTAGCAGTCATTTTCTTAATTTATTTTAATCATATGTTGTGATACTTCGAAAGCTTATCATTGCTTTAACGGCTTTTATAGGACAAAATATCGAGCATTTTATATAATATATAAAAAAACTCAAGCCCTTAAATACTATACTTAGAAATATGAACAAGTTTAAGGAAAAAAAGTTATTAATATTGTTATTAAAAAACACTTAACTATGCGTATGCTTAACTTTCTTAAAAAAAAATATTGCTTGGAACAAGAATCTTTGAAGATCTCTTGCATCATCACCAAAAACAAATATAATCTGTACTTTATTTTAGCTGATTAATTGAGTACCAAAAATCAAAATTACTCGTAAATGATTAAGGGTTTTTCAGGGTTTCACAATATAATTTTATTAAATTACTATGAATATTTTAGTTACAAAAGCAATCCAAGTAGAGTATATTATCAGCTTGAAGCAAATTGAACCTCAAGTTTTTTAATAAAAATTTTTGTAAGATAGTTTTTGAAGAAAGCCATGAAATCAAATGCTAAAAAAATTGCCTAAATATAAAGCAAGTAAGCTGCCTGTTAATTTTTAGCTTAAACTATCATTATTATTATAAATAAATAAATAAAAGCTAAAAAGAAAATACTTCATATCTCGTTTGCTATTTTATGCATTTCAGTGTAGCGAATAATCTTCATCAATATTGGATCATAACCTATAATTTGTTATCGGTTGATTGCCAATAAAAAATAAATAACCAAAAAAAAAAAAAAAAACTATACATATCAGACTTAATATTTTTGGAACGTCATGATCTTAGTTATTTTATTAGTTACATTATTATTTTATTATAAATAATATTTGTATAAAAATTAATCAAATACCGAAACATACTTTACAAATATATATATTTTAGTCGCAACATATAAATTTCTACCTTTAATTTAGACTTAATTGTTTCTAGTAAGCTTTTTTTTTTATATTTTGTGCTAAATTTTGAATTTAACTTTTAGGGTATCAAACTTTCGGAATTCTTTAAATATGTTTCTTTTGTGAATTTTTTGATTTAAATAATTTTATTTTAGGGGTTTTCAGGCCTGACGCTTTTTGACTGTGATTGTTGTTGTTGTTGTTGAAGTTGTTTGTTGTCCTTGTTATTGTTGTAGGTTGACAGTTGCTGTTGTTAAAATGACATGAAAGTAAAAGTTTCCAAGAATTTGGCACAAGTTTTTTGTATTTAAATTCGTCTGCCTGTCACTCATACAGTCTGTCGGTTTATCTGTATATCTGTCTATCTGTCTATTTGTCGGTTTGTTTGGCTTGTTTGGATTGTTGAAAGTGAAATGTCTTAAATTGTTTTCAGCTGATTTTTTTTTTTTTTTTGATTTCTTGCAAATTAATACTTTAATCCAGTTGATATATATGTATATTAGGGTGGCCACCGCTGGTATGGAGGATTTTTAAACCGTCGATATCAATAACGCCACCCCCTTAAAAGTTTCCTGACCTATTGCCGGACGCATCACATACATTCGGATCGTTTTTAAACTTTACAGGCGCTATATGCAGGTAAAAAGGAAACTTTTTAGAGGGTGGTGTTAGTAAAATCGTGAGATGTTGCAAAAATGGCCAACCTAATGTATATGCATAACTTCTGTGCGCTCAAACTGACATAACATTTTGTAGGATATGAAGGTCAATCTACATATCCTGTACTAATTGGCCTTGTCTTCAAGTTAAGCAAAGCTAAAAGGAATAAAAATCACTGAACCGCAAATAACTAATTTAAAAGATACATTTTTATTTTATACGCTTTGTATACATATGTATTTATATATGTACATATGTGTTTCCCTTATGGTTAACTAAGCAAACAGACATTTATAGTCATCACAAATTGACAGCTTTGAGGGCAAATTGTAGTCAAAATCATTTCAAAATCAAAGCATATCTTCAACTGCGTAACAAAAATTTTCAATTTTGACAGCACAATGAATTCAAATTGTATTCAAAAGGAGAAGAGATGCGGCTGTGAGGAGTTGCTTTGGATTTGAATTTACTCGCTCTGTTGCTCCAGCAGTTAAAATGTCTTACAATTGTAAATGGCCAAGTTTAAGTAAAGTACTCTTGACTAGAAGATGCTCTTAAATATAAATATTTTTATAATAAAAAAAATGTGAAAAACGTAAAAATTCAAAATATAATACCTTCATAATTAAGTTCAATTTTAAGTATTCTTCCAAATTTTTTAAAAAAATCTTACATTTAGTTTTTTTTAATACGCTTTTAGTTCATTTTATTAATTTATTTGAATACTATAATGTGATTTTTCGCAGATTTTTTGATTCAATTTGTAGCAATTTATAAAAACGTAAAATATTTTTTTTTTAGTGAATGGCTCAAATAGGTCATAATTTAATGCCGTCATAATATTAAAATTTTAAAAAATTTTAAATATTAATTGCGTCAATTTTAAGTCTTTTTTCAAATTTTTTTACGAAAATGTTTCATTTATTTTTTTTTTTAATGGTGCTAAATTTAATTCATTTTTATTTGAATACTATAATGTGATTTTTCGGTGATTTTTTGAACTTGATTCAATTCGAATCAAATTCAATTTTAGTAATTTTAAAATTTGTAGTATTTTATAAAAATATTTTTTTTTTTATATTTTTGAAATTTTTTTTTAGGCATTCAACCGGTACAAATTAGGTTATGATCCAATATTGACAAAAGCTATTCGCTACAAAAAAAATAAAATTTAGTGTTATGTAAAATATTTTTTTTGTAAGTGAATGGCTCAACTCAATGGTCCACTATCATGACGTAAAAGGCAATCTAGTTAAGTTCTGGAACCCATCGCAACTGCACCATTTTCCTCGTCTATTAGCATACATTTCCACAAAATTAAAAAAAAAAACTAGCTTTAATCAATTTATAGGTACAGAGTAGATATGGCTACGGATACCTAAAGCAGCCCAAAGGTATACTGAAATAGGCACCAAACCTAGCAGGGCCAGCTATTTTAAATGCTAATCTGTTTTTGGTGTTGCTGCTTTTTTGCTCGCTCTGCTCCGCTTTTAAGCCAAATCAATTTTGTGGCAACAACAACACAACAACAAACTGGCTGAGAGTGCGCCAGTTAGTGAGTCAGAGCCAACAAGCAAATGGCTTGAAGGGATATGTTGTTATTGATTTTTAATCAGTCCTGTCTATATGAAACACATTTTGCAGCCAGGCGACAGGACAACAACATGAAACGGTTTCCGGCTGCTTACTGTCAATTTTTTTTTTTTGTTTTTTTATTTTTTTCCACCCACTTTTTTTTTTTGTTTTTGAGGGCGTTATTATTGAATTTTGCAAGCGATTAACTTGACAGCGAGAGCGGGGCGGGCCATACGTCATGCAGTGTGCAGTGAGGCGGCAAGCGTTTTGCACCTGTCCAGCCAACAGTGGTACACCCTAAGACCACCCTAATACCTATGCCATTTACAAGGGGTTGCTGTTGAACAACAGTGGCGCGTGCAGTAAACAAATTTCGGCAGGGGTTTAGTGTGATTTTTGACAGAGAGCATGTTTAATATTTTTAAGAAACTCTGACCCTTGGACTCTCCCACTGGATACACTCATTTAAAACATGAATGAATTTATTTAGTTGGGTTTGAGGCTGGTTTATTGTGCAAAATAAATGCCTGTAACTGCTGCAAACATTTTGCACATTGCATGCCAACGATTTATGTTGACTTGACCCTATATACATATACATGTGTACATATGCACTTATGTATATAAGCACCTGTGTATGAGTGCAAATGACTGCTAACAACGACAGCTGTTACTTGTCCCACTTGATATGATTCAATAACACTCATATAATGCATTTGACCTGCTTTGGGTAGAGAGTGAGTGAGTCTTGTGTGCTGTCAAAATATTGACAAGCCTTCAAGCTGACCTGACCTGCTCTACAAATAAGCACAAAGTACATAATAACTGCATTTATAACAGTACGAAGGACTTTTGGCAGTTATGAAATAGAGCTGACTTTATGGTGTACTAAAAGCAGGGTTGCACAAGAATTGAATTTTTGCTTGGAGTGCTGTATGACGGCTGTTGTTGCTAGTTCCAACCAAAGAACTTTACAGTGCTCAGCGAAGGGAGCACTTATGGGGCAATAAAAGGAATACATATTAATATTATATTATTATTAATAACAGCAACGTCGAGCAAGAACGTCGCAAATGGAAGGAAAACAGTAACGATGCCAACAAATTTTACGAAAAGATGAAAAGTCGTACTGAAGTTTATAAGCCGGAGCCATCTTTTCTGTAAAGCCGAATACGAAAATCTGCTGACGGATTCAGAGGAATCACTTATGATGTTGAAGGAAGATTAAGCCTTTAGCAGGGGAAGATGAGCCTTCAACAGCGACACTATAGTACAGTAAACGAAGGCTCAAAAACGACGTCTGCTCGAAAAAAATACTTAGTTGATGAAACTTTCAAGGATGGAAGAACAGGGTCCCATGTTCTAAGTCTAAAACCGAGTTTTCGTATTTGTGGTAGCGACGCGTGGTACCCCCCTGGCAATATAAAAAAAATGATCTATCAAATAAAACTTAAATCAAGATCATAGGTCAATTGGTTCAAGTATAATGACCGCTCAAAGTTCAAAAATGGAAATGGTTCTTTGGTATTTTCCGCCGTTCCCGCTATTGCGATGGAAGATCTTCGTAGTCTTGGGATCACCAAATGGTGCCGGCTGGCACAAAACTGAAAGCTCAGGCGAGGGATAATCATCGCGGCCAAGACCCATAATCGGTTGATAGGCAGATAGTTATTGCTTCAACTCGAATTGGTTTAAGTGGTTCAGAAATTAATAAATATATTGATTATATTTGAAATAGTAGACTGCTTTAAAAGTTAAAGGACAGTTTCTTATATTTATTTTGCTTAGCCTAAGTAAGTCAAATCCAGCTAATACTTAATTCTAATAAAAGCTACTTTATATATTCATTATGTTAATTATAAAAAAAAATTATACGTCTTTAAAATTATAAATATTTAAGTATACTCGAGAGCTGGGTAGAGACACTGTATAAATAATATCACATAAAGCTTCTTGTTTATTAGAATTAAGGAAGACACTAAACAAAATAAATAAACGCTTCTAAAAAAAAAAAAAATAAATAACGAACTCTTTGTAAATTTCATAACTGAATATTATGCAAAGCTCGTTAATCAGAAATTATACTTGTTGTCTGAAAAATTTTTTTTTAAAATAAAGCAAAACTTAATCGTTACCACGATAGAAATCACGATACAAAATACAAAATTTTTAAAAACCAAAAAAAAAAATATTAGCAAATACAAAAATTTATTATCGTAAAGAAACAATAGTACTTTCGTTTTGCTTACCGAAAAACATTTTAAAACGAATAAAAAAACCAATCGAATATTTAAGCCGACAATTAAAACCGACTAAACGTATATGTAAACTAAAAAAAAATATCGATAATATCGAAAAATAAATTAACTTGATATTGATGAAAATCTCGAGTTTGGCTATACCTACTATCTCATCAAACAATTAAGATCTAAAGGTTCGTATGATCAGATGGGCTGTCTATATAAATTTCTTACACCCTGTGAGTTCTTCAGTATCTACTTCTCTCTACTCACCATTTTGACCTAACCTTAGAAACTACTTATAAATACAATAAGCTCATTGTTATATAGGGCTACCGTTCGTTTAATTCAGATGCTCGAAAAAATTAAAACAAAAAACATTTTATAAATTTACTGAGCCTAGTCTTTGGCTTTTTTTTTTTTGCCTTTTTTCATAATGTACTAATGATCTTCAAAAATATGGACCATATCCTTGGCTACTTAATTTTGGTTCTTAATATTGGGAATGCGTTTTAAGATCATCTCGTCTTTAATTGAAAGTTTCCTCCACACTATTGATTCTTAGTTGTTTATAGCAAAAATTAATTCTATCCCTAATCCAAATTTTATCAAATTTTTCTTCATATGACATTTGTTTTAGCAAAGGTACAAAAAAACTCAGACACTTTTAGGACCCAATTAAAATTGTGTGTTAATTTTAAAGGTCATTGCAAAAATAGCCTCGAGTGGGGATTGCCTGTATGCTTGTTCGTTAAATAATACTAAAAATAGAAAATTGGCTTATATATCAATTCCCACACAAATAAAAAAAGAACGTACGAGTTAAGTTTAGTAGGTTTTTATGCA
Source organism: Chymomyza fuscimana (assembly GCA_949987675.1). Taxonomy (NCBI): domain Eukaryota; kingdom Metazoa; phylum Arthropoda; class Insecta; order Diptera; family Drosophilidae; genus Chymomyza; species Chymomyza fuscimana. The sequence continues at coordinate 115,517,933 of OX465088.1, forward strand.
GCCCTAGTGCAAACAACAGCTGGCTAAAAATATCTAAACAATTATGAGCTATGACAATAGTCCATTAATTATCCTACTAAACACGCGCACGCACACCTACATACCTACACACACACAGACGCGCATAAGTGCAGGTCAGGCATCCATAAAAAACAACTGACACCACTCAAAGCGCCACTTGCGCATTATTAAAATGGCGCATACGCCATTTTGTTGTTGTGCCTGCTGCCGGCTCATCTAAAAGCCATTTAAGCTGCGTTGTGTGGGCTGTAGGCAGGCGTTTACTTTGGCGCCCTTTGTGTGTGCGTGTGGGTCAATATTTGTTGTTGTTTGTCATACAATACACCCACTTTGGAGTAAGTACTATATGCCCGTTGTCTGTTGCTACCTTATTGCTGTCATTGTCCGCGTTCAAAACAGTTTAAAGCCAACGATGCGCGAATATTCATGAAGTTGACTGCCAACTACCAAGCATAGGTATATAGTATATAAAAGCTTACCAGGTAATTATTATACCGGCAACCTTTTGTATGTTGTATGTTTTTGTGTGGAACAAGTAAAGGGCGGCGGCATTTGTTTTAAAGCCTTTACACTCAACTCTGTGCATCTAATTAAAAAAGCTGCAAGGAAATCCAATAAACGACAGTGCAAGAAATGCTGACACAAATATTGCGTATACGCCCCAGCGCCCACATGCAACATTTTTGCTGGACATAAAGTTTGTGTGCGACCCTTTTAGTTGTTGATTGAAAATTCAATTTTCTTTTTGACCTTTTAAAAGCCATAAAAATTTTCAATTATAAATAGTATTTTGCTTTTAAACTTTTGCAACCACAAAGTTAAGGCGAAAAAGCAGAATGTGCTGTACAAGACAAAAGCACGAAGGAAGGCAAGGCTAGTGGAAATTGTGTGAAAATGTCAATGAAAATGCAAAGTTCTTAACACATTTGCTATTGCCCTAGTGCTGGCAGCCTGTTAGCTGTCTCTAAAGAGAGTGTGTGAGAGTTTGTATGAGTGTGTGTGTCTGTATGAATGATTGTATGAGTATGAATGAGTGTCTTCATGTCACTGACACGCATTGTGTTTATGCATGTGTTGAGAAAAGTTGGAACAGCGTAATGCTTGCAAATGACAGCGCACTCACGCATACACTTACACGCTAACTCACACGTTTTTCGTAGACTTAGTTTATGGCTGACACTTCGCGATAACTTTATTACGATAAAGCAAAAGTTGACTCTATTGGCGTCGTAACAAATCGTTTGCAAAAAATAAATTATAGCAATAAAATAATAGCATATAATTTTTAGTTACTTAAATTTTATGCAATAGCCATGCAAATAATTTAAAAATAAAAATAACACAATAAAAAAAAATATCATTGCAAAAAAAGCGTGGGATGCGCTATAAATAGTACTTATATCATTTATAGCTATTTCTTAAAAAGTTGTTATAAAAATAAATAGAGTTAAAAATTGCAAAAGCTTTTATTTTACAAAAAAAAAAAAATACATGTTTTTGTTTATTAATTTATTTTTATTTGTTTGAAAAATATTTTTGGTGAAATTAATTATTTGAAGATTCTTTAATGATAATTTTTCTTTTTATTACTTTTTAAAGAACGTCCAGTTGAGTGCATCAACATAAAAAAAGTATAAAAAAAAGGTTTCCCCTAATTTTTTTAAATAATAATAAACATAAAAGGTTTTTGTAAAATAGTCTTGGATAGAAATAAACTAATTAATTACTTTAAATAAAAAATAATCAATAATAAAAATAAAATAATTAATTAATTATATTTTTCTCAAAGTACTCGAATTTTTGAGTTAAATTTATGTAAAGTAGAGCTTTTAGTATTTTTTTTATAAACATCTTTTATTGTAGGTTGTTAATTAGCACAAGTCTCAGAACGGCCAAGGCCAACTAAATATGGCGTCATCGATTGATTAAGCAGGCAGCGGAGATTACCAGATGATGTTTAAAGCATCAACTCTTGAAATTTTAGCATTTAAATTGCTTAAAGCTATCCTAATTTCAAAATCATCTTATAGCATGGCATAAACCAACAAATACTGCCATGGAACGGTAAATGTAAGTATGAATTTATGTAAAGTACCTCTACCAATAACAATTACTTGCTCTTCTTCCTTTTGCTTGCTCATTGTCTTATGCAAAACTTCTTCGTGGCGTTCTAATTTGGTCTGCTTTGAGCATTATTGGCTTGTGGAATCGAAATTAGAATTCTGCTTATTCCAGTTGCCGCAGTGCGTCCTTTTCAACACAGTCCCCACCCTACTTTTCCTGCAGCCAACATGCTTGCTTGCTGTTTGGCTTGTCGTACGCGGCGTATGCGTAATGCCCAAACTCAACAAGTTTAAGCTATGCTTTAATAAAATATTTTGCTTTAATTTTTTGTCGAATTTTTTTTTTTTTGGTCTGCTTAAAAGCTTTGCTTTTTGATATTTAATTTTTTTTTTTTTTTTCGTATATATTATATATATGTACGCTCATATAAAATACAAAATAAATTTGACCTCAAATTAATTTTTCATGCACGTGCGCACCAAACAAAATTGATTTTTGATCTGGGCTTTTGTTGCCTTCGCACAAAATATAATCACTCGCACTAATTGCTAGTTAATGTCATTTATTATGCAGCTTTGCTGTTGTTAGCAGTTGTTGCTAGGAAAATGATATTAACTTTGGCTAATGCAATTGTCTTTAAAGCCTTTTATGCTAATCAGGCTCAGCTAAATCTAATCAGGCAGTAATTTTTATGACACATAAAAACTAGTTTAATAGAAAATGCACTTTTAAATATTTTTATTAGATATTTATCTACTTTGGCAATACTAAAGATATGGCCAATGATGTTGTTGTCGTTGTTATAGCTGCTGTATCTTTTATTGTTGTTGATTTATTGTAGGTGTTGTGCAAATTAATTAATTGCCTTGGGTGTTGGCATCAGATGAAAATACACCCAGGCATGTATACACATAGGAATTGACTGGCTCACTAGCTTAAACACTTAAATGCCATTTGCAACATAAATTTTATTCAAAACTGACACAAACTGACAGCAAATGATGCATGCAACTTGCCAACATCAAAAATTCAGTCAAAACAGTGAACGCATAAAAACTTGAACTGTCTCAAAAAATACTATTGCAAATTTTTAAGGAAATGTATTAATAATATTATTATTAGCCGATGATAGCTTCATTGCCATATTTATCAACTATTTCGTGGTTAAAAAATTCAAAATTATTTTTAAATATTTTATTGCTAGGCAAATACACGTTAAATGTTAATTTTTTTCAGCACACTTAAATTTAAATTATTATATATTTAAAAAACCTGACAAAAAGCTGACAAGGTTTGGAGAGTATGGCAGAAATTTTTTTTTAAAAGTTACTTAGTAGCGCTTCGCTTCATTTGTAAAGAACATGCTTTCAAATTATCATCATCTGCTGATTTAAAAACAAGCTAATTGAAATTTTAAATAAAATATTTGAAAAAAAAAATATATATATATATATAAGAATATCTGCTTTAAATCAGAGCATTCCAACTGGCCCAGGCCCTTTTGTAGATAATTTCGTGTTGCTGCTTTTAAAAGAGCTTTTTGAAAAATGTTTAATATTTTTAAACTTCTATTTATAATAAAAAAGAATGCTTTCAAAGCAAAGGTAAATAATGAGGCCTTTGAATTTATATTTATATTTATATCATTCCCTCTACATTTCATGATTTTTTTTAAAACTTGGTATGGAACGAAACTTCGATTTTTTGAGTTGGTTTGGTTGCCCTAAAAAGAGTTTTCGGAAAATTTTTCTAGTAAATAAAATTTTATAATAATAATAGATTAATAGATTAAGTTTTAAAATTTGATTTTTCAAAACGAATTATTGCCTTAAAAAATGTATTTTATAATCTTCCTAAGCCAAAAATTTATATTTAAATATATCGTTATTTTTTTTTTAAAATCTTGGTGTGAACCTAGAGTCTTGGAGTAAACGTATTAATTTGCATTACCTTAAAGCGAACAAAGCCTCTTTTGACTTTTTCAATTTCAAATAGTTCCAGACAAATATAATAAAGAGTTTTGAAAAAACATTTTTATGTTTTTAATGCAGAAAGGGTCTAGCTGGATAAGGTGGAAACTGCCCCCAGCGATTTTTGAAAACTAATAATGCAGTTCTATGCATAATGAAAAAAAAATGTTTTTCGCAAAATTTCAGTTTTTAAACTTAACGAGTTACGGCTTAATGTTAAAAAACGTGTTTTTCATTTTTATTTAATTGTAACTAAACTACTGAATATTTTTGAACCAATTTTTTTTTTAATCTAAGTTGGCAACAGGGCTATTTAAAAAAAATTATTTAATTTTTTTTTAATAAAAAAAAAATAAAAAAAAAATAATAAAAAAAATATTTAATTTTTTTTTAAACACATTTTCTTAAAAAAAATATGAAAATTTCTTATTTTTTTTAAGTATGTTCCTTAAATATTTCATTAATAATTTTTTTTTTTTTTAAACACGTGTTTTTATACGTTTTTTATTTGGTGTAAATATGAATCAAATCAATTTGGTAGAACAATGTTAAAAAAAAAATAAAACAAAAAAATGAAACAAGAAAATGAAAAAAAAGAAGAAAAATTCATTCATATTAATTAATATAAATTTCAAAATTTTCTAAGGAATTATTCCTACAGCATTCAATTAAACTTTGGTAAAAAATTTGCTGATCTTGAGTTCAAGAAAATAAACAAATAATTAAATACAGTTGACCACATTTAAGAGTAACTCAAATTAATTCGACTTTAATGATGAAATTGGAGATTTAAAAATATCAAGCATGTCGTACAACAAATTAATTTTAATTATAAATATGAATTCATCCATTTTGAAGTTACCATTTTTCCTTTCTTTGACATTGATCATAGTTGCGGCATACCAATGAAAGATCTTGAGTGTTATTACTATAATCAGTTGGCCAAAAAGCCATCTATGTTTTACTTTTATGTAAACCAATTATTGGCCTTCAAAAACATCTAATTCTTCTACCTGAGTATTTACTGTATTGTTATTCTGTCACCTTGGCTTAGCAGTTTTCTTAGTGATCAAAAGAAAATAAATGTCTTGTTATTTTAAATAAATTAAAGATGCACATAAACGACAACAACAACAACAACTACTACAACATTCACTAAAGATTAGCATGTCAATGAAAGCAGGCTGTTAAATGTATTCCTAATCCATTTATATTATCCTCTTAGCCCCCAACAGCAGCAGCTGCTTCTTCTTCTCCTGCTGCAATTCACTTTGTTCTCGGCTCATTTAGCATTTCTCCACAGCTTTTGCAAATGAATTTGTAATGTAAAATGGTTTGAATTATGGCTATAAATAAAACAAATTGCCATATACCTTGGTCATAAATAGAGTTGGGTTAGGTTTGACAGGTGCGGGGTTGTGTGAGTGTGTGTGTGTGGCAGCTTTGCACGCATTTCCTCTTCATTGAGCATACGTACAATAGAGCCATGCTCAAAAGGATCAAGCTATTTTTACACTCTTAATCATTATATAGCCATAAATTAGAGTAGCTGGTGTATTCAAAAACAAATGAGTGCATGAGTGTGTGCGCATGGATGTAGCTGAGTGTATGAGTGTGTACAGCGGCGCGTGGCAAGCAAAATACAGTGGGCTATAAAATTTGGCTGCCAGCAACAGGTGGCATAGAGAGTCAGGCAGAGAGAGTCGACTAGCACTCTCTGTTAATTTAATTAAATATGTTGCAATGAAATGGGGCTTCTAAGTAGTTGTTGCATGCAACAAAACTTTGTTTTAAAAAATTTTTGCAAACTTTGCTCAACTTTGTTTATTTTGCATTTGCTATTTTTTGTATTCTTTTTTGTTACAAGCGGCAAGAGAAATTCTGCCGCCGGCGTAATTACTAAACTGAGCAAATGCAAAAATAACAAACTTGGCCAACTTCAACAGCAATTTGAGGCAAACTTTTCCAACCAAGTGTGTGCGTGAGTGTATGTGTGTGTATCTGTAACTGTAAGTGCTTGTGTTGTGCTTTGAAATATTTAAACAAAATACTTTCAAGATCATTGAGCTTTTAATGCGTTTTTAATGTCAGCGTATTAAACGCATATTTCCTGCCGAGCACTCAACCACACACATACGCAGATACAGATACAAACTCAATATAAATGGATATATATATATTGTTTGTATCCAGCAACTTGTTGTTGCTGCTGGCCAGCAACAAAAAGAATAACACAAGACCGCAAAAAACAGACAACAAAAAACAAAAAAAAAAAAATATTCGCATACAAAAATAATTACATTTCAAAACAAAACAAAAACAGTTAAGAAAAAGCCAAACACACACACAAATTGGGGAAACATGACGGAAAATTTATGCGTTTTATTGTTATAACCCGAAAATGGTAAAAGAAAATTAATTTAAATGAAAGAACAACAAAGGCAACAAAAGTTCAGACCAAACTGAACCAGCTAATCATTTGCTTGATAAGTTTTGCGCGAAAATATGGAAAATGCAGATAAGCCAATTGCGAAAGACAGCTTAAAAGCAATTGGTATAAGAAAATTCTTTTTATCAAAGTTACACAAAACCGTCCTTTACTGTTTCCAATAAAAGTGAGTTCTTGTTATTTATGGATGTTAGCTATCGATATCGATTTGTGCCGCTAGATGGAGCCAACGTACTTATAAACTAAAGCCCGAGTCTTACTTGGGCTTATAGTTGCACTTACATTCTAAAATATCTGATGAAATTTTTTTTATAATTCGCAAAAAAATCGATTATTGGCCACAAATGCACAAACTGCTTACAATAAAATCGACGCAATTTTCTAAATATCCGCAAAAAAATTTTCTAACGTGAAATTTCTTATAAAAATTTGCCAAATCCAGTCTTTTATAAAAATCTACAAATTAAATAAACTAGTTTTTAAAAATACAAAAAAATTTCTTGAGAATATTTGGACTTAGCGAAGATATTTACAAAATATTCTGGAAACGATCTTTTATTTCTAGTCAAGAGGGTGCACTTAAGGCAAATAAATTTGTTCATGTAACTCAAGTTAGAGAAAAACCTCAAAATATTTTTAAAACTAGTAGAAAGCCGGCAAAAAGATGCAAACAATTTTTTTGTGGTTTTGTGTGATTTTGAGCCTGAGAAAAAGATTTATTTTCATTTCAGCTCGGCTGTTGTCTGTTTTCGTTTTAAAAATATTTAAATAATTAAGATTGGCTCAAATTCGTTTGTTGATGCTGAATATGAATGATATACAATTTTTAAAGATTTTTTATATAATTACTTTTAAAGTAAGTTTGAATAACTTTTTGCGCAGAAATTTTCGGCATTATTTTACAGTTCTAAGCTGAAGTTTCGATTTTTTTTTCCAGTCTACCCAATTATTCGTAACCCTACTTAAATGCTAATTTAGTTATATCTATACTATAGTAACTACTTGCCGTCATCTAATTCTGTGTTAAAGAAAAGTCTTCGCATTTCAAAAACAAAATAATTTTCACCAGTTTCATGTGAATGATAATGAAGCGCACAACACCGTAGTTGGTTATACAACGTTGCGGCTATTTTTGGGAGGCACGAACCATGGAGGCAGGTACACGCATTATATATTGCTGTATTTTTCATTTCTTCTGCGTTTTTTATATTAATTGTATAATAATTTTTTTCCATTTATTAACAACATGCAAGCAATTTTCTTTATTTAAATGAATTGCTTGCATGACTGACGCTGAATTTCAACGCCAGTCAACAACGAGTTGTAAACAGAAAATGAAAGATCTACAAACTGTAGATGATCGAACTTGAAATACTCTGGTATCTAGTTGAAACGTGTATTAAATACATTTTTCTTGTACATCTCAGAAAATTTCAAACAATATATAAGCTTCTCCAGTAAAAATATCGTTAAAATCTTTTGTTTTTTAATTTGGAAACTTCCGGGATTTTGACGAGCAACAAAATGAATCTGCTCTTTGCTCTTCAATTTTTTTAATTCGAAATTTTTAAAACTTTTTTGTTTGTTTTTTAGATGTATTTCATAAACAAATGCTTTATATTTTACAACCTTCGCTCTCTATTTCATAATTACATATCACTGGTATTTGTTTCATCTTTTGACCATACACATTTAAGCATGCTATCGATAACCTCTATACATCGATATATGATATCTTAACAAAGATCAACCCAACGTCCTAAAAAGTTGTCAATGCAGTAATCGAGAATACTTAGCATAATAATATTAAGTGTTGTTATATAATAATTTTATAGTTTGTATCATATTTTTTTTTTAAAATAGATCAATATATCTATGTTCAACATCGTTGGATAAAGTCCAAAAATATGGACATACAAATTATGTACAAGATTTTTTAGTAAACAAACAAGATACGAGCCAACTGAAATAATTTCTATAAGTCTAAGATAAGATGATGTCTTTTTAATAAAAGATGATGCCATTTTATTCAATTAATCTAAAAGTATAAACCAGATATTACTAAGATACTAATTGAAGACAATGGTTAATGGTTAGTTTAATTACAATAATTAGATCAAGTTTTTCAAGCCATAGTGAAAATTCTCTCTGTTAAAAGAGTATTCGAAATAAAGATGTTTCGTCACTGAAGCCTGTCATGAAGAAACTAAATACTAGATACCCAAAAGACATATGCATAACAGTTGTACATAACAAACAAGTGGTTGACTAAATGACAAAGCTGTATTAGATGAAAAGTAATGCAAATGACAGACAGACACTTAACATATCTTTATCACAATCAACTAGATACATACAACATACCATATGTATCTAATACACAACATATATACGCGTATATACAGCAACAACTTGTTGCAATGCGTCTGTTTTTAACAATCCAATTGCTATGAGAGCCATAATCATGAATAAATAATTTGATTAAAATGTACGACGATTGATAAATACAAGCTGTGCAGAATGTTATGCGAATAATGTTTAAAAATCTAGAAATAGACACGCTTCCCTCTTAAAATAGTTGTACTCTAGAATTGTATCTGAGGTGCAGAGATACATATAACAGAAATTGGCGTACGCGCGCGAATACCAAAAATATACATTTTTGTTTATACAAATAAAATTTAATATTTGCTACAATAAACAAAACAAAGTTGCCCTTGAGATTAATCGAAGCTGATTTGAGGCAAAAGATTTTTTGAGTAAGATGAATTTGGTTTTAATTGGTTGTTGTTTTGTTTTTAGATATTTATGTATTGCTTTTATTGGCTTATTATTTATTTAGCATTTTTCAGGGCGTTAGCCTTTTGTAATAAATTTGTATCGATAACTTTTTGCAATGGCAGGAAACGATAAATTTTCACAGTAACTTGCAACAATTACTGGGAACCGTTCAAAACTCAAGATTTTTAAAAGATACAACGATAACACTCAAGGTAAAACATAAAGAAGAAGAAGATATGCTTTTTTAACATCATACCTTTCAATAGAAGAATAGCTTAAAGTCATATTCTTATAGCTAAAACCCAGAGAAGAAAACGCGCTAATTGTAATAATGTAATAAGACTGCAAGCCTATTCAGACTAAAATCCACATGAACAAATATACAAAATCAAAAAAAGAAATAAGAAAAATAAATCAAAGCTCAAAACGTGTCTGATTTTGAAGCAAACAAAAATTATCATAACACTATGAAAATTTGTAGCAAATCGTTTTAATAAGCATTAAATCAAATCGTTCCGGCTCAAACCGATTTTTACTAAAACCGAAGTGACATCATTAAAAAAATTTGCAATATTTTCAACCTAAAAGATTCTGTGCTAGTCCTATTCATAACTGTGGCATGATATCGATAAAATAAATCAATATGACAATGCCAAAAGATCATAACGATAATAATGCTCTTACAAATCTTTATATGATCTTTGCTGCTGGCCGCTTAAAAGTCACAATTCGAAACTGAGTGCATCTCAATAATCGATAAATATTCGATAGCAAACCCGGCTTACCTGCAATTTTGCGTTCTCGCATCTTGCGCCATATTGCCTCGGCTTTGCGCTTGGGCCAATTTTCAAACTTTTGCGAGAAACTACGAAAAAACTTGTATTCGCGTATCGTGATCGACATGCGACGCTGCATGTTGACAAGCGTTGGCAGCGCCGTTTTCGCGACGTCCACAAAGTTGGCAGCAACACAGAAAAACTTACACAAACAGTTGGCAGTTTATAAACGTTTCAAGCTCTTTTAGTTTTTCTTCAAATACAAAACTAACTTCTCAAAGCATTTTGAACTTTTTTATTTATTTTTGAATAAATATTTATTTATTTTGTTTAATTTTTGAAAAACGCGCGCACTACTTTCAGTTTATTGCTCTTGAGTTTTGCCTTGCTTTGGCTGAACCCACAACAATTTGAATATTAATTTGGTTCAAAACCCGAACGTCTGCAGTGCACGGCGCCTGTAAGAGCACTAATGAATTTGCCAACGCGTTAAGGCAAAATGGCGTGCGAAATGCACGAGTCAAGGCAAGCCAAGCCGAGCAAAAGCCGAATACCAGCTGCCGAAGCACATAGCAACATAATAAAAGAAACGAAAGTCGAGCAGGCAAACGAATGAACAAGCGCGCGCTTTTGTTTTGTACAATAAACGTACAAGGGGCGTATGCGCAATGCCAACTGTTGTGACTCTGACGCTGCAATGACAACAATGAGGATGATGATGATTATGATGATGATGAAAGTACTGATGACAATGATGAGCAATGATGATAAAGATGCTAATGATGCTGCTGCTGCTGCTACTAATGCCGGCCAATCAGTCTGTCTGTCAGTCTGTCCGTCTTTGAGTAAGGTGTAGTGAAGGAGGTAGTGAGTGCGGCATGTAGATTTATTGGCGCCACAATCGCTTATTATTATATTTACTTCTGTGTGTGTATTAGTTTGTTGGCAACCTTTTGCCTGTCAGACCAGAGGCAACAGCAGACAAACAAACCAACAAATAAACAAAACAAATGAAATAAATTAATAAAGAAATGTTGGCTAGTAAAGAGTACATCATGATGTTGATGCTGTTGCCACTGCTGCTGATTCTTTCATATACGAGAGCAGTTCGAAAAGTTTGCGATTTTTTTAATAGCATTTTAATAAATAGCTCTGTTTCTGCTTAATTCCGTCTAACCGAGAAAGATCGATATTTTAACTTTTAAACTGGTTTGATTGTTTTTTAAAATATTTTAAATAAATGCACTTTTGCATAAACTTTAAAAAATTTTCGATGCACTTTTTTCGCCCAAAATTAAGTTTTTTTTTAAAGCTTGTTTCTTCTGCATTTGAATAACATTTAATTTAAACAATTTATTCTGGATAGTCAGGATCAACGCAAGTTTTTACGCTGAGAAAAACAATCAACAATTTCGAGATCAAAATGAATGTTTTGCCTTTAAACAAGCACTGTATGAATGTTTATATTTATTTACTTAATAATTGATAGACTAATTCTTATAGCACTAGTTAAGGCCTTAGGTTAATAAAAGAATGTTTAGTTTAGTTTTTTTAGATTTTATGACAGAAATGCTTAATTTCAAAATATTTCGATTTATTTCAAGAATAGGTCTGGAACATATTCACAACTCAAGACGAAACATGGATCCATCACAATAAACCAGAGCCTAGGAGAAGTCAAAGCATGAGAAGTTGGGTTGAGTTGATCAACAAAATCATGGCAACCGTTTTTTGGGATACATCCGGTGATATTCACATCGATTACACAGGTCTACAAATACCTTGGCCATGTCAGTTGTTGGAAAGCTAAGGGTCATTTCCGAAGTAATTTGCTGCGTAGAATCCGAATCCGTGGTCAGAATTGGCCCATAAAGTCAGGATTTTAAGATATTTGAGGTTATGTACCCGAAAATCGGCGTTTTTCCCAATTTTGAGGTTATGTACAGGGTGGTCTGTCTCTCCAGTTACATCATTTAGTACCACTCTTACCCTTTAATTTAAGAGTTCAAGAGATCAATTACGATTTCGCAAAGTTACCCTGTCCATAACCTCAAAAGTAGGAAAAACGCCGTTTTTCGGGTGCATAACCTCAAATATCTCAAAATCCTGACGTGATGCTCCAATTCTGATCCCGGACTCGGACTCGCAGCAAATTGCTTCGGAAATGACCCCACTAAACCATGTTGACCTGTGTTACCTTAAAGAGGGTAAACGGCTCGGTCTACAATATAATATAGAGATACAGATTCGAGAAACAGAAATCCATAATTTCCCGATTTTTATCTTTTTTCAATTATCAAAAAATGGAGTTAGAGATTTGCTTCGCATAAGGTAGACATTACCAAAACAAACATCTAATTTGAGGACCTAGCCAAAACCTATTATGGGTAAGTTATAAAAAAATTGGCAAAAAAAGTCGCTACAACGAAAAAGTCACTGATTTTTCAAACTGCCCACGCAGTACATTGATTGTTTACTTACATATATCGTAGTACCCATCCTTACAGTTGCACAAAGTCCTTTCAGCCGTTAACTAACCAACTGTCAGCTCACATTTGTGTTGATAATGTTGTTTCTTTATAAACCGAGCTGGTTATTCATTAAAATTCATTCCATAAAAGTTTCTGTTCATTGGAAAATGGTTTCAATTTAAAATTGAATGGTATAAACGTAAAGGCACCTGTTGCTCAGAGGACTTGTCGAGATGCAGAGTTTTGACCATGAGTTAGAGTGGGTGGCAACTCTAAATTGTTTCGTGTGTGTGTGTGTGTGTGTGTGTGTGTGTGTGTGTGTGTGTGTGCGGTTGTGTGTGGGCGTGTCTGGCATTGTGTGTAGTTTGTGTTGCCATTCCAAGGTTAAACTTTTACTTTGTTTATATGATTTATGTCAGCTGACAATTTGAAGCTGCACACACATAGTACTATGTACATCTATATACATACATATGTTAATATGTAGACGTTGTCGGAAATCTGGTGGCAGTTGCCTCACATGCATTAAATTCTGCTGTCTTTGTTTGGGGCATTCCGCTGAATTATTGTATTATGTAAACAGCAAAATTAAAGCTAAAAAACATGTTGCAGTCATGTAAGTTTCATTAAAAGATCAAAATACAGAAAAAAAAAAAAAATAAATATATTGCAATTAGAGAGACTTTGGGGTAGAAGATAGACAGACCAAGAAGGAAATAGAACGTCCGAGATCGCATATGGACACATGCTTGGCAATTACTTTATAAATAAGATTGTGTATTGCAGCTGCTCATAATTGTGATTATATACTTGCATATATAAAATATCAGATATAAATCACAAAAATATACTGCGTGTTAATCTTTTGAATAAGACAAACAAAACTACAGTGAAACTTGTGTTGAGCGAAATAAAAAAATTTTGTTAGATTTGAGAGAAACTCAACTTAAATTGAGCCTAGGGCCGGCTTACGAAGCTCGTTTTTGGATTCCAGCCCACACTTTAATATTTTCACTCATGATTTAGAAAGATATCAAATATTTTTTTTAATTTATTTTGTATGTGTATACCCAATAAATGTTGCAAAAGTTTTCATTGGTTTTCTCTACTACGTTATGATTTTAAAATTTTGAAAGTTCGTATTTTTTATATATCTTCATATATACCTCTATATCATTGCCTATTATAAAATTATAATTAAAAGTTCTGACCAGAGCATCTTTACTGTACAAATTATTAAAATAAAAAACAACAACGACATCTAGAGCTTAATCGCATTACTTCCGCAACAACAACAACAACAACAAAAACAACAACCGCAAGAGACCAAATCCATAAAGAAATCATTATATGCATAAATATAACGTATACGCCGGGTGTTTGAACGCGTCTGTCATGCATATGCTCTGTCCAAGCAATATACATGGACTGTCATTTGTGTTTATAAAAAAGCTCGAGCCAACTGTGCGTATAAGTAATGCAGCCTAACAAACAATATATTATTCAATTTTGTCATAGAATACACAAAATAATAAAAATAAGACTAAAAGAATAGTAAACTATATGGCAAAGAAAAATAAATAAAGCTGCATAATGAACTCAAATATGGCCTATAATTTGTTTGCTCAATCAGATCCTGTAAGTTGCTCCATGCGGTCATGACAGGGCATGACAACAGGCACAACTATTACGCTGCTAGTTTGAACTTTATGCGAGGAGGGACTAACCGAGGGAAATGACAGCTACTTAGGCGCCGTTAGCTAGCCAATGGCGGCACGTCACCATAATGACGTCATTTATCGCATAAGGCCAAGGCAGCGCCAAGATAATCAACATTATAAGCTCTATGGCTCAATAAATACAATGACCCTTAGGAGCACACTTCTTGGGCAAGCATACTATACATGAAAGCCCTCCTCTGACGTCATCAAAATTGTGGTGCTTCCGACGCAGCAGAGCGGCAAAAAGCAAACCATGCTGGACCAAGCTGCTGAAGAGCAAGAGTCTCGTTTCGAGGACACTTCTCTGCTTATTCAATTTCTGTTCATTTATACGCCAGTTTTTGGTACAAAACAGATATCAGCCCAATGTGTGAATACATGTATGTGAATACGAATGTGTGTGTGTGTGTGTATGTAAAAGCCATCAAAAGCGTGCGCGTTGACAGATTGACAGCCATTTTTGGTTTTGGCGTAGAGAGCAGCGGACCCTACTAGCCCCTAGAAGGCCCCCAAAAAGCACTCATGCCTTTTGTATTGAAGTGTTGACGGAAGTGTTGGAAATTTGCAAAAGAACGGACGCTGTTGTTGTTGTTGGTTGTTTGTTCCCAAAGAACATGAAAGTAATTTAAATGACATTGAGAGGCAGCAGACCCAGTAACAAACAGACTCACTCTCTATACCCCGCCCCTCTGCATCCTGGAACACTCACTCTCTAACAGCTCTCTTGATTGCTTTCAATTGTTTTTTTGCGGACGCGCTTCAAAAATCAAATTATGCAACTCAATGAAAGTAAAAGTGGACGAGCAGCTGGCTGGTTTTTTTTTGTTTGTGGCTACTCTAGAGGCGTGTATCTGTAAGATACAACATTTCAACAGAGCAGCTCGCACTCATATTATAATCAAAAATATTATAAATGCAACACACACAGTTTCCATTGGCTACGCTATTATTATAAACCACTCAGGCTTAATAACAGACCACTAATTGGTTGGCAGGACCACCAGCAGTTCAAATCAACCTGAGACCTGAGACTTTGTATCTGAACATTAACCAAGTTCCACCAACGCTGTGGCTGCCACATCAACGCATTTAAATAACTCATTTAGAGTTGATAGGCCTAGTTTGAAGATGAAGCAGCAAAAATGTGGCAGAAAAGATAAAAAATAAGAAAACAAACTTGTGCACTCACCTGCTAAATAGCGATCACTTTGGGAACGAGAATAACGCAGAGTCTGCAAAAAGATAATAGAGTATAAGTTAAGATGAGATAACATGATTATGAGAGCGCCGAAGCTGATGTGCGCTTTACGAAAGCAGATTGCTATAAAGATATCAAATATTTAAACGATATTTTGATACTTTGGCAATATGTAAGTTTTTTCTCTCTTTTTGTGTCTTCTCAAAATTCTTCTCAAATAATTTAAGAATTTTTAAAATTATTCATTAAAGATTATTTGTTTGATTTTCAAAGATTTTTCCTCTAAACACTTTTAGAGATTAGCTTCATGCCAGTATTTTCTTTTCTCTTCTTCCTCCCTTTAATAGTTTCCCAAAGTTCGAAAAATTTCCAAACTAGATATATTTTTTTCTAGCTATGTGACTCTTCCACAACTCTCTCATATCATTATCATTATCATACTTACCAAATGCTGTGCCGCAAAATCATCACAACGCCGACTGCGCTCCCGCTCCTTCAGCAGCAATGGCGCCGAATTGGACTTGGTTGTGAGCTCTTGTATGCCCATGCTACCCTCATGCCCGCTATGCAAAGAGGCGCTACTGGGCGAGGGCAGCTCTACAAAATGATGCAAAGCTGGCGGGAACAGCGGCTGGAAGGGCTCCTGTCGCAGCGCCAGCGATAGCTTCAACTTGCGTGTTGGCTGCACCAGCAGCATATGCTGACGATGCGTATCCAGCGAGTGACTGCGATGATTCTTGGTCTGGCGGCCTACACAAGGCACCATGATGGGCGGTGCGGCGCTGTACTTGCGACGCAAAACCACAGCGGCAGTTCCACCACCACCACCACCACCACCCATAGACGAAGAGGCATCGCTCAAGTTGGCAGCACTGCGCAAGCTGCTGCCGCCACCACTGGCACTGCTGGCATCTCCATCGGTGCAGTCACAGTCGCAATAATGCTGTGCCAGCTCAAAATCATCGTGGCACTCATCATATTCATCTGCCGGCTTATTGCTTTCATGTTGGCGACGTTGCTTAAACTCTTGCTTCAGTGCATCGACTGTGTGCAGCAGCATATCATCTGGGGACTCGTCGTTGGCTGCTTCGCCGCCGCTGGCGCTGCCGCTGCCATTTGTAGGCTCATCGCAGAGACTAAGCACTTCGAGCAAATCTGGATCATCGGATGAGGCCACTGAGCCGCTCTTTTGGAATTTCATTTTTCGCAACGCCTCCAGGCTGCTAATCGACTCGTTGTCATTCGCATTGCCGCCATTGACGGAGCTGCCAACGCCTCGCTGATGATGATGATGATGATGGTGATGATGATGATGCGGCTGCTGATGACTTTTCCAGTGGGACATGTCTTTGGGTGGCGTTGCCGTGCCAATGCCGCTCTCGTTGTTGTCGTTGTCCAAACCAGATGAATCCAGCGATATGCCAGATTTGCCCGAGCTCAGCACACCCGTGGCTTCCTCGCAAGCCGATGATGACGTGGAGCTGCAAAAGAGGGTTAGAGAGAGCGCGTGTACATGACAAATTAATATTGAACGACAATTTAATGGCTTCATTGCGGGCAGTCTAGCAAGTCCAGCGTGCAATAGCATTCACGCCCATTGCCCGCTGGTTGCCATCGTGTTACCGCCGCCAAAAGGAGTTCTATGACTACTTACTTATTGTCTTCATCGACGGCGCCAACGCTACGCAATATTGACTCCTCGGATGTCCAGATCGTTGAGGTGGAACCTTTTTTGGTCACATCGCTGCCGTGCAGCAAGTAGCCAGCCGCCGTTGCTGCTGCCGCTGCTGTTGTTGCCTTCCCAGTTGAGGTCAGCTGTTGTTGCAGCTGGTTCTGGACTGCTGGCGGCGGGGTTATGGCGTTTCTTGTCTCGCCGACGCCAGCTCCGCTTAGCAGCGACAACTTGGTTGTTGTCAATGTCGGCGACGTTGCCGCCGTTGCTGTTGCATGATTAATGCGTTCCCGTTTTGGGATGGCCAGCGTGTGCATTGTCTCCATATCGTTGTTGGCCAATTGACGCTGTCGCCTAGATTTCAACTCATCTATGGTGGTCGTTGGCTGCTGTTGCTGTTGTTGTTGTTGTTCACCTGTTGCTGCCGCCGCGGCATTCGCTTTGGCTTTGGCTTTGGCGGCAATCTCTTCGATTTTCAATGCGCTTTGGAAATTTGTCAGCTTATGAGTTGCTGCCACAGGCTCCCCATTAAATGTGGTTAGACCTGCCAGGCTCTTGCGTTGGCTTTTGGAGGCAACCTGTTGCTGTTGCTGGCTGCTGTGCCCCGGTGCCGACAGTGTGCGCATATAGGCAACGTTCGATTTGGTCATCGGCGGCGTCTCCGTCTGCGTCGTCTCGCCGCGTCCGCAATCAAGGTTAAACGATTGCAGTGGAATGGTTGCCTGTGTGCCGGGAACAAAAGCAAAGCAAAGCAAAAAGAACATGTATTAAAATATAGTCAGTCAGGTTTAATAAAGAAAAGTCGACAACACGACTGACAGTTTCAAGTAGTTGCTACAGTGCGGGGCATGTTTCATGCAGGGGGTTTTCCAGCTATATGTAGTTAAGCTGTATGTGTGTGTGCGTGTGTGTGTCTGCTGTGGCAAGCTCAAAGTCAAAGGACCTTGAATGCATAATGAGCTTGGCGTGGCTTGACTGCCACACCCCCTGCCCCTTATGCATCCCTCTCCCACACAGCTTATCTCTTTCGCGCTATCTCTCTATTCACCTTTTTAGTAGACAACAACAAAAACAATGCAAAAATCAACAACAACAAATATCAACGGCATTTTAAAACGTTGTCAAGTGGCAACCAAGTACATTTGCCAACGCACAGTGGGCCAAATGCTATTTTTATGGTATTCAATTAGTTGACTATAGACACAAATAATTTTTTAATAGACATAAAACCAAAAAAAAATGGACAAACGTTTATTTATCTAAATAATACGATTGTAATTTTTTTTTTTAATTTAAAAATTAAAACCGCTACGATGATAATCACATTTTATAACAGTGAGAATTATATAATAGACATAAAGACCCCAAAAATTATTTTTAAATCGAAATAATAGTAGCTGTCATTTTGATTTCACATCTGTAACTAAATTATTTTCAATGCCTGCAAGCTAACGTAATAGCTATCGTTTATATAATAATATAAATATTAATATTTAAATATCATCTCTTTTTACATGAAAATTTCTTTCTTTCAAATTAAAACAGACAGCAGTATAAGTATAATTTTGATATCTATAATAAATTGTAGATTTTTTATTATTTTTTAAAAAATTTTCTTGTCTTTTAAAAAAACCATATAAATATTTAGTGCCTTACAGAGACTTTGACGAATGTGTGGCTTACTTCTAAAATATATTTTTTTTTTAAAATTGTAAATTTTTGCATCAAAAATAAAATTCGGAACTACGAGCAGAAGCTGTGCATAAATTCCAGCTTACTCAATTTTGTTATTATTTTTTTGACCAAAATTTTGCCTGTTTAGCCCACTGTGCCTTGTCTTTGGCAACAACACACAGAAATAACAAAAAAACTAAAAAATAAAACAAATTTATATGTACGCGCATTTTATGCAAATCGAATTCTGCGTTCTTTGGATCCTCTATCTTACTTACAGGCCCAGTTAGTTTTGTTTTCTTGGAATGTTTAACAAAAGGATTTCAAGTATCTAGAAAATTGCTTATTGTTGTTGTTATTGTTGTCTTAGCTGCTGTTGTTGCCTGTTGCTATTCTTTCTGCCTTTTACTTATGATTTATCTGCTGTTGATAGCCAACGCAGCGCATTCCAAGAACTGACAATACGCTCCATACAATAACTACTACAACTCCAATACTAAGCCTCTCCATACGACTGTCAATGATGATCAATTTTCAGAATAGTTTTTTCGAGCACACTTCGCAAAAAAATTTTGTATCTACTGCGAAAATAGAAAAAAATCAATAAAAAATAAAGGATATTGCGAAAAAAAATTGAATTTGGCATTCGTTAAGTTCGTTATGTCAATTGGATTTACAATCTTGTTGCAAGCGTTTGACAATTTTACAGAGCGCCAACGGGTTGCAGCCAGCGCTCTATGAAGCCAGTAAAAATTTATTTAAGTTTTATATTTTTTTAATACAAAATTGTTTTATGTTTTTTATTTAAGCGCAGCAACAAGCGGAAATTGATTTAAATGATTTATTGGTGCAAAAATAAAAAAAAATGTGTTTCAGTTTGTGCCTTGAAGCTAAAAAAAAAAAAACAAAATGCTTCGCAGGTTGCGCGTTGTATTTGTTGCTGCCTTTTTTTCTGATTCAAGTCCTTTGGGGCCTTTGGCGTTGGCAGCGGCAGCAAACAAGATTTATATATATATTTTTTTTTTTTTATTTTTAAATGCGAGCAAAAACACAAAGGAAATATTGGAGCTATAGAAGGTCTGCCTAAGTGTTTTACTAGCCGGCAAGCTTATTGTTTTAAGGTCAACTTTGCTTGCTATTTTATACCCTATACACTGACTACTAATGGAGAAAGGGTATGTTGATTATTTAAAAGAATAAAATCTAGGTATACTATATATTTTTTCGCCATTTTTCGGTTTTTTTTTTGCGAGTTTTGAAAAATGAGCTAGATTTTAGTATTTTTTTGTGGCATCAAGTTCAAGGGTAAACAATTGTTGACTGAATGGTAACCCAAAAGAAAACATAAAATGATATTCGGATGTTACTTCCTGGGTGAGCCATTTTAAAATAAATAAAGTTCATATATATATATATGACTAAGGGGCACCGCCCCCTACGTGCTTTGCACGCCAAACCCCCGTACGATTTTCTTTATACAATACAGATCATCCAAACTATTATATTTCTGGTCGGTCCAGTCCGACTTAAGAATGCCCTGCACCATTACAGATCGCCCCTCGAATTCCAAAAAATTAAAAAAGGAACCTTAGTTATAAACCATGTCTAATATCTATGGTATTGACACACAGTGAATATAAACAGAAATTTATAATATGCCCGTGCAAATGTATGTAACGGGCATTCTTGATCAGCATCAACAGCCGAGTCGATATAGCCATGTCTACCTGTCCGTCTGTCCGTCTGTCCGTATGAGTAAAAGGATCTCAGAGACTATAACAGCTATGGAGCTGAAATTTCACCAAAAGATCATGCGCATCTTTAGATTTTCGATTTATGTCGATATCTGGCCCACTCCCCCCGCAAGTGAATCTTTTTATGTGCATTTTTCCGATATTTTAATACTTTTTCTGTTAACCAGGGCGGAGACGAATCCAACAACCCATAAATCATCAAAATCTGTCCAGCCTTTCTTGAGTTATAAATGATGTAACTAACATAACTTTCTTTTATATATATAATAATAATAAAAATAATAGATATAGGATTATAAAGACAAAGATTGCAAAGTTGACCAATTTAAAAAAAATGAATTAAACCGAAGCTCCTAGCTCTTTTGGTTTTCGAGAAACAAGAATGGATAGACGGATGATTGGTACGGTACAACTCTGTGGGGTTTTCTTTTTTATTCTTCCGATTTCTTCTTTAACTTTAAAATTCTATTGCGCATTAAATTTTTTTTAAATTATAAATTTTAATAATAAATTTTATCATGCTAGGGGATTTTGAATAGAAATTTTTTTTTTTTTGGTTGGAAAAATAAGCGTAAAAAATAAAAAAATTAAAATTAAAGAAAACCATTCTTAATTAGAATATTAAAAAAAAAAAATGGCGGCGATCGTTTTAAGACAGTTAAAAAGTATTCCTTGCTTCTTTAGCTTCAGTTTATAAACAAATTCAAAAATTAACAATATTTTATCTTAAAAGTTAAATCTATTAATTGGATAAATATATCTTAAAATTTATAATCTTTTTGCGCATAATTTTCAAAAAAATCTATCTTTATAAATAAACAAAAGAAATTTTCCAAGTGCATTCGATTTGTAAATGGACGCTTTACAGCTACAGTGTATAAAAAGAACATTCACTTGATCGTATTTGTCTGTCTGTCAATGCGATGTCTTTCTGTAGCTTTGTCTTTATGTAAGTCTGTCTTTTTATCTTCATCTCTATATATCTGTTTATCCAAATGTCTGTCTATCTTTCTGTGCATCCAGGCTGTTTGTTACTATAACAGCAAAATTATTGGTCAAAACAATGCCAATTCCGTATCAGTGGATCATAAATTTACAGAATCTCGAGAATCTCTACAGATTTAACTACTTTATCTAAAAGTCATGAACAAAGGGTATGCTGTAGTCGCAAATCTTTCGCAACATCTGAACGTCTTGGCTTCAAAATGCTAGCCACATTTCATGGTGGCATCTGTTGGTTACATCTCTTTGGCAGACGCTTGCCCAAATATGGTCCGAGCAATAATGTAATTATTTGCACAGGTTGTTCGAGTCCTTTGGGCATATGCCAACCAACACAACAAACTGATTTTAAAATCGAATTTGTAATGCATTATGGAGCAGTCTCGAATCGTATTTCAATGTAATTGCAAAAGTTTCATTTAACCTTTTATTTTTTGTTCTCTTTTGCTTTTATTATAGTTTACTTTTATGAATTATTAATAGAGTGACGAATGAGCGCGTTAATGAGCACTGCTCTTTGGGACGCTTTTAATTGCCTAGAGTGCTCCGGGCTTAGTAACTCTGATTTCGCTTTTATGGTCGGTGCAACTACATATGGTTTTATAGAGCCAGACAGGCGCCAGCTTCATCAGATATTTAGTTGGCAGCCTAACAACAAATTAGCTGACAGCCTAACAAACAGTTCAGCTATAAAACAAAAAAATCGTATTTTAGTACAATCTATTAATTTGGCGATTTTATCGAAAAACACTAAAAACAACAAAATTCTCAATTATTGACGCTTGACATCAAGTTCAACTTGTTTTACAACTATCGGGCTATCGGGCTATTTATACAATTTGAGATTCTATTTTCGAAACATTTTACGATTGTGTTTTGGGAATTAAATATTCCAAAATTGAAAGAAGATAGCCGCAGCAACATCTGATTGAGGCTAAAGTTGCTAAAAGTCAATTTAAATGACATAAAAACAAAATCGACCACAAAAAAAAAAAATGCAGCAACAAATTAAATGCATTTCTCATATAACAATAACAACAGCAGTAACAACCACAACAACTACAACAAATCAAATGAATTTTAATGAAATGAAAGAAATAAATTGGTAATTTTGAATACTCTTCCTAAGGGTGTATATCTGCCCCAAACCAAATTTAGCACGCACTGCTTAGCTACAATGAAAAGGATCTATACAAAATCCAATAAAACATAATACTCTCGAGATTCAATTTTTAGAGTCAATCGATTTTTTGCACAATCTTTTCTGAATTTTTTTAATTTTTTTCTGTTTTACGGGAAACTACAAAAAAATCGGTTGCTATAGTAGGGCATATATAAAAAGCGTTTTTTTAGCAGAAGATTATTTCAAAAAATTTCAAATCTTCTGAATTGAATAAGAACTTCAACAAATTTTTCAGATCAGATCGAACTGTACGAAATGTTTTTTTTGAAGTTTTCATCAAACATAAGAAAAAGTGTTTTTCTTAATTCTAATAAACAAGAAGCTTTATTTGATATTTATACAGATTTAAAAAGTTTTTAATACAGTAAACACCTTTTTAGCACACTATGGTGCTCTTTATAGTGCTTTAAATTCAAATTATTGAGAGGCGCTCTGAAAGCATCAGAGTGCTGTCTCTAAATCCGCTCCTGTGCAAAAGCGTTGCCAATTTTCTTGTTATATCCCACAAATGTGTAACAACAAAATCTACAAGTTATCGATTCCTTTTCCAGGGTATGCAAACTTTGGTGCGCCTTAACGATTACGTTCGAGACTTTTCCGTGAATCATCTAGTATGCAATGCCGTAAAGTAAACACAAATGACACATAAAAAAAAGTATATACACATATATATGTTTGTCTGGGGCTGTTGCAAGATAAGTTGGGCTTGTTCTCATCTACCGAAAAACAAACTGTAAATGCCTCTAATTGATCGTAAAAAAGAAAAGCAATGAAAATGCCCAAAAAAACGACAACAAAAAACTTGATATAGCCCCCACAGCTGTGTGATGACGATAAAGATGATGATGATGATGATGAAGATGATGAAAGGGTTAGGCTGCTGAATGTTTACTAGTTGACTTCTTGTCGGGTTTTATTTTATTTTTGTTATTATTGCATTTGTGGTTTTGTCGTCCAATATCAAACATAATAATGACAAATGCAATGCGCCATTTGCATTGCCTCATATTCTTTTTTTTATGTATTTCTTGTTTTTTGTTGTCTTTTATTTTTATGATGATATTTCTTCTTTATCTTTTTTGGTTTATTAATGTGTGACCCAGTTGACTGCGCTGCTGCTGTTAAGATTGTCTTTTATGATGTGGCTGGCCACACACACATACACTGCAATACTGTGTGTCTGTATGTGTGTGTGTGTGTGTTGTAGTGTTGCAAATCGATTTGCCATAACATTGGCTGGCCCGTGCTTGTTTTTGTTGTTCTTCGCCTTTGGTCACGCATGCGCCCTGATAATAATTATCAAATCAAAACACTTAAACTGCAGACCAGCCCACCATGGTCAACATCATTATCATCGTCATCAGCATGCACATCATTTTCTGTTACGCCTTATCTGTTGGCCATCATATTTTCTCATACTCTTTATGTACTTGACGGTATTATATGCTTGTCCAGACGGTTTTGTAACGCATTAAGGGCATCATTGCAGATTTCCACAAGGTATGCAAAAAGATGATCCGTATCGGGAGAAGAAAGTAAACAATTTGGTTTATGAACTAACAGCTTAAGGTAATAACGACAATAAACAGCATCGCAAATGATTTTATTATTGCGCATGCGTAAGTCCTTTAATAACTAACCACTCAATTTAAAGCAGATAAAGAACGTGAAAGTTGTTTGAAAAATCCAAATATTAAAAAAAAAAAATTAAATAGCTTAAATTAAAATAAAGATACAGGGTTGTGTGCATTGATTAAGCATTCTAGAAGACCGGGTATCCAAAAAACGTCGTTCGACCATATTTGCCCATACCTTATCCTAAATAATTAGTTTTGAAAACCAAAACCCAGATTTACCGTTTATATTTATGCCAAATAATTTTATTCATATAATACAAAAAAAAAAAAATTATCACGATATGGTCCAAGAGCTCTAAAGTGCTATCAATATCCATCGACTGTCAGTAAATAGTTTTAAATAATTATTATTAATAATAATTAAATTAATAGTGGCTAGCTAAATGTTGCAATTCCCTATCGTATAAATAAATAAAAAGTTGTCACGTCATCGTTGTCACAGTCACCATTTATTTGCCTATTTAGTGTGGACGCTAGATGGCGGACGCACGTTTTTGTCGCTAGATGGCGCCAGCAATTTAATAGTGGTTAGCTAAATTTTGCAACTCTATATCATACAAATAAATGGGCATCGGTAGTGTATTCGCTTTGCAACCCGATGGTCGGTGGTTCGATTCCCCGCAGAAGCACTGGTGCATTTGCCTAGCACTGGCATCACTAGCTCAAAGACTTTACTTGCCCATCAAGAAAATCTCTATTAATTCAAGACACCGCCGTTTAGATTCGGCTATAAGCTGTAGGTCCCTGTTCTCTTCGAGCAGTTATTAATACAGATCCCCATGCTACTCCCAGGGGCGACTGACAAAATAGTCAGTCAGGGAAATTATTATTAGTATACAAATGAAAGAAAAGTTGTGACATCATCGTTTTCACAGTCAACATTGGTTTGCCTAGTTGGCGTGGCCGCTAGATGGCGCCAGCAAGTAGTTGCATATTTTTCTATAAATATCATTTGAATATAATTAAAGTAATATTTTATACAAAAAAAAGGAGGGGTTGGTTAATTTCAGTCTATTTTTAACTTACAAAAAAACTTTAACAACGAACAGCTTCCTTCTTCATTTAAGGTCGGCACTTTATACAAACGATATAAACCATGTAAGTCTTATAACCGACCACAAAATCACCTTTTTTGCGGGATAACTATTATTGTTACCGAAAAATAAAGTGCGGCTGTAATCGTTTGCAAAAATTGAAGCAGTATACTTCTCGGTTTAAACTCCTGGTTGGATTCTGGTAGTCTTTTAAAAGAAGCAATCTTTATTTTGTATGCTCATATAGCATATCCTGTTTGGCTAGGTATGGATTAAGCATAAAAGCCGGTTAATATTTTCTGACATCATTTAGAGTGTATTTAAACTTCACTACTTGCAATTGATTCTTTTGCATATCTTTCTACTTGCCATATTTTGTGTTTGCCTTGGAGTGATTTGCAAGTTCTACTTAAGTAAAAAGTATTTCGAACACACAGCAAGTTGCTGCATCTTGTAAAGCACTCGAATTTTATTTTATTTTTATTTTTAAGCACATAAAATGAGTGCGTGTGTGTGTTTGTGCGTTGCTTTGGTTGCATGGTTCATCATCATTAAGCTGCATGCCTCAAATAAAATTCACTTTCGCACACTAAATTGGGGCGGACGGTACCAAGATCGTTCCGAGGATTCAAACCAAACTGAACGCCTGGCCAACCTTTGTGTTGACAGCTGAGAGCTGTGAAGTATGTCTCGGTGGAGCAGTTTCTTATCTGCAGGCCAAGTTGCATTGGTTTTGACCCAATTCGTTGGACGAGTGACCAACTGACTGGATGGCTTGGTTCGTTTCTTGCTTGTTTTTGACTGACTGCTGCGGCTCTGTTTGGCCTACCTTTACTTGGATTTTTTTTTTTTTGTGAATTTTTTGGTGTCCCAAAAAGTACAATGTGTAGAAAAAGAAAACATCTGTTTTTGCTTTACTTTCGTTGACAGTTTGCTTTACGGTTCGGTTCGGATTCTTTGGCAAACAAGGCACGCACTTGTGTCCTCGATAAGTTTTGGAAGCAGAAGTAGAAGGTTGCTTTGCCTTCTCTCTTTGATTTATGCCTCAATGGAGCTCATAAATCATTTACGTTTGATGAACTGACATACTGACTGACTGGCTGACTGACTGAGTTACTGCAATTCCAATCGTTTTCTTTCGTCTTTGCGTCTTAAATCTGAATGAGTCTGATATGAGTGTTTGTGTGTGACACTTGTGGTGCGCTAATTAGTGCACGGTTGCATTTTGAGTTGATCCCATTTAATTGGCACTTTTACTCGTGGATACTTACAACCAAATATGACAGCTACTCAGGCTGCCGTTTAATTCTATATGTGAGTATTGTGGGCTCATTATTTTGAAATATTTCTTGACAGTTACTTTTACTACAGCAAAATGTCAAAAGTTTCGCATGCAAAAAGCTACGGTCACACTAAGCGTAATTTATTATATTTAAACCAGAGAAGAAAGAGGAATTGTTCTCATATAATAAGTTCTCCTAGCCGACGAAAAGTTGTTAATAAGTCTGGTTGTACTTTGTTGTTGCTATAAAAATGCATATAGTGCACAAAGTTGCTATTAGCTGAAAGATATGTTCTCCTTTAAAGTATTGCCTAAAATCGAATTCGGATTACTTTCTAGTCCCATTTTTTCAAGTTTTTGTTGTATAGATTCGCTTGTAAAGTTTAACTTGAACAAGGGGTGACAAAAAAGATCGATAGCGCTTGGAAGTTATTTTCATCTGACAGGACGTACAAGTAGCCCAAATGTCAAGTTTGATTATACCTGCTTTTATAATATCCAAGATCTAGGCGTGTTCATACAGACGGATATATCTACCTCAATTGCTTTTGTGCTACTGAACATATTGTAGGTAACTTTAGAGAATCTTCAACGTCTTTTCTTTTTCTCAAGCCTTCTATATTATATACATTTCCCAAACCTAATATTATAAGCAACTTAAGGTATAGGGAATAAATATTGACTCGTCTGAACACAGCTTAAGTACTACCAGGTTCTGTGAGTAAAGTTTCCGTAAAATGTATATACGTATAGAAATGTATATGTATTTGTGTAAAAGATAGTTAACACAAAGTATGACCAAATTCCGCCAAAAATATTTTTCATGTCTGTCAAGAAATTCATTTAATAAACAGAGCAGAGCGCATCATGGATTTCCTGTGAAGCTAGAGCAACAGTGACAACAATAGTGAATAAGAGTGAAAGAGAGACAGAGAGAGAGAGTGCGAGAGCGAGAAAGAAAAAGAGAACAAGAGAGCGTGACATAGCGTTGGCAAGGTCAGATGGCTGAAGCATAATAGCCTTAGTAAAAGCAAAGTTTTTTATCGTCGTGTTGACTTGGAAGCTTGACAAACGCTTTTGTGGCAAGGAAAATTCTCAGACTTAAGTCATTTTCATGCAAAAATTCTCTGCGCTGCAGCGAGTTATGAAAATTTTCCACGCTCAATTCATGCAGTTTGAGTGAGAGTGCTTGTTGTTGTTATTGGTGGCGTATACTTAATTTTAGCAAAAAACAGCCACTCAGCAGCTTTGAAAAGCATTTACAGCAATATGTGTATATAGATTTTATATATTATCTAAAGGTAGAGGTACCCTTTTTTTTTAATTTTTATTTTATTTTTTTTAAATATTTGTCTCTTTTTAAAGCCAGTTTTTCATGTATTATTTTTCCATTGGCACGCGTTGTGAAAATTAATATTTTTCCGTATCTTTGTTGTTTTTATTTTTCTTTGAGGTTTTTCGAGTTTTCAACTCGCTTTGCGGCTGCTGCGGATTATCACATAATACTATATACATATATATATATTATATATTATGCTAAGCATATGCACAGCAACGTTTTGGGCTTATAAATGTTTTAATTAGATCTATTTGGCTTGATAAGCGACAAAAGCAACAAATGCAACAACAAGAGCAGCAACCGCTATTGCGTTAGTTTGGGTTTTAGTTTACGCCAGGAGCGGATTCAGTGGTCGGTATCTTGGGGCCCAAAGCGCTTAGTTAACTTTTAAGTTTTTTTTTCCAAATTTTGCTTAATGGACTTTTGTTGTGCTGCTCAGTACGAAAAATTTGCTTCCCCCAGCTATTTTGTTTTCTTGATCCGTTCCTGGTTTTCTTTATAGTGGTTTGGTTTATTGCTACATTCGAGTTGTATTGTGGCATTTGTTCAGTTTGCTAAGAGATAAGCCAAATGTGAGCTGATGCCTATAGTTGCACTTGGATTTAGAGACACAGCTGAAAATGGACCGCATAGTAGATAAAGGTTGCAACACGCATATGTTGTATCATTTAAGTTCTAACCAGATAAGGAAATAATTTAATAGAGTAAACATTATAAGATTGCTTAGGCATTGTTTCTATGCTGTTTACAGATTTATAGATTACACGACTACTTTTTTTTCAAACAAAAGTGTGATTAAGTGAATATTAAAACTTTCGTTCATGGTTCCATGGCATCTACAGTTCTTACCCGATTGTGTAGATCTTAGGCTCGAAAGGATCATAAAAGATCTCTTACAGCTTAAAGCTTAAAAAAATTTAAAAAAAATTTTCTTGTTAATAAAAAGCAAACTGAAAATTTGTAATTTTGAAAAATGGTATAAAATGTCCCTTTTTTCCGACTTTGGTTGCTTGTATCTTCTATAATTTTGACTCAATCTTGACATATCGTATATCACTGTAACGGCCACATTAATACCCTTCGATGGTATTTTATGCCGGTAAAACATTTTGTTCACGAGATATTCACGAATAACTGAAAACAGTACCCAAAAACATGTTTTACGAAAAAATCTCGAAAACGGTACTTAAGAAAAAAAAAAAAGAATGTTATTTACGTGTTTCTCGACTTAAATTATCCTAAAAAAGTCTTTATTTTCAAGATTCACTCGATGACCCTAAAATTTGTAAACTGGTGTTATTTACTACTTACATATATACAGCCCTTTTACTCATCCATATTTTTCGAAGTAGTTAGTCGATCCAGAAACTCTCAAAAAAATTACCTGGCGAATACTTAGCCTATGAGATAGAATTACTTTCCCAGCTTCTTGGTTGATCAACACATCGCAATATATTCTTATATGTAAGTTTTTTAATATTGGCCTTAATTTTAACAATGGATAAAAGTATTCTAATTTTTGAAAAAACCGATTTAGCTCGAAGATTTCCCTAAAAGTCTTTTGTCAATTTTGAATTAACAGTCTTAACGATGATTCAAGATATATTATGCAATAGAAGAGGATATATTGCAAGAACTTAGATAGTGGGTAACATTCAAGGGTTAAGATTTTTTTATATATTATATATACTCTAACAATTTCTGCACAAATTTAATTTTCCAAAAATGCATACAATTCAAATAAAGCTTATATAGGTACGATTTTCTTTCTTTCTTTGATTTTCGTCTCCGTTTTTATAATCAATACTTCGCTAAGGATGCAATAACACTTTGTTGCTTTCAGTCATTAAAATTAAATTAAGTTTACGATCTAGAATAATGATGGGGACTTCAAATTTAAACAACAAAAACGATTATGTTACTTATGGTCTAACATCCTGTAACTAAAACATTTCCGTTTTGACTTAAAAATACAAATTAAATAGTATCTAGAAAAAGAAATCCATTTTTTTTCCACGCTACACAAATCTATGGGATCAATACACTCCATCTCGAATACTAACAAGCAATCTCTCTCACTTAACTCGCTCTAATTAGTTGTTTTTATGGCACCTTAAAGTACAACCCAAACAGACCGTAGTAATAAAAATGTGCATCAGTCGCGACGCTGTGATACACTGCATCTATTTTTTCAAGAAAAAATTGTTGTTTATCAGAATTTTCTATTGATAAGTTGGCAATTGTAGGCATATATAAGGGAAAGGTTCTACGGAAGTGAGAGTGCAGCAGAATGTTTGGTGAAAATGTCAAAGTTTCATTGTTTATTAGGCTCACATTAGTCTTACGTATATAGGGATTAGTAGCGGCAGCGACATTGACACGAAATCGCATTGCCTATGCCTGTGTCGACGCGTCGTGACTTCACTAAGCCACTCCTACAAACGCAAGCTAAGTTGTGAGTCTATTTCTTGCCAACCAATGGTCTTGATACAAAATTTTAGACAAACTCTTAATTTGTTACGTCTTTTGAAGACCTCTAGATGCTATAGTCTTTGAGATTTATGTGTTCATATGAATAATTGCTTTCCGTATTTTGGTCTACAATGCATTCTTCTGCCCGTTATAATCACTGCACATATCCATAGCACCCTTACCCTTTTGTCTATAGGGCATAACAAGTTCCAATCTATAAATACCAAGTATAGCTTAGTACTATATGGTAAAAACTCTTATCTATAAATTGCCTGCTTCGAATGCCATAAATTTGAGGCTGCTGCAAAGTTCAAAGTTGAATTTACTCAGTCAAGTGTGTGACTGACTGACGGACTGATTGACGAACTGACTGACTGACACCAACTTCATATCACACTCAAGACTGCCGTAACTGCAAGACCGGCACATAAATTACATGATGATGTAGCGCATCCGGCGTGATATACCACATTCTACTACATGGCATATGGTAGCGGTTGTCTGAATATTTTTGGTTTATTTTTGGGTGAGTGGTTGGGTTACGTCCACCACTTCAGCCGGAGCATGTTGACAACATTGTTTGACTACAGATTAAATGCCTTTGTCTTGAGCATATTTTATCTAACCTATATACACATATTTTCGAATGTTGAAACCAAAACATGCCCGGCAAAATATATGAGTGAGGTTGAGGGGCAGAAGCTGCCACCGATTCTGAGCCAAATTCCAGCAATATTTTGAAATAAGTTGAAAATTTATGACTTGCGTACACTTACATGTTTCTCCGGTTTCAAGACGAGTCCATTTGTGGGAGACTGCTGCAGGTTGCCACGGTTGCCATAGCGACTGAGTATGGCCGCTGTGGCTGCCGCAGATAGCAACATGGGCGCTGTTCTGGATGTTGGTGAACTGGTAGCCGAAACGGAGCAACCTGCGGCCAATTGTTGTTGCTGTGCTGCTGGCAGCTTATCGCTGGACATCAGCGTGTCCAAATCACGTAGAAATTTGTTTGCCCAAATATTAACATCATCCGCTGTGGCTTCTTGACCTGCCACTCGACGCTGTGGCAACATACTAGTGCGGTATTCTTCGCTAAGAGCTGGCGGTGGCAGTGCCCTTAGTTTAGTTGTCACTGGTTTGCCATTTGTTATGGTTGTTGTTGTTGCTGCTGCTGCTGCTGCACTGTCACAGCCACTATCTGATTCCGTGGAACGCGACAATTCATCAAGTGAGACTGCATCCGAGTCTTGGTTCTGTTCGGTTTCCAGTGCCGCCTGCATGGCCTGCGTCGCCTGCAGTCGCTGGGCCTTACGCAATTCAAAGACCTCATTGATTTCCAGCTACAATTAAAAATAGAAGCAGACAACTTTTTTATTAGTACATGTCTTTGAACTTATCTGCACAATAAATTCTAAGAAATAAAAACACAATTCTTTCGCTGATTACGAGACCTACGAATTTATGTGCTGCTAGGCATTGCATTCGTTCTCCAGATTTACATATTCAATAAGCTAAAGAAATATATTGTTTAAATATATTCCTCAAGCGCTTATCGTGCGCTGCGACTGCTAATTGCAGCCATATATCTTATAGACTAGATCGGTAGCTGCTATTAATTGTTGGAGTCGTCTACCTCTAAGCGCCACAGTTTGTTGTTGTTCCTTCTAATGGACTCCGGGCTGTATGATATATGTGGGGTTAATTTACTAGAGCGCGAAAGAGATTCCAACAACAACAACAACAAATACAAAGAAAGCTCCAAGACACGACCAACAATTTCTCACACAACAAACATACACACACACACACACACATACACATTTATGTGGACAAAGAGAAAAACCACAAGATGCAAAAAAAAATATAAAAAAAGACAGCAGCACAATCAAAGACAAATAAATTAGAACACGACCGCAGAGGAAGTTTTTTTTTTTTTTTTTTGGATACCCTAGTCCGAGGGTATATCTAGCTTAGTGAATAGAGCGAGCGAGCCTTGTTCTTGGTCGAACATTTGTAGAAAGTCTACAAAAACTATAATAGATTTATTTTTATTTAGTCGTGCTTCGGAAAACGAAAACGAACAAATTTGATCAGTTTTTGCGTGCTCACAATTTCACATTTTTTGCTGTCGATATCTTCTCTCTGAATTCTCGTATTTCCCTGGATCTAAACAGCTGAACGACTTTTTTTTTAACCTATTTTGCCAATTCGTTGGGGTTTCTCTTGCAACAAAACATTCGGCTCAAGCCATATAAAAAATTCGTTGTGGTGAAATGAATCCGAATATTTTATGCGATTTACGTAGCACAGCCGATTCTTTTATCAATTTTTATTTTTCAAAAAATGTGATAGAATAAATAGATTTGTATGGAACTGAATGGAGCTGATCTTAATTTTCACCAATCAGGCAATCATTTAAAGACTAAAGGCTCTTAGATGAAAAGCTTTGCAGCAGAGATGTTGGATTTTACAAGCACAGCTATAAGAAAATCAGCTCTAAAATCATTCTAGTGGCCTCCAAAACAAGATTTCTAAAATATATGATGCTGTTTATGAATGTTAAGTATGACCTAGAGCCAGGCTACCTGTTGATGTATTTTGTCCTATCGAGTATTGTTTTTATTTGAAAAGAATTAATTTTGTATGATCTTTGAATGTCCTAATCTTAGTCTAGTATGTATTCTAGAAAAATCGCCACATTAAATAAACCGAAATTGCGAATGCTATGCTAGGTTTAGCCATGAACTTTAGAACCCGACACGCATCATCTGAAATAATTTGTGAAGTTTTCCGAATTGCATTTAATTTAAAGAAAGTAGATTTCTTTCGTTATCATCTTCAGAGATATCAAGTCTCTTAGTCTTGCACAGAGGCATCATCTGAAAATTTAAAGAAAGTATACTTCTTTTGATATTAACTTCAGAGATCTAGAGTCTCTATGTCTTGCATAGAGGTATCATCTGAAATAATTTAAAGAAAGTAGATTTCCTTCGTTATCATTTTCAGAGATATCAAGTCTCTATGTCTTGCATAGAGGCATCATCTGAAAATTTTGACTTCATTCGTTATTATCTTCAGAGATCTAGAGTCTACCATATGTCTTGGATAGTGGCATTATATGAAAATTTAAAGACAGTATATTTCTGTCGTTATCATCTTCAGAGATCTCAAGTCTCTATTTCTTGCATAGAGGCATCATCTGAAATAACTTGTGAAGTTTTCCGAATTGCATTTAATTTAAAGAAAGTAGATTTCTTTCATTTTTATCTTCAGAGATAACAAGTCTCTATGTCTTGCATAGGGACATCATCTGAAAATTTAGACTTCATTCGTTATTATCTTCAGAGATCTAGAGTCTCTGCCTTGCATAGAGGCGTTATCTGAAAATTTAAAGAAAGTAGATTTCTTACATTATGATCATCAGAGATCTTAAGTCCATATATCTTGCATAGAGGCATCATCTGAAATAGTTTGTAAAGTTTTTCCAGTTTTATTAAATTCAAAGAAAGCAGGTTTCTTTCAATGTAATTTTCAGAAATTCTGTCTAGCCGCAAAAATGTGTTGTCATCTAATTCTTTTGGAAGTCAATAGGAAAAAAATGTATTAAATCAAAATCAATTAGCCTTCTATCGTTTTTCAGGTCGTAGATTTCAAGACCTAGTGCATAATTCTCTTGTCTATTAAACATGAGCATGTAGGCGGAGAACCCATCGAACACTTTTAATACTAAGGAAGTAAAAAACCATATTAATAACGATTTGATATTTGCCAATTAATATCTGAATTTTGTAGAATTATGGTAATCATTTCTAGACTAAGACTAGCAACTCTAACTATTAACAATATCACTCCAAAAAAAGTGTATTAACTTTAACGCTTTAAACAACTATGCCGTTCCTTTCTCCTTGTTGCTGTTGTGTTTTTTTTTAACAACAACTACTAAAAACTCCAAACACGAACTTGAGGCAGAAACAAGGGAAACAACAACAAAAGCAACCACGACACTGTCGTTTTTGGTTGTCGGGAGAAGCGAATGCAAATAAATTGAAATGAAGCAATTTGTTACTTAGATTAAACAAAAGAAAGAAAAAGACAAAAAACAAAAAAGCATAACAAAAAGTCCACGGGACACAAAGAGAGGAATAGCAGAGGAACAGCAGACATTGTAGAAGAAGGGTTGCCAGATGAAGATGATGATGATCAGTGATCGTTGTGTTCTGTTGGGCTACTTTGCAGCCGAAAGGGCCTGTTGCAACTGCTCCACTAACAAAGTCAACGAATTACTTAATTAAAATCGTGGCCCAAAGTTACAAAAGCGCCAAGTTCTAAAGAAGACCAAAGCAAAGCGGCCAGCTTGAGAACCAACCATAAGAATGAGCATCAGATTGAGAATGAGAATGGGAGCTGGTTGAGCTCATGGAATTGGAGGCAGAGTGACATTAATAACGTGCCGTGCTCATTACTCAGCAATTGTCGGTGAGTGTGTGTGTGTGTGTGCCACAGTTGTTTGGTGTTTAACTTGAACAAAGAAAGGCAGAGACCTCAGACAAAGCACTGCAACAACAACAACAACAACGGTGATCAAACATTAGCAGGTAATAAATTCTCAAAGCCTGCTCTTGGTGCAGTTGCTCCTTTCTGGCTCATCTATTGCAACAGGGCACAAAGAAAAGCGCCGCTTGGTTACTTCAGTTGTTGTTGTGATTTGGCAACTGACTGCCGCCAGTTGTTGGCCATGATTTTAATCGCTGGAAATCTCTTGCCACCACCAAATGCGAAATCTGTGTGAAATCTGCAACCAGCTAATTTATTTAGTGTAATACCAACTTTGTTAGATGAGTGTTGGATGGCGGGGGCACATGTTATTTGGCTTTGAAGATGTACTTAGTTTTATGGTTGCTGAGATTCATGGATTCGGTTTAGTTCTAAAGTTCTAGAACTACATGTATGTCTAGAGTTTGGCTGCGGTTTAGTTATTTATGGCTTATAGGTAGCAATTACCAACTAATGGTTGCCTTTTTTAGGAACACGGTTCAGTGATTCAATTGAATTACTAATATAGTAAGACTGTTATGAACATTGATTGTAAAGCTTATTATTATTATTATTATTTGTATGATACTTTTGGGACAGCTCAAAGCAATGCATTAATTTTTTCTTTAATTTCAAGTCTGGCAGAACTAAGCAAAACAATTAGGTTATTCCTGGCATTTTTTTATGTGGACACACTGGTTTTGTGAACTGAACTAGTAAAAAAAGGAAGTGGAAGTGCAAATTGAACGTGTTAAAAGAACGGAATCTTATCTAGATTTTTATCTAATCTCTTAGTCAGAAAGGATTAAAAACCCCAAAAAGTCTTTTCCCAAGTTTCGAAGAAATTTTTTTAAATTTTACAACATACGCGTAATAACTTTTAGGATCTTCCAAATACACTGCTTATTAAACAAAGTGCTTCGTTTTACTTAAGAAAATACTCCCACTTGGAAGCTTTTGAGCACCATTGTATCGCCACTCCCGAAATAAGTCAACGCACCACATTTGAAGCAATCAAGAGTTGCAGTCCTTGGGGACTTCATCTAATGCGTCATTTGTGCTTGGCTCTCCAGCTTCAATTCATATTTCCCAGTTCAGTAAATCTTGCACTGGCTATGTTTTTTTTTTTCTTCAACTATTTCTTTTTTAATTTCATGCCACACTGACCAGTGCAAACAATGGCCACACATGCGTCAAGTGTTCGCTGGACTTCAGTGCAGGCGTATTCCCAAAACTGTGCATGGGTTGGCGGCACTTGGTTTGCCATGGCCATATAAAAAGAGACGCTGCTTGGCCTGGCACTTTCAGTTTCTAAGCAAGAACAGTGGGAAACGTGCAACTGACGACGAAGGAGTCGTAGCAGAGCTGCAGCGACGCGATCGCGAAATTGGAACAGCAGGCGTGAATTGTCAGACACAGCAACAAGAGTTGCAATAACAACAACAGCAACAAGAGCAGTCAAGGCGGCACTGCAAAGTGCCAGGCAGCATGAAGCTAACGCTTGCACTGCTCCTTGCCTGGCTTGCGATTTATTGCAGCAGCGGACGCAGCAGCAATGGCCATGGCAATGTGGTTTTATCTTTGCCACCATCGCTTATCGCGAATGCGGCGGCCTTGAGGCAGCAGTTGCAGCAGCCGGAGTTTGACACAGACTCAGAGACAGAGACAGAGGCAGCCGCAGAGGCAGCATCAAAGGCCAGGCGCTGGAAAAAGGATGCACGCGTCCTGTTTGACAGTCTTGGTGGCGGCAGCAATGCACACGATGTGGCACACAGCAAGCCAGTTGCAGCCGGCAAGGCGCAGCACAGTTTACTACAAAAGACAGTGAGGCAAGAAGCTGGTGGCGACGACGACGTCACCGAGCTGGAATTGGAGCAACCGCAGCCGGCGGATTTAAATCGAAAACCGCCGCTAAACGACAACGTTGACGTTGGTAACGATGGCGAGTATGATTTAGAGCCAGAGCTGGAGGCTGGTACTGCAACTGCGACTGAGACTGGGTCTGAGACTGCGGCAAAGCAATCAATGCCGCAGGAAATTACGACGCGACTTCATGCCGTCGACACGCTCAGATATTCGACGCCCTACAAATACTGGGCCAGGCATTGCAATAACGACAAAAATTGTCCGCAGGAATACTATAAAGCCATGATGGCAGCCAGGTAAGGTGGCGCACCTATGTCTACGTCGTATATACATATGTTTAGTTTATGGGGAAGACTATTTTGCAATTTGGCTATAATTTCGAATTTTGAATAATGCCCATTTTGGTGCAGTTGGCACAGTTTTTATGGTTTGATCATATTTTTGCAATTGTATGTGTTGGGACAAAGGAGGGGTTGACTTTGTCGCAAAACGACAAAGACTTAGACAAAAAAAAAAATTAGCATATATGCTCCAACCAGAACGTTGATTACGAAAAGTAGGGTATTCTTGCCCAAATGAGACTTGTAAAAAGCAACAATATATACGAGAGTGAACATATTTTTAATATAATGTTTTTGATATTATTTAATGCTTCTCTTCTTTTATCTTGCTTACGTTGTTTGTCTGGCATTTTTAGCTTTACGTCATCTTGTTAGGCTTGGTCAGCTCCTTAAATTGGGTATTGTTGCCTTTATGCACTTTTACAAAGTGAACACCCCAATAATAATAATTTATGTTTTTTTTTTTTTTGCGTCCTTCGTTAGTACCACCTGGCACTACTTTTGCTCCCGACGATCCTTCGCGGAGTAGCTAAAATATTTCTACGACAAACCCATATTCAGAAATTTACGTGTAGTTTCCTTAATTACGTTTTTATTTTCACAAAGGGAAATTTTTCAAGATACCCTTATTTTAGTACAGAAATACTTTTCGAAACAATAATAAAAATTTTGGTATGGCACAAACGACATTTTTGAACTTAAGGCCTAAACGCAGTTTTAGTTAATATAAGTATAAGCTCTTTGCTAAGAAACCAAAAAATTAAAAAAAAAAAAAAATTAGTAAATCTAATGGGTCTAGCTGGATAAGGTACTGGAAACATATAAGAACGAAGTAGGTATTCTTTTAAATATTATAAAAATGTATTCTAATTTTTGACATCTTCTGACAAAAAAAATTTTTTTTTCATACATTTTTGGAAAAAAAACAATAAAAAATTTTCCTTATATTTCTTTTAATTTTGTTAACAAATGGATTTGATTCATATTCACGCCAAATAAACATCGTTTAAAAACACGTATTAAAAAAAAAATTGTGATTTAAGGAACATACTTAAAAAAAATAAGAAATTAAATTAAATAGTTTTTTTAAAGAGCCCTGTTGCTCTTTTCATATTTTTTTAAAAAAAATCTTTTGCTTAAAAAAAATGAAGTAGTTTTTTTTAAAGTGCAAAGTTGCCAATTTAGACTAAAAACATAAAAATTGGTTCAAAAATATTAAGTAGTTTAGTTGCAATTAAATAAAATCTAAAAACACTTTTTTTTTAACTAAACCGTAAAGCGTTAAATTTCAAAACTGAAATTTTGCAACACTTTTTTTTTTGCCCTATGAATCGCACTGCATCATTAGTGTCAAAAATCGCCAGTACCTTATTCAGCTAGACCGTTTATTAGAAACTCCTTACCTGGCTACGCCCATGCAAAAGCGTAAAGTTGAACCTCAAATATCTACGTCACTATGATGATTTGGTTCATAAGACTTGATCAGATGACGATCAAAAACACTAATTTTATATAATAGATAAAAAATTTTGCTTGACAAAAAAAGACCTCCTAGTTGCTACTTCGTAATTTTCTTAACCGCATAAACACTACTTATAAATACTATATATTAAAATCTCGCTACCCTAACTATAATAGTAGGTACATAATATATATGTATGTCTAAAGGTGTGTGTGTGTGTGTGGGTGGGCATGCCAATTTAATTGTTGCTACAATTGAATTGCAGTTGCTGCCAATCTGGCTTTGAGTTCAAGGTTGTTTACCAACACTTCTGGCTGTTGTCTTAGCCGCGAAAGCGTTTTATATCGTTCTTTTATAGTAATTTACTTCTTTTTTTTTTGTTGGCTTTTAACAATTTACTGCGAAAAAAAACTTTCACGGCCTGGAAGTGTGAAAGCTTGCAACTCAGTTATAAAACGATTTAGCCTGGCCTGTAATTTATCAATCGCATTAAGATTTAACCCTTTTTCCAATCGTGCATGTGTGTGTGTGTTAAACGAAGCGCCAGTGTCAAAAAATCAACAACAAATCGTCGACAATTTGGCTGTCGGCCAAAAAACACGCAAAAGCAATTAATGGGCGTGAAAATATTGGAACAAACTGACCGCACAAACTAAGTATACGATGCTTTAAAGGCGTTGTCGGTATTGTGCATATAAGTTAGTGTTGGTAAGTGCTGTCTGTGCAGTGTTGTTGATTTATTTTTATAAAAATAACAACTGTCAGCAAATTCATTGCAGCTTCCCACTCTGTGCAGACTCAACTCAGACATCCCAAAAAAAAAAAAAATCCAATTGAAAAGTAAACGAAAATTCGCAAATTGCATTAAGCCAAAAGTTTCACTTTTCATATATAGTTATTACTATGGATATAAATGTATGACTGCCTGTTTATAAAGTCCAGCCTGGTAATTTAAATTTAATTTAAATTTTAATGCATTTTTAGTGCTTTGAAAAATTATTCCCCAATACTGCCTACTATTAAATTTCAATTAATCATTTCTTTTATATCATTTTATTTGTTGTTTTTTTGGGCATCTTTGAAGATCATGTTGATTTGTTAAACGCTTGATTAATTGGCCTTAAGCCCGCATCAAATTTTGGTTTTTGGGGAGTATTTATTAATTTGTAATTTTACAAAACAGCATGGCTTTTATTCAGCTGGAATTGCTTTAAATTGGTTTGATTAGTTGATAGCCCTGGCACAGAGTTAAGCCATTTGTAATCCTGCATATAATTTGAATAATAGTTTCTAGGTCAGCTGTATCTAGATGTTGGTATATGTCGCCCACGTTTACTTATCATCAATTCTCAAGACGTTCTTCTTCTTGTCATTTACAACAGCAACAAACAAAGTATTTTCAAGTGTCTTACGCACCCAATAAAAAACAATCCCATAAAGGGAAGACCAACCACACACAGATACACATACACACGCTTGTAATTGAAACCTCTGCCCACGCATAATCCCAAGAAAACAAACGCCTTGTAAAAAGACTGCACTAAGACGATCCTTAAAAACTTGTAAAAACAAAAAAAAAATTCAAGTTGCATCTTTTTCCAGCCCTAGTCCTCACTCCAGCCGAAACAAAGCAGCTGCTATGCATCGTTTGCATCAACTAAGTACACTGTCCAGGCAGGAACCGCCTTTGGATGCAAACCAACGTCATGCCGAAGTGCTTGATGACAATGACACTAAAGATGACAATTCCGATGCGGATTACGATGAAGATATCAACAATGAGATTTTTATGCTGCTCACTGGCGAACAAGATCTTATAAAGTTCTTGCATTGGGCCATGGAATTGCTGTATCCCTCGTTTGATCAGTTGGGCGATGCGACTGCCTATTATCATCCAGACATGTTCATATGGAAGAAATTAAATTTATCGGGTCATTTGGAGCCGCCATTGATTGTCGAAGAACCACGCTATATAATTGTGCGGCGTGAGCAGCTAAAGGAAGGTCTGGTCGGTAAGTTTACATAAACATTTTATTGTTAATAGGCGTATCGAGTTGCCATTCTGGAATGATGCACTTGGTTCTGGATTGTTGGCATCGAGTTATTTACTCTGTTTTATAGTTCACATGATTCTTTTATAGATATTAAGAGAGCATAAAGTAGCACTATTATGTCTTTAGGATTTGTGACTTTAGAAGTTTTAGAACGCTTAGAACTTCTTAGAAAATGAAAGTAGGATTTTTGTATCTATATAGGTTATACATTAATATAAGACATCAGTGAAATATTATTTATCGCAAAATATCGATGTGTCAAATCAGAACAGAAAAAATATGTAAGACTTCAGATAGGTAAAAAAAAAAATCCTTGAGAAAGCTTTATATGGAACAAACCTGAAATATGATGAGTATTAAAAATATTTATTTTTTGAGTTTTTTTTTAGTCCCATAATTCTTATTGTTCACCCACTATTTCAAAAGCAATCAGCTAATATGCTGCTTATCTCTTTCCACCCAAAAGTAATCCGTCCATATATTTAATAGGAGTATACCATTAAAGTATTTAAGCAAGAAAAGCTAGAAAAACTATATAGAAAAATCGGTTTTGAGCAATCTGTCGATTATATACTTTCAATCGAATTATTTATTTAAGAGATTTGAAATTAAAGCTATGGCAGACGCGATGCCTTGCAATTTATTGAAAATCGAAAAACTTTATAGAAAAATCGTTTATAAGGGCTCCGTCGATTTATGAAATATCGAATTTTTAGTCTGCTTAAAAAGATTTGAATCAATAAATTATTCAAGAGATTTGAAATTAAACTTAAAGCAGACGAGATCTATGTGATTTATTTAATCGTAAAATCTAAAATATCGTAAAATCGGAAAGAGTATAAGATCTTTGGCTTTTGCATAAACTAAGCTTCTCTGCTTTCGTTCTTTTTTTCTTTTTAATTTTTATGTGAGGCTTTTAATTTGAAATGCAAGTGGCATATCTTCATTTTTTTAAGGGCCTTTTCTTTTATAATAACTACTACAGCAGAACTTTGCTGCAAATGATGTGTGAAGCTGTTGGGGAACTCATTAAATGAGCTTAACGGCTGACATAATGTCACGTGCTGACAGCTGCTACTCAGTCTTCCACTCTACCAGTCTTCTGTGTGTTTGGAAGGCCCTACACAAATATATGTATAAGCTCCCTAACTTACGCTTTCGTCTTTCTTTCTGTCCTTACCACAGATCAGGCGCACTTTGAAGACGATCCATTTATACCGCCACGCGGTCGCAAACACAACTCACCCGACTTGGATGCACTGTTGCAACGTTATGAAACTTTTGTACCAAATCGCGGCAAACGCGACAAAGTCAAAGATCTTTTCAAGTATGACGATCTATTTTTTCCGAATCGAGGCAAAAAGACACGCCAACTTTTCAAAGTGGACGATCCATTCTATCCCAATCGTGGCAAAAAACTAAAGCTACGTGATATTTACAACATAGACGATCCATTCTTTCCGAATCGCGGCAAGCGGCAGCGACTAGACAATGTACAAGCGCCCATTGGTCCAGCTTGGAGCTGGAGCAGATGGGGAAAACTAAAGAGAAAATTGTCTTCAGTGCCACAACTTGTTGCTAATGAAATCAATGGAGCTGCTGCCCCGGCAGCTTCTGCTGCTGCAACAAGCCGTTGGCCGCAAAGAATGTCAACGCATAAAATTAATGGTTACGATCAATCAGTCAAGCCATCAATGTCAGCCGCAGTTGCAATGACAGCAGCGGATACACTGAATGCTGCCACAATGAAGCAGCATGCTGGCGGCCATGGGGCAGATGAGGGCGCCTTGCGTTGGAGACGTCTGGCCATGGGCGCAACAGCCAACCGACTGGCTGCTAATAGATTACACTCGACAAGATCAATGTCAACAAATTCACAACTGCGTCAGAGGCAACAAAGACAACAGCAACGTCTAATGCCGCACCAGGCACAGTTGAGATACATTGGCAATCCTAGCATGCGCCAGCAGGTGAAAACATATAGACAACTGCTGCAACAACTGCCACAAAAGCGCCAACTACAAGCTGATCCCCGCGAGACACAATTAACGCGCTTTGGCAGCGCTAATCCCGAATCCAATACCGAGCAGGACATGGTCATGGACTTGGACATGGACATGGACATGAATGCAAGCAATGCCAATGGCATTGACATTGATTATGCCAATTTTCCCAACTAAATAATGGCCGCATCGAGCGCTTTCATACATTTTCGGAACTCAAGTTCAAGGTTCCGCTCGTTACTCGGTTGTAATGATGACACTCTACCATGTTGTAAATGTTTCCTTTGTTTCTTTTTTGTTCATTGCACGAAGGGTTAATCAACATGTTTTTTTTTTTTTTTTTTTTTTGATGTAGTATGTACTTGAAATAAACTAAATCATGCAATTGATTAAAAAAATCAACAATATACAACTCGTATCAAGCAAACGTACCTATAGCGAAGGTTACACCAAGTGCGCCCTGCCCTTGAGCCTTTCACTAGAACTCGAACTGCATTTGACTTCTCCACTCCCGCTAACCACTGTTGTGTATAGTTTTTTTTAATTGTATTCTAGCCTAATTTATCGATAAATGCAATCAGCATTGTGTGCGCAATTCAATTTCCAGAGCACAGCTGCATTGGACGCAGGCGTGGCCCAGACCCAGCCAGATGCCAGGCGCAGATTATGTTCCACACAGTTTTATACATGCAGATGCTTGGATAGAACTTCTCAGCCGCGACAAACCCCCCCGTACACGTACCAAAACAAAGGTCAGC
Organism: Chymomyza fuscimana; assembly: GCA_949987675.1. NCBI lineage: Eukaryota > Metazoa > Arthropoda > Insecta > Diptera > Drosophilidae > Chymomyza > Chymomyza fuscimana. Next base: position 115,561,450 of record OX465088.1, read on the forward strand.
TGTCAGTTGGGTTTCCACTCCAGTTCATGTAATCCCCAAAAGGCTAAGACTATGTGTGCATCAATCATGCGCCTTTAGCTTATTAGCAGGCATTGAACCTTAAAATATATACAAGATACATTTTGTTGCTGCTCTGCTGTCGCATTTACATTGAAAAAACGTTCCACTTGAACAAATTTCTGACATTGACATTGACCAGCAAGAAGTCAAGAGTGGTTCGGCGGCAGATGTCCAAATATTTGGAGTGCCCGCTAAGTTATCTCTAGGCCCAGTCTCGGTCACTCGGGCAGCTTTTCTGATTTAAACGTTTTTTTTTTTTAAATGACCATTGAAGGTCATATGGCAAGAAAACAAGCCAACAAGTAATGAATGACATGAAGCCCCAACAACCAAAAACTAGAGAAGAAAATATACAAAAACAAACAATTGGCGGCATCAAAGCTCAAATACCCTTCCAAGTTAAAAAAATTTTTACAAAAATGTGTTATGGTTTTTAAAATTTGCCTAACCTGGTTTTTTTATTGAAATCGAATTTTATTTTTATTTATAAAAAATTTTGATTGTTCGTATTTTTTCTTTTAATCTTTTCTTTTAGACATTTTTAGCAGATTTTTTTGTTTGAAGTTTAATCAATTCTAAACTATTTTATTTTAAAGTCATTTATTTAAGAAATTTAAACTTTATAAAAAACATTTTATGATTCAAGTTAGTTTTTGTTAAGTTTCAGCATTATTGAACTATTTTATTATTTTTCATTTATTTACAATTTTTTAAATAATTTTGTAAGCAAAAAATAAATATTGATTTATTTTATTTAATGCGGCCATTTTTGTAGTATTTATAAAATTTGCTGTTTGTCTCATCTGACAGATAAAAAAAAAAATTTATTTTATTTATCAAAGTTATATTTTTTAGCGAGAAATTTAATATAATATAATATATTAATTATAATATAACTTTGAAAAATAAAATAAATTTTTTTAGAGATAAATTTAAGCCCAGGCATTGAGAAATTATTTAAAGAAAAATTTATTTTTCTGCAACAAAGTTTTGTTTATTTAAGAAAATTTAAAAATCTTTAGCATTTTATTCTACAATTTTTATAGCGGGAAAATAAAATTATTATTATTTTATTGTTTTTTTTGTTATGAAATTTAGCCAATTTTTTTAAATTTCATATTTTACATAAGCGAATTTATTTTCCTGCAGCAAATTTTTTAACGAACTTTTGTTGATTTAATAATAGTATTTAATATAAAGTTTTGTCTGGAATTTTAATACTTTGAAAAAAAAAGAAATTTTTAAACTTCTTATTATATCTCATTTAATTAAATTATATTTAAAGAAACTTTTCCCATTTTTTCCTTTTCCTATGTTTTGAGATTTTATATTTAGAGGCATAGACGCAGCACAAAATATTTTGCACGGAATGACAAAACTTCATATAAAAAAAATATCCCAAATGGGATATTCCAAATGGGATTTTTTTTTAAATATGAAGTTTTACGATTCCGCGCGAAATATTTCGTGCTGCGTATAGGCCTTAAGTAAAAAAATTATTTTGCTGAAGCAAAATTTTTCAGTTTATTTAAAAAAATAGAAAAAAATTGTATAATTTATTTCAACAATTTTTTAAATGTTAAAATTAAGAAAGTTTTGAAACTGCTTTTCATTAAATTAAATTTTATTTAAAAAAAATTTAAAAATTTGTTGCATATATTTTTTAGAAATTTTTTATAGTAAAATTGAATTGAAATTTAAGTCGCACTTTTTTTTAATTTTCCGCAAAGTTTTAAAATTTTTAGGTAGGTAAATAAGTAATTAATGAAATTTTTAGTAATAAATGTAGATTACTCAATTATTTGTATTTTTTTTCCCCTTATGCTTCACCTAGGGGCGACTACTCGTAAGCGCATAGGAATAAATATATGCACATTTTTTTTAATTGGTTCGAATTTTTTTTTATATTAGTTAATTCATAATTTTAAGTATTTTTTTCATCTTAAGATAAAAAGCAAACAAATAGGTTCAGAAAAGTCCTAGTCCTCGAGAATAGGTCTCCAAAGAAAAGCATTCAAAGAGAATTGGGAAAGGCATTAAGACGCGATATTGGATAATATGATAATGTTATATCATAGTTCTTTCAATTTAAGGTCATATATAATTTCCTGATTAACTGATTGGAATTATTGGGGATTTCTGAATAGAACAACCAAAACCAGCAATTTAAAATATAGTTTATTTTGGAGCACTTGAAGCCAATCGCTGCGTTTAAGGTGTTTTAGAGACTTCATAACCTGTTAGTAATTTGCCATCTGTCATGGATGCGATCTCCTTTAGCATCTAACCCAATATGCCCTTCAGTAGTGTATAACAAATTTAAAGCAGATGCGCGCTCACAACTTCAGTCATAGTTTTGGTTCATTTATTGGTTTTGTTTTCTTGAGCTAGGCCCAGCTTTAAGCCCACAAGAAAAACAATCTTTAAAGATCATTGTAATTTCAATGACACTCCAAACACTAGACATACAACAAAAAAAAAAACTTTTTTAAATATAATTGAATATTTTTTTAGATGAATGAATGCAGCAGCTAAAGCAACTGGGCCAATGACTCATAAAGTGCTTCAAAAGTACTCTCCAAACAAACGCACTCACTGTAAGCTTGTCAACATTTTTTTGATATGGGTTCCAAGAGGTTCTAGATGTATTTCAAGCTCAAGTTGAGCTATGACCATATATGATGTAATCTGTAGAGCAAAACTCTCACTATTTATGTTTGCCAATTTGCCAATAAAACTTGTTGGCTATAAAAGTGAAAAGCTGTCCAAAAAAAAAATAAAAAATTCGATAAAAATGGGAATCATTTAATGTGCTGACAATTTCGATCTTGAGTTTTTATTATGTTGAACCAAATGTGTCAAAAGTGAAGCTTGCACAAATGTAATACCAACGATGATGATGATGATGATTTCACAACTTACAAACGGATCTGAAGACGGACCCACACACTGACACTGCGAGAAAATCTTAGAAGCTGTAGAGTTGCTTTTAAGCTAGAATTATTTGGAAATAAAGTGAGTGCTAATATCTTTATAAGAGGAATGCAGTTCATGCGTCATAAAAATTTCTTGGACAATTTTTTACGAGAGAACATTTACATTCTGTCCATAATTTGATCTCACACAGATGGCTTTTTTAGAATTTGCTCGATTTTTCAAAAAACACGCTTTTCTGGATTGATTTTAGACATTTTCAAAAAATGAATTGCAATTCACAAGCAGGTGTTTATAAAGGGTGTTTTGTTTTTGAACGAGAACTATACATCGGGTGTTTTTAAACACTTTTTTTTGCACTTGAATAAAGAACATTAATATTGAGCAGAAGTGCAAGAAATATTTATTTATTCGGTGGACAAAGTTTTGACATTTATAATGAAAATGACTAAGCTACTTTAAAAGCCTGACAGCAGTTTCAGCTGTACACGGTAGCTTATGGGTTCTCATCACTCCAGATAAGATAATTTTGTTTGCTAATAAATTCAATAAGAATGAAATGAGCTTTATCATCGCTCTATAATCGATAAATGTACATTTTTTTGAAGAAAATTTTATTTTTTGGTGGAGTTGTTTTAGTGTCACTAAATGATCAACTATATTGAACGAAAAACAGCTAACCGGATTTTCAAACGTCAAAATGACTTTTTTATAAAATTAAAAAAAACACCCTATACAACATATAACAGTGAAGCTATTTGCAATATCTCATTTTTTTACCAAAAAGTATCAAAATATATTACAATATACAAATATCACAAAAGCTTTTTCTTTCATAAAAATCTTTTGCAGAAAACTCTTATTATTTGCATATTTCTTTATTTTGAGCTAGGCTGTAAAAAAAAATATATTTGACAGCTGCCGGAATGACGGTTCAATTAAAAACAAACAATCACGCTATAGAACACTAAATAGTGAGTTATTAGCAATAATCTCAATTTCATATGAAACTATCATAATGGGTTCATCAACACAAATCTCTTCCAGAAAACAAACTTATTTTTAATTATTGTTTTCATCGATTATATGCAGGAACAAAAAATCAGCTGGCAGGTGTCAGAAACACGTTTGATTAAAAACAAAAAAAAAACACCCTATAGAACACTAAATAGTGAGTTATTAGCAATAATCTCAGTTGTTACCAAAACGCATGAACATCTATCATTATTAAACCCAAAAAAACACCCTATACAACGTAAAATACAGAGTTATTAGCAAAAATTATCGTTTTTACCAAGCGGAAGCACAGCCATTTATCACCATTTACAAAATGTTTTGACACCAAATGCCATCATAATTTCTCGCAGTGTACATATGTACACTCAAAGCGCGCTACTTTATGTCAACTTTAGTTTGACATTTGGCAACTGCCGAAAAAGAAAGTCCAAGTGCAGCTTAGCCCAGAAGCGCATTGAATTCATTTAAAATTGATAAAGCAGAAGGTGAGAGAGATGAAGAAAAAGACTGAGGGGGGCAAAGCTTCAATTGGACAGACAGTTCGACAGTAAGGCAGCAAATTGGCCTAGGCTTTGGTTGTTGTTGCAAAGTTGCAACTACTGCTGCAACGTTGCAACTGATTTGCTTGTCGGAAAATATCAACGCATTGTCAGCTAGGCAGTCAGCAATTGAACCCAACAGTGTTGACAACACACAAATGCAACATGCAACAAGCAACAAGCAACAAGCAACGTGCAACGTGCAACTGTAACTCGAGCAGAGTCAGGAGCACAATCCACAATCCGCAGTTGGCAGTCAACAAATCTCAGCAGGAGTAGCTGTATGCAACATTTTGACTTGAGCTTAATTGCTGTCTGCAATTATGATTGTTGCAGTTGCAATAGTTATTGTTGTTGCTGTTGCAGTTGCATTAGTTGTTGTTGCTGTTGTTGGTGGTGGTGAAATTGTAGAAGTTGCCAATGACAAAGCCAATGTTGGGGAGTCTTTGACTCACTTTCATTTGATTTGTTGAAATGACACGAGCAGCTTTTTGTTGCATTTGTTGCTGTTGATTGTCTGCTTAGTTTGTGATTTTATTTAAATACTCTTTAAAGAAGTGAGTTGTAGTTGTTTGTTGACAAAGTTTGTAAGATTTTCGGAAAATGTTTGCTCGAGTAGTGCCAACTTTAGCTTATATCTTATTTAATTGCTTATATCCGATTATTGGCATTGTTTGCATTATCTAAGTAGCAAAATATTTAATTTTGATTTTTTTTTGTTACTTTAAGAAAAAGCTACATTGTTAAAAAAGCTTTCTTTAAAAAAAGTTTGCATGCTTTTGTCAATTTGACGGAGTTGCTTTTATCCGATCATTGTGCTGGCCAACAAAAGTAAAAAAGCTAAGTATTTTCATTTGATTTTAAATTTAGTTTTCCAACTAACTGCATGTCAAATCTGGGTATTAAATAACATATAGCTAAGCTAATTTCCTAAAAAACGATGACGGAAATTTGCACACAAAGGATTTTCTCGATTTGCAAAGGAATCCTTTTGTTGAGTAGATCCCCCAAAAAAGATCTTGAAGGAATCTTTTCAAAGGGACCTTCTAAAGGGTACTGTATTGAAACACTTCAACGAACACAGCCGAAAAAAAAAATATATCTTTTGATTATTTAGAAATAGGTGCTTTTAAATCTTCCAAAACATTGTGAAGATTTTTAATTTTTAATACAGTATAGGATAGTACTATTAAAATCTTTACAACTGCCTGTTAAAAGCTCTATCGATTGCACTTTGGCTTCGCAATTCATTAACTTTTCTATGGATGTGCTTATGCTATCGATGTATCGATATCGATAAAGTTTGACGGTACAATCATTGTCTCTGAATGAAACATGTGTCAATAACTTTAAATAGAGTGTATCCAAGTTTCGTTTTATTACATTTTCTATCGCCTTCATTTGCGGCTCACACGGTTGCAATTTCTGGTTTATTGTTTGTTGTTGTTTTTGTGGCAACAGCTGCGTGCCACGCTGAGTGGCAACTCCTTTTTTGCGCGTTTTGCTTGCTTTGACAAAAATAGTAACGTGCAGCGCCTTTTATTGCACATTTTGTTTTTGTTGCTGTTGCATTTGACGTTTGCAACATTTGACAAAAAAACGTCAAGCTTTTGCCGTATTTGCAAATTGGGCAAAGACAACTTTCTCGCTGTCTCTGCTGCAGTTGACGCAAGCAGCGACGCCAGCAGCAGCAGCAGCAGCCGAAGTAGGCGCAGATTAGCGACGATGCATTGCATATAAAGTTATAGATAATTTAAGGCAAGTCTTGTGCGCCCACATTCATTAACAGAAATCGCATAATTGGCTTCGTCTGACAGAGTAAACTCCAAAAATAAACAAAAAAAAACAACAACAACAAAAATAAATAAATTGGTAAAAGGATAATCACCCGAAAATGTTTTTAATAGGCTGAAGAAAGCGATGATGGAAAGATCCCACAGAGCAGCTTGATTTATAGCTATCGATTAATGCAGAGATGACAAAGTTTTTCATAGAGATTTTGTCAGTACTTATGGTCAGAAAAGGCTATGTAATCGATACGTCTGCCTTCTCAATCATGTGAAAATATCGATTGCCATTGTAGATCTTAAGTGCTTTAGATTTTGTGCACATTAATAACTTATTCGTTTTGAGAGGAGATGAACTTAAGCAATGCACAGTGGTTCATTTGTCCGAGAATATATGAGTAAATAAATATTAATTGAAAATTATGAAAAGATTATGGATAATATAGTAATATAGTTGACAAAAATTTTAGATTTTTTTAAAATTAATTTTTTTTTCGGAAACACGTAATCTTTGGGAATAATGCTCGATGTTGATTTGGGTTTATTTGACAACTAGATTTATTTTATAAAAGATTAAAAATGTTAATTATCTGTAGGAATTGTTGAGAGTTCTTACGACTTGAAGGCCATTGACAACTAAAATTGAAGAATTGTCAATAATTTTAGAATATTTCTGAGATTATGGCTTCTTAGGGCCGGACAAAAGAATAATAACACACTTTCGCTTAAAAAATGATTCTAAGACTCTAAAAAAAAACAATTCTTGATTATGTGTTTCCAAAAAAAAGCTATGCTCATGAAAGCCACTTATGCTTGTCTACTTTTAGGCGCTGCACAACACTGTCAAAAGTTCGTTGCACTTTAATGTTAGATACCAATAACTAGATACTAGTTAGACATAGACAATGAAAGGGTGCAACTGTTGTCTGTTGGATGCTCTGACAGCGCAGATCTATCTTAACGTCTTAATTCAACAAGTTGGCAAAACTCCACACTGATGGCAACATGACAGGGCCGCGGCCTCTCTTACTCTGACTCTCCAGAAACCCCTTTGGTCTATAATCTATAATTAAAATCATTTTGAGAACACACGCAAACTAAAAGCATTTACTATGCAGGCAACGTTTAAAGCAATTCCATTTACATGATGATGTTTTATCTGATTTTGAAAGCTAAAGAAAATAACAACAACAACAAAAAATAAAAACAGATACAACAAAAAAAAAGAGGGAATTGGAAAAGATACAACAACGTTAGACGTTGAAAGCTTGATTGATGCATTAAGCTTACTTAACACACAGCCGTTGACGAGTGCCAATTAAATTTTGATCGAACAAGCCGGGAAATCAAGCATACCAAGCCAACTGTTGCTCAATACCTATGTACCATATGTATCTTAAAGAGGGCTGCTTCAGAAGTTTGCGACTTTTATAGATAGAATATAGAAATACCGTAAGAACGTAGTTTTAGTTCGACCAGAAGAGGTTGGCTCGTCAAAAATCTTCAATAAGATCATGCTCAAAGCCCATATGATTTATATATAAATGCCTAATATGGTGGCTCTTACAAAACAGAAATTGTGATAGGCTTCATCTAAAAACATCCACATCGATACACGAAAAAACTCTATTCCAATAAAAAATTCTACGACTAAGCCAACATGAAGAGAAATAATCGGCCGTGCTGCGGAAAACGAATCCGAACATTTTATTCGGATTCGCTTAGATACCGAAGGTTTGGTGCTCCCAATCCCACAAAACCGAATTATTCATGTGGTTTGAGACCGAATGTTTTGTTGCAAGTGGAATAAAAACGAATCGGCAAAATAGGTTTAAAAACGCATCAATTTTATACTGAAATAATTTTTTAAATATTCTTTGATATTCTTAGATGATATTTATGCTACCTTCATGTTACATATTTATTGGCAAATATTTTTAATAATTTTTTTTCTTACTCAACGCAAAAAATAGCATGCACAGCCACAACGAATTTTCCCCACACATTTCACATGTCATACACGAACACATGACGATAAGTGTGAAACAACAGGAGAATTTATCGGAAATATAAGGCAAATATGTATACGAATTTATCATAAAAAAACTAAAAAAGGTAAATATCGAGAAAAAATTCGTTTTCCGGAGCACGCCAAAACGAATCCGAATAAAATTGTTCGGTTTAGTTTTTTCGTTTTTCGGAGCACGGCTGAATATTTTTTCTTTCTCTACTTTTACCGGTCTTATCCGGATATCCCAACAAATAAATAAAGAAAAAATATTAAAGCCATATTTTACGTAAAGAATGAATATCTGCAGAAAGCTTTTAAGTTCACCTGAGGCTTTCATAGTATAGTATATCTTGTAAAAAGGATTTAAGAGTCCACTTGAGGCTTACGGAGTGATCAATAAAAATGGCTTCGTGAAATTTAAAAAAAATACCCATGAATCAAAATATAAGTAGTTATGGAAACAAGCGGTATTCCAGATTTAAGAAATAACACGAGTATTTCAAAAATGCATGAAAAAAAACTGCACTCAAGTCCGGTAGCTGGCAGAACAGGGCCAATCCAGTCAAGAACTTTTTTTTCAACTAATCTTTGGCGTAATAATTGTTTAAACAATTTTTTTATAACTACTTAAAATAGAAAACAAATGCACGAGAAATTAATCCAAATTATTATTCTATTATATTTTTGCTTGTATTTAGTGTTTTTTAATCTGAAAATTAGCCAGTTCGGGGGTAAGATATTTTGGTGGAAATATGAGATCAGAATCCAGCGAGATGGTATACTAACAATATCTATCTATCTGCTTTTTAAGACAAGTAATTTAAATGGGGTCCTAGGATCTAGATACTTTGAGTAAGTAGTACGATCTGTAAATTACTTGGAAAAACGGAAAATTGCCTAAGTAAATTTTTATATAATATATGTACATAAGGGGTTAGCAATAAAACAAGCGCCTATTTTAGGGAGCTTAAGAAAACCCATTATTTGAAAGTATTCGAAAAAATTGGAAAAACGTTGTACTAACATTCTGAACAATACATTTTCTTCAAGCCACAAACTACTCAAGCTGCCCTCGTTTCTTCACGTAACTGTGCAACAATTTGTTTGCGTTGCAGTAAAATTATGAAAAATCTTTAGCTATGCGCTGCAAACAAGTCAAAAGACCAAAATCAAAAGACGCTAATTGATGCAGGAAGCGCGAGGCAAATTAACGCAAAACTAGTTGCCAGGCAGCTGTCATCTTCCATCTGTATCTAACAGATACATACACGTTGTGACACACTCACACACACATACACACACACAACTATGCAGCTGATATGCTGCACGCTTCGTTTATGCCACGAATTGGGTCAGACAATGATTACACGCGACCGCCTCCAACGCATTTCATAATGCTGCTGCCTACCAAAGTTGCCCCGGAACCACGCCCTCTTTTGGGGGCACTCTCGCCTCTGCAATGCTTGACACTCTTTTGAACCTTCCTCTTGTAGGCTCGCTAGGCTTGGCCTAGCCGTTTAAGCAAATTAAGCCGCTCTGCCGCTGCCTAAGGCTGTTACCATATTGAAGCCAAGACGCAACTTGGCCAACAAGAGGCAGCAACAACAACAGCAACAACAACAAATAAACGAGCGTCTTATGAGTAACGGCAATTTGAACTAAAGTGTTGCACTATTTGTCATAATAAACGCACACTTACAATCACGCACAAAACACACAGATACTCATACACACAGCTTTAGACTTACCAAATATGACTAAAAGTCGCGGCAGGGCCAAAACAAACTCTAGCCATTAAATCTAATAGAAAGCTGCGTAGGCAGCACTGTGACACATTTTGTCATCATTAGCCTCAGTTGCCGGCTAATAATTTCAATTTAGCCAAAAAAAAAGAGAAGAAAAATTTTGTTGCATGGCTAGAAGAAGAAGAAAATGTATGCAAAAGGCGTTAATAGCAGCCAAAGTTGAGGCCAACAACAACAACTAAGGCTAAGCTGACAAGCCCACGCCAATGGCTTTAAGATCGCGCTTTCTTTGGCGGGTGTTAACTTGATGACACTGATTATAAAATGTGTGTACAAGACGATAAGAGGCGGTATTTTTTTTTTTTTTTTTGTTTAGGGGGCGCAACACGCCAAATGGCCATTTAAATGCTTTGCATTAAGCGAACAAAACTAGCGAAGCAAGCAGGAGGCAAAACCCCTTAGTCACGCCTAAATAACTAGCACGCAAAAGTGAAAAGCCTGGGAGCTAAGTCGTAGGCAGATGAGCTAGCAAGTTTCGACAAGGTTTCTAATTTGTATTAAAACGGTTAAAAAAAAATTAAGATTATCGGCAATTATTTTTAAAGAGAATTAATTTAAAAAAATTCAGAAAATTTTTAGGATAAAGGCCAGCATGCAGCAACGCAAAAAGGAAAAAAAAACTTCATATAAAAGTCTTTATGGCAAGCAGTTTTGCCAAAAAAAAAAAACAGTGCTGCCAATTTTTTGAGCAATTTACGCTAGATGGCGCCAGTAGTAGCAACAGCTTTTCTGTTTTAGCTCTGTTATTTTGATGCATGACGTGGGAAAAAATGGCACTTGATAAATTTTTTTTTAATGAATGCTAAAACTTTGTATTAAAAAGAAAAATTGGATTTTTTAAACTTGTATTGAAATGAATATAACAAAATTACTTTTTAATATATTTAATTATGGTTTATTTTATATTTTAATATTTAAAATTATTTAAAAAAAGAAAATGTATTTTTTTGAATACAAAATTTGTAACATTGTTTTAAATATAAGCATAGCTGCTTCAATTATAGGATGTAGCATGTAGCATTTTGAGCATGGATCGAATATTTTTTTAATTATAATAAAAAAAAAAGCAAATTTACCAAATATACTTTAAAAAAAAGTTGGATCTTTTTTAATTGAATCAAGAATTTGAAATTTTTTAAAATTATTATTGGACATTTTTTTTGTTTTAAAATTAATAAATGGATTGTTATATTGATTAATGAAAATTTTTAAATTAATTTTAAAATAAAAAATTATCAAAAAATATTTTTATAAAAATTTTAATGTTATTCAATTGAATAAAGCACTTATATTTTTTTAAAAATATTTTCCCTTTTTTACTAATAAAAAATTGAGAAATCCTTTAATTATATCTTTGCGATGGCAGGTCAAAAAAGTATTTTGTAAAAATAGCAAAGGAAATGTCTAAAGATACAATGCATGTCATGATCGCGTCTCAAGATATTCAAATTCAAAAGTCTCAAAAATCGGTTTTTTAGAAATATAACAATTTTTTCTGTGCTATAAAATTGTGGAAGAGCATAAAATTCTATCTATCGGTCTGCCACAACACACTGTAAACAACATTCTAAAATATATCTTGGAAAGTATTTACGTCCCATATTCTTTATAGGCAATATCTTTCATCCATTTACATGCATTCACACCCAAAAGGCTTGTCAATTAGCTGTTAAGATTTCAATTCAAAATCCGGTCACTGCATAGGGCGCTGCCAGCGTCTACGTTAACGACAACGTCGACGTTGACTGCAACACATCGGCTGCTGCTGCTGCTGCTGCTGCCGCAGCAGCTTCTGTTGCATGTCACCTTGACTGGCTCTGAGTGACAATATTCAATTTCATAAATTTTCACATAAAATATGTTGCATGTTGTGGCACGATATGTGGCCAAGAGTCCGTTGATAACCGCGACAGTTTGTGTTGACGCTAAGCTTGTCGCACATTTCTCTTTAATTTCCCCGCATCACATAACGCAGCGGCAGTTGCAGCTACAAGTTGCCACACGCCGTAGCCTGCCCCTCAACATGCCACAAACGTTCCAAATCCAGTTGGCAACTGTCAACAAGCGGCGTGATTTTGCAAATGATTATTTTGCGTGACAGAAAAATGTGTTAAAGCAAACAGCTTTTGTCTGTATGTGTTTGCGGCGTTTGAAAAATGTAACGCATACGCCGTGTTGCACGCATTGCTTAAAGCTACTTTTTTATTTTATATCGCAAGTTGTCGTTAGCGTCAGCTAGTTTCGTGTACATAAAATTTTATGTTTCTTTACCGGAAAACGCAGTATTACATATACACATCAACGACATCGTCATCGTCATCGTCGTCGTGGTCTTCGTCGTCACCATCATCACCGTCAGCGTAATCGTCAAGTTAAAGCTAAACCATGGTTTTTGACTTTTTTTGTTGTATTTTACAACTGTTTCGCATGAATTTTCATAGCGTCGTGATACTTTTTTTTTGTGGTTTGTTATTGTTTGTTGTTGCGGTCAGGGCGGAAGCGAAACACGCACGAAATGTTTACGATTCTTTGTAGCTTTTTTTTTGGCCATAAATTAAGGTAGTTTACAAGAAAACGCGCGTGAAACGCCTACGAAACGCGCGCGACTTGAAGACGATTTGTGTGGTGTGACGCGTGCAAAACGCGCGCGATTTTGGTGCTATTTTCGATGTGAAGACTTTTTGAAATGCTTTACAGATGACAAAGAAGTGTTCAATAATTCGAAGCTTTTTTTCTTATTGAGTATTCGGCTGCAAACAAAAAACATAGTACAGCAGATTGAGTTATAACTCCAGCTTTGAATATTCTGGATAGACTTCAAGCCAAAATCTTAAATTAAATTGTAGACGTTTCCTACTAAATTCGGAACTACTGAATAAGAGATCTCACTGATATCTTTTGGGTCCGAGAAAAATCGAAGTAAATTTTTTCACGTTGGATACTTCATTTTAAAGCTTTATCGATTGCATTTATATGTAAAAACAATATCCGACAAGTATTCACCACGGTATTTTTTTTAGATGTCGTCCCGATGGTGAAAATTTGCGATGACATTTTCCAACACGAACGTTTTAATAGCACGATCTTATCGATGATTACACTAGTTTACAAATTTAAGGGCCATCGAGTGAACCTTCGTATAAAAGTGTTTTTTAGGGTAATTTTGGGTCGATACATTCATTTTTCTTCTTAAGAACCGTTTTCGTGATTTTTTCGAAAAACATATTTTTGGGCACTTTTTTCAGTTATTCGTTAATAGCTCTTCACGAATTTGTATGCAGCAGTAGTCGTGATTTTTCGTTTCTGGTTCCTGGATGTTATATCTACAGTTCCTATCCGATTTCGAAGATCTTAGGCTCGAAACGTTCTCTTTCAGCCTAAAGCTTAACATAATTTTTAAAAAAAATTTTTTCGTTACTAATGAGCAAACCAAAAATTTGTAATTTTGGAAAAAGGTCGAAAATTACATTCTTTTTCGACTTTGGTTGATTGTTCAATAATTTTTACTTAATCCATACATATCGTGTATCACATCAATACCTTTCGATCTAATTGTCTTTCATGTCGATAAAAAATTTTACTCACGAGCTATTGACGAATAAATGAAAAAAGTGCCCAGAAACATGTTTTTCGAAAAAATCTCGAAAACGGTTCCTAAGAAAGAAAAAAAGAATGTAATTTTCGTATTTCTTGACCCAAAATTACCCTAGGTTCATTTTTCGAGAAATCTAGTGTTATTGTTAGATTTTCAATTAACAAAAACAAAAAATAAGAGATAAGAAAATACCAAGATGGCGTAGTTTTAATAATGGCGTTAACTTTCCTGCGCTTTTTTGGACGACCCTATATAATAATAATTTCTTCAAAGAGATCAGGCATTATTGGGAAAAACGATTTTCGTGTTTGAAGATGAGACCAAGTTACCTTAGCACGTCAGGTTTCTAACATAACCTCAAACAAAAAATATTTTCGAGTCCGAAAGTCCGAAGTTGTGTTTTATACGTTTTTCGGGGTCGCTGAATCCGAATCCAAGGTGCAAAATATACTATCACTTGAAGAGTATAGATATAACCACAAAAAGCCATAAAACAGGTATTATGAGGTTTCTGAAGTTACATACCTTGGATTTGGATTCAGCAATGTATTGGATTTTATTTCATTCCATTTCTTTTAATAAAAATTGGGAAGACAACACATAATCTGATACGATTGTCAAACTAAGTCAATCAAAGTGATGCTGCGGATACATTAGTTCCAACATTCAGGCTTGACGATGTGGTAATTAAAAGCTTTAAAGCTTAGCTGAGTACTTATCTGAGCATTCCGATTTTCTTGCTCAGATCTCCGCTATCAAAGAATATTTCTTACAATTTAAAAGCACTTTTCTTCCAACCTCTCTAACTAAATGCGACTTCAATTCCAACTCTTGCTCATGGAAATATTGAAAGCTTTAAAAAGACTTACCTTCACTCGTTCCAAATACTCTTGCAGCGCACAATACGGATCCTCGCTGTCATCATCAATCAAATCCAGACTGTGAGCCAAATCCAGATTTTCCAATGTGGCCAATTTGGACTCGGCCTTATCGACAAACTGCAGCTTATGATGTGATGTTGAAGTGTTGCAGTTGTTGCTGTTGCTGTTGTTGTTGTTGTTGTAGTTTTTAGCCAAGCTTAAGAATTTCTTATCAACTGTCATGGCTGGCGCATTGCTTCCGTATTTCTCGCCATTGCAAATGTAGTCACCGTTCAAATTGCTGCTGCCGTTGCGATGTTGTGGCAGACGTGTGCGGGGCATGGTGGCACAACCGGTGCTAAAAACGCTTACAGCGGCAGCAGCTGATGTGGGCAATGTGTAGCCGCTACCAACACCACTAGATGTGATAGATGTTGCACAAGTGGCTGATGAAGTTGCCACTGATGCTTCATCATCAATGTCGGCGTCATCTTCAGCGTCGTTGTTGCAGTTGTTGCTGTTGCTGTTGCATACATCACTTAATCCCGATTTGTGGCGCGTTGTGTCAGCTGTGCCGTTGATAGCCAGGCTAGAAGCGAGTGACGTCCTCTTGGCTGCTGTTGCTGCAACAGTTGCAGCCGGCGGCGTTGCACAGTTGATAAGCATTTGTTGCTGTTTGCTGCCACAACTAATTGCACTTTTCACATCGCTTGTCATGTTGTTTTGATTTTTATTGCACTGAATTTTTGTATATTTCTTGATCTGGCCGACATTATTATTGCCATTGTCATGTCCATGCCGCGTCAGTCCATGCTCTAGGTGTTGTTGTTGTTGTTGCTGCTGCTGCTGTTGTTGTTGTTCTGTAAAGATTGCAACCAAATGCCGCAATTTAGCAATTTATGCAACTCAAAATATACAATATAAAGTTGTCATTGTCATGGCACGTTAAAAATAATTTCTGCAATAAGTTGTTTTCACACAATTGCCGCAATTATTGCTGCAACATGTTGCCTTGTAATGTTGCCTGTCTCTGGCAACACCTCCGCGCCGCAAATGGCGCACCCAAAAAATATACACTTCGTATAACAAATATTATTATTATTATTTTCACCCATTCATACATTTTATTTTTTTTTTTGACTTTTGGCTGGAATTGAAAAATTGCGCCCAAATGCGCAGCAGCCCGCAATGCCACATGTGGCATTAAAAAAACGCGCACATGGCTTGGTCTGGGCACGGTCTTGCCACGCTGCCGCTGCTGCTTAAAGCTTAAGCCAAATGCGAGAAAATTTTTTGCGCTAATCGCCTCAAATTGTGCACCAAATGTGTGCCATTTAAATTGTCATAAATTTTGCAAAATACATACACAAACACATATGTCATACAAGCACATGCATCAGGAGCGGATCTAGGGGGAGGTGGGTCAATGTGCGCGACACCCGCATATTCTGATTTTCTTAGCAGTAGAAGAAAAGCTTTAGGCGAAACGTAATATTTATATATTTTAAGTTGATTTAAGAAAATCTCCTCGTTGTTCCAGAATTTTTTTTAAGGATTTTGGGATAGTTACAAGACTTTGCATAGCTGGGAGACGCCTGAACAAAATCAGTCTAAAGGACCACAAGATCACTTGGTTCTATGAGATTAATTAGGAATACTCCCAACCAGTGGTCCAGACCTAGATCCTAGATCCGCACCTGCTCCCAAGCATACTTACTGAGTGTGACGTTCTAGCTTAAAGAAGTGCATTACTTTTCGGAGTTTGTTTTCGGAATTTGACTGTGTGAGCAAAGCTTATAGGAAACAAAATAGATCCTCGCTCTCGGGCCTCGTAATATATGTAATAATTATCAGAAATAAAATAATAAAAGAATGGGAGTTCCGCGGGACGGCAAAAGATTTGAAAATGTGCTGCATGGGCGAGATATTTTTTCAAGATCTTGAATTTCTTACGGGTTCCGAAGTTACTACCAGTTCAAGAAACCGTGGCTAGCATATTAGAACGGAATAAAATAATGAAACTTCGTAAAGGGTACGACGCCATACTAAATTCAAGTTTCAAAACGGGCGAAAAGGTTGCTTTTTTTTTTCATTTAAATATTTCTTATTGAAGGGTTTCCTTTCTAAATAGTTTCCTAAAACCTAGCTTAACCCATATAGTCAAACTTCCTAAGCCGAAAATTGATTCGATAAATAAAAACTTCGTTATATGAAAAATTTATTATTCCGCTTATCAACAAAGCTTTTATGGAAAAAATCGTGTTGGATGGGTTCGTTAAAATGAAGTTCGTCTGTATATAATTTTGTTGTTGTCAGTACCAACTTTCCAAGAAGCACATTTTTTCTCTTCCGTTCTCACTTTAAGGCCTATACGCAGAATGCAAAAAAATTTCGCACGAAATGACAAAACCATATAAAAAAAATCCCATTTGGGATATCCCATTCGTATGGACCTTTAACTGCGAAATATGAAATCCGCTCCTGACACACGTAAACACACACGGTCACACTATATACATTGTTCATATGTGCAATTTTTTATTAAACAAAACCAAGCGTGTATGTCATTGAAAATGTTTTAATTAATTTTTGTGTGTACTTTTTTATTAGAGCCTTGCGTCTTTTAAAAACATGATGCAATTATTTATTTTAATTTATTTAAGCTCAAGACAACAGTTGACAGACGCTCCAAGTAATTGCGTTAATTTAATTATAGAGCTTATAATTGAATGACCAACTAGGGCAAGATTACACAATCTTATGCCAAAGTGCGAGCAAGTGTGACCAGTTTTTGGGAAAATTCCCAAGCAATTTAAAAGTTTTTTTTTTTATTTTCATATAAAAAAACAAAAAAAAAATGTATATTTCTGATTACCGTGGATACCGTTTATACAAAGTGTAATTATAGCTATTATTTATTTTTTAATAGCTTTAGCAAAAATTATAATTTGAAAATTTGGTAAAAAATACCAACTTTTTTTTAGATTAGTAATTCAGTTCTAATTAATAAAATAAGCAGCTTGCCAAAAAGCTATATCATCTTTTCAGATTTCAGGAGAATAGCCTATTGACAGATCATATGCTTTTCTAAAATTATGTTCTCTTTGTAGTTTCACAGTGTAGAGCTCTTGGATCTTTCTTGTACTTAGTTTGCACTGAAGATATGCCTTCTTTTCTACATCTGGAGTATAAATATGTCATTTTTTGCAAAAAACACATTTTTGTATTAGCTTTTGAGATCAGTTTGCTTTCAAATTTAGAATTTCAACTAAGGCAACTTCTAGCTTCTAAGACCATCTCAATATGGCAAGAAGAGGCGTTCCATCAAACAGTAATAAAGCGATTAATGAATCGCACTTGCCAAAATTCTTCCATATTTTTATCTCCCATAATGTATTTTAAGAATCATATTTATATCTGTTAACACACTTGCCATGTTGTACGGAATTTATAAAGAAAAAGTAATCTCAATCTTAAAACAATATGAAAGTACAACCTGCTACCAGACTTGCTGTTTAATAGATGAGATGAGATGGGTTGAGATGTCATCAGCTGTTAATCAACAAAATGTTTAGTTAATCTAAAAGATTCGCTATCCTAAAACCTATCAGCGAACATTCTTCATGAGTTCTGCCTTTCATTATTTCCTTTCTCATCCAGTTGGTCGTAGACACGTAGTTCAAAAGATGAGTTGAAATTATCTGCTAATCTTAAAAATCTACAACTTTTTTGGAATGTTCTTTATTAAGCACTCACCCTGATTGCCGTAGAAACATGTGTGTTTTTTTTTTTTAAAACAATCTTTTTAAAAATCTTTTGTTAATCTAAAAGCTTTATTTGCCTTCAAAGGAACATTCCTCATCCTATTGCATTGTTTTTCAACATATGAGATGAGATACCCTATTGTTAAACATAAAGATTCGATTTTTCTAAACTCTTTACTCCAAGGGAAAATTCTTTATAAATTTTCTTCATTAAGACCACATATTGCTTGCTGTAGAAATACATATATGACTTTTTTTGGATAGATGAGTTGAGATAATATGTATATCTTATAAATCTTTTGTTAAGACCCATACGCAGTTCGAAAAATTTCACACGGAATGATAAATCTTTAATCTAAAAGATTCGTTTGCCCTTAACACAATCAAGGAAACATTCTTCATGAGTTCTAACTTTTGATAATACCTAATACTGTTTGTCGTAGAAACATAGGTTCTATTCTGCAACAGATGAGATGAGATTATCAATTAATCTAAAACATCTTTTTCATCTTTTGAGATGAGATGACATAAATAATTTATTTTAAAAATTGCGCTGGGCAGAAGAAATTAACCCGAAGACGATGCTAGTCAAGCTGCAGATATCTTATATGGAACTTAGGCATCGTCACAATTGGTTGAAAACCTTAAAGATACATAGGTAAAAAGGTTTCTGTTATGATATTACAAACTAGTTATAAGCACAGATGTCGTTTTAGAATTGGCCAACTACTAAACTGTGATTCCATTCATTTTATATTTAGTATGATATCTATAAAATGTACGACCCAAAAATCAATCAATCAAGAAATCTACTAGTTAAACGAAAAATAGTATGCCGAGTCGCACCAATTAAACAAAACTGACAGCATTACGACATATGCATTAATCTAACCCACTACTAGCATCATATTACCTCCATATCTTTCCTAGCATTAATAATAAGAAATATCTTTCAAAAAAATCGTAACAGTTTATGACACACCCCAAGTAAAACCCGAACATTACCAAAACAAACAATATTTAACCAAAGCACTTCCAATTTGCCTTAATTCGCACCAGCTCGCTGCATATCTATTTCTAGAATCAATTAAGACATTCATGAAAAAAAAGTATCTAGCAATTTATCAGCGTAACTGTATCCGTTTCAAAAAAAAAAAAAAACAGTTTGCACATATGCATGAAATTACAAAAACCTAAAAATAAATGCCCGCAAACTTATTAAAATTCGCATAGGGGCAACTGAGTGAAGTGAAGTTCAAGTGAACTCGATTGCCACGAGTCGATTCCGGAGTCGGAACAGTGGAACAGAACGCAGCTACATTTATGTATCTGTGAGTTTCTTTTTCGTAGCTGTGTGCGTGCAAGTGAAACGGTTAATGTAGTTTTTTTTTTATAGTTTTGATTTTATTTTTTGTTGTTTTTTTGTTTGTTTTTATTGCGCATGCGTGCGTTCGATTGAGTTTTTTGATTAAAACGTCGTTGACAACGGGAGGGGGCAACGAATAAGTTGGCGACAGCAACTTTTGGAGTTGGAGCTGCTGGTCAGCATTGGCATTTAAGAATTCTGAATCGCATGCGTTACACAACTTGGCTGGAACTATGGCTGGCCCATGCCGAGCTCGTAAATCACGGACTTGAACGAGTCAGTCAAAAGACAGTTGGCTACATTTTATGGGGGTCTCGCCTGGTGTGTGTGTGTGTTTGTGTGTGTGAATGTCTATAAGCTGGGCTTGAACGTTTGCCCAATTGATCGTTTTATGGCGATTGGCAGACCAACTCATACCCAGACTCAGACGCAGCCGCAGCAGACCAGATCAGACCCAGCCAGCCAGACTAGTGGCCTACACATATTCAGCTGCAGTTTTCGCAAATTTTTCTTCTGCCTTTTTGATGCACTCTTCTTGAGGTTATTTGAGATTTGGTCTGATTTTTGGTAACATTTTTTATTTGGAACGAAAAACTATCATGGAATGAACTATCATCATTTTGTTAGTTCCAAATTGGAAACCATACGTATATCAGAGCGCTAAAAAAGTATCGCTACCTAGCGGCCTTGGAGATGAATGAAAACTGGGTATTAGGGTGGCCGCCGCTGGTATGGAGGATTTTTAAACCGTCGATATCAATAACGCCAACCCCTAAAAAGTTTCCTTTTTACCTGAATAAAGCGCCTGTAAAACTTAAAGGCGATCCGAATGTATTTGATGGTTCCTAAAAAAAGGTCAAGTATAACAAAAGAATTGAAAAGTTGATTGAACTTTGAAATCGGTGGTACGCTGTAATATTCAAAGTTGGGATTACTAAATATTAAATTAGACTTAAACAGCATTTATTTAATATTTTTAGTAATGCTGCACTGCAATAATTAGGATCTATAATGCTCTCTTCTAGCTTTAGAGATCTTCAACTTCGAGACTAACATGGCATAGAGAAACCAAACGCTGAGAGTCACCATAATTACATATTTTTTTAGCTTTAAATTTTTTAACATATTCATTTGAATCAAAAAAAAAAAAAAATTAATAAATAAAAAATTTATAAATAATTTAGCTTGAGTCCCCAAGCTCTCGAGTTCTTTTCACGATTTATTCATCAATACCAATTGTTTTATTAAATTATCGCCATATTTCTTCATTGAAAATATTGAACCAGTTCAATTGAGCCGCTTTTGTATATTGAACACAAAAAAGAAATCTTAGCCTGGCTTTTTTAAGATTCATCTATGGAGGTTCTCAAGCACTTATTGAAGAAACTAGTTAAAATCTGTTATAGATTCGATTCGATTAAAAAATAAAATAAGAATCAGTCTTTTCAAATTCTTATCTAAACATGAATTAGACTGCTTTTTTTAGCTAACATTTTCTAATATTATGACAAGTTTATAAAGCTAAAAGACATAGAGTAGACGGTAATAATAAAATATCTAGTTATTATTATCAAGTTTAGACTTTATTGTTTAGTCTTCTAAAGCACATTGAGTATGGTTGGTTTTTGTTCTATTCGCGACTAGCCCAGAAAACAGTCGATGAACCAAAATGGTACGATTTTGGATATCTTAACTATTTTTGGGTTTTCAAACTCATCTGATCATAAATCGAAACTATAAATGGCACGGATTAGATTATATTTCCTAAGGTTTTACGATCAGAGGTTTTAAGATCTGAGGAACTTAGTTGCCATAAAAACTGTAATGCTTATAGCAAAAGAAAAGCAGATGTAATGACCAAATTTTAGGAAGATTCTGTTTTTATGTATAAGGTAAAAACATTAAAATCCTTGAAAAATGGAAGCATTTATGTTTGTAGAGCCAGATGAATCCGGTCATCTCGCAAAACACGAAAATTAAATGAAATGACTGTTGTCAAATAAATTTTTTAAAATAAAGCGAAAAGTGATTCGTTTTTAATAAAGATGATGGTGAAGAAACTTAAAGACACCTAGTTTTCAGGAACTTTAAGGAACACAATAATAATTGTTTAAAATATCAAAACAAAACGTAATAAATAGTTTAAATAAGAAAAAGATTTATTAGAAGAATTCGTAAATCCTAGAGAAATATTGTATTTTATTTTTAAGAGAGAGCAGTCAAAATGGTTTAGAAAATAAGCAAGATATATATAATTAGAAGAGATGACAGATGCTTTATAAAACACAAAAAAAAGGATTTGTTTTTAATGAAGATGATAATGAACAAACTTAAGCACATTAGTTCTCATGAACGCTTAGGAACAAATATTATTTGTTAAAAATATCAAAGCAGAACGTCTCTGTTCTTAGACGATTGCTAAAAAATTTGTTTCTTAAGAGTATTCAAGTTTCGTTGCCTTGCATCTAGTTTCTCACAATCTCTTCTTTATTATTTCTTGCTGTTGTTGTTGTTGTAGTTGTTTTGGATTGCATTTCAATTGTGCAACGAACGGTACATTTGGCAACAGGGCGCCCGTGTGACTCTGCGTGGGAGGCGCGTTGAAAGTTCATGGGAGGTCTTCCCACTGGAAGATATACTATCATATAAACCATACACCATCTACCACATATGTATATGTATAGTATATATATGTATGTATGGACATGTGTGCGCCAAATGCAAAAGGTTTTGCGAAATTGCGCCGCAAAACTGAGATAATGATGCCACTGCTGCTGCTGCTGCTGCTGCTGTTGACGGAGACATCGAGTACTCCGTACTATGTATAGTATATATATAGTACTATGTACTATGTGCCACATGTGTGCCAATTTAGCTTTCGATACGATTTCAATTGGAGAGTCCGCAAAAAAACGGTATTTAATTATTGCGTTGGTAGTTGACAGTCGGCTTTTGTTCTATGTCATTGTAGTACATAACCTAGTAGTATATATGTACTATTTTTTTAGACTCAAGTCAAGTCTGTGCGCTTCAACAATGCAAATCTGACAATGACAGAGCGCGAATGAAATAAACTATTTGTATTTGTATATAGTTATTTACTTTAAATAAAAAACTGTTTGCTTTGGGTGTGTCAGCTTAATAGCCACTGTCCACACTGTTCATTGTTCGAGTGTTCACTGTAGTACGCCATAGGCGGACCCTAACGGATTGATGCTGGGTGTGTGTTAGGTGTTGTTGTTGTTGGTATTTATTTATCGATTTGGCTGACGTTGAGGTCACTTCAACGTGATAAATTGCGTAGTCTGGCAGCTGGGATTGGTCAGGTTTAAAGGTGTCATAGGCATAAAAATGTCTAATTGTTTTATAAACTCAAAAAAAAAAAAAACACAACTTGAAAAATTGCTATCATAGAATTAAGTAAGCATTGAAGTCAACAGATTTGTTCAAATAGTTTTTTGTTAAAAATCAATTTGAAAACCAATCAACACATTTGGTAAGCATTGGAGTTAAAAGATTTGTTCATTTGGAACTGGTTCCGAGCAAAAAGTTTCTAATTATAATGCTTCAATCTTTTGCGAATCTATAGAACGTTGAAATCAAAAGATTTTTTTTTTCAGAGTAGTAACCAAAGACATTAATATTTTTAATCCAAAATGTTTTTGTTAAAATTTTAATTTTTTTTATTTTTTGTTATTCAAATTTAGTTGAAAATATTGGGTTGTGAAAAAATTGCTATCATAGAATTAAGTAAGCAATAAAGTCAACAGATTTGTTCATTTAAAATTTGTAAAAACAAATCGTTTTTTGTAAAGAATCAATTTGAAAACCAATCAACACATTTGGTAAGCATTGGAGTTAAAAGATTTGTTCATTTGGAACTGGTTCCGAGCAAAAAGTTTCTAATTATAATGCCTAAAATTTTAGCGAATTTATAGAACCTTGATATCGAGAGGATTTTTTTCTTCAGAGTAGTAACCAAAGAAATTAATATTTTTAATCCAAAATGTTTTTGTTAAAATTTTAAATTTAATAATTTTTTTTTTTTTTGGAAAAATTTTAAATTTAGTTTTTGTTATTCAAAGCATATATTTGCTTTTATATTTTTATAACAAAACATTTAAAAGCTAGAGAGACAGCAAAGCTTCTTATTATCTTTGAAGTCAAATGATTTGTTCATTTGGATCTAGCTCCCATTTTTTGAAGAAACATATCAATATTATAATGTTTCGTCCAGTTAAAATTTGGTATTCCATTTACTTTATGTACTCCGGCCGTACTCCGGGACACGAATCGGTACATTTTATTTGGATTCGTTTTGAAACCGAATGTTTGGTGCTCCCAATTTCACCAAAACGAATTTTCTATATGGTTTGAAACCGAATTGGTTTAAAAATGCACACATTTTATATTAAAATAATTTATTAAATAATCTTTTACATTCTTAGCTTATATTTATGCCAACTTCAGGTTATATATTTACTGGCAATTATTTTTAATCATTTTTTTTCTGACTCAACCCAAAAAATAGCAGGCGGGACCCAAAACGAATTTTTTTGTGTTAATAAAATAAAAAGGGAAATATGCAAAGTTATTGCATAAAGTTTTCATTAATATTTTCATTCTTAAAATCAACTCAGAACTCAAAAGAAATGCTGTAGAGTTTATGAGCTATCGAATAATCAGAAGGAAATTTTCTATAAAGCAACTAAATAGGGAGTGAAAAAAACTAGTAAAATACATAGATAGTAAAGCTATGAGAGTTAAAATATTCTTGAAAAATTTTCATATTTTAATAATAAGAGGTAACTTTAAAATGTATGCCTACATTGAAAGATTGACAAAAATAGTCAAGTCAGGGAAAATTATTATTATTATTACATTGAAAGACTACAATTTGAACTAGTAGCAAAGACAATTGTTAAAGAAGGTAAAGTAATTTTTATATTGTCGAAAACCATTTTTTATCAAGCTGTTTTTTTGTAAAGTATCAAAAATTGAAATATTTACATTCTTATGAGTGAACTTCGGAAAAGTAAGTCAAATTTTTATTATACGAAAAATATTTTTCTTTCAAGTTGTCTTTTTTTTAAATTGTCAAATCCGTAGGAGTTTTTCTGAGTCACTTCGTATAATAAAATTTGTCGCGTAACAGCAGATATAGATGCAAAGCATAGTTGAGAGCTCACAAATGAATTAACAGGACATCGAACGTTCTATTTCATATGTGCTTAAACTGAGCAAAATTAAATGCGAACTGGTTCATAATCTAAATTTTGGTGTGCACTTACTAAATATTGATATTATGAACTAGCTCATGGTTTATTTTGTTTAGTAGGGGACTAAAATTTAGAGTATGAACTAGTTCACAGTTCATTTTGTTCGCAACAGTTTATCCAGCTAGTAGACTAAGCTCATCTGAAATTTTTTGACTCTTTAAGAGCTTCAAATCAAATCAGCTCTCAACAATTAAGAACGCTCCTTGCAGTTTTAAAAATTAGTAACAAATTCTTGCTCACAGAGTTGCCCAGAATAATTATCTACCAGCTAATCTGCTTCAAATAATACTCTTTAAAGGTTATTAAAACTGGTTGGCAGCTTTTGAAAGTTGGCATATTTGCAAGAAAGCTAGAATATAAACTGATTTAGTTCCAATAAAAACACAATAAAAACTCAGATACGAAAAACAGCTGCTGCAAGCAACTCAGGACTACCTCAACAAGACACAGATGTTGTTGACTGTTTTACAACAAGGCCCAAACAAAAGCGTCAGGCAAATACGGTCAACACGCTGTAAATACGAAATTGCAAAACAAAACAAAGAACAAATAAGTAAATACGTAAATAAGTGAATAAGTAAGTAAGCAAACGTGCCGCTGAGGTTTGTCAGTCAAATGCAATTGCAGCAATCTTTGCCAGACTCTTGTGCGGATTCCCTCGACCCCGCCAACACAGTTCTGTGTGATCTGCCAACTTACCGACGTAATGTCTGTTTTGGCCTAAAGGCTTTGGCCTGGGCATGCGCATTGGGCACTGAACAGGGGCGTATAAAAGGCAAAGGTGCAGAGGGTCCAAACTTCTTTCGAAATATCAAAGTTTCTTAACAATTTGAAGAAATTATTTTAATAGTTGTTAACAAACAACCATCAATTAAATTTGTATCTACCAAGAGTTAAAAGATTTAGGATTCCGGAACTTGTCCCCAAATATCTGTGACTCTTAAAAATTGTTAATACATATTTACATTTTATAAAGCATTGCTGCGTTTAAACAACTCAGTCAGAAATTTTGAACCCAAAAATGTTTTCTTGATCCGCCCCTGGCGCTGAGCATTGGTTTTGGGGCGTGTGGCAACATCATTATATGACGATTACCAAAGCTTGAGCAAACCAAAATGACCAACTCAAGCGGTCGCGTTCTTTTCCTCAAAGCTGACGTGTGTCGGCTTTAATACACGCGGCAGGATAACACAAAACTTCATCATCATCATCGTCATCTTCAATGGCGTTGCCTTAAGCTGCACGTCACTTGGGACTTCAACATCATCTTCAGTTTGCATAGGGACTTAGTTCGAACTGGAACTGGGCTGGGCCAATTCTGGGCTTGGTTGACGGCTTTCAAGCCTCATTTGCCTATCAAAATGATATAATATGAGCTTATGACGTTGAGTCCCGGTTTGGAGCGTTTCTTTTAGTGTGTCTTTTTGCCTCGTCTGACATGCGACTTGGACTTGGAACGTGTTTCCTGTTTCTGACCGCAAACGCACTAAATAAGCCATAGCTATAACGATTGCAATGTGCCGCCCAGTGTTTACTTAGCGGCTATGTGTAATCATATTTTTATTTTTTTTTTTCATAGCAGTTATATCGGTTTGGAATGCTCTTGCAGAGAGTATCTACACTTTGGCTTAAAGTTGGTAAGCATCAGCGAAAGAGCCAGCTAAAATCTTTTAAAGCTTTACCTTTACTTTGTGTCAAAGTTAATATGAGATTGAAACTTTATAAGAAGCTGACTTTAGAAGAAAGACACGATAACGTTTTCTTTGTCCTAAAGTTTATATGAGAAAAATCTTGATTAGAGACTATGCTTAGAAGAAAGACTCGATAACTTTCATAAGGCTCTGTTGCTTGTCCTTGGAAGTGTGTTACTCGTATTTATAGGCTTTTAACCATATCTCGATTTTTTGAAGAAAGCTTAAATTTTTATACCCTGTACCTATAGGTACCAAGGGTATACTAGATTTGTGCAATGTATGTAACGGACAGAAGGAGGCGTGGCAGACCCCAAGTCCTTTATACCAAAATGCTTATCATAACCTCGGGTAGCGATTGAGCCACGTCCGTCCGTCCGTAAGTTATTTCTGCTAAATACTTGAAATGTGATATAGACGCCATATAAACATTTTATTTGGGTAGAGAATAAGAATTTTTTTTATTATTCCCCATAAAAAATAAATAAATAAATCTTATATGGACGCTATATAAACATATTTGCTAGAAAGAGAATAAGAAATCATTTATGATTTTTCGCCATAAAACAATGTTTTATGCATAAATTTTTGTTAAACTTAAAGATTTGGATAGGATCTGCAATGAAAAGATCTTTGAAATAAAAATGTTAGGGGTGTAGGGCTAGATATCGATATCAATAATGACATTACTGCAGATTTCTAAAGGAAAAGTCGTGCTTGAAAACCATACGAAAGCTTTACTCACATAATATCTTGGTAGAAGTAAAAACAAAATATAATTTTCTGAAAAAACAGCGAAACATGTGTTTCCAAAAATGTCGCATATTTGTCACACCTTGCATACATTTTTTCGCTTTTCAACTTTATTGCTGCAACTTTAGCACACTTACGACGCCATTTATCGATAGACTCGATACAAAGTAAAACCAATTGACATGCACTTTAGAGTTGCAATTGATTGTTGTTTCTTTTTCTTTTTTTTTGTAGTCTGTCTGCTTGGCGACAAACTCTGCCTACGTCATGTGGCTTACAAACGCGTAGTATGTATAGGGTGTGTTATTGGTTATTTCTGAGACTCTTTTGACCACAAAGTGCGTCCGGCAACTGCACCCAAAAAACACCATTTGTGCATGCAACCAACGATTGTAGACGGTGTTTTTTTTTTATTTATATTTTTTTGGTTTCTTTTTATTTTTCAATTGCAGCGCATTTATAACAAATTTATTATTATTGCCAACAATATTTTCTCTCTCTCTTTTGAAATCTTTATGTACTAACAAAATTTAAGTGACATTTTTTAGGGAGTTTTGTTTCTTTTATGTTTGTTTAAGTGGCTTTTTATTAAAGATTGCGGCATTTAATTGATATGTAATATATTGCAATGTATCTCTTTCTTTTTGTATGTGTGTGTGTGTGTGTGTGAGTTATGCAAAAGGTGTGTTAGTGTTGTATCTGTGTTTTTTATGTTAACGGAAACTTAAGGCACATGTCATGCATAATTCATTACAAAAAAAAAATACATAAATGTTAAAGAGATACAAACGTTTGCTGTCTCTTTGATATTTTAATATATGCGTCAAGCTTTAAATAATATAAAATACCTTTTTTAAATTTAGTACGACTTTAATAAAATCATTTATGACAATTACTAGCTTGTTCTACCAAAAATGCTTAAGTCTATATTACATGCATTTAATTGGCTGTAATTTAATGGCTCTGAGCATTACACGAGAATTACGTATAATTATAAATAATTGTAATTAATTGCGCAAATGAATCAGTCTCTTCTGCTATATACAACAAGTATGCAACATATGCCACAATGCATTGTAAATAAAATTATCTGTTGATTCGATTTTGTTGTGTTTTAGTTTTTATCTGAAATTGCATCAGATGATGCAACAGGAAATAATCTGAACATGAGCTGTAGACTGACTCCGCAGCTTGTTGACCTTCGAACTACTATTTGCCTGAGAACTGGCCCTAGGGATATATTACGCATAAATTAAGTATTTATTTAGTGCATGCTCAATTTCTCAGGGTTTCCAAAAGGCGTTTTTCGTCAGCTATAAATGGAAAATGATGCCGTATATGATGATGTATACATAATCTGTAAAACTCATTAAACAAAAGCCTACCAATTTATAAAAATGCCACATAAATGATTTCTTTGTTTATCAAAATTTCAACAAAGATAAGATTATATGATTTCGAAGACAATCAGCAACCAAAATAGTGATGATCATCACTGACGTATTCCAACGCTGATGTCAAAACTTATTATTGTTTTGTAATAAGCTAATCTATGCCTATTTTACAACACTTATTTACAACTTTAGGTGAGTTCTTAAGCTGTTGTTGTCAAAACATTGTCTAAATCTGCATTGTTTTGCTATGTAGTCATTAATTTTCGATGGGATTTCCCTAAATAACTCAACTTGTGTTTATTTCCAGGAATTTTTTGCACTAAAATTTGCCAAGAAAGCATACTACACCTAAAGTAAATGAACTAGGCAAAAAAAAAAAACGGGCTAAAATTTCACGCCAAAAAAGTCATGGTAAGCAAAAACGTAGGTAATGTTGTGACCGAATTTCACAGACCCTGAACTGAGCTTATAAAAATTTGAAAAAAAAAGTTGTGATCGTCTTCAAGTGCTTTACTTTTTTTGCAGCATGAGAAAAAAAAAAAAAAATTGGTAGCCCAAATAACTCAACGCAATTGGGATTATTAAAGAAACACAATTCTGTCCTAATTATTATTATTACTTCAACAAGTGTTATATATTTTACTAACTGTGCCCCCTATTCTACAAATATCTATAACAAGATTCTATATATTTCATCTTTTACTTCTTAACCAACCTCACCCCTGCACCCTGTACACAACCTCAAAAGCAGGAAAAAACGCCGTTTTTCGGGAACATAACCTCAAATATCTCAAATTCCTGACGTGATGGGCCAATTCTGACCGCAGATTCGGATTCTACTTCGAAAATGACCCTTAGCTTTCCAACAACTGACATGACCCCGGTATTTGTAGTTTTAAGTTTCACACTTAGAGCTAGACCAGGTCACCAAGCCCTGACCAACGGACAGTGGGATGCTAAATTTTTACACTTAGAGTTAGATATAACCCACCTATAAAAAGTACTGGATTTTTCATCGGAGTGTTAGTAAAATAGGTTTGACCAGGTTACCAAGCCCTTACGAATGGACGTTGGAAACTAAGACTATCACTGGCTTCTACTACTACTACCTACTTAATACTATAGAGAGCCTCTAGGTTTGCATAATGTTCGCCAACGATCCTGTTTGCCACGGATCACTTTTTCCTTTCACTCTCTCTTAAGTCGAAATCGCGAGAACTCTTGAGCACATAATTCCCGAAAGCTCTTTTTCACAAAAGGTTAATATTTTATTTAGTCAGTCGCCCCTGGGAGGAGCATTGGGGATCTCTATTAATAGCTATTCGAAGAGAACACGGACCTACAGTTTATAGCCGAATCCGAACGGCGGTGTCTTGAATTAATAGAGACTTTCTTAGGCAAATAGCGTCTTTGAGCTAGCGATGCCAGTGCTACTGCGGGGATTCGAACCACCGACCTTCGGTTTGTAAAGCGAGTACGCTACCACTACGCCACCGACGCACAACATATTGCGCAGCTCTCAGATATCGTATCACCATACATGAGCACTTATTTTCAAGCCTGAACGTTTTTCTTTCAAATACAATCTAATTCATTAAAATATCTCAATTGGTTTAGAAAATATGGAAAAAATAGTTACGTATTTTTCAATGGGAAATGTTGCACAGGCAACAAAATCCAACTTCCACAACATATTGCGCAGCTCTCAGATGTATCACAATGTTTGTGTACTTATTTTAAAGCTTAAAGATTTATCTTTCAACTACAATTTAATTCATAAAAATATCTCAATTGGTTTAGAAAATATGATTTTTGCAACGTTTTTTTGGCTTCCGTGCCACTGTGCGACGGTGACTTCACAAAAGGTTACTTCAAGATAATGATAGTAGGAAAATCTAGAATCGCAAAGTTTCTCAGAATTATTCATTTTACTAAGACGATTGTTTTGCAAAGCTACTGAAGTATGCTCGGCATCGTTCTGCTATGGCAATCTTAAAAATGCGTAAAAAGAACGGCGCAAAGAAAACAAAGTATATAGACCCCTCTGACTTGTTTCAATATTCCAAAAAAAATTAAACTTCGGACCCGGAAAATCTACCCATTAACCCACTACCAGTTATATCTGTAACATATTTATATACATCATCTATATATATATTAACAAGGCCGTTTTTTGTGACATTAAAGGCTCCTAGACGGATCGCGCGATTTCAGCAAATAAGGTATCAATCGAAAGCTATTTACACCTAGATGTGCAATAAGGTGTTATTTTTTCGATTAAATCTATATTGTGGTGTATATCGCTAAAAAAAATTTCAATCATTGCTATAAAAAGTGCGAAAAGGTAGGCCGATTGAAATTACTATGCGTGGGTGTGAAAAGGTGCGCATATTTTTATTGGCAGTGAGCGTAATAAAGGCAAGCGTGTATGTGTAAAAAGCAAAGTTTTCTCTCTTTGGTTTCTCTTTGATCTTATTTTGCAATTGTGCATTGAAGACAATAGGTGTAAACGGCACGGCTAATCTTGTCAAACTTTCTCTTGAAGCAAAATCAAAGTTCTTATTAGAAACTGACATCTGGCTACCCTGCGACTGCAGATGTAAATTACGCGATTGACACGTTCGGCCAAGCGCTGCAGTTTTATTATATATGTATTATTTTCTGCAAAGCTATTTGTATATTATGTAATGAATTATCTGGCGATTTTCGCCGCCGGGTTCACTAGTTAAACCAATTAATCTATATAAAAGCTGCATTGAACTTGATTGCATTTACTCGTACATTAATGAGTACATTCTCTTAAGTCCTTTAGATACAATCTTTAACCAAATACAGCTGAACATCCCTATAACGTACCGCCCCTACAACAAATAATTTTATAGTACGCCTTATTTTTTAAGTACACTAATTGCTTTATTTATCTACTTACAAAGAATTTCTGTACAACAAATTCTACAAAATAAGGAAAGAAAGTTGAACTGTTTATACATAGATAGAATATATAACAATTCCTTTACTCTTACGTCAAACAGGCTACTATGTACCTACTATGTACACACCAGTGACAACCAAAAGCTAAGTCCACACTAATATGAATTTATTTTCCCAGGCAAATCAATTAATAATAATAATATTGAGAAATGACAGCTATTAACTAGCCAAATGACGGTGCCCAGTTGACTCGGTTGACTCAGTTTCTTCCATAATACATGGGCATAGTATTAAGGCTTTTCCCACAGTACATTGGAGCGAATTTCCGCCGACGCAGCTTAGTGTGAGTTGGTCGCCAAAGCTGATTAAGCGCGCAAAAAACGCTATATATGTATATAAATACATATATGTATAAATATCTAGATGGATAGATAGCTAAATACAAAGGCGAGGGTAGGCTAAAAAGTCATTCAAACGTAATCTACTTTTTGGAAAAATAAGCTCAATATGGTTCTTCTACTTTTTTTTATCCCTTCCCGAAGAGTATGATTTGTGATAGTCCTCAACATAGGCTTTCATTTTACAGATGACATTTGAATAAAATCTGTTTTTTGTTCTTCGTAGTTTGATCAGCGATTTTTGTGAATGAAGCTGGAAATTACCTTTGACTGTATGGATATTTCTAGAGGCTCACAAGTGGTTCTTCATTCGCATATTATTGCCCTGCATTGTGAATAATTCTTGTGCACGTCAAAAATCGTTTTTGCGATTTATGTATAAAAATTCGAGTTGTCTTGTTTCACAGCTTTGGAATTTCGAAATTAATGACAAGAATACTTACGAATATTTAATTACAAAGCCCCAGTGCTCATGCCCTGAATCCGCCCTTTCTAAGTTGTCGTATACGTAATAAATATATCAAATTTTGATATTCCAAATATTTATTACGTATACGTAGTGTGACCTACTTTTTTTTGCGACATTCTTGCACATTTGGGAGGATTTTGGGGAACATTAAAGAAGCTTTCTGTCATAGCGTGACCAAGTCTGCTAAATTTTTAACAAAAACCCCAACGCCCAAATAAACAAAGTTGTCTAATATCCAGGCTAGGCCACTAGCTAACTATTCAGCCAGCCCTCGTTGCATGTTGTCTATATATTTGGCGACAACAACGAGAGGGAAAACTTACCATTTCCTGCCGCAAATGCGGCGATGCGCTCCCTAACCGAACGTCTGGGCTCGTCGTTGTTGTTGCAGTTGTTCTTGTTGTTGTTGTTGCAGCTGTTTGTGTGCAACATGTGTGTTGTATTTGTCGCCTGGTTTGTTGTTGTTGTAGTTGTTGTTGAGTCATGGCTAGGACTACGCTTCACCATTGTCGTTTTGATCACAGTCTTAAGGCGGGAGGGCGTGGTTGGACGCGCTGCAATGCTGGGCTTTGCTGTTGTTGTTGTTGTTTGTGTTGTTTCTGGTGTTGGCGTTGCGGCTGTCAATGTTGCTTTATCGTTGCACAGCACTTCTGTGGCAGCACCCACAATGCCTGTGTTTGTTGTTGTTGTTGTATCTGTGGCAGCCGCGGTTGTTGTTGTCAACCCACACTCGCTCTGTTTGCGCTGCTGCGGCGGTGTTGCTGTCGCTGCTGCTGCCACAACATTCGTTGTGTTTGTAATTGTCATTGTTGTTGTTGCTGCTGCTGTTGTTGTTGTTGTTTGTTGCAACTTGACTGAATCAATTTTCAAAATGTTGTTGTTCGTTTGTGGCTCGGCTTTGGGTTCGGCTTCGGGTAATTTACAATAATTACAGCATAGATTGTTGTTGTTGCTTAGTTTATTTTCCTTATTATTGCTATGTTGCAGTGTTTGTTGCAAATCTTCTGCAGCTGTTGTTGCTGCTGCTGCTGCTGCTAATTCTTCTTCTTCTTCTACGTCTTCTACTTCTTCTTGTTTTTGTTGTTGCTGTACGCTAAGTCTTTGGATTTGTTGTTGCTCACAATTGTCGCTTTTGTTGTTTTTATTGTTGCAGGCAGTTAAGCAGCTGTCATTGCCACTTTTTGTTGCATTTGCCAATTCTCTAGCACTAGTGCCTTTTTTGTCCTGCCGCCATTGTTGTTCCTGAACATTTCGTTCATTCATTAATTTTACCGTTTCATTTCCGTCGTACCCGTCGTAAGAGCTTTCTTTATTGCCATTTGCGATCTCAACGATATCATCATAATCGCTTCCACAATCGTAATACCAACTATTGTTGCTGCCGTTGTCGTTGTTGCATCTGTCTTTTGCACGTGGCACATCATCAATATACGTAAAATCGTTATCAACGAATATATTTCTAGCATGCAACGTCTTGTGACCAACCGATTTCGGTTGCTTTAGATTGTATCTTCTACGCTGCGGGCAGCAACAAAAGTTTATGGCTCGCGGAGAGGTCGGTGAGAGGGAGAGCGGCGTTGGTGGTGTCACTGGCGTTGCAATGTCAGCCCATTTCTTGTTTAAGGCCAACTCGCGAGCATTGGACATTGTTGTATAGCCATGAAGTGTGATTCTGCAAGCAGAGTAGAAAAGGCACAGAAACGATAATTTATTAATCAATCAATGGAGTTATCGATAAAGTGCTAGTCTTAGTTTTAGTGTCTTATCTGATATATTGAATGGTGTCGGACAATACTGCGCGCCTGTTTCTTGCGAAAAAGGCAACATATATTTCTCTGACTACTGGAAAGCTGTAAGTATGGCAATCCAACTTAAACTTAATCTTTGTCTTTCGACGTTTTCATCTGAGGTTGATATAAGCGGCGTAGATTCCTACTAACAAGATGTATAACCTTGTCGAGATTTGACCGGATGTCTTTTATAGTGTGGGTGGAAGCAGAGGTCAACATAATTGAAAAAACTTCTCCTGACTCTATGGATAGACGGTAAAACAGTGAGAATCCGCTGAGAATACTCTGCAATCGCTTTTTAAAAAAAAATATTTACAATTTTCGCAAAATTTTGTACCGATATAGGGAAGAGAGTGGTCGGATACTCAGATGGACATTACAATATCGAATATACTCAACGGAAGCTGATCTCGGAGCCAACTACGAGGGGTTCAGACAATTTTTTTGCCCCTTTGAAACACTTTTTTTTTTCTGGGCATTTCGGGTATTTCTAAAAGAAGACTTAAAAAGACAATTTTTAGAGTTGTAGAGTGAAAATCTGCATCATCTCCGGGTCCGTCATCTGGCCCAAAAGGATAACCAATTTTAGCTCTGCAAACATTTGGTTCTCGTTTAATCTTGCGTCTTTGATAAACATCGATAATAGCAAAAGATTCTATGTTTTAACAGCCGGCCAATTTACGATCTGAGCATGTCATGCACCCCAC
This sequence comes from Chymomyza fuscimana, assembly GCA_949987675.1. Classification (NCBI taxonomy): domain Eukaryota; kingdom Metazoa; phylum Arthropoda; class Insecta; order Diptera; family Drosophilidae; genus Chymomyza; species Chymomyza fuscimana. The sequence goes on from OX465088.1 coordinate 115,596,600, forward strand.
TGCGTTTCATGGCTTAAACCGGCTCCTAGTTCAACTCAACTATAAATTAACATTCCAAATATCGCAGTTGAAAGTAGCATGTCTATAGGTCCAAAAGGCGAAATTCAGCAAACAGAGAATAATATCTATGAGTATTTTAAGGTTGCTGACTTTTCAAACTTGGTTTAAAGACAGTAAAAATCAAAGATGACACTCTTAACAAGCAGAAACCCATTTTAGCCTTGGTTGAAATGCTGTTTTTTAAGATGACGGTCTAGGAGTGGAATTGCTTGTAATACTCCAAATATTTATCATATCCAGCTTTTTTTTGGCGTTAACAGTTGCAAAGAAACTGCAAGTATAAAGACTCATACTACTCAGCCTTGTAAGCAATGCTTCCCCCCTCTCTTGACAAGGCTTATAAGCTAATGGCTAAGAGTGAAAAGCGAGCTCAACAAAAATCAATTAAACACATTTCTCACCAACGAGTCGCGTCAGTTGATGGTAATGTTGATGGCAGCTTGTCAACATTTCACCAACGTTTTGTGGTGTTTCCTCATTCCTCATTCATGGACTCCATTCAAAGGCGATTTGTTGCGCGCATCAAGATGACGTCGCAACAGAGACGGCAACAGCAGCGCCATCTGTGCGTCATGTCAGGCAACATGTTTTAATTGCTGCCGCGCGACGACATTGGATTTTGCTTTTGCTGAGGCGGCTTTTCAATTTCATTTGTGGCAACACTTTCCAATGCGGCTTAGAAGTTGTTTCAACTGACCGCCAAAATGTTGCCAAGCGGCAGCAGCAACAAAAACGACAGCAACATGGCGGCATGCCACATTGCGCGGCACAGTGCAACATGTCGATGCATGATTAACTGCAGCATACAAAAGTTGCGGCGGCGTCGGCCTGATTCATTTAATTGCATTCGCTGCAGTCCACGCAGTTGCAACACGCAACAACAACAACAATAAATGAGTTGAAAAAATCGCACAGCCAATGTACAGTCAGAACAAAAATTATTCGTACACCTGTAGCTTGAATTTAAGGTACTGTTTATTTGAAGTAAGAGCAAGAATATACTGATGTAGGGAATTTAGTAGTTTGGAGGATTAAAGCTTCAGCTGGTCCTTGACACACACGTTTCGTAGAGGACAAAATAGACAAACAGTTTTTGCAAGATTTGGACGCCAATTATTGGTCAATATTTTGTTTAGTTATGGTCAATTTGTCAGTGGAAACTAATGTCTCTGGATTTGCACTCCACTGCAGTACGATAGACAAACCAAGAGCTTCAAGTGAAAACCCACATATTTTTCTGCAACCAGAATACAGGATATGACCCCACAAGTCTTGGAACCCCTTTTGCATAGGTGCATCACTATGAAAAATACAAATTTTCTGAAGCTGATTGAAGGTGTTCGAATAATTTTTGTTCTCACTGTAGATGTGTGTGCAACAAATATCTTAGTGTAGTGCAGTAAAGCTGCAGGGCATCTGCTGGCGCAACAGGTAGTCCTCTCTACGCTAGTCTCTCTGCCACCGCCTACTGTAACGTAACGTGCAACTTGCAACGTGCCACAACGTCTGGGCAGCCAGCCACACACACACACACATACTGTCAACATGGCAGTTGCCACTGCCATTGCTTTGATTAATTTTTTGACTTTGGCCAGCGGTCAAAATTAATGCACATTACAATTCCACAGTAGCTAGTAAATAACATTTAGTTACCATTAATATAAATAATAATTTTTCCCCTTTGGGTTCGAAACTTGACTAACATCTAGGCGGTGCTATCCTAGACTTTGACCTTTGCCTGAAAGCTCTTTTTGTGAATTTTAAGGTATATTTATTTTTCCGCCTGTGTGTGTTGTGTTTGTGTGTCTGGCAGTGAAAGTGCCACACACAGAAATTCCTTTCACCAATAAGGTGCAACACACAGAGACGCACACACACACACACACACACACAAGCCTGTGCTTTATGCAGCTTTTTGCGGCACGCCTCTTGTCATATTTCGACAAATTAATTTCAATTGTTTAAGTCTCTGTCTCTGGCTGGCTGTTTTTTATCTCTCGCGCTCATCGCCAGACGGTGAAAATAAATTAACAATAAAATACAATTTTTTAATTATTTCATGAAGATGTCAAATTACACGCCCACAATAAAGTATACAAGCCATATAAATAATATAAAATAAAAATAAAATGCACAAAAGGCTAATACATAATTCACTTTTATGGACAATCCATTAAAGAGCCAAATGGACGCAACTTTAAGTAAGTATTATCTGTTGGCCGAAATTGTTCATTGGCCTTAAAGTTTTTGATACCCTACGCCCAACGGAGGTATATCAAGTTGCTGAACAAAAGAAACGAATAAGACTCTACAAAATATATACCAAAGAAAGGGATCAGGATCCAAAGCCAGAAGTATTCGATTTTCGAAGACAAGCTGAATTTTGTCAAAAGATGGCTCTTATGAACTAGTTCGTTCCGCTATGGAACTTTTAATCTGTTTCTATAAGAGCTGTTCCCAAGATCAAAGCTTGGGTAATTTATGGAAGTGCAGTCAGTAGTTGAACTTAGAGAGTATGCTAAAGTCGGCATGTCCTCGAACGTAAGCGGACAACTTGTTTTTTTTTTTCTGTTGGGTATTCGTATTTGTTGTTGTTTTTAACGTCTTGTAAGTCTGCGCACAGCTGCAAGCTTAAATGTTGTTGTAATAGCTGTGGGAAATTGTTTTTTTGTGGATTTTCGGCAATAATTTCGCATTTATGTGTTTAAAGCTGTTTTTGAGCAGAAAACTATTACTTGGAATTTTAATTTTTAAGCAAATAAAAAATTTTACTATATGTAATTAAACCGAATAACAACACGTAAAAAATAAATGCAGTCGAACGTCAAGGGAGCAGAATTTTGTTTCGTTATAAAGAAAATTCGTTATGCAGAAATTCGTTGTAAGAAACTCCTAAGAGCAGCGTAACTAACAAAAATTCATTATAGAGTAGTTACTTTTTTGGAAGCTCGACTGTATACATAAATCAATAAATAATTATATGAATTCAATAATTAGTTATAAAATAAACTTAACTATGTGAGTATAGGTCTGTGTTATAGAAGGGTTCAAGTACATACTGGACAATTAATGAACTCCTCAAAACAACTTCCCAGGCTACGCCCATGGTAGGAGTGCTACCAGTCTCTTTAAGGACTGTTGATTGGTTTGTGCAAGTGAAATGGGGTATTTTTATAAGAGAGAAATTAAATGATCGGAGACTTATGGTGATGGAAATAAGAATGTCTCCTATACACACCCTTTTGAACCGAAGCAAGGAACAAGCGTTGCAACGCGTTGTTTGGTATCATCCTCATCTGAGAAAACGCAACAGGCAGTTTGATAACGATTTTTGGAGAGGAAACTTCGCAATTGTCATGGGGTAATCTGAAGAGAAGGAATTTTACCCAGTTAAGTTTAGTTGGGTTACTTTGACGAATTTGTAGAGGCGACAAAACTATGCAAGGAGACTTGAACAATCTTCTAATGATGACAATCAACGTCAGAGAGAGCTTGCAATTCCACGCCATAAGATGATCAGTCTGTTAGAAAGAGTTCTCCAGATGAATCGGTCGAATGTATAACAGACCATATAGACATAATCGGTAAGAAATATTAAATATTTCCAGTGCAAAGACATTTAGACTACGAAAAGAGCCCCGAAGAATCCTCCAATGAAGATAATTATAGTCAAAGAGTGAAAGGCCAGACTATGTCAGAACTCACATCAGGACGATGTCACAGATGAGCTAGCCAACAAAAACAGCCAATTGATTCGATCATCTGAGTTAGCGTGGCAGTACTGGCTAGATACATTTTGGGCCACAGAGAACAAATGTTTAAGCAGTGGGTACCGCGTAATAAATAACTTTGTGCGAGAAGCCAATATAGTGACGCCCCAATAACTTCTTTGTCGGAAGTGGAATTTGAAGAGTCAATCAGCCTACGCAGAGCCTAGGAGAATTCTCGAAAGACGACCATCATAAGACTACGCTAGATCTTAAGTCATAGGATAATCAGTCTGTGACACAGAGTTCTTCAAGAAAATGAAAACGCAGATGAAGGGCCTAGGATAATCCTCGAAAGACGCACATTATCGTATAACGCTAGATCTCATAGGACGATCAGTATATGAGACAGAGTTCTTCAAAAAAATGAAAAAGCAGATGAACCAGCGAATGCAAAACGGACCAAATCTCTTAAGAATGTCAGATAAGACAAAAAAAGAAAAACAAAATCTTGGAGAAACCTCGAATGAAGAGAATCATAGTCAGAGAGTACAAAAACAGACTAAGCATGAGCTTACGTCGTAATGCGATAAGACTGTGGTTTTTGATACAAAGATATCTATAGAAATGAAAAGGCAGATGAAGTTGTAGCTATGGCTTGATCGCATGCTTGGTTACTGATGCCGTTAGGCTTAGAGTATTTGTGGCTCAAATAAGATTTTAGAATGCTAGGTATTTTTAGGGTTTATAAGTGATATCCAGTAAAATATGCATCCATTACAGAATAAATGTTGATTTATAGAACGTTTGCGTTCTAATTTATGCTGGCTGCTTCGAAATCAGCTTTCAAAGTCTCTATGCCGGAAGAGCTAGTTTTTCATGGTACTCATAAATATAATTGGCCGAGTGCCATATTCCATTACTCAGACAATAACAACGAAAAATGTTAAATCTATTCAATCCTCATTTAAATCTTTCACATCACATTGACAAGCACTTGGCTGCATCTTTTGTTCAACATGGCAAATTACATGAAGAGCTGCCAACATTTGAGCTACCAATAATTTGTCATTAACACCCTTTGAATTATGTTCACATTCAGACTTAGTACATAGCTTATATATGCTCATACGATTGTGTGTGTTTTGCACACAATATGCAGCTAAAAAATGTCATATAAAATGCATAAAAAACATAAATTTTATATAAATCTATATATAAACTCTTGCTATAAGGCTCAAGCTCCTCCCCTTTTATATCATGTCGTTCATATATTACTTGGCATCATAATAAATCCAAACATGGAGTTATATATTTTAGTTATTTGTGATTTATATGCAGTATAAGGCCGTGCATTGTTGTCGATATGGTTTTTGTTGCTACAAGTTGTTGTTGTTGTTGTTACATGAAATTAATATTGAAAAGCTACTAAATCCAGACTTGCGTATAAATTAAAAATTTTAAGTAGGCAGCTCCCAAGACAAGCAAATGCTGCTCTTGTTATTGTTGACAACTTCAGTGCTATTTTTATGCGAACGAGGGCAGGCTGACAAGTAATTGGCTTTCAAAGAGAAAAGGGTTTTTGTTAAAAAAAAAAAAACAGATCGCAATAAATTGGTCCAATGACTCTGAATTTTGTTTCTGTTCTGTTCTTACTGTTTCTTTAGTCCTTCCTATATTGAAAGAATAACTAAGGAATAACTTAGATCGATTTCTCTAATGATTTCGACTCCCCTAGTCTTTGGTCATCGTCAGGGATCTAAAATGTATCCATATAGATGAGCAAGGATGCACCGTTCTTGCCACCTTAGATCCAAATATTAGTTAAGTATATTTACTACTTATTGGCGTAAGATACCTTTAGACGAAATGAAGCAAAGTCTAGAGACACGCCAAAAATGTAAGTTTCTTTTAAATTTTCAGAAATAAATCATAATGTTAATCAATTTTTAGGCATCTAAAATTTATTTATGAATATCACAGCTATCACAAAAATCTTTTGATACTGGTTCACGTTAGTATTCCTCTATGTCGATTTTAAGAAAAAAAAAATTAGTATTTGGTACATTAAAGGGAGCCAAGATCTCAAAAGAATTCTACTGTTTCTTAGTCTTGGGCACATTGTAATGGCTTCGAGATGCATCTACGTACGTCCCAGTTTGGCATCTCATATCCAATGTCTTTACCACTTATTAACGTAAGGTGTCTAAAGAAGAAATTCAGAAGGAGAGCCTGTATACTTGTCAAAAAAAAAAAATTTTTTTTGACCGATTTTTATAGTCTCTGAATAAAATTATTTATTTTTCACCATATTGCACACTTTCTCTTATTATTCTTTGAGTTTTGTTAGCTCTTGATGTCGTGTTGACTACCATAAGCCGAACGAGGCAATCCAAATAAAAATTACCTTCTCGTCCACGCTAAAATTCATATCTCCGATATTCAGAGTTCAAATAATCAAATTTTTTTTTCGTTTCCAAAATTAAATTTAATTACAATTTAAAAGAGTGACCCCACAATGTTAATTTTCAAATATTTATAAACCTAGACAAAAAGTATACGGTATGACGTAGATGAAGTAGCTTCGATAGTTTCCATCTACACAACCGTTGACTTGTCAGCCTGCCCTCGCATATGTAGAAAAAAAAAAACCGCTTATATGCAACTGCACGCACTTCGTTCATTGTAGTTGTTGTTGTTGTTTCTTATATATTGATTTATGGCCAAGATGTCGGACTGCTAAGTATTTGCACATTTGCAATGCAATTTTAAACATTTGACATCGTAAATATTTGTCAATACTTAAAATGTTGCCAGCTTACAAATTTACTTTTATTTAATTTACTTCTTTTTTTTTTTAAACTTATTATTTATTATGCCTGACACGTAATTTATTTATGCAGTCTAGACACAAAATGAGCAGCATACAAGTCGAGCCTAAATTGGCTTATTTATAATTAGCATAAAGTATCGTACAAAATGTTTTTTTTTTTTTACTCCAAGTTTGGTCCACAACAAAGTAACGGTAATCAATATTATAGCCAGCGAAAGACCCCGGGGGTACTCGAGAGACCCGAGAAAAGACAAGTTCTATGAACCCGCAGGCAATTGTCAGAGCATTATGTAATTGAAGTCAATCTTGAAGTGGATATTGAAAAAGCAACGGGCGGGAGTTTTTTTTTTCGTATTTATTTATTGTAATTTTTATTATTATTATTATTATTTTTTTTCCATTAATAGGCGCTTTATGTCAGGCAAACTGTCAGTGGCTGGGCAGTTCATCAATCAATCAGGCAATCAATAAATTGTGCATACAAATTGCTGCAATGTTCAATAATAACAGCAAAGATAAATAAAATCAAAAAAATTGGAGACTTAGTTTGGGAAAGTTCAAGATTGAATACTCTTTAGAAACATTTATTTTTTGTTGAATATTTTTTTTATTTTATTTTATGTAATTATTAACTAAGCCTGAAAAAGAAACATTTAGGCATAATGTTCTCTTCTTCCTAGTGCTTTATTGAAGTTAGTTCATTTCAGGCACGAATGGTTCTGGAAGTTCGGAGACTCATTCTTTATTAAGGACACTTATAATGTTTATCTTTAAATGTAAGTAGTCAAGACGTCAAACTTTTTAATTTCAAACCTTAACTGACGATTAAAAGTCTTCGAACACTTATAAAGTCGAGTTTCAAAAATGTTTCAAAATGCAGCAAATTGAATAAATACAAGATCACGAATTCACGAATCTGATAATAAAAAAAGAGGCTCAGTTAAAAACTCGAACTAACTTATCAAAGATGAACTCGAATACAAATTTTTCCTTTTAAGGAAGTTATCGATAACTGATTATAAAGTTATTCTTCTGTTACAACTCGATAAAATCTTAAAAAAAAAAACGCTCTTCTTTATATCAAAAAATTACAATACCCCAGCAAAACCAAACTTTTAGCTGAGAGTGCTTTAGCAAGAGTATCCGGTAAGCTTCAATCTTTTCATTTCAACTTCTTAAGTAAAATATGCAATAGATTTCAAAGCGCATTTATTTTAAAGGCTTGACTGAAGTGTTTAAGCGAAGCGAAAGAGATGAAGCTGAAGAGCTGCAATTGAAGAAGCGGAGATAGACTGTCAAGAGAAAGAGCTTAGCCCCAAAGCTATGGATCGTTTGATGGCAATCAAGTTGGGACATTAACGCTGAATTTTTATTCATTGTAAAGACCAAGCGATTGGCGTCATTTAGCGACAACAACAACAACTTGCAACAGCAACTTGCAACAACAACAACAACAAAGAAAGTCTCCATCAATTGCTGCGTAGATTGTCTATTAATGCTGCCCATTAACCTTTTGAACCCGTTGCGCCTGACTTTGGCTTTAAATTGCATTGCGTGTTGGCCAAAAGCTGACCCAGACATAATGACTGTCGCGCTTACTTGATACGCCGGACTAGTATCCTCCGGAAAGCCAAAACCCCGCACACTATTACTCCCCCCAGCACGCAAAAATGCGCAGAAGCCAAAGCTTATTTTCTTTGGCCATTTATTATTGTTAGATTGTGCGAGTAGACGGCAAATAAAAAAGCCAAGTTTACAATAAAAAAAAGTGAAAAAAAAAAACAAAGCGGCAGCAAATTTGTTGCCAATTTGTTGCTGGCCAACTTGTTGGTGTTGTTGTTGGTGTTGTTGGCAGTCGCCCAATTAATTTCCGCATTTCCCAGCGCAGTTGGCAATAGCAAAAATTTGGCAATTAATTTTTGCATTTCTTCAACTTTGTTTTGTGTGTGAACTGCAGCTGCACTCTGACCCTTTTTTGGCCAGATCGAGAGACAGTTGTTAGGCCATGTGGCTTAAATGATTCACGCCAACACACACTCACACACACACACGCACACACATATATCCGGCTATTTGGCTAACAAGCTTTTTGGCCAGAATGCAGCTTAAGCAGCAATTAATCAAAGCGCTTTTAGGCACAGACAAATCCTGACACCGTATATGGCCACACAATGACAGCCACTAAAAGGCCTAAACGATGTTTGGCCAAAACCAACCAGGTATAGTTAGTAGGTATCGTTGTTTGCGTGCTTTTTGGGCGGCATTTCTTCTTTTGGGCCAACTGACGGCCATGCCAAAGGCCAAACAGACAATGACAGTGACAGCTTTTTATTGAAATTACAATTTTCCTTGATATCCATGCGAAGAAAAAAATCAGCTTTCAGCCAAAAATTCAAATACGCAAAGTTAATAAAAATGGTATGCTATCTGGTATGGGAAAGTTATGAAATCTCACGAAAGCTGCAAGGTACTAGGCAATATGTTTTTTTTTAAAAAACTTTTTACTTGGTATTCAACAGCATCTTTTTAATTTGCAAATAATCAATTAAGTAAAAATAATAACGATAATAACAACGATACGTCTGAGCGACGAGCGTTGTTTTTTTATGCTCTTAAAGGACAGTTTTGCGGGAAATTTTAACAGATTAAATTTTTTATTCATTTAAATAAATTAAATTTACCTTACAAAAACTAACAAAAAAAATTACAATCTTCCTTCAACGATTCATAAATGCTTCTTAAACCTTAAAGGGGTCTACGCAGCTCGAAATATTTCGCACGGAATGACAAACGTTCATATAAAAAAAAGTCCCAAATGGGATATCCCTTGTTGTTCGTTCTTCAATAGTACCTTCAGGTTACTAACAAATTATTCGAGGCCCTATGCTCCACTGGGAGTCAAGAATGACAGAAGAAGACTAACAAATTATTACGGCAGCAATTGTAAAAAAATAATATCACAGAACTTTTATTTTCAAGAGTCTAAAAGTAGATTGTTGTGGTAAATAAAGTTTCGACGCAAGGGGCTTGGTAGCACCTTTCGTTGATAGAGAACGATTCCCACTACCTTTAGAATTGCTGACCATCTCACTCTGAATGGTGCTGCTGGTAACGCATTTTGAATGGCTTTCGATTATTGGCATTAACTTAGTAAACTTAAAACTCATCACACAAATTACTTAAAAACTTACACAAAAGATAACCATACGTCGCTGTGACGAAGTCTGCGTGTCTGAGCAAAATGAGTGCGAAAAGTTTGTTGACAATCGTGAGGAGAAAAGTGTAAAAAAATGAAAATAACGTAAGATATCTTTTTATACCCTTTACCTAATAGTACAAAGGGTATATTAAGTTTGTGCAAGCCGAAAATGTATGTAACATACAGAAGGAGACGTCGCAGATCAGGGTGACCAAAGAAGTCGATATATCTGAGTCGATATATGAACGCCTAGATCTCAGGGATAGTAAGAGCTAGAGCAACCAAAATTTCAGATTAGATCCCTTATATAGCTCCCATAGGGGTGTTTCAGAGGACCTTCAAAAAAACCAAAAGTTTTAGGTGGGTATTTCGTTTGTTTATGAAGATTTGGCATTCGCAAGTATTTTAGAGTTTCGCAGCATGGTATCAAATTTTATCAAAATCGGTTGACTATATCATATAGCCCCTATAGGAACGGTCGGTCCAAAAAAACGTGTTTGGTGCAAATTTCGTTGTGACACGTGTGTTTATGAAGAAATCGTAACCAAATTTGGCAAATAAATATCTATAATAGTTCATTGCTGGATTTGATTGTAATGTGGTGGTACATGGTATCCCAAAGTCAGGTTAGGATTAAAACCGTGTTACTTAATTCAACTATCTAAAAAAAAGTCCTTAATTTAGAGAACCCTAAAGAAATTTGGAAAAAATTTATTTGTTTTCGTTTTAGGGATATTGCACTTTTCGCAATGACCAACCCAAGTTAATAGCGCAATTAATTATCCATAAAAATACCAAGATTTGAAAACACTAGAAGAAATTTTCATTATAACGAATTTAAAAACGAAATCTTCATTCACTCAAAAGAACAAATTTACTGTTTTCAATATCTATATTTTTCCAAAGTATCGAAAAATTAGTTAGATTAATGAAATCCAAAAGTATTAATAAAAGGTAAAACAAATGAATTGCCAGTATTAAGAATTATTACAACGCTATTTTTAAAAGAAGCGTCAAGTAACTTTATTCGTCAAGACATGATTACGGGGTAACACCAGTGTAGAATCTTCAGAAAACGATTTTTTAGGTAGACAAATATTTTTGAATTAACGTCCCGAATGGCGCATGGCATCCCGCCGCACGGTTGCGCCAGTTTTAAAACTTTAAATGCGTTTTCTCGAAACTACTTTTTTTCGAATGGCTTCACGAATACCCCGGTCAATTTTTATCCGATCGCTTTGAAATTTTGACACAATCTTTATAACATCATTTTCTAGTGAAAATAATATCAATTTTTTATTTTACAACTCATTTTTTAAGATTTTTTTTGAGAAAAAATTTTTTTTTAAATGTACGATATTTTTTTTAAATTTGAGATTTGTGGAAACCCCTACGTGGTTCACTAGCTTTTGGTCCATAGATTAAGAGGAAACAAATTTCTTTATGTTAAAAAGCTGCAGCTATGGAAATTAGTCATGCACTCGTAGCTCTCTACAGGCGCCATTTTGTTTTTTATTACTTTGGAAAAATGAATTTTTGTAGCTCAAAATATGTATAAAATCGTAAACTATTCGAATTTTGAATATAAAATAAAGTTTCTTTTAAAATTTACCTTAAAAACCCATGCTCCTCACTGTTGCCCCTTAAAGAAAAATAAACATATAAATAATTCCCTCTGCCAAACCATCCAATCTTATCAATAAAGCATCATACCTCTACTGCTTAACTTCAATGAATCTTCTTTTTAAATTTATATTTGTAGGACAGCTTTCTGCCCACATTCTTCAAACAAATGTGGAAAATCGAAAAATCGATTTAACGCCAGAAGAATTGTAACTAAAAGATCTTTGAAAGATAAAACTTAAGGATTTTTATAATAAACCTTTGCCGTAAAGGGCATTAAAATTCGCTGCATACTATGGGAACCCAAGTTTGGTATCCTTACTCAATAAAGTTATTTGGGCATAAACTAAACAGCTCATCGATATCTCAAACACGTGCAACCAACTATCGATTAATATCTACTGTAATTATTTTCAATTATCGAATAATATCTTGTTCAAATTAATTTCAATTGCATTTAATTACCACTTTGGCAAACACTAATGCAAAATTCAAATGCCTAAAGTGTCCATAAAAAAAAAAGGTAGTATCATATAGACAAATTGTTAGAGCCAAGTCAAGTCAATAAGCCAAAAGCTAATAGCATACGAAAAAATTGGCAATTAGTTGAACGCTCAATAGCATATTGATTTCAATTTTGTTGTCAATATTCAGGGACAAGGACAAGGACGTCTTCAGGCATAACATGATATCAAACAAAGAGCTGTGCAAATATATGATATCTGGACGGGCCGTGGCCAGCTGAAAAGGCGGGTTTATTTTGGCCATGTTTTTTTTTTTGACGCTTTTCAATGGTCATTGGCGAATACCCGCTGATTGCTGGAACTGTAGCACCTGCAGCTGTTTTATTACCTTTTTTATACACTGTAATCAAAGGGTAAGGGGCATATTAATATTGCCGGCAAACCGGCAACGAATAAATATGTTGTGGGACTTTTTGAGGTTTGGATTGGGCGCGTCGAAATATATAGGAAAACACAGGCTTCGTTTCCAGATCAGGATTTTTTTTTTTTTTTTTTTTTTTTGATGTGGCTGTATACTACACTAAAAGTAAGATTTTAAAAAAGGTACAGTCACCAAAAACGATTAGTTAGATCAACTGGACTTTCTTATAAGGATATATTACTTGTTTTCAAATCACTACAAATTTTACGTAGAACAGTGTATTCCAGAGTCGATATATCCCTATCTTTAACCGTCCCACTTGTTTTTCATATAGACAAGTTAACACAAAAAAAAAAATCAATTTCAATTGTGTACAAGTTATGTGCGAGTTGGTTTTTGTCTACGACAAAGGCCAAGTTAATGAAAATATCATTACAACTTGGCCTAAAGCGTAACAATAAATTCGGTCTATGATGGCTAAAAACAGCTGCAACAACGGGCTTGGCCAACTCGCTCTTTACTCGGTTTATTGACATGAAATATGAGCAGACTTGAGCACTTCTTAAGGTGTGCACACGCCCAACTTAAAGACATAATTTTTTTTTTTTGTTTTTTCGAGGTGCGTGCTAAGCAAACATTATTCAAAAACTGTTCAACACAGAAATATCCCAGAGACAAATCCAAAAAATAAAAACATGCGCGTGCACGTCAAATGCTCAGTGTAGTCAGTGCGGAATCCGCTCGGGTGTCAAGATTAAGCGCAATCTCCAACTAACTGGCCAACATGGCTTGACTTGGCCAAATTGACAACTGGCTGACTTGACTTGGCTGCCGGGCTGTATGGCTAGCCCGACTGACTGACTGACTAACTGACTGGCTGTCAATTTGACAAATGTTCGCCGCTTAGCGATTGTGACATATTTAGTGAATTTGTAATTAAGCATGCTCGCACATGCATAAACGGCATAAATATTAAGCTAAAGTAAATAAACACATAAAAAATATCTTGAAGATGTTTGTGCATAACGTAGATACATTTTGCATTTATAAGCATAAACATACATACATCAGTTTTATTTTGTCAGGATGACAAATTGTCACTTACTTTGCGGCTACTTATGCTATCGACAATAATTAAAATATGTATTGCAAATACATGTCAAGGACCTCAAGTTGCTCAATGAATTTTAGTTTGACACTTTATCTAGATAGTGTTGGCAGTTACGAAAAAAATGAAATAAATGTATGTGCATGCTTAATGACACAAATTACTCAAAAGCTGCAGCAACACAGCGCGTATACGTAATGAGCCACAAATTACGCTTCTAATGAAGGCACGCTCACACAAACAATTGTTTGAAGCTTATTAGAGGTAATTTTTGGATCAGTTTGACTGATAGGACTAACTAAAATAGTAGAGGGGTCATGCACCCGTGGTACAAACCCATTAAGTAATACGAGCCAAAAAATTTAGTTTCGCTATTCTCTACGAGAGTTGCCATATCACTTGCATTTGGCAATATTTTAAGTTAATTTTTGAATAAAAGCGAAATTTAAAAGAAAATTTTCATTGATATTTTCAAAAATGGCCAACTACTACTGTGTCAAAAACTAAAAAAAAAAATAATTTTTAACGATATGAATATTTTAGGTCTGGCCTTATTTAATACAAAACATTATAAAAATTAAATCTCTAAAAATTCGAATGTTTTTGTATAATTATTACAAATTCTTTATGATATTAGATGAATGAATCTCGCTGTCCTGTGCTCTCTCAGATTAAATATTGTGTATATAGTAGATTGAGTCGAATCTATTGGTAAATTTTGTTTTTGTAAATATTGTGTAAATCTGTAAATATGTATATAATTATATAGTAATTTAAGCCCTATCACACACTAAATTATATTTCTTGTGTAGCGAATAAGTTTCATCAGATCAGAACCTAATTTGTATCGGTTTATTGCCTATAAAAAAATAAATATTTCAGATAATTTCAAAAACATTTATGTTGTGCAAAAAAAAAAGAAGACATTTTTAAGTATCTAATATCTGTATATTTTGTCTGTTTTCTTATGCTTACTCTAAGTATCTCTAAGTTACTCCATGTGCACTTATTTTCACGATTTTTTTAATTAGAATAAAAAAAATATGTAATATTATAAAAAAAAAATAAAAAAAAAAAAAATAATGAATTATTAAAAAAAAAAAATATTAAATTAGCTTTAAAGCTTTATTAATATTATAAAAATAAGGCAAATTGTTAAATATTTGAATAGCAGATAAATTTTTTTAAAAAAAAAATTAGACTCTTCAAAGCAATTTCTGGATTGCATTATTTGAATGTTGAGTAAAAATCTGGATGAATTCCATGTTATAAAAATACGAATAAAAATGTATTATTTAAAAAAAAAAAAAAAAAAAACCATATGAAATTAATTGCTTTTTTTTAATATTTAAAAACCTTATATTGTACAGGAATAATTATATTTGCATAAAATCGTTTTTTGTGACTTAATCTAGAATGTCGAGGGACACGGTGATGATATATATTTTTTGCAACTTCTAAAAAATTTTCATATTTTTTTTTTTTTTTTTTTTTTTGCAGCGAGTTACTATTTTAAAAATTTGATACATTATTTTTTTTGACTATGCGGCAGATTAGATAAAAAAAATGGTTGAAAAATATTTAAACATTTTTTTTTAACAAAAATTTTTATAAAATTTTTTAAAATTTATTTTTTGAAAAATATTTACACGTTATTTTTATTAAAAAAAAAAGGGCATAAAGCATAAATAAATAAATAAAGTTATATCTTTCAATAAAAAATTAAATTTCTCGTATATCTTTAGTTGCGAAATGAGAAAAGTCCAGCTTAACACGCAGTTATCGATAACTTGAGAAATAATCGAAATTTTCCTTTAAAACGTAGTTAATATTGGCAAGTAACTCTATCACAAAAATCTGCAAAAGAAGGCTTTTTGAGGTAACATTTTCTCTTTGGAGCTTTTCTAGTCGCTCATCTCTGAGTGTTCATACGGATGGGCAGGAAAAGAACTTATGGTCCGTCACGCCTACTTAATACCCTTAGCGGGTATATAAAACAATCAGTATTTAAAAAACCGCCAGTAAAAGCTACTTTATAGCTGACATAGATATGTCTAAGAAGATTCTTAGCATAGAAATTTTTAAAGTTGTGTCTTAAAGTTAAAAATATAAGCTTCGGTAGTCTTTTTAATTTTGCTGCCAAGTACTTTATGAGTTTTTTTTTATACGGCAATAATAATTAGCTTTTGGTTTTAGTAGCTGCAACCCACAAACACTTTTAGTTGTTAATTAATTGTTATACCCTGTACCGTATGGTACAAAGGGTTTATTAAGTTTGTGCAAGCCGAAAATGTATGTAACATACAGAAGGAAACGGCGGAGACCTCCCAAAAGTACCCATGTATGATCAGCGTGACTAGAGAAGTCGATATACCCATGTCCGTCTGTCTGTCCGTGCGTATGAGCGGCTCGATCTCAGAGATGGTAAGAGCTAGAGCACAAAATCTTTCAGATTAGATACCTTATTATTCCATAGGAGACAAGTTTATTTTATTTTTTTGATATCGGGGTTACATTATATAGCTCCCATAGGGGTGTTTCCGAGGACTTTGAAAAAAAACAAAAGTTTCAGATGGATAATTCGTTTGTTTATAAAGATATCGTAACCAGATTTAGCGTTCGGACGTTGTTTAAAGATCTTCAACACGGTACCCAATTTGATAAAAATCGGTTGACTATATCATACAGCTCCCATAGGACTTGATTATGAGAATATCGTAACCAAATTTTGCAATCAGATGTCTTTTGAAGTTCTTAAGCAATATATCGGACTTAAATGCAATATGGTGGTACAGGGCATCCCAAAGTGGTCAAATAGTTTCCCACAGTCAATAATTAATTTTACTAAAATTTTAATTAATTTTTTGACTTGCTAAAGGCACTTAACTTCTAGAATACTCACATACAGTGTACTCAAAATTTGCATATTTACCTGTAAAGAGAAATAAAAAACACATAAATTATTAGCCAAAAAACTTTTAAAACAAAAACAGAAATATAAAATGTTACCACACCTTTTGCAATAAATTGTAAGCATTGTTGAACGGCGTTCATTATAATTAAATAATAAAATAAATTTTCAAAAACTTTCTTATAGAGCAGCTGAGACTGACGTCTGCACAGTTGGCCACTTCATTGATAAATAAAATCGAAAATGTTTTCAAGTCATAAAAAATAAAAACTAAAAATGCAACGCCCTTTAAAACAAAGTTTTGAAGCATGCAACGTTTTCACTGTGCGCTGCTCAGTTCCTGTACAATATGCAACATTTTGCTGCACATCCGCAAGTTGTTTACAAGCAAATAAACAAGCGTTGGAAACTTTTACAAGACATCAAAAAAAATATTGAGCACTAATTTCCAGACATAACTTGTTATAATCACACGAAAATGTTTACAATTTCAATTTCCAATTTTCCCCCAAAAGAAGTTGGGGGCAGCCACACAATTGTTTGCTGATCAAAGTTGCATGTAAATTTATTATATAATCAAGAAGGGTTTGGGGGGTGATCGATAGTTTTGTTTCGTTTGTTGAAATGATTGAAATTGATGAAGCGCTAATCTGTCAGTTGACCCAGTTGACTTTTATCCAAGTTGTATGTCTCTCCGTATCGCATCGCATCGTATCGTATTTTTTTTTTCCATTTAAGGTAACAAATAATGAATAGCAGACAATTTGTTGGGCCCTGCCTTGCAGGTGAATGCACGCAGAGTAGCTTGTGATTTATTTTGTTTACTAATGAATGCAACAATTGAATACCGCAAGCTGAGTCAATTGCATTCGAGCTCTATGGATTGTTCTCTCCAAAGTTATTACATAGATCCGGGGGCTTGTCATCGTTATTGTTGTTGTTGCAGCTCTATCATCGTCGTCGTCGTCGTCGTCGTCATCGTCATTGTCGACTGCGGTTACGCTATTTGGCTTTTGGGTCATCATAATGAGGTGCTAAGGTAAATAAGCTGCACAAGTACGTATCAGTATCTATAAGATACATTTTTATTTTGCTATGCCGCATTCTCAACGCAAAGATTTCTTCTGCTTTTTTAATGAGCTCCGGCATGTTTATTATTTGTTTGGTTTATTTGTAGCTTAGTCTAATTAATTTTTATTTTTTTTTGTGTATAATTATGTTTTTCTTTTTAATTTGTAATGATTAGAGTAGTTCTCATCATTGACAGCGCCCTCTAGCGCTGGTATGTTAAGCATTGTCATTCATTACAAGTTCAGAAATGTATCTCATTTAATTAATTTCCTACTCTTGTAGTACAAAAGGTGTTAGGAAATAAAGATGAATGAGTTCTGTAGGCCAGCTAGTAAAGTTGTTAATTATTATTCATTTAGAAGTGCAGATGATATCGGATTTCTTCAAAATGAAGCACATTATTTTGGTTATACTTTAAAAGTTTTTTCAAATTGATTTTTAAGTTATTGTACTAAAAGACTAACTAAAAGATTTGCTTTCTTTTAAAATAAAAATTTAAGGACTTGAGATATTTTGAAGTTGAAGATAAGTTAGATTCTGTACCAAATCCAACAGAGCAATTCAAAATATGTTTGCAGCTGTGATTTGTTTGTTTTCCAAGGAGATTAAATAATACGTCTAAATCTTTATCTGTAAAATCTGAACTTTAACTGTTGAAGTAGATGATTTTTAGTATTTTAGAGATGAGAAGAATGAAGACATCTACCATCATCTGATCATAACTTTTTTTTACGATTTGCTAAAGAACGTGGAAAATTTTTTTTTTATGGTTTTAGTGACTTAAATAGAACATGAAAAGATGTCTTCACTAAGTACCTTTGTTTTCTGGAGCATTACTAAGCAAAAAATTTGTATCTTTGCCACAAATACTTCATAATCATAGCTAAAAATGCTACAAAAAAAGATTTTAAACTTTTCATTAAGCTAAAGGGAGTTAAGACTTTTTGTAGAAAGAGTGATTTCTGAAGAAGAAAGAAGATGATGCATTTAGTTGTATCTAAAAAGATTTCTCACATCCGAAATGAAGAGATTTTGTTATTGTGTAGTAAAGTAAATATATATTGTTTTGAAACAAAAATGTACAGCGAGACTAAGCATGCGGATCAAAGATAAGAACTCTGAAGTGAATTCTACTTTATACAAAGTTGGATTTACCAGAATATTTTATGAAGAGTACAAAATAAGTAAATAAATAGAGTTTTCCAGATCCTTTTATAAGTTCGATTATGGATCGAGTCAGATGATGGCATTAAAAGCATGAGGCAACATAAAATCGGAGCTTAAATGCTGTCTTCTAAGTTCAACAATCAATATAAAGCAACAGAAAATCCGGATGATTAATGATGAAAACTAAAGATAAGAAGAATTCTATAGATTAGTTATAATAACATTCAACAAAATTTGATAACGATTACGCAATAAATAAATGAATAATATCGATTCTATGTTTTCGAGTCTATTTGTTTGAATAAGTAACATATTTTTAAAAGGAATCGATAAATTATTTCTTATTTCTTAATTAGTGCTTACATCATCTTAGAGCATCATCATCTGATAATCTTAAACATTATATATAAAAAGGGTGTACCAATTCTCCAATTAAGTTTTTGATTAGATCATTTTTTCTTTTCAAAAAGACTTCAAGAAGCGTCAAATTATTCCAAAGATAATAGCACAACTATTATGATAGCCCCCATCAAAATCTACCCGCACAGAATCCGAGCCTGCTCTAACTCGCACATATCAATATTTAGATTAACCATTTGGCATTGCTGAAATTTCCAAATCCAATTCGAAATCCAAATCGATTTGTTTATTTTAGGCAATCTTCCAAATTGCAACACAGAGTTCGTTGATAGAATTGTAACAACTGTCGTGGCATAAATAAAGTTATTATGATTTATGCTGCGATGATGTCGATCCCAAAGTCATCGACGTCGACGCCGACGTTCACATTGCTGTAACACGCAACTCGAGAATCAAATGATTACAAAACTTGTTAGGACTCAGGCCATTGGCTTTTGTTGGGTTCTTCTGTGGTCTGGTCTGGTCTAGTCTGGTCTGGGGTTTTGGTCTTGTGTGCCGCATGGATTTGCATGTCTAGCGCCAATAATTCTAAGGCGTGCGCGTCTTGATGATATTTGAAGTGGTTGGCGGTGCGCCGAGATTCTGACGTTTGATATGTGGCCAAAGCTCTTGGACTGTTTGGTACCCAGAGCAATCTAAGAACCATCGATTGACTGCGATGTGCGTGGAATTGTAAATTTTGTTTTTTTTTTTCTGCAATTGCAATTAAAACCAGGCAAAAAAAGTGGAGTTGGAAGAACCAAAGCTGAAATACTCTAAAAAATAGAGCTAGGGTGATAGAGCGTTTCTTTCAGGTGAAATTGTCAATATTAGTAATTACAATATTATTCAAATTTAATTTAAATATCATATTTTTTTCTTTAAATGTGAGGTAAATTATTTTAGGAATCAGAAGAGAAGAGATATCTAAATAGAACTACAGTCGAATTTGCTGGAACTATGGCTAAATAAAACAGAAGAACACCTAACTATGCGTTCTTCATTCAATGCATTCAATACTACACTGAAGATTTGGTGAATGCACTAGAAGAAGACTTAATTAAGCTAAGCATGTAAATGCTTTCTTTGTTCGAATATGCTTTCTGCTATGCATAAGTAATATCTTGACAATCAATATCAGTCTGTTGTCTTAAACAAGAATAAAAAAATAGAGAAATCGTACTCGAAGATCAGATGACTCAGATGATTGCATTGGAGAACAGAATTATCTATAAAACGTCTCTTGGGCAAAACTTGAAAGCTTACTCTTAAGCGCTACAATCGTCTACTTTGCTTTCTAAAATGCTTTCTTCTATGCATTTTAAATATATCGATAACTTTTTGTTGTTCCATACAACTACAAAGAAACTGTAAATCAGGGCATTAATTCTGGATCGACTAAGATGATCGCATTAAAAGCATAAGGCAACAAAAAATACGGCTGATTCTTTCTAAAACGTCTTAGATGATCGCATTGAAGAACAGCTGTATGTATAAAACTTTCACTGGGCTCAGCTTTTAAGCTAACTTTCATATATCACAAAAGTCTCCACAAACACTCTTTTTGCGTAAATGCTTTCTTCTAAGCATTAGAAATAACTTGACAATCAATAACTATCTTTTGTCTTTTATATTTTTATTTAAGAGCAAGCAAAAGAAAATCTGGGTGATTAATTCTGGAACGACTAAGATGATCGCATTAGAAGAATAAAGCAACGTAAAATCTGAATCGCCTTAGATGATTCCATTGTAGACTCAACTTGAAATCTTTCTTTCCTGCGTCACAAACCTCTTCACAAAGTTGATATGCCCTATACATACATGCATACTATAAAAATACAAAAGCAGAAGAAATAAAATGTTAGAACCTGAGCCCCCGGCTGAGTTCTTCAATTGGCAAATAATCTTGGAAGCATTGAGCATGACTTTGTGCATGTTGGCGGTGCTTTTCAAAATAAGCAACACTAACAACAACAACAACAACACCAACTACTAAACAACTTTACAACACTACTAATGCAATACTCTTATCAAAGCATAGTTTGTTGTTATTGCAGATGCTAAAGTTGATTTGCACTGCACGCAACAATATCAACGCACCAAAGACTTATAGCTGGTTTCGGAGAGAGTGGGAATGATGCTATCCTAACATAGCAAGTGAAAATTATTGTGACTCACACGTGCAGAGACAGCCAGTTCCCGAGAGACCAAAGCAATGAACCAACCCACAGACAAAAGCCTCATTAGGCGAAGGCAGCAGCAGTCGCAGCAGTTCCAAGTTCCACTAACTCCTCAGATCCAACACTAACGTCTGCTGGTCCACCCAGACCCTCGTTTCAGTTACAGATCTTCGAGTTGGGCGCGTTGGCGTTGAAAGCGCGTCAAAGAGCAACAAGTAAGCACACTCCTCTTTAACTACATAGTAGTTGTTGCAGTTGTTGTTATAGTTATAGTGATTGCCAGGCAGCAGCAGCAGCAGCATCATCATCACCAGCATCATCACCAGCATCATCACCAGCATCATCTCCAGCATCTTCAGCATCATTATCATCATTATGATCATGATCATTGCATGTCTGGCTCTATAAGTGTTGTTGCGCCCATAAAGCGAATTATGCTATTTGCGTAAATTATTGTCAAGTGCTGGGAGTTTGGCAGGCCCCAAGTCTCGTCGGACGGGGACGTCTTCGGAGCGTATCTTCGTACTACTAAATCATAGATGCGGCTGCTGATAGTTGAGTTGTTTTTCACGCCGATAAAATTGTTATGGCAGGGCTTGGGTTCGACAAGTCTCACAGTCTGATCCTCAGTTCCAAACACTCTCAAGCTTTCAGCTTTTTCATGGTTTCTAATGAGCTCCAATAACTCTATAAATACACTTGGTAGAGATCTGGCTTGTGGGATGCGCCGTGCACTTCCAAAGTGAAACCAAAAGTCAAACATTGGTCAGAGTTTTCACGTTTTCTGGCACTGTTTTTTTTGGGTTTTTTTTTGCCGCATATTGACCCACAAATTGTGAATCCTAAAATGTATGTTTCGTGCTTTTCGCAGCATGGACTATTAAAATATAAATTTTTATAGCCTGTGCCAGATTTTTGTTTTTTCATACCTTGCAACACTACTATCATAAATAATGTTTATGCAAATGTATTATGCAGCATAAAGAGTTGGGCATATCCGACTTTGTAATGTACATAGCAATGTATATTTTTTAGAATCGGGTCTCAGCTGAAGCTTAAGAAGGAAATGTTTCTTTTTAAGCATTCCCAGCATGATTTCTAAATAAAGATTACAGTGATTCCCAGAACATTTTCCAAAATTGCAAGAATTTTAGATATTTTGGAAAGGGGTCTTATGCGTCTTCACAAAGTTCAACTTATGAAAGTGTTTTTTTAGCATCAGGTCTCAGCTAAAGCATACTTGGAAAATATTTCTTTCTTATCGTTCAGGAATCAAATTAATCATATAAAGACTACAGTGATTCGTAGAACATATTATTATAATTATATTTGTAAAAAATCTAAGAAATTTTGCGAAGGGGTCTAAGCATACGCAACTTTACAAGGTTCAACATATGATATGGTTTCCCTGCCTAAGCTGGGAGGTGGCCAGAAACAAAATATGTGAAAGGCGTCCAAATATCATTGCCAGTATGATTTTTTGACTGAGTCGTAGAAAGCCTATAGTGATTGTTAGAACATATTTAAGATTCTAAGGAATCTCAGATATATTTGGGAAAATTACGGAAAAAAGTCGTATAAAGACTAAATTCATTTTTATGCAGAGGCTATAAGAATCTTATTATATTGGGAAGGGATCTAAGCATATGCGACTTTACAAGGTTCAACATGAAATGATATGTTTTTTTTTTTTGAAGATCAGGCCTCAGCTGGGAGTGGGCCGGAAACAAATGTGTGAAAGGGGTCCAAATATCATTGCCAGTATGATTTTTTGACTGAGTCGTATAAAACCTATATATCTATAATATTTCAGGAATCTCAGATATATTTGGAAGAATTCCGGAAAAAAGTCGTATAAAGACTAAATTAGTTTTTATCCAGAGGCTATAAGAATCTTAGATATAGTGTGAAAGGATCTCAGCATATGCGACTTTACAAACTTCAATTTAAGCAAGGGTTTTTATAGGATCAGATCTCATCTGGGAGGTAGCTAGAAAAAATGTCTGGATGGGTCCCAAATATCATTGCCAGCATAAGTTTTGTTTGAGTTGTAGAAGAGTCTCTCGTGTAAAGGCTATAATTAATTACAGAGATTGTAGGAATGTCAGATGTACTAGGAACTAGGCATATGCAATCTTATAAAGTTGAGCATATTGAAGAGTTTTTTAGGATCGGGTACTCGTAAAAATGCTGGTTGCGATACAGTATTCTTTTTGACTGAGACTTCTTAGAACATACTTACAATTCGTAAGAATCTCAGAATGCAGATTTGCACCTTAACAAAATCGTGGAAAACATCGAACATTGTGAAACAAACAACACTAGTTAACATTTTTAAAAAGAAATTATTTAAAGATCTGAAAATATTGTCTATAAAAAGTTTCTAAACTTGAACTCTTCAAAAATTGATTTTTTAACTAACAACTTATGATATTTTGTATTCAGAAAATTCCTTATAAAATGTGAACTTTACACAAAGATTTGCACTAGAAAATTGGTGCTTCTCCCGGGGGCGTCTGCGAACAATTTCTTAGGATTTTCTTTACTAAGATTTTTGCAAATGCTGTAGAACTAGATGCCATTATAATCCAGATAAACTTATATTCTTAAACTATCTGGCATGGAACCACGCTTTAAAGATTTTGCACACAAATCTCTCTGCAGCGTATACGACTGTTGAAAACTCCCGAAAAACGTTCTTATTTTCGAATTATATTCCCGTTCTTACTGGTTCTGTAAAACTTTGGTTCCTGCGTAAGCGCAGAAACAAAAGATCCACAGAATAAGAGAACAACAAAATTGCAACCCGCAACTTTCTTATTAAGAATTATATATGAAACCATAATGAAAAGCCATAAAAAATGATACTTTTATGCATGGTGGTTTAATATACTATATGGTTTTTTTTTCCATAAGCAACGGTTACCCCAGTTTTGTTTTTGTTCCATGTACCCAGTTCATATGGTACCATAGCACGCAGCGCCTGGGCCCACTAAGAGTCAGACTTTGGGTGCACCAAACTGCAACTTCATTTGACCCAGAAAACTCATCGGCGCAATAACGCGGAAGTTGGTTTTATTTTTTTTTCAGTATTAAGTATTTTTTTTACAGCCTTTCAACGCGTATAAATAAATTTAATGACTCAATTTATAATGAAAAATGTGTTTGCTTATTTTTGAAAAAAAAAAAAAAAAAAAACTCCAGCGTTTGGGGTAGGATGCACTTTGGCTTCCAGTTGCAGCTTTTGCCATAATTTAGCTTAAATTGTCGTTGGCTGGCACTTGATGGGCTGATAAACTCTGCTTCTGAGGCTGGGAATTAATGTCAGTTTTTGGTTAGGCTGAGTTTTAAAATAATTTTAAATAAATTGCACAATTTAGTGTTTCTTTGAACCAAAAAGTGCTGGCTTTGTGGCTTAATGTAAAGTGCAATAAATTTTTTAATTTATTTTTTAAGCTCAAGCAAATGCATCGACGTCAAAAAAGTAAGTTTTTTTTTAATGGCTTTTTAAACGAGTTCAACAGCGACTTTTTTTTTATTATTAATAATAAATTTTTATCTGAATGCAAAACAGCGACATTCCTTGTTCTCAATTTTTTTATATGTATGTATACTTTTTTTTTGCAATTTTAAAACAAAAATTTATTACGAAAGAGTCAAAAGGCCGGCTCATAAATGTTGTTAATTAACATTTATTGTTTGCTGATAGTATAAACAAAATAAAGTACACAGACAACAACAAAATCGGCGACAAAAACAAGCAATTTGTTGCCTAGACACTGGAGCCAAGGCAATATTCCAAACTGGAATTCAATTTTTGGCACATAAAATTTTATTGAAAGCGAGTAAAAAAAAAAAATAACGTGGAAGAGGGCGATTTTATTTTATCATATATTTTTTTTATTTGCAAATATTTGTTTATGTCCAATTTTTTAAGTGGAAATCAGTTGCAGTTGTAATTGTAAAAAATTGTATTGCTTGCTTTATCTTAATTCTGTTAAGTGTAATCTTAAAAATGATCAAAAAATAAGTTTTTACAAATACAAAAAAAAGAAAAATTTTTTGCTTCCAAAATTGTTTGCAAGAGGCATCAAATTGTTGTCAAACAATTATACATTTGTGCGCCTTAAATGCCTAAGTGCGCAACGAGGCATAAAGGCAAAAATACCCGACTAACAACGAGAGCGGAAGAAAAAACAATCAGCTGCTTGTATGTCGCATATGGTGTGATTTTTTTTGTTAAAAAAAAGGGTTCGGGGCAAAATTGCTATTTAAAAGCATAAAAAATAAAAATTTGGTTATTTGCCAGTACAATATCTCAACTGTAAAGAAATTACAACTTCAATTGTACTTACTGTACAACTGTTTTGTTTTCTAACACACTAAAAGCACTAAATAAGACAAAAAAAAAATACAATGGCCAAGAATGGACTACATTTAGTACTCACAAGGCGTAAGCTTTTTGTGTTGGTTGCTGTTGGGCACTTTGCCTTTTTACCATTATGCATTTATGCCCGACAATGTGCCTACGAAAAAAATATAGTAAATTCAGTGAAATCGTAAAATCTGAGCATTTTGTCTAATATCTTCTTTTTTCTGCTTTGTCTGTTTAAAAAATGCACTGCTTGAATGCTATACGTAAAACAAGCAGTGCAAGCGGGTACCAAATTAAAATGTTTTTGCAGAAATTCAAACAATTAATTAATCTGAAACTGGGCACAGATTGCAATATAAAAACATTTGTCAAGATCATGCAGATTGCCAATATCCCCTTTATACTGAAAAAAATTTTAGTTTTTAAGATATCATAATCGTATCGTGATTTAGCTGCATTTTTTTTTTGCCATCAAAGTAAATCAAAAAGTATCATAAGCGATAACATAGTGTATTTTAAATCGCTTGCTTCTCCCGTACCAAGGTCTCAGATAGGTAGTACCCCAACATTTTTTTTCCTTGTTTTTAATCAAAGTAGATTTTGTAGATTTTTACTTTTTAAGATATCGTAGTTTAGATTAATTTGTTTTTCCTTAAAAAATTTGCAAGAATGCCTATCACTTTTGTATCTCTATGAAAAACAAACAGATCTAGACAAAAAACCAAAATGGATTTCCAACAAAAGGAATGAAGTGGACCAGCACTTAATTCCTGTAGCTGGCGGAGCAACTTGGAACTGTGTCACAAATTCTTCGTCTTTAGCTTAAACTTATTTTATATTATAATTATAAATATGAAAAAAACGAATAGAAAACTAGGAGTAACTAGTAGTAGTAACTTTTAAGCGGACTCCAGGAACCTTAAAGAAAGCTTTATTTTTGGGATTTTTTCTGTAGCATACCATAATAGATCATAAACAAGAAGTATAATAGACATAGTTTGTATTACACCCATAAAAATACATATATGTATAAACACTTTACATATGTTCCTAGACTGATAAGAGCTAATGGCAATGTTACAACGAACTTAGGTCTGTCGCCTAATCAGCACTCAATCATTGGACTGTCTATGAAGCAAATGAAAGCTGGCGACTGGTAATTAACCCAGTGCATTATTGACCGAACCAGCAGTCAGATCGTATATACACATTACATATATATATATATATATGTATATATGTACACACACGCGCACTCATAAAACAATTTAAAGTTATTTAAATGAAGAAAGAAAATATGAAAAAAAAAAATAATACTCTATATAGGCGCAGTAACCACAAAACCAAATTGATATGATTGAAGGCATATAAGACT
The DNA here is from genome assembly GCA_949987675.1 of Chymomyza fuscimana. Classification (NCBI taxonomy): domain Eukaryota; kingdom Metazoa; phylum Arthropoda; class Insecta; order Diptera; family Drosophilidae; genus Chymomyza; species Chymomyza fuscimana. Next base: position 115,623,493 of record OX465088.1, read on the forward strand.
TGGGCTTGGGGAACTTGGAACTTGGATCTCCTAAGTGCGTGTGGTTGTTGTTGCCTTTGTTGTTGTAAACAAACTAATTAAAACTGACACTGACGCTTGATGACAATTTACGCAGCTGCAAGGAATAACAACAACAACAAAGAGCTTAGCTTGAGCAACTTCGGCTGCAACAACAACAACAACAACAACGCATTGAAATTTCTCTTAAAGAATTCAAGCGCTGGACGCTGCAGATACATTTGTATCTTCTGCTGCATGCAACCGACTATGTGACAATAGACTTTGCCTCAATTGAAATGTTGCATGCGTAATTGCTGAAAAACTTCACTTCAAAGAACCAGAGCAGGCCGGTCCATAAACCAAGCTGGAGTTAATTTTGTTGCATTTGTCACATTCAAATAAATAGAAATGCAATTTAATAGGAACATTTAAATTAGCAGCAACTGCTTGCCACATTTAGTAAACTAAATGCTGCAACTTGGCAACACATGTTGCCAACAGCTGTTTCTAGCAACATCCCAAATAAGCCCACATATGTGCAACACATGTGTGTGCTGTGAATAATGCAATCAACGCCTAAGCAAAATATTTGTTTAATAATAAGTAATAATAAAATATATATGAAAATTGAAAGCTAACAAGAAAATGTTGAGCATAGTGGGTTGCAAACTGTATATAACTATATGGTATATACAGTAGAGGCTCAGTAGTTTGAAATATGGAGTTCCATAGTAGATACTTTGTATATAAATATAAACATAATGCCATACAAACAAAAGTTTATTTTGGATAAAAAGTAATATTTAAAAATAAGAGCTAGTTAAGATTAATTTTTTATTTATCTTATAGAAAATAATTATTTATTACAATTTATAAAGAATTTTAACAAAAATTTAAAATTTGCTTTTTTAATTTTGTTTTCCAAACCGATTTAATTTTTATATAGACCATTTTCGGAAGGAACCAAAAGACGTATTTAAAAAATATCTCAATTAACATAGCCAGAAATATACTTAAAAAAGAATAATAATATTTATTTTTAAATTTTTTGCGTGAATAACACTAGTTTACACGAAAAATGAATTTTCGTAAAAAACTGTTTTTTTAGGGTAATTTTGGATCAAGAAACACGAAAATTACATTCTTTTTTTTTGTTTCTTAAGCATCGTTTTCTAGATTATTTCGAAAAACATATTTTTGGGCACTTTTTTCAGTTATTCGTCAATATCTCGTTAACAAAATTTTGTATCGACAAGACGATTAGATCGAAAGGTGTTGATGTACAAGCAACCAATGTCGAAAAAAAAATAGATGCTATGGAACCATGTACGAAAGTTCCAATCATCACTCAATCACACTTTTGTACGAAAAAAAAATTTTCACTCAAAGTTTTTCATTTGCGTTCAGTTACGTCTTCACGAATTTGTATGCAGCTGTAGTCGCGATTTTTCGTTCATGGTTCCATAACATCTACAGTTCCTATCCGATTTCGAAGATCTTATATTCGAAATGTTCGCAAAAGAATTCCCTTTCAGCTTAAAGCTTAACATAATTTTTTAACCGAAAATTTGCCTTTTGGTTGCTCGTAACTTCAATAATTATTACTTAATCTGTAAATATCGTACATCACTGTAAAGAGCACACTAATACCTTTCGGTCTAATTGTCTTTCATGTCGATTTTGTTCACGAGATATTGACGAATAACTGAAAAAAGTGCCCAAAAACATGTTCTTCGAAAAATACTCGAAAACGGTAATTTTCGTGTTTCTCGACCCAAAATTACCCTAAAAAACAGTTTTTTACGAAAGTTCGTTTTTCGTGTAAACTAGTGTAATCCAAGATATATAAATTTTTATGAATTGCATTTCTCATGTTAAATAAAATCGCCAATACAGCCCGAGCAGCAGGAGCCAACTTTTTAAATTAAAGCTCAGCTACAAGTAATATATAAAAAAAAAATGAATGCTTTACAAATATTTGCTCATATCTACAAATGATTTTGGACTCAACAAAAAAGGACAGCTACAGGTAAATAAAGGCAATTATTAAAAACGTTTAATAATATCAACCCTTTAAAAAATTAAAATTAGGCGGAAATTTATAAATTGATCTTAATCCGAGAAGAGATTCAAAAATTATATTATCTTGTCTCTAAATCTCACTTGCTTATTTGGGTAAACTTTGTTACCTGATAAAACTTAAAGCAATTGTGACATGAAAAATTTCCAATTCTAAAGTTTCAACATACGAGCGCCTACTGTATATGCATTTAGATTAAAAGGTGTAAAAAATCTACTTCTTAAATATGCAAAAATGCAAAAATGCCAACAATTTGTGTGCACACGCCTTGCATATTGTATTAATAATTTTGAAGCTGACTGTGACGTTGACGCTGACGTCGACGTCGACGCCGCTGCCACGTTGGAGCCAAAGTAGACGACAGTCAGTCTGGCAAAACATGCAAAACGTGGGCAAATAATTATAGACCCACTTGTTGCTATTGTTGTTGTTGTTGTTCTCGATATTGTTGTTGTTGCTAGTGCTGTAATTGTTATCTATTTGGTGTTGCCTGCAACAACAACAACAACAAAAGCAACAACAGACAAAGAGCTCATGTTTAACTTGAAATTGTTACAGATATTGTGTTTTTTTTTTCTGCTTCTATTTTTGGGTTTTGGTTTTCGTATAACAGAGACTCAAACGACCGACCGAACGACCGACCAGTGACAATCATAATTTTTCATAACCTAACCGGTTTCGGTCTCTTTTTTGCCCGGTTTTTGTTTTTTGCCTTGTCCGCCCGTTTGGCTCAAAGACCGAACGACCGACGGTCGGAGAGTCTGACGTTTATGTTGTGCTAGCGGCAGTTTAAAAGCGAGAGAGGGAGTTTGGAGCGAGGCTGCACATGCGCACAAGTGTCTTGGACGTCGACGCCGACGTTGACGTCGTCGGCAACTGCGCTGGCTACTTACACAAAAACCGCTAAGCGGCTGCAAGCGGTTGGAACCTGGACTTTTTGTTGTTGCTTGCATTAAATGTTGAGGTGGGGTGCAGTGACGTAGATGGCTTTTTGCAATGGGGGTAGGTAAAAGTATCAAATTCCAGAGATTTTTCTCAAGTTTCTTTAGCCAACATGGAACTGAGCCTTTCTTCTTTTAATCCCTTAACTCCTTGAGGAGCAGAGGTCTGCGGAACTGAGCCTTTAGCTGATAAAAAACCGAGTAGAAGTGTTGGTTAGTTTCAAACGTAGGAATGCGATTGAAAGAATTACCTCGAGTATAAAAGTTAACTATCCAGTATTTGAGATTTCATTGATATGCTAGTGATGTTTACTGAGTAGTTCTATTAAGAGAGACTCTGCCAGGGTGCGACTGTTCTTAAAGAAAATTGAGTGTACATTTTTTTGAAGTAAAAGGATGTGCAGATTGAACTCCCACATCGCGCTTATAAACTATAGTTATGATGGACATTGCGTCTATTAGTTTTGCCAGGGTGAGCCAACAAAGGAGGCTAAGCAGGTGCGGATCCAGGATTTGCTCTTGGAGGGGGTTTTTCACTTCGTGAAAGCGTATATATCAGAGCTTGCAAAAAACTGTCAACCCATTTTTCCAACTTTTGGTTGGGCGGTCCGGACCCGAAAACCCCCGTAGATCCGTCACTGAGGCAAAGTATGAGTAAAGTAAAGTTTCTTCAAGTAGAAGGAGGTCAAACTCCTAAATCACGGTTTAAAAATATACTTTTAATATTGTCACAGATACCGTCTATTTTGCCACCATAGTCCCAACGAACTAACATGGTTACCATGCATTTTTTTTTATGTTGGTAATTAAGAAGTTTAGATTACTCATGCAGAACGAACTTCACGCTGTTTAAGTCGCTTATCCCACACGACTCTGGATGATGCAAATACTCGTGGATCTTTCAAATAATCCACGAGTACACATATTGTTATCCGAAAAATCTTATCCTTTTTTCAACTATTCCTCGACAAATAACACGACAAATTGTATGAGCGATAGGACATTATCGATAAGTCATGCGAAGAAGCATCCCACAGCTTCAATGTTTTGCTCATGTCGTGCTTATGAATGAAGAAGCTCAATGAGAAAGTTACTCAGAACTCTTCGCATGGGTCTCCATTTGAAGGAATAGGTAATAAGTGAGTAAAGTAAGTGCGCGCAAAACAATAGCTTAGGCGGATCATCTGCATCATGCCAAAACCCGATAACAGGCTGATATGGCAAGTCAAGACTAAGAAGAAATGGGAAACAGTAATTTGCCATTATGTAATCCTCATATAAAATTGTTTCTTCTATTATAATTCTCTGACCTTTATGTCTCTGAGCCTCTGGGTCTAGTAGGCCATTTATTCTAAGACGAGTTTGGCTGTTGACTGCAGAAATAACAAAAGTGAACCAACAATATTTGGAAATGCGACCCCCCCTAACTACGTCACTGCTGCAAAGAGAGTGGGCTGCAGGAGCGCTAATATGTTGGTGGGTAAGGTGAGCAGAGTTCAGAAATGTCGTGGCTGCTCATTGCACAAAAGAATTATGTGGCATGTGCTTGGTTGTAATTACCTCTTACGCATGTGTGGCTCAGACCAGATCTTTACAACAACAACAACAACAACAACAACAACAACAACGACGACTACAACAAAACATGCAGTCATAATTAGCCGCATTTTGTTGTTGGCTGTAGATACATTTTTTTTTTTTTGTGTAATTTAATGAAGGCCCTTGCTGGCTCAAGGTATTTTGTTTGCATAACTCTCTTGCTGCTGTTGTTGTTGTTAATTTTATAACTGTTAAAACATAAAAAACACATACACACGCACACACACACACATTAACATTTAAGCCAGAAAAGTCAAGGTGACATTGAGTTTTTATTTGTTTGCATAGTATATTATTGCAATTGATATGTGTAGTACGATATGATATGATAGGTATGATATATCATAACATGCGAGTTTACGATTTTATTTTGAAAGCTTAATGCTTAATTTTTTTTTATGTGAACTATAAAAGTGAGCGGAGAAATAAAAAATTTTAAAATACAGATTTGTAATATGTTATAAAAAGTTGAAGTGATACCTGTCCAAAATTTAAAGTTTTGTGTAAATAAAATTAAATTTTCGCTTTTAATTAAATGCGTAAGTTGTTTTATTTTATCTGGACAAACAGTCCCACAAATCAAAAATTTTAATAAAATAATTTACAGCAGCGGAAAAAATTTCCTTTATACAAAATAAATGGGTCCGGCAGACGTTGTCCGGTCCCGGCTAGGAGCGGCTTGATGCGTTTTGTATTTAACATTTTCTTATAAGCTTTGACACTAAATTCTAAGTTGCCTCAAAGGGTCTAAGCTACAAGCTACTGCCCACAACAATTTAAAAAACTCATGTTGCAGATTGATTAATAGATAAATAAAAAATGGATAAATTTGAGTTACAACTTAATTTAAAACTTAGTGTTTTTCACTTGTTATTTATTTGTGACTAAAATACTCAATATTTTGTACACAAACTTTTTCTTTAGCATAGACGTTAGGAATTTCAAAAAATTTCCTTTGAACCATCACATTTCCTTAAAAAAACAAAAAAATTTTTTAAAACGTATGTATATCGTCTTGCACCAAATCGCTTCGATTTCTATTAAGCGTGCTTAAAAAATAAGAAAATTTCCTAAACTGTCCTAGAAGATAAAAAAAAAAATTTGCTAATATTTTCTTAAGTATCTTTTAGGGACGTTCTTCTGATTCCGTCTTTGTACGTTGTAAATACGAATCGAAGCGATATAGCGCAAGACGATATTAATACCTTACCGGCTTAGAATTTGCGTGAAGAACACAACAAACAAATCTCAATACCAATCGGACGCTCCATTGTTAGCTCTCGATATATCGTCAATCCACAACCAACTTGTCCAATATGGCATCCAAGTGCATTTAGAAAATTTATTTTTTTTTCACACTGAAATGTGTTTGTTCATATCTATGATCAACAACACGACTTCATTTTGTATGAATATTATTATAATATATATTAAATCATCGATAGCGATATCATAGATATTGTTCTTTTTGTTAGCATCGATTGGAATCGATAACGTTTTTTTTGAATACTCTGTACTTCGGTGTAGGATTGTAAGCTTGAATTACTTCTTAGGTAGATCTAAAAAACGAAAGTTCGATTACTCAGCACCATACAGCCATTTTCAGAAATTCTTTAATGCATAATGGGGTCTACGCAGAATGGGATATCGCAAATGGGATTTTTATACCCTGTACCGTATGGTACAAAGGGTATATTGTGTTTGTGCAAGCCGAAAATGTATGTAACGTACAGAAGGAGAAGTCGGAGACCCCCCAAAGTTACCTAAAGTATGATCAGAGTGACTAGAGAAGTCGATATACCCATGTCCGTCTGTCCGTCTGTCCGTCTGACCGTCTGTCCGTATGAACGCCTAGATCTCAGAGATGGTAAGAGCTAGAGCAACCAAACTTTCAGATAAGATCCGTTATTTATCCATAGGAGACAAGTTTATTTTATTTTTTTGATATCGGGACTACATTATATAGCTCCCATAGGGGTGTTTCAGAGGACCTCGAAAAAAAGCAAACGTTTTAGATGGATAATTCGTTTGCTTATGAAGATATCATAACCAAATTTGATAATCGGAAGTTTTTTAGAAACCCCCAGCACTGTACCAAATTTTATCAAAATCGGTTGACTATATCATATAGGTCCCATATATCGGTCGAAAATTTGTTTTTTGTACAAAATTCGTTGTGTTTCGTTTGTTTGTGAAGATATTGTAACCAAATTTGACATTAAGAATTTTTTTATAGTTCCCAAGCACTGTACCAAATTTGATCAAAATCGGTTGACTATATCATATAGCTCCCATAGGACCAATCGGTCAAAAAATCGTGTTTTGTACAAAATTCGTTGTGTTTCGTTTGTTTGTGAAGATATTGTAACCAAATTTGGCATTCTGAAGTTTTTTTGAGTACCCAAGCACTATACCAAATTTGATCAAAATCGGTTGACTATATCATATAGCTCCCATAGGACCAATCGGTCAAAAAATCGTGTTTTGTACAAAATTCGTTGTGTTTCGTTTATTTGTGAACATACCGTAACCACATTTGGCATTGAGAAGTTTTTTAGAGTTCCCAAGCACTGTACCAAATTTGATCAAAATCGGTTGACTATATCATATAGCTCATATAGGATCGATCGGTCGAAAAAAACGCTTTTTGTACAAAATTGGTTGTGTTTCGTTTGTTTGTGAAGATATTGTAACCAAATTTGGCATTCAGAAGTTTTTTTAGAGATCTTCAACACTGTACCAAATTTTATCAAAATCGGTTGACTTTATCATATAGCTCCCATAGGGCCGATCGGTCGAAAAAAAGTTTTTGATTAAAAATTCGTCTGTTTTTGGTTGTTTATGAAGGTATCATAACCTAATTTGGCAATCAAATGTCTTTTGGTGTTCTTAAGCAATTTACCGGATTTGATTGCAAGCAGTGGTACAGGGTATCCCAAAGTCGTCCGCGCCCGACTTTAACGTACGCCATCTTTTTATATGGTTTTGTCATTCCGTGCGAAATTTTTTTGCATTCTGCGTATAGGCCTAATCTATAAAACAAAGAACACAGTTCCAGTAAAACCAAATCCCAAAACGATCCACTGCATTTACCTTCGCAAAATTTTTTACATTTTTAAATAATTACCATCAAATCGATTGCATGGAAATGCCATCCTTTAATAGCACATTATTAATTCTTGTAAGTCCATAATAAATTACGCCACTATCCAAACTTTAGATACAAATTTTTTAGATGTTGCAATTTTTTCGTATAGTTTTTTCACTTCTTTTGGCATTTTCCAACATCTGTGGAATGTATACGACAGACAGTCTATAATTTTCAAACATTCAAGTGCCCCATCACCATGGCAGTCTCATTTTTCTTAAAAAAAAAAAATAGCAAAAAAAAAAAAACGAAATCACAAACGTCAGTTATTGTGAAAGAAATGGAATCACGCGGAGCTCACAATGTTGCCAAAAAGCGCTGCAGCCAGAGTTGCCAGAGCTTCAGTTACTTGACCAGTGAGCTAGAGAGATACAAAACGCCTGAGTAAATATTTTGCCAAGAAACTGCTAGAAAATATAATTTTAGCTGCAATTACTCGAGGTACTTCAAAATGCCAACATTTTGCACAAAGAGAATATATACTTTTTTTTCTTTTAGTTTTTTTTTTTTTATTATTTTTGAAGTTGTTGCTCAACAAAAACGAAACGTGGCAACATCAATCATTTGCATGCTGCAGCAGTAGCTGCAACCAAAGTGCTCTGGACTGGCAACATTTCCCAGCAACTGGCAACAACAACACAACAACAACAAACTAAAACAACAACAATGTACTGACCAAAGTGAGGCATAAATTAGCTGGCAGGGTTTCCAAGTTGCCTATGAATTTTGCACTTGTTGTTGTAGCTGTCTTGGCTATTGTTGTTGTTGTTGTTGTTGTTAGTGGGGTTGTCTAGATCTGTTTTGCTTTAGAAAAAGTTAAAATAATATTGCGTGGCACTTTTTTGACAAAACTCAGATTGCTGCTTTGTTTTTTTCGAATGCTTTGTTTTGAGAGCCTTGAATTGAAAATTTATGAAGTGCAGAAATATGTTATGGTATCGGAAATCGAATGAGCTCAACTTATGTGAGTTAAGTAGTAAATTAGTTTATTGCTTCAAATTTTAATGAATTTTACTTTCGAACTTTGCGTTTTAAGCAAATTTACAAGAGGTCTTCACAAAGATCCACAATATCTCAAAGTATAAGAGAGCTCAACTATTTCAAAAAAAAAGAAAAAAGTTCTGTACTAAAGTAGAGGAAAGTGGCGTGAATTCGGAAGAATTTTTTCGTAGATTTTTTCGAGTGACAAAAATTTTGAAATGAAAAAATGTGGAATAAAAATTATTGTTGCCTAGTGAAATGGCCTGAAAAAAAGTTTTTTCAAAAAAGAGGGAAATCGTCTCAAAGAGAGCTTCTTCTGTCGATTCTCACTGCCTTGGAAACGATTTACGGGGATTTGTTTCGTTGTTTTTTGTAAGCCCTCTGTATTTTGACACAAAAACAGTTGAAATCCGTGCTGAAATTATATTCGAAACATTTATTATTTGGCTCGTTTCGACACTCCCGGATTCACCCCAAATAAACTTTTTCGAAACGGAGTAGCCTCATTCTGGTGGCTTGCAAAAATCGAAACGAACGCTTTAGCATTTTTTAGGTATAGAGTCTAAATAATATTATGGAAATACTTTTTTAATCGAGAAAATTTTGAAATGTTACCGACACAAAAACTAAAAATAACACTTTCAAGGTAGCAATTTTTTTAGAAAAATTATACTAAACAGAAAAACACGTGTACTCGAGTCGGAGTATTATCAAAAACCACCGTCGGTCATGACGTTTATTTGAAAATTGGTGTCATAGTCAAATGTCAACTCAGAAGTCCGTTAGAATGCGTTTACGGGTTCACCCCACTTCCGAATTCACCCTACCTTCTTCTTTAGCTTAAACAAACGTTCTTTATTATAGAATGTTCCAATTTGGACTTTCTTTACTTATGCCAACAATTTCACGTCGTCGTTATAGAATTAATGTTTAATCTCAGTTGCCATAAACCTTCACTTGTCGGGCAGAAATGCAGAAGTGCCCAACAGCAACTTAGGGTAAGTAACAATAAGCATTTCTGCCTGCGCCATACCCTTACCTACGAAGAAAAGTTGACTTAAGCAAAAGAATGTTAAAAGCGCCTTAACTCTTAATTTGTATATTATTTTTGGTAGTATTCAGTAATTGTAGTGGTATAGAAAGCATTCACCAAGGTAGATAAACCGAGTTATTCGTTCTTCGTCATCATCCAAGTTGTAATATTTTCATAGTAAAAGACTATATATACATACAAATATATATGGTACTGACATATTTTCCAAACTTTATCTTTTATACTTTAAAAGGCATTATTCTCACAAAAACTTTTCTTAACAAACTAATTCCAGCCATATGACACTTATAAACAATTGATTTTTGTTGTTATCGTCGCTAGTCGTGTATTTCTGCACTTTTGCTTCAAGTTTTCTCTAAAACTTCTTCTATATAAGCACTATGCAAATACTCATACAGCATTCGTGTGCTTAGCTAAATACATACATTTATATTTCATTGTTATAATCGTGATTTAGGTGTTAGTTATCTCCACTCATTGCCATAATTAGCTGCTAATTCGTATCTCCCATTTAAAGCCACTTTCGCTGCCCACAAATGCAGCTCATTCATCACCATCATCATCATGATCATATTAAGCTAACATGTTGATACCCATGCATATGTTGAATGAATCCGAGTATGAGTGAGTGTAAGTGAGTATGAGTATAGGTATGAGTGAGTATGAGTGAGTAATGAGTCATTGTAGCTGATGTTGAAGCGCATTTTGCAATTTGCTTTGTCATTGTTTTTTTGCTCGTCATAATTGGTCACAATGGTTTGTGCCTTAAAGGTGATTCCCTGCAAATCGCCCACGCAGCGTGTTTTATTTTTTTGTAGCTCAAAGATACAAAAACAACAGCACGACATGCAAGCAACACAAATAACAACAAAATCAAAACAAATGCTAACAAACAAGACACAGTCAGTCAGCCAGTCAGTCAGTCAGTTTTTTTATGTCAATTTTATGACCAGTCTACGATTTGGAGACCCTACCGTACATCCGTTGGATACTTATGACTCATGCACACTCATATAGACAGACAATCGATTGAGTATCTTTCTGCTCAAAAAATTTGCATTTGCTGTGGTTTTTCTTTTCTTTGCTTTTAGCAGACGTACAAAGTTCAAGGTCTGCCAAAGTAATAATAATAATAATAAAATGCATAGAAGAGGAAATGCATATAAGTTTTATTTAGTAGCATATTAAATGTCCAACTAAAATAATCGTATAAGAAAAAAAATGCTGACATAACTTTTGCATACAAATGACGTAGGCAAAGTGCACATGATAAATGCGCAGAAAGAGCAACAAAGAGCAACATTCACATAGAGCGGCAGCGGTGCGGAGCGAAAGATAGAGCTAGACAGACATACAAATGAAGCTTATCTCAATGAGTTTGCTGCCGCTGTCAATTTTAAAAAGCCCAAAAATAAAAGAAAGAAAGAAAGAAAAAGAGAAGAAATCACGCATGCACTTTTGGTCATATGCGTGCAGACAACAACAACAACAGTGACAACAACAAGAGGGACAACAGCAACTAAGCACCAAGATATTGATAGGCGCAATTAATTATACGCGCCTCACTCTGACATTAAGCGTTTTGCTTTGGCTTTTAGCTCTCTTTTTTTCCTGAGGCAACGCAAACCAAAAGACTCAAAAAAAAAAGATAATGGTGTGTTTAGTTGAAGATGACGACATTTTAAATGCTCTTTTTTGTAGGGAATATTCAAATAGTAGAATGGCATACGCATGTAACTGTCGAGAGTTCCAGAAGAGCTTTAGTACATTTAGTACCTAGATTCATTATTCCAAAGCTGTCGACTAAAGCGTTTGTACCCCTTCGACCATACATTGAGATCACCCTAATCACTGACTCCACGTTACGGATATTTTATTCAAATAGAAGAATCTCTAAAAGATTTAGTACCCAGATTCATCGTTCTAAACATGTCGACTGAAGCTTATAATGTACCTCTTCACTACTCTATTACAAAAACTTTAATTATTTATCACAAAGAGCTAAGCTGTATCATCTCTTAAAAAACAGATTACGAATAAAAAAATGTATTTTGAAAAATTACATTATTCTGGAGCAATTCTTTTCTAACTCTACAGCAAAAGAGAGTTATAGTACTCTGCTTTATAGCATAGTAAACCCTAACTATAACCATATTTTATGACGTCAAGATGATTGTTGTAGATCTATTTTCATGGGAAGTTCCAGACTGAACATAGAATTAAAAATTAACAAACTCGCATAATTAAAAAAAAAATATTCAAAAGCTTTTAAATGAGAGAGTTCAAAGCTTTTCTTAAAAATGAGATTGTAAGTTGGCGAGAAATCTGGCTAAGCAGCTAAAGGTCCATGTTTTGCTCAGTTTTAAAGTTAAAAAATTAGTCAAATTTTTAGTAATGGTAATATATTGTTACAAAAAGTTGGTAGACTTTAAATTTGTCTTATTCTGTAGTAGGTGAAAAATGAAAACGTACTTGTTTAAAAAAAACACAATGAATTAATTCAATTCAATTTTATTCACTTAATCTTAGGCATTACGAAGAACACATGAAAATTTAATGTTCTCAAAATAAAGAATTCCAACTTTTTCAAATACCTTTTCCACTTAGTTATTAAATTTTATTGAATATATATAATAACATTAAATTTATAAGAGGTGGGGGAGAATATTTACCAAAAACAATGAATTAAGATTTTCTTTTTTAAAGGAGATATAGATTTTAAAATTATCCTTATTCTATAAGTGTATCCATATTTTAAACTGAACAAAAAACTCAAAACTTAGATTTCTTCTTACTCTAGAGCAAATAAAATATGCAGTCTCAGATAAATAAATGTTTTTAGCGGACAAATGATTCAGAGTTTAAATTTAATTTTAGTCTATAACAGATATAACAAGCCAAACTCGATGTTTTTGACGCGCATTATATTAGCTATCGATAAATTTCCAAATGACCACAATCTGTAATTATTGTCTTCAAATAAACACGGTAGACATAAAAAATGGCCGTACAAGGCAGGTGTGCGCTTAACGTATTGATTTATTGATTGCGGCGTTGTTATCGATAATCGGGCAGCAAACATGCACACTGTTTGTATGAGCTTTCTGCATGAAAAAGTTCTAATTAAAGTGATAAAAATTGAAATTCGACAAAATCGTACAGCACTTAACGCATCAAGCAAGGGCTATGCACAGTCTACTACCAACAATAGTTGCCTAGAATTAGTCCGATACTTTTAAAATCATAATCGATATTATTGATAGAGCCAACAATGTAAAAGTAACTTTTTTGAATGGGTAACAAACGTCCTAACGTATTCATAATGCCATGCACACACAACCTGAAGAGCATAAAAAGCAAAGATCTTCAAAAAGTCTGCTCTTTGTTGTTGTTGCTGTTGTTGTCGTTTGTGCGTATCAATGACCAAATGACATATTAGCCTTCGTCTTAGTGTAAAAAGCCCCGATAACTTTGGCAGACAAACGCATGCGCCGCTTCAAACACGCATATACAACACTCAAAATACTTGCTCACTTGCAACACTCACTCACTCACAAACACACACACACACACACACACACACACACACACACACACATACGCAGACGGTCACACTCTGTAGCATGTTATGTCTGCTTGTGGTTAGTTGTAAGCAACAACAACAACCTGAGCTAATCGTATATTGAACCCGTCTTCACATAATGCGCATACGCAGCGTGTGCTATGCGGCTTTTCTGTTTATGTATTTTGGTTACGAAAAAAATGCATTTTAGTAAACTAGAGCGACAGACCCAACGACAGACATACACTGTGAAAAATAAATGTCCAACTGTGTGGCTCAGTTGGCGTGCTGGCGCGTTGATTGCTTAAAATTACTACTGGAAAATCGTCACAGTTGGATGGCCAAATGAGATCGAGTGTATTATGAAAAAAAAAAACTATATAGTGTATAACCAAAGTCATGCCCATTGGGGGGCGACCAAGTCGAATGCATTGATTAGCACACATTTGACATGTGGTGGATCGGTTGGTCATGCACGTATATACATACCTATGTAGTAAGTGAAGTGCATATTTGGTAAAAACCCCAGCGGGAGGTCTCTATAAGTAGCGCTGACACAATGCTTAAGCAGGCATAAGAGGAATAAAAACTTGGATGCCATAAAGCATATTTATGCGTAATCAGCACAGCGAGGAGTTGGCCAGCTAGTGGATGCAATGGAATACTTTAGAGCAGCTTTTAGAAGATTCTAATCAGATTTTAATCGGTACTGGGAGACCGCGCTTATTTACTTTGAGCATGTGCTATGAACTACTGAATACGATTTGAACCTCCCTTACCAATTTTTTTTTTGAATCCGTACCTGTCTGTGCTCTGGAGTCGATTTATGAAATGGCACACACAGGTTTTTTCATTACTTTGATTAGATAGCGCCATGTAGATTCATGTGAGCCTAAGTAACAAAACTAGTTTGACTCTAAGCCACAAACCACTGCAACTGAATCAAATTTTGTAAGTGGCTCGGGTGCTTCACACACAGCTTGGCAAAATGAGTCACTGAAACTGGCAAGAACTAAAAGCAGGGTATGCAAATTTATATATAAATAATGCCACATAGTACACATAATACGAATATGTTGCACAGTTCCTAGACTTTTTGTGGCACGTTTTGTAAGAAATACGAGTAGCTAAGCTTGTTTAAGTGACTTTATCAGCGCCTTGAACGACTTGGAACTTGGCGCCAGTTATGAGTACCCATCATGGCTAATTTCCTATGCATAATGCCAAAGTCAAGATACACGTACCTCTAGTACTTCTGACTATTGTAGTGCTGCTGCTGCTGTTCTATAGAGAGCACTCTATGTAAATGCAACTCCCACGCTTTGTGGCAGCAGCAGCTTATTTTGTTGCACATTTGTCACGTCTTTGTTGTTCTTAGCCCGGCTTTTGAATTTACGAGCACAAAGCGTGCATTCCTAGTTAGCTGCTTAGAATTAAGATGGCCAGCACGCACTGGACAGCTAGGTACTGCCTATAGATCAACCAGGAGCTGTATCCGTACCTCTTGGCAGACAATGCTGTATACCTCTAACAATAACAAGAATAAGAATAACCCAACAGACCAGCAGTTAAACAACAGTCACTGACTGTCAACAACTGATAGTGTGGGACGCCAGAGCTGTTTAAAGTAAATAAACAAAGACTTGTACAGCACATACTATACAGGTATATCTATATACTACATATACATATATTACATTTATCTATTTTAGTCTTAAATGCAGCCATCAATGTGGGCGTCGCATAGCACTCAAAAAGGTGTGAACACTTTTATAGACTGCAAAATTTATAGACCTTGATTGTAGTAGGTAACAAAAAACAAAAAAAAAGTCAACTTCCTGAGACTTTTAAGTTGACGCTCTTTGGTCAACCTTTAAATGCCAGTTACTACTGTGTAATCAGCAGCAACAATAACAACAACAACAACTATAACTGCTATAATAATGATTACTACAATTGCCATGTTTGGCGACTTAATCAGGCAGGGGCATGTCTATAAGACCCTAGCCATAAGACATAGTCTCAAGTAGTTGTGGCCGACCTCTAGATACTCGTACAACTCTAGCGCCAACTTCCAGTGATTTCCTAAACAATTACGTTGGAGTAATACAACAATCACAGCAACAACAACAACAACAACCACAACAACAACAAATAGCTTGTTCAGGCACTTAAGATAAAAAATCTTAATAGAATTGCAAGTCGAAATGCTATGCAAACAAAATGTCTAAAGATACAAACGGGAATACAAGTAAAGTCATTCAATTCGTCTAAAGTTATCGACTCTCTGATGCTCTGAAATTTAGCGCAATAATATAGAGTTCAAAGTTATCGATTCTTTGATGAATTGACTTTTGGCTCGATAGTATAGTATGTGTTCACAAAAAGTCCAAAGTTATCGATTCTTGAATGATTTGAGTTTGAGAATGGATACATGTATATATTAGTATGTGCTCATATTTTATGGTCGGAATTTTAGAACGATAATATAAATGTTTTCACATAGATACCAAAGTTATCGATTCTTTCATGCTATGCACTTTAGAAAGATACAACGTGTTCAAAGCTATCGATTCTTTGATGCTGTAAATTCAAGAACGATAATATGGTATGTCTTCACCTAGAGTTCAAAGATATAGATTCTTAGAAGATTTGAAATTTTGGAACGATAACATTCACATAGAGTCCAAAGCTGTCGATTCATTGATGCTCAGAATTTAGGAAGCTCTTTATTTGTGAATTCTCTCATGCGTTAAAGTTTTACTAAGTATTGGAAGTCAGGCCCTTACCCACGATGCGCTTTTAGTCCTTAGGGTGAGAAATTTTGACCTTACGTATTATATGTGAAATCCAATAATTTCTCTTAAGCTTAAGAAATTAAAAAGACCTTTGCGAACTTTTAGGAACATGGAGATCTTTGTATGTATTTGCTTTTTCAGGCTTGCATCATTCGCTGTTAGCTTAATGTTCAAGGCTTTTCCAGATTCCGTTTACGATTAAGCTTGGGAATAATGTCTATTATTATCTTAACTGTGATATGTTCTTTGTTCCCATAGCCTAACTCAAAATAACTCTTTTTAATAGTTTTTTTAAAAATTTTTCCAGATAGTTCGTCTTTACAAGCAATGAACGTTAATTATGTTTTTTCTCAATGAAGATAACCGATATCATATGTATATAATTATCTTAGACTTATCTAATCAAAATGCTGATTGTACTGGAGATGATAGATTTTTACCTTTATCATAGATCTTACTAGAGATGATGGATTTTTACCATACCTAGATTGATTTTGTAATATGTATTGCGATCCTTAGATAATTTGATCTTTATTTTTTATACAGATGAAAAATTATTTTCTAAAAAACTTTAGAAACTTCAGAAGCCTAAGAACGCTAGAATTGATTTAAGACATATATAAATAGATGATGATAACAGGTATGATATATATCACACACTGATCTTATTACTGATGATGGACATCTACAGTAAGATAATTAGATAACAGATGTGATATAAATAACTGACAGATCTTATTTTAAGCGCTGATCTTACTGGTAATGATGGATTTTTTGCTAGATAAAAATAAAAATATAAGAAATTTCAGAAGTCTGAAAGAAGAACGCCAGGAGCCATTAAAAGATGATCAATAATATTCTATGAATTTTACATTTTTCTTAATCAAGATAACAGATGTTATATATAAAACACACTGAACTTAGCTAAGATGCTGATTTTATTAAAGATGATATATTTCTACGATAAAATGCTGATTTTATTAAAGATGATATATTTCTACGGTAAGATAATAAGTTAAGAGATATGACATCTTTCAGCGACTGATCTAATTTAAGATGTTGATGATAGATTTCTACTGTAGCCAGGATTGATGTCTATAATTTTGAAAGCCGCAGTTTGTTTAAAGGTTAATTCCTTAAATAGAAAATTATTTTTCTTCAAATATAATTAATTTCAGAACCGGTCGGTTTAAAGATGATCAATGATTTTATTCTATTTAAAAGATTGACATTTATGGTATAGATTTGGATATAGATGAGTTAAATTTTTTTAAGACTCGCTTGGTATCAGGTATCTGGAAGCGATTTGGCTCATCATCTGACTTTATCAATGTCTTTATCAAGATGAACAATAATATTGTTTAAGATAAGGTTGATAATTTACAATGAGGCAAGATTCATCGAAACTAAAAAAAAATAACTTTTTTTTTTTTGTCTTCTTTAAGCAGCTGCGCCATTAGATTTCAAAACTTTATTACTCTGCTTTATTTAAGTTCATCTGTGTCCTAGATGAAAAAAATTTACATTATTTTGTTTTGCTTACTAACTTGTTACAACTTTTCGCTCACATGCAATATACCCCACTTGAGATCATTTCTTTTTTTTTTTTTTTTGGGACAGTGTATCAAAGCAATGTAATGATATTTATCAGCCATTTCTACAATTTCCATGGGCATCATCATATTTACAAGTTAATATTTACGCTAACAAGATTTGCACAACACAAAAAGTTTTTGATCTTGCCAAAGGCTGAATGGAGCAGCGCTGTCTGCTTGATTGTCTCTTAGGTCTATGGGTCTGTCGTTCCGTACGTCCATCCGTCCAAACGTCTGCCTATCTGTCGCTGTCTTCGTCTCCGTCTGTGCTTACAAGGAATCAGAGACGGACAAAAGGATCGGCAATGGCACATCGAGCGCGACATGAGTAGACAAGCAAAATGCTTGTTAAAGCGCAGAACTTGTAGATTTCATTAAAGATATCGCTGAGGCAAATGGAAATGGAGCTTCAACTTGAGAGCAGCGCGTTGAAGGGCGCACAAGGCAACGCTGAGCTGAAAGTGGCAGCAACTAGAGGTTCCAGTTCCCGTCTAGAGTTCGGTCTCGGTCGGCTGCTGTTGCGGTCACTTTGCATGTGGTGCAATATGCATTACAAAAAAAAAAAAAGGAAAAAACAAATTCCGCAAGGATGGAAAACAATTTAGCGGGCGAGTTTTTGATATGAAAATGAAGATCATCTGTTTGTTGTTGTTGTTGCCGCTGTTATTGCATTACGTTCTAATAGACCGCAGCGGGTCTGACGCGCCTTGGCCTAATAGTTAATGGTAATAAAATAGCA
Source organism: Chymomyza fuscimana (assembly GCA_949987675.1). Lineage (NCBI taxonomy): Eukaryota > Metazoa > Arthropoda > Insecta > Diptera > Drosophilidae > Chymomyza > Chymomyza fuscimana. The sequence continues at coordinate 115,641,990 of OX465088.1, forward strand.
ATTAACTGTGTCTTTATGTTGCCTTTGGGTGCCAGGTCTGCCAACTTGGTCTATAGCCGAAGGGGCATCCTTTTATGCATGGCCATAAAAATACTTGTTTACGCATGTTGCAACAACTCTATGCACAGCTTGGCGTTTTTTTTTTTGTTTTTTTTTTACCCACTTAGCCGATAAACTCTTTTATGTGCACTCTGTTTGTATGATTATTTTTTGATACCCTTATACCAGAGGAAGGGATATGTTTGTCTGAACACTTGGATCTCGGCAACCGTAGGAGCTAGCGATACCAAATTTGATCAAAAAAGTGCTCATGACCGTCTGTATGATCATGTATATCTAAAAAATTATAAGAGCTAGAAACACAAAATTTGTGCGGAAAAATCTCATGTTTTTCTCGAAAATAATAAGAGCCCGTAGATCGTCCTTAGCCGTTAGATCAAGTTTCTTGGCTAATGCTGATATCTCAACCTTTTGCCAAAATGAAAAAAATTATCCATTCCAAAAATATTTCAATTGGCGGTAGAGTATCCTATCTGCGACACAAATGATTCCAATTTTCTGCTTCTTTGGGGCAATGAGCAACGATAGTTTAAGTTTATTATAGGCATAATTTTGTGCTATTTTATAGTTTTATAACTTACATATGTTGAATATAAACATTGTGGGTTTCTTTTCAGAGTTCCAGGTGACTCCCTAATAAGCTGCTTTTTGTGGGCGTTTGCAGTTTACGTTTATTGATTTTAAGTGTGAGTTTATGTTGTGACCACACACACAGATACACACACACACACACACACACACAGATGCAAAGGTCGTTGTGCGCTGTATGAGTGTATCCATAAAATAGCTAAGACCATGCCCATTGCACATGATTCGTTCTACAAGTCAACTTCATAAGCAGCGCATACAATTAACACGCCTCAGCTTAATTCTCTAGAGGAGGGTACCAAAGTTCTTAACCGAAACGACGCATGCTGAGCTTGTTTAATAAAAGATGATATAAAATCCATGGCCAAGTCAAGTCTGGCAAAGCTAGGCAGGCATAACAAAAGCAGGCCACAGATTAAGCCAAATCAAGCCGCATTGATGGCAAAACTTGGGCAGTCACTGGAACGGGAACTACTTCTAAATTATCATCAGATTTGTAAACTAAAACAGTTAAAGAGTTTATTGTTTTATTAATGCTGTATATGAAGATTTTTATGACGATATGAATCCTTTTTAAATGACTCAATTATTGATCTCCTGCTGCAGACTCATTTACTCATACTTAATTTGTAAATCATAAGCATTGTTTGTAAAAGTTGTATTCGATTATTTTTATTTTTAATATGTAATTGTTTTTTTTACTTGCTCATTAAGCCATAGATCGAATGGTTCTACTCTTTCATTCCTTCAAATGGCTTAAATTGATTTACAAAATGCATTAGAACAATGAATATTCATAATATTGCAAAATCTACAAAGAAAAGCTCGTGACAAGACAATCTGATAATTGACATTCATAAATATTGCTTAACATTTTAATATAGTCAATATATTGTTAGATAATTTAAAATTCTAATGCGCATTCAGTAGAAGCAGAATGATTCGAATGAAACGTTTAACAGTGAATTATGAGCACATTCATTCACATTCATTGCGAAATAAATGCATTTCTTTTGAAAGTCATACACCAAATTGGGTTATCGATTGAGTATATGAAGTGCTCTTACATTTTGAATGACTCATTTTAATGACTGCAGAACAACATGTCGCATGCGTAATGTGCCAGATAACATTTTGTTTATTGAATGCTACCTACCAACTCTCACTTTATATAGCACTACATTATCAGACCACTTTCTGACTCTTGTCAGTTTTGTACCTATAAGTTTTCATTGTAAATAGCTCTCTTCTACGCTCTCTCTTTTGATGTACTTTACAACATAGAACAAAAGCCTTCAACAGGTGCGGACTCTGAAAATAATTTTGTTGGGCGCTTTAGTTTTTATTTGCAGTATTTTTGTTGTGTATATCGCGATGACTGGTAACCACGTCGATTCGTGGGCTAAGCTTGACGAAGGGTAGCTGCTTAGGCCACCTGGACATATTAGAGTTCTTGGGCTAGGCAGTGAATTTGCACAATCAGGATGGGGTCGTGTTAAAAAGATGGCAGCGGAAGAACCAACGGTGGCACCCACAAATCTCCAGGAGGTCTACCATCGCGCTTAGTCAAAAAAAAATGCGGATCTATTAGCTACCACTGTGACTCTGTAACCATTGCGGATATCTATCAACTGATACACCGCACAGAAATATGAATAAAACGTATAAAGATATAACTACGCCAAGGGGTACCCAATTACTGGTTAATCCTCCCGCCCCAGCGGCAGGCACACGAATTCTAAATATGAATGTAAATACATTCAGTCAATCTATAAGTAAAAAAATGTAATACAGTCGAGGCGGTACCCAACAGTGTAATACCCTATACCTCTCTAAGAACTTTCCAATTGGTTTTTTTGATGAAATTCGATATTTATACCTATAAGTTCCGTAAAATTTTACCGATTTTGATGAAAATCGAATGTTACGTCAAAGAAGTTATTTAAAGTATATGGGGTAAGTTTCAAGTTCATATGTAAAGGGCTGTGGGAAAAAAAACAGGGTAAATCAATTGCGGGGGGCGGGGGGCGGGGGGCTTCAATAAAATTTCGATATGGGTTTGTTTATTAGGACCACATTAATAATCTTACCAAAATTGGTGATTATAGGAAATTTTTTAAGATATCGAAATGATTTAACAAACTTCATCTGCTCAGCTGGTAAAGTTTCGTGTCTCTAGCTCGTATGGTCGCCGAGATCTGCGCGTTCATACAGACGGACCGACGGACATGTCCCAATCGCTATCCGAGGTTATGATAAGCATTTTGGTATAAAGGAGTTGGGGTCTGCCACGCCTCCTTATGTCCGTTACATACATTGCACAAATCTAGTATACCCTTTGTACCTATAGGTACAGGGTATAAAAATATCATGACTGTTCTGAATTTCGATTTGTCGATTTAACATTGCGAGTTATCGATTTTAATGCCGAGTTCAATATCGATAACCATAAACTTCTTTGTAAAATTGATAAATCAGAATGGGAATCACAAACCAGAAAAGAGATAATTTTGTATCAAAATAATTCTTTTATTGCGTTTGTAAACGTTACCCCGCATCCGCTCCTGTTCTTAGTCTCTCATTACATTTTTAAGTATCTGTAATTTAAGTTATCAGATTTGTCATTTCGATTGTTTACAGTAAAACAAAAGTTGTTTTTGCCATATTTGCTCAACTTGTTTAGAAATTAATGCGAATTCAAATACAAATTTGATTTTAAAGCGTCTCTTTTTTACCTTTTGCAATTTCGCGCCTTGACTCATGGAAATTTCACAAGAACTGCTTATATGTACATAGTATATGTAGTATTTTATGACAATACATTGAAATCGTGTTAAATAAATTTTGGTTTTTTCTTTTTTCTTTTTTCTTTTTCGCAGTCTTGTCATTGAAGTTCAACAGAAGCGCCAAACACGAAGTACTAAAAAATGTTGCTTGCATATTTGCATAAGAATTAGAAAAAAATCCAGAGAAAATCTTGTTTTTTGGCTTGACCAAATATTATGAGTGGGCTACAGCGTCACGAACACGACACGAAACTGGCCCATCAACACCAAAAACACCAATAACAACAACAAATGGCAATATTAGCAAAAATTTCCAAAGGCCCACAATTTGCATTTTTTTTTTGTTTTTTTTTGTAAGAAATAAATAATAAAAAAAAAACAAGTTTACTGCATATATTTTGGTATTTTAATATACACAACAAACAGCATAAATGGTTAAAATTTAAGTTGACAAAAAAAATACCAGCTAGATCCACAAAGATATTACAACTCTGGGGTCCATGGCTTGGTCTGCTCTGGCCAATGACTTGAAAAACATGTGTTGATTAACATAAATTATAAGACTTGGTTGTTTGTTTTTGTAGTTGTTGCTGTCTTTGGCATCTCTTATTTTTTTGAAATCTTTATTGCTATTCGATGTCAAAAAATGCGTAAAAATAAAAGACTTCGAGTTGACATATAGATGAGAGTCTTGGCAAATATTTATAAATTTAATTGGCATATTTGTGCATAAAATTTGTAAAATATATTTTTTTGATTTTGTAATTTTGCGAAAGTTTTTGGTAAAAGTTGAAGATTAAATACTATAAATTTAACAAAAAAAAAATAAAAGAAATAAATTTATTACATACCTTTTTGTGCAATTTTCATGCAAACTGTCAAAAGACTGCAAAGAGAAAGGCAAAAAATGTTTTGTTTAGTTTTTTTTCGGATATTTACAAAACTAGGGCAAAATTTTTGATTGTTATACAATATACTATTAAAAAACTATAAGCATTGTAACTATAACTTTTGTCCGAACTTAGTTTCTCTTCTTAAGTTCAACGTCTCAGCAGCTTAAGCTTCTTTTCACTAGTTATAGTGATAAATAAGAAACCAATCGGTCTGTTCGGTCATCTCGAGATTATGCTCTATGAACTTTGTTTCTTCATTGAAAGCAAAGTTCTTATCAACCCTTGGCTTGCATACTACCAAACATAAGATTTTGTCATATAACTCAATAAGCAGTCGGGCCACAGGAACATTTATCTTATTAGCAGGAAGTTTGAAAAAAAAAATAAAAAAAACAGCGTCTAATGGTTCTAATTGGCTTGTTATCGAGCATCATAGTGTGACCAGACTTACTCAACTGGTTACCCACTTTTGCCTAAAAGCATTTTATGGTTCTTACATGTTACACAATTTTTTGACACTGATTACTTTAACGATTTTTAGCAGCGATCATCTCGAGTGTAATTTCGTATATTCACTGATTACAAAGATTTTTCAAGTCTTTGGTTTGGTCATCTGGCCCCCCCATTTATCTCTCCGAACCACTGGAACAAATTTTGTCACTTACCTTAAATTAAAAACAATTGCACAAAGAGTTTTTGGATAGTAAACACAGTAGAAAACAAAAGTGGCGATTAATCCATACGCAAATTAAGTTTACGTAAAAAATCAACTAATAAAGCGTTTCTTGGCAAGATGCTGAAAATTTTATCTTTTCGCCCAACTAACCACAATCCAATAATTTCCTACCATTCTCAGGTTTAAGCGGATTCTTCTCCAGAAGAACCTTGCCAAATACAAGCAATAAAATCAGCAAAAAGTTCGATACTATTTTTAAATGAATCTCTTAAAATTATTACTATAGCGGACTCCGAAACGCAGAAGAGAGTCTTAACTGCCAGATTATTTAGATTCTACTAAGTACTTCGTGAGGCCCTGTTTCTAACAACAGTTTCGAAACCAGCCAAAACTTAAGCACATACTTCTAAAAACTCGAAAAAACCAAGGACTTTAAACAACAAATAAGTTGCACAAATTTATTTAGTTAGATTTTTAGACAAAAAAAAAAAAAAACTACAAACCGGTAACAAAATATTATTTTTTCAAGTTACATAAAATGTAAATATTTGTAAGCTAAGATGAAACTTGACAAAAAAAAAAAAAACTTGCTAAATAATGATACAAACATTACATTACATCTAAAGATGCGCTGTGCACAAAAAGGCACCCTCTACGTTCCCTCTGACTCCTCAGCAAATTTCGCAATTCAATCAGCTGACATTGTCGACGTCTAAGTGTCTCTCAGTTGCTCATGGAACGGAACCAGACGTCATTTGAAATACAAATCGCTTGACGCATAACTTATATGTACTCGCATATATACAACACCTCTATATATGCTTGCATACTATATATACATAGATATGTATATATTAGCTGGTTTGCCATGATTGTCAGCTCAAGTCAGTCACTTAAACGAAACCAGTAGAATTTCTAAACTGGTTGAGTCAAGAGACAGAACAACCAACAAAAGGCCAACAGTTGCATACTATGCCGCAGTATGCCGCTAGATGGCGCTGCTTGCACTTGCGTTAATTTTACTTTCAAATAAATACCAGAAATACTTCACGGCCTGGCAATTGGCACTATACTATATTGGACTAATTTGCGTGTGTTAATTAAAACTAAATGGTCGGCAATTGCAGTGGGGGCTGTCAAAAACTGACAGTCATCAAAAGATATGCCACATAGAATAGGCCACTACCAGCAAGTCAAGACGGCGGCTGCGGCCCTAGCGCTTTGATTAATTATGGACAGGCTGTCATAATTTACATTTCAATGGAATACATCAAGAGTCTGTAGTAGCAGCAGCAGCAGCAGCAGCAGCAGCAGCAGACTTATAGACAGTGTTGGACAGCCCTCAAGTTAATTTGTTGTAAACTTTTTTCTTGTTGTTCTTGCAATGACAAATGTTTTGTTACCCGCATTGCATGCAAGAATTCAATTTAGAACCAAGTGACAGCTGATCTTCAACATCATGCCACATGCCATGTAAAAAAATGTTGCACAATTTCTATAGCAGCATTGATATAAGAAAACGAATTTACTTGCACTGAAAATGAAAGCGAACAAGTGGGCCAACTGTTATTTTAACCCATAAAACGTGAAAAATAAAGTATCTCGAAAGCTAAACAAACAGTTGACAAATTAAGATTTACTTTTCTACTTGATGTGATAAAAATAACAATAGCAACAAAAACAGTTTGGTATTAAAACAGCCAAAGACAATAACAAAATTTTTTTTAGAAAAAATCCGCCAACTCATTGCCTAATCAAAGCGAAAAGTAAGTGACTCTCTTCTTTAAGGCCCAAAGCACACAGAGAGTGGAGCTGAACTGAACGGAACTGAGCGGAGCTGAACGGAACTAAAGTGAGCAGAACTGAACTTGATTCTCACTAAAAAGAGATAAACTATTTATTTTTGCTCTATTTTAAAGATGTTTATTCAGCGATGTCACTTTGAACTGATCTAACTGAGTATCCAAAGGAGGTGAATGAACTAAGCAGAACTGTGAGGCACCAGCGATAACATCGATAGTTACTTCAGTGGCGATACATTGATGTTTTTATTTTCGATAGTGCATATATTTTTTAGAATTGTTTTGGCAAATATAGATATCCATTACTTTTCAGTTTTAAGTTTAAATTTTTTTGAACGAAGTTTTGCACTTCTTACATATTAAAAAAATATTAATTTAAATATTAATCAAAAAAAAAAAATTATAAAATGGTATACAACGATAGTTTTCGATACTCGCTGCTATCGATGCTTACCGTACTATTGTCAAAATTTAATAAAAATAGTTAAATTTTGGAATGGATATCAAGTAAATGATTTGACATAATTAAATTATATAACATGATTGACTGAGATTCAACAAAATCAGCCAATATAAAATAGTTAAATAAAAAAAAAAAATATTTATTTTTGCCAGAAGAATTGTTAAATTTTTATTCGAATACTTTATTTTAAATACACCCAATTGTGTTTTTACACGGTTTTGAAATAACACGGTATAGAAAAACATTTTTTTTTTAAATTAAAAAAAGTTATTTGAATGAAATTTTAACGAAAAAAATATTTTTATTCATCTTATCTTTTAGAAATTTAGCTAGTAAATTACCCTTTCTAGTTTATTTTTATAGCAGCTTAAGGATTCACTTCAAGTATTTTTTTTTACTCGATTTTCGTCTGGAACGTATCTACCGTGTAGAAACATAATTAGGTGTACTTTACATATTTTTGTAGTTTTAATGCCTAAACCGAAAATACTGATACAAACTTTTTAAGACATGATGTTTAATTTTTAAAATTTTTAAATAATAATACTTTCCCATATAGCTGATAAAGACTCATTTCGACCAACATTAACATTTTTTTTGTGGTAGATAATTAAAAAAAATGTACTTTTTAAACTCAAAAAACCGAAAATAATAATACTAACCTTTCAAAACACAATTTTTTTAATTTTGAAAATTTTTTAGATTTGTAAATTTTTTTTAAAAAGGCTCAATCAGACTAATGATTATTATTTATTGAACAAAAAAAAAATGCACAATAACTCATTTTTTTGTGGTTGATTAATAAAAAATTTTTAAATTGAAATTTAAACTTCTGGGAAAATTCAACTATGCTTAACATTATTATGTTTGTGATATAAATTTATATAGGCTAACCAATTATAATGAGATACATTTTTTATTTTTTGGAATTAATTCATAAGGAAATTAAATCTAAACTGCTTATAAGCTAAATAAATAAATAGTAACTATAAATCGTAGGAAAGTTCCAAATATATGTATATGCAAAAAATTTAATCATGAACATTAATTTTTATACGTAGAGATAAAAACTTTTTAAATTTTGCCGATAAAAAATTCGGACGAAGTATTTTGGTGATTAAGTTTACAAGAAAGTTTTATTTTATGCTCAAGACTTAAATATTGATACATCGTTTATAGAACATTAAGTATCAAGAAAAACTTTTAATGAGAACTACTTGAAATACTCGTATACAAGAATTTGTGAACGAAACGGAACTGACTCATAAATATAAGTTTTCAGAAACATTATGAAAAAGTGTTAATAAACCAGATAGAGTTGATCTATATTTTGCAGAATTTTCTAACAATATTTTGGAGTTCTCATCAATATCGCAAATCGATTAATTTAGCACGGTTGTCTATAGCAATGTTTTTTTTTAGAAGGCTCAGCGCGAAAAATTACTTTTTGATCATATCTCGAAAACAAATTATGTAATTTTTTTTTTTGTAGCGAAAGATAAAGTCGATTAGGATTTATTATGGCAAAATGACTTTACCTTAAAACTTAGTAATTAACACAAAGTTCTAATATGTTCAGCATAGCTCAGTTCCTATCAGTTCAGTTCCGCTCTTAATACGCACAAAAATTCTTCCAAACATTTTTTATAAAATTTTGATAATGGGAGCGAGGTAGAGCAGAAGACGCACAAAAACAACAAACATGAAAACAATTCAATTCGTTTCGAATACATTTTGTTGTACCTATTCAGTATATTCAGTGTACTCAGTGTATACGATGATTCGCATCAATGTTGGAGTGCTTTGGAGGCGCATTAACCCATTTCGCTTTAGCCACTTGGTCGCCCAAAACAGACAACGAGCTGGAATTGAGTTGAGTTGAATTTGAAGTGGCTTTTGCTTGCGTGCTTTTGGCTTATTGATCGCGCAACACGTGATGCCACTTGGTGGCAAGTAGCAACAGCAACAGCAGCAGCAGCCGCCGCGGCAGCAACGTTTGTTTCAACTGTGGGGCACACCTTTTGCCAAACAACAGATATATAAGGATTATGAAAGGCCATAAAAATGGGCAAACATTTCAATGAACAATAGCCTGGGATTAGATAAGACTCCAACTGAGCAGCACCTGTGCAATTTGAAAGCTCGCTGCCAATCAGCTGGATTTGGCTTAGCCAAAATAAAAAATCACAAAACTGTGCCACATGCGGCATGCAACAGGGCTAAAGTAAATACATAGACAAAAACACAAACCGTCTGAGCGAGCAACCCAGCATGCAACTGTCAAAATAACTCAGACACGACTTTGCTAGGCATTTCAAATGCAAATTGGTTTCGAAAGGTAATTGATCCATGGAGTGGGCGAATAAAACGAATAGAACTATTCTCTAAGCAGTTTCGAGTCTTTTACTACAAATAAATCAAACAATTTCAAAAGATTTTTTATTTGAGGTATGCAAGCGCGAGTTAGAAGGTTGTTTGGTTAGATTTTAGCTACAGTTCTTCCGACAGATTAGCTTTTAGCGTTAGTCAGTCTCACAGTTCCGACCAATAGATTCAAAAAGTTGTTGTCATTGGAGTTGCTTAGACTAGAGAGCTAGCTCTACCAATTCGATTTGTCCAAAAAGTTATTAGACTACTTCTTCGGTGCGAGTATTAGAAACATCTTAATAGGTTCAATAATACAGAAGATCACTAAAATAATTTATGAATCCCTATGCTCAGGAAATCACAAAAGAAAAGCTGGGAATGAGGAGAATGTTAAATTTAAATGCGTATCCTTTCCCTAGATTTAGATTTTCGTTGTATGAATTAAATATTCTAAATGAATTCTAGACAACAAAATTATTAATCATATATGATATGATATGTATGATAAATGTATATATGTTGGAATTATGTATATATAAGTGCAAATAATTGTGTATAAAAAATAAAAATACTTTCCCATATAGCTGATAAAGACTCATTTCGACCAACATTAACCCTTATGTGAGTGACAGGGTACCCGGGTACCCATTTCATTTTCAAGTAGGAAAATTTAATGGTTGCAGATAGTTTAGAAAGCTCAAACTTCTTGAGAACTCTTAACTTTTAATTGTTTTTAAATTTTCATTGGTGTGGGTCCACTTTATTCCTTTGGAAGGGCGTGGAATATCGATATAGTTTTTACACCTTTAAAAGAGTGACAGGGGTACCCGGGTACCCCAAAGTAATACATATGAAATTGCATGAAAGAATTATTTTTTTATTTTTCAAAATAAACTTGCACATTTTTGGAAGAAATATGCTCCAGAAAATGTTATAAGAAAAAAAAATATAACAAAAAAAAAAAAATGATAAATGAAGTTTAAGAAGTTGTACAAAAACATGATCTTAAGAAGCTAGAAGACTACATGTTACTGTACTAAAAGAATACAGCTCATCTGCGCAGCATAAACTTTGATATTATTTTTATTAATTTTATAGATTTTTTTTTTTGACTTTTAAATACTGGCTTTCAAACAAAAGCCAAGCCAAAAACACAAAAAAACCCAAAGCAAACGTATTTAAGCTAAAAATATTCCATCACCAATAAAACAATAAAAAGCCTTAAATCTAAAAAAAAAAAATAAAAAATCGAAACTTGTTTAATAAAAGCCACACACTCCGAGGCACATTTATAACTTTGAACTTGACAGCCACAATCGATATTGCATATAAAGTGTTTATTTTTTTTGGTATAGCTAGATAGCTATATGGTCAGATCACTTAACCAACTTATTGAGGCGACAGCGTTAATTGAATTTCAATTTTCATTGACGTTTTCTACAAAAACCAAAAAAAAAATTTGACTACACAACAACATTTTCTTTCCATAAGTCTTTTTTTCGATTTGTTTTTTATCAGCTTTGTTGAAAAATTAGAAACTACTTATCAAAGAACTTTGCGGCACTCTCTATACATAGTTGCAGGCATGTACATAAAATGTAACTCTATGTATAGCATTTGTGTGTGTGTGTGTGTGTGTGTGTGTCTAATCGGGTTAAATGCTTCATTACGCATGCACACAAGCGTTACAAATTAACCCAGATATTTATGATTATTTAGTTGAAAATGCTTCTCTTCTTTTTTTTTATACATTTGGTTTGGGTATTTAAAAATGATTTAGATGCAATAACAATTGGAGCGACGATTCCGATTCCGACAACAACAACAACAACAACTCTAAAAGTATATACATATATATGTACTACTATGTTATATACAAATTAAATACCGCATACAATTTTCTTTATAAGATTATGGCCTGCTATCAGCTGTGCAACATGTAAATTACATAATCACCAATTGGACTCCAAAACAACCGGCTGGCCAATGCTCCAACGATACCCCAGCAACTCTCAAACTCTAGGTATAAGTAGTAGTGCACTCACAAATTGTTATGGATATTCTGTGCTAGAAAACGTGTTCCCCCAGTGCGCCCCACACCCTGGACGCTTGACCGGCATAGCAGCCACAACGTGTTCCCATTTAACCGAACCGAACCACACCGTACCCAAAACCAAACCAAGAGGCAAGAGGCTACAATATAATTGCCCCATTGCCATTGCAAATTGCAATTGTGTTGCATTGTTGGCTGGCAGATTGGAAGCCTCCTTTTCCAGATGATAGCTCCAGCGCCAAAACGGCCAATTTTAACGGTTGCAGTGTCAGATGCTAATGTGTTGAAGATAAGTACTACGAAGTAGTTCAACGACTACACACACACACACACACACACACACAAAAGCTTATATACTCGAATAAATAATTGGCTAGACAGTAGCAATAAATATATACTGCTACAGTAGACACGATATTACTGGGTAGCGTTATTTGCAAAATGCGAACTGGAAATGTATCTCTTAAGTGGGTGCAACCATTAAGCAAAAATTTCTAAAGTTCCTTCAGATTTGCTTTAAACGGGGATTCATTTCCTTTCCATAGACTATGTAATTATGGAGGAATGTCTCTTCACGTTTTTAAAAATTTCAAGACGCGCAGATCTACACACAGTGTTAGGTCCTCTTTTTACTTAAATTTTCGTGAATTTTTATTTAAAAGTATTTTTTTAATTACAAAAGCCTATGATGAGACATTTTTATAAGCCACCTGAATTCTTTGGCTCACAGCCAAAAAACTGGGAACAAGTGATAAAGGTACTAGCCAATACTAACCTGTTAAACCACTCCAAAATTCCAAAATTCGAAATTTAAGAAAAAAAATTCAAATATGTAAAAAAAATATGTTTTTTTTGTTTAATTTAAAATTGTTTTGTTAACTCAAAGTTTCTTTTTGTCAAAGAGGTTTTAGCCAATAATAATCTCATAAATGGATTCTAAATATAAAACTAAAAACTTCCAAAATTAAATAAAATATTTAATTATTTTTTTTTTAATTCAACATATTTCTTTTCAACTCAATAATAAGCTCATAAATCACTTTTAAACTTTGCATGAAAAAAAAGTAATTAGAATAAATAAAAAATTTTGTTTTTAAGATCTTAATGTTAATGAAGATGATTAAACTTAATCTTGCTCTTATCGTCCATATGTGAGATAAACGTTCTAGCCTATAACCTTATAAATCGCTTCTAAGTTTTGATTAAAAAAATGTTTAAAAATATATGCAATTTTTATTTAAAGAACATTTTCTTTTTAATTTTAAATTTTTATTTTTCTGCTTATGTGATAATAGCCAATAATAACCTTGCAAATCGCAAGTGAATTTATATTCAAAAACAAAATACTCAAAATAGTTTTTTTTTTTTTAATGCAAAATTTTTTTAAATTTTTAAATTTTCCCCAAAAAGGGAATTTTTTTTTTAAAGGAAGTTTTGACATTTCGTGCGGAATTTTAGCATGCTGCGTATGGGCCTTTAACTCTAAATTTTATCGTTGTCCTCTTTATATAATAGAGTTTCTAGCAAATACTTACTTTATAAAGTGCTTCGGAACTTAACATTAAAAAAAATAGTTACTTTATATTAAATTAAACATTTTTCTTAAACTCAAAATTGTTTCATTATTCTTCATATGTAATAGATGATAAATCTAATAATAACTTTGTAAATCGCATCTGAATAGTAAAGATTCCAAAAAAAAAACTTTTTTTAAATTAAAAAATGACTTAAAAAAATGTTTTCTAATATTCGCTTACGAGATAAAAATCATCAAAATTTTTTTGAAAAGTCGTTTTTTTTAACGAACAGGGCTTGTATATATTATTATTTATTTATTTATATGTACATATAAAATACAAATTCAGCTTATTTAAAAGTTGTGTACATATTAAAATATTTTATTGGTTTTTAAATAAAAAATTTATTTTTTTTTAGTTAAATATATTTTTTTTTTTATTAGTTAATATCCTCTAAGGCTTTAAGCTGTGTGCATAGATATATTATATAAAGTTATGTTTTTTGAAACTGATACATATTTTGAAATATTATATTTATTTAGTTTTTTAAATTAAAAATATATTTTTTTTTTTAAATCAAAATTTTTTTTTTTTAATTCAAAATTTTTATAAAACTGTCAAGATCTTCAAGATGATTGTAAGAAGCATAAGATGATGAGCCGGAAATATCTTTCTAGCCAAGACATTTTCTTAAACTTAATTTTATACCAAACATATTCCGTTGAAAAGCCAATTAATTAATACTAAAAAATTTTAATCCAACAAATTCTTCTTCAAAATAGATCAAATTATTTTACAAAACGAACTCAACTTTCATTGTTCTAAAATAAAGATTAAAAATTTCTTGACTTTGTCAAACACTTGCATCAACGTTGCTGCCCAGCCAGTCTTCACTGTACTTTATGTTAATTTGTAACCCAAAAAGGGTAACCAACTGTTTCGCGTGCTGACTCAAAACTGACCCAGTCACGTGCAGCAAAACTTTGTCTTGAACTTGCAACTTATTTCTTGCCTCTTTTTCAAAATTTTAGTTAAAAAAAAATAAACTTATCTTGTCATAACTTTAAAGTTACAACATACCAAAAAATGCATTAAAATAAATGCGTTGAAAAATTAGCCGAAAGCAAACTATTATATGCTGGCTACCAACAATTAGAGGCAACAACAAATTCGTAATTTTCCAAACAAAATTTTCAAGTTTTTCGTTTGGAATTCATTGTGCAATAACAATTTGGCGAAAAAAATGCGCTTTTAACTGGTCATTGGAGCTGAACTGGCCATGTTTGGAGCCAGCTGCCACTTTTTGGTTGCAACTTCTAGCAGTACATAAAATAATGTTATTTAATAAATATAAAGAGAAAATATAAAAAAGCGGCAGCAATTAAAAAGTTAAACAGAAGAAAAAACGCATTGAAAATATTTTCACACAGTTCATTAAGAGGCAAGCAAATAAATAAGCTTCAATTGTGCAATCATTTTGGACGGGGGAAAAAAAAAATATACGCACACATAGATACATACAAGCAAACACACACAGATACACTTGAAGCGTAGAAACTGTCAAGGCAGTTACAAAAACAAAAACTACAGCAACTGCAATATCTCGAATAATCGAACTGAAAATGGGCAATAACAAAAAAATATAGTAAACATTGGGGTGCACAATTTAGCGTTAATAGCTAAGCCTAATGAAGGTTAATGGATACACAATCACACAGATACAGTAGCTCACAAATACAGTAAATTACTTACACAGATACACACACACACACAGTGACATAAATATGAACAAACCAAGTGCAGCGCAATTAAAAAAAATACGTTGACAAATAATGGAGTTACTGGAAAAAAATATATGTCTACACCAAAGTTTCGAAAACCTAGAGTATATTTCCTGTTACCTGGGACTTCGAAATATCGATTACCTTTTAATTTAGATATTTTTTTTGTTTTCTAACTGATTAATTATTTTAATCTTATTTTGTATTCGATGCTGTTTGTTGTAAATAAGACATGAAATATATACTAGGATTAAAAAACCATTGAAAAAATGATAAAAATGTCGGAAAAATATCTTCACGACTTATACGCAACTATATTTTTTAATTTAATTACATTTTAACATAGTATTGGCTTAACTTTCCATTCCTTTTGAAGTTAAACGATTTTTATGCCTGCAAATAAGACTTAAAAATCGTGAATCTAAACCGAGCATAATAGATCTTCAGAATTATGACAAAAAAAAAAAAAAAATTATATACATTTTTTATGATTTTCATTGGTATTGGGTTTCAATCGCATTTTTAATCTACATATGTACCTATATAGATAGAAAATCTATATTACTTCAAAACACCGCCATTCGGATTTGGCTATAAACTGTTGGTTCCTGTTCTCTTCGAACAGTTATTAATAGGGATCTCCATGCTCCACTTAGGGGAGACTGACAAAATAGTTAATTCCGGGAATTATTATTATATAGCATTCAAGAACTATTTTCTCATTATTGTTCAATTTTTTAAAATTTGAAAAACAAATGATTTTCAATCAACAAATTTTTTTTTAGTCCATAAGTTGTTATCGTCACCTTTCATGGTTTCCATATTTAAAAAATAAGTTACCCAAAAAATGTCAGTAAAAAATAAACTTTTTAACAAAAACTAAAAATTCTTATAATAAAATTTAAAAGCGGAATGTTTTTGCAATTATAATAAATTTTCTGAGAGCTTATGGTATCGCATTTTCATCTTATTTTTAGTCATATAGATGTTATCCACCCTTTTTCAGGATTTCATATTTAAGAAATCTTTTTAAGGAAAAAGTGAAAATTTTGAAATTTCAAAACAGAATTTTTTGTAAGTATCTGATCTTCATAGCATTTTTAGTCCATATAGATATTATCAATCATTTTCATGGTCTTCACATTTACAAACATAAGCGATTTTCATAAAGTGTGTCGAAAGTCGAAATTCTTAAAAATTAAAATAATTTTTTTAAATTAAAATTTTTGAAATTAAAATTTTTTTTCAGTCTACACAGATGGTTGAAGCGTCTGCCCCATTTATGTTTTTTGACGATAAGAATTATCAAAAAGTACTTTTGAGCTAAATTTGGGAAACATTTAGGGCCAAAGGAATGACAAAACTACATATAAAAAAAAATCACAAATGGTATTTTTTTTTTTTTATTAATATTTCGAACTGCGTATAGGCCTTAACGAACCAAAATTATGCTCCCATGGTATTTCGCTTTTTATAAATTCGATTATATAAACTTTTCGATTAAGATTTCCAATTTACATTTCCTTCGCGATACCTGTCTTAAAAATGTGGTACAGTCGAGGCGGTGCCCGACAGTGGAATACCCTGTACCTTTTGTGTCAAAAAAATTTTTCCTGCATATTCCATCTAAGAACTTTCCAATTGGAATTTATTTTTTTTTGCTGAAAATCGATATTTATACCTATAAGTTCCGTAAATTTGTACCGATTTTGATGAAAATCGAAAGTTACGTCAAATAAGCTATTTTAATTATATTGGGTAAGTTTCAAGTTGGTATGTTGAGGGGTGTGGGAGAAAACACGGTAAATGGATTGCGGGGGGTGGGGGGACCGCATCGATAAAATTTGGATGTGGATTTGTTCATTAGAGCCACATGAATGAGCTTACCAAAAATTGTGATTCTAGGTCAGTTGTAGCCATAATTGCGTAGAGTCAAATATTGACGCAGTTTATTGGCAAGGGGAGGTGAAATTTGCACATTTTTGACTATAACTTCTGTTGTATTTGTCCGATTTTGTTCATTTTTTACACATAGATGCATGTAGCTACAACGCATCGCTCTGTTAAATTTCAGGTGAAAATACTTAACGGTGTGGCTAAAAACCGCGAAACTCTACTGCGGGGGAACGGGGAAAGATATTGACATGATTCAACAAACTTCATCTGCTTAGGAAATATGCGCACCAGCTGATAAAGTTTCGTGTCTCTAGCTCCTATAGTCTCTGAGATCTAGGCGTTCATACGGACGGACGGACGGACGGACGGACGGACGGACGGACGGACATGGCTCAATCGCTACCCGAGGTTATGATAAGCATTTTGGTATAAAGGACTTGGGGTCTGCCACGCCTCCTTCTGTCCGTTACATACATTGCACAAACCTAGTATACCCTTTGTACCTATAGGTACAGGGTATAAAAAACTTATATTTCTTGAATTTTATTCATTTATTTTCAAATCGTTGAATTTATAGAATGAGTTTATAAAGTTTTGTTTTACAAAAGATTTTTAAAACTTAATAAAGTTCTTAAGAGTGCTGAAAAAATATAATTTCGTAATTTATCGACCTAAAATTATCGTTCGGTTATATCCGGATTATACAATTTTGCTTTATCTTATTGTTTACCAATTATGCATTTTTATTTTTATTTATTTCTTTTTTAAAACAGCACATTAAAAAAAAAAAAGAGATCTAATTATGCTATTATTATAAATGTTACAAACCTCGATTGAAAGGATGGAGCTAAACTAAGCCGAAAAAAAATCTTTTATTCCGAAAAACTAGAAAAACTGTCAATCTAAAAAAAATGGAAAATTTTTTTTTTAACTTAAAAAAATTAAACCATGGTACTATACATATTTAATGCTCCTGGAATACTTTAAAATTCCTGAAGAGTATGCTCTTAATCTTATCTAAAAAAAAATTTATTTCTGTTTGATATTAGGTGAAGGGCTGACCTAGATCTTTTTTTTTAAACTTCTTCACTCTAGTAGTATTTTTTTCAATACATAAACATAAAAAATATATCCCAAAATCTAATCAAGAAGCAGCTTTCTTTTGCAAACTGCACGTTATAACATAAAGATACATCTATAA
The DNA here is from genome assembly GCA_949987675.1 of Chymomyza fuscimana. Taxonomy (NCBI): domain Eukaryota; kingdom Metazoa; phylum Arthropoda; class Insecta; order Diptera; family Drosophilidae; genus Chymomyza; species Chymomyza fuscimana. The sequence goes on from OX465088.1 coordinate 115,660,073, forward strand.
GTTGGCATAAAAGAGACGAAAAGTTTTCGCATATAGCATATAATGAGATTGTTCGATAGTTCGCCATGCAAAACTATATGCAGTTAATAAAACTATCGAGTTGCTTTAATTGTAAAATAAATAAAAATAAAAAATAAAGACGGACAACAGACAGCTGGAGCTAAGCTGGCATAGTTAAGTTAACTATGGTTTGCTTGTTAGGATAGTTACCGAGTAGCGAGTTTGGTTTAGTTTATTGAATATCTTTTAGGAAGCATGGGGGAAAACCAGGCGGAAAATGTGCAGCACAGAGGCAAGAGGCAAAGATCTTCACAAATGTTGGCTGCCGTCTGTCTGCTATTTGTGGCAAGATGATCGGCAAGCGTGCACCCGCCGTAATGTACACACAGATAGACACACATACAGATACATTTCACCGCATAGTGCAGCGCTTTGTTGATTGGCGTTGGGTATTGTATATATGCTATATAGTATATATATGTATATAGTAAGTACTATAAATGCGACGACGTTAATTTCACTTTAACAAACATTTTGCTTGTTTTTATTTTTCTTTATTTTTTTTTTTTTACTTTTTCGCTTACCAACAGACCGCAACGTGACGCTTAGTGATAAGGGAGCAGTGGGCGGATGAATTTCTTAGCCTGGAAACACACGCAAAGAGTTTGGATACATTCGCTGTGGGGTATATTCAGTTTGTTTGTATAGTTACATAGAGGGCGACATCTATACCACCTTTTCCTCAGCTTTATTCAGCAAAAAGCATTAGAAAGATACTTTTTTTTGTCCATTTTCGTATAACATACAAGTGTTTTCTTTTATAATACAGTTCCTGATAAGATAGACTAATCAGCCAATTTTTTTTGGTTGAGATGAAAACGTTTCTTGGAAATACTATCATCAGACTATTATATCATATCATATTTGCATCAAGTGAAAAAACATCGAAAACAGTTGACCAACACTCGAAGATATTCTCCTTGCTCAGTTAGATCATATATCATTCCATACCAACTTTTTTATTCGTTTTTTTAAAAACTAAAAATTACTATTTTATAAAATTTTTTTTAAATGCTCGTTTTTTATATTAGTGCATTTTTAAAGCTGTTGGGCATAATCGGTTATTTGCAAAAATCTGCTTTATAAGCAGATTCTGATATTTACCCTTATTAAAAAGCCTTTAAGGGCATAAAAAAGTGTTTCCATAAAATATAATTTTTTTTATTGTATAAAATTTGTATGCAATAACTTTGCAATATAAATTAGGCCAGGAGACTCGATTAAACAAAGTTAAATTAAGAAAGCGTGTATTTTAAAAAATCTAAAAAAAAAACATTTCAGTACGAATTCAGAAATCAAGTTGATTATATTTCTTTCGACCGACCATAATAATTCGTTTTCAAAAAGCGGTATATCGAAAGATTTATTAACCAATATTTCCAGTAAGCAGCATCATCCATTAAAAATATTTTACTACAAAAATGTAATTTAAATTTATTTTTTAGGAATAATCTCAAGATTGAAAAGCTAGAGCTAAAGCTAAGCTCTGTCAGTGTTGTCAACTGAAAAATATATAACAAAAGTTGAAAAAATATTTTCGTTTATAAAAAACTATCGAATAAGTAGAACGTCGTTTTCAGAAAATAAAATTAGCAAATAAAAGTAGAATTTTCGGTGTTAAGGCCCATATCCCATAGGCAGCATGCAAAAATTTCGCACGAAATGTCAAAACATCATAAAAAAAAAAAACCCATAAAAGGAAACTTTTTTTTTTGGGCCTTAAGGACTATACGCAGCATGAAATATTTCGCACGGAATCGCAAAACTTCATATACAAAAAAAATATCCCATTTGGCATAGACCCCCTGCGTAGAACCCATTTTATATGAAAATCAGTCGGAAATTTACAACCAGTCCCTTTTGCGAATTCAGCTGGCCGATTTCATATTAAAGTATATTCATTTGGATCCGTCAAAATCGATATCAAAAACTAAAACAGACATGAGATCATTTTTGAAATTATTATCGACAAAGTGTATATGTAATTCGCCATGCTTAAATATTTCTAAATGCTGCACCTAAGTCAAAGTCAGTGTGTACATATGTACATAGGTATGTGCGATGTCTGTGACAGATCATGAAAAAATGTGCTGCATTTTTAATCAAAACGATCGATCAAACGGTAGTTTTATGTTTTGAGCTCTATAACGCACACTAGCTCACACAGATACACACACTCACACACTCTAATGCACATTTATGGCGCTCTTGTCTTGGCGTTTATTCAATCTCTTTTATTTGCTTGTCTAACAGGCTTGCATTTTGTGCCATCCGTATTCGAGAGATCTCTAGTGCATCGGTTACCCCTCTTAACACTCTATTTATTAGTTGGTTGTTGTTGTTTTTGTTGTTTGCAAATGCCTTCAGTTAGACATACGATACTCTGCATCTGGGCACAATACGAATTCAAATCGATCCATTTTGATCGATCGCTGACGAGCAAAGTAAATACGAATTTTTTCTTTTTTTCTCTTTTGGTTGCAATGGGCTTTTAAGGAAATTATATGCAGTCTGTTGTGATCATGTTCCCCGTAGCCCTGCCCATAACATCTATGACGAAAAAGTCTCAATTACTTCAATATTTGAGTTTGCCAAAGCGAGTTGCAAACAAAGGCGTGTGTGTGTGTGTGTCTGCCTTCATAGAGACAGCAATCGTGTGAGGGAGAGCTACAGCTAGAGCAAGATTGCAATCTTGCCACATTTAGAGGCGCGCCTCTTACAGCTCCCTAGGGCTAACTTTGTACAGCTGCCATTAAATCCAGCAACAACTATCTACAACAATAACAACTACAGCAGCTGTAATAACCGCCCTTCGTCTAAAAAAAAAACCATTAGCCTTAACCCCAAGCGATCTTTAACCCCTTTGACGCGCTGACACAACTGCATTAGAAGACCTTGAAACTGTTTGGACTTTATATCAAAGAAAATCTACAACAACAACGAAAGAAACAACACCTTGTACCAACAATCTGAAAACCATTAACGCCTTTTTAAAACCTTTTAGGCAGAGTCGTCAAGTAGCCGCATACAACCAAATATAGTATCTATGTATGCATAAGTCCCTCCCTTCCTCTACAGTATGACATGTTGTTATTGCATTTATAAATATCATTGCAATGAGAGTGCACAAATTCTTAAGAACTACTATTACAACAACTAAACAAAATTATACAATCTTTCATACATTGTCACTGGCTGCAAGCTCAAGTCTTTTCCACAAACTGTGGCACCCTTTCCATCAGCTTTAACAAACAATAGGAATGGGTGAAAAAAAAATAGACAATTTTAGAAAAAAGCTGGCTACAGCAAACGAAGTCTAAATACCCTAGGTGTGGAACGATTAAAAAATCGATTACATCGATAACTTATTTAGTCGAAGTTAAGTAGCGAAACAGGAAAGGTGAAATTCGTCGAAGTCTTATCGAACGTGATATTCGTAGACGGCTATATAAATAATTTAAATACTTAAATGAATAGAAATATTTTACTGACAAATTTGTAGCTATAGCATACAATGCAGAAATTAAATAAAGTATTTAAATCAAAATACAAATACATTAATTCTAATTCGTCTTTTGTGTGCAAAATTATTACTACAATTTTTTTTTCAATACTTAAAATAATTTTTACTCGTTTGGAAAATTCAAAGCACAAGTATCTTAATTCTGATAGTCGGACTATGTATCTAAAATTAATTTAAATATGTAAATAGTTCCAGAATTATAATATATAAAGAGATCTACGAATATAAATGTCACCACCCAGTACTGAAGCTTCTTACAAAAAAAGTCGTATCTAAAATAATTGTAAATTTATATGCACTTGATTCAGAAATATTGTTTTTTCGGATTTTTTTCAGATTTGTACTTTTTCACAACTTGAGAATTTCCAAAAGTACTCGTTTTTTATAAACAAAAGTCATAAATCCTATAATATGTGAATATAAAGAGGACTTAAATAATTTTTTTGAAGATGAATTTAAGTTGCAGTAGTCCACGAGGTTCAAGCACATGCATTTTTTTAAGATACCTTAAAGTAGCTTAATGCTTTTTTTGAAGATTACATTTAAACTTCAATAATCTGTGAGCTCTGAGCACAAGATATAAAGATATCTTAAAGTATCTCGATACCTTTTTGACGATTACATTTAAAGTGCAATAGCCTGCGAGCTCCGATTACATGCCTCTTTTCCCAGATATCCTGAAAGTATCTCGATACTTTTTTGAAGAAGACGTTTAAGCTGGAATAGCCAATGCTATACATGCTTTTTAAGATAGTTAAAGTAACTGAATACCTTCTTGAAGATTTAATTTTGGTCTGAAGCACATGCGTCTTTTTCAAGATATCTAAAAGTATCTCGATAGATTTTTGAAGATTAAGTATAAGCTAACATGCGTATCTCGATACTTTTTGAATATAACATTTTAGTGCAAGCACAAATATATATGTTTTTCAAGATAACTCAAAGTATCTAGATGCTTTTTTGAAGATTTTATTTTAGTCTATGTGGGTCAAGCATATGCGTCTTTATCCAGATTTCTCAAAGTACCGCGATGCTTTTTTGAAGAAGACGTTTAAACTCTTTGCAGATACCTTCATGTATCTAAATACTTATTTAAAGATTATATTTAAAATCTAACAGCCATCGCGGTCCGGGCACATTCATGTTTCTGCAGAAATGTCAAAATATCTCGATACTTTTTTAAAGTACGTTTGCACATAGTTGTCTCAAAATTATGATCATCGCAAGTATCTAAGGCATGCATTTAGGAATCTTATACTTCATATAAATATAAAAAATTTCTAAAAATTATCATTTGTTTTGTTTTTAATATCAATAAAATATAATAATACAAAAAATACAAACTATGGGGTTCCATAAGGTTATTTTTTTTTTGAATAAACTAAGCATATAGGAATCACTAGTATTTAGATTTTCTGTGGAACATAACAGTGAACCTATAAAAAATCACTCTTGTGCTTTGACTTGCAACATTTCTCCGGCCGCACTGTGCATACCCTTGGTAAGGGCATAATAAAAAGTGTATCTTAAAATTTTCTAAGAAGCGTTTAATGCCCTTACACTGTGTGTCCTACTCTTTATAATGTGTGTTGTTGTTGTTGTTATTATCATTGTTGTTGCTGGTAGCTGCTGCAACGTACGTAATTCGTAGCTGCCACAATTTTCTGTGTATTTGAGTGTGTGTGTGTGTGTATCTGTGTGTGATCACTGCAAGTGTGACTATTAAATTGGTGGCGGTAATTGTAGTAATGTTGCATGCCCAAACAGAGGCAGCCAGACAACTTTAGGCCTGGACTCCACCAGTACGGACCCCACCTGGTTGCCAACTTTTGGCAGACCACACATAGTTAAATTGGCTGGCTGCTTGTTGTAGCCAGTCATTGGCTTTTGGTGTTTTGGCCATAAATGAAATCAACTCTCTTTGGCGGCATTTTACGCAGAAATTGTATGGAGTGCGGCGTATTATGCAACATTAAAAGATCTTTTAGAGCGCTCAAGAGGCGGCAAACTTGAAATGTTCAATTGAAATTTTATTACAAATCTTTTATGTGCATTTTTTTATTATTATTATTTCGCTTTGATTAGAGCCACCCAAAAGGCTTGATTGGTAATTAAGTAGATAGAGAGTAGAGCGGGCGAGAAAGAGTTACAGATGCTACGTCACAAATCTGATTAACGTGCAGCGACCTACGCGCGACATTTTAGAATTATTATTAACTAGCAGACATTCTTGTTTGTCAGGCCTAATGCCAACTGGAAGCTGAGAACAGCCGCCACAGGGAATGGGAACCAAGCGAGTATCCCCCCATTGGCGCAACGATGCTTAAAACCGCCTGGACACTGTCGAGACTGTCACATTGCCCACACGCTTGGCTGACTGTGCACATGTAAAGCAGCTTTGGCGCTGTCAAAGGTGTTTTAACCAAGAGTTTCCCGGCGCATCCATAGACAAATCAATAGTCCCACCAAAGCAGCAGCAGCACCAGCAGCGGCAGCCAAAGAACGTTAAGATACTGAGTGGGTCGAGTACGTGTATCTGTGGCATAGCTATCGCATCGAGAGTAGAGAACCAACAACCCAGCCAAGTGTAGGCATTAAATATGCTGCTGACACTTTTAAATCTGTCACATTGTCGCAGCAGTAAAAATAATAAGCTATAAAGCATAGTCAAAGATACATTGGTAAAAATGGCATATCTATTTATGTAGATACATAGCGTAGGTTTCAACTAGAGACATTTGTCGCATCGCTCCAATTAAACGTAGCTGCCAAATGACAAACGTTTTGTAATTCTTCAACTTTGGAGCTCATTAAAAGCGCTTCGTTGGTTTCAAGAAGGCACCCAGCCCAGTCGGAGTAAGGGCCTCCAAAATGTATTTATATATTAAGCTGGAGTGCTCAATGCGCGGTGGCAACCGCAAAAGATCGTTACAATTTAACGAGCGGCATTTGTAGAAAACAAATTTTTTACAAAGTACGGTCTCTTAATATGTTTGTGGGTACGGTGAACTCTGGCTTTAAGGAACCACTTTATTAGGGTGATTACAATGGAACTAACGGGTTTACCAATAATTTTTAGGGATGATAGGATTTCAATGGCTCGTGGCGGAAAACTTTGTGAATGGATTTTTGACATCCCATCCCATCAGTTGTTTTCAGTAAGGTTTGCCATTTCACCACGAACAAGTTCACGTTGCCAAAACGTTTGAAAATTGTCAATATTTTCCAGCAAAATTCGAAAAGATTTGTTTGCTACTCAATGATCGACATCTTAAAAAAAAAATAGATGGTTCATACTTATTTTATTCTAAGTTCAACGAAACTTTGTTGTATCTCTTAAATGAAATGTGATGGTACAGGGTATCTCAAAGGTAAACATGCCCGACTTCAACGTTAGACACATACACACACAGTTGCTTTTAATTTACAACTGATTTCTTGTATAAATGTTTTTTTTCACTTATGAATCTTACAATCCACAACTGGTTGTAGCAATTTAATGTACAAATGAGCAGATTTCGGAAATGAACCATAATTATTTTTTTGTATTGCTGCACATCATCTTCTTTAAAATCCGCGAATAACTTTAATATTCGGCCACTTATGTTTAAAACAGAAGCTATATATATTCTATACTAGGGGGCTTCGGACGCCAACTCCTGTACGGTCTGCTTTATTCAATTCAGATCATCCAGACTATTATGTTCCCTGTACAATTTCTCTATTTACATAATGTTCATCCCAACCGACTTTAAAATATCCCGAAATAATCCCAATAATTTTTAGGGATGATAATGGGCTTGGGCGAATGGGCTTTTTCGTTTACAGTATAACCAGGCTATAGTGCTAAACTAAACATTAACAATAGAAAAAATTAATCAAATCTGATGTAAAAAAGTTGCTACTTGCATATGTCAGCCACTGCTTTAACCACTTGTGAATTATAAGCTGATTTGAGAAAAATTGTGTAAAAAGCTTTTTTGTAGCTGCCCATTCATTTTTTAATGTGGCTGGCAATAATGTTTGAAATAATTTGATTTGTTATAGCGCAGTATAAACCAAGAAGTAGTCCCTTTCAAAACTTTTGCGGCTGGTTTTTATGGATGCTTTAATAGCATCTCTACTATTTCCGATGAAATCCCATCCAAGAAATCAAAAATCTTTTCAGTAATTTTTGAGTAATAAATGGTGTAGCATATAAGACTTTTACATGTACATAAAAAAGATATTAAAAGAAGATAATTACATAAGACTTAAGCTTTTTGTTTTTAAGAAAACTTTACTAGAAAAAGGAAACATATTTGTAACGCTTAAATTTAGGCATAGCACATCAAAAATTTATGACAATATTTGCGGTTCTTCTAAGAAATTTTTCAATGAAAATTTATATGTATAAGGAAATATCAATGACAATTTAATGAATTGATTTATTGCAATCTGTAAGCAGTCCAATAAAAGATGGCGCAAATAGATCTTGCACACTATACCCATTTGGAGAAGCTTATTATTGTATGCAGGAAGATAAAGATCTAAGAAATTATAAGAGATAGAGAAACAAAGTTTTACAAAATTTGTTCTGGCAGACTTTTTATAGCAAAACATGATAAACAAATGCTTTATAAAATGTATTGGGTTTAATTTAATATAATAAAATCCACACCAAAAAATATATTTTTTACGTATTTTATGAAGAATTACCATACTTTTTTGTAACTTTTCAAGCGATATTTTTGGATTTTGAGAAACTGAAGCAAACTGCCATAACAAGTTGATTTATTTTCAACTTGGTCAAGTTTTGATTAAGCTCAAATACCAAAATGGAAACTATCTTCAAAATGTGTGGAACAAATTGTGATACAACTGAAATGTAAAGGTCAGTAAAATGTTTGATTTTACAAAAAACCGCCCAATTTATAAAGCTCAACTTTTTCAAAAAGTTGCCCACAACTTGAAAGCTCACTGTAATCGTTTAAGCGGCAAAGTTCAAGGGCCAAGGCGTAGATCGGCTACGAAAATTGAATAATAAATAAGAGATCAACAATGACTAATGTCTTAGTAGAGAATACATTAGGTAAAGAATTCATTATACAAGGCAGCTGCACATAATTATAATTATATGCTTGATTGCTCAGTGTAGTAAATTAAAGCAATTTAAGCTTTGTTTGGTTTAATCGAATCAATTGCAAATGTAAAACGAAATGCATTTGATTTTATTTATAATATTTTTTCGTTGCGATTTGTGAATTTATTTGAATGTCAAATTAAATTTATGCCAGACAACAAACTGAAATAAAGTTGGGATGGACACAAAATTCAATGCCAGCATTTTGAATGCAAATGTAAATCTTGTCTTTGACTTGAGTTGGCTACTTGAACTATTGTTGCTGCTTGGACTGACTATGCCACAGGATGTTGCAGAGAGCGGGCGGTGACACTCCAAGGCACAAGCCAAAAACACAGCAGAGCTAGAGTTTCAAGATGACGACGGAGATGACGACGACGACATAGATGATGCCGCCGCTTATCTTGTCACATGGCACAGCTGAGGCTGGGTACGTCGCAGCTCTGGTTGTGCTACACGTTGTACTTGATGACGATGACGACGATGGCGACGAATTGACGTATGTTTGTTGAGCTACAGTCTGGCATGGCTTGGAAGCACAAAAAAAAAAAAACAATATACGAGCAGAAGAGTCAGCAGCTGGAAAATGGCACAATGCAATCGCTTGGCTTGATACATTGTTTGGAGGAAGTGATCTCATCGTAAATTACAAATTACATAGAGTCACGATATCAATTTCAGATATACTAGTCGTTTGTTAGTCTTGCTTGCTATTTGTTGTTATAATTAAATTGTTGCTTGCGGTCTATACAGAAACAAAAACAAAAAGAAATGCTTAGAAAAAAACAAATTACAGCATGGAAATTGATTAATGTTTTTCAAATACATTAAGCTGAGACCGAAAAAAAATACAAAAAGCGTACGGAATTTACATAAAAACAACTTAAAAACAAAAACCTTTTTGAGGGTCAAACACCTACACAACACTAGCTCTAAATCTATTCGGAACTTACACTACACAACACTGGCGTATGCCCAAAAAAATGCACAGGGTGCTACAAACTTGTTGCTCTAAGCTAGTCCGTCGCAACAGCAACCCTTTTGTATGCGCCGCTGTTACCATAAGCCACATGACCAACTGTACAAGTTCATTAGGATCTTGGCTAGCATTTCCATGACGCTGGCGAAAGGTGAACCATATGAGGCCAGTGTGGTGAAAGCCCCCAAAGCGCATACACTAAAGCGCCTTTAATCAGCGCTACTTTGACTCTGACTTCGACTCCAGCTCTAGAGTCTAGACTCGAGACTGCAGGCTTGAGACTCTTTACTCTCTTTACCCAGCTTGACTTGACTACGTTTGGTTTGGCTTAATTTTTTGAATGAAAAATATATTCGAAACTGCATAGTCATGGGCATAGGCCGCTAATAACTAACCATGTGACCCATATACGTTCATACGCCTACACTTGAACAAATACACAGATACACACACACACACACACACAACAAACATGGCTTACATAGAAGCCGCTCTTAATTTGAATATTAAATTTTTTTTTTTTACAAAATTTTTTAAGGTTATTTGGCATGCTCTACAGCAGCCAAAGTCTAATTAGTGCATGTCTTTGAGTAGACTTTTGAAAACTCAACAGTGGCAGCCAAAAGTTTTGTTACAGTTTTTCAGTTTTTTTTAATTAATTTATTTATGCCAAGTTTTGTGCTCAAAAGATTTGTTTGAATTTTGTTGTAGCTTTAGTGTTTTAACACAAATATGTTAAATTTATCAATTTACTATGCATAAGTAGCATAAATAAAATTAAATTTAAAATTTGCTTAAATCAAATTTTGCAATTTTAAGTAATAATAAATAATATTTACATTAAGATGTCCAAGCAAGTATAGCATCAAAGATAACTTAAAAGATTTCTGAAATTTTTGCGAAAAGTTTCACTGATATCGATTTATTATGTTCTTTAATATGCAGATAATATATAAAATATTTCTAAATTAAAAATCCTAAAGATAAAGAACTTAAGCACTTAGAACCAGTTACAAAATAAATTTTATTGTCTGAACAAAAACTTTAATAAAACTTTATTATTTTTTTTTACTTCTTGCATTTTTACAGTCTGATGACGAAGCACTTACTTTTTTTTTTTAATAATTATAGTATTTTCCAGAATAGTATTCTTATAACGTTTTTAAGCGCTAGTATATGCGCATCACACGAAACAGTGTGTACACAAAAAAAAACGTCTAAACTATTTGAAACGACAAGATGTGCTTATTATGATATTTTAAATGTTGTGGCATGTTAAAGTTTGCCCCCGCAGTTAAAAAATCAATTAAAGGTAAAAATTTTTAATGTGACAAAAACTTAAATTAAAAAAAGATAAAAATTTATTTTATTTTTTTACTTTAAAAAATAAATTGAAAAAAAACGAATGGAAACAATTAGTTAGTGTTAATAATGTCTTGGGGAAAATAAAAAATCACACAAAATTAAAATATAAATCAATAAAAGTACAAAAAATATTTGTTAAAATAAATTATAAAAAATAACAATTAAAGTACCAAAAAACCAACAATAAAAAAAGATTCATTTTATAAGGCATAAAAAATAATTTTACGCAGATGTACATAAATAAATAGTCATTGGACCCAACCTCATCGGTTTTTAATCGATTAAGGAAAATTTTGTAGTCAAACTTTGAAAAACTGAAACGGAAATCTGGTACGAAGTTACCAAGAAGGTAGAGCAATGAACGAATGTAAATATTCAATATTTAAAGAGAGATTTAAAATCCTAAATTGCAGAATGTTGGGCAATATTTTGCACTTCAAAAAAATATGCCGAAATTAACTGGAAGATATAAAGCTGATCAAGCATACACTGAACATGCAAGAAAAGTTGAAAACAATATAAAAAAAATACCAGAAAAAACAACAATATGAATTTGCGTTATTTGGGCAAATATTTCAACCAAATATGCCGATGTCTAGACCTGCAATTTAATTAATTAATAGGATGATCTGCAAGTACTCAAGCATGCACTGTGTATGCACAAAAAGTTTACTGAACTTCCAAAACAACCTAAAAAAATGCCAGAAATACCAACAATAAGTATTTGCATTATTTGGGCAAATATTTTGCACTTCAACCAAATATGCCGCAATATTAAAAGCAAACATTCACAGCCTGTCTAGGCCTGCAATTTAATTAATAAGGCAATTTGCAATTTTTGTTGTTGCATTTTTTATTTTATTGTTTTTTCAATAAATTCTGCCAACAAATTTGCACAACATTTTGCATGTGCAGACACATATTTGTAGATACTAATGTCAGTGTATCTATGTGAGCGTATCTGTGTGTGTGTGCGTGTGTGAGTATTTACATGCACAAGTGTTTTGGCTGTCAAATTATCTATGCCATGCTTAGATTTGCTTCACTTTGTAGGTGGCTATGTCTACGAGTCTCCAAGTCACTGGCATGCCTTGAGATAAGTATAGCAAAAAATATATATATATATGGAGAAAAAATGCTTACATAGTATCTGGGCAATGGGCAATGAGTTATGTCACCTGGTCAAGCACAACAACAGCAACAACAATGGGCAAAATATAGCCAAGTCAAGGCAGTGGCTGCTGCACCTGGCCAAAACCATGTGCACACACAGACATTGTGACATGTTGCGCCTGCGCCGAGGTAGCCATGTGCAACAACAACAACAACAACAAACACTGCAGAGACAACAAATTTAATACAACAAAAACACTAAAAGCTAAAATATCTTAAGGATTACTGTTGAGATATGAAGTCTAGATACTCTTTATGTGACAAAATATTCAGCCACTTAGGTGCTATTTCAGCAAAAAAAAACTTTAAGGTACCAAATACCACCCATAAATATGAAGAGAGTGGTGCAGTAGGGGGCTTACTCAGCTTAAACTGGAACTCTGCAAACCATCCATAGATTTTAATGGAAAAAAAACTTTAAGAAAGTTTGAGAACAGAAAATGGGTTGTTGTGAACACTTGAGAAGATCTATGGCTTTCAAGAGAAAATAAGCCTTAATTGTAGAGGGTTAGTAAATTTTTCAAACTACGTATCTCTAGTCGTGTCTCCGTTCAAAGAAGCGCTTAGAGTGTGCACAAGCTTCTAAAGTTGCAGAAGAAAGAAGAGGCAGCGGGGAGACATATGTCTGCGTTAACCGAAAATGGATTGCTCTGACCACTCAAGAAGATCTCTAACTCTTAAGACAAAATAGTCCTTAATGTTACTAGATATATGTATGTACATTAGGGCGGGTCAATTTGTATGGAGCCGAAAAAACGTTCTGGGGCTCACAGTGATTTTGATTCTTTGGATCATTCTAAGCAACTTTGCCCAAGAAACTATGGGTCTAAAATTAATTTCGAGTCGTCCACTTTTTCAAAATAGGGATTTTTTCGAAATATTCTAAAATCGACATAGACATTGCATCTACAATTCTTAACCGATTTTTAATATCTTAGACTCAAAATGTTCGTAAAAGAATTATCTTTCAGTTTAAAGCTTAACATAATTTTTAGAAATTCTTTTCGATGCAATGTCTAAGTCGGTTTTTGGAATGACCCAAAGAATCAAAATCGCTGTTAGCCTTTATACCCAAAAAAATTGACCCACCCTAATGTACCTATATAACATTTTTTTTTTTTTAAATATAGTGACCAAACTTATAATAGTTGTATTTTGTTTTAGACTAAACATTTGTGTAAAGTTTGAACATAAAAATTGAACCACTTTTCTACGCAGCCAAACTCACGCATTTTTTGCGGCACCTTGTAAAATTTATTGCTTCATGGGTATAACTTCTCAAAATCTATGAACATAGGTCCAAAAAGATTTGTTACAATCCTACATACAGATCTCCAACACGCTACCCAAAATATAGTGTATTTCAAGCAAATTTAACGCGGTTCGCACAGCTCTTGCACTTGTTGCATTCGTGTGTAACGTGAGCCGCTTGAAGATCTGTAAAATGTAGCCAACATTTTTGCATACATTTATTTTTTATGTGTGCTTTTGTACTCATTTTTGTTTTGTTTTTTTTTTTTTGCAAGAGATTTATTTATTTAAGCTTGAGATATGACCTTCAGCTGCCTTGGTGGCCGGCTGGAACGTTTTGTAACTGTTATAATTTGCGTGCCGAGCAAAAAAGCATCCTGAGAAGTCAAGGCCAATTACATTAAAAACTATATATATTGTATCTCTTTAAGTGCATTGAGCTTAAATTATTTTTTATTCGTCCTACAAATCAATACAAATCGAAGCGTTGTTAACAAAATAAAAAAATCAGAAGAGACCATAAATAAAAAATTCATATAAAAGGCCAACCAACAACAACAATAACAGAGGCATATAATATGGCTACACAATGAAATGTCTCAGAGCTGCCAACACCAAAGGTAGAGCGAATCAAAAACTGGTAGAGGAAGCCAAGTGAATGGCTTTGGAAGTGGATGTGGATCTGAATGCAACTGTGGATGCTACTTCTGCTGCTGCTGTTGCATTGATAACTGATGCAGTTCAAGGCACATAAATCTTTTCACACCCAACCGGAGAAGCTCATATCTAGAGTGTATGTGAATCTATCTATAAATGCGTGTGTGTGCGCGTATCTGTGTGTAGATTTGAAATTTGAGCTACGCATGCAAAGCTTCACCAGCTAGTGCAGAAACGCAGCTAATTACCAGAGACTTGAACTAAGATGATACGAAGCTAGAATACACTACATTTTACTTTTTAAGCAAATAAATAATAAATAAACGATTTGGATGCATATAAACTTTTTTCTGGATTGCTTATTGAGCGACTGAAGAGACATGAGAGTAAGCTTACTTTAGAAACGCAGCGAAATATTCTCTCACGGAACCGTATGAGAGAAATAAAATTTCGTTGTTTGGTGCTCAGTGTTAACCGCCAATGACCAGCACAGCTAGAAGATATATTGGACAGAGTTGTTATAGTTAGAAGTACAGTAGTGCACAAAAAATTTGGAAACCTTTTTAATGTAAATCAACCTTTTAAATATAACGAGTAGCTTAGGGCCTTGGCGCTATAGTTTCAATATGCTACTGTCATATATTTTATGATTTATATGTCTTGGAAAAATTTGTGACAGTGGTTATATTTTAAAATATTTATTTCACCAGTTTTATATAAAGGAAAGTCGAGAGAAAAGTACTGTCTCGTAGGTAACTATCGTTCGGCCACTTCCTTTTTCCTAATGAATTTGAATCTTCAATGTTTTTTTCAAATCTACAGGGCCTTTGGAAAATTCCGATTCCGTGGAAATTCCTGTCGTCAGATCGCTTTATATATAACGCTCATTTTATTTCAATAGTTGTCAGATGTATGCTGTGTACTCATTAGAAAAATAAATATGTACGTTGAAGGATCAAAAAAATTTCTGCTAAGAAAAACAACTGCGAAAGTTAAATATTGCGCATTTAACGATAGTTTTTAAAAAAATTAATTAAAATTAGACCACCTTTTTTTTCCCCTCAATATTTGTTACGCCTCAGGTTCAGATTCTGATTCAGTTTTACAGAATAGTCCTTCGAAACAAAAACTTTGCCTAAAGGCACAAAAGCAGTTCGAAAGTTTTCGCACGGAATGACAAAACTTCATATAAAAAAAATCCCAAATGGGGGAATACAACAAGAATCTACTTAGAAGAATTACCATAAAAGTTTTATGTATTATAATTATTTTCTTTGATTTTTTTTAAAACCTTTTCTTTTATAAAAATTTGTAAAAAAAAAACCTGTAGAATTTTGTTGCACCACAAGGTTTCTGTGCAAAAATTAGTTTTGTGTCGATTTGGAAACGCTGTAGTAGGTTTGGCTAATTAGTTGGTTAAGTTCCTTAAAATTTATCCCAAAGCCGCGTTCAAATTGATTCAGATCCTCACATATCTATGAATCGAAAAAACTCCTTTAAACTGGTAGCTCTTCGAAGATACATCTTTTTCTATATAGCTAACACGCTTTTCAGTAAGAGTATATAAAAGTAATAATAATAATTCTAAAAAAGTACAAGCTACGACTGACAACGTATGATTATCGCTAGTCGTAATTTAAAATTTTATTTTTTATGCCTATTTTTTGTCTTTTTAACGTTCAGGTTTGTATTTAATTGGCAAAAACAAAAACGCACGGTATGATATCATCCAGTAATCATTTATTTTTAGCAAAATTGACAGCCAACAGTGAGTAGTATAATATTTCGACTTAAGAGTTGCTCTATACAAAGCAATTGACTAAGCTAAGTTTGAATACAAATTCGGGCGTGCGCTAGAAATCTCTGAGCTGATTTAACTAAAATTTAAGTATCTATACCTATTAAAAGCTTAGATGATAGATACTTTCAGATTTTTTCCTTTTGCTGTTTTGAAAAAAAATGTTAAAAGAGATTTCGGGCACAACCTGACTAAATAAAGTTCATAAAAAATAGCGCTAATTAGAGAGCAAGCCAAATGTCACCATTCTGACACTCATGCTCACTTACCTAACATTTTTTTTTATCAGTTTCTACGCAATGTGTGCGATTATAATAGTTCAAGGTTCAGTTTCATAAAAAAAAAAATGTCAATGTACATTACGTTAAATTAAATACAAACAAAACAACAAAAAAAAACGTTAAGTAAATGCAGTAATGAAATAACATTTTCACTTTCTCAAAATGAATTTCCATTACATAAAAAATAATGCAAACTCACCTTTTCAAATTGTTTGCCTTGTCTCTATTGCATACACTGCGTATGATTGACGTCTGTGCAAGGTAAGCCACACATACACAGACACATAGATAGCAACACTCACACACTTACTTATATAGCAAATAGAGAAATTAACCAACTGCAGTAAAGCTGAAATTCACCTTAATCCATTGAAAAACGCCTGGAATCTGTAATGAAACACAAAAAGGGGCGAAAATTATTTGAAAAATTCATTATGCATGTTTTTCATTTAAGAAAAAAATAAAGTTTTTTGTGTTTTTATTTTTACTGAATTAACATTGATTGCGTGCATGGTATGCATTAGCCATGTACGATCAATGTGTTTACAACATTTGCTATTTTTGTTCGAAACAACAACAAAAATAAAAATCTAAAGATCTATGCGGCTTTTCTCCCTTGTGGAACAACAACAACAGCTAAAAGTGCATTGAAATTGTTTTAGTTGTTGTTGGATTTGTTTTGAAAAAAATGCATCGTGTCGTATGGCAATCAACGCACACAGCTGGATGCTTCTAAATTTTTGTTTACAATACGAATAAGAGAAAATTTAGCTAAGCAAATGTTTGAAAATTAAAAACTAAAAAACATTGTTTTTTTTTTTTTAATACGCTAGAAATATTTTTTGCACCGAGATGTTTGCTGTACGGTGCGCAGCTTTGTAAGCAAGCAGTGCTGCTTTACGCTAGGTGGCGCTAGCAGTAATAACAGCTATTTTTTCAGGGCTAGTATGCGCCGGGGTAAAAATTGCAACTTATTTTCCGAGCAAAACCAAACGCATATGCAGCGTTTGTAAGCAAACAGTGCTGCGCAATTAACATCAGATGGCGCTAGCAGTAACCACAGCTATATTGTTTTTAAGGCAGTACATAGACAAAAAGTTTAACTTATTTGGCAAGCAAAACAAATTGTTTATGCAGCGTTTTGTGAGCAAACAGTGCTGACTAATTTTTTGCTCAATTTACGCTAGATGGCGCCAGCAGTAACAATAGCCATTTCGTTCGAAGTAAAACTTAACAAGTAAAGCTTACTTTTGATGCTTTAAGAATTATACAATTAATTTGTGGAAAACCAAATCAAAAGTGATTTTTTTAGGACAAACCTAAAATTGTCATCTTTAAGTTCAAATGATTTAAAAATAGCAGCAAAAAATCTATTTACACTTCATAAAAAGCACAAAGTAATCTGAAAAGTTCACTTAGGTCATTCTACCCAAGCCACAGCATTCAACTGATAAGCTTGCAGTGGGACTTATCTGCCTGAATTACCATTCGGAGATTTAGTAATCTTTCTGTTTCGTTCTGGTACGGAACTCAAAATGAGAACCTTGGCAATTTGTGCGTTCTTAATAGCACTGCTTCAATATGTAAGCAGTTACGAAATGCAATGTAAGTCATCATATAGAGAAATTCATAATGCTCCCAAATTCAACTTGCTATATTCACAGCTCCAACCGATACCACAACTACTCCAACGCCTCCACCCAGTGACCCGTCTAACTTGATGCTCAGTCCTCGGCTGCTACTGAGACCCTTACATGGCAAATTGGATGAAAACTTAAATGCAGTACATTTTGTGCGTAGCCTACTGTTACGTCTGGAACTCTATCATCTGGAATATGAAATATTGCAGGCAAAGTATATGCACAAAGGTGTGCTCTTTGAAATGCGTACCGCTTTGGATGTACAGGAAATACTGGACGCGCTACAAAAGGGCAACATGTTAGTAGAGGATTTCGAAGTGCTTCAAACGAATTACGATTTTTTTGAGAAATACCTGCAGCCAAGATTTGGAGTTTAACAGAGAAATGATTTTTCCTAAAACCACAGCTGTAGATATTAAGTTCTAATTGTAATTATAACGATAAACTGCATTTTCCAGAACAGATTTGATAGAAAATAAAGATCAAGAGAGGAAAGGAAATATTTTATATTTATAGCCTCAGTCTGACTTCAAGTCAAAAAAAATGGATCTATGGAGTCGAAATAACTTTTTTTATTAATTTTTATAATAAAGCCTCTTACAATGCTGCATGATTTAACTCTACTTGGAAGACTCTGACCTTGAGGCATCCCGCGAATTTGATTATCAAAAGAAAATATGTCTTCAAGCGATTTTTTGGAAAAACCCAAGCCTAAAAATTTACAACCATTTTGACGAAATACCTACAAGTTATTTTGGAAAAATCAACCTTAAAACTTACATTCTTAAATCTCGAAGCTGTTTCATCATATTTCTTTGACAGAATATGAATAATGCAGTGTTTTTTCCAAAGTCGGCTTAATCATTGACTCAATACACCTAAGTAGAAGTTATCTGTAGTACTACCCATTTGTTGCCGGGTATAAAAACTCTTCAAGTAAAATTCTCTTTTACTTAAAAAATGCTGGTCTAGAAGAAGAATCACTCTTGAAAACATAAAATCAAATATGTTTTTAGAAAAAATGGAAAGAATGGATTGCCAAGAATCCACATTCTCAAATCATGAAATTTTGCTTATAACTTTTGGACATTCTTACTTGACGTACTTATAACACAGGTGTGTGCTAGAGTTCGCTTGAAAAATTCCCAACTACCCAACTTCCAACTCTTCTATTTTTCCTCCAATTCTCGATTATCGCAAAACTCAAAACTAAATTTGACTTTTTTTGTTAAAACCTTTCGCAGAACTTGCACAAAGATAAGATACGATTTTTGCAAATTGCTTCAAAAGTTATTAGCTAAAAAATTCCGTATACTTTTCCAGCCAAACGCACTTAAACAGAACTGTCAGATAGCTCGAATTTTGAATACTAACAGAGCGCTTTATTTCAGCTGTTTATCTTATCGTATAAGCTAAATAATTGCAGCTGATAATGCGTCAAACAATAACAAATAATTGAAACCTTTATTATTTTTGGAATTTTATCGCATATTCGAAAAATTTCTTGCATATACCAAGCATAACACTCAACCTTATCACCGACCCTTTAGTAAATAAACAGATATTTGCATTGTTAAGGCTATAAGTAACTTCAATTGCCATTTAAATTACGCATTTTGTATCTTAACAAAACATACTATGAGCAAGCTACAGTAACCTGTAATAGTATACGACAAACATTCACCCACATTTTGATATTAAATACACAACAAACAAACAAACAAAGCAATTTAATGCACTCAACTTTTTGAAATTTAATACGCAGAACTTGAGTTTATGAGTAATGCAATGAAATACTATAATAATATATGGGCTTATGTTGTACGATATACTTTATAAGTATGTTTGGTGACAACAACCTTGACTTAATTTGCAGCGTATCTTTTTACTTTGAAAGTTGCAACGAATACAAAATTCACACGCTTTTGGCCCCAAACTGCAAGCGGGCCAAGAGAGATACAAACAAACCATATATATAAAATTTTCTTTGCTTTGTTTTCATGGCGCTAGCTCTGTATTTTTTTTATTTTTTATTTTTGTTTGGTAATACTCTTTAAAAATGGAGTGTGTTTATTTGTTTGTCAAGAAGTTTGCAACAAGCAGTGAAGAATGCGACGAAGCTTTAGAGTTGTAATAAAAATCTCCAGGCGGTTTTTAGTAAAACTTAAATTGAAATTCTTGAAAGCTTTTATGTCAGATTTTCATAGCTCTTAATAATATAGTAAAAAAAAAATATTCTCTCAATCTGCAGACAGAGGTAGATATAAAGGGTCACCAATCTTGAGATTTTTTTTTTAAATAAAAAAAAAAACACAAAAATATTAAATAACACAATAGTAGGTTTCGGAAACTTGCTATTATATTTGTATTGTATTACTTATTTTAGTAAATTTACTTATAAATTGTAAATAAAATGCAAAAAAAAAAAAAAAAAAAAAAAAATATATCAAATGAATCTGAAAATCTTTATTATCAATAGAAAGAACCGTTCTTGCCATTCAATTTTTAAAAATAATCCCTTTCAAATGTTGGCAAAGTTTTCGCTTCATTTTCATTTTAAATAATAAAACTTTAAAAATTTTAAATTTGCTTTAAATAAAACGTCCCTATATTTTGTTTTTTTCGTTGTGCAATTAAGATTAAATGTCAGAAAAATAAATGTTGTGGGAATTTGAAATTTTCTATTAAATTTCCAAGTGACAAGCTTCGCGAAAATTATACTAATTTAATCTATAGACAAACAGTGCATTTATCAGGGTGCATTTTTTTAAAATAACATTATTATCGAATTTTAATCACATAAAAGCGATAACATGGTTAAATGGTTTTTTTTTTATACGTTAATTTTTAACAAACAAGTTTGGTATATACATTAATTAACAAATGTACCGGTATTACATAAAAACTAATCACAGTGTCTAGTCGAGCGCTCGTGAGAAAAATTCTTAATATAATTCTAATTTTTAAAGATATATAACAAATTAAATGATTAAATGGTCAACCATATTGAATGTTATATTTTCAACAAAAAAGTCAAAAAAACACCCTATATTTTAATATTAAACACAAAACAAATTTTAAAAAAAAATAAAAAATCACCCTATATTTTAATTTTTTCCTAGCGTAATAAAGATTGTTTAATAAAAAATAAATTTTTTTTAACAAGTTAGTTAGTCTCATAACTCTATTTCATTTTTGCAAATGCCAAAAGTAAAACGCCCTATACTTTGAATTTTCCTTAGTTTAATAAAGATTGATCCTCAGAAAAATGACCATAGTTTTTGCAAATGTCAAAATAACATTTTTTTCAAGCTTCAGGAAAAAAATGTATTTATATAATCGGAAACAGAAGTAGAAGAAGGACAACAAATTGTGCATTATTCTTCCTTTAAGGTAAAGCAATGATTACAATACAGGTTGGGGCATCTGTTGGTTTGGTTGTTAAACACTCATAATTCGGAACATACCCGTCCAAAGTGAATGCTCTTCGACATATACCAAGTTTAAAACTTTTCAATTTTAGTCATGGACCGTTCTACTATGAAAATGGTCAGTATGTGAAAAAAAAAAAAAAAAATAGTTGCGGCCAGTGTCGACGGGTCGCCGGGAACATCGACGCGTCATCGTTCGCAAAAATTACAACTTGCTAGGATCACTTTGCATCGAATTTTGCATGCGGATCTGCATTTACACGCTTACAATATTCAAATGACGCAACAATTAATGCCCACGGACTATTATCAGCATGGGCCAGATGAGTTTTCGTTAAAAAAAGTCATAGAAAATTACGATGTTTGCACAATTTTGTAGGAAAATATACGACTAAAATACAATTAACAAACAAAACAACAGAGGGCCACCCTATATCATGTTTAATAAAATTTCCATCACATAAAAGCAATAAAATGATTATATGATTCTATGATATGTAACGTATTAAAAAGTTAAAAAATCACCCTATATTTTAATACTGAACAAAGAAAAATTTTTTAAAAAATTAAAAAAAAGCAAAAAATATTTTTAAATTTCAGCCAAAATAATAATAATCAGTTGTCTCAGAACATCTTGCCAATCCCATATAAAGCAGAAATTTGGTTCGTAATTATTCATCGACGTAAAGCTACTATATTATTATATTTATTTCTTAAGACCGAAATAATCAAATAATGATACAGCGAAAATTTGTTAGTGCTACAAAAGTAGCAGCTATACCAATTAAGTCCAAGAAACACATATTATACGATTTGAATTAAAAAAGTATTTTAAAAATTCGTAGTAGATTTGTCTAGAACTCCCGCTTAAGAGCATCTTAGTTTCGGTGCATTTTCCAATACTTTTTTTATTCAATGTCAGGCTTAATAGCCCGCTTATGTTTTTGTAAGCTAGCGAACAATATCTATAAAAACAAAAACAATATATATATATGTTTAGATGCAATCACAATCAAAAAGCTATCCCACAATAAATCACTAATGGCACTCTGTTTATCTGTCTGTTTAAAGCGCCATAAATAACCAAAAGGTTCTAACACCTACCCAAAAAATAAAAAAAAAATACCATACAATAAGTTTCAATGTCGGGCCGCCAAAAATTTTATAATTTATGCGATTTGTGCCGTTTTAATAGCTTTTAACTTGGCACTCTTTGATATCAAATTGTTTGGGCCGCCCGCCCTTTATGAATAATGGCATTTTATATCCGCTCAGCTTAGATTTTTTTTTTTTTTTGTATCTTTCAGCTTCTTTTCTTTTAGCAGCTGCTTCCTCTACAACTTCAGGCGCATCCCACGTAAGACGTATCTTTTTTGGCATTGAATTTAGGCCATTTCCTGTCTAAGCGGTGTAATTAGCGTGCCAAGCCTAACAACGAATTAGAAAAACCAAAAAAAAAAAAAACGCAGCTAAACTCTAAACTTGCCACAATTTTTTTTTTTCGACTTGCGCAAGTTTCTATAATTTGCATACAAATTGTTTATAATTATATAAATAATAGACCAGCCACAAATCATTGCGCAGAGCTTAACAGCAGCTGTTCAAATCGACTTTAATAAAAAATAATAAAAATAAAAAGCGAAAATAAATTAACATTTAAAAACGACTAAGGCTAAATCTAAAGCTAAAGCTAAAGCCATCAAATCTTGAGATCAGCTTTTGTATACTTTATGTTATTTATATAGCCGCATCTTTGATGCGCTAATCGCTAGTAAATTGAATTAATAATAAAAATCCATAGATGTCCATTTTTGAAAATAATTTGAAAATTATTAAAATTGCCATTGAGTCAGTGAATGGCTTGAAAAAATTGTCATAATCTCAACAACTGAGCAAAGCGCATTGAGTATACGCCAAAGTGGCTGCCAGTGCCACATAATGATGTTGGAAATGGAGAGGCATTTATTCATAATGATGAACATGATGATGTTGATGATGATGATGAAGACGACGTTGACTTCGTTGGCGGCAGCTTTCAAATGTTTATATGGTAGCCGAGCACATTAAAAGCTGCAAGCGCCGATATTTAGTCAATATAAGAGACACTTGTTCGATTCAGCTGGCAGCTTGTTTTGCTACGATACTCTTACGAAGAGCATATAGATGGCAGCAAGAATTTTGAAGATATAATTTTATGTCAGAGCACCATGTCAGCAGGCAGGCCAAGATGACTTCAGCACGAAAAATAACTAAATTCGATCAAATCCAAGTATGCAGAGTTGTTTAACATAGATCTAAAGACAGTTTATTTGAATTCAACAAATAATAACTTAATGCAAATAAATAGCACTGCGTTTGTAAAGCAGAATCCATCTAGATACTAGATAAGACAGTGTAAAACATAATTTAAAGATTAAGATACCGAATCCCTTCATGCAAGCGGTTCTTAAATAAACAATTTAGTTTTTAAGAAACTTTGGTAAAAATGGCATTAGTTTTTGCTAATAAGCAACTTTACGCAAAAAATCGTTTAAATGCAAAAATCGTTTAAATGCAAAAAATCGTTTAAATGCAAATAATCGTTTAAATGCAAAAAAATTGTTAAAATTCAACAACCGTTTAAATGCAAAAATATTTTAGAATTTTTCATGCAAACAGCTTTTTCGCTAAATAAATTAAAAAAATTATTAAAAACATAAAACTGAGCTATTTATAAAAAAGATTTTAATAAAGATGTAAAATCAATATTTTACTCAATAGTAAACTGAGTAAATGTCAGCAGAGCTCACAACCACTAAAGTATAATATAATTATTGATTTTTTATTTAAAAGTAAGAGCATCTAAGCTTTGTTTTTCTGCTACCAAATACATTTCCAAACATTTTCTTGTTTTCTAAGAGTTTAGTGCGTGTTATTGAAAAGAAATTTCAGTTTTGAGTATATTTTGTATGCCAAACGCGCTTGTCAAATAAAATGCAGAGTTTATGTGACAGTTGAACGATTAAAAATGAAAACTAGAAAAAACAAAAAATCAAATTCAAATCGAATGCATTGAAACTGCGTTTTGATGTCAACAAGCAGGCAAAAGAGATTAGAAACTATTCATATGGGGCCCGAAAAAAAAAAAAAAAAAATCAAATAGAAAATTATTTAAATATAAATTGAGCTAAAATTACTAAATATAAGTTATTTTAGTGTTTTAGGTAGTAGTGAAAGTCAAAACTATCATATATAAATTTTTTAATCTTTTGTAGGCGTGGCAGCGGGCATTGCATAATCGCACTGAACGACATTTAATAAATGAGCTTATGTATTTAAAATGTATTTATGAGTTTTATGTGTTACTCAGTTACTGCCAAATGCCATGAATGAAGATGAAGTTGTATGTTGACCCTTGACATAGTTGTTGCATGTTGCACGCGGCCCTCATTGTGCCGTGGGTTAAGAATATTATGCAGGTAGCTAAAGTATACTTAGCAGCTACCAGAGACAATGGAAATGGGAAACAAAAGCTGAAATAAAAACATTTCGACAAATATTTAAACTAAGCATAGCAAATACTCGTTATAATGTGCTGCTCGAGTTCGGCACGAGAGAAATAAAAATAAATTAAAATTGAAGCAATTAAAATGTGGTACCCCGGGTACTCTGACAGCAACAGCAACAACAACAACAACAACAACAACAACCACCATATAATGTAACCGAGACGGGGGTCTGACAATTGTAAGGTTCCAACTGGCATTCGATGAAATTACCACCATGATCGTCAGACAATTCCTTTCCAGCTGTGTGTATACAGTGTACACTCATTTCATGTGACTCTGTTGGCGTGTATCTGTGTGCAGCCGTGTGTCTGTATCTGTGTATGTGTGTGTGTGTGTGCCAGCAACCACAAAAACTCATTGCAAACAAAATGATCGACGATAAAATGTTTCGACGACTTTGTTGTTGTCGCTGTTGTTGTTGTAAGACAATGTTGGCTTGAGGTCTTTCAGCCCGTATTTAGCAACAATTAAGAAATCAAGCATGGCTCGAGCATTCAATTGTAATGAAAACCAATTGCAGGAGCTACAACAACGACAGGCAACAACAAAAACAACACCAACAACTGTCATCCTATGATAAGTCAAATGCAAGGGTACCTCAACTCCGCCAGTTACCTTACTTTCCACTCCAAAATGTTTCGTGTATCGCTTTGTTGCCTTTAATGCAAATGTACAATTCAATTGTTGCAAGTAACTGTTGCTTGTTGCCTCTTTTCTGGCCAGTTAACCGTTGCTGTGCCATGAAAATCCCGTTGCTAATCAAAATTGTGCAATCGCAAATGTTGCATGGCCAAATGGCCAGGCAAGTGAGCGTAACGACAAAAGCCACAAAACCTTGATGACTGCATCCCAAAGTTGGTAAATACCATACATATAAATGTATGTCTGATAATTAGTGTTGGACAAAAACAAAAAAAGAGAGCGAAAAAAATACTTGTGGGTGGCCGGAAATGTTTGGCACAAACAGACAGACAGCAAGAGATATCGATCTATTTAAAATTGACAGCTCATCATCATTACCATGTGTTCCCATATCATCATACTAAGATATATCATATTGGAAGCATATGCTGTTGGATACACCCAATCCAACCCTTTCGAGGCAAAACGCCTAGCCGTTGAGCAAAATTTTTCTAGGAAGATGTCTGGAGCATGGAAAATGACAACATCTTTGATTCAGTTCAGAAAAGACCAAAGAGATCAGATTCGCCCTATGATGTCCACGATGTTTTATGATCTGGGTCCAGTCTACGCCATGTTTATTAAAAATAGAAAAATCTGTTTATCAGTTTATCCATTATAGGACTTGTAGCAAGTCCAAGTCACCAAAAGAAAGGGAGATAAGCTCAGATGAAACTATAGTAAATTGGCTCTCTATTTCGAAGAAGTTTTCATAAGGTTGGAAACTCAAAGGATTCATTAAAATGATTTTTTTTTTATGAGTCGGATAAAAATATACAGTTTCAGTCAAACAAATTTCTTTCCTTATCTTTATTATTCTCTATCTTATCTTATCTATTATTCTATTTGTTGTTACGATTAGAAGAATACAAATTTTCACGCTTTAAAGAATAAATCACATACGATGGGGCGGATAAACTTTTGGAAAATATTTATTAAGCTAAGACGAACAGTTAAACTGTTACATAATTTTAAAAAGTATTCTTATCTCTGCCTTAAGAAAAGTAACGTCCAGTTAAAGATGATTAAAATGATTTTTCAGATAAAGGATAAAGGATTTTGAAGATGACGAATTTTGGTGTTTCCTATTTTACAATACACTTAACTAAAGATGATTACAAGAATTCTCCAAATAAAAAAAAAAAATTTTTAATAGTTTTCTTAACTCTGCTTTAACAAAAGTAAAGTGCAGTTAAAGATGATTAAAATGATTTTTCAGATAAAGGATAAAGGATTGTCTTATCTCTGCTTTTACAGAATTGAAGATGAATTAAGAAATTTATATAACCAAAGTGCTATCAAAAGTATGATGACGAATTTTGGTGTCTCTCCTTTTAAAGAACTAACTAGCTTAACTTAACTAACGTTGATGTTAAAGATGATTACACGAATGTTCAAAATAAAGAACTAAATAAATTAGATGATGGAATTTTGATATATCTACATTTACAGAAGCTAAGTTCAGTTTAAGGTGATCAATACAGATGCCGAAATTTGGTATCTCTACTTTTACAGAAATGAAGTGTAGCTAAAGATGATTAAAGCAATTTCAAAAACAGACTTAGATGAAGAATTCTGATAACTCTTCTTTTACAGAAGTAAATTGCGGTTTAAGATGATTAATAAATTGTAAAGAGCAAAGAACCATACAGCTAAGATTTAGAATTTTTGTATTTCCGTTTTTTACAAAAATTATTTACAAATGAAGAATTTTGGTCAAAACTAAAATTTTAAAAAGAAAGAACTGCTAGAGTAAGATGAAGGATTTTGGTATGTCTGCTATTACTGAGGCTAAGTGCAGTTAAAGACGATCAAGAAATTGTAAAATGTCTTCATTTTGTTTTTGTTTTTAATTATTGGCAATTAGCTTACTGACAACTAAGGCTTTAATCTAAAAGGTAATAATAAAAAAATTATCGTATCTCTGCTTTTAAATTCGAATTAATTAATCTGAAGTGAATCTAAATTTAATTTGTTTTGTGTATAACTAAGCGAAATCAATTTCTTTACTCTACTTTGATAGAAGCTAAGTGCAGTTTAAGATGATCACAAAAGCTAAGTGCCAATAAAGATAATGCTGAAGAGCTATAAAACAAAGATGAAGGATTTTGGTTATCTGCTTTTACAGAAGCTAGGAACAGTTCAAGATGATAAAAAAAAAATTGTAAACAAAGAACTACAAGCGTAAGAAAAAAGATTTGGTATATCTGCTTTAACTGAAGCTAAATGTAGTTGAAAATGATCAAGAAATTTAAAAAATTTTTAAATGTGTATCAAAATTTCATCTATTAAAATGAGTAAAAATATGTAAAAGTATGGGAAATCAATTGCTTTAGAAAAGATTAATATCACATTAATGTCTATGGAATGTCAAAGAGATATGGGAGACAATGTTCTAGATTTGACGCATGCAGATTGTGTTTTAAGTACCTGACAAATATGCCGACAATATGTTGAATAGTATTTAAGATTTATAACAAATTTATCTTAAAAATACAGATACGACGATATAAAGATATATTGTACAACGATGTATTTAATTGTGGACTCAATATTGATGCTTCTTAGAAATCTCCGTGGCGCACCCTAATCTTAGCACTTAATAAAATATGTTATACTGATATGTAAGATATTAAAAGATGTTATTATTACTTTAATTACTCTAATATTAATTGAAAACAAATCGAAAAATTTCAACAAATGTCAATAAAACTCTAAAAAAACACACAGATTGCTCGTAAAAACTCACAGCACTAAAATTCCACAAGTAGTAAAATGTTTTAATTGAAATTTTAATTTAATACGCACAAACTGATACGCATTTTATGACATACTATCTTATAGATAAAGAATCTACAAAATTTATGTGCCCTTGGCCAGCCATATTCTAAGCGGCTTAGTTTATGCAAATTTTGTAAGCAATTTATGGCCGATATATACATACATATGTAGCATCATCTATGCAAATCTATGGGAATGCCTTTGGGCTAGAAAGACAGCATGAAAGGTCATTCTGTCGATTACAAACATAAACTGATATTTAAGTATAGCGCATATCTAAAACATTAAACAGCAGGTAAATAAGCTGCATAAGCTGACTGTTGGAAGACTGTCTACGAGAATGCTAAACTATGCAAGTTGTTAGAGTCATTTAATAAGAAATAAAAACAGCATGGCTAGAAGAATTTAAAGAGCTCTATTGGAAAGTGCCCAGATATTTGAGGAGGCTTTGGCTCATAAAGTAGGCGCAGCAATGATATCTGGTAGAACATTAGTTTGGCAACACTTACAAACTACACAAATTTATTGTAACTAACGCTTAGAATGGCGGCATAGCGTCTTAGTTAAGTTTGTTGCATAAATTAAACAACAAATGTAGCTACAACTTACAAAGTATCTTAAAGCTGTAAAGCTGCTGCGCAATTAGAATACTAGCAGCAGCCGCAGCAGCTATACGATACATAAAGATACATATGTATCTTTGGCACATGTTGGTCTGTTTGTTTACTATGTTGTTGTTTTTTTTTTTATGTTTGTGGCTGTGGTTCGTCTAACTAGCTATCTATATTTGAGCAGATTGCGCTGCTAACCTCATTGCAGCAATACATTGGACTGGGTGTTGCACTTGGTTTAAGCCAAGTCAAGTCAAGTCTTGGCCTGGTCAGCCACAGACAAACTGACTGGCCAAAAGTGACTAACTAAACTCTGACTGCAGCAGTTGTTGTATTTGTTTTTGCTGCTGCTGCTAGTTTGGTTAGATATCACTGCAGCTACATACAAAAAAAAAAAAAAGTATCTTGTAGATTTGTTGGCCATATTTTTTAAGCATAAAGCTGTGTATGTGTGTTTGTAGGTATGTATCTGTATAAATTGTTTACATGCAGACAAGTGTAATTTAGTTGTTAAGAGCGACGAAGAGCGAGAGAGAGTGGCTGACAGGAATTTAAACTACCAGAAGTACCCTGGCCAAGACCAGACTTCTAGCCACTTCTTGTTGTTGGTACTATTGACAACGCGTTGACTTCTACAAATTGAAATTTTAAACGTAAATTTACATTTGAAATCGAACAGGCTGCGCCGTTTTTTATCGATTCCCTGTGTTTTGGCGAAATGCTAACCAACTGGTTGGCTTCAAAGATGCTCGCCTTGCTTTCTAGCTAGGCTTAGACAGCAACTATTTTTTTTAGCTGCATTTATTTAAATTGCAATTAGAGTGTGGCCAGTGACTTGGCGGCGGCGCTGTCAATTGGCTTATAATTAGCTTGTTAAACTGCTGCCAGCCAATTTGGCCACTTAATTAGTAAGTTATTTATGCTGGGCCTACTATAATAAAAGTCATTTAAAGTCTTTTCAGTCAAAAAAAAAAAAAAAAAAAATACAGCCACAAAAGATGCAGACAGTTTGCTAGTTATTTTATCAGCTGTTTGCTGCATTGTTGTAACACTCTCAAGAGTATGTATGTATCTTTTGGTGTATGTGCGTTATGTTTATAAACTGAAAGTCGTTAACCTTCGTTGTAACACATTCATCATCATCATTCACCTTAGCAGCAGCCCACAGCAGCAACAAATGCAACAACAACAACAACAACAACCACAGCAGATACAAAGGTAACGTCAATGCACGCATTCACAAGATACATCCACACGCACACACACATATACTAACAACACAAATACATTGTGAAGTCACAGCAGTTGTAAAAAAGAAGCCGTCTTAATCTTAAACGACGTCTCCATCCATCTCTGCAACGGCCGCAACAGCAACAACCACAACAACACAACAACAACACGTCACAGTCCGCATTTTGGCCCGGCATCAGCTGCTCTTAGCCAAGTTAACTGTGTGAGAGAGAGTGTGTTAGCAAGGAAACTACTAACTGACTGAATGACGAATTGACGACTGCTGCGTTGAGTAACTGACTCGTCTTTTGGCCACTTGGCCTTTAGAAGGCAACTGCCGTGCCTCAACTCCAACGCAAAGTTGGCAACGACAAAGACAAATACATACAACAAATAAATAAATAAGCAGCCTCGACAGATACATTCTCACACAAATACACACACACACGCACATTAACTTCTAACAAATAAGCTTGGCACAGAAAACGCAGCAGAAAAGAAAGCAAAAGAACAAGAACAAAGCCATAGATAGATTATGCTTTGTGTCGCTCTGGGCCAGCCAGATGAATAGATCATGCACAGTTTGATTTTATTTTGGTTTATTTGGGTTTTCTAGAAAATATACATTTTCAAGCTGTTTCTGAAAAGAGAGTAGAGAATGCCTACTTTGTCAATGCCAATGCAGGGGTGAAAATGTATTTTATCGGGACTGCGCTAGAAATATCTTTAACAGCATTTCATCGTGTGAATTTTATCGATTTGAAAAAAATATCTCTCTCTCCTAATGGAACTCGATATTATCTTTATTTCTGACAAAAAAAATACGGTGCAGCAAGAGTTCTAACTTAATAGCATTCCTAAACGATAGTTGCACCTAGAGTGATATATGCAAAATGTAGTTAAGTTCGATAGGAATAGGAACAAGGAGGGGTTGATAGCCTTGAATCACACCCTCAATACACCACTGTCTGGGGATGTTTTGCTCGGCTTATCTTCAAGTTATTGAATTAGCTTAGACTATAGGTCTATATCCTGAGACTTGTTGAGAGGCGCGTGATTCGAGAACCCGAATTTTTTTTTTTGGAATGCGAAGAGTGTCTATACTGCGGTGATGATTATGAGCGAGATTCTTTATATTCCTTCAAATGAAATAGAAAATAACTAAGACTTTCTTCCTTTACAACAGAATTCGTTTCTCCCAGATCGGACTTAATCAAAATGTATGCTAGGGCACTAAAGCGCAACTTTTTCGCGCACATTCATCAAGTGCCAGATTCTCCGATTTTAGTGACAACGATTAAAGTAAAAACCAGATACTACTGCGCTGGTTCTCCACTGTGTAGTCTCACCTGACGCTTAAGTGGATTCCGCCAGGAGCTTCGAAAAGTTAAGGATGCAGGGAAAGCATCGGCTTAGTAAACTTTATCTCAACTGGATTCCGCCTAGAGCTTGAGATCCAACTTTAACTTCTAATTTAAGGATGAAGTGATAGGCTCGGCATGAAGTCATTAGAGCTAACTTACTTTAAGCTCAGCTGGATTCCATCTAGAACAAACTTTAACTTCTAAATTAAGGATGAGGGGAAAAGCTGTGACTTAAGATTCGCAAGACTCCCAAAAATAAAATTCTAAGAGGTAGTTCAGAAGGATCAAAGTGAAACAACACCTTTATATTGCGAATCGAGGAAAGTAGGAAAGTAGGATCTATAGATTTATAGTAATAAATAACCAAACACGGCTTAGAACCCAACAAGCCTTCGCCTAAAACATGGCTCAACTTTTTTAGGTAAATGATGCACAAAAACATTTCATAAAAGGTAAAAAAAACAGCTGCAGAAATGTGTAACTAAGCATGTATTTGTATATGTGTACTACCTTTAAAGGTATATAGTATACTGTATATAACTTGGTGTGTGCGTGGCGTCGCCAGTAAGCATTCAAGTCTGTCGCGCGAAAAGCATTTAGGAAAATGTCACGCTCGTCGACATTTGAAAGCTATTTGAAAGTGTCACGTTTGAGAAATACCTAGAACTAAATATGGGGAAAATTGGGTACAGCTACATCAACGACAATGCCAACAACAAGAACCACAACTTACGAAAAAAACAAACTACAATGCAATCATTTGAGTTAACACTTTCTAACCCACATGGAGCCAAACTCAAATGAAGAATGTCAACAACAATGTAAGAGATCTATGTACAAGCCTACTTATAGAGAGTTAACAGAGAGTAATGCCGGATGTTTGTGCAGCACAGAATTTAAGGCACTAACTGTAAATGCAACAAAACAATGCCACAGCAGCAGGGGAAGGGAGCCAAGGCAGTACCAGCAGGAGCAGTATGTATCTATGTACCAGGTAGACCCAGTTGTTAGTTGACAGCGCTTGAAATAATTAAAATTCCATGCTCATAACTTCCGCAATTAAGCGCAGATATGTGAGCAGCGCACCAAAGTGGACAACAGATCCTACCTACTGGAGTCAGTCAGGAGTCGTCGTCAGAGACACTGAGTAACAGCGGCTACGGCAGCGGCGCAGCTAATTTCCACGCACAGTTGATGCGCTGATGTTGTGGCAAGCAGCGACAGAGACAGAAAGAGAGAGAGAGAGAGCAAGAGCGAGTGAACGTGCAACGTGCAACGTCAGCCAGCAACATGTGAGCACTTTCAAGTGGCTAGCTCTGACTGCCAACAAGAACTTGCCACTTGGCGTGCTCTGACAACAGCAACAACAACAACAGCACATAGTCTGTATCTTTGAGATACATGACGATGACGACGACGACCAACGCATGCCGCCTGCACTAATGAAGTAATTCATTGAACCATGCAACGCCGTCGCCAGGAACATTTGCCATTACTTTAGTCTCCCCCTTCCTACCGGCCTTCGCGCTATCCAGCCCTTTGCCAAATCCCTAACATGCGCCTCCATGACTCTTAGAATTCTCTATTTGCTGTTCTTGCCAAAAACATCTGTGCTCTTGTGTCTATGCAGTAGATACTGCTTCCTGGATTGCTGCTGTTGCTGATGGCTTGTCTCTTGTCTGGCTGGCATATTAGATCACTCGCACTGTTTGCTGTCTGACAGCAGGCAGCCAGCAGCTAGTCAGCCCGTCAGCCTTGCCTATGCCAAGCTCCGAGAGTTCATTATGATCAACATCATGATGGCCATCTATAATGCCGCTACTTTTGGCTGCCAATCATTATGTTGCGCCTCTGGAGCGCATCATTTGACAGCGACAGAACGACAGACGCTCTACCGGCACATAGCCAATTATTAGCTTGACTCACTATCGCTGACCTCACCTTAAAATTTGCTGTTGACCAACCAACCCGACCACGTAGCACTCCTTTCCATTATCACTATCGTGGCGCGTAATCAAAAGTCAGCGCAGTGGCGTAATGATGAGGTGAAATTAAGAAGAGGGGTTCCAAATTTCCAGTGTGTTCGAATTTTATAAGAAACTCAGACATATGTTAAGTGTGACCAGCACAAATTTGCGACTTCTATCAAGAACTTTCTCAGAACTTTCTCTTATATCTATGTTATTACCGTCAGTTTTAAAATTCATCTTGGCAGAACAACTCAGTCTAACGTTGGTCAACTTATTCTTCAAATGACCTAATTTAAGGCCATACTAAGATCCATATAATTAGACAGTTTCTGCTGTTGGTCTAAAGAGTTTAGGATCCTTAGAAGAACAAATTTCTTCATATTGCTCCTGTTTTCTTTTTAAGCATACTGCTTCTATATTTGTAGTTCGCAATACAGTCTTCAGTAGGACATGATAAAGTCAGCATAAAAGGCATTACTTCCTTTAGCACTTTGTGGCTTAAATTACATCGTAAGTATTTGCAAGAATTTCTATCATAGATATAAGTATAAATCATAAAATCGATTTATCCTTATTTTATCTCTTATCTATTTTAAGCTGTCTTGTCTGAAGTCTCCCCTGAGCTTCCATGCTCACTTTTGTCTTCAAAATATAAAGAAAGGAAACTCTCTCCCTACCAGCTTCACCAATATTCCACTTCCCTAATAAACAAGCTGGAGTCACAAAATTTGCTCCTTAACCTACCGTGAGCCTAATAAACAAGAAAACGTTGACATTTTTATAAAACATACTTGTACCCTAAAAAACGGTTTCTCTTGAAAGCAACTAGAATCTTTGACGTATCTTTTGGGAAAAGTGAATCTTTGACAATTTTAAGACATAAGTTGGTGTAGATCGTTCACTTAACCGATAAAAGGCTTGAAATAAGTTAGTTCTCTTCTAAGATAGCCAATAAAAAATTATATACATTTCGAGTTTGTGCCCGCACCCCTACATGCCCCTCTATCTGCACACTTTACGCCACTGGGTCCACGATATGGACAGCTGGTCAGCTGCTCAGCTCTTCTTGTTCCATAGCTCTTTGAACCTCGTTGGAATTAAATTTCTTTGATAATTAAGTGCCACACTTATTCACTCTACTCTCTAGCACTGGTAACCACAATAACAGCAACAACAACAACAACTATTCAAACCACTCACTTTGCCGGCACATTCACTCCATATTCTAACGTTTCCACTTTCCCAAAATGTGCAAGAACTTTATCTAGTCGTAGTAGTTGTAGTAGCTACAGCTTAGGATTCGGCTTGGGATTGGGTTTGGAGCGGCACGAAGCGTGCTTGGCATATTTGCAGGCACATCATTTTAATAGAAATATGCAACAGTCTATATGTGTGCGTATCTGTGTATCTATATATGTATCTGTGTGTGTGTCGGCATAGTGTGTTGTGCATATCAAAATCCATTAGTGGCTTTTGTAGAAATAATCAACAACGACACCAAAAAAACTGCAAACTGCATTTATGCCGCAGACTTCAGACTAACTACTAACTATATACATATATATATTGCGTATCTGTGTGTGCGAGTGTATCTGTGTTTGTGGTTAGTAGTGTATCTATATCTATGCTTTGGCTAAGTGAACATTTGTAATGGTCAGTCAGCCGGGCACAGCGGCTGCATCGTCTATCAGCGCATGCGTTTGTTACTCTGTCGTTCACTTGGCTGGACAATGCGTAATGCCTCTGTTTGTTGTTGTTGTATCTATAGTTGTTGTTGCCACTGAGGCAACCAAGCAGTCAACGCTACTCACATCTAATCATTTGTTTTCGTTGTTTATTTCAAACAGAGCGTATCGAGAGTTGAGCATTTTGTAAAAATAATTACAACTGCGGTTATTTGGCGGACGTTCTTTATATACATGTACCTACTACATATATAAACAGTAATGTACATAAATACAATATGTAGAAATGCTTGTTCCATGTTTAATTGTAATTGCATATACTCGTCGTAGTAGTACACCACAGCTTAATCAATTAGAAACGTTTGTTTTGTGGGTTAACTTGCTTTTAGTATGTTTTTTAGAAAAGATACGAGGACTGCCTTTGGCTATCTTAAGTGTGACCAGCACAGATT
Source organism: Chymomyza fuscimana (assembly GCA_949987675.1). Lineage (NCBI taxonomy): Eukaryota > Metazoa > Arthropoda > Insecta > Diptera > Drosophilidae > Chymomyza > Chymomyza fuscimana. The sequence goes on from OX465088.1 coordinate 115,695,675, forward strand.
TGCGACTTCTATCAAGAACTTTCTCAGAACTTTCTCTTATATCTATGTTGTTACCGTCAGCTTTAAAATTCATCTTGACAGATCAACTCAGCCAACACATGAGCATTTTCGCACGTTAATTTATTATGATATTCGAATGGGATTAGATAGAATTAATCTTCTAATGTTGATTTTTGGCTTTGAAGCACCATGATTATAGGTGTTAAAATGCAGCTTCAATGGTTGCAGCATAAATTTCGCAGAGGTCATCCCAAAATTGATCTTGTGTCAGAAAATATTGTTGCTATTTGATAACTGATATAGAAAGATGTGTCTGTCACATGAAAGTGAGCTTAAGGCATCCTTGGGCATTAGTGGGACCAGCCAATATTGAAAATTGCATGAATGTTAAGATCTAGAGGATTAGTTTCCATTGAATATCTCATAATTTGATAGTTACTCAAAAAAAGGCTCTCGTGGATTGGTTCAAGAAGTTGCTTGAAATTATAATATTGAAACAGGTGAAAAATCGCGGCAAGGGCCGTCACGAGAAAAGTAGTTTCTGGTAGTGACAATCCACGGACCGCAAGCGCACGAATATAAATTTTGCAAATTAAACAATATATATAATGATATTTTAATAAAAAGTGTGATAAATTGGAAAAGACTAATAAATGTTTTTTCCAGTCGATGATTGCCCCGTTCCCTCCATACTGTTGATCAGTCCGAACACGGATCTATATACACAAAATGGAGTTATGTACTTTTTATTGATCAACTTTTGATCCAATTAAAAATCAACCTATTTTTTTTTTAATATTTAGGTATATTTCCGAATTCGATTCTGTTTTCAACAGCAGTTCCAACTATGTTGATACTATTATGAATACTAAACAAAATCCGATGCAAAAATTTTGACTAATTTGAATAAATTCTCTAAAACAGTTTTTTTTTTTTGGATTGATTGGGTCAATGCCCACAATTTGAGTTCCGGAAGCGATTTTCTAATATAATAATAAATAAAATATCTTGTAAGTGCTATGGAAGGAAACTCTCTCAAGCATAAATTTAATTCATAAGAAACGACTTTCAACCAAAAACAAGAACAATATTTTAAGCGATATGTATAGAAGCTTTCTGAAGTATAACTAAAATAATGAAAAATTTTTTTTATTAGAAATATCGCTGAGGGAGTATGAAATGAGGCCGAAAGAAATTTTTGAAAGCTCTCTTAATCGTAACTGAACTCATGCAAAATCGTTATCTTATAAAAACGTCCCATTTTGTTACAATGTATCATAATACCTATATCTATATCAGCTAAAAATAAAACCTCTCAATATTGTTGGTTTTTTTTTCATAAGCCTTAAAAAACAACTAAACATTACATTCAAAATGAAAAAATCGAGAAAGTTCGATTAGGCGGGAGAAATTTTTCAATTCGTATTGGAATATATATCAACTATTTCCCAAAGTCTCTATTAATTAAAGACACCGCCGTTCGGATTCGGCTATAAACTGTAGGTCCCTGTTCTCTTTGAACAGTTATTAATAGAGATCCCCATGTCCCGCCCAGGGGCGACTGACAAAAAAAAAATTGTCAGTCAGGGAATTATTATATATTTCCCAATCCAATAAGAAATAAAAATTCTTGCATCACTATTGAGAACAAATTAATTTACTAAGTATATTACATTCGAATATATGCAACTCTTTGCTACCATTTGGGAAACAAAAATTCTTTCAAAATTGATGTTCCCCTCAGGTTTTTTCGAGGGATTTTCATTCCAACCGAAACCAGAATCTCTCGCGATTTCTATGTCGTCCCAGTGTATGAGGAGATTACTTTAAGCTCATTTGGCAACATCGTTACCTTTCATAAAAAGCTATGCACTGACATGACAACTTTATGGACTTTATTATCTTAAATCATTTCCGGTAATGTCTTTCAATATTTGAGGACTTATGTATAAATATTCAGAAACATTTTATAAATTTTTTTAAACAATTTATTTTTTTTTAATATTATTTTATTTTTTCAAATTTTTTAATGCTTATAGGTTTTTACCGTGAAGTTGACAATTTGGGTGGAACAATGCAAGGGATTAGAAAATTTTTTAGGTTTTAGGGATTTGAGCGGCTCTGCTTTGATGATGTTTTACAAATATAGTCGAATTTTCCTATAAGTAACTCCTCTAAAACGATTTTTTTATAATATTTATATTTTTTCCAATACAGTCAATAGTATACACGAGAGCTCGTTGTATAAATAGATAACATCGTTAATATAAAACCATCTTGTATTTTTGAAAGAAAAAAATAAGAATTTTTGCATAACGAATTTTCTCCTTTTCGAACTAATTTTCTGATCCCCGATTTCGCTCTGTGGAAGTACTTTGTAGATACGTAAGATTAAGTATTAAACAGCTTCAATGACAGCATTCCAGTTTATTTCACTTTCTATTTCAATAGAATCATTTTTTAAAAATTATATGCAGCTTAAAAACTTTATTTCCACTCGAAATTTTGTGCAGATAGTAAAAAACCGGCTTCTAACTAAGAGCTTTTCTTTTCTCATTTTTTTTTTAACATTTATTGCAAAATTTGGTTGTTTCTATTCAAATGTATCGCAGTGTAAATCATCGTATTTGTGTTTAATCAATTGCTGCATTCAGTTACTTCGTCGCTGATAGTTAAATAAATACACATGAAGAAAAAACTCATTTGATTATGAATTCTATAATGAGTTGGCGCTTTGGAGATTATTTTCTGCATGGGTTTTTATTTACTTTGTTTTTGCAGGATTTTTTTTTATTTTTATTTTTAGTTGGCCTAGCCCGTTGGCGATTAAATTTATCAGCGTCATATGGTGATTGACTTGTTGGCATGCGTATAAATATTTTCATATTTATATTTACATAGTCATTTTAACTTGTCGTAAATCATATTTTTCTTATGTACTGCTTATAAATACACTTGCACTTAATTTATGGCCTGTAAACAATGATCGGTTATTGTGAAACCTTAAGACGCTTAATAATCTTGGCAATCTATCTCTGCGGATATAGTATGAACATAATTATTTTTTTTTATCACTTGTTGTTTAAAACGCAAAAGAAACGAAAAAACAACTAAAAATTTCATTCATAAAACTTTAAGGCATTGCTCATCCGCAAGATACAGCAACAACAATAGCAGCAGATACTTTTAAATGGTATCTATAGCTATGTATTTCTCTCTATATGGTATCTGTTGTGTGTATTCCTGTGGCATGTGTTGACCTTAGAAAATTTTACGATACTCTATTATACATTTTGACATTTATACGCTTTTCGTTCTTAAATCTATATATCACATTTTAATGATTAAAAACGTTGGCCATACTATCTGACAATTTTGATTATTTTTTGACGTATTTTCCGCAGCGTATTTTGTTTTCATAAAAACTGGGCAAATAAAACCAAAACTTGGCAAATGCTCAAGGCTGACGCTTTATATACTTATACCTACATAGATTTTAGACAAATTTTAGCTGCTAATTATTTGGTAGCACATGTCTAGCTGGTTTTGTAGAGGCGTCAAATTGTATCTTTCACAAGCTTAATCATCACATACTTCTTAGTCATAACGAAATGTTCTATTTCAAGAAAATTTCTCTTATTTAGTTATAAATTAGTATATACTAAAAAAACGACAAAAACAAGCCATGTTCGTTTTGTTTATACATAATTGTTTATCAAAGCTGCGGCATCTCTAATTAATTAGTTATACATACTGCCATATATGTAGGTATATAATATTAACCCCACACCACTGGGTATTTTTTTTTTTTTATATGCATAAAATCCGGTTTTTACTGTCCAACTTTAAGATAAACAAATAACAACAACAACAAAATGCCAAACTAATTAAGTCACAAATACATAAGGCCAACTTTTATCTTCAGCGATAAAATGAAATATAGAAGAAAAAAAAGAGAAGATAAATACAAAAGCAAATCGAATGGCGCTATCTATTTTCCTAATTGTCAACTCAGGTTACAACAAAATATAAAAATAATAATAATAATATATAATAAAATTAAATATATATTTAGTTGCTGGGCCCTAAAATAACAGTCAGTTATCAAAGATGATTGGGAATTCAATCATTTTTTGATAAGAAAGAGCACGGTTTAAATTGGTGAGTTATTTTCCACTTTTTTTTTTTTTGAAATTGATCAATCATATGGAGTTACAGTAGAGGCTCACCAATTGGAAAGGTTATAAAAATTACTTTTTTGTTTGTAATTCGATATTCCTGAAATTAGAAGACGTAATGCAATGCATCAGAAATAAATATTTTTGACATCTAAAAATTCAAAAAAAATTTTCAGTAAAATTTGGTATATTTTCGGAGTGCTACAATTTTAAATATAATTTATAAAATATTATTAAAGAAAATATTTATAATATTTATATTCTTGAGATATAATAATGCAAAGTATATTTTGGTACGATTTTAAGAATTTTTCCCAAAGCAGCACAAAAATAGTGCGATCTTCGGAGCTCTAAAATGTTGAATATATATCCAAAGCTGGACAAAATTAAGCGATTTTAGCAATCCAAAAATTTTGAATATAATTTATGAAATATTATTTAAAAAACTTATTTGTAACCCTAATACTTTGGGGATCTAATAATGGAAAATATATTTTGGTACCATTTAATGAACTTTTACCAAAGCAGCACAAAAACAATGCGACTTTTGGAGTTCTAAAATTTTGAATATAATTTATGAAATATTGTTTCAAAAACTTAATTATAACCCATATTTTTGAAATCTAAAACTGAAAATTTTATTTTGGTACCAATAAACGATTTTTTTTTCAAAGCTGGTCAAAAATTATGCTACTTTAGGAGTTATATAATTTTGAATATAATTTATGAAATATGATTTCAAAAACTTAATTATAAGCTATATTTTTGAAATTCAACAATGAAAAATATAGTTTTGGTAACATTTTGGCTATACAAAAAAATTTGATTTTAAATTTTTTTTTTCTTCTTGGTCACGTTGTTAACAAAAATTCTAAGGTCAAAGAATTGTAATTTGTAAGTGTCTACTGTATTAATTGTTATTTGCTGATAAATAAATATAAGAGTTAAAAAAAAATCAAGAATTTCTGCTCATCAATCAAAATCATTGAGTGGCTTTTAAAATATTTTTAATAACTTTAATTTTTGCCTATCGTGGTTTGTTGAGATATTTTTTGTACTTATTCAATTTCATGTAAAGACTTTAATTGCCAAAATCAATTCAAAAGCCAGTTGAATGCGTTAAAAGCTACAAAAACAATTTGGTGTATGTTTTTTTTTAATAATTATTAACAAGTTGGCGCTCTTTACAGCAACTGAGTTCATTAGCGCCTCGGGCTAAGGCATAAAAAAAACTTTAAAATACAAAAATAAATAAAGACACACAAATTTTTATTCAAAAAAACACATATACAAACAAATGTTAGATAATTAAAACTTGTCTTCTAGTTGTATCTGTGAGATACATTGTAGCATTATGGCCAATTCGGCCCAGACCCAAGTGTCTACAATTTGAATTGAAAAATATGCGCAAGGCGTTTGGGGTTTCGACAAAATAAAAAAAAATAAAATCGAAAAAATCACAAATAAATATATAAAACTTGTTCTACAACTTGTTTGCCAGTGTAAGGCAATTTATTTATACACCAATACACACACACAAGCATAAATATATGTATATGAGAGTATATAAACATATGTACATAACGACTTTTACTGGTTAACTAGAATTGCATGGCGATAATGTGTACGCCGGCCCATATGAGATAATGTTCCGAGCACATGATATAATATAATTGGAATTTGCAGCAGATCGAGCTGCATGTATTTCCAATAACAAATTCTGTTTACACTTATGCAAACTACAGTCAAACTTCGGCAAAACGAACTTCTTTAGAACTTCGAACTATATGTAGGCAACTCTTTTCAAAATTAGAATTAGCAAAAGTCGCTTTTTTATTAATTAAATTTTTGTAGTTCTTAAGCTCTAGTTAGTCGTTGCCCTACTGTTTTATTATATTAGTTATAATTTTATTTTATTATAATTTATATTAAAATAAATGAATGAAATTCATTTTTCTAAAATTTCTTGCATTTGAGCTCTAAAAATAAATTTTATATCTGTTTTACAAATTCCCTCAAACAGATTTAGAGGACAAGAAAAGTCCAACTTCCCTAAAACGAACTTCTTCGCAAAGATTTTTTGCATTTACCAGAAGGCGTTGTAGGCTGCATGCTTGGCTGCCTGTACCATGGATACGAAAAACCTTTGTAGTAATACTTTCGAGTTTTTGGGATCATTTAATATCTTCATCCCCCATACAATTTTTTTAGGAATTCACCTTCCATTGTCCGATTTGATAAATGATGACCTTGTAACTTCACCTTGAAGGACCGCAGAAACTTCTGGGCTTATGGATATACATAGTATGTACATAGTTGAGCTTTTGGGGACAGTTTTTTAGTGATAAATTTTGGTTTTCTTTTGAGTATCTAAAGTAAATAGTGTGCTGTTTGAAACTAGCAAACTTGTAATACTATATATTTGCAAAGTTTGCCTGAACATCTGTCACATATGTATATAATACATATCATATATATAAATTTAATATAACACTGAATTTATGCGTAATTATTTGTGGCAGATAAATTATCTTTGAAATGCAATATTATTCTCACACATGCTTTTGTAATTTTAGCCGAAGATAAGGAATATCTTGTTGCAATAAATATTTGGAAGCTATTCGGTATTTGGTCATATGTCGAATATCAATGGAGAGTATAACCCATTCGATTATTCAATGAAGGATTTGAAACTTAATAAATGGAAAAATTATAATTTTTATGATGTGTGTTTTATTAGATTTTAGTTACGAACCATCTTAGACTTGACAGATTCTGATCAGCAAGTAATGCATTTTTTTATAATATCCAGATCAAAATAATAATCGCACTCAGAAATCAAAACTTACCTCTTAAGGTATAAGTTAATCCCGAAAATCATAAACATTTTTCGAACAAATTAATTTGCGATTTTTATATATATTTTTTACATTTGTATTTTCTAATTATTCACCACATCACATAACTTGTTGCGAATAAATCGAAATGCAATATTTTTTTTATATTGTTAAATATTTCGTACTAAACTGCAATAAAAAAAAAATTTGCTCGGAATTTACTCAAAAAGTAATCTTTAATCCAAGAATATAATAAAAATATTTTTTTTTAAATAAATTAATATTATATATTATTATTTATTTTTTTTTTAATAAATTATATTGCAATTTTTTGTAAATATTTAAATATCTCAAAAAATAAAAGTAGTTTGCTTCGCTTTAGAGATTCCAAATTTTTCCAAAAGTTATATTTTAATCAAAATATAATGATAAATATCTTGAAGACCTTCAAGATAAATTTAATATTACTAATTTCGTTTAAAATTTATCACTTTTTTAATATTTCTTACAAGTAAGTACGTATTTTTGTCTAAGTTATAATTTTTTGTCCGCGGTGAGCCTTTCTGTGCAAATGCTCATATAATTAATTAAGAAATTAATCAAATTAAAAAGTTTTTTATTTTTTTGCGTCAAATTAGATTTTAGTTTTGAATTTTTGGCGGGGTTCAAAATTGCGATTTAGTTTTAATAAATTTAAAAATTAGTTGATGCGAATAAACGATCATATGATTTAACAATATAGATATATAGTTAATGATAAAGTTAATGATAAAGTAACTTCTGGTTAAGTTTACAATTTGCGTTATTTGCAGTAATAAAATAAAAATATTGATTAAAGCTAGCTTTACATAGTCAATCAGAGTTTAGGTATTCTATCTTCACAACTGAGAAAATGAAAGAATAAATTTTACAAAATATAATGCAGTTTAACTCTGATATTTAATACTAAGGAAAAGAAGGGCAAGAAAAAAACCTTAATAATGGTGGAGAAAAAGTTAAAAAGAGTTATAAATTAAACAGGTACTTCACTGAGGCTAGCAACCCTTCAAATACTTTTGAATACTTTTTCGAAGCTTGACAACAATTCGCTTTCGAGCAAGTTAGACTGTAGCTATTTTTATTTATTTTTATCAGACCAAAAGTCAAGCTCAGTTCAGCGTAGCTTACTTAGAAAAATACTTAAGCGCTGCTCACATTTATTTATGCAATGTGTGTATCTGTGTGTGTGTGTGTGTGTGCTTGTATCTATGTGTGCGTGCGTTGTTGTTGCAGTAAATTTCCATAAATTTCCAAGTCATAAATCAAATGGAAAATGTTTTGCTAGCCGAGACGTGCGACGCGTACTTCTTATCGGCATTGACTGGTCGCTGTCAGAGAGTCCAAGTATCTTCAGTTGGTTGGCTGCTGTGCGCGCACACACACACATACACTCACGCACTGTAACTAAACAGCAAGCTTATCAAACTGCCGGCAGCAGCAGTCGCTGCCACTGGAAGACAAAGTGCAGTCAACTCCGAGAAGCAAAACAATTGACGGAGCTGCATTTCCTCATTGTCAGAAAGAAGCAAAGTAGAGGAAGACGAAGTAGAAGCGGCCCAAAAGCTGCCAAGAGTCGAAAGAGATGACGGCCAATGGCGCGATGACTAACTCGCGGTTTTGTGGTAAGCGCTTAGCACCACACATCAGATACAGATACTCGCACACAACACACTCACAGATACAGATGCAGATACAGATACTTACACATGTTTTATTATTTGGGTAAACAACAAAACAGCCGGCAAATATTGGCCATAATGAAAGACATGGCTGACGACGCTGACGATGACGTTGCTGACAACAACAACAACAACTACAACTACAACAAAAGCGACAACCGTTGAACTCATTCATTCACTCATTCATTGGCAGATGCAAAATATGGCAGAGAGACATACTGCCAAAATGTCATTCACTCATTGCGTCATTCAGGCATTTTGTCATTCGGTCAGTTGGTCTTTTATTGATTGCTTGCTAAAAGTTCTCTTTTAACATGCTTTTAATGGACTTTCGAGCTGTCAAAATGGCAATGGCCGACAACAATAACAGGAACTACAGACCAAAAGGAAATGCAAAATGAAGTAATACACAACACTGGTACAACAACAACAACATCATAAACCACAACAACAACCACGGCACGTGCAAAAAAAAAAGAAACAACAAATATGTACTTCAAAGTAAAAGCAAAGCAGCACGCGTTTGTATATTCAGGTTTCTTTTTTTTCTTTATTTATTTGTTTTTGACTTTTAGAACACCGCATGACTAATTTTAATGTGCAAAAAAATAAAAACAAAGACATAAAGAAAGAGAAAAAAAACAAAAACAAAAGGCGAATTGTTACATATGTTACAAGAAGTCGTAAAAGCCAGAAACTGTAAGATTTCTGCAGAAATATTCCCGAAAGATGTGTTTTCCACAGTTCCGGAGCACTGGAGAAAAGGTATTTTGTATTATTAAGTTCTTCTGTTTATATACAAAAAATTGTTTATAGGATAATAAATAATACAGATCTAGTAATTTAAAAGAGCATATAAAAAAAAAGGCAGCTCTAGCCAGTGACAAATGCGTTTTAAAGGAATTAAAGAGTCATATCAAAATCAGATCAAAGATACAAAACTTTAAAGAAACCCTCATCATTGCCTTAGAAGAGTCCAGGTAAAACACAGAATAAGAAACATAAAATATAAAGGTATTCTTGCAGTAGAGAGCCTCTCTCAAGATGCTCAATGTATATGATTTTTTAATCCGAAAACTAGTTCGAAAAACTAGAAACTTTTCTAGAAATCGACGCCCTTGCATTAGAAGAGCCTATCGAAAACTTAGAACAAATAATAAACCAAAATAAAGGTATTCACACAGACTTTTGTGTTGAAAGTTTGACAAGATTCTCTGAAATTGATCGAGCTAGATTGAACGAAGCGACCTTTTTTTAGTGCTTACTATAGCCTCTTAGTTGTGCAAACGTTCACTTGAGAGTTGAGACTTCCCAATATCTTCAATCTTAAACTTAACAGCCTGCGTAAACAATTCCATGAATATAAAGATATGAAATCTGTAACTAAATTCAAATCTAACCAGATCATAAGAACTTCTACATAACTACAGAACTTCTTCATAATAAATCTAACGAGATTATAAATACCTTCGATATAAAGATATAAAATCTGGAAGTAGAAACAGTTCTAACGAGAATCTATAAATACCTCTTATATAAAGATATGGTATATGTGTGTAATAACTCATCTACTTCCAAAATGAAAACTGAATTAAATACCTTCATTACAAAGATATGAGAACTGTTTGTAAGATCTACCACCAATCTTAAGTAAGGTCTTAAGTAAAAATCTAATGAGATCATAAATTCGGAGAAGAAAATATAAGAAGAAGAATAATTTTATTGCAAAATATTACATGGATCGAATATACAAGGTGGCGCAAAAGAAATCACCCTATTGGAAGATGCTCTCATTTTTGTAAATGGCCGCCAATATCAAATCTGTTTTGACATTTGTGGACTAGACAGATACAGAATACAAGTGAATAAGCCATGGAGCGATACACTCCCCAAGAACGCGGAATACTTGTGTCTATTTTTTTGCGTAACAATTCGTCTGTGGTGTTGGCGCAGCGCGAATTCCGTCGCCGATTTCCCGGCCGTCCGACACCAACTGCGCAAACACTGCGCCGTTTAGCCGCTAATCTTGAAGAGTATGGGACCACACGAGACGTTGCCAAGAGTGGCCGGCCCCGGAGCGCCCGCTCTGCCGAAAATATCGCCGCTGTAGCCGAGGACGTCGAAGTGAGCCCCGAAACATCGACCAGACGACGTGCCACGCAATTGGGCCTCAGCCGGCGGTCCCTGCAACGAATTTTGGTGAAAGATTTGAACATGTTCCCCTACAAAGTTCAGTCCGTGCATCAGCTGCTGCCTGCCGACCGCCAAACGCGCGTAACTTATGCCCAAGCTATCCTCAATCTCGATACCGAAGTGGACGATTTTTCGACCAAAATCATAATGAGCGATGAGGCTCATTTTCACCTCAGCGGGTACGTGAACAAGCAAAATTATCGCTTCTGGGGAACCGAAAATCCGCGAGTGATGCACGAGGAGCCATTACACCCGCTCAAAGTGACTGCGTGGTGCGCTGTTCACGCTGGAGGAGTCATCGGGCCATTTTTTTTCGAGAACGCCGCGGGTCAAACGACAACAGTGGACGGTACGCGCTATAGGGCAATGTTGACCGAGTTTTTTCTGCCCGAACTGGACGAATTAGGACTGGTGGACATGTGGTTCCAACAGGACGGAGCAACAGCACACACTGCACGAGCCACAACCGACATTCTGAAGGCCGCGTTTCCGGGTCGCTTAATTTCGCGTTTTGGCGATTTGCACTGGCCCGCCAGATCGCCCGATTTAACGGTCCCGGACTTCTTTTTATGGGGTTTTTTGAAGTCCCGTGTTTACATCAACAAGCCTGAGACCTTGGAAGCCCTCAAGGAAAATATCCGACACGAATGCGAGAATTTATCGCCCGAAACTCTCGCCGAAGTGATGGAAAATGCCATAAAACGAGCCCGTATGGCAATCAATTGCGACGGCGCCCATTTGTCCGATATCATCTTCTCAACTTAACACAATTAATTCTAAAGGTCTAAATAAACATAATCAAAAAACAGAATCGAAGTTTTTCATTTAGAAAAAAAATAAGAGCCAAACAACATCGGATGACTTCTTTTGCGCCACCTTGTATATAGTAGTTTCCAAAATTTAATCACAGCTGTCGTTATTTAAAGGTAGTGAAACGAGTACCCGCGTATTTATATAACTTCCGCCTACATTTCGCAGACATCCGTTTCATATTGGGTGTTTTTTTTTTTTCTAGTTAGGCCTGTGCGAACATCTAGTCCAACTAAAAATATGTTTTATTTCAAAAATCATTTCCAATATATTTTTTTTAATTAAAAACAGCTTGCTAGCAGTCAGAACAATTACGTCATTGTCAACACTGTCAAAAAGAAAACAAAAATTTGCTTTTTTGTTTTTATTTTTTTTTTTTTTTGCTCATTACATTAGTCAAAACTGCGACAGACGCTGAAAATGTGCCGATCTGTCATTTATATACAAATGCATAATAATACTATACAATTTATATATACTATATATGTATGTATATGTGCACATGGCGCTTGTTGCGGAGACAGTGCAGTTGATAGCAATTTTTATGAAAATGCACGTCTCAAAAAATTTCATTCCATTTTTGTTTTATTTTTTCACGCGCTAATATGAAAAAGAAAAACAATCAAATGTTGTGCTAAGTGAAAACCCGGTTGCAAGATATTTTTTAAAAGCTAATTTGAATTAGAGATTCCAGGTCTTCTTATATTTATTTTTATTTTTTAGCAGCTGCATACTAAATTTGTGAGAACTTACGGTTTATTATTGTTAAATTATAATAATAGCAGAGATTGTGGCATACTGACCTGTAAAAAAAAAGAAAAGAGATTTGTTATAATGTATGTATAAAAGAAATTAAGTTTATGCTAATCATTAATACAAAATCTTACAAGATGATATGTATATAACAAAATATTTATTTTAATAAGATTCTGATAAGCAGGGATTAAAAATATGGCCGAAATCGTAACTGGGTTAACAATATTTTTGGATTAAGTCTGAAAACGTTCACTGTTTTAAAAGCTGAATTTAAATACAATGATAATCGAACGTAGAAGTAATTTTTTTTCAGCAAAGATATGAATTTTAATTCGATTTCTAAAAATTAAAATTGGGATCTAAATTCTTTGATTACTTCTTTCTTTGTTCTAAAAATTCTAAAAATTAATGCCGGCATGCAAGTTCTTCAAATATTTCTTTCAAGCAATATACCTGGGCTGCATAAAATCCAATCAGATATTTGTAGCTACATTTCTATATTACTTGAATTACAATTTTATAGCTCCATAGACTTAGACCTTTTATAAAGAGTAAAATGTTTTTTTTTTTAATTTCTTAGAAAATTTAATTTCAATTTATATAGAAGGCATTTTTTACTCAATAATATGTACTTCTAAGATACTACTTTTTTTTTTAAATGTTGACATTTCGCTTATGCTTTTCTTTTAAAGGTACTCGTGATTACTTCCTACTTTTTCAGACAAAAACTACTCTTTTAACAGTGGACTGAATCAAAATAATTGGTTATGGGACCAGCTCCTCACTCCAAAATGATCTAGTAATAATAAAAATGGGTCCACACTAAATACAGATCACAAAATAATAATATTTAATTTGTGAGCATAAATGAATTGAAAAATGAAAACAAAAGACCAGCATATTTATTTATACTTTCTAAAAAAAAAATTTCCAAATATTTAAAAGATATTAGAATTCAGCTAGAGACCACCTCCCAGATTTTTCTTCTTTCTTCTTAAAAAAATTAATTTTCGGGTTCAAAGGTCAGATCATGTTTACTGAATGTTTTTGAGTTCACTGTATCCCAGTCCAAGGTCTAAAAAACCTCAGCGCATCAGAGTTCTGACATAACCTCAAAAATCCTAACAATAGTTTTCACCACAACCGGGTGTCCGACGCAGTTTATTATATGTTTTTTTGGTCCCCAAATTTGAATTCAAGGTCCGAAAAACCCCAGGCACATAAGGGTGCTACATAACCCGAAACATTTTTTTTTTTTTCGACGCTCGAATTTCCAGATTTTTTGAGTTGGTGTTACATCCGAATTGCTCCTCTTGTGTTAATTCGTTTTTAGAGCGAATTGGAGAATAACGTGAGAATTTCATTAAGAAATGTTTCATTATTCGCTAAGAATATAAAGTAAGAACCGACGAAAGGAAATCTAGATGAAAAATCGGATAATTTCCTGGATCTGAACCCGGCGAGTAAGTTTGATTTTTGCAGTATTCTTTAGAATTTATATAGCACTTAGCAATGCAAATTCTAAGCGTAACGTCTCATACTCGTATTCATGTGGGATTATAAAAAAATAATAAATAAATAATTCCCTGACTGAAAATTTTTGTTTGGGGATCTCTAGTAATAACTGTTCAAAGAGAACAGGGACCTACAGTTTATAGCCGAATCCGAACGGCGGTGTCTTTGATTAATAGAGAATTTGTGGGATTATATTATAATATGATAATAATATTTTTTTTTAAGGACCGAAAAAATATTCACCCAAAAATTTGGAGAAATAAATTTTAGGAGCATATGAAATGTTGGAGAATGTAAAAACAATCAATGTCGAACGTGACATAATACAGTGCAACCTGCGTATAATTAACTTCTATACAAAAAAATTTGTCCGTAATAGGAATTTATTTCAAGCACACTGCTTTTACGATCACTGAGAATGTAAAAACGATCAGTGTACAGTCCATCTACCCTATAGCGAACTCCTCTATAACTAAACGATTTTTTTTCAAGTATACTTCTTTTATGATATCTTCTTAGAACGAATTTATGTTAATGGATGTGGATGGAAAGACTTCAACCAAGTGAATTTTCTATAGAGCATTTTTACTTTATAAATAAGTCTTTCTCTGTATTGTGCAGAAGGTAATTCTTACAAATACTGAAACGATCCTAAGAAAATGGTTCCATTGTTCGGATTAAGTCTTCAAAATTAATACAGATTGTAAGTGTTCATCACAGATACAAATCGCATGAACACTTTGGGGCTTATAAGCGAGTACCTCCAGTTTCAAAACAGAATGCAAAGTTCTTTAAAGCAAAGTATATATGTACATATATGTATATGGCTTTAAGAAATTCCTTAGCGTTTTTCCTAAAACGTAATTTATTTATGTATGTATTTACCATATATATACTATAGCAGTGTGAAAATGCAAACAAATCGAAACACAACAAATACAACGAGACAACTTGACAACTTGGTTGTTGTTATTATGCCTGACTAATGTTGGCCATACTCTTAAAGGGGCTTAAAGGGGTGTTGTCCATGTAAATGTAAGCGGGCCAACACGTACCATAAAAAAAAAAAACCAAACCAACAACAACAAAATATGTCCAAAAATTATTGTATTAGCTAATGAGCGACATTCCTTTTATGCCATGTTGGTAAATAAGTTAAACTTTTGTTAAATAAAATGCGACTGACACGTTTGGACGTGGGTGAGCAACTAGTTCTAGAATAAGGCCTTTTGAGAGTTGTTGCTGTTGTTGTTGTTTTTATTGTTGTTGTAGGGGTCTTATGTGAGTAGTACAAGTCTGGGGCCTAGGTTGCGCGCTTTAGAGGCTTATCGCCAGCCAACAGCTAGCCAGACGTCATTATATAGAGACTATACATATATACATATCAGTTTGAAGGGCGTCAATTTTATGGCGCCAGAAATCGTTATACTAAAGAAATAACATCAGCGTTTTTTTTTAATGTTATTTTTAAAAAATGACAAAAAATATATACAATAAGTGGCTGGCCATAATAAAACTAATTATAATAAATTATTATTAGCTGCCTTTTGTGCGAAATAAAAGCAACCACAAAATGTCATTTTTTTTCGGCAGTTTTTTGATTCCAAAATTTTTTAATGACACAGTTCACGCTTGGCTTACGCGTTGTTCCTATGGCAGGTGATCGGTGATCTAATATTAGCTAGACAATGACTGACAATTCCACTTTTATTTGGCGATTTAATTTTAGAGCTGCTTTTTTTTTTGCGCGCCATTATTATGCTCAATTAATTTCACAAGCAACGGAAATGGAAAATTCATTCAGGAAAAATATAATCAAGAAACAAATAGTACAAGGCGCAATCAGTGAGTTCGCGCGAGAAAAAAAGAGATTTGGTTTTTAATGATAGACATTCACTTTTTTTTTTTTTTTATGCACATTTCATGAGCCGAATAGGTGTGTTTATTAATTGGGTGAAATTTTCTTAATCATAGACTTGCGCTTTGACTTTGCAATTTGAGTGTATTTTTTAGCAATATTTTTTGTGTTTTTTTTTTGAATATATGGTTTGGGTTTGGTTTTTATTATACGCTATAGCAGTTGGGGTAAGGAGCATATAAAGTTTGTAGCGAGACATAATGTCTGTTATAAGCGATGGGAAATGAGTTGGAACACTTTATAGTGCTTTATCTGTCTTCCTGTTGGTTCGTTAGCCAACGCTTCCGATCAAATCATTATTCTCACGAGCTGAGTTCTATTCATTTCCACAAGCTGAGTTACTTCTGCTGAGTTGGTTGACAAAGTCACTCATGAGAGTGTAAACAGTTAGATATTTTCTCAAAATATCATATTTTTTTCCAAGCTGTGTTACTTGGTGGGTTGATAATCTTGCCCATGAATGTTGCTTGTTCTGTGGGGTGACTCAGATGAGCTAGCTAAAAAAGTCACCTTTGCAAGAAATAAAGCTTTATTTTCAAAAGCTGAGTTTTGAGCTGAGGTTGAGTAAGTGCAAACAGCTGCCAGTTTTCGCAATAGATTTAAGCCACTTTTTTACGAGCTGAGTTATATCACTAAGTTGGTTGACACTAGTGTTCATCAATATGCCTTGTTCTTGGTTGACTCTACTGAGTTGATTGTACACATAATAAAGCTGTTTGGCTTACATACATATATTATTATAGTAGGATTTATAAATCACTTGCTTCCATTGAGCAGGCTTTTTCTTATGATTTTCTTTCGATTAAATCGATTTTTGGTAGTTTTCAGTGCATTAATATGCACTATATAAAATATTCTAGAAGAGCTATTAAAGCCAATCTATTAACGATTATATACTTTCAAATAAAAAAAATTCCTTAGGACCCGCTTTAACAATAAAGTTCCTAACGCTTATTCGTTTCTATGATTTTATAAGTTCGAATCAGCTCAGATGAACAATAATAAATCAGGAGCGGGTTTTAACATTGTAACTCCAGAGACAATTTTTAAGAAAATTTAAATTTTAAACAAAAATCACTATAAAATCTTCTAAAGTTCGAAACGGCATGTTCAACGCCTGAAAAGGGCATAGCGTCATAATTCCGCCGAAATATCTTCGCATAAAACTTTTTTTTGGTGCAATTTTGTCGCATATTCGTAGGCGGAGATATAAGATAAGAGATAAGCCGCTTTAAAACGGCGAAGATATTTCCTGTAAAATTATGTCGCAAAGTAGCTAAATATTTGTCACATCACGTCATTTCGTTACGTGACGATTTTTTAAGTTTTTCACTCTACCACCGTTAAGGAACTTCATTCCAAAGAAATCCGCCAGAAATCTCTTTCAACCCGTTCAACATCGTGTTACTAGAACACCAGATATCCCATCCAATGTAATATCAACTTTGAAGCAATCTTAAGGCACTTCGTTCCAAAAAAGCCAGCCAGAAATCTCTTTCAACCCATTTAACATCGATCTGTTAGAATGCCCGAAAATTCTTTCAATATAATATCAAATCGTACGCAACCGTTTAATGCGGAAAGAAGTATCATTAAGAGTATTTTTAATATGCATTAAGAACTTGCGATGAACGCATGTATCAAGGAATCCACATAAAAAAAAAAAGTAATATAAAAAGAAGTTAACTCCAAATTAAGGCAAATTCGTCTAAAGATTTCTAGCACATCCCCGTTTAATTTTATTTTTAATCTTTTAAAAGGCAGACTTTTTAAGAGTCTTATAGTCATAGCTCTTGTCACAATAATGTATACAATACATATGAACTAGTTCATAAGCACAGATTTTTTAGTTCTAATGCTTAAATGTGAATATTAGCTGAGTGTTTTATTGAGTCAAGTCTGATTTATCGATTTATCCAACTTAGTAATAGTTTTAACTTTTCAAAAACCTCTTCATATGACATTGTACGCAAGCTATAATTTGCATCTTTAAGATACATACTTCGGCAACTATAAAACATATAGTACAGTGTATCTTAAAGTCGATATTTTCAGATCTGTAACATCTTGTGCTTGTTTTTTCTTGTTTTGGTACCTGTACGTATCAACTGCTCTCTGTCCCTCCAGCTACCCTCTCTCACATAAACTCTCTTTTGCTCTCTGCTCGGCTGCATTTGTTATGCAAATCAAGTGCCGCCATATACTAGACTTGCTATATAGCTCTTTAGATATATGTATAAACTACTAAAAACCAAAACGTCGTCGTTTCTGTTGTGGTTGTTGTTGTTGTTGTTGTTGTCGTCGAGTTGCTGCCAAGTCAAACGACTAAACTGGCCGGAGTTTTGTTTGGACTGGTTGTGTAGGCAGCACACGTACAAGGTCTTCCAATATGGCTCTAAAGTTGCTGTTACTATAGCTTGCTGTATCTGTATCTTTTTCTAAAAATTTTTCTTAGGCACTATAATAGCATTAATTTACCATACGATTTCGTATTTATGGTTATTGTACGCTAAAGTGCAATATGAATTTTTTTTCCACTGATTTGATTTGTTTGTTATTTTCAATTATTAATCAATTTTTTTTTGTTTGTTTGTTTTCAATTTGTGCATTTGTTTTGTTTTTGAGTGTAGGTGTTTTGTCGACTCTTGTGCAAAGTTTATTAACTACTTGTAGTATGAATATAGCGTAACCAGCAATTTATTCTATAATTATTGTTATTTTTTAGATTGTTAATTATTCTGGCATTTAATTGAGTTTGCTTTGTGTTTTTTACGTGAATCAGTCTTTTGTATTAACCTGCTTATAAATAGCACGCATAAACGCGCTTTATCTGCTATATGGTATTATTATACTGTATGTATATGAGTAAAAATCAATTCAGTTTAATTTTTCCGCACTGACCTGACCAGATGATTCATTTTTGTGCATTTATGAATATTGTCAGAATAAAGAAATTATTGACATGAATTGCATATGAAAATGATTTATTTTAAATTGTATTATACAAATTTGTTGGCGTACGTTTTTATTCACATAAATCGATATTGATTTTACGCACATACAGGGTGCTACGAAATTAAAATTGGGAAAAAATCGTTTCGCATGAAAAAATGTAAGAAATAGCTTAAAAAGAGACACATCAATATCGCATTGAATCTGTCAGCAGTTTCTTCTTTTTACTTTGAAGAGAAAAACCAACATATTTCCACAAAAACTGAAGATTGATGTCTTAAACCTATTCAGTCAAGTCATTACCCCATACAATACTCGCAACTTTGTTCGGCTTATCTGGGGGACCTCACAAGAGGAACAAAAAAATATATCTTGAAATAACATGTAACAAAAAGACATTACGATGAACTCAGCTTCTAATATTAGTGCCATGATATACTTGAAAAATATATTGTCGATTAAACTATAAGCCCGAGGAGAGCTATTTCAAGTCCCTAGAATCTTTTGCCAACAAGGGCTGATTTTGAGGCCTATGAAGAATTAACTAAAACATTTTTTTATCTGATCAGCCAATTTCAGCTTGATACACATCAATCCATAGAAATCGAAGGCATACAGTTTTTTTACAAATCTATTATTTATTAGGGGGTCGCCAGGTAAGTTCATACGAGAAAAAAAGCATAGCTTAATATTCTCGACTATCCTCAGGAACCAATTTCGCGGAAACACATTTTTGTAGAAGAACTCAAATATAACTATTTCTTGCACATTTAGCCAAGATCTTAATTAATGTTAGTTTAGCGCAAATCTACTTAATCTTTGAAAAAGAATCGTAAAATATATATTTTTTCAGTTTGCATTCTACGTTTGTCAATCGTTTATTCTCTCTCTTAAGAGATTAAAACTAAAGAAATTTACTGCGTAATACCAGTATAGAAGACAGGCATAAGAAACTAATTTTTCTTAATCAATATGAGCCAAGTTTTATCTGGAAGAATTGATATGGTGTCCTCATGTGTCATCTGCTACTAAGTACAAGCAAAAGTAATGAAGCTTTGCGAAATCTTTAGAACGAAATTCTTCGAAAAATCGTCACGTAACAAAGTGAGTTATACTTTGTTATTATGCGTTAGAGTTTCGTGTAGACTACGAATAGTGTTGGTAGAAGTATACATAAGGGTGAGAGTTGATAGAGTATTGGTCTCCAAACTCTTAAAGTCGATTCGAGTTCCAGGTTTGATAAATTTTTTTTAATTTATTAAATTATATATGTTTTGTATATTTATAATTTTTTTTTTAAATTATTTTTATGTAATAAATAGAGACTGTTTCTTATAAAATTTTTAATTATTTTCTTTATAATTTTAATCTTATTATTTTTTTATAACATAATTTTTTATAAATTCCACTACTTTATACATAATTTACCATCAATATATAATATTTTATTAATTATTTTTATAAAATGAATAGTTACTAATTTTTGTAAAAAATTTTTTTAAATTAAATTGTTTATAAGTTTTAATTGTTTTTTTATTTAGTATAGTAGCTCTTTATTGTTTTTAATTCTGTATAATGTTGTGTACAATGTAATAATTACAACAATGGTATATATAGAGCTTACGGCTATGGCTATATGCCATATGTTTAGTATTTTTTTATTATATAATATTTTATAAATTATATTCCAACACTTTATATACCATTTTTGATGAATAATTTTTTCTTCTTAAATTTGAAATAAAACACACATTTTTTGTCTTCAAAAAAATAAGCGAGAGGAACTTCAAGCTTACTATGAAGGCAACCTAAGTTTTTTTTTATCTTTAATTGTTGAGTTTAAAACAAGCCTGCCAAAGCAATAATCAAAGGCTAATTAATCATGTGAGTATTCTTATATGGGATTATTTGTTTCTATACTCCTACCCACAGAGAACTAAAGGCGTATACAATTAGGGTACCTCTTGGTTTTGCCGTAAAGACGCACTTCAAAAGGGTATAGTTTTCGAGTTTTCCATATAGTAATATAAGAAGCCTAATCAAACCGTTTATAGTGCCAGCTTATTACACATGATGGATCATTCCATGCTTCTTCTTTTATAAACACAACGAGCTCAAGGGATGAATAGGTCAAGAGGACTTTCGTTCAACTGGGCTATTGCACAGTTACTCCCGACAAAAGGTTAATTATGCAGTCTTTGGTAATGCAATATGTTTTTTTTTTTTACTTTATTTTTATTATGTTTAACATTTGTCTAACCAGTTTGTCAGACAGTTCGTCAATCATTTGTGGCATTGCGCTTTACATGAAAATCGTGTTTGTAATTTTATTTTTCTTTTACTTTTTTTTCCAGTTGGGGTCTTTTTTAAAGATTTTTTTTTTATTTTTTTGGTTTTTTGTTAAACATTTTCACTGCATTTTTATAGCTAAACAAATTTTTTGACAAGCAACTGACAGAAATTGACAAGCACGAGCAATGGTGCGGTAAAGTGTAGGAGTTCAGAGTACACTACAGCATGAGGAGACCACGAAATAAATAGTACGGACCAGGGCAGAACAACCAAACAACCAACCCAGGCAATGTGAGAGATGATTCCAGCTGTGAAAAGGTCAACATGCGCGGCCAAAACAACAATAACAACAACAACAACGAGCAGATATGTTGTGCTTTTTTGTATGTCGTGCTGTTAGAGTTTTGTTTTTGTTGTAGGTTGCATGGTTGCCTCACTTTCCATAGAAAAGAAAAGTGTGGCCTGAGAACCAAGACCAAAAAAAAAAAAAAAAATACCAGACAATACTTAATTTGTTTTTTTAGAGAGTCGGGACAAGCTAATATTGACAAATTAAATGCAGGTTAATGTGTGTTTAATGTGTGAGATGGTTGGGATTCTAGCAGAGATTGAGGCAGGGAAAACAAAAACCGGCAACTGCTTCAAAACAATCAAGCAAAAATACGGTATCTATTGTATTTTCGAGTAAAAGCCAAACATATGTGCGTCTGTTTGTGGCATGCAGAATTAAGATGTTAAGAACCTACACACACATACCTTATACTATATCTGGGAGATGTAAATACTAGCAGCCAAAGGCAAGGCAATTCAAAAGTCATTGAGGCGCAAAAGTCAAGCATAAATATTTCAAATAATGTTTGTTGGCACCGGTTCGACCGACACACTGGCAACGGGTCTGGGTCTGGGTCTGGGTCTTGGTCTTGCTCTGGGTCTCGGGCTGTTGTTGTTGTTGTTAGTTGGCCTGCTGATGTTGCTTATGACGATGATGATGATGCCACTATGCTCATACACCCGCTCCCGCGAACTTGCTCTCTCATAGCATAATTTGGTGAGAGTTCGAGTTCAACAGCTGAAAAACATTCACATATACATATGTATATAAGTATGCAACAACAACAAGCACATTAACTTGAATTTAAGAACAACACACATAGATACGCGCGCACACACACACACATACAGATGCATACATCTTACAGATACGACTGATCTGCCGACAGCGTGCTAGCTCCAAAAGCAGCAAAAAAAAAAAAAAAACAATAACAACAACAACTATGCCAACGTCGACGTCGACGCCGACTACGACTTTGATGACCTCAGTTAAAAATAAATAATACTTTACATTGTTTGAAATTAGTTGCTGTTTTTTGATCACTGTACATAGTCTAGGTATATATACATATGTATGTATATGTATCTGCTCAATATATGTGTATCTTTTAATGTTCATTAAAGTTCAGGGTGGCGCTCAGTGTCGCCTACGTGGGGCGCCAGTTGTCTACTCCGCATACAAATCATTTTGTCAGCTCTACATGTATCTGATACATATAGAGAGCAAGCAGCTGGGGATATAGATACTCTACTATTTGTATGGAAAATTCTTCTGTGACACTTTTAACGCACAAAATTGATGAATCTGCAGTTAAATATAAAAGATATATGAGGCTTGTGTGTTTTTTTCAAGTATCTTGTGGTTTACAGGAAGTGCGTTTGGTTAATATTTTTATGAAAATAATAAAAAAATATTGTCATAGTTATTATTTCAGTTTTATACGCACAAGTGTTTTGCGCTATTGTAAAAGCACGTTTATTTAATCTATTTATTAGACAAATAGTAACAGACATATATATAAGTGATATAAAAGTTACTCTATAAAGCTAAATCTTTTGCGTAATTACTCATACAGCGCAGTGCCAAGGTAAATTGGCGCTAAATACAGTAGAAAGCTATTTGAAGCTTATATGGACTAAGATGCTTTTTAGAAACTAGCAAGACGATTGAGCTTAATAGGAATTTGCGACAAAACTAAAATGAAATCTCTCAAAAATCATTTGTTTTAAGTAAAGCCATATTTTTGTGGTTGGTCAGTTTCAATTTGGATATTATGTTTCAAATAAACTTATTATTAGTATTCAGAAACCATGATTGAAAGCAATTGCGTCGAGAGCAAACTATTCCTAAAAGTAATATTTTCTTCGGAAGAATTAATTTTTTAATCAAATCTATGAACCTCTTTAGAGAACTTCTATATCCGGGTGGAACCATCCCTCCTGCAGGCAGCCCCAATTTAAGGAAAACATATAGGACAAAATGTCCCTCAGACCTCACTGGGCTAAAACATAATTTTAAAATCTTTTTTTCTTAATCGTTGCTTCTTCGGACCTGAAATAAAGATAATTCCAATCTTTTTAAGGTCTTATATTCTTATATTCCCCAACTATTGGTAACTTTGCTTTTCATTTTATAGAAATGTTCTGAACTCCTTTTAAAATTTGAGCACCTAAAATTATGCACCTTGGAAATTTTCCCAAATCAGTCTTTTTATCATTTTTTATAAAAACATTAGTTGACTTTATTTATACGATCAGAACTTCTTTCAAAATTGGTGCTCATTCCAATTTTAATTTTTTCCAATTTATTATTACGTTTTATACCACAATCCGTAGGAACACTTTTTTTTAACCACACGTTAAGGTATAATTTTGCAACCCGAAACATTCATCAACTTGCTTGTCTTCAACATTATAAAAAAATAATTTGCTTTTCAGGTAACTTCAAATGTTGGTCTTAAGAAATTTATCCGCTCTGCTTGTGCTTTGGGTATGCTCTATATAGTGCAAAAAGCACATCATCTCACTGCTTTTATAACTAATTTAATATCCATTTGCTTTCTTGCGTTAGAAGATTTTTTCTTATATGCTTAATCTTCTTCTTGGTACCGAATTTCATCTCAGACTGAATAGATTCATCTTAATTATTTTGGTCACAAAGATTTTATGTTTCCAATAACGCTACAAGATGCACAATTAATTAAGCTAATAGTACTATAGAAGATTCTAGATTTTAAATAAACCGAACCTGAACATGGCCCTATGCTACGCATAGGAGTGACAGGACATAATATATAACTATGTTTTGTCATCAGAACTTTTTCCAGCGAGTATTATATGTAAAAACTGTTGGAGGTTATCAAAGAAAAATTTGAGATCTATGGATGTCGGTAGCATGAAACTGGCTTGCTGACAATAAACATTCCCCAACACATCTAAAGTTCCATAATGGTATTTTTAACTTTATTGGCACTGACCACAAAGGTCTGTAAGTAAGTGCTCTGCTGGAGTATTATAATTTCCCAACAACAGACATCCTGAAATAAAGTAATAAAAGTCACATTGAGCATTGACATTCCTTGCCCGCTGAAGATTTATATGCTTCTTCTGGTTAGAACGTCACACTCTGTAAGTATGAGTTTGGAGTATGAGTTCTCGATTTCAAGAAAACTTAGTGTTCAACCTTTCCAGATTTCTACTAAGACTGCAAAGACCCAAAACTAGCCAAGGTAGTATCCCTATTTTTGCTCAGTTGGGACTCTTGAAGTTATTGCAATTAATGAAATCAATGCTTGTCCTAAGAGTTGATTCAGTCTCCTGTAAGCTGAATCTCTTTTTGTTTTCTAGATGAAATATAGTATATAGAAATTTTCGAATAGATTCCCGAAATTTCAGCTTATAAAAAAACTACCCAAATAATATTATTTTTCCCTGCAAGCACGCAACCCACAGCTCTTGTCATAATTACCTAACTGACGTCATATGTCTCTCTTGTTAATCGAACAAAACAAACTCACCCCTTTCACTAATCGCTAGTGACGCACATAGGCACCGGAAATATATTCCCCCTTTCGTATTTCCCACAATATTTCTGAACTCTCGTCTATTATGCAAATTAAAGGCAAACTAAAAAAGACTGAGTTTAAGTTTTGATTACGTTGAATGATCATTTGAAGTGTTTATTGTTTATTTAATTAAAACAAAAACATATGTGAGTGGCTCAACGGAATTTCTTTCGCTCTTTTGCTCTCGTTTCGAGAGCCTAAACAATAACAACAACAACAACAAAAACAGAACGAAGAAATTGTGCTTGTAAACAAAACCCGAGTTCATATGATTTATGAATTTATGAATCAAAAATGCTGACAATAGAACTCCGGATTGAAGTACTGTGTAACTGTAAAAGCGGAAATGGTGAAAGAAACGAAATGAAATATAAACGAGAACCAAAGAACCCATAGCGTACTGAGATAAAGTCTGTTGATAATGCCTAAGACTAACTAACTGTTAACATAGTATATTAAATAGGTTATCATTATTATCATTCTCATGCTAGGTTGTGACCGCACACATTCAGATACACACACACACAAGCACACACACACACACACTAACGCTTAGATGACGGCGTCGACATACATACAAACCAGACAAGATAAAGTCAGCTCAACTTAACTCAAGCGTATAGAAAGAACTCAACTAAAAAAGGAGCGACAAGCGGGCGCAAACTATGAGTACGAGTATCTCGACAATTGCGATAGCGCTGGGTCTTATATGGAAGTTGTATCTCCACACATGTGTTTATATATCACATGTGTATGTGCACTATGTGCGTGTGTGTGGCATATGCCGGTTCTTTATGTTTTTTTTTTTTATAAAAACTATTTTCTGTTAGAATATGCACAGCTGTTTGTAGAAGATTTTAAAGTGAAAGTATATGGTGCTCTCATAGTAACTTTAGACTTGGTACTAGGTTCTCTAAAGTAGTTGCTGGCGTTAAAAGCTTAAGTGTTTTACAATCGTTTGCAAAACCAAAGCGCTAAAACATTTTTCATCTACTAAAATCTTTTAAAAAATTACATTTTTTTTAAAATTCATTAAAAATTCAAAAAAAAAAAAATAAAAGTTGTTCACGCTGAGAGGAAACAAAATCTTAAAAAATAGCAGCATTTTAGATAAAGGAAAAAAAAATGCTTAAAACAACGGACATAAATAAGTATTTTAAGAGAATTTTAATAAAAAAAAGATATTCTTTAGATTATATATAATCACTACCGAGTGGACTAAAGCTGTATTAGTGTAATAGTTTGTGGAACAGGGGATAGGAGGTATTGGCCATTGGACTGCTTATAAAACAAATCGATAGCTCTAAAGTTTATTTAATTAACAAAACTTGTAAACAACAAATGCTTATAATTGCATAATACAAAGATATGTCAACAGGTCTAGTCTCGATATTTATATAGAATGAGACAGCTCTAAAAAGTACCATATAGTTTCCAAGCACAATTATACACAATTTTGTAACTCAGATTACAATTAATTCTGAATTATTCCCAAAAATATAAATCTTTTTTGAATTTTTGTTCGATTTTAAAAGTTTACAGCAGCTCATAAAGCCACAAGATATTACAAAATCGAAAATTGAACAAAATAAATCCAAAACTAGAAAACTAAAGAATTAATAAAAAAGCAAAAAATTTTTTTTTTTTTTTTTTTCTCCTATGAGATTTATTTATTTATTTATTGCAAAAACTCAAAAATTCATGTATTTTTATATATTGCATTTATCATATGTTTTATTGTCGCCAATCCAGGATGCAGCTGGAGCCATCATTGGGCATGAACTGCCTTAAGGCCAAATCAGGCCGTTAAAACAATGTTGGAAATGTTGTTAGGGAAATAAATTTATCAACGATCGCCTTTTTAATCTTGTTATTGGGCAAACATTTTTGAATGATTTATTTGTTTTATTTATTTACAATGATAATAATAGTTATAAACTAAAAAATTTATAAATAAATAATTAACCTAAAAGATGGTTAACACTGGCTAATCATGCCTTATTTTGTGCTTTTCTACACTCAGAAAAAAAAAGCCAAACTTCATTTAATAATTTAATTCAAATCCAAATTGTTTCAATCTAAAACTTATAAGATTATTTATAATAAAAATTAATTAAATTTAGTTTTATTCCATGGCATTAATATTTAGTTTTAACAGATAAAAAGAAATATATACAGAGTTTAGCTGACTTAGCTTTTCAACTGAATGGTTAAGCTTTAAAAATATTAAATTAAGTTTACAATAATAATAAAAATAAATAGATTTTCTCAATTTAGAACAACTATATAGTTGAAAATCCAGACTTAAAGCTAAAACTCTGAATTGAATTTTACATTTCCTCAAAATAAGAAAAAATACTCTCAATGTCAGTATTAATACTAAACATTCGCACAATGTGTGCAAAACGTTATTCGAAAGCACTTCTTCGTAGAATTATTCTAAGCATGCTCAAATTAAGAATTTCTGTCTTGAGAACTAACTACAATCAAGCGCAATTGTTTCCAAAATCTTTCTAAGCATGCTCAAATTAAGAATTTCTGTCTTAGTAGCTATTCATAGGCGATCTATAAATAGAATCGTTGCAAAATACATTCTAAACATTTTCAAATAGAAAACCTCTATCTAAAATATTATCTACAATCAGACGCTATTGTTCTTAAAATCTTGGTAAACATTCTCAAACCAAGAATATGTGTCTAAAAAACGCGCTCTTGAAATACAAATTTTACACTCAATAATAGAAAATCGATTTTTTTCACAGTGTATAAGATTTTAATGCAAACAAAACAAAAACAATTGGCTAAAAATCGCAATGTTTTAGAGAACCCTAGTTTTGAAGTCATCTCAAAACGGCTCTTAAGCTTTTAATCCAGCAAAACCCATTGGTTCTAAGCTTTCCCGAAAATAATGAGTTTTACAGCACTGAAGTAGTACACTTAGCGAATGCGTGCGTATTAATTTCAAACTAAATTGTCTCGATTTGGATGTCAATGATCAAATTCCAAATAAGTTTTCAATCGAAACCAAAATCTGGATTAGGTCTGTTTTTTTTTTCTGCCTCAAATAGACCGCATTTACAAAAAACAAGTAACAGCTGTTTGCAAACAAATTGTGTGTAGAAAATGTGATTAAGAGAACTTTTCTTGCGTCCAGATATCACAGAAAATGTACAGCCCTGTATCAAAACTAAGCAAATAATTTTAGAGATATCGATTCCGTTGCCGCATGCAAAAAACCGACCAAACAAACTCCGAAACAAAACTGTTTTTTCAAACTCAAATTAAAGTTCTTGTTATGTGCTAAAAATAGACATATAGGTACAATAAATTATAAAATATATCTGGAACCGGGCAGTTTTTGTGAGCTGACAGTCAATGTACTTAAAGTTTAAATTTTAAACTAATCAAAAAACAGCTGTTCGTCAATTGCAACTGTGGCACGTAATTCGAATATGTTTCAATTGTCGTGCAACTTAGGTGTAAACATAGCATTAGGCTTTTACCTTTTAAACGCGTTTGCAGGCTATAAAAAATGTGGCTTTATTTTTGTTAAAATTTTATATATATATTTTTTATTTTTTTATTTGCACTTGCACAACACTTCAAAAATTCAAAAACTTTTCTGCTTATTTTCCCAATGCTTTTATAATTTTTTTTTACTTCACAAACAAATTTGTTTTGCTTTTGCTCTTTTTCTTAATTTTTTGTTTACAATTTTCAACACTGGCAACAACAAATACAATTGCGTTGATAATTTAGCTGTTGTTGTTGTTGTTGTTCTCTCACGCACTCACGCACACTATAAAAAAACACGATTTTTACGCACTATTTAATTTGAAATTTTTATACAATTTTTTTCTCGCTCTTATTTTTTTAATTTGTGTGTTGTAAGCTTTTTACTTTTTTTTTTTTGTAAATCTTATTTAAGGCTTTTAAAAATTTGTATTTATTATTTTAATTTTTTGCTTGTTGTTGTAGCGTGCGAAATTTTGACAAACGAAACGTTTGTTTATTTTATTATTATGTATTTATTTTGCTTAAATTTAGTTTTCGCTTGCAATTGCAATTTCCGCGCTCGTTTTATTTGTTTATAATAAAAACAGTTTGTTGTTGCACTTGTTTTCTTTTATCGTTTCGTATTTA
Organism: Chymomyza fuscimana; assembly: GCA_949987675.1. Classification (NCBI taxonomy): domain Eukaryota; kingdom Metazoa; phylum Arthropoda; class Insecta; order Diptera; family Drosophilidae; genus Chymomyza; species Chymomyza fuscimana. The sequence goes on from OX465088.1 coordinate 115,724,883, forward strand.
TGTGTGTTTGTTTTATCGTATGTTTTTGTTTCGCTTTTATGACATTTGTTGTTGTTGTTTTTGCAGTTTACGCGTCGGCGCTCATTCACAAAAATATTGTTGACGACCAACAAACAAACCGACCGACATAAACTCGTCGCTTTGACAATCGTTTGCCGACTAAACCGTTTCGCGCAGTTCACAGCGGTTGCTAACCGATCATGGGTTGCATCGAACATGTTTGATGCGACGCCAAGCATGTTGTGTTGTGTTGCCTGCGGTTGCATGTTGCCTAGAATCAGTTGCAGTTGCATTTTCCTTATCGAAAGAAGTCGAAAGTAAAAATTCCACCTGCGGCGTTTTTTGTGTGTAAATTTACACACTTTCCAATCCAAACAGGGGACGCACGGACGGACGGACGGACGGATCATAAAAACAGCTTGAGTAACGTAACGACAACTTCTAGAACAACATCCAGAGAAGATATCTTATTTAGTGTTTATTGGCATTGTTTGATTCGGGATTTTATGATGCAGCGCATCTCTTTGCTTGTTGGTATCTTTTTGTGGCATCATTTTGTGACTTCTTTATCGTTGGTCTTAAATCCTCCAACTTCTTATCAGTTGCCTCGTTGTTGCAATAGTTTACACTAGTGCTTATCTACACAAACTAACTGACTGCATTTAATGTCTTTCTAAGCATTTTATGGCATCCATGGTACAGTGGCGTGGAAAGCAGAGTTTTAGGGGCTTAAACCCCTGCCCAGGGGTCCATTGACCTGCCTAAACGTTAGTTTGTCTGCTATTGGGCTGTTCAGCAAATAGTTTTTAGATATTCGAGTACTATGAAAAATTGAATTTTAACAAAAAGAAATTTTTGTTTGTTAAGGGGTCTACGCAGAATGCAAAAAAATTTCGCACGGAATGACAAAACCATTTAAAAAAAAAAATCCCATTTCAATTTAAATTTTATTCACTAAATCTAAGACATTATGAATACATGTGAAGTTTAATTTTTAAATACAGAGTTCAGGCTAAATTAGTTACCTTTTCTACTATGAAATAAATTGTAATGAATATAATGAATGAAGATTTAGAGTAGTTAGAGGCGGGGAAAAAATTACAAAAAAACCCATGATTATGATGGACTTATATCTAGGACTTATTCTATGTAAATCCCATTTGGGATATTCCATTTGGGAGATTTTTTTTTATATGAAGTTTTGCGATTCCGTGCTAAATATTTCATGCTGCGTATAGGCCTTTAATAGGGAAGTTTGAACTAGAGAACTGGGATTCATAAAAAAACTGCATAAATTATTTTTTGTAGATCTGCTATCCGATTTTTGTCGGTACACTGACTGACTTTTTTTTAAACCTATTGACTTTAATTAGTGTTTAGCTGCACCTAAAAAAATTTGGCGAACATTAAAATGGTATGGGATTTTGGATAGTTCCACCCACAAATTAAAATTAAATTCAATGTTTTTATGGGGAGCATGTTTTTTCATCAAATCGAATAAAAAGTAGAAACATTGAGGTTTAAAAAAAAAACTTTTTACAGCTGTGGATACCTCGTTTACTAAGAGTGGGACTTGAGGTAAATAGGTCTCTATTAATGAGAAGTAAAGTTCATCATTTTGCGGCACCAAGGCGAGATATTAAGTGTTATTAATATTTTTATCTTTTATCCAATCGAGCTGAAACTTGGCATATTTCCTCTGTATGGTGAAAAAAAAAAAAAATATTTTTAATTGTTTCGAATGATTCGGCCAAAAATTTAATATTTAGCACATTCTTGTCGGAGGCGGTTTTTATTATAAAACGAAACTTTTTAATCCTTTTTTTTAGAAATATGACCTGTATTACAATAAGATAAGTGTTAAGATAATTTTTCATCTTTAATATATATTGAATATATTTTGTACCATTTTAATATAATAACATACACATTTTATGAATTGAATATTCTTGAGACTAAGAATTGCTCAAAACTTTCGTTGAGTATTGAAGGTATTATATGAATACATAATAGTGCACTGAGATTGAAAAAAATGAATGTGAAGAAATTACATCTATGTGGGCTATAACAGATAATTAATCTTAGAATAAATTATAAGATAGCGATATGCGCAATAATCTGTCTTCTCTCGTTTTAATTATTTGTCTACAAGTTCTACAATATAGAGCCCTGGATTGACTAGTACGTAAAGAGCTCCACCTTGGTTGAGGATCTCAGGCTGGAAACTGTTGAACTACATATTAACAGTCTACTAGTCGTTCCAATAAACCTCTCTGGGTCACCAAAACAGATATAAAGTCTCATTGAAGTCTGTCCCTTAAGATGGTTAAAAAGGAGATCTTTCAGGAAACTTATCGCTTCACTAGATGTTTTATATAAAAAAACAGACTCTATTCTGCCACCCCTTGATTCCCTGCTGTATAGGGTAATAAATTAAAACAACCAGTCTATGTTTATTCCGGACTTTATTTTATCACAAGAAGTTAACTCTTAAAAAAGTTTCTAATACTTGAAAAAAAAAGAAAATTTTTAATTTTTTTGAGTTTTCTCCCTACGCCACTGTCATGGACTTACTTACTATTATATAGCCAAGTTTAACAGCTGGCATTATTTTCTAAGAAGCGGTCTTAACACTTTCGTTGTCTTAATTAAATTTGCATTAGGATTAAAGCCGGTGCTGGAATATACGATCTGAATTCAAGCAGGCATGTATCCAGATGAAGCGCCCGGGGAACTGTGACACGTTTCGTAATTTTATAACCAGTAACTAATTACAGCTATGGAATTCATATACAAATTTTTCCAAGGGATCAAATTTTTGGATTTCTTTAAATCTAGAAAAAAAAACTAATTTTTGATTGTTTATAGCAATTAACAGCAGTATTCAAAAATAAAAGTAAAAATTATTATCGATAGGAAAACTATTCGACAGATGCTAGGGAGCTAAGAGAAAAATCAAAATTTCGTTGTTTATTAGATTTACATGGTCCTACAAATGAAAGTTCCAATTTTAAAGCGTCTAAAATTAATTTTCATTTTTAAAATTGTTTTGTGAAAAATTCAGACCTGAATTCAGGCATGAAAAGGTACCGATTGCTCATGGCTTTGTAAGAGAAACAAGGACAAATATAAAATTTATCTGTCTATCTCTTTATTTTGACAGACAAGCAAAGCAAAAAAGAATAAGCAAAGAAAAATAGGAAAAGTCAACGGCGTGTGTTTTGTGTGTTATTAGTTTGACTTTACATTCGTATTGGTGTTTGCGATTGTGTGCGTAGCTAGTTCTGACGTTTTCCTTGATTACACAAAGAAAACGATTTTTGTGTTTGAAGTTGCTGGGAAAATTTCAATTGCTAGATAAGTATTTATTAAATATTATTATTTAAAGCATTATTTTTTATTTATAAAATAATTTTAAAGGGATTAACCATATGGAGCAAAAAACAACTGCGCAAGTTTCGGCTAACTGTTAAAAATGAACTAAAAAAAGACAAGACAAAAATAAACCAATTGATGCCTTGTCATGGGCACCAATGGTGCGGCGTGCAAAAAAAGACTGCCTGGAAAGGATTTAAGCAATTTTAAACCTTACTTGGTAGGTCAAAAAATACAGGTATTGTAATATTTAAAAAATATTTTTTGATTTTAGAATCATTGCGAGTTACAGCGGATTTTGGCCCAATAGAATCACAGCTGCGCAATGCAATGAAGTTGCAAAAAAATTGCAATTTTAAGTCTGCACCCAAACTGCACTGTAATTTATAATATTAAATTAAAATTGATAATAAAATTTTGTTGAAAATGTATGAAGAATATTTGTTCCAGTGTATTAATTACTCACTTGTGATTCAATGAATTCACCCCTGATTTCAGGCATGACTTTTCCAAGTCAATCAGCACTGCATTCATAGCTGATTGTTACGGCTAAGATTCAGGACTGAAAGCCTAGAACATGCGTATTAAATTCAGTGAAAGGTGAATGCTTTGATTCATGGCTGGTACTGAAAATTCAGGCATGATTTCATGACTAATTCAGGCCTGAACCGAACTAAAGCGTTATTACAGTTTTAGAATTTTTTTTTATGGAGAGAGGGATTGTCATAAAAATGATTATTTTTATTATATCATTTTTTATGATTTAAACTTAAACTTTTTAAGTTTTGGTCAGTTGTCTTTCATAGTATGGATGTGTTCTGTGTATGAATAACTCACATACTTTAGTCCTTTGGTAACCCTAGCTAATAGACCCCGAGATCTAGATTTTGAAACTGAAAGACGACAAGGCTTTATGGGCAGCATGTCCATGAACGGGCAAATGTATTGAAGTGTGGATCATATAAATGTGTCATTTATTGTAATGCAAAAATTGGTTCAAAATTGATACTTGAAATCAAACTTTATTTTGTGGCATCTCTACTATCGATCTTTATCTTTACCTCATATATGGTTCCCATGGAAAGATATAAAAGTGTAGATTACATAAATATTTATAACGCACATTAGTTGAAAAGATGTTTAAATTCAACTTTTATTTTTAATTTCGAAAATGGGAATAGTACATATATTTAATTCCGTCGTTCCAGTGTCAAACATGAGGCCATAACAAATTAATTCCATTCGTTCCTTTTGAGAGCCAACATATGTTATTCTAAGTTCTAGATGTTTCCCAAAATTTTTTTTATAATTGCGCAGTAACTTTTAATTTGAATTTTTAAAAATTTTCAAAAATTATAAATTTTTTTAAACAGCTTAGAAATGAAGAGTTATTTCGTTATTTTTAAATAAACATTCATACTTAACTAATATTTCATTATTTTTGAAATTGTAAATTTTAATACAAAATATATCTCTCTTAGCTACCTTTAATTTTTTGTTCATACAAATTTTAATATTTTTATAAATCCATAAAGTATAAAGTTTTTTTAAATTATTTTGTGCATTTTTACTACAATGTCTTGGCTAATTAACGCTCTTCAAAATATATATGCTCATCTTATATCACCGCAGAGGCACCAAGTTACCTTTACACCAAGCACTCTGACTTGGGATCGGGAACGCACCCTGCGCCGGATAGCTTCCCCTGTGCCAGTACAAAACTTCATTAACGAGATGCAAATCATTGCACTAGAAGGTACCCCTAAGAATCGCTTGACCTTACGAGAAACCAACTTGCTTCAAAAGTCGGCCTGCCGCTTATGGGAGGTGATGTCCGAAGAAAGCAAATTTAAATATAGAAGATTAGCAGCTCATGCAGATGAAACATGCAAATCTACAGAGATGTTGGCTAGAAGCTCACTTGAACTCTCTCCAACGGAGTATAGACAACTTAAAAGCCATTATGACTTTGATCGACTAAATGGAACTATACGCAGAACTAACTCATTGTTTAGTGGCAGAAATCTTCGCATTAATAGTAGTTCTAGCATCGGTAGCTCTCGAGGCAAACGAAGCCCAATGCGATTGTCAAGATCCGACAAACTTTTAAAGCGCAAACCTTGTCCGAGAGCCAAAAAGGGCATCTCCCTATATCAGTTGACAGAAAAGCGTAAAATTGCTAGACGCCCTAAAAGACGCGCATTGTCCTGCACTAATGATAGCTTATTGAGCTTGCTCCAAACGAGCTTTACAAATATAGCGTCCACGTCTAAGGGAGCCAATAAAAGTAACGCTGCCAAGATTCTTCAGCCACAACCCAGAAAATCTACGCTTAATACCAGCAAGCCTCAGCAGTCGACAACATCAAGAAAATCCAGGACACTTAACACCAGAGATAAACCTTGGCCCGGACTAAAAGAAATTATAAAAAAAGCGATAGAGAAGAATTCAAAGCTCAATCAAAATAAAAAGTAAAGAAAATTATTTTTCATAGTTCATGAAGACAAAAGAGCAGACTGCATCCATTTTTGATTTTATCGAGTATTATGTTTATGGTAGCCTGTAACTAATGAAAATAAACTTTTTTAAACTTTTATTTAAAGATACTTCAGTGATTAAATATGTAGTGACCACTAATAAGTCAAATCGGTGTTTAAGAAGCACTCTATTAATTTGATACGTGATCCGGAGAAATGGAAAAAATGCTGCACAGGATTTACCTACATATATTGCCCACGCCCGTCTTTTGGGGTATTTTTTTTTTGGTTGTATAGCTAGCTATCCGATAGCTAATAAGCTAAGTTCTTTCAGGAATGTAAAGAGGCTCAATATGATAAATGAAAGATAGCGTACGTTAAAGTCGGGCGTGGACAACTTTGGGATACCCTTCTACCACCACATTGCAATTAAATCCGATATAACAGTCGAATTTTGCACCAAAAATTTGTTTTGACCGTGTGGTCCTATGGGTCCGATTTTGATCAAATTTGGTACAGTGATTGGGATGCGGAGCTCTAAAGAACTTCCGACTGTCAGATTTGGTTACGATATCTTCACAAACAAACGAAACACAACGAATTTTTGACCGATCTGTCCTATGGGAGCTATATGATATAGTCAGCCGATTTTGATAAAATTTGGTACAGTGATTGGGAACTCTAAAAAATCTTCTGAGTGCCAAAACAAACGAAATATTTATCTAAAACTTTTGGGGTTTTTCGAGGTCCTCTGAAACACCCCTATGGGAGCTATATCAAAATATAAAATAAACTTGTCTCCACTGACATAATGAAGCATCTAATCTGAAAATTTGGTTGCTTGATCTCTTACCATCTCTGAGATCAAGGCGTTCATACAGACAGCCAGACAGACAGACAGACGGACAGACGGACATGGATATATCGACTTCTCTAGTCACCCTGATCATACTTTAGGTAACTTTGGGGGGTCTCCGATGTGTCCTTCTGTATTTTACATACATTTTCGGCTTGCAAAAACATAATATACGCTTTGCACCATAAGGTACAGGCTAGTGCTGGAGAAACATCGATGCTATATCGATGCATCGATGTATCGAAGTTAAACATATCTATATCAGCGGTGGGTACTTAGACGGCACGCGTGCCAAAGAGCTTTCACATGTACGAGAAAAGAGCTTTTTACCGTAAAAGCTCGTCTCGTACGTGTGAGCTAGTTTTACAATGGAACGCAAAGTTGAGCCGCATGGCAAGACACGAAAGAATAAAACTCGATGATATTGTCGAATTTAATGACAACTATGCCCAAAAAAAAATGATTTGTCCATTTTACCTCGGTTTTTGCGAAAGCTCTTTTTTGTTTACGCACACAGGCACAAAAATTGCATTAGTAGTTTTGCCCACCGCTGATCTATATATATGCATGTTGGCCAACATCGATGTTTCTCTAGCGCTACTGCACTCATCAAATGGGTGTTTAGTAAATCGAAATCAATGTTTTCGCTATTTTTAACTTCGATACATCGATGCATCGATACTTCCAGCACTAGTACAGGGTATAAAAACTGGAAGAAGAATCTTAAAAGGCCCATACCACCAACTTACATAGCTAAAGTTCTTATCAAAGCTTCATATATATTATTCATTCAAAAACCAACAACAAAGTTCATACTAATCATTGGGCGGCTTACGCCCACAATTTCTGTTCAATCTTCTGTTTCAATGGTCTTCTTTCATCAGTCTTTCAATTTGCTTCATCATTTCCATTTATCATTTCATCTATGTCTTCTTCATTTTTCTTTGTTTTCTTATCTTTCGTTTCATTTCCATTTTGCGAGTCACTTTCTTCCCCCATATCACTGCCTCTTTTAAGATTTTTCTTCTGTTTTTGCTTTTCCTTAAATTCAGCCAGTTCCTTTTCGAGTACATTTAAATCGTCTGCCACCATATTAATACGTTCGTCAAGTGAATATTTATAATCTTTAATATCACTCTCCAAATCATCACACATGGCGCTCACTGCAGCTGCACGTGTCATCCATGGTTGATAACGATAGAAACGTCTTGGTGCATACTGATAGGTCTCCAGATAGTAATGGATGCGATTATTACGCTCACAGCAAGGCTTGCACATAAGAAATTCTCTCCACTGGTCACCAAAATAGCCCGGTTCGAAAAGAGCAAAGCACTCGGTGCATTGATATAGAAATGGTGTCTATAGCATAATGACAGTCTTATAAGATATGGGCATAGCATGGCGCACTTGAAGTACTTACCAATTCTTCCGAATTAGTTGATGGCATGGTAATGCGTAAATTTTCTTGATATTTTTCTTTGGCTTTTTCAGTAGTTGCAACGAAATTGTGTAAGCTGACTCAGCATAAACGTCAAAATGTTCAGTGTTGCTAAACTTTAAAAGATATGGTTTTGAATCTCTAACAGCACTGCTTTGTACGGCAGCTTAACTAGGGTTGTAAAATGTATTTTAAAAGACGATTAATTTTTGCGAATAGGTTTCTTGTGAAAATAATTTTCTTTAATCTGTTCCGTACTCACTTGTACAAATATTCGGTTTAAGTATAATACTTACCTTGACATTTTGCTAGTGACGTCTTTTCACATTTCTTTACAATCATGAAGTTCACATGTAACAGTATTTTATTGTTTAAAAAATAAATGTTAAACATGTTCTGTAGGGTATTTAACGTTCGATTTTATATCGTTCTTATTTAAAAAATGTTATTTTATATCTAAGCCTCGTTTATACGAAGTAACTGCTGGTGTATGAAAAGTCTAAGTTGGAAAATTACAAAATTAAAAAAAATTCCCATTTTTTTCATAGAGAAATTTGATGGTAATTTTTAATCATTTTTAAAAAGTATAAAAAATGATTAAAAATTACCATAAAATTTCTGTATGAAAAAAATGGGAATTTTTGTAATTTTCCAACGTAGACGTATAGGCCTTAAATATAAAAAGCACATTTCAAGTGAAAGAAAAAAAAACCGACTTTCTTCTTCAATATCGAAAAAGATTTTTTATGGGGTATTTTTAGTTTATGTTAAAAGGCCATGTCTTCTATAGGGGTCTGGCGAAGCATCACGATATATGGAAAATCTTCAAAAATATTCCGTCACTGTATCACAAGGGTAGAGGGGTTGGGGGGGTGTCTATTTTGACGAAAATCAGCGTCACGTAATTTATGGATGATCTCATATGTCTTGGAGTCGCTGAGTCCTTATCCGTGGTCCAACGATTTCCACCAAGTCAGGGTTCTAGGGTGAAAAAACTTATTTCATAGTTTTTTGAGCTCCGATTCGGATTCAGCGACATCCGAAACATATAAAAAACCCCACCGGACAACTGGTCTCGAAAAAAATTGTTTTGGGGTTTCTTGTTATTGGGATAGAACCAAGACCCTTTGGATAATTTTGTTAACGGATTGGCATTCATGGCGTCGAAATACATATGAAAGCAAATGTCTCTTTTCCATATCACGAAATTTTATTTTTTGTTGCTGTGCATTTATAAAACAAACTAGTTGAATAAATAGTCTAAAAGTTAAACCAGTTGGCAGCCCTCAACAATGGTTTTTTCAAACACTACTGCGATTGTTACACGCACTACTAATTTGATCCGGGACACAGAAATATAGAGGGAAACGAAAAAGCCGACGAACTGGCAAGAAATGGATCTGCTATGAGTGAGGCTCTTGCGGAACCGGCGTTCACACCACTTAACGTGGTCAAGAGAAGCATAAATACAAAATACCTTCAGATAGCGGGTCGTAGATGGAATAGGCTTGTAACATGCAGGACTAGTAGATCTCTATGGCCTAGATACAACCTCAAACAAACAACATTGCTGATAAACAGGAATAGAAAAGACACCTCTAGACTGATGGCAGTCATCACTGGCTTCTGGCCTATTGGAGAACAGGCGGCCAAATGAGGCTTCCCCACAATATCCACAGTCACAGTTGTAACCAGCCAGAAGAAAAAGAAACCGTTCTTCATTTTCTTATGATTTATTTCTCTCAAAATAATTTTAAAGCCGTCCATTGTCTGCATACTTTGTGGCCGATATGTTTCCCAACACTGTGAGTGATGCAAAATCTGAAATTTTGGGAAAATTACTCACAAAGAATTTCCTCCAAGCGGGTACCAAAAATTTACTTGCATAAAAACAAAAAAAAAAAATCATATGCTTGCATTTAAAGATGGCAGACCTTAGGGGTGTGTAGCAGGCTTAGGTTTAAAGTCAACGTCAACAAATGTCTCGTTACCCGGATTTTTTTAATTTCAACAAGAAAATTAAATAATAATAAATAATTTTTGTTTACACATAGTTATTTAATTATTGCAAGCAATAAAAAACACGCCCATGGAAAATGTATTGAAAAAAAATTTATTGCACCGATGAACGCCCCAAAATCGGGCCAAGAATTTTCAAACAAATTGTTTAAGAATAGTACAAAAAAATAAAAATTAAAAATAGCTCACGTTAAGCGGGCTTTAACGACTTTGGTATACCCTGTACCATGACAATAATTAAAGATACTCCAAATAAATTTTGAATGCCGAAATTCTTGAATACAAACAAACAAAAAAAAATTTGTTTCGATCGAAACTTGTATAAGACTGACTTTCGAAATATTTGGTTACGATAACTTCATAAAAAAAAAATGTGGTACAGTCGAGGCGGTGCCCGACAGTGGAATACCCTGTACCTTTTGGGGCAAAAACATTTTTCCTGCATATTCCATCTAAGAACTTTCCAATTGGAATTTATTTTTTTTTTGGTGCAAAACGATATTTATACCTATAAGTTCCGTAAATTTGTACCGATTTTGATGAAAATCGAAAGTTACGTCAAAGAAGCTATTTTAATTATATTGGGTAAGTTTCAAGTTGATATGTTGAGGGGTGAGGGAGAAAACACGGTAAATCGATTGCGGGGGGTGGGGGGACCGCATCGATAAAATTTGGATGTGGATTTGTTCATTAGAGCCACATGAATGAGCTTACCAATTGTGATTCTAGGTCACTTGTAGCCATAATTGCGTAGAGTCAAATATTGACGCAGTTTATCGGCAAGGGGAGGTGAAATTTTCACATTTTTGACTATAACTTCTGTTGTATTTGTCCGATTTTGTTCGTTTTTTACACATAGATGCATGTATCCACAACGCATCGCTCTGTTAAATTTCAAATGAAAATATTAAACGGTGTGGCTAAAAACCGCGAAAATCTACAGCGGGGGAACGGGGAAAGATATTAACATGATTCAACAAACTTCATCTGCTTAGGAAATATGCGCACCAGCAGGTAAAGTTCCGTGTCTCTAGCTCTTATAGTCTCCGAGATCTAGGCGTTCATACGGACGGACGGACGGACGGACGGACGGACATGGCTCAATCGCTACCCGAGGTTATGATAAGCATTTTGGTATAAAGGACTTGGGGTCTGCCACGCCTCCTTCTGTCCGTTACATACATTGCACAAATCTAGTATACCCTTTGTACCTATAGGTACAGGGTATAATAATAAGGAAGTAATGTTTAAGAAATCAATAAAAACAGCAATAGCTACAGAGCCGAAAAATATTTACCCCAAGGAGATTATTTGGTAAAAAGTATGGCAGTCGTTAGAAAGTCGTTAATAAAGCAAAAGGGGACGCAACCAAACATTAAAAATCTAATAACCTCTTTTTGTGTAATAAAAGATGGCGTACGTTAAATTCGGGCGCGGACGACTTTGGGATACCCTGTGCCACCACATTGCAATTAAATCCGATATAAAAATAGTCGAATTTTGCATCCAAAATTTTTTTAACCGATCGGTCCAATGGTTGCTATATGATATAGTCAACCGATTTTGATCAAATTTGGTACAGTGATTGGGAACTCTTAAGAACTTTTGAGTGCCCAATTTGGTTACGATATCTTAACAAACAAACGAAACACAACGAATTTTGTGCAAAAGACGATTTTTTGACCGATATGTCCTTTGGGAGCTATATGATACAGTCAACCAATTTTGATAAAATTTGGTACAGTGATTGGGAACTATAAAAACTTCCAAGTGCAAAATTTGGTTACGATATCTTCATAAACAAACGAATTATTTATCTAAAACTTTTGGGGTTTTTCGAGGTCCTCTGAAACACCCCTATGGGAGCTATATAATGTAGTCCCGATATCAAAAAAATAAAATAAACTTGTCTCCTATGGATTAATAAGGGATCTTATCTGAAAGTTTGGTTGCTCTAGCTTTTACCATCTCTGAGATCTAGGCGTTCATACAGACAGACAGACAGATGGACATGGGTGTTCATATAATTTTTGGTTATATAAAATGCCTACAAACCATTGTCTACAGCTTTGGGAAGACCAATATATCGACATTTCTAGGTTTCAGTCGGGTCCTTATGTCCAAAACTATAAGGCCACTTCTACTGATTATCCATCCTCTCACTTTCATTAGAAGTGACAGGAGTGCATTAACATTTGTTGACTAAGTTTTGTAGTCCAACAAAGTCGGATCCCTGTGAGTAGCATAATTTTTAGTTACATTTTTTAATTGTTTATACTAAACTTCCAAAAGCTCAATGGATTTGCAGTTTGGCTAAAATTTTGACTGGCCAAATAATGTGAAATGTCAAATATTGCTGCTGCCTAATTTTTAGACATCTTTTTTTTCTGTTTTTTGCAATACGAATTTTATGAAATTCGAAATTTCGGAAGTCAAAGTCGTCTACTATTCGGAAATGCTGGACGTCTGTGGCAATCATTAAGGTTAATGCGGCATGGATTTTTAGTTTTTTATGCGATGAATTTTTATAAAAATTTGACTTACTTAAATAATTTTTTATGGTCCCTATCGGATTTGGTGAATCTAAAAGCGTCGGATGGTTAAAAAGGTTCGGCGTGTTACCACTAGTTTTGTATTCTTTTTGACAAGTCGCGAATTTTTTGTCCCCTTGATTTGTCAAAAAAGTTGTTCACATACAAAAGTATACTATCGATATTTCGATCAAAACCATCGATAGTATCCGTAAAATGAAACTATCAATATTATCGATAGTGCCATCGATAGTATCCCACCTCTACGGTAATAATGGCCTATTTACACTGCGGCACATCTGACATCTAACATCTTATGTCGAAAATGCTACGTATGAATCTGCCGTTCCGAAAGTTCCAACATCATTCCAACATCTTGTGGAAATGTTCCTTTCTTATTGTGTCCCGATAAAAATATATTCGATAATTTTTCTGTGCAACTCTAAATTTTAGTCATTCGCTGCGAAAATGTAAACAATGTGAACGAAAAAGACTGGCAACTTTTAAACGTCAAAACAAAATGGAATGGTAGATGTGTTGCAAGTGCGAACACCTTTTTCACATTCTAAAAAAATCCCATGCGTTCCGCTAAGATGTGCTCAGTGTAAAAAGCCTATAACGTGTTCTTATATGTAGTTTGTTCTGGTTTGTTGCGCAGATTGTTGCAACTTGAGACGAACCAAAAAATAATCGTTTTCAATGTCGGCTAAAAGATATCGCGTATATTATCCCTCTTGTACGGCTGGTGGCTATTGTCCTCCAGTAAGTACTTACATCGTTCGTCACAAGTAGCTACCTACCTTGCAAACCCCTTGTAATGCGCGAGGTAAACGGGCGACGAACGAAATATGACAAACAACAAGCACACAGCAAATAGAAACAAAAAAAAATGAAGCAATTCTCCTCCTTTTCTTAATACGGGAATATAGAGTAGGGCGAATTTTTCGCTATTCTTTTTGTGTTTATTCTGTGTATTCTTTACGACTATAATTTAGGCAAACAAATGTATGACAATTCCTGAATGTTCTGGAATTTTGTTTATTTTCGTTTGGACCGCCGTCAAGTTTGCACGGTTTGCAAGGAAACAAAAGCAGCTTAAGAGTCTATGAAGCAATAATCGGTAAGCTTATTAAAGCTCTAAATAAATATTTTCAGCGCTACAATTAAATTTGTATTCTTTCAGATGCAATTGGAAATGGAGCCGGACCGTCAGAAGTCAACCTTAAAAAGGCACTCCAGCTCCAAAACAAACGCGTTTTCAAAAAATAACGATTTAAATAAAAAAATGAATGTAGATGAAATAATATAAATTAATATTAAAATATACATATGTGTGTTTTCAATTTTAATGAATTCAGTAGGGAAAAAATACTGGCGACTACTACGCTGTCTACTAGTGTACAAAAGAGTTAGTAGCGATTCCGCTGTCTACTGGTAAACGGAGTGATGGCGATTGCCTACCGCCTATGACATTTGTTAATAAGATGGAAATGAAGAAGTAAATAGCAAGGTAAGTACTGGTCATTACCTGGTGCCTACTGAAATCACTAGTTCTGCACTACCCACCCGTACTAGAGGGATAGACTTAATATCTGGACTGCTAATTGTTGCAATTAAATACAGTAAACTAATAATAAAAAAAAAATAAACAGATTTTCAGCTGCGATATTTGGTCAGTGGAAACGCCTAAGCTGCCACAGGTGCAGCGCCTCTCCACCTCCAAAAGTATTTGCTAACACTTACCATCAAATAAATAGTAGTACAAGCTGTTTCCACATATCCACATGACAGTTTCACTGTAAACAGCTGTTGCTGCAACTTACACCAAGTAAGTTCAGCCTTAAACCAGCAACAGCTCAAGGTTGACATTGCTGGCCATATTTATATGTCTGACATTAAACGCCAATGACAAAATATATAAATCAACATGACAAATGAGCCACAAAGCAGCGGGAGTGCAACGGAAATGCAAACCAAATTCTGCAATAAAATTCAAAACCCCCAAAAAAAAAACCCCCCTGCCCGCTAAAAAAAAAGAAGCATTGTACTTGCAGCACTACTGTGGCAGCAACAACAACAGAAGCAACATGAGGCAGCTCATTGTTGTGGCTTAAATGGGTCAACTACGGTGGCAACGGAATCGGTAGCGTTGGCGGCATTGGCTTTGGTTTTGGTTTTGAATTTTTGTTGTACTTGTTACGCCTGTCTGAGCGCTGCCAGACTGTCCCATTGTCCAACTGTCCGGTCACAATTGCAGTGCATTCATTGAAATGCATTGAAAGTTTTGTTGTTTTTTGATTTTTTTTTTTTGTTTTTTTTTTTTTGACAGCGCCCGAAGCTTAACTTGTTAGCACAGCAGTAGCCACAGTTGCAACAACAACAACAACTGCAACAAAAAACAGCGGTAGTTTTGTTATTGGTTTTCTGGATATTTAATTTTTGTTTATGGCTTGTTAGGTGTTGCCACATTTTGACGCCATGGTCAATTTATTAACCCAAGCCATGGGTTTGGAGTGCATGTAATACGTATGCAAAAGTTTCAAGTGGACAAGCGTTATGGTCTATTTTGGAAGATAGATGATGTACCAAAACTTTGGGTGGAGTCAACTGCTAGGTCATGCTGGAAATGCAAACAAGACCAATATTATTATCATGTAGCTAAGGATAAGAAAATCCAAACAAATATACTGTTTTTTCTATTCTGCTCCAGGAATTTAAATGATGAGCTAATTCCTATTTCCCTCTAACAATGCTAATCAAAAAATGACTAATCTATCATCTATCAATACCTATGCATTGTTGTTAGTTCCTTTATCTCCTTGAGGAGCATAGGGTCTCAGTATACCAATGCATTAGGGTGGGTCAAATTTTGGGCAACCGAAAAAATAAAAAAAAAGCGCATCCCGTCATTCCAAGAAACTTTGTCGAAGAAACCATTGCTCTAAAATGAATTTCAAGTCTCCTACTTTTTCAAAATAGGCATTTTTTCCATATATTAAAAAATGCATTAAAAAGCAAAAAAAAAATTGTTTGTTTTAGCCAAGTTTGAATGGGGGTGTTTTTGTGGTCGAGGAATCCGTTTTTAATATTTATTTTTATTTATGAGTGCCGCCAGAGGGCGCTTCGTGAAATGTTTTGACTTTTTACAACTTTAATTTAAATTGTTGCGAATATCGACGAATATTTAAAACTCATTTTTTCTGTGAATTTTTTTTTAATTCCTTTTTATATATTTTTATCTCTTAAATTAATTTTTTGAAAAAATAAGAATAAAGTTAAATAAGCAAAAAATAAGCTTTGTTTATTCAGAGGGTAAGTAAAATTTTGGTTATGAAGAGCCTAAGATGGTATGCCCAAAAAATAAATAAATTATAAAGTGTGTGTACCTTTTTGTAGTGCGCTTGACTGACTTTAATGCGATCTTTAATTGAATATGACTCCATCGTGATAAACGATTAAGCATTCTCCCAACAAAAAAAAAGGTGAAATCAGGAGCGGCTGCCCTTAAGGAACCAAGTACCGTCACATTATAAAGCTACTTATTTTCTGCACATATATAAGCATGTATCTAATAATAAAATAAACAGCACTAAATAAATATTAAAAGATGACGTACGTTACGACTTTGGGATACCCTGTACCACTAGATTGGAATAAACTCCGGTATATGGCTTAAGAACACCCTAAAGACATTTGATTGCGAAATTTGGTTACGATACCTTCATAAACAAACAAAAAAATGTGGTACAGTCGAGGCGGTGCCCGACAGTGGAATACCCTGTACCTTTTGGCTCGCAAACAATTTTTCCTGCATATTCCTTCTACGAACTTTCCAATTGGATTTTTTTTTTTTGGTAAAATTCGATATTTATACCTATAAGTTCCGTCAAAGAAGCTATTTTAATTATATTGGGTAAGTTTCAAGTTGATATGTTGAGGGGTGTGGGAGAAAACACGGTAAATCGATTGCGGGGGGTGGTGGGACCGCATCGATAAAATTTGGATGTGGATTTGTTCATTAGAGCCACATGAATGAGCTTACCAAAAATTGTGATTCTAGGTCACTTGTAGCCATAATTGCGTAGAGTCAAATATTGACGCAGTTTATTGGCAAGGGGATTAGAAATTTGCACATTTTTGACTATAACTTCTGTTGTATTTGTCCGATTTTGTTCATTTTTTACACATAGATGCATGTATCCACAACGCATCGCTTTCTTAAATTTCAAATGAAAATATTAAACGGTGTGGCTAAAAACCGCGAAAATCTACAGCGAGGGAAACGGGGAAAGATATTGACATGATTCAACAAACTTCATCTGCTTAGGAAATATGCGCACCAGCTGGTAAAGTTTCGTGTCTCTAGCTCTTATAGTCTCCGAGATCTAGGCGTTCATACGGACGGACAGACGGACGCACGGACATGGCTCAATCGCTACCCGAGGTTATGATAAGCATTTTGGTATAAAGGACTTGGGGTCTGCCACGCCTCCTTCTGTCCGTTACATACATTGCACAAATCTAGTATACCCTTTGTACCTATAGGTACAGGGTATAATGAAATCTTTATAAAAATGCAAAAAAAATTTTAGTTAGTTACCAAATAATAATAAAATACAGGAATGCCAAATATTACAGCACCCAAGTTTTTGTAACAACGGGCGTGTAGAATTGACTTTAAATCTGAAGAAAACCCAAAGCATTACTTTTTCAATAATTGTGTCATATTATTTCCAAAAATAGTATCGTTTTTCTTTACTTTACGAATTTTATCATTTCACATCTTCGATTCTTAACTGCTTGAGGGTGTTCAATTAAGCCGCAAACTTCCGATTGGCTTTTGAAAAAGACTTTTGAAAAAAAAAAAAAAACGTAATGATATATGGCAGAGTCTACGTCATGACTCAGTCTGATGGAAAGGTGTTCGATCAGGCCACTTTACACGTTGTTGTAAGTTTGTTTGCTGTCTGGCATTTTAATTGAAGGATTTTCTTATGGCTTATCTTCAAAGCAAATAGCACTTAAAAGTTTGTTTGTGTTTTTTTTACTCCAAGCATTTGTGTACTGGATTCTTTGTTTGACTTGAAAAGTAACAAGTGGCTGGCAAACCGGAAGTACTATAAAGTCTGCAAAGGACGAAAAGTACATAGCCCTATAAACTAGCTGCTACCTGACAGGCATTCAAATGACATCCCCGCCAACTACATTAAGTCATAAATTTTATACAAAAAAAAACAGACAAGTCGAGTGTGTGCGCTGCTTGGCAACTTAGAGTCATCTATTGGTTTTCAAGGCGCATTAATCATGTCGAGAGCATTAGAATTTTGCCAGGATTGAGTGTGCCAGGGGCGAGATTAATGAGTGCAATGCGTTTGAAAACGATTTGAATTAATGCACTCGCTAAGAGCATTTGATTTTGTTTGGCCAAAACACACACAGCAGGCTGGCAGGCCCCCACCAAAACAAAAGACTTTGGCAACGAACTTGAGTGAGACTTTCCGCTTATTAATTTCATATGCCGGAGTTATAATGAAAAGCGATTTTATATGCCAACATTGCCGTCGTTTACAATCAAGTTAAATAAATGTATTTGCGCACACACCAAGCTCGACTTTGGCCATAAAAACTTGAGTTATCAGGCAGACGGCAGCGCCAAATGGCCAAATGGCTTAAATGCATTAGGCCTAATGCAGTCAGGATCAAGGGAGGGTATTTGTAATGGGAAGCGAGCGGTTTGGGGTCTTACGCAGTGAGACCATTAACAGAACCATGTCGCCAATGGCGCTTTGACAGTGCGAGCCATTGCCTTTTTTTATGGCACTTTTCACCGATACCAAGCACAGTGGTCCAAATTGTCGATTTAACTGAAGCTGTTGCAAATTTCAGTACATTTTGTTCATTGATAATATCCCATTAATAGTGTGGATATTCAATGCATCAAAGGTTTTATGGAGTCTTAAGCAAGGTATATAACCATAATATAATTGGAAAATTTATCAGCAGCGACTTGAGTAGGAAGCCAGGCCCATTCATCCGACCTTTTGATGATCTGGATTAAGCACATGATAAAAGCTAGAAAAATTTATTCGTTTTTCTGTTCCGTATCACAGCCGTATATTCCATTTTCTTTCATTAATGAGAGAGCTGGAGCCACCAATTTTAGTACCGTTTACCTTTTATCAAAACAGATTGCTATATTCCTCTACCGAAAAAAAAATTTATTTATCCACGCTATAAACCACAGATACAAGTTTTTTTTTTTTTGGAAATCTTGATTACTGATACCAATATGTCTGATTGTGTTAATTACATACAATATTTTGAATCATATAACTAAAAAAAAATTGGGGGAAAAAAAATTCGTAACCTAACGAAATTTTTTGAAAAAAAAATTATAGTTTAAAAAAACTAAAAAAACACGCTTTAATAGTAAGCCGAACTAAAAAGTAGAAAATAATTTTGATGTATCAAGAGTTTGTATTACAGCAATAGAAAATTCCGACAATCAATTACGACTAGTTAATTTGGAATAAGATTAAATTAGAAATTAAATTATTAATAAAATAATTCAATTATAGTAAAAAAAGCGTGGGGTGCTTAATATTAAATGTTACAATTATTTCAGCAGTAGCTATTTATAAAATTAAAGTCATTTAAAAATATAGTAAATTGCACCCCACCCTTTTTATACCCTGTACCGTATGGTACAAAGGGTATATTGTGTTTGTGCAAGCCGAAAATGTATGTAACGTACAGAAGGAGAAGTCGGAGACCCCCCAAAGTTACCTAAAGTATGATCAGAGTGACTAGAGAAGTCGATATACCCATGTCCGTCTGTCCGTATGAACGCCTAGATCTCAGAGATGGTAAGAGCTAGAGCAACCAAACTTTCAGATAAGATCCCTTATTAATCCATAGGAGACAAGTTTATTTTATTTTTTTGATATCGGGACTACATTATATAGCTCCCATAGGGGTGTTTCAGAGGACCTCGAAAAAAAGCAAAAGTTTTAGATGGATAATTCGTTTGTTTATGAAGATATCATAACCAAATTTGGCAATAGTTTTTTAGAAACCCCCAGCACTGTACCAAATTTTATCAAAATCGGTTGACTATATCATATAGGTCCCATAGGATCGATCGGTCGAAAATTTGTTTTTTTTTATGTACGAAATTCGTTGTGTTTCGTTTGTTTGTGAAGATATTGTAACCAAATTTGGCATTAAGAAGTTTTTTAGAGTTCCCAAACACTATACCAAATTTGATCAAAATCGGTTGACTATATCATATAGCTCCCATAGGACCAATCTGTCAAAAAATCGTGTTTTGTACAAAATTCGTTGTGTTTCGTTTATTTGTAAAGATATTGTAACCAAATTTGGCATTCAGAAGTTTTTTGGAGATGTTCAACACTGTACCAAATTTGATCAAAATCGGTTGACTATATTATATAGCTCCCATAGGGCCAATCGGTCAAAAAAACGATTTTTGTACAAAATTTGTTGTGTTTCGTTTGTTTGTGAAGATATTGTAACCAAATTTGGCATTCCGAAGTTTTTTAGAGATTTTCAACACTGTACCAAATTTGATCAAAATCGGTTGACTATATCATATAGCTCCCATTGGAACGATCGGTCAAAAAAACATTTTTGGTTAAAAATTCGTCTGTTTTTGGTTGTTTATGAAGGTATCGTAATCTAATTTGGCAATCGAATGTCTTTTGGTGTTCTTAAGCAATTTACTGGATTTTATTGCAAGCAGTGGTACAGGGTATCCCAAAGTCGTCCGCGCCCGACTTTAACGTACGCCATCTTTTTTATCCGCTTTCAATGTTTCTAGTGCACCTCAAATATCGCTTATACGAGGGTCACTATTTATGTTCTGCATTTTTTACAGAGGCCTTAAAAAAACTAGAATTGTACCGTGAAGATTTTCATGGCTTGATTTATTAAAACTTCTTGCGTGGACTATTTCTTCAAAAGTGAGTTTCATTCGAATTTTGGAGATGAAGCCACACATGTCACCTTTATCTCACTAGCGATTTTCATAAAAGTCGTCCAAAACCGACAATAATCGATGCCGTGCACGAAATGATCATGAAAGATCATCAAATTAAATCATCCCTGTGCATTGGATCCAACAACATTTAAGTACCAAGAAGATTTGTTCGCGTTGGATACCGCCCATTTTGATGATTCTTCAAAAGAACACTCGTGTCAAAATTGGTGCAAAGAACGGTTAAAGAAATGCAACAACGGTGCTACAAAAACGAATCTTAGTTTTATGCCTAAATATGTTCTTATTTTCGCTTTACCTCTTCTCATTTAGAAGTTGTGGGCATTTAAAGTTGAGAATATTTGCACCCAACACAGATCTTAGCGCGACTGAAAGGAATCTGGGCCTATTTTCGGTCGACACTTAACAACTATAAACAGTCTAGGTATTCCAATTCGAAACAAATCCAGCAAAAGTTGTTCGCCGATGAAGAACTTCTTCGGAATAAATGATCATGTCGCCACAGTACCACTTGAGCAACGTAAGTCGATTAATTCTGATAGTAACAACCATTTATTTTTCGGAAGTTTTCAGTGAAATAAGGACAATGAGCCGCCGTATTTCATTTCATCATGATAATGCGAGCTCTCATATCTCGACTTAATCACACGATGATACCTTGCTCTGGCTAAATAAATAAAAATTTCATCTTATTCCCGCAAATC
Organism: Chymomyza fuscimana; assembly: GCA_949987675.1. NCBI lineage: Eukaryota > Metazoa > Arthropoda > Insecta > Diptera > Drosophilidae > Chymomyza > Chymomyza fuscimana. Next base: position 115,746,300 of record OX465088.1, read on the forward strand.
AAATATTAATTCGCTAATTCACCCATTTCGCCCACTGTGCAACGGCTGGAAAACCCCCAAAGTCCACAAATGGCTTTAGTGCCACAGAGCCCCCCAACTGTGTGCCGCAAATATATAACTATGTTTATGTGCTGGACAGTGTTTATTTGCATTATTTATGTAAAAGAGAAAAGTGCGTTTAGTAGCCAATGAAAATAATTTGCGTTGTTCACGTTTTATGGCTCCAATAGCTATGAATTTGAAAAACATTTGGGAGAAAGAAAAAAAACCAGAAAAAACATACAGGTCATAAAAGGCACGACAGTGCGATCATTGGCATTGAAAAGTATTTAAAATATGCTACCAAATATCTGCGCAGCATCTTTTTCAATGGAAATCCCAGAAAGAAAAAAACAAAAAAAATAAATATAATATATGTGTGTATATCACACATATCTACTATCCATCAATATGCAGCAGAGCGTCTGCTGCTTAGATACCGAGACACAATGGAACGCATCCCCATTGCCGACACCGAGCTGTGGTTTCAATTTCAAAGCCGCATTTTGAGGCAAGAACGTGAGCACGCACGGCCAGATCGGTGACGTTGATGCGCACCTTTGATAAGGATGCCGCCGCCGCCGCCGCCGTCGTCGCACACACCTTAAAAAAAATATTATGAAACTGGCCAAAGAAACACGCAACCAAACAACAACAACAACAGCAACAAAACAAAGAGGCCTGAAAACAAACCAGCCAACTAATTCATTCACACATAGTATGGAATCCCGTACAAAAGAAAGATAGAAAGAAATAAAGAAGTAGCGTGAGAGCGAGAGCGAGAGGAGCTGAAACGTTGGGGAGTTCCAGCTAATCCTGATAAATTACATAATCAGTTTTGTTGACTAACTAAATTTTAATTACTTTTGCAAAAGATCTTTTATTTGCTATACAATCTTTTATATTAGATATAAAAAGTACACTGAAAAAAATAAATGCTTAACGCTAAAACTGATCCATTCCAGAAGAAAGAAGTATGACCACGTCAATAGCAAACAGCTTTGGTAAGCATGAATTTTCTAAAGAGACTAAAAATCTATCAACATCAGGTGAACAGTATTCCAAGTTCCATCGAACTGTTCGCAACCCTTGAACAGTGTTTTAATAATAAAGATGGCGTACATTAAAGTCGGTCGCGGACGACTTTGGGATACCCTGTACCACCACATTGTAATCAAGTCCAATATATTGCTTACAAACTCCAAAAGATATTACTTTGCCAAATAAACGAAACACAACGATTTTTATTCAAAAATCGTTTTTTTACCGATTGGACCTATGGGAGCTATATGATATAGTCAACCGATTTTGAAAAAATTTGGTACAGTGATTGGGAACACTAAAAAACTTTTGAGTACCAAATTTAGTTACGATATCTTCATAAACAAACGAATTATTTATCTAAAACTTTTGGGGTTTTTCGAGGTCCTCTGAAACACACCTATGGGAGCTATATAATATATCCCCGATATGCAAAATATAAAATAAACTTGCATCCCCTGACATAATAACGCATCTAAGCTGAAAATTTGGTTGCTCTAGCTCTTACCAAATCTGAGATCTAGGCGTTCGTACAGACAGACAGACGGACATGGTTATATCGACTTCTCTAGTCACCCCGATCATACTTTGGGTAACGTTGGGGGGTCTCCGACGTCTCCTTCTGTATGTTACATACATTTGCGGCTTGCACAAACTTAATATACCCTTTGTACCATACGGTACAGAGTATAACAATTTTGTAAAATAAAGAAGACTTTTGAGTTGTTTACAAGTGCGCCAATAAATAGAGCTAAATTATTTTCAAAATTTCGGAATTTCGACTTAATCGAGCGATTTTGGAGACCGTCTCAGAACTCTAACTTTTTTTGGACCTCGGATTCGAACTCAGCTACCCCAAAACACCTACACAAAAAAAAAACCGACTCTTAAAAATCTGACGTGCTGATTTTTTTTTGATTAAATATGCTAAAACCATAGCCATAATTTCGAAAAAAAAAAAAAAACTGCTGTGGGGTAGTCAGAACCCTGTTGTGCTGGTATTTTTTGGAACTCGAATTCAGCGACTCCCAAAACATAAGGAAATTACAATATAACAAAAAATATGACGAACATTAAAGTCGTTCATGGAAATTCCCTGTACCATCATTTTATAACACTTTATAAGACAGTTTTATATCTGCATTAAAAAACCAATTTTATTTCGACTGGGGCACCAGCCTGGGAGTCAAGCTCCAAACTTTACCAATTCTTTATTACCTCTCTAATAGCTTATATACATGGTTTACGTAGTGTTTGCCATTAAGGCAATTCGAACAGCATCTCAAATACTACCTATATTACGATTATCTCCAACATTTACGGTCTGATAATAGCGTCAGTGCCCTTTGGACGTCAGTATCGGATTCCCTTGAGATGCCGCTTGAGTCGTGAAAAGATGAATGATGCGCGTTGCATGGCAGCATTCTCCTTAATCATTCCGTGGGTCTCCGTCGCGGTTTTCCCGAATTTGACGCACTTTTAATGGCGTAGCACTGCTCGATATTTTACTCCATCGTGGAAGGTGACGAACGGATATGTCTATATGAAAAAAAGTAAAAGTAAAAAAGTAGATCTCGGATCTAGGACATGAAACCTTTTTATAAGAAAAATCTACACCCATCATCATCAATATACTTGCCTTTACATTACCGAAAGGTAACTATACCAAACTTGATGATTCCTCTTTTTTGTACGAAAAACGAACCCCGTTCCTTCAATGCCACATTTAAACCTAATTTTCATTCATTTATATTTTAATCAAAGATACAAACTATGTATTCAACAAATGCATCATATAACATAACACTAGTCGACAATGAAAAATCTCCATAGATAAGACTTATATTTTATGTTAGATTAATGTTTCAGCGTTAAAACACTTTTTTTATCCTCTCATAGCTTGTTATACCCTGTACCTATAGGTACAAAGGGTATACTAGATTTGTGCAATGTATGTAACGGACAGAAGGAGGCGTGGCAGACCCCAAGTCCTTTATACCAAAATGCTTATCATAACCTCGGGTAGCGATTGAGCCATGTCCGTCCGTCCGTATGAACGCCTAGATCTCAGAGACTATAAGAGCTAGAGACACGAAACTTTACCAGCTGGTGCGCATATTTCCTAAGCAGATGAAGTTTGTTGAATCATGTCAATATGTTTCCCCGTTCCCCCGCAGTAGAGTTCCGCGGTTTTTAGCCACACCTTTTCATATTTTCATCTGAAATTTAACAGAGCGATTCGTTGTAGTTACATGCATCTATGTGTAAAAAATGAACAAAATCGGACAAATACAACAGAAGTTATAGGCAAAAATGTGCAAATTTCACCTCCCCTTGCCAATAAACTGCGTCAATATTTGACTCTACGCAATTATGGCTACAAGTGACCTAGAATCACAATTTTTGGTAAGCTCATTCATGTGGCTCTAATGAACAAATCCACATCCAAATTTTATCGAAGCGGTCCCCCCACCCTTCGCAATCCATTTACCGTGTTTTCTACCACACCCCTCAACATACCAACTTGAAACTTACCCCGTATACTTTAAATAAGTTCTTTGTTGTAACATTCGAGTTTCATCAAAATGGGTAAAAATTTAGGGAACTTATAGGTATAAATATCGAATTTCACCAAAAAAAAATAAATTCCAATTGGAAAGTTCTTAGATGGAATATGCAGGAAACATTTTTTTGACACAAAAGGTACAGGGTATTCCACTGTCGGGCACCGCCTCGACTGTACCACATTTTTTTTTTTTATGGCTATTTTAGTCAAAATACGGTTGCACATATGAGGTCGCTCTATTTTCTTTTCTAAATAAATTATATGTACTTTTTTATAATATAATGTCAACTGTACGTAGTTGTACCCCTCAAATAAATAAATAAATAAATAAAAACTGTACTAATTCGAATTTTTTCATTATTATTTTTTTTTTCAAAAGTAGAGAGTACTACCTTTCCAAAATTCTCCAAATCATAAATATTGGAAACCTTAAGAAAAAACTGCAGCTGAAAGTGTGTGCCCAAAACCCCAAAAAACACAACACTTTATAATATATCCCCAATATCAAAAATATAAAATAAACTTGTCTCCCCTGCCATAATAACGCATCTACTCTGAAAATTTGGTTGCTCTAGATTTCTTTTACCATCTCTGAGATCTAGGCGTTCATACAGACAGACAGACAGACGGACATGGGTATATCGACTTCTCTAGTCACGCTGGTCGTACTTTAGGTACCCTTTGTACCATATGGTACAGGCAGGGCAGTAGAGAGAAAATTCGTCGGGGGCAAATATAGCGGCCCTCTATTACACGTTTAGCTTGAATCATTGTGTTCTGTAAGTACGACTCAAAAAAAAACAACGCATTGGAACAGCATTTTTTAGCAGTACAGCAAATTTCAGAAAATTTTATTACGATAGTAATAGCCCGTGGGGAATCCCCCCATTTCTCCCATTCTCGTCGGGCCTGGGTACAAGGTATAAAAACTACCCACACTTCGGTGTCTCGAACCCACAACATATTCGCGTCAGGCAGCTACGCATCCTACTGAGCCACCGACATTTGCATTAATTGTGTATCAGAGTCAGAAACTTATTGACATCTTCTTGTTTCATTTTCATTGTTTGTTATATACTTACGTTAGCAAGCTCTCGGATCTCTCATTCTTCCTTATTCATCCACATAAGTGCTTCTCCCTTCATCACGTTGCGCAAACGGCGAATCAGAAGGCTGGAAACAAATTTTCACAAAATGCACGTAATTCCCATAAGCAAAGGGCAATTTTGTTTGTTTTGCAAACAATACAGCAAGTCGGTTTGCCCTGTCGCTGCACCCACACTAAACAGGGCAAGCGGAAGATTAAGCCTACACCCGTAGTGGGCAGTCTCTCAATTTTCATAACACGCGTGGATAGGGCACAAAATTCTGCAGCAGCGCAGTCGTCAGACGCACGGTCCAAGTGCGTGAAATCTCTCTCTCGTTTTGGCTTGAGCAATCAAGCATACTTGGACCGTGCGTGTGCCGACTGCACTGCGACTGATTTTGGTGCCCTATCCTCGGGAGTTATGCAAATTGAGAGACTTAGTCGAATCGACTAACATCACTCTAATTTTTATCAATTAAACCCTTGCTTATGCACTGTCATTCTCAAAATTTTTTGTAGCTTTAGTTCAGTGATGGGCAGTCTCTCAATTTACATAACTCGCAAGGCTATTACAGCAAAATCTGCCGCAGCGCAGTCGGCTCATGTACGGTCCAAGTGTGTCAAATCTCTCGCTCGTTTTTGCTTAATTGCGGTTCTTGCTCTCTCGTGCGCTTTTGCTTACTGCGCTGTTTACTCACACAAAGAAATGTTTGTTGGTATGAGTTTTGCCCATCACTAAAGTTTAGTTAATGACGAGCTTAAGCAGCGAGAGAGCTTAAGAGAGAAAGGTACAGTAAATTTAATATTAAAAAATGTGGCACAGTCGAGGCGGTGCCCGACAGTGAAATACCCTGTACCTTTTGTCTCGAAAAAATTTTTCCTTCATATTGCTTCTAAGAACTTTCCAATCGGATTTTTTTTTTTTTTGGTGAAATTCGATATTTATACCTATAAATTCCCCAAATTTTTACCGATTTCGATGAAACTCGAATGTTACGTCAAAAAAGTTATTTAAAGTATATGGGGTAAGTTTCAAGTTGGTATGTTGAGGGGTGTGGTAGAAAACATGTTAAAACGATTGCGGGGGTGGGGGACCGCATCGATAAAATTTGGATGTGGATTTGTTCATTAGAGCCACATGAATCAGCTTACCAAAAATTGTGATTCTAGGTCAATTGTAACCATAATTACGAGGAGTCAAATATTGACGCAGTTTATTGGCAAGGGTGGTGAAATTTGTATATTTTCGACTAAAACTTTTGCTGTATTTTTCCAATTTTGTTTATTTTTTATTACACACAGATGCTTGAAACCATGACGCATGTCTCTGTTACATTTCAAATAAATATATTAAACGGTGTAGCTAAAAAGCGCGAAATTCTACTGCGGGGGAACGGGGAAGGTATCGAAATACGCGCACCAGCTGGTAAAGTTTCGTGTCTCTCCGAGATCTAGGTGTTCATACAGACGGACGGACATGGCCATGGACATGGACATTGGCATAAAGGCATTGGGGTCTGCTACGCGTCCTTCTGTTCGTTACATACTATTGAATATATGTATTCATTACAGTGTTGCAAAAAGCCACATAGATATTCACTAAGTATGGTGAGTGTAAGTAGTAAAGTAAAATTAATTAAAGAATATTTAAAACACTAAAATATTTATTTTCCTTACCGGCTATAACATCTAACACATACATTGCACAAATCTAGTATACCCTTTGTATCCAGTATAGGTACAGGGTATAAAAACTACCCACACACATTTTCGCGTCAGGCAGGCACCCATCCTACTGAGCCACCGACATTTTCACTAATTGTGCATCAGAGTCAAAAACTTATTGACATCTTCTTGTTTCATTTTCATTGTTTGTTATGTTCAACATTCTCTTATCGCATGTATGCATGCATATACTTATGTTTGCATGCTCTCGGATCTCCCATTCTTTCTTATTCATCTACATAAGTGCTTCTCCCCTCATCACGTTGCGCAAACGGCGAATCAGAAGGCTGGAAACAAATTTTCACAAAATTCACGCGAGTCCTATAAGCCAAGGCCAATACATATTGTTTGTTTTGCAGACAATATTAGCAAGTCGGTGTTTTTGCCGCTGTTGCCACCCCCACACTAAACAGTGCAATCTATCGCTTGCAGTAGAACTGCCAAATACCAAAACTCTCCCTTTTCTTTATTTTAGTCAAATGCATTCAGAGCAGTTGGTTAGACCAACTGACGGCAACAAAAGGGTTGTCTAAAGCGGGTGGGTCTTAAACAGAATGCAGCAGCTTAGAACAATGGCTGCTTGCACAATTTTCGATAATACGACCAAACGATAACACAAAAACGCTAATTATCGATAGCACGTAAAGCAGCGATAAGAACGGTTCCGTTATAATTAGTATTCATAAGACCACAATACATGCGTTGCTAAACACTATGCGCAGCATACGCCGACATTATTAGCCAAAATATAAACAAAATAAAGTGAAATAATTTTGTAAAATGCCGCCAACCAAATTAAAACAATATGTAAGTCATTATGCTGCAGTTAATTGAATATCTTGAATAAATCTCAATATTTTGTAGCTAAGTTTTCGTTACCAATGCAGTGATTGCTTATGTTTTTTTGCACCGACAAACGCATGGAATGAATTCCGTCTGTGCCTGCTCTGCCGACAGCGTAATAATTGGCTTTTTGATTATTTGGAGATGCATCAGACTGATAGGCGTCAGTATAATTTGCGACCAGGACCAAGCCGCGATGTAAAATTGCGCAAGGTTTTAAAAAAGGCACTCAAGGTGCATACAGTGTCACTGGATCAGCGCATCAACAATGTGGAGACTGAGCTAGACAAAATTGAGCAGGAATTGGCTGAACTTAAAAAGCCACGTATAAAGGTGACGGCCGATTGCACTGGTGCGCATATAGCTAAGGTGTGCACCACAGAACGCCATGGAAAAGAAATGACAAATTTGAGTGCAAGTAATGGCTATGAAACAAGCACAGCAAATGTGGAAAACAACAAGAAAGCTATGCAGCCGTGTATGGCAACCTTAAGAGAACGCAACATGGATGGAGCTATAAAAAAGGGTCAACAAATTCCAGCAGAAAGTAATGAAAAGGAGAACAATAACAACATGGAGCAAGAAGTGTTAGAAGGGGAGCAGGATATAATGGTTATACAAATCCGTGATGAGAACTCACAGAAATACAATATGGACGAAATCATAGAAATGTTAATGGAGCAGGAAAGAAATTTTCAAAATGCCGTTTAAACGTTTAAAACAAAAGGAAAATAATAACATGGAGCAAGAGAGCTTGAAGGAATGTAGTAAAAAATCAAGGGCACAAAAAAATGAACGTAATTATGAAGATGCTTATAGAGCAACTTTTGAAAATGAAAATAATAACATGGAACAAGAAAACTTAAGGTTCGTGATATGTATTACGAAAATGCTCATAGAGCAAAAACATTTAAGGAAAATTTTAGGGTAGAATGAACGCAACAAAAAACAAAGATGAGACCACATGGTACGCTAGATATGGACGACGCTACAAAAATGAACCTACAAAACTTAATCGTTGGATTACAGAAACATGTACAATAATATTTACTTTACAATTTTTTATGGATCATCATATTTGAAATATATGAAGTACATGCAGTAGAACTGCATAATATCAAAACTCTTTTATTTATTTCGTATGATGCTAGTTGACTTTCAGAACCGGCCGCAGCATAAGGGCGGCCCATACCAGGTAGATCTTAGAGAGAGGCTATGAGCAAGACTGCTTGATTTGCATACCTACAATATCAGCCTTGTTCCGGTAAACGCAAAATCCAAGGCGAACAATTTCATTCGGACTCGTTTTTGCATGCTTCGCAAAACTCTTTTTTTTTCGTTAGCTTTGCTTTTTATTTTCGATAAATATGTAAATTTCCCTCATTTTTTCCGATAAATTTGCATATGCTGTGGTGTAAGCAGCTGACTGCCTTTTGTTAAAAATTTGTAAACATTGCAAAAATGTCATTTATTTTCGCAATTGCTTGTTTTGAAGCTAAAAGAAGGCGCAAAATTATGAAAGAATCATGTTCTACTCGCTGCTTTTGTGTTTTCTTTTTTTCTTTTGCTGAAATATGTACTAAAATTTTGTTTCTTGGCGCGAAATATTTTTTGTTTGATACAAAACAGCTGACATGGCGGTCGCAGTTTTGCGCCTTTTTATAAGTACATGTTGTTTACATTCAATTTTCATTAAAATATTGCTAGTTCTTTCTTATTTTGAATATTAAATTACATAACAGAATAATAGTATTACTAGCAACAATTTAACAATTTATTGCAATTAAACACGACACGTTAACGGGAAGCAACAAACATTCGTTTTCAAAACGAATCCGTATGGCCATATATTCCACTCTGAACCCCTTCGAGTGTCGGGCAATGTTATACAGCTTGAGGTGGCGGCAGTCATCGGCAGTTGACTAGGCAGACATTATCTGAAGATGCAGAGTGAAGTCAAGTACCTGAAGGTCACCTTGGATAAGAGACGTACTTTTAGATCACATATTGATAAAATCAGGAAAAGCTGCAGGCACAAGCTTGCGTGAATGAACTGGCTCCTAAACAGTGTCCCATTTAGATGCAAGAGAGCATCAAAAGAATTTTTCTGATCGAGAAAAATATCTAGGCTGGACCGTACAAAAACCAGGAAAATTATGTGAAAAACATCTCCTACTCGCTGCTTTTGTGTTTTCCCTGCAATAAATACATATATTTTTTAGCATTAAATTCTTTTACATTGCGTTTTGTTGGCGTAAAATGTTTTTTGTTTGTTACAAAACAGCAACAAAACATGGCTGCCGCAGTTTTGCGCCTTTTTATAAATACATGTTGTTAACATTTAATTTTCATTAAAATATTCCTAGTTCTTTCTTATTTTGAATATTAAATAATAATGAAATAATAAATAAATCCTCTTTCCCACTAGAATTTCATTAGTGAAACATAAATACAATTGTTTAACTTATTTATTTTTAGAACTTTTAACGTCTTAACAGATTTTTTTGTTTTATATTTTCAACGCACATTTTTTATACCCTGTACCGTATGGTACAAAGGGTATATTGTGTTTGTGCAAGCCGAAAATGTATGTAACGTACAGAAGGAGAAGTCGGAGACCCCCCAAAGTTACCTAAAGTATGATCAGAGTGACTAGAGAAGTCGATATACCCATGTCCGTCTGTCCGTCTGTCCGTATGAACGCCTAGATCTCAGAGATGGTAAGATCTAGAGCAACCAAACTTTCAGATAAGATCCCTTATTAATCCATAGGAGACAAGTTTATTTTATTTTTTTGATATCGGGACTACATTATATAGCTCCCATAGGGGTGTTTCAGAGGACCTCGAAAAAAACCAAAAGTTTTAGATGGATAATTCGTTTGTTTATGAAGATATCGTAACCAAATTTGGCACACAATAGTTTTTTAGAGTTCCTAAGCACTGTACCAAATTTTATCAAAATCGGTCGACTATATCATATAGCTCCCATAGGACCAATCGGTCAAAAAAACGTTTTTTCTACAAAATTCGTTGTGTTTCGTTTGTTTTGTGAAGATATTGTAACCAAATTTGGCATTCGGGAGTTTTTTTTGGATCTTCAACACTGTAGCAAATTTGTACCAAATCGGTTGACTATATCATATAGCTCCCATAGGACCAATCGGTCAAAAAAACGTTTTTTCTACAAAATTCGTTGTTTCGTTTGTTTGTGAAGATATTGTAACCAAATTTGGCATTCGGGAGTTTTTTTTGGATCTTCAACACTGTAGCAAATTTGTACCAAATCGGTTGACTATATCATATAGCTCCCATAGGACCAATCGGTCAAAAAAAGTTTTTTTTACAAAATTCGTTGTGTTTCGTTTATTTGTTAAGATATTGTAACCAAATGTGACATTCCGAAGTTTTTTAGAGTTCTTAAACACTGTACCAAATTTTATCAAAATCGGTTGACTATATCATATAGCTCCCATAGGACCAATCGGTCAAAAAAACGTTTTTTCTACAAAATTCGTTGTGTTTCGTTTGTTTGTATGATATTGTAACCAAATTTGGTGTTTGTCAGTTATTTAGGGATACCCAGCACTGTACCAAATTTGATCCAAATCGATTGACTATATTATATAGCTCCCATAGGACAGATCGGTCGAAAAAACTTATTTTGAACAAAATTCTTTTTGTTTAGTTTGTTTATGAAGATATCGTAACCAAATTCGGCAATTGGAAGTTTTTTAGAGTGCCTAAGCACAGTACCAAATTTGATCAAAATAGGTTGACTATATAATATAGCTCCCATAGGACCGATCGGTCAAAAACAAGTTTTTTGAAGAAAATTCGTTGTGTTTCGTTTGTTTATAAAAATATTGTAACTGAATTTGGCAAAGAAATTGTTTTTGGTGTTCGTAATTAATATATCGGACTTGATTGCAATGTGGTGGTACAGGGTATCCCAAAGTCGTCCGCGCCCGACTTTAACGTCCGCCATCTTTTTTTATAATTATATATTGAAGCCCCAGTACTCAATACATTTGCTAACCCAAGCCAGTCTATTTTTCAGCTTTAAGCGGATTGCCAGTTTTATCGAACCAGGTTAGAACGTTGCAGCACAAAGCAGCTATATCCAGGGTAATTTGCGCGGATATCACTCTACCAAGAAATTCCACTAAATAAGGGCTGATCGCGCACTGTTTGGCAATAGTCTTTTAGAGATATTACCAAATCCTTATTAAACTTGGAAAATAACATATCTACCATATCCTGAAATTAAAAATTAAAATATGTGTGTTATATACGCCTACATACATATAAAAGCTAAAATTATACCTAATTTAACTCATGCCGTTCATCATCTTCTTCACAAGTAAAAAAATTATCTACGTACTGCGAGACTTGCTCGCGATCCAAAAATCCTCGATCCAAAGTATCATAGATCTAGCATTATTTAAAGCATTTGTTATAATAAAATATATTCTATAAGAAATAACTTACGCTGAAGACAAATCTCATTTGTATTTCCACATCTTTGGAAAATATGATGGCCATAAATCGTACGAAAGCAACTGTACTGCAATATCGGTCAGCTTGAAACGTGAGATGTGTATAGTCCGGATCTAGGTACTATTTCATATGCGAGACTATAGCAGTATTAAACTTAGGATCACGTAATTCACACATAACCTCTAGAAAAATGACCAACTGCTTCAAGGTCATATGTTTGGCCTTCTGACCATTTTCTAGCGCAAATTAATGATAAATCGTTCCAACTGATAACAATTCGGTACGAGTAAAATAGGTTTCCTGGCGCATACGAGTGACCACATTGGCGTACAAGTAAGTAGTTGAAACGCGCATTTTCCATATAATCCAAAGTTGCGTCAAGGCTCATTTTGATAAAAGTATCGTAAACAATTGCTTAAATATAAAACGAAGGCAAAGCTAAAAAATAGCTCTTAAAATCGTTAATAGAATTGTAAAAAAACATAAAAAGTTTTTATTTTTTCGATTCGCTGAGATAGTATGTATTTCGTTGAAAATGTTTGTTATACTTAAATATTTTCATACTTCATTCTTTGAATTAAGATTTGGGCAACTTTGTTAAAAAAAAATATCTTTTCATTTTCTTTAAAGGCCCCTACGCAAAAACGAAAAATAAACAAAACTTCATATAAAAAAAACGCTCACAAACGTTTGGTCACAAACTGTTCTAGTTGGTGGCATTTAGACCAGTGTTGCTCGTTTTTTTTTTGTTTTTTAATGCCAGTAACATACCATAGATGGCGCACTCGGCAAAAACAGCTGTTCGGTTTTGGCGTCATAAACTAAACTTATGTGCAGCTATTTATTTTGGACGCGAAATTTATGGTTGGTCGACAAAATCGTTGCGGATCGTTGGGAAAGGATGAAAAAATAGCTATAATAATAAAATAATTCAATTGTAACATTAATGTGTGTTAAAATACGTCTATTCAATTCGTCCACACTCAGCTCTGCGCATTAAATATGGGGTCACCCAAACACTGCCTTTTCCTGGGTTTTGCCTCCTCTCTTCGCGTTTTTTTCTCATCAAACATTTCAATGGCAATGCATGTCATTATTATAGCATTGTTTGCACAAAAAAGCATAAGTAATAAGCGTTGACCATAATTTATCTTTTTATGTTTTATTTCGCGCCTTTTAAAAATTAGCTATTTGTAAACAAAAAGCAGCTGATTATCGATAATAATTCCGATAAAATGCACATTTTGTTACTAGAGACACACTGTTCCTTTCGTGACCAAAATTAGTCTGTCTTTTTGCTGGGTGGGCTGTTTTCGTGTCTGCGTAGGGGCCTTTAGCAACAATATTTATTGAAATTAACCGCGAATTAGCTACATATTTTTGTACAAGGGAAATGTTCGGCCATCATTATAAGATGCGTGCTTTTTTAATTCTATTTTGGCGATTCGTTTTAATTCCTCTTGCAACAAAACATTCGTTCTCTAACCACATGAAAAATTAGTGTTGGTGGAAACGGGAGCACCAAACATTCGTTTTCAAAACGAATCCGAATAAATTTTTCGTATTCGTTTTCCGGAGCACGGCCGTAGGTACATATTTCCAAATTTGAATTCATTTGCTACAAAACAAAAGGGGCAGTGAACTGTTGCACTTTACGAAGAATAGGGTTCGGGATGTCACGACACCGTATCAGCATGATTTTAGAAATCAATTTTTATAACCTGTAACTTGTGGTACAAAGGGAAAGTATGATCAGGGTGACTAGAGAAGTCGATATACCTATATCCGTGAACGCCTAGATCTCAGAGATGGTACGAGCTAGAGCACCCAAACTTTCAGATTAGATGCCTTATTATGTGAGGGGAGACAAGTTTATTTAATTTTTTTTTGATATCGGGGTTATATTATATAGCTCTCATAGGGGTGTTATAAAGTTTTTTTATGGTTGGTTGACTAAATCATATAGCACCCATAAGACCAATCGCCGATCCCTCTGATTCACAGGGGTGTTACACAGAGGGAGTTCATCCAATGCCAGTTTTGGTCATTTGCAGCATTGACAGCATCTTTTGGCGTGATGACTTCCTAAAAAAGTGTTTTTTCGAAAAACATTTTTCGACCATTTTTCAAAATTACAAATTTTTGGTGTGCTTTTTATTAACATATACATACCTACATAACTTCAAATATCTCAAAATCTTGACGTGATGGGCCAATTCAGACACCGGATTTGGATTCTACGCAGCAAATTACTTCGGAAATGACCCTTAGCTTTCGAACAACTGAACCATGTTGACCTGTGTTATTGCTTAATGCAAGTATATTTCGTAACTTCGAATAGCCCTAACTTTGCGAAAAAATCGTAATTGATCTCTTGAACTCTTAATTTAAATGGTAAGAGTGGTACTAAATGGAGAGACAGACCACCCTGTAAATAGCCTCACAATTAGGAAAAAAAAAAACACAGTTTTTAGGGTAGATAACCTCAAATATCTCAAAATCCTGACCACGGATGCGGATTCTACGCTCAAATTACCTCGGAAATGACACTTAGCTTTCCAACAACTGACATGACCCCGGTATTTGTAGACCTGTGTTATTTATCCAGATCAAAACCTTGAAAAAAAAAACTTCAATATGAACTGACGCTAAACATTCTGCTAACTACAGTCAAAGATGATGCAAACCAGAAGCAACTTTCAATGTTGAATATCATATAAAATTCGTATTTTATGAGACTACCTTAAACCAAACATATGGCTCTTTAGTTCTGCATACATTAAGCGGGAACTTTAACTTTTCTTTAGCTGCACATTCATACCAGGAAATGCATATTTCTAGAATTTTCACAAAGTGCCCAAGTTCGAAAAATGCAGTGTGGAAAATCTAGCGCTGACAGCATTACCAACAACAAATATGCAGCATGTGTTGAAAACAATGCGCTGCACAGAGGCACAAGTCGCACAGTGTGACCAAAACTTGAAAAAATTAATTCGCTTGGTTCAGACAATGCCGCCATGGTGTCTAACACGACCAAAAAACCAATCACCTACTGTATGTATGACGCTTTGGCACTGTGTCTGTCGCTCTGACCATATAATTATAAAGCCTAGCACATGTTGGTGTCATAGTTGCCACATAAATCATCAAACTGGCGGAAAAGTCAGACAACGTGAGTTGCTTACAACTTTGCCACGCGCATTTCTTGAAATCATAATTCTGCAGCAGCCACCGCATTTCTCAAGCGCTCTCCAAACGTCTAGCTGGGTAGCTTTTAAGGTGGGTTTCCCCCTCCGGTTTACTTGGTTCTTGGATCTACAACTTGTTTTTGGCGCGCTTTGGCTTTGTCTTGCGCTTTTCGCATGTCAGACATTGAGACGCAGAGATTTGGATTTTAGAGATTTCAAGATTTTAGATACTGGTAGGTTGCTTGGCCAGCTGGCTACATAGCTCCCAGCGAATCTTAGTGTCGTTGTAGCAGTCTTTGAAGTTGTTGCTCGCTTGTCTTGTGGCATCCGTCTATGTAATTAGGCGTTCATAATTAGCCAAGTTGAGCGATTTTTTATGTCTACATAATATATTTTATAGCAAAAAAAAAAGAGCAGATTGCTGTTTATTATACACTATGTATAGCAAACAAAAAGTAGTATAAAATTTCTTTAGAAAATTGCAAGGTATTAAAAAGTTTTCGAAGAACTCCAAAAAAATTAAATAATAAAAAAGATTAGCAATTAGAAAAGATTTAATTGTAGCGAAATTTTTGTGAGAAACAAGTTATTGACAAAAGAATCCAGAATCTCTATAGTTAGTGGCAAAGGTCTTATAAAGGGTCATCAATCTTGAGGTTTTTTTTTCAATAAAGTTTTTTTGTTAAAACAATCTAGAGTACTGTCAAGTTGCCATGTGTTTTTTATTCAGTTTTCATTGCCACTTCATCATGGAAAAACTTACACCCGAACAACGTTTACAAATCGTACAATTATATTACGAAAATTCGGGTTCTGTAAAGAATGTTTCTCGCGCGCTTAGGCCATTTTATGGTCACCATAATCGACCTACTGAGACCACTATTCGCCATACCATCAACAAATTTGAGACTCAATATTCATTATTGGATGTCCCTCGACCGAATAGACCTCGTCCAGCGCGTAGTTTATGGGCCGGTGGAATCATCGGTCCATATTTCTTAAAAAATGACGCTGGTCAGACCGTAACCGTCAATAGTGACCGTTAGCGCACCATAACAGCGAATTATTTGCTACCTGAAATTGAAGCCCGAGATTTCGACGACATTTGGTTTCAACAAGACGGCGCTACTTGCCACACAGCCCGTGAAACAATGGACATATTGAGGAACCAATTTGGTGAACAATTAATTTCACGCTCCGGACCGCTGAATTGACCACCAAGATCGTGTGATATCATACCGTTAGGCTTTTTCCTTTGGGGCTTCGTGAAGTCTAAAGTGTTTGTGGATAATCCAGCTTCGATTAGAACCCAACATTACCCGTGTTATTCGCGAGATACCGCCGATTATGCTCGAACGCGGCATCGGAAATTGGAACCTCCGCTTGGTCGAGCTACGGCGCAGTTGTGGCCAACATTTGAAAGGAATTATTTTTAAAAAGTGAATGGTAAGAACGGTTCTTTCTATTGATAATAAAGATTTTCCGATTCATTTGAAATTTTTTTTTTATTTTTAAAAGAAACCTCAAGATTGATGACCCTTTACATACATATATCGTAGTAAATAAATAAATTTTTTTTTTAATGTAAACATATTAGTTACTATTTAAACATTTTTAGATGTTCTTTGAAAGTTTGATGGTTTTTAGATACGCAAAAAAAAAAAATTACCTCTAAAGAAAATCATATAGTAAAAAAAAAGTTGTATAGATTTTTTTTAGAAATGCTTAGGACTTATATAATCTTCTAATAAAAAGAGCAGCAACTAAATAAAATTTGATTTTAGTGAATTTAGTAAAATTTCGTAATATAAAAAAAAAATATTTTGAATTTAAACAAATTAGATATTTGAAATTTTTGTTCTTTGTGTTACTTCGAAAGAAGACCATTGCAATCTGGAGATATTTCTTTACCCAATTATTTATATTTATTTATCGATTTTCTTGCAAAAATACGCTATTAATAAATTCAAAAAAATCTAAATCTAAATAAAACCCCAACAAATTCAAACAAAAGCACTCACAACTGTCTTTTAACATCTGATGCATATTTTAGGTATTATCTACATTTATCAAAGAAATATGATTGAAGAATAAATGTGCCTAATATTTTATTTTAACTAATAAAGAATTAGAAATGGAATCAATTTGGCAAAATGATTTGGCATAGACTCCGAACAACGTCTAAAGGAGTTCCTAACATTATGCTGAGCTGAATAGTTTAAACGACAAATCGTAGTTGAAGTCCGAAAAAGTAAGAATGTTCTATAAATGGATATTGTGAGAATCTTTAAGGATTTATTTCGGACTTCCAATCATAACTTGACGTGTGATTATTTCATTATTTTTTAATTTTCTAGCAGACAGTTTTTTTGCTAGAGATGAAAATACTTAGATTTCGACTTAAGGCCTATACGCAGAATGTAAAAAAAATTGCGAATGGAATTCCGAATGGAATTTATTTTATATGAAATTTGATTGCATTCTGCGTATAGGCCTTTACCTGAGAAAACAACTCGTTTGGTTTGAGGTCTGAAAAGTATTTTGTATATATATAATTGCATAGTAGAGCCATTGCAGCTAAGGGGCTCTAGCCATACTACGAGATCCGTCCAGGGAGGGCGGGTCTTGAAAATACCACGCTGGGTCACTGGTGGGAGTCTAGATTAAGTGTTAAAATTGGGTACGGTCCCTAACTCGAAACATCATCTCCAAAACAACTCAAAATATATGGCAAATTTAAAGGCTTCTGTTCAAATTGAAACTTCAATAAAGTTGTAAAACTTATCTTATAATCCTTAAATTTTGAATATAAAGGATGTAGCTGGATAAGGAATAAAAAACTGCGCCTCTTTTGAAAAATAAGAATGCAGTTCGATTCATAGGAAAAAAAAAATTCTTCTAAAATGTTAATTTTTAAAAACATTTTTTATAATTTATTTATTAACTACTAGGTATTTCTGCACAATTTTTAAAAAATTTAAGTTGCCTTTTTTAAAAAAAATAAAAACATGGCTTCGACTTTTTCTTTAAATATTTTCTTATTCCTTTATGTATGTTCCTTAAATATGTCAATCACTATTTTTTTTTTATGCTGTACTTTTTTTTTAAATGAAAACATATTTAATTTTTAAAAATTCGTCGAAAAAAAAATAAAAATAAATGTTTGTGTTTTTATAAAATATTAAAAAATAAATTTAAAAAAAAATGTATGAAAACTTATTTAATTTTTAAAAATTCGTCGAAAAAATAGTAAAAATAAATGTGTTTTTATAAAATATTAAAAAATAAATTTAAAAAAAAATGTATGAAAACTTATTTAATTTTTAAAAATTCGTCGAAAAAATAATAAAAATAAATGTGTTTTTATAAAATATTAAAAAATAAATTTAAAAAAAATTAACATTAACAAAAAAAAAGTTTTTCTTAATTATATACATTAAATAATGAAATTTTAATAAAAATAATATCGGATTACCTATAACACCAAGAAATAAACAAAATATGTAAGATTCTTAATTTTTGTATGTTTTATATTAATTTATTTACTTTTTAAAAATCGTTGGGAGATGTTTTTTGTTTCTTTATTCAGCTAGACTCTTTTTGAACAAAATTTTTTTGTCCAATGCGGATTAGGAAAAAATAATTACTTTCGTGAAAAAAATTTTTTTTACTACTATTTGTAAAAATTCAATTGCAGATTTCACAAAAAAAAAAAATGAATTTTAAAACTTTCGAACATGAGTGAAGCCATTTTCAGTGCTAAAATAGATTTTTACACAAGAGATTTCTTTGCATTTAAGTACTGGAAAATTTTTATTATCTTTAGGGTTTTCACTTTTGCTTTTAATTTACAACATAAAAAGGGGTTAGAGTGAAAATACATTATATTGCAAAACTATAAAAATTTTAGTCTTGCGTAAAAAAAAGTGTACTTGGCCTTCGGCTTTCCCAGTTTGTCGGAAATGCATCTTTTTATTTTATGATTTTTCTTACATATATATTTAGAAAGTTTGTAAATTTGTTGATTATTAGCGCGATAAAATTTAATTAGATTTTACAGACACCTTGGCGTTGCAATATTTGTTGTAGTTGTTGCAGCTTGATGTTGCTAGTGTTGTGAAAGGCAAGAAACATGCGACACAGTTTTGTTAACGAATTTTGGGCACAGCTCATTAGACTAAATTCAGCAAACATTGTTGTGTGGGTTTTGTTATTTTTCTTATATTCTTTTTTTTTTTTTTTGCATATCCATAAATTTATTTACATAAATACATAAGTGCAGTACCTATATACAAATGTACATAATGCTGTTTCCGTTTGTTGCATTGTGCATGTGTAATTTATAGTACTTAAGCTTTAGCTTAATGGCCTTGATCGCCTGCAACGAAGCGCAACGCAAAATGTTGCAGCAACATAAAAAAAAAACAAATACGAGGGCAGTTTTATAAGTGCGTGGATGTTGGGGTTTAAGTTAAGTCGACCCATCAAAATAAACGCATACAATAAATAAGTTATATATTAAATTTTAAACTTACGAAGCTTAAATAAATTTAAAACTTATCTTTTGGGACTACTAAAAGGGTTAAGATTTTTATTAAAATTACATCATTTAATGCAAATAATTAAAAAATCCTGCTAATTTATCAAAAATTTCATTTCTTTTTACATTTTATAAACACTGACTATATTCCAAGTAATTAGACGTCTGAAAAGATCCCATATTTTGGACAAAAAAAAAAAAAAATATACCAAGTAAAGGGTTAAGATTTTTATTAAAATTACATTATTTAATGCAAATAATTAAAAAATCTTTTTGGAGCAATGCTAATTTAGCAAAAATTTAATTTCTTTTTACATTTTATAAACACTGACTTTGTATTCTATATAATATTAGAAAAACTACGTAATTTTACGAAAAATTACAGAAAAAAAAAAATTTGGAACATTATTAAAATTAATTTATTAAAAAATATTATTAAAATTTTTGAGAGATTTCAAATATTTTTTAACATTGTTGTTTCAAAAATATTTAAATGACATCTACACCACAGCATGCAAAATGAAATTAAAAAAAAATTATATGTAAACTTTTTAAGTAAAGATGGGTAAAATATCTTTTTATCACAAATTTAAATATTTTATTTTGCATTATATCCACATTGGCAACATAACATAAAAAAAAATTACGTCAATTTATATAAATTAAAAAAAAAAATTTACGAAAATTAAAAAAAAAATAATTTTTTTTTAAATGAAATTATGTAAAATTTTTCCTTTGTTTTAAATCAAATTACAAAAATTAAAAACAAGTCAAATTTCCGCAAATTTTTTTTAAATTTGAGGCAATTTTTTAAAATTTTTATTAATAAAATTTTTGTTTTTTTCAACAGTTTTTATTTTATTTTTTTTTAATTTTTTAAGATTTTTTGAATGATTTCAAATGTTTTTTAACATTGTTGCACCAAATGGTTTTGGTTCACATATAAAGCAGGCGCTAAATGTCGTGTTTTAAAGAAAATTTCAAAAAATGCTTTTATTTTTAAGTAAAGTATTTTTAACTAAACAAAAAATTAAATTTTTTGTATAATTTTTTCCTAGATCGACATATACGAGGGAGGACCCAAAAAAACCGGGAATTACGCTATGGTGGGGAGGGAGAGTGGGGGAACCTATCGTTTGATAGAACAGTTAGTGTCACGCCACCTGCGTCAGTGTGCAAAGTTGTGTCGCTGTGAGTTCATCGGTTCGCCTGTGAGATGTTTTTTAGTAAAACAGCTTTTTACATTTCGGCGAAAACGTAATGGCAGATTGTCGAGAACAACGAGCGGCTGTGAAATTTTTGACTTTTCCGTGAAGCAATTTTTGACCAAAAACGCCATGACACCGATTGCCCACCTCCCATACTCACCGGATCAAGCCCCCTGTGACTTCTTTTTGTTCCCCAGACTCAAAAGGAATATGAAAGGAAAGCGTTTTACCACTGTGGAAAACAAAAATCTCTAGAAGGCTTAAAGGACAACCCGATGAGTGAATTTAAAAACTTTTTTAAACAATGGAAGAATCGTTTGAAGAAGTGCGTTGTGGTCAATGGCGAATACTTTGAAGGTGGTCAAAATTTGGTGTTAAAATATTAAGAAATAAAAAAGTTATGACGAAATTCCCGTTTTTTTTGGGTCCCCCCTCGTAGGTGATTTTTAAATCTATCCGGATTTTTTGTTTTTGAACTTCTTAAGTATGTGGATTTATGCTCACCGACAAAGTTGGCAACGCGATAAATATATGTTGCAGTTGCATTCCAAGCTAGCTGTCTTTTAAATAGCAGCTGTTTATTGTTCAGTGCTGCCACATATGCTGAAGCATCTGCAGGCTGGCAATGCTGCCATCGCAAGTACATGGACCTGCAAATTGGCAACTGGCAAAAATTAAAAAACTAAATTGACAAAGTCAATGTGAATTTCTAAAAGAAGCAACTTGAGAAAATGTCACTAGACGCCAAGGCCAATTTCTGTTGAATGCGGTGGAGGCTCTACAGAAATATCACTGCTACGACCCAACCTTGGTCTAAGCAGTGTTGAGATGTCTCCATGGTCATAGAAACAAGTTTTGACTGCGATTTGGAATCTCCTTTGAAATTATCATCCCGGTTCCGCTAATGGTCAAGTGAGAGCAACCAGGGCATATGAGGTTTTACACGTACTGATATAAAATGTGTTGTGCGCCCTCATGATATGCCTACAGACTCAATCCTCTCAAGGAACTTCATCCAGTTTAGTAAATTCCATAGATTTTATCGACATTTTCCTGCCTCCTCATCATTAAAACTAAGACTATATTACAGACAAGTACAGAAGACAAGTGATATTGACTCAAGAAATAGTGACGACCTCAACTAGGCGAGCTAAGCATTCTTCTTCAATACTCATGATGTTACGACCACAATGAAGTTCAGTTAACTACTTCTTAACTAGATGGTGCAGAGATGCTGCAATTTATTAAGCGTTTTCTGGGATTCCCTGAACAGGCTCGCAAAAAATTAACTTTTTTTCATTTTAGTGAAATTTCACGATTTTTTTTGTTTTGAATATCTTTCAAAGAGAACTTAACGACGCAGCTTACAAAATTGTTCTACATTCTAATAATAAAAATGTGGCTGACTTATAAAACTGCCCTCGTGCATAACACTAACAACAATGTTCGTTTGTTCTGCTGATTGGTTTTGTTTATTTGTTTACAAAAGTGTTGAGCAAAACAAAATCATAAAAAAACAGACAAACACGAAATGCATAAATTGCAAACAAGCCAAGCAAAGGCCACACTTAACCCAGTTTATGCCACAGCTGTTTGTTGCAAGTGCAGTCAAAGTTGCAACTAGTAACTGACGCTGACGTCGCAGTCGCTGTCGACGCCGACGTCTTTAAGGCAAACTCTTTAGCCCAGAGTTGCGTGCCGAGCATCTATTGATTGCAGTGCAAAAAGATGTGAGTGCCTAAGGCGGCGTTTTAAAGCTGATCAACTTGCAACTTGCAACAAGATAGACAAATAAAGGTAGCGCAGTTCAATAAGGGGAATGCCACTGCTGACATACACGCACACTGAGTTAATTGCCAAGCAGCACTAGACGGGAATAATACCTATAACTTGTGTAATTTCTAGCAAAAAACTAGAGCTAGAGACCAGCCCCAAAAAGTGGGAGTGGCATTTTATAGAGTTTCCAATTAGTCAATGCTCTGCCGCTAGTTGTCAAGGTTGGCCCACAATTGACGATGAAAGAATTTGCCGATATTTTTAGTTTGGGAAAAATGCTACAGGAATTGAAGTCGAGATTTAGTGGAGCGTCAATACGAACATCTATCTTTATGCCCATCGAGATTGGCGATAGAAACTATGTTTGTAAATTAAGTTTACATACAATACAAATCTTATTTTAGATACATATTCCAGTGCAGAATTTTGTTATTTTATCTACATTTTAAAGTACATTTTTTTATCAACCAGCATGCGCCTTTTCGTTTGCAATCACGGAGGTCCAACCCTGACTACACAAATTGTCCCAGCTTGGTATTTCCACACATCTTAAATAATTTCTTGTGACAATATACAATACTTTATGTATGGCTAACGAAAGTCTTCATCTGCTTTAATATTATGCGCATGTTTTGGTAAAATTTCAGCTCCATAGCGCTAATAGTCTCTGAGATCCTTTTACTCATACGGACAGACTTGGCTATATAGACTCCAAAAAAGCAAGCTTAAACTTATAAAAGGTCCATACCCGGAAACAGATGTTGATATTAGTTTAAGCTTAGAAATCACAGAATATTAATCAAATGGATGTCCCACCCTGATGGCAGTCTCCTATACTGACTAAGAAAATTTCTTTCTATGAGGCTCTTAACTATTTTCTCCCAATCAACTACAACTTCAGCTGCATACCATCCCAACTAAACCCCACCTTCAATCAGGTGTTAAACTGTAATTGATGAGATATATATCTTAAATGTTGAATTGACATGCTTCATTTGCTTAAACTCATACCATTTTTCAATAATCAACATTTTCACATTGCCAAATTGTGCCACTGGTCGCATGAGTAATATTTTGTATTGAGCATGGAAAATGCAACAACAACACCAACAATTTTCCACACGCAATAAAAACATTTGTTGCCACACATTTCACAAATCAACAAACTTATCAAAACTATTATCACTTACACCGCAGAGCACGCCCTCCCCTCAGCTGTGTAGCTGTAGTAACAGCTGTCATGTGGCAAATACCCGAAATTGACGATAGGGGGCGACGCCTCCCGCTCATGTGGCTTATGTGTGTGCGCGGTAGCAAATGACAGCAGGATGTAACACACCCGCCAAAACAACAGCAACAAATACCAGCAACAAACAGTGGCACCAGCCACGAGTACTTATATGCCGCAGAGGGGGCAGGCAGTGGCAGCTGCAGGAAGCTGCAACAACCGACTGCCGCTTGTTTGCCACATGCAAATGCAACTGACAAGCAAAAGTGTGGCTTGTATATAAAACAGCCACATGGCTTAATCACCTACGGGCAGATAAACGGATAGACACTGTGGCAGCTCTTTTGGTCAAAAACTGCAGCGGCAGCGTCAGGGCAGTTCGGGGCGTGTCGCTTGTTGGCCAAGCCAACTGACCAGGCTAAAAGGCGCGCCAACTAATTTCTATAAACAAATTTCATAGCGCCGTTGTTGCTGTTACTGTTTTAATACGTACCTCTTTCTAGCTCCCTAAAACCCAATCCAATCCCATCCAACACAAGCCGAGGCAATTTCCTTCGACCATACAGTTAGAGAAAAAAGCGCCAAGTTGTCTGTTGCAAGTGTTGCACATCGCACAGATGCCAGCGCCAAGATACAATAGACAGCAGTCGGTAGACAGACAGTCGGACGGACGGGTATGGAGAGAAAGACGGACACGGTCTTATAGCAAAGGCCAGCGAAAGAGCAACAAACAAAACAACAAAAACAATGGTGGCAGCTGCTACCGATGCCGCCGCCATATCTTACAAAGAAAAAGTTAGGTTAGTTATATCTCTAGACCGATGATTAAATACCCTGTAATTGGGTGTATAACGAGAATGGTTAATGTACTGGGTTAGTGCTTACGGGCGTACCTTAGTATCAAGGGGGAAATCGCTACCGACCACAGCACAACCAGGGACGTCGAGAGGACGGCAAAATTTCAAAAGAATTATTTTGGTTTTTTTTTTTTCAAATTTACGGGAAACCTACCCCCCACTTTGGCAACAGGCCTGAACCCACCATATCACGAAGATGGTAGATCTAAAAAACATTATTTAGGAAATCGGAACTACATTCGAAATTCCAACGAAATGATACATAATTTGGTGATCTCTTGTTTATTATTCCCATCTGTTATCGCTAAATACTACTATACTAAACACTATCGAAAAAATCTTTGCCTTTACAGAATTTTAATCCCGAGTAGAGCTACCTTGGCGACAGGACCGATCCCATCAAGTGAATGATCTCACTGGATATTTCAATGAACGAAGATGCTAGATACGAAAACATTATCTGAGAAATCACAACTACATTCGTAGTTCCAAATTTATTGCATCGAAATGATATGTTATTTGGTGTTCTAGTGTACTTGGTTCGTAGCTCGCAAAAACTATTTGGAATTCTTTTGAAGGAAATTAAAAAAAAAAATCATGTTTATCGCATGACAGAAAAAATTACCTAATTAATGTTCACAATTTCTAGACAATTCTAGATTAGAGTATTTGAAAATTTTTAACATTTATGGACTCGAATTGCATCGGCCTAAAAAAAATAAGAAGGGTTGGGAACTTAACATGTGAAGGGTCTACTCTTATGGATTTTGGGTCGCTGATGCGAAATCAGAGGTCCAAAAACGGAAATTTTTTTTTATTTTGAGTTCCCATCCGTGTTTTTTGCAAAAAAATTTCGCACGGAATGACAAAACCATATAAAAAAAAAATACCATTTGGGATATTCCATTTGGGATATTTTTTTTATTTTTATATGAAGTTTTGCGATTCCGTGCGAAATATTTCATGCTGCGTATAGGCCTTTAGATGTTATAAAATTTGTTCAATGTCCTTTGGACAGATTACAAATAAACTAATATAAAAAAAAAAATATATATTTTAGATAGATTGCTACAAAAATTCTGGATTCTAGACTGTAGAACTAAAAACAATTAAAAATTCAGTATTGTGAAAAACTGGTTCAACTTTGTGTTTAATAGTTCCTCATATCCCAGTCAATCAATGTCGGAATAAAATATTACAAATTGAATAATTTTCAAAAAAAATTGCTATGTATTACTAATTTAAAAATTCGTAATCGAGCCTTAGTAGACCAGAACGGGAGCAGAAAATTAGTACCTTCTTTAGAAAAGGTTAAGTTTATTGAAAAATTTGTTTCAAGAGAGTTTGTTTAAGGGAATTTCGACTATCGAATGATCCCTATGCTCCACAAGGAGAAGACGACTACAGTGAGTAAGCTAGTAATAGTTGATCCGATTTAGACTACTTCGAGGTTTTGGTGATGCGCACCAACATTCTAGTTAACCCTTAATCGGTCAGAACCAGATCCGGAGCAAGCTACCCCAAACTTATCGACTTGTTTTTATTAACTGGTGTAATTAATTTCATAGCTGTGCCAAATTGTAGACTGGCGCTCCAATTTTCAAAATATATTTCCATAACTTTTTTATATGAAATATATCCAAGTATCTTTGTTTATAATATTATTTAAAGCTAGTGGTTCGAAATATAAAAAGCAACAATTTTGGTGAACTTGAAAATTATAAATAAAAATTCCATAAATGCAAACTCTTTGAGAGCTAAAAGTCTTTTAAAAATGAATAAACTTTAATTTTAATTTTATTTAATTAATATTCCCATTAAAAAATTTAATTTTTCTTCAAATATTGTTATGGATTTTTTTCAGAAAGCCACGTCCAAACATTCCGACTAAAATAGCCGAATACCTAATTCCGACTAAAATAGCCGAATAACTAAAAAACATCGGAAAATTTCGTGTTAAAAAAAAAATGTATGAAGAATATTAATTTTTTTATATACTGTCGAACTTGCCTATAGTCAATTTGTACTGGAGCAGAATTTGGTTTCTTTAGAATTTCATTATACAGAAATTCATTTTAAGGATATCAAAGTGTGCTAGAAAAAAATATATTTTGAATATTTACAATATTGAATATTCGTTGTAGAGGAGTTCTTTGTAGCGAAGCTCAAATGTATTTTGTATGGAATAGCTCTTTTTTATGATATTTTGAGAACGGACAGATTACGAAGTTGTAGAAATCGGGGAAAAACAGTGATGGCGGACTGCTTTTATGATTTTTACATATGTACTACTGGTAATAGCCAATATTAGCCATTTAAATTTATTTTTTAAAAAATTCCGATTGCTATCGAGTTATCTATAACTGAATATTTCGATTTTTGTTCATATACATTTCGTTGACAAGACATATATCCTAAGCAAATAAATATTTTTGAACAAAATTTTTCAATAAAAGATAAAATTTTGAATTAATAAAAATAGGATTTAAAATAAAAAAAAAAAATTTAACTTTTTTTAAAATTTTTTATTTCGAAATATTTCGCACGGAATCGCAAAACTTCATATAACTTTCCAAATGGAATTTTTTTTTATATGAAGTTTTGCGATTCCGTGCGAAATATTTCGAACTGCTTATAGGCCTTAAAATATAAATTTTTTTAAATTTATTTTGACAAAGAAAATAAAATTTATAACCTTATTTTTTTTTTAATTTTGCAATGATCTCAACTTCTCTCAAAAATATGATAAATTAAATTTTAGGTGCCTGAATTCGCTGCAAAAAGCAAAAAAAAATTAAAAAAAAACAATTTTTTTTGAATACCCTTTGAAACGATGACACCACGTTTCGTGGTCTTGGCGAGCTCTTTACAAAAGACTAAAATTCTGTTGAAAGACAAAAATGTTTTTTAAAATATCTGTCTTTTTTTCTAAACGTATATCAAAAACAACGTTCGGGCAGGACAAACGCAAAAAATATAAATTTTCTAATTTTATAACCACAAGCCAAATCGGATTTCTGCAATTTTTTAAGCACTACAAACAAAAATTTAAAGCTATACGACTTCCTTCCTGGTAACAAGCAGGTGGCATCATCTGATAAACCCGAATAATAGTAGTTTCCCAAAAACGCGATTTACAATCATAATTTGTACATTCATAAATTATGTAATCTTTCCATAGTTATCATGTTAACTAAAAACAGATCTTTAGCGTTACCAACAACTTGAACAGCCCTCTATACACTGCTTATAGAGCATTAAACCATAATCTCTGGCGATATCTGCACTGTGCATTTGTGTGGCTTCCCTGGCTGTGCACCATTGCCTGCAATCCCTTGCCACCTTTCGTTGCAATGGTCTAAGTAGCTGCTGCCTCTTTATTTTATATTTTTTATTTTATTTTTTATTTTTTATGTTTACGCCCGTCAGGCGTATGGCTTAGTTTGCTTTTTTGCTGCAACTTGCCGGTTAAGAGTTTTTGCCTTGGTGTCCGTAACTAATAAAAATTTCAATTTGTACGCTAAACGGTTATTGACGTATTACCGCTTTACGGGGGCCTAACTGCACATACTACCAAGTCGAGGTTGCCACCCAGTCAACATATATGGAGTTCAGGCAGCACGTAAAAGGGAGATGCAGATAGTGTGGCTCATTGGGATCTGTTGCACAGATTCGGTAGAGGGGCCAAAAAGTAGCAGCAACGCCTGTAGATATTGTTTCTTTTGGTGCAGTAACGCCTTCATAATGTTTTATTCATTGCAAAAATACAACGAAAATGCATCAAATAACTTGCAACAACAGCAACAGCTACACCAAAAATTGCTCAACTTTTTAAAGCTGGCTTTCGCCAGAGCCAAATTTTAGCTTTGACTTTAACAAATTTTCATAAATTTTTGCAATTTTGAAAAGGCAAATTGATTTTATGTAAAATTTCAATGCGCCTTTCCTTGCAAATTATGTGAATTGTTACACTAGCTTACAAAATTCAAGAAAATATTATTCTCGAAGATCACAAAAAAAATGTTGGTAAAAAAATTTTTTACTTCATAGAATTTTTTGAGGGTATCTCGACTTGTAATTCATCAATTAAGCCAAGGGCAGATGCAGAACTTGGAGCTAACAAAAGAATAATTAGATTTCCTTGCAATTACACAGGCCCACAAAGTGACCGGCCTATCCAGATGGACGTCCAAAAATGCCCAACACCCAAGTGTTCTCAGATAAGCTCCAAGAACTCCATAGATTTCTGTTCGATTTATGGTTTATAACGATATATTATATATGCCTTTATGGTCGCTGAATCTGAATCCGTGGACAAAAAATCCAAAGCCCTAACCCCCAAAATACCTCGTTTTTGAGGTTATGTCAGAATCCCGTCGTGCTATGGTGCTCAGATTCGGAATAACTTCTTATTTCCAATAATTTCTGATTATAGAAAATCTTGAATAAAAAAAAAAAACAAGTAAAGAACAAAAATGATCAACATGAAATCAAAAATTCCTTAAATAAGAAAAGAAGATTTTTAGCATCAATAAATTTTAAACATAAATCAAGGCAACAAAATTTGTATCTCAAAATTGTTGTAAGACTTTGATCATGAATTTAGAGCTTTTCGCTCTGATTATAGTCTTCAATCTTCCCATCTTTAAGATTTTTTGGTCTTCAAATGAGCCAGAAAAATGTTATTTCAACAATTTTCAAACTTTAAGATTAGGATTTTGGATTTTTTCATGGATTAATTTAAGCTTGAAGATTCTAATTTACTACAACAAATCATATTTAACTCCTAAATCAACTTTTTTTTTTACTTTTTTCAAAAAATGATTCTTAAATTGAAAAAGATTTTTTTTTTATCAGTTTTACCTTATTGATCCTTCGACGGCACAATACCATTTTACAATTTTGAGTTCTTCTACCTAGATTAAGTTAAAATTGCGATTAATTCCGACGTTTTCAGTGTAACTTTAAATTGGATTGGTATACTTATTCCAATAAGTTGCATTTTATTAAAGTACGTAACAGAAAACTTTTGGCGCAAGTAATTGGGGTTCACTAATATCGCATTTTGGAATAGCACATTTGGAATATCGAAGTAGTTCTGATTGCAAGTAAATTTTCACATTGGTTTTTCAACAAAAATTTACTTGTTCGACCAAGCGATTTCTATATATCCTTCGATAGGCACACACTATTTGTTCTTAAAGCAGTTTTTGTTCGGAAGTGTTTGAGCTGCTGCGTACTGGAAGAAAAATTGTTTTCCCTCAAACTTGGCTGCAACATGAAAAAATTCCTTTCTTCGTGCTCTCTTGTTTGGGCCAAATTATTTTTTAGCTTGCCCTCGTACAACAAGAGAGATTCGATATAACCTCAAAATTCCTTCCATATAAAATATTCATTAAAAAACTCACAATGAGAATATAGTGAGCATCCATTTGTGATTCTCAATTTTTGTAAGACAGTGTAATTGAATGCCCTTGACACTGTTCGCATTAGAGTCAATTTTGCGCTCTCTAAAAAAAATATCATTAGATTTGGTTTTTGCATTACGGACACACCTGTCCACAAAATGTGCAAAAAAAAATAAAAAAAACTTCATATACAAATTATATGGTAACTACCAACAATTGGCCTAATCATGTCAATTTCCATATCCGGCTGCATCTTAATTACACATCTTTTGCCCCACTCTATCTTTATGGCTATGTCTAACTGAAATTATGTATTGTCTATGTTTAGCTGGTAATCACAGTAACTGGTAACTGACTTAATGGCATGAACTGACATGGGTTTGACTTGACGTGCTTCCAATGACAGGAAATTTGAAATAAATGTGCAAAAATTTTATACAATTTTAGTTTTTTATTTAACAATAATATACCATGAAATTAACTTGAAGTACTGCAACCAAATGTCAAATTGGATTCAAAGACCAAGCCGCATATATCGAAAGAATGGAAAGGCAAGGTTTTAAAGGCTGGGTGAACCAATTGGTTTGGAGTTTGGCATCTATGTATTAGATCTTAAGATAGACTGGCAACTGAAAGCATAGTAGATTTACCTTAATTGCTTATAACGAGGTTATTCCGCAAACTGATTCTAATGACTTGGCTAGATTAAAATAATTAAGTAAATTGAAGTTAAGGTTTGGGGCTTGGGAATAATGGTGTTAGTCAGCTCATAGTTTATAGTTTTCTGGGAACTACTCATATTATAGTTCAAGTTCTATTCGATTGTTAAATAGGAAACGTAAAATATTTTTTTCTTGAACTTAAGTGCTAAGGTTTCTCTGGTCTACATTATATTTTTTTTTCATCTTGAACCACAACCCCTCATAGATATAAGCACTATTTAAAAAAAAAGATAGTAGAGTACTTTAAGTGATGGAGAAACTGATCTGAACTGACAATATCTTTTTGGCCTTTCGATTGATATATCGATATATCGAGCAAATGCGAGTTTGCGCATCTGGTTTTAGAGATTGTAGTATAGAAACGCAGAAAATAACTTTTTTCTGTCCAAGAGAAACTATTGAACCAGACGATCAGAAATTAGAAATGAATATTTATAGTATTTAACTTGATAAGCTGACAAATCAAGAAATACTGATCAAGATATACTTTCGGCCAATTTAGAATCCTTTATGGGGTTAAACGTTTTTATACAGTGCTTTATCTTGAGAGCTAAATGGAGTGGATACGCTAGGTAACTTTAGGACAAGTTCCTCACTTTTGAAGTCCAAGCCGTTCACGGAGTGTTACGAAAAATAATCTGATTTCTTTAGGTACCTTTAAAAATATCTAAAAGAACTAGGCCGCAAAGCAATTTTATGGAAAACTGTATTTTTCTCCATCTAAAAAAAAATATTTTATTTTTAACAGAAAAAGAAGTATTTTGTTTAGAATTACGAAAATTAACTTTGGAGTTCATATTTTATTAATCAAGCTTAATTTTAGTTATATGATGATAGCATCATTGACTTAAAGCGATGGTCAAATACCAACCAACTATAAACCATCATGATATGCCGGAAGTTTCTTTTTTATGGTCATTAGAAGAATGCAAAAATGTTAGTAGCCCTGTACCTAAAAAAAAAAAAAGTTAAAAAAAAACGAATGCATACGGAGCCGGAAATAAGTAACATTAGCAACTTTTTTGTTTTAATAGAGATCGTTTGATATCTTCGATTTTAAGGATTTTTGGATATGTTATAGAGATATTCAGATATATTTAGAGTAACTTTTATTTGACAAGACTTATCTCGTAAAGGCCCATACGCAGCATGCAAAAATTTCGCACGAAATGTCAAAACTTCTTATAAAAAAAATTATTTTTTTTTTTTTTCAAAATTCTGACTATTTTGCGAGGTGTCGATGGGGATGAAAATTAGGGAAACAATTTAAGAGTTTTTTTTTTTTCTATGCAAAATAAAAGTATGGAATTAAATTAGAATTAAAATCCTTTTTTTTTAAATTTTTAATTCACTTTTTTAATTTTAAAATTCAAATGTGATCTGCAAAATTGTGTGCAAAAAACAACAAAATATGCCTATCGTTAAAGTGGGCCGACTATGAAATACTTTGACATGAATAATTATATTTGCATCCATAAACGTAATTTATCATATAAATATTGCAGAAAAACCAACACTTAAAATAAAAAAAAAATAAAAAACATTTGCTTCGACTGGGAATTGACCCTTGTACTCTAAGCTTTGAGCACAACTCTCGATCAACTCAGCTCCCCTTACGCATAATTTTATCACTGAAGCGATTCGAACTCTATTTTGCGATTATCCCTGAGATTAACGTTCCGATTTTCGTAAAGTTTAATATTAATCGAAGGATTTTTCCGGTATTTTACCAACACAAAGTCTATCTGTAAAACTGTGGAAAATGGAGCGCTTGGTAGTTATTCAGAGGTGGAGAGTCAGAAGAAAAAAAAAATTAAAATTATTCACCTATTATACCGTGTATTATATCTATTATGTGTATTGTATCTACTATATACCTTAAACATTGTATCATATTGTTTCTAGCTATATTTCCAAATACTTTAATACTAAATAAATTGTTATATGATAAGATTACAATACGAACTAGCCGAAAGCCTTAGTAGCTATGGCTGTCCTCCTCTCTGTAGCTTTAGTTTTTAAATTTAAGCATACAGTGTAAAATAAATAAATAAATAAAATTATTCGCATAAGGAGTCCAAATGTCAAATTTGGTTATCCCAGCTCTTATAATATCAAAGATTTAGACGTTCAAACAGACAAACTGACAGGCATACATATGTATATTTATATCAATTTTTTTATCTTCTTCCTTATTGAAGGTAGCTACACGGGAATCTTTGGCGTTACCTCTATATTGAAACATTCTCATTAACCTTAGAAACCCCTTACGTTAAGGCAGAGGGTACAAAAATTTGTCACTCCTATAATGAAGAATGATCGCTGTAGAACATACAACACTGGAATGGAAAGATAATAAGTTAAAATGGCATTGGATATCATGACTCTGTCCTATGATATTCAAGGTTAAATTTTTTCTTTAGCTTTTTAAGTATTGTAGAATTAAAAATTCTATACAAGATTGGTCAACAACAGTGGTCGGCTCGAAACACGCTCTCACACTTTTTCTTGCGTTTGAGCGGCGCAGTGACGTCACAACGCTAGGACAAGCATCGGCAGGGCCGCCTCGCGTCTGTTGCTGCGTACACAAGTGCATGTGAAGTATAAGTAAGTGTACTGTACGAGTGTCGACGTAGCCGCCGCCCCTAATCCCTAGACCACCACTGGTCTACAACAATATCTTGCCCCTTCCTGAGTGCACGCTTTTATGCACTTCGCACTTTTTACGCTCTATATCAAGAACAATGAACCCAAAGAGTTAGTTACTATCAATCCAAATTAAATTATTAACATTTGATTATGTATTATACAATATCTCAGAGAAAGCGTATCTTATGTGTTCTTTCTCTGTAAAATATAACTTTAGTCAATTACGAATAAATATTGAAATCAAATTCAGGAAATACATAAACAAAACTATTTGCAATACCATATGGCTAGTGGGTTGGCACTTTAATATTTAAGTAGTGTAAAATAAATGCATAACCATCAATCCATTTCCACCCAAACTT
Source organism: Chymomyza fuscimana (assembly GCA_949987675.1). Taxonomy (NCBI): domain Eukaryota; kingdom Metazoa; phylum Arthropoda; class Insecta; order Diptera; family Drosophilidae; genus Chymomyza; species Chymomyza fuscimana. The sequence continues at coordinate 115,780,038 of OX465088.1, forward strand.
CATTAAAACCACGAATGAATACCCTTTAAATGCATACAATTTAAGCTCATTTAAAAATTTCTCTCTGCCAGGCCATTACTCCCACACTTTCTTCAATTAGCCAACAACTTTCTTATCCTTACAAAAAAATATTTAAATGTAACAAATAATTTCGTTTTAATTAACTTCCTTAAACGTTTAAAATTTTAGTGGTCTGACTTTATATAAACAAGCGCAAATTAACGTAAACAATGAAAGAAAAAAAAAAAAACAGCGGCAACAAAAACTACATAAGATCATGTTATGTAGGTCATCTACCGCAATCTAAAATCACATAGTACACCACTAACAACAACAGCAACAACAACATGCAATTAAGCCAAAGGAGCAGCAGCAGAGCCGTAAGCCTGGCCTGGAAGACGCCAAAAGACGTTGGGATCTGTTAGAGGGGAGCACTCGACATAAAAGGCTAAACACATCCAACTGTACATTCTCATAAAGATCACGATTAAATGAGTGCACAATTGGATCAAATTTGCGCTAAGAGTCAACTCAAAGCTAAACGAACCAACAACAGCAACAACAACAACAAACATGGTTAAGACTCTGTCTCAAACGGTCTCATAAAAAGCGCAAGGCTCTCGTTGTAGGAGGGCAGGCTGAAAAGTATTTGGCCTAACCAGGAGAACACGAAGCCAAGTTTTATGGAAAACAATTTTTCTTCCAGTACGCAGCAGCTCGAACACTTCCGAACAAAAACGAACAGTGCGTGATTATTAAAGAAATGTGGTCTTTTTAAAAATTTTCTTTATGTTTGTTGTATTCTGCCACACTGAACTTTTCTACCCAACATATTTTTCCGTTTCCAAAATTGTGCTGGAAGAACTCTAAGGCGGCTTATTATTTTTTTTTATAAAATCATAGGGCAACACTGTGTTATCTGCTTTGTTGGAGAAAAACTAATTCCTGCGATGCTTGAGAATGATTAGTCATCTTTTTCCCTCTGACTGTGAAACAAAGCCTGGAGCTAAAATATAAAAAATTGATTATCTCGAAAAATATGTTTCTTTTGAAAAAAGTAGTACCCTCTTTGCTTGGTCAGTAACTTCTTAGACTGCCCTCGTTTAACTTATTGTTGCCGTTGTGGTTGTTGTTGGCAGTAAAATTGAATGCGTGTGGGTTGCAATGTGACACATACTGTCATTATTACCAAAAGCCAGCCAACAACCAAACTCTAGCGGCTATAACAGCAACAACAACAAAACGGCCAGGTTCATATTACCAAACTCAAGTTGAGTTGGCGGCGGCTTGTTACAGGAAAAGTTTTTTATTGTTGGCCAAAAGAGTGCAAGGAAAGCAAAGGAGGCGGTGAGTCCAGTCTCCAGGTTGGCTTGTTGATGTTGTTGATGAGGCGTGCACACACACACACACCTATGCACACACATATCCATATGAATATGTACATACATGTGCAGGTAAATTTATGCATTATGTAATCACTGTGACCAGGTGAAAAAGCAAACAAAAAGTTGCTAAATGAAGAGCAACTTGGTACTTGGCCTTAACTACAGCAATTGCAATACGGATACACTTAAAGGCAATGAAACGAATATTGTTGGTATTTTTTATACTCTTGGAGAGAGTAGGATATTAAGGCTTGTAGGTTTTGACACATTAAAAAAAAAAGTTGAATTCTTTTTATTTGTTTCCCTCAAAAATCGATATTTCTTTCATTTATTTTTTTTTTTTTTTTTTTTTTTAGTTTTTAGTTAGTATTGCTTAACGCAATGGAAAGGTAACAGATCTCAACAATTTTAGTGTAATGCCTTAAGCCTAAGTTCGAATAAAAACGTGAATACAAAATTTCCCATAAGCTGCAAAAATCTCAAATTTTTTTCAAATATTTTTTAAATCTATATAAAAATATAGCTCATAGGTTCAAAATTTGAACTTCGAAAAACTGCGCAGGCCAACTTTTGTCGGCTCCTCTAGCTCTAAGTAAGACTATAACGAATATATTAAATAGATGATTAGGTAATTTAAAAAAAATATATTCCGCCGTGCTCCGGAAAACGAATCCGAAAATTTTATTCGGATTCGTTTTGAAACCGAATTTTCGATGCTCCCGATTTCACCAAACCGAATTTTTCATGTTTCATGACCACTTAAAGCTATATATTTAGTGACAATTATTTTTAATTATTTTTTTTCTGACAAAAAAAATTCGACAAAAAATTTCGTTATCCGGAGCTAGCAAATCCGAATAAAATTGTTCGGTTGGGTTTTTTCTTTTGACATTACATTTTATTCGGATTCGTTTTGAAACCGAATTTTCGATGCTCCCGATTTCACCAAACCGAATTTTTCATGTTTCATGCCCACTTAAAGTTATATATTTAGTGACAATTATTTTTAATTATTTTTTTTCTGACAAAATAAATTCGACAAAAAATTTCGTTTTTCGGAGCTAGCAAAACCGAATCCGAATAAAATTGTTCGGTTTGGTTTTTTCTTTTTCCGGAGCACGGCTGATTATTTATCTTTGTTTGAGTTGGGCTTTGAGTTTCTGTGGATCCAGAGCAACCAGAAAACAATCAATTAATTTTCAAATAATGAACAGACTGCTATATGTTTGTCATTAAATCTGTAGGACTTTAAAAGAATCCAGAAATAAACGAATTCTGTGTTGATTTAAAACATTTTTGGTTAATTTATATGAAATTTATGGATATTTCGTAGTCCAACTAATATGATACTAACTCATTTTATAAAAATCATACTATGTGTATGAATTCGGAAAATTCTATAAATCTTTAGAAATGTGTGTTTTAACTGAAATGATATATCTTAATACCCTGTACAAAAGTTAAGAAGTATATTAAGTTTGTGCAAACGTATGTAATATAGAGAAGGAGATATCGGAGATCTCAAGAGGATACAAATAATTGATCTAAATATGTCCTTCTGTCTGTCCGCCCGTCTATCTTAAGATTACCAGAGCTTGAATAACCAAACTTAATATTTGGACTCCTTATGTGCCCAGCCAGATCAGGCTTATATTGTTTTCTTCTACCTTTCAACACCATATAATATTATATATAAACATATTTTGTATAATAATATTTTAAAGTTACAGCTTTACTTTGTAGGGGTAAAATTTGGGATATAAAAAATTCGAATGATATCCAGGATCATGAAGATCGAACCATTAACATTTTAGAGGCGAGAATTCGAATTATATCAGTGGCAAAGGTATAGGCCATAAGCTCAGTTAGATGAGTCTGCCTCAAAACGTAACGTCACAACGTCAAGGGACCAAGGTTCAAACCCCAGTAAGTTTTGTTATATTACACTAGTTAACACGTTTTTTTAGGTCGATCGGTCCTATAGGCCCCCTATATGAAATAGTCAACCGATTTTTATCAAATTTAGTAAAGTGCTTTGGAACTCCAAAAAACTATCATCTTCATAAACAAACGAATTATCCATCTAAAACTTTAGGTTTTGAGAAAAATTGGTTTTTGGTGATTGTTATTTCCACATTTTTTCTCCGATTTTGATACAAAAAACCACTCATTTTTTTCGTAATCGTTTGTACAACCAGTTTTTTTTATCGAAATGTCTCGAAATGCGTTCCATGAATAAATTTTAGGACTGCATTTTCGATTTTAGTTTTTAGTTTTACTAAAACATGTTGAGGAAACCAAAACTTTTAAAATTTTTAAGCTAGTGTTATTATTAATACATATATACTACTACTTACATATGTAGATAATGAGTTGGCCTTTAATGGGATGTTACTGAGTATTCTAATATGACATAAAAATAAAAGAAGTCAACGATAACATGAGTCCCCTTACAAGAAGCATTTTCCAAAATCTTAATAATCTTTTGGAGACTTATACATAATTTCTTAGAAAAATAAGCTTTTTTGAGCTAATGACGGCAACTCAAAAACTCGGTAAAAGAATCATATTTCATCATATTTAGTAAGCTAAACGCATTTTTGATACGTTTAGTCAGCTCTAATCCGACAGCGGAATGATTTTAACTCTGGGTAACAGTGCTAGGTGAAATATTATTCTCTATTGTACCAAACTTTTATGTAGATACTTTATTACGTTTTTCTTAGGTAATCTTATAATATTGTCCCTATCTTTGAGCAGGCTTATCCGAACTTTGTGAACGAGATATTAAATAAAAAAAATGGTAAGACCTTAATCGTATTCTTTGAACACATAATGAAAAATTTAAAGCTGAGGTTTTTATTTATTTATTTATAAACAGCTAACTTACAATTACTTGTAAAATTTTTGTAATATCCCTTCAGTTCGGTTCATGCCGGAATTAGTCATGAAATCATGCTTGAATATTCAGTACCAGCCGTGAATCTACACATTCATTTGTCACTGAATTTAACACATGCATGTCCTAGGCTTTCAGGCCTAAACCGTAGCCGAAACAAGTCATGGCTTATTTAAGGTAAGCATTTTTGAAAAAATCGGGCATGAATTCAGTGCTGATTGTTACGTGTACGGTTCAGACCTGAAAGCCTAGGACATGCATGTGTTCAATTCAGAACTAGCTACGCACACAAACGCAAACACCAATACGAATGTAAAGTCAAACTAATAATACACAAAGCACACGCCGTTGACTTTTCTAATTTTTCTTTGCTTATTTGCTTTGCTTGTCTGTCAAAAGAAAGAGATAGAAAGAGAAATTTTATATTTGTCCTTGTTTCTCTTACAAAGCCATGTGAATTCGGTTCCTTTTCATGCCTGAATTCAGGTCTGAATTTTTCAGGCCTGAACGACCGAACTGCAGGGATCTTAATTTAATTTTCTTGAACTCTATGGATGGAAAATGTGAACACATGCGCGAAGGAATTATTCTGCTGGTTCAGCTTTACATTGCATTGAAAAATTTCCGTCAACTCTTTCATAGTGCTTTTGGATGCCATGAAGAACAGAACGAAAGTGTAGAGCAGGATAATTCACAGCAGACGCCTTCCTTGTAAAATGTATCCATTGCTGCGTTTTTCATTCGAATTATTGTAACTGAAGATCTGAAAGTTTCTTAAGTATATTCAGTACTCTGCTATATGATGAAACCAAGCAACCGCTTTAGTTATTTAAAACTAATCTCATTCGAAAACGTCAAGAGTTTTTAGCAGCTTGTAGTTCCGGCAGCCTTTGGGTTTCGTTCCTTGTATTTTTTTTCAATTTATTTACGAGTTCGAATTTGTCAATTAGTATAGTTCTATACTGCCTTCACCAGCTTCTTTGAACTACAATTACGAAAGAAAAACAACTACATAAAGATTATTTTTTGTGGTCTCAGAAGCTTAACCTAAAGCTGCTGTAGAAATCTTTTTTCGGCCTACAAGTGTATTTAAACGTTGTCGCATAAAAATTAGCTCTTCTTTCTGGTTTCATTTTCTAGTGAAAGCCAGAGTACATAACAAAAAAAAAAAAAAGATACTACAAACATTGCCACTGATTAGTGAGACAGTAGCTCTCCTCTGTTAGGTGTAAACTTGGCCAATGCGCAAGTGGTAATAAATTTTGCACTTGAAATCCAAACAAAAAAAAAATATATAAGAAATAAATAAAATAAAGTGGTAGAAATTGTAACATAAAGAAACTGTCACACATAAAAATATCAAAAACGACTTTTGCCAGGCGAAATACCAGAAAGCGGAATCCAACCAAAATTATATAGATACTATACCAGGAGCGGACTCAGTCAAACATAGCATGGCGGTCAAAAGACTGGAGTTCAGTGCGTTTGGCAAATCAATGCGTGGCTTGAATTTTCAAAAAACTCAGATATTACAGGGAAGACTAGTATCTGGGCCAGTACCCCTAAAACCGCTCCTGTGCTGTATGTGCTGCCTGTTGTTGCCTGCTGGTGGCTGTTGTCGTTGACAGACTTGCAACTGTCACATTTTTTTGGCCAATGGCAATGGCAACATGCTACATGCATCGTGCCACATGCCACAAGTTGCATGTCCAGAGCAATTGCTACCATTTTCATTTCATTTGCAATCACACAAACATACGCGAAATACTACATATGTTATAGACGGTTGACAATTTTTCCAACATTCACCTGGGGCGTTGTCGCCTCTGATTTCTTAGTTGTTTTGATTGCGTGGGCTGTGCCAGACTCTTAGTGAAAATTTGCAAAAATATTTTGGCCAAAAATGTAAAAGTTATTGCATGTGACGCAGCGTCTGGCAAATGTTAATTTACGATTACAATTTAGACACAACGGCATATAATTTATGCACCTTAATTGAACAGCCAAGCCAAAGCACCAAGTCCATGGAATCCATGAATCCTACAATTCAACTTGACTATATCTATGCAGAGAGTGAGCAATGTTGGCGGTGCCAACTTGAACTTCAAAGACAAAACAGACTACAACATTTTATACAGATAAAATGCACGATGAAGTTTTTGGCAACGAAGTTTGTATACACTGCTAGAAGTGCTTTAAAAACTGGTATCAAAGTGACCATTTTTTAAAATTTACCAAATCAGCTGTTGCAATAATATTAAGAAGCATAATGTTTAAGACTTCACAAAAGAGTTTTCTAAAGAAAATTACCTTTCTTTCAACATAACTACTTTATATAATGTTGCATAGAACACGATTATAATCGATAACTATCATAATGCTTATACCAAACTCCATTCAAATCATTTATTTAAAAATTAAACAGCCACAAAAAAAAAAAGTCTTGCGCTGGGAACGAGACATATGTTTTCTTATGTATTTCATCCTAATCTGCTAACAGAATTAATCCAACGGGTCTAAGTTCGACCCTAACCTAAAAAAACCGTGCAACATTTTTTTTCGAGACCTGTTGTCGGCGATGTTTTTTATAAGTTTTTGTGGTCGCTGAACTCGAACCCGAAGTCCTAAAAACTCGAGCACTTCGGGTTCTGAGATAACCAACAAAATACTTCGTTTTGAGAGGCTTGTTAAGTTTGTGGGTTTTTAACTTCGTATACGGGTTAGAGAGCTGCGCAAGCACTGCACAAATGTCTTGTAAGCCATCAGCTGTTATTTCAAGCACCTCATGTATTTGGCTTGAATAAAACAAAACAAATACTTCAGTGTCAAAAGTGCTTGGTTAACAACAAGCTATATAACATCAAAACAAAAGTGAAACAGAACAAACCTGAAGTAGAACAAAATGGAAGTAGAACCAAACTGAACTAGAACCTAACTGAAGTAGAACCTAACTGAAGTAGAACATTTCAAGCATAGTAGAACGTTTTTGTTGTTGCAATGATTTTGGTGGTGGTCCTGTTGACTAACACAAACAAACAATCTGCTTGTGTCTGTGTGTGGCTTAATATTATGTCTGCTGCGCTAAAAATCAAAACATTTTAGTGCACTGGCTATGCTTGCCGAAAATTTGCTTCACTCAAGCATTTTGTGTGATGTTCTTATGTTTTGAAATATTCAAGCACTGAAGGTTTTGTTTTGAAGCAAACAGAACATCAAAACATTTTGTTCTGCTGTCGGCTCTGCAGTGAAATACAGTGCTTGGAAGTACTGTGCAGTAGTGAAGTGCGACGTTTAGAACATTTTGTGCAGCTCTCTAATACGGGCTCAGCGACCCCAAAAACATGGTTTGGCCTCCGAGCTTGAAAAACAATTGTTTTTTTTTTTTGTTTACCTGTTTTATAATAAAATTTCAAAAAATCTCGAGAAATTAGTTTTCGAGACCGCTTGTGCGACGATACTTTTTATATGCTTTTGCGGTCACTGAATCCAAATCCGATTTCAAAAAACTCCAACACGACAGGTTTCTGAGATAGCCTCCAAAACAATTTGTTTTATGAGGTTTTTTGAGGTTAGGATAAAACCGGGATTCGTTTTGCCAATTCTGGTGCGTCGAAATACATAAGAAAATAAGGCCTCGATTCCAGATCACGACACTTATTTATGGAATTCAACATTTATTCCACTTTTTTCAGTATTTATTTTATCTTAGAATTATAATAATTAATTCCAAAAATATTGTTTTTTTTTTTTTTTTTTGCATATATGTATTTCATAGAAATAATTTTTTTTTTGAAAGCCGTATAAAAAACTCTATTTTATACATTCTATTTAAGGCCCATACGCAGCTCGAAAATTTCCGCACGGAATGACAAAACTGCATATAAACACAAATTCCAAATGGGATATCCCAAAATTTTATATTCTCAACATTTTCAAATTATCCTAGACGAAGTTTGAATAAATAAATTAACTATAGAGTAAATAGTTACATATGAAGAAGAAACAATTTTAAATCAGCAAAATCGTACAAGAATTTGCGGTTGGACCTAGAAGGTCTAAGTTTCGTTCTCAGCTGGATCCTTTAATCAACATTTTCGTCAGAAACTTAGATATTTCAGGTAGGCTCAAATTTAAAAAAGCTATTTTTTAAAATTACTTACTTTCTCACTTTAAAAATAAAAAAATCTACAAAAATAAAGAGATATATATATATGTTCCTTTAACTCCTATTTGGAGCATAGGGCGTCATGACGATTCGGTAGCAAGAAATGTTTCAGGTAGGTAGGTTGCTAGCCCTCCTACCCTAGCTTGGTGATAGAATCCCTATCTGCACCTTCAAGCAGGTATTTTATTTCCCACTGACCCTGAGCTGGGGACGCATCCGATAGCAGACAGACAACTCCACAAGGTTAAAAATAAAGAGAGTTAAACAGAGGCCAATGGAAAAACATAAAGAGAGTCAAACTGACCTAAATTCAAGCTCCTATACTCTCTGCTCATAATACTTATACTATTTTTTTAATAACTTCTCCAAATTTGCAAGCCTTACTTCTAAGCTTTACAAACATCAAATCAAATTTAACATACTCTCAGTAAGCGTATTAAGAGTGTACAAAAAATGATTATGACATGAAAGTCGGTTAGTCACGTCTTGCTATCGGGCATGCTGCATTTGACACACATTTATCTCCGCAGACCCAAATCCATAGCTTTGGAATCGCTTTCTGGCTGGGCTTCCATCTCAAGGTCAGTGCATTTTAGACGTGTCGCTGTTGTTGTTGTAGTCGTTGCTTTTGTAGCTGCCAACTTAAGTCGCTCATTAATTCTACGCTGCCATGACATGCAGCTTTTGTCTGTCTGCCAATGTAGTAGTATGTCGTAATTCGTAATGAACTGAACTCACAAGAAACCCCTTCGAACCGTCGTCTATCCATCTTTCGTTCATTGCATAAATGAAGCAATTTATATGAATTTAAGTTAGTTTGTTGCTAATTCAAGGGCATACTGGTAGCGCTCTAAAGCAGCTCGAAGAACTTGAAGCAATTTATTTCAATTAGAAAATTGCGTATACGTTTTCAAAAATATAGAAAGGCAAAGGGAAGCGAAGCGAAGCGCGCTGTGGAGTCAGCTTAGTTAATTTTGTCACGGGCGAAGGGCAAATATATTCTCTAAATTGATTAGCCCTACATAATAGGTATGCTAAGAAGTTCTGGTAGAAAAAAGTTAATCAAGCCTATGCTTACAATTAAGTTCGACTTTGGCAAACCAAATTTTAGGTATAGTCAATTGCGACGGCTGCCTTATTGTTAGTTTTTAATGGAATTAGTAATAGAACAAGTCAAAAATGTCTCTAAATACGCCAGAAGACTTTTTCCTGCAAAAGATATTATGATCAGGGTGACTAGAGTAGTCGATGTAGACATGTCAAAGACACAGAGATGATGCGAGCTACAGCACTACTTTGGATTTAGACCACTTATTATTCAGGGCAAACTAGTTCATTTAATTTTTTCGATATTGGCGTTGTTATAAAACCCAAACGATTTAGTGAATAACATTTTTTTTTTGCCGAAAAACTTGGGCGCTTTAATAAATGCTATTTGAATCGACCACCTTGGCCCGAAAATATTTTCAGAACATCAATTTAGTTAGTTTTTCATAGTTTCCAAACACTATATCAAATTTAAACGGTTTTCTATAACATGTCGCCCTCATAAGACCGATCGATCGAAAAAAATGATATACATAACTTGGTACCTATTGCGGCTTGACTGAGCTGCGATACCCCATATCTCCAGGTGGGCACTATGATCTGCTGATAGATCATCTGTTTGCAGCGAAGTGAGACGAGTCCTTCCCTTTTGCAGTACCGTAGTCTTTTTTAAAACGTGCTTCCGGTATGTCGGAAAAATGCATACGGCGTGCTTTACTAGCTCATCATTGATGAAAATTTTTGAGCTGTAATCTAATATTATTAGATTCGTTATGCTTCGTTTACTAATTTATTTTTTGTGCTTATAATTCTCAAGTAGTTTAAGCACTATATGTTACAAATTACCAATATTTACTTCTTTTTTATTATTAAATTCATAAGTATAATTTGTTTCTTAGTTACTGGCATAAATTCAATAATTGTTTTATTTTATCCAGCTTGTAGATGATAATGTTATTCTGACTATGCTAGAATCAAATTTTTGGATAATCCATAGTTGCAGGCGAGAGTTCGACAGAAAACTGGTTAAATTTTTGTACGGTACGCTATTTGAAAAAGTGAACCAATTTTGATAAAACTTCGAACAAGTATGGATTATTAATATTATTAATGGGTATAAAGATGTACTGCGACCCAAATGGATCTATTGTACCCCCTTCGCGGCTCAGAGCTCTCCCAACAGTCCAATGGCCTGCATATATTCCAGTATTTTGATTGGCCTTAGGGTAACAAAGATCTCCGGTGGGAGAACGTACATGCCCAGAAACTTGTTTCTTTTGCTGATGAGGGCCATGCATTCACATAGTAAATGTATTGAAGTTTCTTCCTGCATTCTAAAGAATCGACATAGTCCGCTATCCGCTATGCCAATTTTATTTAAGTGGCTGCGGAGCCTACAATGTCCCATAAAGAGGCCCGTCAGGATCCTCACGGTATTTCTCCCGTGAGTTATCATGAGTTTGAACCTCTTGCGGTTGTAGTTAGAGAGAAGGGCTTAAGTCCTGGTGTCTGTGCCCAGTGAAGCAGCCGTTTATTTTCCTCCTCCATTCTCAACAGGTCCCGTACCACGTGGTTACCAATCCCACAGTATGGTTGGGGTCCGATTAGCGGTGTTGCTGCTCCGGTCCTTGCTAGTTTATCCGCCAACTTGTTTCCAGGTATATTGTTATGTCCTGGAACCCATCTAATCGTGAGCGTATTCCTAGCACCTAATTTGTCTAGTGCAGTTCTCACTTCTTTGACCAGCCTTGATGTAATCTTGGCTCTACTTAATGCCCTTATCGCTGCTTGACTGTCCGACAGGATGGAGATGTCCTTGTCGTGATAGTTATTTTGCAGATTGAACTCTGCACACCTTCTAATAGCACAGCTTGGAAAATGCTGGTATGTCTGCCTAATGATTCGTAATATTTTGTCTTGGGTCCTACTACCCCCAGGCCACTTCCTTCATCAGTGAGGGATCCGTCTGTATACCACTTTATTTTTTGTGGTTTCATTGGGTGAACTGCCGAAAGAGATGTCCAGGCCTCTTTCGTGCTGAGTTTAATATCAAAGTTCTGTTTGAACTTGTACTCAGCTAGCATTTCACCCCTTGGTTGCAGAAGCATAGGTATATCCTTTGCTAAGTCTGCAGCATCTTTCCCGGTAAGGGTGAAGTAAACTCCTTCCCTCCCAATTCTTATTAACGTAGCTTTCCGCTGCATATCGATAACGATATGAAGCGGAGTGACATCCATTAATATTTCAAGGGCCGCAGTAGGACAAATATGGATATTGAAGCCTCTTTATATCCTGTTGGTGGTCTGGCAGAGCATGAGTCAGAGACTATCAATAAGCTAGATAAGAGAGCAATGGAAAATCTTTCAACACAACTGATATATTTCATCGTACCGCAAGAATTTATTTTCAGACCACGCTTATATTATTATTTGAAGTATTAAAATAAAGTGCAGCCTCTATAAATGCTGCTGAAGACGCTGGTTTTGAGTCACCTTAAAAGAACTTATTTTCTTATGAATTAAATATCAGCATTGTTGTGGTTCGGTTCCATTTAATTTCGAGACATTCCGCCAAAAAAATTCTTTGCACACCTTAATTTCTAAAGGGTTCAGCCGATTAAGAATACCACACACGTGTCTTCCCGACTCGAAGCTACGTATAACAACATAGTTCGCTGCTGGAATTCGCTTCCAATATCCAGTGAACAAAGATTCCATTGCATTGACTAGAGATTTTTAAAAGCCACTTTACAGGGTATCCCACTGAAGGACACCATGCCTACTGATCGAAATTTGCTACCCATTGGCATTTACATAAAATTAATTATGAACTTAAGAATATGGACTCTGCTTATAAACACTTTCATTTTGATGGCTACTTAATCACTAGGCTTCACTTCAACCCAAGCCACTTACTCAGTACCAAGTTGGTTTGCCATTTACCAACAGAGCTCTTTTAAGTTCCAGTCCACAATATAATTAAAAGTGTTGCAACATGGCTGCAAGAGCCGTCAAGTTCCCCACCCAAAAATGACGTGCAACGCCTGCAATATTTACCTTTTCGAAACTTTTACCCAAAAAGCCCAACCAAAGGCGAACTGAGGACTATGCAGTGGGCAACGAAGGGGGGCGTCGGCGTTGCCACATACAGCAGTGGCAGGCATCAGCTCTGTACATGTCGTTAATATTATTTGGCCGTTGATAAACTTCTGCCACAAGACAATCAAAATTACTCAATCACGTCGGGGCAGGAGTCGGGATAGAGTTGGAGTCAAAGCTGGAGTGGAGCAACTTGGAGAGTTAGGATTGGCGTTTTTATTATTATTATGAAGTTGCAGAGCGCCCGCGTCAAATGTTAGCAGCCAAAGCCATCAAAAGCCGCGCCTTATAGCAGCAGCCTTAGGAGCTAGCTGCTGGCGGGGATTGCCGTAGTGCTTGCAACAGGAGTCCGCTTAGCTGTCGTGTAATTGATGTCAATTTTTTTTATGCTGTTGTTTTTACTAACTGCAGAGCTGGGGCCTTAGTTGCGCCCATAAGTTCGTTAAATGCCAAACATAATTTAATAGGAAGTGAAAACAAGCAAAAGACTTGAGAAATGGTATAATGATTGATTTGTATCAGCCAATGAGTTAAAATTTGCCATTAAACATATGTCTATGATAGATAGATTATGGCCCAAAAGATTATGGACTGCCAATTTTCTGTGAAATATTATATTGTAGTTAGTTTTTTTCATACCCTTTACAAATAGGGTCAAGAGTATCTTAGATTTGTGTAATGCTTGTAACAAGCTATAGGAAACATGACAGGCCACAAGGTCCAAAATGAGTGGTACTTATGTATTTGGCGGGGGTATGGATTGAGCTATGTCCAGAGTTGTGTATCCTAGATACATTCAGCTGAAAATATATGTAAAATATGAATAATTAAAAAGCCAACTTTGTTACAAATGAGATAGAGGCTTTATAATCTAAAGGAAGTTTACCGCTTGCAATCCCCCATACCGAATTACCGGGTTTATAAAGGGTCTTTCAAATGTGATGTGGAAAATTTAAGAACTTTATCGGGTCATGGTTACTGCGCAATAAAATAATAATAACACAGGTCTACAAATACCGGGGTCATGTCAGTTGCTGGAAATCTAAGTGTCATTTCCGCAGTAATTTGATGCGAAGAATCCGAATACGGGGTCAGAATTGGCCCATCACGTCAAGATTTTGAGATATTTGAGGTTATGTACCAGCAAAACGGAGTTTTTTCCTACTTTCGAGGTTATGTACAGGGTGTACAAAATTTTTGTGGTCTGTCTCTCCAGTTACATCATTTAGTACCACTCTTACCCTTTAATTTAAGAGTTCAAAAGATCAATTTTTTCGCAAAGCTATGGCTATTCGAAGTTATGCCGTTTTTCGGGTACATAACCTCAAATATCTCAAAATCCTGACATGATGGGCCAATTCTGACCACGGACTCGTATTCTACGCGGCAAATTTTTCGAAAATGACCTTTAGCTTTCTAACAACTAAACCATGTTGACCTGTGCTATGAAATGGGTCCGACAAAGATATACGACAAAGATATGCTACACCGAAGAAACGGAAAATTGAACCAAGTTTCCACGCCGGCCTTAAAAATAATATGATTCAGCCACTGCTTGCTTTGCTCGTCAAATCAAGTCCAGCATTCTTTATTCATATCACCATCTTTCGAGGTACTCGGCATACTTTCCGTCTTGTAAGACTCCTCATTTCGCTTTTTCTTCTTTTCTATTTCAAAGGAGGCTTAATTTATTATTCCTTTACATTTTCTATTCATTTCCATTTACAGGACTAAATATTTTCTACTTTTCATTTCAAATTTTTTATCTCTAATAAAGGTTTTCGTTTTTTTCTCTATTTTTATTTAAGCGGGAGCTTCAATTTGCTTTTTTTTTAAATTAATATTTTTTTTTTTCTAAATATTTTATTTTCACTATACAATCTGTCTTCAGACAATAAGTAAATTAAGTGTATCCTCGTTTTCGTATTAAAATAGCACGCTTAAACTGAAAATGAAGTCAAAAAACTTTTGCATGGAATGGACTTCGAGATATTTCGGAAAAAAAAATTTTCGAAATTAAAAAAAAAGCACCTCGTACTTAAAAGCAAATATCGATTATATCGATATATTTGGTACATAATTTTGGCAAATTTGCGGATATTTATCCATTTATATGAATTTTTTCGAAATTTTCAGCAAATTTTTGGGAAAAATTCTATTTCGAACGTAAATTTAAAAATTTAAAAAAAAATGGGTTCATACAATTTTGTTCATGGCACGTAAAGTTCGATCAATTACGAACAAAACGCCTGGTTGTTTATCAAAATCGGAAAAAAAATTATGGAAACAACAGAAATTTTGGATGCTCTGGCTATAAGCTTTCTTGTAATTTGAATCAATTCTGTTGGTAATTATAATATTTATTTGTTTTTCAATAATAAATAAAAATTATAATGTTTATTAAATATAACACTAGTTTACACGAAAAATGAATCTTCGTATAAAAGAGTTTTTTGGGGTAATTTTTGGTCGAGATTTTTTCGAAAAACATGTTTTTGGGTCCTTTTTAGTTATTTTTAAGCTTCATTTATGAACATTTCGAGCCTAACTAAGATCTTCAAAATCGGGTTAGAACTGTGATATTATGGAACCATGTACAAAAAATGCGAAAGTTATAATACAATCACACTTTTGGTTAAAAAAAAAACCACCAATAAATTCTATATTATAAATAGATTTAGTTGTACAGCTATTATATACCTAATATAAAAGGGAATTGTTATAAAGGGTCATCAATATTGAGGTTTTTTGTAATAGAATTTTTTTTGATAAATTACGCGTGAGTACTGTCAAGTTGCCATGTGTTTTCTATTCAGTTTTCATTGCCATATTATCATGGAAAGACTTAAACCCGACCAACGTTTACAAATCGTACAATGATATTTCGAAAATTCGACCATTTTATGGTCGCCATAATCGACCTACTGCGTCCTCTATTCGCCATACCATCCGTATATGGGCTGATGAACAACCCGAAGACGTTCAAGAGCTGCCGTTACATCCACTCAAAACAACTGTGGGGTGTGGTTTATGGGCCGGTGGAATCATCGGTCCATATTTCTTAAAAAATGACGCTGTTCAAACCGTAACCGTCAAGGGCGACCGTTATCGTTATGAAATTGAAGCCCGAGATCTCGACGACATTTGGTTTCAACAAGACGGCGCTACTTGCCACACTGCCCGTGAAACAATGGACATATTGAGGAACCAATTCGGTGAACAACTAATTTCACGCTCCGGACTGGTGAATTGGCCACCAAGATCGTGTGATATCATACCGTTAGACTTTTTTCTTTGGGGCTACATGAAATCTAAAGTGTTTGTGGATAATCCAGCTACGATTAAAGCATTAGAACCCAACAGTACCCGTGTTATTCGCGAGATACCGTCGAATATGCTCGAACGCGTCATCGAAAATTGGAACCTCCGCATGGACGAGCTACGGTGCAGTTGTGGCCAACATTTGAAAGGGATTATCTTTAAAAAGTGAATGGCAAGAACGGTTCTTTCTTTTGATAATAACGATTTTCCGATTCATTTGAAATTTTTGTATTTTTTTGCATTTAAAAAAAAAAAACTCAAGATTGATGACCCTTTATTACGCTAAATAAAGAAATTGAATTGAAAAAAATAAATTAAATAAATTTGAAAAGTATACATTTTTTTTCTATTGTACAGATCAACTATAATTATTTTACATAAGCTAATTTTCGACTCACAGCAAAATCGGTTCAAATTAACCAATTAATTCACTTAGTGCTAAAAAACAGTACGTAGGCGTACTAAGATAAAGCTTTTGCATTTAAGGCTTATACGCAGCTCGAAATATTTCGCACGGAATGACAAATTTTGGGAAATCCCATTTGGGATATTTTTTTTTATATGAAGTTTTGCGACCCCTTTAGTTAGGACTTATTATTTTCGTTTCAAATAGTGCAGTGTATGCCACTTTCTGGCAACGCCCGCACTTTATCATATATACTTTTATTTTTGTGGCAACGCCAATTTGTTGTAGTTGCTGTTTCCGCGTAATAACAATAATTTAGCGCGGTTTGTCCAAATCGAGTTAACATAATAGACCATTACCCAATACCAATATCATGACCAAATTTAGTTTTTCCAAGACATACAGGACATTGTGCCCATTCACTGCGTTGGCGGTTGCCTTTGGGCCATATACAAAAAAAAAATAAAAATAAAAAACACTCCCAAATTGAGCAACACAATTGCAGTTATTTGCAGCTTGATTTTATTTTTTTGGTACTCACATTGCATCATTTTAGCCAAATTGGTAAATTTGCATATAGGTGGCATTTATTTTGGGCTTATTAGCTGTGATTTCCCATACAACTCAAATTGGCTTTTGTTTGTTTTCGGGCACCCCTTGTGGAAGTTGTAGTTGTTGCTGTTGTTATTGCAGCTCTTATTATTGCTTGAATGAACTTTAGAAAGCCCCTGCTCTTAATGTATAGACATTGTAGCGGATATGCCTGACTAACTAGCAGTAATGTTGGCCATAAGGAAAAGTCAACAAGTTGGCAAACATAATGGAAAGGTGTTGTAAGACACAAAAGTTAGCTAACATGATAAAGAAAGTTGTATGAAAGTAGCCATCATATAACTATATATACTATGAATACTATTGATCTAAGTTTTGTGACCAATTTTGGGCATCCTTTAAAATTTTGTAAATTTTTATATATTTTTTTTTTGTATCAAGGAAATGGCAGTAACCCATTACTCTTGTTTACAAATAAAACTCGACAACAAATTTTTTTTTTATTTTTGACTACTGTGGGCTTTATGGCCTTTTTCAGGATTTACACAGAGCCTTTAAAATAAATTTTTACTATTTTTTTAGTGAGCTATATTAATTACGGTATTTTTTGATGACTTACATAATGCGCGAAATACGTAAAAGTAAAATTTATTGACGTTGTAAATATTTACTACATAGTTTTATGAACTTTTGCATTCGACGTTTGCTTACTTTTAGTATTACTCTTACTTATTGAATACAATTTTTTATTACTTGTATTATTTATTTTTTAATATTATGAAAGCCCAAAATAATGGAAACACATATTTATTATAACTTCAAATTATTAAAAATCAATATATTTTTTTAAAGATAGTTTTTGAACATAAACAAACAGCTGCTAAGAGTAGAGCACGGAAAGGCTGGCAACTGACTCAGAAAACACTTGAGGACCATTGACATCGGGGATTCGAATTCATGTAGGTTTTGTGAAACTGAGAAGGAGATGCTCTGGTCGGCAGAAGAATATCCCTCCTCGGCGGGCATAGAATATCAATGCACGATGTCACCAAACTAGGCCCAATCCAAATAAATCTAAATTAAGTTATAAAGTTTGAGGATAGTTGAGGCACTCTAGGTTCAGAAGGAAGCATAACAGTTCTTAAGGGTCGCATTCAGCATTTTTAGATATCAAAAAAGTTATATTTTGGCATTTTTCCTTACCGTGTCGTCCTTGGTTTTTTTTTACTATCCTACCTTTTAGCCCTTCATAACACTTTTTCACGGTTTATATTCGATTACACTAGTTTACAGCAAAATGTATCCCCAACATGTTTTGCTCGTTTCCGTAGTAAAATGGCACGCTAAATCCGAAAACGAAGTTCAAAAATTTTTTCATGTAACGGTTTTCGAGATATTTCGAAAAAAACACTTTTCGAAATTAAAAAGAAGTGTATCTACTTAAAAGAAAATATCTCTGGTTGTACTAAACTGCTTTTGATTATTTTTTAACAAACTGTAGGTAATTGAATTATCTATCGATTATACCTGGAACATATATTTGTCAAATTTACGGTGCGGTCGTTATTTATCCATTCAAATGAAATTTTTCGTCATTTTCTGCAATTTTTGAAAAAATTGTATTTCGAACGCAAAGGTACAGAACTTAAGAGCTCTAAAAAACTTTCGAATGCCAAATTTGGTTACGATATCTTTATAAACAAACGAATTATTCATCTAAAACTTTAGGTTTTGAGAAAAATTTACATTTTTCACTTTTTACAAAAATTTCTGTTACTTACTTTTTTCTCCGATTTTGATAAACAACCACTAATTTTTTTCGTAATCAATCAAACTTTACGAGCCATAAAAAAACTGTATGATAAAATTTTTTAAAATTTTTAAATTAACATATTGAGGCTATCAAAATTTTTTACAATTTGTGAACTAGTGTTATTAAGAAATACCTTAAAAACCATTTTTTTTTTATTATGTTTAACAACTGAAGTTTCGTTCATCCGATAAAGAAATTAGAATATTTTATTTCAGTCCCAGAAATATTCACCGATTTTTTTTAAAATTTGTAATAAATGTCGTATTTAATTACAAAAAAGATTCGGTTTCAAATTAGTCTCAGTTGCAACCAATACTTTAAGCACATAAAAAGTACTCGTAAAGCTTTTAAAATATTACTAAAAATAATGGATTTTCTTAAATTAATTAATTGCTCTTTTAGTCTTCGAGAAACTAAAGCAGGGATGTCCAGGCCCATTGCTCATCTGGCTCTTTTTGTTTTTGTAATGGCTCTTAGGCATAGGCAGCGATGCGCGTGTACATGCACGGCCCTAACTGTATATCACCCAGTGCTAATGCAAATTACAAAAACAATTTCGAGCGTTCTCTCACTTACTCTCTGTTACTCTCTTTGCTCTCTGATCTCGTGTGCACAAAAACAACCCTTGCGTATATTTATTGTTGGCCCACAGATTTTCAATGTAATTTGTTGTTGCTTTTCGTTTGAGCATGCACTCACAAAAATCGGTATGAGATAGTTTCGCTATTTTTTAGGAAACTTGTGGGGATGGGACTTTTAAGGCGTTGCTGGCAAACAAAAACTAGTTATGGCCCTGTACCTTTCGGTACAAAGGGTATACTAGATTTATGCAATGTACATAACAGACAGATGGTGGCTATAGGTAAAAACATATGAATGGAATATATATTTTTTGGAAAATCGGGTGGTAATAAAACAAACTTGCACGTGGCCATCATAAATAGATATTTTTCGGGAAATCCCTTGGAAGAAATTCGCACTTGTATACAATCTTTTTCTAGTAGTAACAAATGTTAACAGGTACCAAAGGGTGTTTTGCATCCATTGACCAGGTTTAGTAACTTTGCAATTTTTACATTGTAATATCTTTCAGTTTTACTTTTTAAATCATTTTTATACTGATATTTTCCTAATTTTTCAAATACCCCTTACTCCACAGCGAAATTATGCGAGTTTTATCTATTTTTGGAAGCACATATATTTGTGAATGTGCGTTTTCAAGCTTCAAATTAATTAAAAATAAACTGAGAAATCGATTAACAAACGAACATTTGGAGGCATTATTAAAACTATCATTAACTAAAATAAATATTCATATTGACCAATTTTTAGGTTCTTTATAAGTATACATATGTACCATAACTTTTTTTTCATTATTTTTTACCACTTATAAGATTGCACATACAATTTCTTACAGTGCACTCAATAAACCGTAATAACTGTTTACTTTAAATGTGTTAGTGTTTTTCTTTATATGTGTTGGTTTTTGCTCTTCCATAAGCAGTGTTTGGACATCCCTGAACTAAAGCGACAGGTGACAGCGGGATTTTTTGACGCCATAGATAAAAATATCTTACAGCTTTTTTTGATTTAAAAATAATAATTGGGTACACTGTGTACAGTGGTGGATCCACGGCGGGGTTTTCAGTTCCGGATCCTCCCAAATGTTGGAAAGTTTTTTGCGAACTATGATATATATTAGAGGTCTGCATGAATGCATTCAAAACGGCGAATGAATAGTTCAGCCTTAAAACATATGCATATTTTTTGGTACCCATTTGAATGAATATAAGTGAATGGTGTACTCATACAAACATGGGTTCCAAAATTGTGAGTAGAGTACTTTTATGGTGTACTACAGTAGTGTACTCTACTATACTCTAGTCATATTCGTTTGAAAAAATTAAAGAGAGCAGAGAGCAGAGAGCGACAGAGCAGCGATCGTGAGCGTAATGAAAGAGATAAAATTAAATAAATGACATAGTAAATGCAGCAGGCATGAGCGAGAAAGCATAAATATTTTCTTTGTCAAATTGGGGTGGCTTGCGTGCTTGAGCAGTGTAAAAAGGAAAATGTATACCCTTTCGAAGTAAGGTAACTGCTATCATAGCAGTGCTATGCCACTTGTTAGTCGTGTTTACATTCACACTAAGAATTGTATGTATAAAATGCGAAAAAGGGTACATTTGTATCGACTTTCAATCTGTTCAACGATTCTTACAGCGTGCACACAAAAACAGAAATGCGTTTTATGTTGTATGTTCTTTGGTTTAACACATAATTTTTTAATATTTAAATAAACATTATTTAACAAATTTTTTGCTTCAATTGAAGTAATAGATTTATTTAAAAAAAAAATTATGGTGACACTTTATTATTTTCTTTATTGATTTGCAATATGTTTTAAAGAAAAAAAGTCATATAATTAAAAAAAAAAAAAAATAAAAGTATATAAACGCAAACAAATAAACAAACACCTAATTTTTTAGCTCTAAAACAGATCAAATTAATGTCAATTTAACTGTCTAAGCCAATTTACTACAACAAATACACACAGTTTCCAAAATGTTCATTGCGCCGGCTTTGTTTTCTTTGCTTTCCATTTTTTTGCCGCAACAGCTACTCACGTACATGCATGTATGCTCATTTTGTACACTACTATACTCAGAGTCAGAGAGTACTCTCTGTATACCATAGTAGTATACATTTTTTCTGTGGGTACTGTAAAAATAAGGTACTGTAAATTTTTGAGTACGGTATTTGTGAGTAGAAGTCAATGTAGCCATGCAGACCTCTAATATATATACACTTCGAAGTGAAAAACCCCCCCAAGACCAAATTCTGGATCCGCACATAAAAGCTATAATTTCCAACATTTTAATTCAAAAAAATGTTTTTAACAGCCAAACCAATGTTTTTGATAACCAAAGCCATTTTAAATAAATCGATTAAAGATCAGACTTATCGAATTGAATAATCGAAGATTTCACTTATACTCCTCGCTTCTCATACACAGTAGCTTAGGGAATACAAAAATAAAGTAAAGAAAAATTGAGAAACTTATTGTTTTTTTCTGTAACATTTAATTATATTTATTTTTATTTTTTAAATTTGTTTATTTTACTGTTTCATGTAATGGAACATATTGTTTGCAGCAGGTTTTGGTGTCAGCAAAGGTCCGCAGAACTATACATTTATTAATATGCTAGCAACGCATTTATGTATTTATATAGCATACGCTTATTATTGGGGGCTCTGCCTCCTGAGTGCTTCGCACGCCAATTGGTGTAGCCCCTTAGATTTTTTTTTGTGCAAAAAATAAATAAAAATTATAGGCTTAGTGTGTTTGTTTATAAAGACATTGTATTCAAATTAAAGATTAGAAAATTTTTTTATAGCTTGCATTTGACCCATTAGCCCCATAGAACCGATTAATCGTAAAAAAAAGTTTTTAGGTCAAAATTCGTCGGTTTATGAATTTTTTTTTTTTGTAGTAGCTGAAGTATTATGCTGAATATGGTCGAAATCATTTTATATTTTTTTTGTTGATGGTACAGGGTGTCTCAAAGTCGTCTGCGGTCGGCTTTAAAGTTTGCCATTTATTTTTCTTTTTGAAATATATGCAGTCGAAATTCCCTATAAAGCATTCACGTATATTGGATCTGAGAAAATTGTCTTAAGTTTTTTAACTTTAACTTAAAGAAATTAGTAATTTTTGTTTGGATTATATACAATTCCCAATTTTTCGTTCTACAAAATTGTTTTAAGCGTTTGGGGATTCAAACATATATGACACAGCTCGTATCTAGAATCCTTTAAGAAACGTAAATTGATGATAGAGAAGGTACCCACAAAAGGGTGCACTTCATCTTATTTCATTATCTACTCCTTTTTCAAATTCACTTATAAATTCATTTATTTTCAAGCGTAAAGCTACTACTACACGATATTTTCACTGAAAAATCACTGTAAAAATGTTCGGGATTTATTATTTCTTTTCTCAAACTTTATTCAGCTTTTGGTAACTCCTGAAAATAAGTTTAAATACTTACCCCACGACGACGAAGCAAAAACGGGTGTTATATGTATGACTAGTATCTATGTTCATCTGTTTACTCCTAACTTCCAAATCTCTCATACTAATTTGACAAATAGGGTATCGTTGGAAGCTTCTACATCGTCCGCTGGTTATAGTCTGCGTAACGTCACATTAAATTGAGTATGGCGCCCATTAGGGGACATAAAGGGTCATCAATCTTGAGGTTTTTTTTTTAAATAAAAAAATAACACAAAAATTTCAAATGAATCGGAAAATCTTTATTATCAATAGAAAAAAACCGTTCTTTCCATTTACTTTTTAAAAATAATCCCTTTCAAATGTTGGCCGCAACTGCACCGTAGCTCGTCCAGCGGTGGCTCCAATTTTCGATGACGGTATCTCGTGAATAACACGTGTAATGTTGGCCTCTAATGCTAATGCCAAAAGAAAAAGTCTAACGGTGTGATATCACACGATCTTGGTGGCCAATTCACCGGTCCGGAGCGTGAAATTAATTGTTCACCGAATTGGTTCCTCAATATGTTCATTGTTTCACAGGCTGGGTGACAGATAGCTCCGTCTTGTTGAAACCAATTGTTATCGATATCTCGGGCTTCAATTTCAGGTAGCAAATAATTCGTTATCATGGTGCGATAACGGTCGTTATTGACGGAACGATGATTCCAACGACCCATAAACTACGCGCTGGGCGAGGTCTATTCGGTCGAGTGTCATCCAATAATGAATACTGGGTCTCAAATTTGTTGATGGTATGGCGAATAGTGGTCTCAGTAGGTCGATTATGGCGAACATAAAATGGCCTAAGCGCGCGAAAAACATTCTTTACAGAACGCGAATTTTCGTAAACGTTGTTCGGGTGTAAGTTTTCCCATGATGAAATGATGAAATTTTTTATCAAAAAAAACCTTATTGAAAAAAAAAAACCTCAAGACTGATGACCCTTTAGAATCAGGAATGAAAAATCAATAATGCTGTGTTGGGTGTCAAATAAAAGAGCTCAATGAGCACATTTTATAAATATATATTTTAAGATGGATTCAATCAAAACATTTCACAATTCTTTTATTAATTCCAAAAAAATTTATTGTTTTATGCCCAACTACGTTAGATATTTATGAAATAGCCATATTAGCGTGATTTTTGAGTAGTCAAGTTTTCATATTATAGATATACATTATCTATATAATTGGATATATATTATGCGGGTATCAAATTACACTAACTCTTGTAAAAAAAAACGTGTTGAAAAAATTCGGAAAATTCGTTAAAAAGAAGTTAATTTTAGGGAATTTTTACTGTAATTAAAAAGTTTTATTTTAGCTTACAAAAAAATGTTTATTGTGGTAAAAATTGCAGGTATCCGAAATATTTTTAATCTAAGTTTGCTACAACTTAACCTAGCCCAACAATTTCTCTTTATATAGTAGGTATATTCCCAAAAATTTCATTGAAAATTTCACACATGTTTGCAACAAGTAAAAGTAAGTTTGAAACTTTTCACAAACAAAAGAAAAACATGTTATAATTTATGCAAACATTTAATAAAATAGAAAAGCTCATTTTAAATCAAATTATGGTTCATTTGCGCAGCAAGCGCGTTAATTGGATTACTAAATTGACGCCCCCTAAAAGCAAAGCAAAAAAAAAGTTACAAAAAGCGAAACTGTAAAACGTGCAACAGATACAAAGATACGACAGCAACAGCTGAGCTACTAAAAGATACACAAAGAGCCAAAATGTAAACAGATACACATATTTGTTGCAGCAGTTCATATGAGTGTTGATTCATGCATTTCAAATAGACACGAAAGCAAAAGCAAGAAATCATCATTAATATCTCAACAGCATCGATGTATAGCTATATGTATCTGGCAGATACTACATGAGGCTGGCGTTGAAAACTATATGAATGAGTTTGATGATTTGGAAAAGCATTTTTATTTATCTACGAGTTGTTGCAAACATTGCCAGCTGCTAATTGCAACAATTTCGCACATTGCAATAAGCATTCAGTCAGTGCAAATGTTTGAGTTTTGTAGCTGTTATGTTTTGTCTGGTAGCATGACTCATTCGTGTGGAAAAATGACTTACGACTATAATTTCAATGCCTCGATTAATCAATAATTTATTACAATAATGATTTAATTAATAAACAGTTTTCGTAAGCGACCTTGACTTTAAGTTGGGCCACAATTTTTTATATTTTTTTTTTCTCGACTGTTAATTTTATTTCATTATCAAGCCAATGCATTTTGTATCTTTTGATCTTTGGTTGCCCAAAAAGTTTTTACTTACCAACTGATTTACCCTTCATTAATTTATGTTGGCAGTGCCTTAATGGTTTTTAAAAAGCCTTTAAAAGGCATGTGGTATGGGGTACAGTCTGAAATTTGATATATGACTGTAGTAGCGTATGCACCCATACTCATACATGTAACATATGTACTATATAGGAAATTTTGTACACAAATGTTGAAAAATGCACAGCATGTTTTTTGGCCTGTCCCAGCTCGCTGTCGGCTCAATTGCATAAGAGAGTGAAAAAAAAAAGAAACTGAAGGCCCAAAAGAAATATCTACAAAAATGCATCAAAAAAGTGCCAAAAAATGATTACAAAATTTTGATTTATGGTCGTAATATTAAATTTCAGTGTAAATTCTTACATATTTCATATGCATGGCCCATATTTCTTTCTAAGTAAAGATTTGCATAACGCCAACGAATGTCTGTCATTTATTTTAACACACTGTGGCAGACAGACCACTCTGACGAAAATGTTATATGGCAATAAATCCTGGAGGTTAGTTGGCAGAAGTTGAGTTGACCTTTTGAACGCAACTTTGCTGTTTTGAGCTAGCTCGAGGAAGAAGCCTATCCAGAAAAGTGTGTACCTATTAATAACAAAATAATGACAGAAAACCAAAGAATCAAAGCAGTTACAGGATGGTTGGACAAATTGTCGAGAAAGCGCTGATGTACATCTATGATGCCAATTATTCGCCACAAAGAAGCCAAAAGAACCAAAAAAAAAAAGGGGTACTAGCCTATATTATCGAATCATTGATAAATAATTATTTAGGGAACATTTTTGATTGATTTGTTAACCATTTTTTTTTAATTTTAAAATTTGAAAGTGATCTGGCATTTGCTCAGGAATAAGAAATCTTCTGCAAAACGATAGCACCGATAACGATTACTCTCTTGAATTTTATATCAGCACATAGTTGCAATTGCATTATATTTACACCCTGTACCTATAGGTACAAAGGGTATACTAGATTTGTGAAATGTATGTAACGGACAAAAGGAGGCGTGGCAGACCCTAAGTCCTTTATACCAAAATGCTTATCATAACCTCGGGTAGCGAATGAGCCATGTCCGTCTGTCCGTCCGTCCGTCTGTTCGTCTGTATGAACGCCTAGATTTTGGAGACTATAAGAGCTAGAGACACCAAACTGTTGTTGTGGATACATGCATCTGTATGTAAAAAATGAACAAAATCGGACAAATATAGAAAAAGTTATAGTCAAAAATATGCAAATTTCACCTCCCCTTGCCTATAAACTACGTCAACATTTGACTCCTCGTAATTATGGTTACAAGTGACCTAGAATCACAATTTTTGGTAAGCTGATTCATGTGGCTCTAATGAACAAATCCACATCCAAATTTTATCGATGCGGTCGCCCCACCCCCCGCAATCAATTTACCGTGTTTTCTCCCACACCCCTTAACATAACAACTTAAAACATACCCCATATACTTTAAATAACTTCTTTGAAGTAACTTTCGAATTTAATCAAAATCGGTATAAATTTACGGAACTTATAGGAATAAATATCGAATTTCAACAAAAAAAAAAATAAATTCCAATTGGAAAGTTCTTAGAAGGAAAATGCAGGAATAAAATTTTTTTCGACAAAAAAGGTAAAGGGTATTTAACTGTCGGGCACCGCCTCGACTGTATTACATTTTTTATATTGTTTTTGTTGAAGCCAAAAAAGCGAGATGCGCCTATAAATGGCTTTTTCGAAACTTATTTGGCATAAAGGTCCGCCTTTGCATTGCCTTCGTGTCCTTCATGTCCGGGCAACCAGATCAAGGAGACTTGGTTGTGGGTGGCCAGTTAATTGAGTGCGTTGCTACACTCTATAAGGACTTTAGAAGTGAATGTGTAGCTCTTTAGTGCTTTGAGGACTGATTGACTGTCTGAGAGTATTTTGATCTTAACTCTCGTGAGTCCTCTTTTGGATAGGAGTTCCACTGTTTCCATTATTGCGTACAGTTCCGCATGGAAAATTGTGGTGTCAGTGCTTAGCGTAATTGATTTGTGTGCTCTGGGCCCCACTATTCCTGCTCCTACACCTTCAAGCGTTTTGGATCCATCTGTGTACCATTTTTGTGAGTCGTCATGTAATCAGACTGGTTTCGCATTCCAGTCCGCTCTCGAAGGAAAAATTACTTTGTATCTCTTGGTGAAATTGAGAACTAGATCTGTGTGATCATTTGCCTGGGTCATATATGTAGCGTTGTCGACCCTTGTAAGGATAGGTGACCAGGGAGATTTTATGACGTTTATGTCACGTATTCAATAATATTCGGTAGGGAAATGACTTTTTTTACTTATTGGTTCCAGACACACTGAACTTTTTTTTTTTACTTATTGATTTTTCTCAAGAATAAGAAATCTTCTGCGAAACAATAGCACTTATTTCTTAAAAAATCCCAAAAAAAAAGCAAAAAAAATAAAATTAATAAAAAAAAAAAATTAATTTCTGTTAAAAGAATTTTCTGCTCTCGTGCGAAGTAAAGTAATTTTGGCTCTACAAAGTGATAATGTGATCTCAAAGTATCAAAAAGTACAGTCCCTTGCCATATTAATGATCCATTCTCAAAAATGAAGCTTTCTTTACATATAAGATGCCTACTTAGCATTTAGAGGGCTATTTTATATTGAAACGCCAAAAGTGATAATTAATACATTGTATACATAAAAATATTATTTTTTTTACATAAAAATACATTTTTCCGAAACAAATTTATGTGACCACCTGTTGCAGCCAACACAGCTGGAATGTGACGAGGCATCTCTAGGTTGTGTTTTTAAGTAGCAGTAAGGATCTTTATTAACTCTTGCTTGCTTGTAGGCGTTTCATCCTAAATTCAGATAGGGTTCGTGTCAGATAAATTTCCTGGCCAGTCGAGAATATCCCATTTTTTTTAACATCGTGCATAAAAATAAAAACCATTTTTTCATTTTAGGGAACATCTAGGTTTTCAAAACATTGTAATAAATAAAAATAATAATTTATAATAATAATAAAGCAAGAAGCATATCAAAAAAGTAAAATAGCAGCATGGATCTAATAATATGGCAAGGGACTGCAGTAGAGGTGGGATACTATCGATGGCACTATCGATAGTATCGATAGTTTCATTTTTCAGATACTATCGATGGTTTTGTTCAATATATCGATAGTATACTTTTGTATGTAAAAAACTTTTTTGACAAATCAACGGACAAAAAATTGGCAAAGAGCCGAAAATGTCAAATAGAATACAAAACCAGTGCACACCCCTCCTCAGGGAGCGGCAGGTTTTTTGGACTTGACCGTAGGAAAACGGTTTGTAGAGTTGTTCTATGCATAAAATAAACTGTCTTTATTTTTACTCTCATTTGAGTTATATTTTGATTCAGAGTGTTTGATTATTTTCGTTTTCGCAGAACCTATATATAGATACATATACATATGTCGATTTCTAGTGAATTTATTATTCTTATTTATTTATTTATTTTGAGTCTGGGGGTTGTATAGAACAACTCTACAAGCCGTTTTCCGAGGGTCAAGTCCAAAAAACCTGTCGTTCCATGAGGAGGTTTGTGATTGGTAACACCTCGAACCTTTTTGACCATCCGACGCTTTTATAGTTACCAAATGCGATGGGGACCATAAAAAATTATTTAAGTAAGTCAAATTTTTATAAAACTTCTTCGCATAAAAAACCAAAAATCGATGCCAAATTAGCCTTAATGATTGCCACAGACGTCCAGCCTTTTCAGATAGTAGACGAATTTCATAAAATTCGTGTTGCAAAGAAACAGAAAAAAAGATGCCTAAAAATAACAGCAATATTTGACATTCCACATTATTTGGCCAGTCAAAATTTAAGCCAAGATGCAAATCCATTGAGCTTTTGGAAAGTTATAATAAACCATTAAAAAATGTAACTAAAAATTATTCTACTTTCAGGGATCCGAACAAGCTTTTAGAAAGATAATTTTTTTTTGATTGTTGAATGGATACTGTTTTTGATTTTTTAGGACGTAATTTTAAAAGGATCTCTTTTTACAAAATCATGAATAAATCGTTTTTGTTAAATATTTTGAAATACTCTTTTTGTAAGTATTAGAATTTTCCCCACTTGCTCTATGGTTTTTATTTAAAGAATGTGCCCCTTTTTTGTGTGCCATATTTCACTTTGTTCGATAGTACTATCGATAGTTTCGACTATCGATATCTAAACTATCGAGTGGTGACACTATCGATAGTATCCCACCTCTAGACTGCAATAGGATTGAATTTTCTGGGCGTAGTAGAGTGAAGCTTTCCGAAGAGACCGATATTTATTGCAGTCACCTGTGGGCAAGAGCAGAGTAAGCACAGCGAGTTCCATGCATTCTGTTAAAAAGAGTAGTTGCGATCGAAGATGGTAAAAATCTCAGCAGTGTTCAATCGGCATCAGCTGTTCCAGTAGGGGAAGCTTAAAGATGGAAGAAAATTTGTACAAAGTTATTGACTTTTTTCATAGACGTAAATTATAATTCCAAATGTTACCAAAAATTCGAAATGGTGTTTATTTTTTTTGCACATTTTTAATAAGTCCAATGACCTTGGAACCTTTTCATTCACACATTGCTATATAAAAATCTTATATTATAAATAAATATTCTTATAAATAAAATGTTTACTACTTATGAGTCAGAATCACATGGCAATCACTTGGCAGCATTTGGCTAGCGCTGAGTGATTTGCCTTTTGAAGATTTATTTATGCCAATCATCATCATGATACATTTTTCTATTTTATATTTACATTTGCTGCGCGCCAATTTTGACACTAAATGCAATTTAAAAGGCAATAAAAAATAAAAAAAAAAATACACTCAGCAAAATCTCATTTAAATAAAAACTCATTATGCATGCAGCGTCATATCTCAAGAACAGCCAAAGCAATTGCTCAAAATACAAAAAAATGCAATACTAAAAAAAAATTTGCATACAAGCTCAGTCACAAGTTAAGAAAGAAACTTTTCGGGGAGTGCCATTTGGACGACGACGATTCTTTTCGGGGCCTCGAGGTGACAACGACGCGACGCCAACTGCTATGCTCTGACATACTGACACTGACGTCCACCCGAGTTGGATTTGATCCCAGTCAGAGACTGCGCCTAATTGATTAATTGCGCAAGTAACAACAAAAAATACACTGGGAGAAAAAACAAGACTTGAACAGCAAAATATGTTTTTTAATTTTGTTTCGAAAAATAAGTTTTTTAAAGTGCATTTAGATTGAAGAAAAAAATTTGTTTATCAAAATTAGTTGAAATTTTAAATGAAGGATTGTTTTGCCATGCCCTGAGAATGTTTGGAATCTATCTATATTACCAATACATTGAATCTATTGCTGGCAGATAAGATAAATTTAATAGCAGAGGGAAGAAGTATAGAAGTAGTAGTTTATTAGAAATAGAAGACAATCACGCACTGTTTATCTTTAGAATGGATGGCTCCTAAAGAAGAAGAAGAAAATTTATCTAGCTACATTATATCAACCCTTTTCAGGGTTATATGCTGATATAGCGCGTCCCCCAAGGATTTCTGTTTCGCATACGTGTAAGCACCCTGTAATATAAACGATAGTCTTTCCAATAAAATTGCCAAGTTCAAATTATCTAAATGTTTTCTAAATCTTAATAGACTGGTCACAATGGAGATCTTTGACGGCAGTTATCTATGACGCTGAAATGCACTTTGATATCAAAAAACCGGCTTCAAACAAAGTTGCATACAAATATTTGAGCAAAAGAATCAAGTGGCGAAAAGCTAGATGCTT
The DNA here is from genome assembly GCA_949987675.1 of Chymomyza fuscimana. Lineage (NCBI taxonomy): Eukaryota > Metazoa > Arthropoda > Insecta > Diptera > Drosophilidae > Chymomyza > Chymomyza fuscimana. Next base: position 115,810,898 of record OX465088.1, read on the forward strand.
AATTGATCGGAAGAAATAACGCAAAAAAAGCTATTTCGTATCACACCCTCTTCCTTTCCCAATATTTTTCATATCAGAACCCAACGAAGGCCACAGAAGATTTGAGTAATCAGTACGAACTAAACCACGGAGCATTTGAAATAGTTAAAAACGGATATCTCCAAAAATTCATATTAAAACTTTGGAGTTGGTATTCGGTGTTTCGGTAATAGTAAAAATAATATTTTTCGGTTAATCAGGTAACTGTTAAATTTCGGAATTTCCTACTAAAATAGTGAGGTTTTAACTGGTCCGAAATATTTATGAGATTTAACCCGCACAATGAAGCTAACATACTTAATTCTCATATTTAACTACTAAGACCGTGAATACCCTTTAAAAAAAGACTTTGAAATTGGGCATGGGCTCCAATTTTGTACAGCGTCTATGTTCTTAAAATAAGAAAAAAAAAGTGTGTTTACTTTTAAGGACTCCCAATTTAGACTCGTTATTTATTTTGGAGACTAAAAAAAAAATTGTAAGCTATGTTTTTTAAACTATGAAAAATGTTTTGGACGTACTATAGGTATATGGAAATATGTATATAGTTTGACAATGCTCTAATTTAAACTGCAAGATTGGTCAAATCGTGCATCAAGTCCCAAGGAATAACATTTTTTCAATTGGCCACTATAATCGGCAAATCCCAACATTATAGAAATTGTTTGGGAATGTCTGCTTCAAAAAGTTTATAACTCTGGCAAACTTTTTTTAACTGAGCCTATTGATGCTATGAGCTTTGACGCCCGTTTCATACCAGGCATACGAGTTACTTCCCAGCAGCCCTTAGCACTCTACTGAAATCACCCAAAATATCTTGAACTTCATAAAATATAAAAAAAAAAATTACTATTTATAAGAAAAATTTATAAGGAACAATTTTCCGTGCAAAAATGCATAAATGCCCAAATACAAAGTGTTTGTTATTGAGCAAAAAAAAATGGCAATTTTTGACCAAAAATTTATTGTAAAATAGGCCAATATCTTTCAGTGTGTACATATATTTTTTTAATGATTTTTTAGTTATTTAGCGCTTCCAGTGTAATACAAAAAATAAACAGCCGTTTGTAAGCAACCGCCAAAAGTTAAAAATTTTTTTAAATAATTGAAGTGGATATTTCTTTGCAGCATAAGTTTATAAAGGGTCATCAATCTTGAGGTATTTTTTTCAATAAGGTTTTTTTGATAAACCACGCGTGAGTACTGTCAAGTTACCATGTGTTTTTTATTCAGATTTCATTGCCATTTCATCTTGGAAAAACTGACACCCGAACGAATGTTTTTCGCGCGCTTTGGCCATTTTATGGTCACCATAATCGACCTACTGAGACCACTATTCGCCATATCATCAACAAATTTGACACCCACTATTCATTATTGGATGACAGTCGACCGAATAGACCTCGTCCAGCGCATACTTTATGGGCCGGTGGAATCATCGGCCCATATTTCTTCAAAATTGACGATGGTCAGACCGTAACCGTCAATGGCGACCGTTATCGCGCCATGAAAACGAATTATTTGCTACCTGAAATTGAAGCCCGAGATCTCGACGACATTTGGTTTCAACAAGACGGCGATACATGCCACTCAGCCCGTGAAACAATGAACATATTGGGGAAGCAATTCGGTGAAAAATAAATTTCACGCTCCGTACCGGTGAATTGGCCAACAAGATCGTGTGATATCACACCGTTAAACTTTTTCCTTTGGGGCTACGTGAAGTCTAAAGTGTTTGTGGATAATCCAGCTACGATTGAAGCATTAGAGGCCAACATTACCCGTGTTATTCGCGAGATACGAGCTACGGCGCAGTTGCGGCCAACATTTGAAAAGGATTATTTTTAAAAAGTGAATGGCAAGAACGGTTCTTTTTATTGATAATAAAGATTTTCCGATACATTTGAAATTTTTGTTATATTTTTTTATTTAAAAAAAAAACCTCAAGATGGTTTACCCATTAATTATACCGGCGCATATCAAAAATTAAAATTAAAATTTTTCATACAATAAGTTTTAACGACGTAACTAGGGTATTTTTGCCTTGATACATTTTTGCCAGACAAAGTGAAAAGGAATTATGTTTGTTTTTTTTTTTTTTAACTTAATCTTAAAATTTTAAATAATTTGAACTTCTTTTAAAGGCCCAAAAAATGTTCTTTAAATACAGACTGAATAGTATTCGTTGCAATGTATACTACAAGTAAATTCTAATCCAATTCTAACAACGTCTTTTCTCTCAGTGTTTAGCAACAACAATAAGCGATTTGCATTTAGTATTTTTTTTTTGCATTTTAGAATGCAATTTGAACTGTCAATTTGCATTTAATTCGGCGAAAATAAATTGCATTTGCAATGAACTGACTCACGATTTTGGCTTTGAGCATTAAAACCAAATTAAATGCTTTTGAGATTTGTGTTTTTTGTAGTTTATTGTGATATGTTGAAATTATAAAGCAATTTTATTTAAACTAAAAAATGTTGAAATTGAGTTTTGGCTTATTGACATGCCAAATTAAGTTTATACAATATTATTGTATGTGATAAGGTAACTTTGTATCAAAAATGACCTTGTCTCACATCGTCTCATATATAGTATATTTAGTGAGACGTTAATTTTACATATTACATGAAAGTTTATAGCTTAGCCATAAAAACAACAACATGCTGTGGCTTATATTACAATAGAGATAACATGGAATCCATAGCTAAGCTATTATATCTCAATCTAGGCAAGTCCGAGTCCAGTGTGTTAACCAATATTGGTTACCATAATGAAGACAGCTAAACAACAGTTACAACAGCAAAAAAACAACAACAACAACAAAGTGTCGATGTTAACATAAAGCCATTGACAAAATGAAGCAGATAACTGCGGTTTTTAATCAAATCAAATGCAATGTTTGATGACAACAATAACAGCTGGTAATGTAATAGCAACAACAACACACAATTTACGAGAGTTGGCTGAAAAGTCATTGGAAACTCATCTGCGCAAAAATGAACTTTATATAAAACAACGTTCTTGAATGTTTATTTCCAAACATGTACGCAGAAATCCGAACAAAACAGTGTTGCACTATCACTTTGTTGAAAAATTTGCACTGACCAAAATCTGTGTGCAACAACCTCGTTTATGAAACATTTATTAATTATAAATTATTTACTATTTAATTAGTATCTACAAATTTTCGTAAAAAAAACTGCATTATGCGCCATGGCCTAGAAATGCAAATTTGGCTGGAAATGCAAATAAATTATGAAAGTACTTTAATTGAAAATATGGGCTTTATTAGGAAATATTGCAATCTTTGCTCCTTCTATCAAATATGGATTCTCCCCGATATACCGCGTTTTGCCAAGTCTCCATTGAACAAATTGAAGACAATTCTCGGTTTTATTAAGCACTTGTTAAATGAAAACAAAACAGCTGATTTTATTGTGACCGCTTTCAGTTCAATATGAAATGACACAACAAAATACCACAAGCAAATAAAAAGAAAGACTTGAAAAATATCACACTTTTTTAATAGACACACACTCAGCCGTGCTCCGGAAAACGAAATCATTTATTCGGATTCGTTTAGAAAACAAATGTTTGGTGCTCCCAATTCCACCAAAACGAATTTTTCATGTGGTTTGAAAACGAATGTTTTGTTGCAAGAGGTATTAAAACCAATCGCCAAAACAGATTTAAAAAAGCACTTATTTTATACAGAAATAATTTTTTAAATATTCTTTGATATTCTTAGATTATATTTATGCCAACTTTAAGTTAGATATTCATTGACAATTACATTCAATTATACTTTTTCTGACTCAACCCAAAAATTAGCATACCTTGTGCAAAATGAATTTTTTAAACACATGGCTGATAAGTGCTTCAGGGTTTCCGCGTTACAAAAAGAAAATTTCCCTTGTAACAAAAATAGCTAAGTCGTGTTTAATTTCAATAAACATTGTTGCTAAAGTAATATTTTTGCGTGATTTTATTTAAAAAACAGAATAAAAATGTACCAGCAATATTTTTGAGAAAATAAAAATAAAACAACATATAGTAATAAAAAGTTGCAAAGTTGCGGCAACAAAAAATAATTTCGCACCAACAATCCGAATAACAAGGTTCGGTTTGGATTTTTCGTTTTCCGGAGCACGGCTGACTGTTCGTTTTTGAGTTTCCACTGTTCTTTAAACTTACTGTTAAAAACAAATTATGAAATCAAGCGCATTCACCGCATTCAGTCGAAAGAGTTGAAAATCACAAAAATGTTGTGAATAAGTATCTAAAGAAAAAACACAACATACCACATTTGTTGGATTTTGAATTCAAACTAGATATAAACTACGAATATTTGATGAAAAGATTTAAAAGTAGTTCCATTCCACTTTAGACTTTTATAGTCATCAAAATAAAGTTGGAATTCCCACATTTAACGCTACCGGCAAGACACAATTAAAAAAAATTTAGCCCTATTTAAAAAAATTTATATGGCAACTTTAGTATTTAAATTTAATTGATTGTATAATAAAAAGTAAAAATATAAGACGTCAAAAATTATATCAATTTTTTTTAACTTTCTTGTAAAACCATATTCAGTATTTGTAAAATAAAGTCACAATTTTTAAAATTGTATTCAATATTATATTGCAAAAATATATGATAATTTTTTAAGTTCTAAAAAAAACAAAAATAATTAATTTATTATATTAATTTTTTATATAAAATTTTAAAGTAGAAATCAAATTATAATAAATAACTATTAAAATTCCAAGTTTAATTTTGTAGGCAACATACTTAAAATAAAATATGGCGTAAGTTAAAGTCGAACGCGTACGACTTTGCGATACCCAGTACCACCACATTGCAATTAAATCTGGTGTATTGCTTCAGAACTCTAAAAGATATTTATTTGCCAAATTAGGTTTACGATATCTTCATAAACAAACCAATTATCCATCTAAAAGTTTTAGTTTTTTTCGGGGTCTCTGAAACACCGCTATGGGAGCTATAATATAACCCCGATAATATAATATATAATATAATAAGTGATCTAATCTGAAAGTTTACCATCTCTGAAATCTAGGCGTTCATACAGATGGACCTGGCAATATCGACTTCTCTAGATACCCTGATCATATTTTAGGTAACTTTGGGGGGTCTCCGACGACTCCATCTGTATGTTACATATATTTTTGGCTTACAGAAACTTAATATAACCTTTATACCATGGGGTACAGGGTATAAAAATAGAAAATGTGAGTTGTTTTTTTTATCTAGTTATAATTATGGATCAAGAATTTAAATTTTTAGAAAAATTAGGTTTTTATAGCTATGTGAGACGATCTTTACTATTAGTTTTGGAAAATCGTGGAATTTCTTTTTTGTATCAAAAAAGTTGTTGAGAAGGGTGAAAATAAGCTCGCCAACCACAGATCTGAGCTGGTGATGTTTGAAATCTTTTATTGCGCTTTTATATACGATTTTTTATAATCCTTACTCATTGTGTCAAGTGTGTATTTTAAAAAGACATTATTCGATTTTTATGACATTGGTTAATCATTAAATCCAATTATTTTAAAAATGTGTTGAGCAGTGTTTATTATCACCAAATTTAGCGATCAAACAGGCTGATCAGGACTGCTAAAATCTAGAGCAGCTCAACTTTGCAAGTAAACCATATAAAAGTAAAAAATAATTTATTTTGGTGCAAGCAAGACCAACTACTTTTTAGCCTACACTCGCACAACAACACCATAAACAACAACTACAACTCTTGAAAGGAAAGTGTTAAAAATCAGATAATCATGTGGTGGCGCTTTTTTCACATGCCTGCACATATTTCTTCCCTCTTGGTATCTTTTTTTTTTTGCGCTCTGGCAACGATTTGCATAGCGCTGACACTATAGTTGTTGCCACCACTGTTGTTGTTGTTTTTGTTGTTGCTGTTGTACTTGTTGCAGTTGATGTTATTACAGGTAAATGAACTTATAATTGGCCATAGACTGTTAACTGTTGGCTATACACACACACACACACATACACATGCACACATATTAACTGCATGCAACAAATGTGTTTAATGTTTCTTAGCTGTCAGCCAAGTTAAGTT